>OU342686.1:21311250-22622500 GCA_910589285.2 Mythimna ferrago | reverse complement strand
CGCACCTACATGCGGAGAAACACGCACTCACGCGCGTGGGTGCGGGGCGACACGCAAGGTATGACACGCTGAGTCTCGCGTGATTTTGTACGAAATGAGTGCGTGCCTGCGTGAATTTACAAAACAAACCGAATAAACCCGCACGATGATACAGATCTGCACTCCCGCAAGTACGTGCCTAAGTGCGATTTCACGCGCTACGCTGCGTGGTGTGTGGCAGTGTGATAACCGCCTAAGTGTAGCTCTACAAGTCTCGTTTCCATATAAAATATTTGGAGACCGACGCGCCAAGTTCGGCGTGTGTGGCACAAATTTGAGCAGTGTAGTTCTACCTTTAATACACCGATTCATGTACATCCATCGACAGTCCAATCTACTGGCTATCATATACTTAAAAAGACGTTGCGACTAACCCGCACTCTGCTCAGCATTGACGCGCATCGTTTGTGTCGAGTGCAAAGAAACAGGCTGTAGGATTCCGCGTTCTGAAAAATGTTCAAGTAAAATTAAGGTTTTCTAGCTTCAGAGAGAATGTACTGAAAACTGGGTTTGTTCCTATTCCGTAATAGGAACAAACCCAAACGAAAAAGAACTTGAGAAATGTTGTAAGTCTCTTGCATATAACGATTTGAATTGTTTCGCTAGACACTGGAGCTGGTCTGCATTTTATAACTATGAGACAATTTGAACTAAAAATGAGGCTTTAATATCGGCTTAGGGATTAGGGTTTTATAGTCTGGTCTGTTGGTCTAGTGGTTAGTGACCATGACTGCTATGCCAGAGGTCGTAGGTTCAATTCCCACCCAGGACAAATAATGTTTGTGTGATGAGCATGATCATTTGTTCTGTGTCTGGGTGTAATTTATCTATATATGTATTCAGAAACATATAAGTATGTTTATCAGTTGTCTACTGTTCATAACACAAGCTCTGCTTAGTTTGAGACTAGAAGGCTTTGTGTGATAGTTGTGGAATATTATAATATATAGTGTTGTGAAAGTTTCTTCTTACCAGATATGAAGATCTGGCAAAAAACTGTTTTGGTCATGGTTAAAACAAATCTGGTGAGATTAGTTCTGATTAAATGGAGTCGGTTAAAAATATGTTAGTTCGCGCATATAAAGCGGGAACTACATTTGACCGACGCACACGTGTGCCTCGCCTGATCGTACGTAGCAGCGCGTCGCGTGGCGTGGATCGCCACAAAAAAACGCTAGAAGCGGTTACAAAAAAAAGCTAGAAGCGGCCGCAAAAAACAGCTGAAGCGCGCGACACTTCTTGTGTCCGGAGAAGCTTGAAGCAGCTTGAAGCGTTTTTTTGTGGCGGCGCCGCCGCACACGACCCACAAAGAAAAGGCCGCCTCAAAAAGAAGCTTGAAGCGGCGTTTTTTTTGTGGCCCGAAAAGAAAATAATAAAAAAAAAACTTGTTGTTGTGTGCAAACCGCACACGTCGTTATGGTTTGGTATGGAGATCGTTATGGTGTGGTTTGTAGGTAGTTATGGTGTTGTGTGGTATTGAAGTTTCCAACATAACATTCACCTTCAACACATTTGCGCTGAGTTGAACACAACTACAAGTTACAATTAGTGTGTTAATTCATTTACCTCACAGTCTAATAAAATGCACCAAATAAATTAAATACAGCCTCTATTTTCATCACAAAATAGACCCTCCCACCTCAAATCCCCCGTTCCCTTTTTGTTCCGTAGGTACATCTCAATAAACTGCCATTTTCCTTTGTTCGTCCACAGTCGCCTGTGTACGATTGTGACGACCATTGTCTACACTGTGGTCACCATTGTCTACCATCGCATGGGATCAGCAAGGACCTTTGAGGACCCCGTTATAAAGGAATCAAAGGGTTATTTAAGTTTGCGAGTTTGTCGTCTAGTTTATTTTGAGATTGAATTGGAAGGTTGTAAAGGAGGATGATAAATGTACAGAACAGGAATGGAATGGACAATCAGAGTTACTTGACATTAGGTATATTTTAATAATATTTGAGAAATTAAAGCTTTACTAGTCTGAATGCTGCTCTTGTTAAATAGTAAGGTTTTTATAATTTCAATCCAAACTAATGTATTTACTTTATTTAATAAGTAAATCTGTTTGTAATGTAGAAAAAATAATGTCGGTGTTCTATTGAAAAACCGTGCGAAGCAAGGCTTCTAATACTAGCTACATAATAATTATAGGTAACCTGATAGAACATAATCTCGGTGATCATTAAAACAGTGGGAAATTAGTAATAAAATATGAGATCTTAGTACCTATTAAATTGTAAAAACACAATAACCAGGGGCAATTAATTCTCATTATTTATTCTCAATTGCTTGTAATTACACTTCAGGGGTTAAGACAATCTCATAGCGGCATGAAAGCTGCGATTTTAACCATTCTACTGGGGCCAGGATTATCCGAAAATAAAGCTCGGCCTCGGTACGAAAGGCAAGTAGGACCGGGTTTTTTAGTCAGTAAGAGTCTGACACTATCTCCCGCTCCGTCCAAGGGCGGGGGATACCATTTGGATCATTTTTCCCACTACAAAAAAAAAACCCCAAAACCTGACCGTTTTCACACTCCCATGCGCAAGCGGTGCGCGTCTTTGGTGCGCAGGGTGCGGCAGCTCCAATACAGTTCTGGCGATGATTGCCGGCAGATTTTGTCCTTACATCGGACATTGCTGTAGCAGACATGTTGCTTCAGTAATGTCCGGACATATCCGATGTCTGAATGAGTTTTGTTGTGTTAACCGACTTCGAAGGGGAGGAGGTTCTGTGCTCGTATGAATGTGTTGTTGTGTATGTGCTGTAGTGTTTTTTAGTTTATTTTTTTAATCTTTTTTTTTAATTTATAAATACGTTTTCTTTTTTAGAAGAGCAGTGGTGGCCGAGTGGGAACGGCCCCGGCATGAGTTGTAGGTCGCGTTTCAAACCCAGCCAGCCGCATTACTTTGTGTAATTTATTTCATCACCACTGCTCTCAAAACGGTGAAGGCAAACATCGTGAGGAAACCGACATGTCCTAGAACCAAAAATTTGAAGACATGTGATATTATTATCCACCAATCCTCTTTGAGCCCGCGTGTCGAAATACGGCCCTTTCCCTCTCCTAGAGAAGAGGCCTGAGTCCCAGCTGTGAGAAAATTATAAGGCTCAAAACATCGTAAGGAAACCGGCATGTCCTAGAACCCAAAACTTCCACGAATATTTCAAGACTAAAATTAGCCAAATCGGTTCAGCCGTTCTCAAGTTTTAGCGAGTCTAACAGAATTGCAATTCATTTTTATATAAATATATTGTGTTATTTTTAACATGTATTAGTGTTTCATGTATTTTTAACCGACTTCGAAAAGGAGGAGGTTCTATGTTAGGCTGAATAAATGTTTGTTTTTTATGTACGTTCGCCGATATCATGGTAAATTGTGGACCGATTTTTAAAATTATTTTTTTGATTGAAAGTTTATGCTTCCAAGTTGGTACCAAAGAAATATTGTTATGATCTAATCATGAACTTCGAAGGTATGGAACAGAACTACTCATAGAATCACAGCAGAACTGTCGTAACAAGTAAAATTGCTTTGTTTATTCGATGACTGACTGAAATAAAAGGGGGAGTGGGTATATCGAACTGATCTGACGATAAAGCCGAAAGGTAACTTAATGTAATCTAACACTTACTTTTAAGACTCAGTAGGTCCGCATTCTACCTAGTAGGTATATCTCATCTCTAATGTTTAACTGCAAGATCATCGTTTACTCCGTTGAACTGAAAGTTTTATTATTGAAACTAAGTTATAAACTAGACTGCTTGAACTTTAAAGCGCAGCTTGGTGAACTTAACTTCTGAAGAACAATATTTTAACTAACTTCCGTTAACTTTAACGGATAGTCGTTTAGTTTTTCTTATTTATGTTTTTTGTAGTAGATACTAAAAACATGTTTAACGTACGTGATAACTAGAAACTGGGGCCTTTAAGCTATGAGTGAATAGGTTGCTTCTAGGCAAGCTTGCTCCATCTTCGGCCACATCATCTCTTTCCATCAGGTGAGGTAGTGGTCAAACGCGAGCCTATCCATAATAAAAAAAAAAACTTCAGTGATAGGTACCTCAATTTTTTTTTATTTACCTGGGAAATCGTCGGATTCTTCTTCCGCTGTGTGGTCGAATGAGCGGGCGTTATAGTCTTTTGCAGACTTAAACCTACCTGTATCCTTCGTTTACCCTTTCAGGACCACGATAACTCTCAAAAATTCCTGCGGTTCTAGCGGATAGCGACCGTACTGGACCCTTGGTTTTGCTGACATCTCTTTGAGGCGCGCGGTACACTACGCGCTGTCGTCGACAACTTACCCAGTTTGCCAGTCGGGTGATGCATTTCTAAGATCTGACCACGACCACGCCCGACCCGCCGCCGGGATTCCGATCCCGATTTCCGGCCACCGTAAGCGCGGGCTTGCTGACGGCGAGCAATGGATAGCTGGCTATCCGACCGTCCGGTAACTGTCCGGATCGAAACCATGTCATCGACGGCGCGCACTGTTCCCGCGCGCCTCAAGGAGTTGTCAGCAACAGCAGGTGCCCAGCTGGGCCGAAGCCTAATGGGGCTAAGGGTCTGCTTCTGAAAGGAAGACTGGGTACCGGTATGAAAGGCAAGAAGGAACGGGGTGGGTTTTTTAGTCAGTAAGAATCTGACAGTATCTCCTGCTCCGACCAAGGGCGGTTGATGTCATTTAGATGACTTTTACCCATCTAAAGAAAAAGATCTGGCCACGACATATACAAAGAATAAGAAAAGTTTCAATTCAAATTCTCCTTCTATGGAGATGAAAAGGGGGTCCAAAAGTTTGTATTGAGAAACTTACTTTTGCACGGGCGAAACCGCTGGCAGAAGCTAGTCATGTTATAAACTTAAAATGTAATAACTTGAAACTAAATTCAAGAGTGTTCGTGACTCGCTCACGTCAAAGAGCAACAAGAATTTTCAATTTCGCAAAGAGCTCATGAAATAAACAAAATTGAAACGAGAATATGGAGACAGCTACGAAATAATACTAATGGCGGCCTTTTACGTAAGTTAGGTACTGTTTATCTGATTGAGCTGTATTAGTACATATAGCCTTTATGTGTGTCGATATACCTCTCAAACGCCTATCTCCTTACCCCAAAACGTTTGAACTACACTGCGCACACGTGTGCCGTACATGGCAATCTAGGCACGTCGATCTCCATACATTTTATATGGAAACTAGACTTGTAGAGCTACAATACATCCACGCCACGCGAATTCGTTTTACGTACAAATCAGGCATGTTACAAGTGTGCGTCTGTGCGTCGGTATAATGTAGTATCAAGCCGACTTCAATCATTAATCGACTTCAAAAAGAAGGGGGTTATGTGTTCCCATGTGCCTATTTCCTGGTCAATTGTAGACTGATTTTGAAGATTTGAAAACATTTGAATAGAAAAAACAAACCTAGCCTATGTCCAACAGTGGACGTCTTTCGATTGACATGATGATGATGATGAATAGAAAAAGATCTGGGGCCGGGGTTATCCGAAAGGGAACTCGAGCCCCGGTATGTAGGCTTGAAGGAACGGGGTGGGTTTTTCAGTCAGTAAGAGTCTGACACTATCTCCCGCTCCGCCCAAGAGCGGGGGTTGTCATTGGATGATTTTCCCCACCGAAAAAAAAAAGAAAAAATAATAATTTAAAAACTAATAAATTACGTGCAATATACAGTTGCATGACAGCTCAAAGGGCAAAACGCCGTAACGTCTACCTTTTATATTTCGTTTATGGTTCGATTTCGACACGTCAAACATTACGCTCACAGATATCTGTTTCAATACCCGATGTTTGTACAGACTGTGTGTACTGTGGAACTACGATACAGGAAACTCAAGGGCCTATTATCAGAACTTCCTTGCTCAAAGGGTCTTGTTCGCTTGGCCTATTTTAGAGGTAAACTGTGTGTTATCTTTTGGGAACACGCCTATTATTAGATTAGCCGTAAATAAGATATTGACAAGTTGCATCTTAACAGGAATTTCTGTTTATACTGTCAGTTGATTGCTATTTTAAGCAGATTATTATGGATTTTATATAGATATCTAAATAGAACTACTCGTAACTTACAGCAGCGACTTCACGCGCGTGAAAGTAGAAAATAATAATATAATAATAATAATAATATTCCACAACTATCACACAACGTCGTCTAGTTCCAAGCTAAGCAGAGCTTGTGTTATGAGTACCAGACAACTGATAAACATACTTATATATTTCTAAACACATACATATTATAGATAAATTACACCGAGACAGAACAAATGATCGTGCTCATCACACAAACATTGGTCCTGGGTGGGAATCGAATCCACGACCTCCGGCATAGCAGTCAGGGCCGCTAACCACTAGACCAACAGGCCAGTCAAAATATATATAGCCTATGTTACTCACAGATAATAAAGCAGCATTATACTGGTGTAATAATGTTTTAGAATCGATCCAATAGTTTTTGAGTTTAATCATTACAAACAAAAATACAAATATTTCCTTACATTACTAACTGCTGCCAGCGAAAACAAGCTACTTTTTTTTTAAAAGTGGGAAATCATCTGAAGACTTTTCTTCCGCTCTAATGGAGAGCAAGAGGGGCGTGTCTGACTTTTACTGACTGAAACCTCACATATGTTTCATCTGTTACCTTTTGCGTTCTAGGATCACGGGTATCCTTTTCATACTTTTCCCCATGGTCCTAGCAGGCATCGGTCCTGCTGGGCCCAGGCATCGGCCCTGCTGGGCCCAGGCATCGGTCCTGCTGGGCCCAGGCATCGGTCCTGCTGAGCCCAGGCATCGGCCCTGCTGGACCCATACGGCTTGCTGATATCTTTTTAAGGCGCGCATGGAACTGCGCGCCGTTGATGACTCGGGCTTGGTTCTTAGGGCGAGTGGGCGGCGTGCTACCCTTTGCTCGTCGTCCGCAAGCCCGCGCCTAGGGTGGCCAGAGATCACTCCGCGATTCCCGACGCCCAGGGCGTCTTCAGTAGAGGCGACTGGGGCGTAGGGATGTACGTTCACTCACGGCAGTCCCCTTCGCTAGCATTACTGCCTCGCAGAAGAAAGCGCCCGAACTCTTTAGAACGATTTCGCCTCACCGAATATCTACTGTCTAACTTCTGTGTCTTTTGATATAAGCAGAACCAACAAGCTGCCTTGAGTTACAACAAAATTATACAGTTTTTCTACTGTGGCAGTTCCAGTACAAAAGAAACATTTTATAGCTGTTTATGATGTGTAAGATATTCCGCGAAATTGCGGCGCGAATGTCGACGTGAATCAACCTGTGGATGGTTAGCTGGCTGATAGCTTGCTTCGGGTATCATTCGTGTATGTTCGGGTATCATTCGTGGTAACTTGGCGTTTTTGTTTTCAACTATTTATGTTCTGGATCATCCAGTTCTGTTTTAAAAGCTGTAACTGTCTAACTCTTTTTTTTATGGTGGGAAAAATCATCCAATGACAAACCCGCTCTTGGGCGGAGAGGGAGATAGTGTCAGACTCTTACTGACTAAAAGCCCACCCCATTCCTTCGTGCGTTTCGTACCGGGACCGAGCTTCCCTTTCGGGTAACCTTGGCCCCAGTAGGCTTCAACCCGGCTGGGCCCCTGCTGTTGCTGACAGCTCCTTGAGGCGCGCGGGAACAGTGCGCGCCGTCGACGACTTGGACTTGGTCCGGATAGTTACCGGACGGTCGGACACCAAGCTACCCATTGCTCGCCGTCCGCAAACCCGCGCCTACGGTGGCCCCTGTCTAACTCTTTGATCTTTAATTAAGTTTCAAGGTGAAAGAGCCGAGCAGTTTTTAAGGAGGGAAATCAATAGGAAGGATGTGTCAGACTTTTACTGACTATTACTGGGTTGAAAGACCTCAGGGTTCCCTTTCAGACTAGGTACCCATAGAAAGTACCAGGGTAAACAAATGTCCTTAAGTTTTTTGCATGTTGCAAAAAACTTCAGGAATACTACTGCGATATGACAGAAAATACAAAACACAAAGAAACCAATAAATACCTAATTTTGAAAAAAGAATAACGTACCTTTAATATAGAGTTCATTTGAACTTATAATTCCAAGTCAATCCAAAGATATTACACCAAAGCAACCCGGTTTAAAAAACTACACACACACAGACTTATTATTTAGTGTAGATTCATATCCATCCAAGGGTTTCAATAAAAACTTCAACTATATCTGACGACCCTGGTTACTTGTCTTTTTTGTTGACTGTACATCATACGCAGTTTGTTTACTTTAAGTAAGCCTTAGTTTTTAATGAAAACACTCCAAGAAGATCACTTTTTAGAACAACTTTGACAAGTGATCTTCTCGAGATGAATGTGAAAAAATTAAGTCAACTCTCGAATCGTTTCCTTGAACGAAAAACTTCGGAGTATATCCCTCATCCCTCTGTTGTTTACTTTGTGAGCTAGTGACGTACAATACTTGTCGATAAATATTTCAAAAGCAGAAGCTAAAATACTTATCTTACTATAATTACAGTAAACTAAAAAAATAACAATAAAACCTTACGCTAATTACAACTAACTAAATTAAACTAAAATATGGCGTCAAAAAAATCTTCCATATCGCTGTCGACTGGTAATGTGAACCAAAAGACTGGTGGCATTGCCACGCTATATGGCAATGCTTATCCTCTGTCCGAGGTAAATGTCAGCCAGGTCATGCAAAGTATCAACTAGTGGTTTTGACAAATCTTCATACAACTTGTGAGCACTTGCACCCCACTATCCGAGAGTTTCAACAGCAATCGGTTCGCAAATGAAACTTTCAACAAGGTTTATATTTCCGTCGCTTGAGGTTCTCCGCAGCCGCAGCGGCGGCACCAGCACAACACTATGAGCTAGGAAGATGTGAAGGTGCAAGAGTATCGACACGAGTAGCGTCCCATACTAAAGACCTACCCATCTTCCATGCGACATGCCGTCCGGTCTCTTGCCATCGTCGCGTGCCAGGCCATGGGGTTTCAATACGGCTGAAGCGCCAACGGTGACAAGAATGCGTCTGATGATGTCGTTGATATTAGCGTGTCGCGCTATGCGACCCGCACTTCGGCTGCATGACAGACCGTGGTGTCCGAGGCTGTTAATGACTTCGCCACAGTGGCAGAAGAAAAAATGTTTTTTGTTTTAAGAAAGCGTGGTTTGCTGATTCAAGGCTTATGGTCCCTTGAACCATCTCGCCGAAATTAAATGGTCACTACTCTCGTACCCGTCTAGGCGACAGTACGACTATCTGTGCATTTGTTTGCGGCCAGCTGCGCCCGGACAGAGCCCCGCTGACTTTTAAATCCATTTTCTTTGCGAAATATTGATTGATTAACATATGCAATGTTCACTTTGAAGAATATTTAACTACCAATTTTTATGTGTTAAAACGTTTCTAAAGATCCAAGCCATTTCGAAGGAGTAGGGAAAAGTTTCGAATGTAATGTTGTTGTATGTAACATTTTTTTTAGACATAAGTATTAATCGCACGATAAAATCAAATTTTGATAATGTTGTTCATGAATCTATAATAAACATATATTTTTTTCAAACCTATTAACCTGGCCGTTACCAAGGAGTAGGCTTTAGAAAATCACTGTTTTAAAGCACTTTTTAGGCGCTTGGGCCTTAAATATCATGGAACAAACAAATAATGACAATTTAATATTTTATCATTATTTTTGTTTTTTTTTTTTTTTTTTATCAAAAGTGATAAAATTGACTTGATTTTATTACATCGTCTAGAGAAAAGGAAGTTCAAAAATAAAACTGTTTTAGTTCTGTTAAGTAGCGGTACTTGGTCACAATCAATTCATAAACACTTCCACACTTAGCACAAATCCCGTAGGCTTAGTCGCAAAATCAATAGACTGCGCACCCATGTAGGCCGTTGCAAACACAACCTGGCAAGAGGATTATAGACCCCTCCGACATCCAGTGCGAGGGCGGTGCTCATGACCAGATGATGGCCAACTTATTAGGCTGCCCAAAATGATAAGCACATTTCCGACCACCGTAGGCGCGGACTTCCGGACGGCGAGCAATAGGTAGCTCGCTGTCCGACCGTCCGGTAACTGTCCGAACCGAGCCCAAGTCGTTGACGGCGCGCACTGTTCCCGCGTGCCTCAAGGAGTTGTCAGCAACAGCAGGGGCCCAGCTGGGTCGAAGCCTACCGGGGCCAGGGTTATTTCGAAAGATAGCTCGAGCACCGGTATGAAGGCTAGAAGGAACGGGGTGGGTTTTTAGTCAGTAAGAGTCTGACACTATCTCCCAAGAGCTGGGGTTGTCATTGATGATTTTCATTAAATTTAAAAATGAATAAAAAATATGCTAGAGTGCATATTTTTTATTCATTTTAAAATGTCACTGATGCCGCTGTAATCGTAGCCAACCTACTGGGCCCAAAAACTTTGATTGAAAACAAAACCATCGCTTCGAGATCTGTAGCCGATCGACAAACCAACAATCAACACAATAGTTAGTTTGGTTTACAATCCGTGGATGTAAACCGAATTCCCACCAAGGTGACCTCTGTTTGGACGCTGGATTACATCCGTGTGGCCGATGCTTAATACTTCGACTATCACAGGACGTCTATAAGCAATCAATAGTGTAATTAGTCGCCACACCCATTCTTATCATTTATCTACAACATATGTACATTCAATTTGATTAATTACTGAAATTAGAGACTGCAATATTGTCCAATTCCACGCCGAAAACGTGAGATATTAGCATAATAGAACCATTGTGGTGGATGCTATAGAGAAATTGGATACGAAACGTCATTAGTTATCTCGAACGTGCCTGTTATCCGTGATGTGTTGCAGACAATGCATGATGTCCTTACAGGAGCACAATTGTGTGTTGGTATTATATCAGAATCCATCACAGCATTGAATATTACGTACATAATTAAGTGTTGGGTACTTAGGATTACGAGCCACTTTTATGCGTCCACAAACACAGTCTAAAATACTGTCTCTAAAGTTTAGATTTGTTCATGATATTGCTCATACTCATCATCTTCATTTCATTCAAGACGTCCAACATAGACCTGCCCAAGTGTCACCACAACGACCGGTTCTGTGCATCTCGCATCCATTGGATTCTCGCGACTCTCACTTGGTCATCGGTCCACCTTGTGGCTTTCGACTACTGGGTCTTCCAATACGTGGTCGTATGGGGTCTGGTTTAAAATCGTCTCATCCCTTTTGTTTCTTCATATGCAATGGTCTATTGCATTGACTTCTCGTCTTTGTTCATGAAAACAACTATGCATACCTGTTTAGCTGTGGTCATATACAGCATGTACCAAATTAAACCCAAATTCTTACAGATATTTTTAAAGTAGGTAACGTTTTATCTTAAGAAAAAACTAGTGTCTTCCATCATCATCATCATCATCATCATCATCAGCCTTTTTAATGTTCCCACTGTTGGGACTCAGGCCTCCTCTCTAGGAGAGGGAAGTGTCCTCCACCATCAGAGATTGCATCACTGCTTACCATCAAGTGGGATCGCAGTCAAGCACTAGTTTATACCAATTAAAAAAAACAACTTGATTATTTTAGAATAAAAAAAAAAAGATACATTCTTGATAAATCTTGATTTCGTCGCTAGAGTTTAGAGTTTGAGTGTGCGTACGTACATACAAATATCGATGCGCTACTAGTGTAGTGCCTACAGTTATTCTAAGTGCATTGAATTTATAAAATTTCTGTAGGTACCTGAATTATGATTATAATTTAATTTTCTGAGTGAGTCATAGAAGGGTGTCCATTATTTCAGTTACATGCTGTGGGTGGTGCCAATCTGTTTGCGTAGAACCTCATTTCGGTAAAGATTCAACTAACTTGCAACAGTAATTATTTCCTTCATCGGGAGAGTTCGGAGCTCCATTCGGTTAAACTCGTCCTTCTTCGCCACCATTTCAAACCAAGATATTACTTCCCAAACTATTCCGGAATGCAATATGAACTTTACGACGACCAACTAAAGATAATCAGTCAACCTTACTTTCTCCTGTGTTTTTTGGTGGAAAATCATCCAATGACATCTCTCGCTCTTGGGCGGAGCGGGAGATAGTGTCAGACTTTTACTGACTAAAAACCCACTCTTGTTCCTTCCTTGCTTTCGTCCCAGGGCCCCGGGTTTCATTTTCACACTGCCCGTGGCTCCAGTAGGATTCGACCCTGTTGGGCCCCAACGGTTTGCTGACAAACCCCTTGAGGCGCGCATGGAACGATACGCGCCTTTGACGTCTTGGGTTCGGTCCGGACGATTACCGGACGATCGGAAGGCGAGCTACCCATTGCTCGCCGTCCGCAAGCCCTACCTACGGTGGCGGAAATTCTCCCAACTGTGTTGGGGTCGGCTTCCAGTCTAACTGGATGCAGCTGAGAAAGAGTATCTTACATGGATCGACTACCTATCTGGCCTCCATCATCCCTTCAGCCGAAAGACGTCTACTGTTGGATATAGGCCTCCCCCAGGTCTCGAAACAACGAACGGTCCTCTGCATCTCGCATCTATTAGATTCCTTCAACCCTCACCAGGTCATCGGTCATCTGACCTCCATAACCAGGTAATTAGATCACACCAGGGAATCCAGGAAATCTGATATCAGACCAAAGGGTACTGGTCTGATATCAGATTTCCTGGATTCCCGCTATTCCTAACATCCGTCAAATATCGACAAAGGACAGTCACGGGACCAACGGTTTAACATGCTTTTTGAGGTACAGAAATATCTTGGTTTGTTAGGATGGCCATCCATCCACAGACTGACTTTGGGAAGCGCTGCATAAGCTTAAAAATCGAACCATGCGATTATTATTATTGTAGCCACGAGCCAATACTAACTAAAAACAATCTACTACGAACTCTTAACGCGATCTATTTGACGACCTAAACTGAACTCTTAAAGGGATGGAACTATATAAAGTGTATAGCTCCATCCCTCTTTCTCGCTCGCACGCCTTTTTTTATCGTGGAAAAAATCATCCAATGACAACCCCCGCTCTTTGGCGGAGCGGGATATAGTGTCAGACTCTTACTGACTAGAAGCCCACCCCGTTCCTTCTAACCTTCATACCGGGGCTCGAATTCCCTTTCGGATAACCCCGGCCCCAGTAAGCTTCGACCCGGCTGGGCCCTTGCTGTTGCTGACAACTACTTGAGGCGCGCGGGAACAGAGCGCGCCGTCGACGACTTGGGCTTGGTCCGGACAGTTACCGGACGGCCGGACAGCGAGCTACCCATTGCTCACTGTCCGCAAGCCCGCGCCTACGGTGGCCGGAAATCGGGATCGGAATCCCGGCGGCGGCGGCGAGAGCGCCGTTGCCTGATGCGGTCGGCCTCTTTCTTTGCGAGCATTACTGCTTCTCAGAAGTCGGCGACCGCCTGCCACTCCTCCTCGCTCCGGACCATGGCCTCAACCAAGGCCTGGCGCGTCGCTCGCACGCCTGACATTTTAACACGTCATGTTTATCCCCGTGTTCAATTGACATATCGACAATGTTAATGTCGACTATGTCGCTTCACTATTCTATATGGCCGACCGTTCATTTGGTATGCGAGATTGCACCAAAGAAAGTCATTATTGAACAATGCTTGGACAATCCCTCGGATACGATTGGCTTGTGATTGCTGTTCTCCAAATACGATGGATATTGTCTCAATGGATTTCCGATGTTTGGCGAAGAATGCCGAAGACGGCCGATGTGGGGAACGTTATTTGATTTTAGACAAATGGGAAATTGGACTGTGTAAGTGAATGTTTGTGTACCTACGGTAAAGTATAAATGTTAACGTTAAAATTAAATTTGCGATAACTCTAATGTTTGATAAAAATGCAACGCGAAAAAAGAGAGATAACGTAATTCTGTTGACATTCGGTGATTTCGTCATTAACTCGAATATTTCACAAAACTTGTTCCAGGAAATACGTGTTTTTTTTTTATTATTTAGAATCACTATTAAATGTGCAAGATTCTCACAGACATATTTTTTTTTTTTTTAATATACATAAATGAGTACATTATGAAGGCCCAAAGTTTACGCAAAATAGCAGACTCTCTGAGGTATTTATTAGATTAGTCTTACACTTTTTGTTTTGACTTCAATAAAAACCTAGTTAATATCCACAAGATATCATTCGGTTCTTCCAAAATAGCTAGAGAAAGATGTGTAATAACGCCTTAATCACTTAAGAGCGGGCTATATGGACTCAGGTTGACCGCTTTTGATTCATTAAACCCCAAGTGAGCGTGTTCGCTCTCTCATTGTCTTTCTCTTGTGTCTCTAATTACAGTATTCGAAAGGTTAATAAGTGTCCACGAACATGGTCGCTATCCTCAAAACTACAGCGTCTTGAGCACAGGCGAAGGGTAGCCAGCCTTTCGGTGTTTTACAGGATGCACTTTGGAGAGTGTGCGCAGGAATTACATGACTTGATTCCACCATCTCACTTCTACCATCGGACAAGCCGACGAACGGCGAGTATCCACCCTAATGTTGTTGAAACCTCTACGGTCCGGACCAAGCGTTTCGCCTCGTCGTTTACACCGCGTACATCGAGGGACTGGAACAATTTGCCTGCTGCGGTCTTCCCGTCTGATTATAATTTAGGTGTCTTTAAGGCAAGAGTGAATAGGCTCTTAATAAACTAGTGCGCCTCACCATCAACGATTGCATCACTGCTTACCATCAGGTGGGATCGCAGTCAAGCACTAGTTTAAACCAATTAAAAAACTTTTCAAAAATAAACAAAATCAACTTATCCCGATTCGCCTGGCAACATTCATTTGCACTTAATCGCGAACTGACTTGACTCTCGTCTCGACCCGTAATGGAAAAGTCTTGTATGTACGTTTGATGGCACTTTCCTCAGCACTGGTAAATAGTAGCAGGTTCTTTTGAGGTTGTAATAGTGTTTGTGGCATCACTCATGGTATTTGGCGATACTTGATCGAGCTTGTGTTTGGAAATAGTTGGTTTTGTGTACAAACTTATGCACTAAGAAACATTTCTCTTTCTTTTTCCATTTGTACTTTTTTGTATATGTCACTGATAATGTGCTTAAACCAGTTAGAATGTAGAATAACTAGTTAATATGCAGATTATCTGATTGAGTCCGTTAAAGTTGGAAAAAATGTTAAAGTTCTTATATTATCTAGATTATCGGCAGATTACCGGTTAAACATATGGTTAAGTTATAAAACTGGTACTTTGCTTGAATAAAACATTCGAATTCATTGTAATTAAGATTTAATTTTGATTTTTAATAATTATATAAAGTTTGATGACATTTTAAGCATGAAGAATTAGTATATTTTAGGGCAAACCGACACGGACAGGTTAAGTTAGAAGCTCAAAGGCGAGCTCGCTCCCGCCTTAGCCTTGGTGATTATTTTGTTTATAACCCCGCGGAGCTCCGTCTTGCTAAGAGGTGACAAAGGTGTTTCGCTCACTTTCTTCCGCGATTTAACGTTTGACATCCGCCAATATGCAGATTAACTAGATAAAGTGGAGCTATCTGCTACTTTAAGTCAACTTTAACGGATTACACCCGGTTGTTTGCAGATTACCTAGTCAATGTGCATATTAACGTATTCCGTGTTCTAACGGTAACATATACATTACCGATATAAGGAAGAGATATAATCTTCGAAATATTCTTTTATTTACATGAGTGAGTGCACTTACTTGTGATAAACACTGAGCGTGGGATTTTCTTAGTTGGAAAGGGGTGGCAGTATTTTGGGTAACCACAGCGCTCTTTTGATATCTATTTATATAGGCAGGGTGTTATCTTTTGAGTAAATGGTTTACTTTCATAAGTCCCTGTGGGTGTTTGAGAGAATGTAGTGTTTGTACTCATGGGAACAATAAATGTATGTGATTTTGTTCTTTAGCAGCCAAGGGTACTGCGAGAGAGTTTGAAAGAGTTACTAAGAGGTTTTAGTCACTTAAAGCCTGAAACCGCCTCTTACTCCACACGAAGCGATGAAGTTATTTGATGATTACTTACTTTAAAAAAAAGTGGTAGGCTGACTATAGGCTCGGCCAACTAGTAGACTAGTGGCCGATTAATCTAACAGGGTAGTCGTCTTTCCCGAATAGGCAGCAGTTACCAGTAAATGGGTTTTTTTCAATACACTTGCTCAGAAAGTAACTCTTATTGCACTGCACTTAGGTATATAATGGCCCTTGTTACCAAACTATGACATTTTGATTACCATTACTCACTAGTGCTATAATGTAGTTAAAACCTTATTGTTTAACCTCTCCCCCACCAAAATTTTCCTTATCAGGATGGGCACAGGTCGTCCCCCACTAGTCGCCGGTCAATCCCCGTTTATTCGTTTCAATGAGTGTATTGAAAGGTAAATAAAAAAAAATATGGGCGCACATATGAAAACAGATTTTTACCGCCACAAAAGTTTACTAGTTTTAGTTATTTTCTTCACAAGTGTATTGAAAAACGTCGTATGACACAAGTGAGTAATTAATGATTACCTTTCTCGGCTCTCTTAAAGCCCTCGCCACGGCTCGGGTCTAAATACCGCCTCGACAGTAATCACTAACATTACACACTTATATCATAATGTACTATTATATGACACGCACATTACCGGTCGTTATAGCGACACTTGGGGTATGCCTCTATTCAACAGTAGAAATGTTGATAAAGACAAAGGAGGAATCAGCGGATATTGATGCAGTTAAATGAGTTAGCTGATGAACAGAGCGACGCAGAAACCGACATTGTTTTATACTATTTTGAGATAGAGAAGTAAAGATAAGCCGATTGGGATGTGCGATTGTTCAATAAAGTTACCCTGGAACGCAAAAGGCTATTGAAGGACCACAAGTGAGTTTCAGTCAGTGTAAGTGTAACACTGCCTCTTGCTGTAACTAAGAGCAGGACTTGATGAATTCCAACTTCAAAAAAGAAAAAAAAGTGAAGGGCCGACTATGGGCTCGGCCAACTAGACAACTAGTCACCGAATAATAAGACCGGGTAGTCACCTTTCCCGAATAGTCAGAAGGTACTAGTAAAAACTTTTTATATAAACGTATCAATAACACTTAAATCGTTTTACTGGGATTTTATGAACGGGTCTCGCACAAAATGGTCAATAAATTTTCCCGTTCACAAAAGCATAATTATTTTGACCCGCCTTTCTCAGTAGATACGTAAATGCTTGGGATTATATTCGGACGAGATCGGACCGTATCGTGCCTGTCAAAAGTTTAGGGTTACGTTATTAAGCGAGAACTTAAGTATTTCAGAAAGGTTATGAATTTGTTGCGAAGGAATTTTGGTTGAAACTATTAATTATATTTGTTTGTGGCTGTAGATGATTATGTGGGCTGCCCTGGGGTATCCCTGTCATGTTTATCTGAGACGTCATCATAGAATTGTTGAATTTGAAACTGGGTTTTAGTACAGGATACGGTTAAGAACGACCTTCACCGGTTTGTTTAATGGATGAAACCTATTTTATGATAAATTTAGTATATTAAATAATATAACGCGGGTGGGTTGCCTGAGAAATTCCTGGCCAAACAATTTTTTTTTTTTTTGTATAACGCACCGGTGTGTTTAACGAATAAATTTAATACTAACCGAAAGAGTGAAGCCTTTAGAACATAAAAATGTTGGGTTGCCCATTTGTTTCCTGGCATAGCTATGGGTTGCCAGGTATAAATAGGTATACATAAAAAGGTGTGTTTTTTTTATATACAACAAATTCTATATCAAAATAAACGCTGTTTCATTACGAATACGATGTTATAGTGTTGTCTGCAAAAAAATCTGGTATGGATAACGGTTGTGCATTTTTCTAAAAATAAAATAAATTTTCAATTTTTAATTAATAATAGTCTGGCCAGGAATTTCTTAGGCAACCCACCCGCGTTATATTATTTAATACACTAAATTTATAATGAAATACGTTTCATCCATTAAACAGACCGGTGAAGGTCGTTCTTAATCGGATCTTAGACTATTTAATGTGGTGCTCAGAGAAACGAAAGCATAGAGTCTGTCTAATAAGTTAAACGACTTGGGTAATTATTAGGATTTAATGAAATCTGATGTAGTCAACACGGGTTCAATAATCACGGTTGATTAAGAGATAGAGATCATTGTTTACTAACAGAAGAACCTTATAAAAAGTATCGAATATAAGTATTTTTTAAATGATTAAATATTATACAAAATTCCCAAGTCGGTTGACTTATTAGACAGACTATAACATAGCACCTACTTTTCCCATGGAAAGGGTTCCGACGTCTTTCTATCGACACCGTCGCTCGCCCACGCTGAAAACCAGCACTGTGGTTTCGACGCAATATGCATGAGGCCATGGCCTTTAAGCTGAGCGTTCGGCCGTTTTGCGCGGATTTGACGCATATTTTCCCCCACAATTATTTAGATTATTAGCTTTTGCCCACGGCTTCGGCCACATACGTTTGTTTTTTTTACAGCTTGAAGGGACTGCGGACCTGAGTATATGGTTTTAACTTCAACTCGATACCTTCACGCGTTCTCGAGATAAAGGGTCTTGACAGACAGACAGACAGACGGACGGATAACAAAGTGATCCAATAAGGGTTCCGTTTTTTCCTTTTGAGGTAAGGAACCCTAAAAATCAAGAACTTCATATTATTCGTCTGAAAGATACGAACATCAATATGTACAGAAATCGGCACGTGTTAATAATAGCTAGTAAGAATGTCGATAAAACTAAACTGAAGTGTTTGTCTGTAGTCCTAAAATAAACACAACCCAGAGACAGTGTGTTAGGAACTATGAAATATGTTGTTCATATTGATTTAATAGAAAGAAGATTCGGTCAAGTGCGAGTTGGACTCGCGTACCGCGAAGGTTCTGCACAAGTTCTGTGAATAGTTTGATTCTAGGATTGTGTCCTGAAGGTTTCCTGATTCGCAAAAAAAAATATATCGTAACTACCCAGGCCCAGGGGTTCTCATTCACGGAGCGAGGAGGAGTGGCAGGCGGTCGCCGACTTCTGCGAAGCAGTAATGCTCGCAAAGGAGGAGGCCGACCGCATCAGGCAACGGCGCTCCCGCCGCCTCCGCCGGGATTCCGATCCCGATTTCCGACCACCGTAGGCGCGGGCTTGCGGACAGTGAGCAATGGGTAGCTCGCTGTCCGGCCGTCCGGTAACTGACCGGACCAAGCGGACTTGAGTTGTCAGCAACAGCAGGGGCCCAGCCGGGTCGGAGCCTACTGGGGCCAGGGTTATCCGAAAGGGACCTTGAGCCCCGGTATGAAGGCTAGAAGGAACGGGGTGGACTTTTAGTCAGTAAGAGTCAGACACTATCTCCCGCTCCGCCCAAGAGCGAGGGTTGTCATTGGTTGATTTTTCCTACCATAAAAAAAGGGGTTCTCATTCCAGGGCTCCCGGGGTTCTCAAAGTAAAGCGGCTTAGTTTGAACTCATGGCCTATGCAGTACTTTTAATAAACTAAAAACTATATAGTTCACCCTCGTGCAACGTTACCGGCTGGGGCCTCAGGGACCACTAGACATAAGTACATGAAGGGTAATTGTTTTTGCCATTTGCTACAAGCTTTCTGAGGATCGACCGCGGGACGGCACTTTGTGTAAAGTGGATTATTCCAACATTTATTACTTAAGACTATATAAAGACGTAGCGCATTTACAGTGGTTTGAACATTTTACTGTTCCACAGTAAAATATGACGCAAGCTTTACTTTTATGATGTATCTAAGCGACCACTGAGAAGGAGTTTTTGGATATTCAAATTTTAAGGGGGTGAAAAAGGAAACTTTGTTTCTAAGCAAAATCACGTTCCGTATACCTACACTACTACAATAATAATATACTTGAAAGTTAGCACAATTAGTACCCTAAGTTAACAATAAAGGTAGAACTACATTGCGCAGACGTGTGCCACACACGTGGGTCTGGGAACGTCGTCGGTCCCCATACATTTTGTATGGAAACTAGACTTGTAGAGCTACATTAGATCCACGCCACACGACGCGACGCTACGTACAAATCAGGCGTAGTCCACGTGTGCGTCGTGCGTCGGCCCAGTGTAGTTCTCGCTTAAAGGTTGTCATTTGATTTCAGAACTACACCCCAAAAGAACATATTTGGGGGCTTTAAAGATTGTATGTACAAATATGTACTGTATTTAGTATTAAAATGTTATTTCTGTTGTTTCCAGGTAAATATTCAACATACAAGCATGCGGTGTCAACAATGAAGGAAGGAAGACTAAAGAAGGTCGATTTATTAAATATATAAACATACATACATTACATACACACATTATAATCTATTTACTAGTGTAATAGTGGCAGTAGCATTCTCAAACGGCTGAACGGATATATACTTATTCTATCACCTACTAACTATTGCCCGCGGCTTCGCCCGCGTACATAAAATAGTCTATGTCGCTCAGGAATAAAGCAGCTTTCTGTCAATGAAAAAATTTTAGCAATCGGACCAGTACTTTCAGAGATTACCTCCTATAAACAAAAAAAAAAAACTTTACCTCTTTTAGTAGTGTCGTTCATGAAACTTTGCACAAATTCAAATCAAAGTTAATAAAAAAAAAATCATTATTACTTTTTTAAAACTGTCATCAAAATATACCTTCTCGCGAACGAAATCGCTAGTAATGGCAATCTACCTATATAGCATAACCAATCTCAGATTAATTACAGTTCATACATAGCCCCGTTTTAACACGCACTAATTACACCTTTGAAAGCAGTAGCGTAGCAAGTCTTGGGCGAAGTGGGCCCCCGCCCACGGCCTCGCACGCAAAGGGGCCTCGCAAAAGCGAGGGCTCTTTAAGAAAGAGGATTTTTTTTAATTGATAGGTTTTTTTTTTATGGTGGGAAAAATCATACGTTGACATCCCCCGCCCTTGGGCGCAGCGGGAGATAGTGTCAGACTCTTACTGACTAAAAGACCCACCCCGTTCCTTCTAGCCTTCATACCGGGGCTCGAGCGCCCTTTCGGATAACCCTGGCCCCAGTAGGCTTCGACCCGGCTGGGTCCCTGCTGTTGCTGACAACTCCTTGAGGCGCGAGGGAACAGTGACGCCGTCGACGACTTGGGCTTGGTCCGGACAGTTACCGGACGGCCGGACAGTGAGCTACCCATTGCTCACTGTCCGCAAGCCCGCGCCTACATTGGCCGGAAATCGGGATCAGAATCCCGGCGGCGGCGGCGGCGATAACGCCGTTGCCTGATGCGTTCGGCCTCCTCCTTTGCGAGCATTATTGCTTCGCAGAAGTCGGCGACCGCCTGCCACTCCTCCTCGCTCCGGACCATGGCCTCAACCAAGGCCCGGCGCGAGAGGTCTCCGCCGCCGATCGCCCCCACGAGGACACGGCGATGCTCCGCCCAAGCAGGGCACACCTCGACTGTGTGCTCCACCGTGTCCTCCGGGCGTTCCGCACAATGGCGACACCCGGGCGTCACTTCCGCAATTGATAGGTTCGCGTTTGACCACTATTTCACCTGATGGTAAGCAACAATATGACCGAATGTTGGGTCGCGACAGTCGCTGTCCCGTTTTCTTTGCGCATCTAAAAATTATCAAATTAATTTGCGAATATTAAAATTGATAAAGATAAAGAGTGTTTTCTGTGTGATTTTGAAAATGCATCGTTCAAAAAGTGTTCTCTAATGTTAATAAACAATATTTTATTTATTTATTCAGACATATACAGTTTTATACAATTATATAAGAATCTTTATAAATTACACTAAGAATGATGTTAACAGGTTAGCAATGGGTTCCAAACTAGGCAAAGCCTGTATCTTGGTGACCCAATAATTGTACAGAGTTAGTAAGCTGATCTGGCTTGCTGGCGCTACGTATAAATGTTCATGATAAAAATACAAATCCAAGGAAATACATAACAGAAAAAAAAACTTAAGCAAATAACTCATACTGCCTGTTAGCAACGATAGTGCAAAGGAACTGTTAAGTGTATAAATGTAGAAGTGTGAGTGAGTGTGAGTGTTTCGATTTTATGAAAGAAAAGGCCTCGCTGATGTGCCTTCACCCACGTCTTAATTAGTGCACGCTACGCCACTGTCTGAAAGTGTCGTAATAACGATGAACCGGCGGTTTTGCGAACATTTGCCGAATCTATTGTATAGTTAAACCGTCATTAGCTATCTGAACATAGAGTAATGGACCTGCCATTAGTATGAAGTTTGTATGGTCTTGTATGTGTTCAGGGTACGAAAGGATAGGGAGGGATGGCAACTTTATGATGACCCAGTAATTATATCTGAAATTATTTCAATTCATTCATCATCATCATCATTTCAGCCGAAAGATGTCCACTGTTGGACATAGGCCTCCCCCAAGCGTCGCCACAACGTCCGATCATGTGCGTCTTGCATCCACCACATTCCCACGACTCTCATCAGGTTGTCGGTCCACCTTGTGAGAGGCCTTCGAACGCTGCGTTTTCAATTTGTTATAGTAGAATCTATACTTATAAATAAAATTGGAGTGTCTGTTTGTAATATTGAAATAACTGCTTTTTACTACATGCATATGAATTATATATACGGTCATCATCAGCCTTTTTAATGTTCCCACTACTGGGACTCAGGCCTCCTCTCTAGGAGCGGGAATGGGCCGTAATCCACCACGCGGGCCCACTGCGGATTGGTGAATGTCACATGTCTTCGAATTTTTGGTTCTAGGACATGCCGGTTTCCTCACGATGTTTTCCTTCACCGTTTTGAGAGCAGTGGTGATGAAATAAATTACACAAAGTAATGCGCCTGGCTGGGTTCGAACCCGCGACCTACAACTCGTAAGTCGGGGCCATTACCACTCGGCCACCACTGCTCTTACTCGGCCACCACTGCTCTGCTCTCTCTCATATATACGGTAGATACACCAAAATATTTTTTTTTTACAATTTTTGTCTGTTTGTCCGGGCTAATCTCTGAAATGGCTGGACCGATTTTGACGGGACTTTTTTTGCAGGTAGCTGATGTAATAAGGAGTAACATAGGCTACTTTTATTTCAGAAAAAATAAATTCAAAATCCTGTAGTCCACGCAAAGAAAGTCGCGGGCACAGCTAGTATTATAATACTCCACAACATTCACCACCGGTTGCGCCACCGGTACATGGCAGACCATCAGCACAAAGCGTTTTGGGAACACATTTATTGTGCGTACAGCCAAGGAGTGTTGTGTTTCCTGAATTCCTTGCCGGAGTCTTGTGTTTCCTGATAGCTACAACTTAGGGGTCTTTAAGTCAAGAGTGAATTGATTACTTCTAGTCAAGCGTGCTTCATCGCGTCGACCACATCATCGTTTACCATCAGTTGGTGAACGCGAGCCTATTAAGCCTATCAAAAATTCTTTGCCAGGCCTAATATTCGGCAATGGCAATGCCGTCGTTTACTTAAATAAAACAATACTTACTTAAATATCTCCAGAGGAAGTCTTGTAGAGGCAAACACGTGTCGAGCTTAGATTTAGGTTGCACGTGGCATTAGCTACACCTTCTACATAATATAGGTACGTATTATGGAGAGCGGCCGCATATTTCATCCAAGCCAATTTATGTGGAAAATAAAATAGAAACGAATATTATATTTTACTTGGCACAGGCAACACAACAGCAGCAACAGAAAAGAAAAAAAAACCGGCCAAGTGCGAGTCAGACTCACACACGAAGCGTGTACGAAACCCTTTTTTGTTGGGTAAAAATCATCCAAATGACATCCCCGCCCGCGGGAGATAGTGTCGGACTCTTACTGATTAAAAAACCTACCCCGTACCTTCTTGCTTTTCATACCGGGGCCGAGCTACCTTTCGGATCTAACCCTGGCCCCAGTAGGCTTCGACCCAGTTGGCCCCTGCTGTTGCTAAACAAGTCCTCGAGGCGTGCGGGAACAGTGCGCGCCATCGACGACCTGGGCTCGGTCCGGACAGTTACCGGAGCTACCCATTGCTCGTCGTCCACAAGCCCGCGCCTACGGTGGCCGGAAATCGAGATCGGAACCCTTCGTGGTTGATTCCGCGAAGTCCGTAGCAAAATTCGGTAAAAAAAAAAAACTCACGTTTGTAGTATGTGAGCCCCACTTAGATGTTTATTTTAATCTGTTTTTAGTATTTGTTGTTTGAGCGGCAACAAAAAAAAAAAAAACATTTGTGAAAATTACAACAGCAATCGGGTGCTTTTTACCTTTTGAGTACAGAACCCTAAATAAAAAGACGCCGAATACAAAATTATACAATACAATTACGCTAGGCGTGCCCAAACCGAAAGGGTTGCCATCTGAGCAAAATCGAATTATTAAAATAGCTCAACGTTATTACAGTCATATATTTCCGCAAAGTAAACCTTGATTTCGTAAAAAAACTAGCTTTTGAAAAAGACAAAAGCCGGCCTAAAAACAGGAGCGTGTCAGTTAAGACTGTTACAATAAATCAAGCCAGCGGTTTGACGTCGGCAAGTGAAGATTTTGTACACCTTAGGGTGTGTTTTCATTCTCTGAAGCGGAGGGAAGCGGTGAAGACAGTGCTCTAGTATCAAATCAAATCAAAAGCATTTATTTCAAATTGACCATTTACAGGCACTTTTGCTCTCCGCTCGGCACCATTCTGTCTCGGGGACGCCGTTTTTTTTATTTGAAAGTTCGCTCAGCTCCACTCCGCTCCACTTACACAGTTCCCACTGATGTGGAGTGGAGATTTCGAGCACTGTGATTGGACAATTCACTGTCCGCTTCTCTCTCGCTAGCTCCAAGTCGATAGAAACCCACCCTAAAGACTTTTAAATTTCGAAAACTGTCATAAGTACGTCCATAACTCGATAATGAGGGTGTTTCAGATAAACATATGACCGGGATACCCTAGGGCGGTATAGCTCATAGTCATCTACAGTCATAAACAAATTTAATTAGATAATAGTTCCAGCCAAAACTTCGTCACATTTCTCGCAATCTCCGCTGATGCGGAGTGGAGATTTCGAGCACTGATTGGTCAATTCACATTCTGCTCCTTTCCATTTCGCCCAGCTCCGCATTAGTAGAAACCCATCCTAATACTTGTTTGGGACGTTCTAGACCTGTGACACGTGACAGAAGTGATACATTCTGGAATTGTCAGAGGTTAATTGAATTGTACTACTTTAGTATTGACGACTTAATAGGGCGGGTATTTCGAGAAACACAATAATGTAAGGTGATTTTGAAGGTTTTGTTGTAAAAGGGACGTCAAACCATTGGTCGGTATTACTGATAAAATGTAATTCTAGACATGCAGATTTTCTTGGGGATTACAGATTTTTAAGTTTTGGTGGGAACATGAAGTAGAAATATAACTTAACTAGCTTTGGCCAGCGAATTAGTGAATTTGCTGCCTATTGGGAGTGCCCAGAAAAAAAAATTTAAGTCTTATTCCAGGGCGTGGCCTATCCGTCGGCCAAATTTTATCCAAATCCGTTCAGTCATTTGAGCGTGAAGGTGTAACAAACGTACACAATAGATAATAAATTAATAATATGATATGATTTACTTACTGTGGAATTCTTGTTCGTTCGTGTCCGGATCCACTTTGAATAGCCTCAAAATCAAGTTTCAAATCATGATTCGAGACTTAACTAGAACAGCCTTCTAAAACATGGTCCTAAACTTAGTCTGCAACTAAGTCTACGGCTCGGAAGACCGATAAATTGGTATCAATGAGTCATTTAGTGACAAAGTTAGGGCATCTTAGACAAATGAGTACTTAAATGTCTACACGATCTCGCTCGAGATGCCGTGACGACATTAAGGAGAGGGATAGACCGGGAGGCGTAAGTTGGAATGCTAGTTTAGGTAGTATGAATATGCGTTGAGATATAGTAGGGTTAGAGTGGAACAATTCGTATGTAAAACAGAATAAAATTAATCTGGTGTGACCTACTACTTAGATGGTTTCTTTTTTGTTATTAGCCTATTTTATAAGGCAAAGGCC
The DNA here is from genome assembly GCA_910589285.2 of Mythimna ferrago. Classification (NCBI taxonomy): domain Eukaryota; kingdom Metazoa; phylum Arthropoda; class Insecta; order Lepidoptera; family Noctuidae; genus Mythimna; species Mythimna ferrago. Next base: position 22,596,408 of record OU342686.1, on the reverse strand, counting down.
TTTTTCTCCTTCTAAACCTTTCTGTCTTGGGCGATTTCTGGTCAAATTGTCCCCGCAAACATGATCAGATCGTCACACCACCTTCGCGCGGCGTTAATTTCCTTCGGGCGTCCAGTGAGTCCCAATCCTCGCCCACCTGTCTAGGTGCACTCTTGAGATGTGGCCAGCCCAATTCCACTTGAGCCTGGCTGTTTTTCCCCGACATCTAATGACATCTAATACTTGTGTCATAGAGCGCAGCGTGATGTTTCTAACGCAATCTATTCGTTTTACACCTATTGTGCTGCGCTTCATTGCTCTTTGACAAATCTCGTGTTTCATGGTTTGGCTAACAAATTGTTAAGTTTTTGTTTTGTAAAGTGCTATACATTTCCCGTCAGGCAAATAGGCAGTAGAGGATTTGTAAATACACATAACTAACTTCCAAATTAATTGGCAAAAGGGCAAGAGGTCGATGGCATTTTTATTCATATACCCTTTCTAATTATTTACTTTATATTTCATATATTTTTAAACTTACCTTTGTATGATTACTAGAACTAGAACCTGAACGAGTCGCTAATAAATAAACTAATATGTGATACGTATTGATTGATGTTGATTGATTGTTGTTGATAGATAAAATAAAAGAATGTAACCAAAAGGCAAACATTTCACACTACAGATCAAATTATATCTATAAGCGTTCAGCATAAATGAGTTGCCGGAATAGTTTTAACTAATACGCGACCCGACGAGCGAACGAATAGTGTGCTAAGTAAGTCATTAGTGCGGTCGACAGTCGGATTATATAGATAGTGGCGAGGTGAGGGATAAAACTGCAAGGATGAGACATAGGGGGTTTATCTAGCTCCCCAGTTACGACTGAACTTTAGTGTCGTACTGGGTTAGGAACAGGGTTTTAGTGACTGACTATTATTACCGCTGTAAATAGTATGTTTAAACACGGTATTCATTTTTACATTGTTGTTAAATCGATTTTAGGAAAACAACTGTTTCTCTGGTTTTATTGACCGTCTAGCTTTTGCCCCGAGCTTCGCCCGCGCACATAAAATATAGCCTATGTCATTCAGGAATAAAGCAGCTTTCTATCGGTGAAAAAATTTTAGCAATCGGACCAGTAGGTACCTACTTCCAGAGGTTACCTCCTGCAAACAAAAAAACAAACTTTACCTCTTTATTATATTAGTGTAGATTAAAGTTTTAACAAAAATTATCTTGCACCTGTATTTGTTGTATTTTTGTATTGACAGCGAAATTAGAGCTAAAAAAAATTAATCTGTAGCAGTACAGAAACTTAGAACAGATATCGTCAATATATACTACCCAACAGAAAAGATGAAAGAGGTTAGAAAGGAAAAACTTCCCGATTTGTACTACAACGAGTGTCGCCGCTTGTCTCACACCCTTTAACTCCACTACAGGCAATAAACCAATATGAACGCGCATTACAATTGCCGTCATGGATCTTGAGCGCTGGCTTCAAGTTGCGCAGAAGTCAAATATTCGGTCTTTTTAGTGGTGCGAAGTGAGACACGGAGGCGGGGAGTGTCAGTGATTGGTTCGCCGCGCCATCGCGTCATAGACGTCACTCCTGATTCGTTCCGTGCGATGCTGCATGTATCTAACAACGAAGACGATTGACTCGCCAATGTATGGAATGCGCAAAGCGATCCCCACTCTGACGCCGAGCGCTCAAGATCCGTTTCGGCAATTGTACGCAACTAACAGACCACAAAAATCAATTATGAGCATGATCATATTTTGAGGCAAACCTGCCCCGCCTACAAAGTCATTCTAACCTCTTTCATCTTCACTGTGTCCTAACCTATCCATCCACTAAGTCAACCAAATGAAAAATTGTGTTGGTTCAGACCTATTTACATACATCTTTCGTAAATATAGTTCCTTACAAAACATTATCCACAATTCAGCTCTCGTACTGGAAGTTTCTCAAATTAAAGCGGGCCCGTCTTGGCTGTCTTCATTTCTGTTGGGCTCACTAGAAAAGTGAAGTAGAGAAGCCCCATTAGTCACAGTCGCACAAAATAGCTACATTATTTCAACTCAAAAATGGGACATCAAAGCTCGAAAATTCATTTACGCACGTTTCCTTTTAAAATACGCAATGGATGTAGTGGTTTTCATTCATGAAGACTAATAATCGAGGAATGTCATTATATATTGTTACTGTGTGTGTTAAATGTACATACACAATAAAGATTACATAATTTGCACACGTACGAACGAATAGAGATGTAATTTAGAATTATCCACAGGAGAATCATACCAACATTCACCACCCTAGGTTGACTAGTAGAGAATGCTTAAGGCATTAAGACCATCTTTGTGCTTTGTGTTGCATGAAGATTAAATAAATAAATAGAACCAAAATTACCGACATAGCCTGAAGAAAAAATTGTTTGACTGTAAGATAGTAGGCACATTACTCGCAAAACAGATGGTCCATCTGTTTTGGCTACCGCATACCGGAAGACGCACAAGGTGAGGATGCGAAAGAATGAGTGCATAAATCCTTTTAACTGAATTTTGTTCATGGTGGCCAATCTCAGCAGAGTACTTGGTTAAGTACTCAGAAGACATAATAGTGCAGCGTATGCTCAAACTCATTCTCTCTCCCTTCTCTCTTTACTCTTGGGACAGCTGTCCGAATGGTACTTCTGTTTTATCTTTTTAAAAGCCCACACGTCAGTACCACTAATACGATGTATGTAGATTACGGTTACGAATGTGCGCAGTAGTTGCCTCGCTTCCCCGATTTCTTAGCAACTCTTGATTAATTTGATTAATAAAGGACTGATTGTGAGCGTGTGTAAAAGTAGTTATTAATTGTCGATGTACTGGATGAGAAGTTGTTTAATTTGATTTGTAGTTTATTAATATAATTGTCGATGTACAGTTGAATGAGCAGTTGTTTAATTTGATTTGTAGTTTATATCAATGTGCCACGTGAAATGGTTTACAAAAGCTTGTTATTTGTGTGAATGTATACAGCTCTGTCTGTTTTTGAATTTATGTATAATTCGAGATCATTTTAATCCATTGCTGAATTAAAATATCGACTTTAGTTTTGTGTATTTAAAATTAATTTCTAAGTGACCATTTTTGTTAAAAAGTTGTGTTCGACCGAAAAGGACTTTCTACCGAAATAGAAAACAAAATCGTATCTTCGGTAATAATGAGACAAAACTACACCAATTTTAACCGCCAACCTTCTTTTTTTTCAACACGTTTTTTTTTGGCTGCGTACATTTTGTGAATTTGGCCAGTGTCAAGTTTAGTGAACTTTAAGTTCTGTTTTTTTTTTTTTTTCATTTATCATGTGCCAACCAGTACAGTACTTATCAAGAGATAAGTACTGTACTGGTGGAAAAGGATCTACAATATCATGCTCAACTAATTACACCTACTATTACGATTTCATCAGTCTTTCTTTGATATTAAGAACTAATTAAGTCAAAATACGTAGAAGCAGGTCGTTACAAGATTTATCTATAGGACTCTTTATGATCTTACTCTATGGTTCTCGAAGCAGTTAAGGGTAATTAGTAGAAGTGTGTGTTTGTCGTTAATTGCAATTAACGTATCTGCAATGCGCAAATGATTGGTCAAGGTTTCATCTTCCATCGCAATGTTTTAAAAAAAAAAAAATCCTCATTAGGTAGTACCTTCTCCTGTATAGCCTGAAATAATTATCTACAGGCCCTAAAATAATGGTTCCGTGCGGGAATTGAGCATGTAACACACAGCACAGCAGCCAATTGCCAAATAACTGCGTCGTTCATCGAAATCCGTTCAACTTTTCAAACGTGAAGAATACACACTCTCACAAACTTTTGCCTCATAATGTTAGTGTGATAACGGTCCCTAAGCTGCTTTTTTTTCGAAGTACGATTTTATCCAATAACTTCTCCCACTCTGGGGCTGAGCGAGAGGGCGTGTCGAACTTTTACCGACTAAAATCCACCAGTGTCATTATCCGTCTGTCGCTCTTAGTGTCCCGGACCAACTCTTTAAAAAAATCCCGTGGTTCTAGCGACGTTCCTACTGCTGCTTCTAGATTGATAGTTATATTATACCCTAGGTACAGGTTATGCTAGAGAACTACTTCTGTGCAATTAAAGATCTATTCTATTCTAAACTCTCTTTAATAAGCGAACACGTTTAAGAACACGATAAAACGTGAAATACTCAAACTTGTTGCTACACTAATTTGTCGACATTCGAGGAGTTCACAATAAAAATATCAGCTTGCAATTTTCCCAGGGCAAAGGCCTCTGGTCAAACATTATGAGCCATGGATCATTACGCTTGTTCCCCGCGGCAATTTAAGACCATTTATTCCTATTTTCCTCAACCGTTAAACATGTGGTTTTGCGACCAAGAAAAGGTAAGCTCCATTCTATAGGTCATCCTTATCTTTTTCAAGGCTAGAGTGAATAAGCTAGTGTGCTTCACCATCAACGATTACATCACTGCTTACCATCAAATGGGATCGGTGTCAAGCACTAGTTTATATCATACTAGCTTTTGCCCGCGGCTCTGCCCGCGTACATAACAAATAGCCTATTTCGTGAAAAATTTTAACAATTGGACCTGTACCCCTAGCCAAGTTGCTAATCTGCAATAGTTAACGCTAGTAGAAAGCATCAAATGTACGGGAATGACGTCGTCTTAACGCTCAGTCACGTGGTCAGAACAAAAGGCGGCAAGGTCAACTCGAAGCGTTCGGCGCAAGCGAAACGGTTGTAACTTGGCTAGGGGGGCTGTACTTCCAGAGATTACCTCCTTCAAACAAAAAAAAAACAAACCTTTCCTCTTTATAATAGTGTATAATATATTTAAAAAAACGCTGTCAAAGGTAATTCAATTTCATTTTATCACTTTCGAGAATTTTCGTTTCGAAATATTGCTATACCAACGATTTTCAAATCAAGTCAGCTTGTAAACTACTCTTGTCACAACTTTGAATCTGTAATAAACTCTATATATTCCCCCAACTTGTTAGCGAGAACTTCGATTGGCAAAACCGAATTTACGGTTTCCATATCACCCGCTGAGTCAAATCGATGTCACAGATTACTAAAACCGTAAAGTTCCGAAATTAAATTCTATTGAACGGTATTAATAAATTTAGACGTTTCTTTCAATATGTCGATACCATTGGGGATCAGTTTAGATGATGTTTTAAGTGGCCCTATATCCTAAGAGATTGAATTTATTGAGAATCCCACAGTTGAAATTCAATTATTATTTGGGATGGTCTAAACGCTCCTTGAGAGTCGGAACCCAAAGTTTAATTATACCAGTATTTATTAAATTGGGGAAAGCTATTATTCGAATTTATTATACGATTAAACTAACAAGAAAATTGGATTTTCCTTTTTAGAGTTCCGTACCTCAAAGGGAAAAAACGGAGCCCTTATAGGATCACTATGTCGTCCGTCCGTCTGTCTGTCAAGACTCTTTCTCGGGAACGTGTTGAGGTATCGAGTTGAAATTAAATCCATATAATCAGATCTGCGGTCTCTTGCAGCTGTGAAACAATCAAACTTCTAAGTTTACGAAAAAAAAAAGACATACGGCCTTTTATGTTGCAAAAAACATGTATTTCGACACTCAATTTATAAGGTATTTCCCGTTGACCTAGAATCCTGAAATTCGGCATGTAGTAAGGTCTCATAGCACAAGCATGGGAAAAAAATCTGACAACTGCGACACAAAAATTTCTTTCTCTTTTGCGATTCTGAAAAATCTTCAGGAATTGAACTTTTCATAGGTAAGTTTGTACGGAACCCTCAGTGCGCGAGTTCGACTCGGCCTTGCCCAGATTTTCCTCTTGACTTATTTATGTCCACTATTTTTGTCGTTATTATCTAGAACGATCATTTATCAGAAGTGAAGAAAATGTTTAAGAAATATAAAACCGAACTAGCTACGTCCATGAAAGCGTTCCTCTACTGTTGTTTAAATTATTCACGACCGTCTTGCTCGTTTGTCAACGACAGCTTTGTTTTAACAGCGCATTCATTTTTGTATGCCATGTATTTTCGAACTACATTGTAAAATAAAAACAATACAGAGTGACGCCTAATTTATTGGCGATCTTTCAGAACTATGAGGTAAATCAAACAAAATCTACTGTTCCGAATAGTTTTTTGTCGAGATAATAGTAGATTATGTGACTAGGGGATAAAGCAGTGTCTTTAGGTCGCATGTTGAATTCCAAACGAAACGAAGGTTGCTAATTTTAATCCCGAACGTCAGTGAGGGAATAAAATTAAATTTTGCACTCGACAGAGTTTCAAAATGTGAAAAAGTCTGGCGTAAAAAAGTTATTTTGCCAAAATAGGTCTTAAAGTCGCAACGACGATAAACGTATTGAGTAGCTGATTTTTAGAGTTATTTAGGTCTCTCCGGACCTGATTGGGCCGAATCTACTGGACCAGTTTATTTGAAATATTAAACACATACCTATGAACTTCTATGACCCAAATAGGTACCTAGGGATGCGTAACATGAATAAATATAAATATTGAGTCACCGTAAACAAAGTTTCCTAAACTGTATCGTAAAAAGGGGCTTATTGTGAGGATCTATTTTATTTAAACTTGTTTTAGGAATAGATGATTATTATTGACCATTACCCCAGTTCATTTTAATACCTGTTCTTTTTAGATATTACCGGATAATTTATGAGAAATAATTTATAAGCGTGGTAGTTCTTTTTAGGGTTCCGTAGCCAAATGGCAAAAAACGGAACCCTTATAGATTCGTCATGTCTGTCTGTCTGTCTGTCTGTCCGTCCGTATGTCACAGCCACTTTTTTCCGAAACTATAAGAGCTATGCTGTTGAAACTTAGTCAAGTAGATGTATTCTGTGAACCGCATTAAGATTTTCACACAAAAATAGAAAAAAAGCAATAAATTTTGGGGGTCCCCATACTTAGAACTAAAACTCAAAAATTTTTTTTTCGTCAAACCCATACGTGTGGGATATCTATAGATAGGTCTTCAAAAATGATATTGAGGTTTCTAATATCATTTTTTTCTAACTTGAATAGTTTACGCGAGAGACACTTCCAAATTGGTAAAATGTGTCCCCCCCCCCCCGGTAACTTCTAAAATAAGAGAATGATAAAGCTAAAAAAATATATGATGTATATTACCATGCAAACTACCAACGAAAATTGGTTTGAACGAGATCTAGTAAATAGTTATTTTTAAATACGTCATAAATCTAAAAAAATACAGTATTATTAAAACATCGATCAAAGTTACAACGAACTACAAGAACTTTTATATTATATTACTTGCTGCTACGGAACCCTCCATGGGCGAGTCCGACTCGCACTTGGCCAGTTTTTTAATATCTGAAATTATTGTTGAGCCCATTAACACCTAATTCTATGATCTTTCTCTCGTATAGACAGCTGCATCTATTGATTACCCCTCTCACTTAAAACACCTTAGGAAAGGCGGTAACCAGCTAAAGATACTCGTACTAACCTTACTTTTTTTTTTTAACTGAGATAAACTAGTGCTTGACTGCGATCCCACCTGATGGTAAGTAGCGATGTCCTGTGGTAGTAGTGGTGTCTCTTACCATTTTATAAACAAAACAACAATGTTAAGGCAAGTACATGAATAGGTTCCCTCGTACCATTGAACAGAGACAGAAATAAAGGCCATAACATGACACATATACCACATATACCGAATCAACACAACCATTAGCAGTAAAATTAAGAAAAAATATCAAATAACTTACGTGAATTTTGTTAATTGATCCTTTACAAATATTTTTACAGTTATTACAATTTTACTGTAATTTACTTATGTGTGTAGGTACCGATTGTACTAAAATTGACCCAATTTACTAGTATCACATCGTTAAGGGCCAAGCACCCTAAAAGTGCCATAAAACAGTGATTTTCTGAGGTCTACTCCTCCGTAACGGCTAGGTCAATTGGTTTGAAAAAATATATGTTTATTATAGATTCATGAACAATAATATCAACATTTGATTTTTTCGTGCAATTAATACTTTTGTCAACAAAAAATATTTAGCAATTTCGCAACTTTTCGCAACTTTTCCCTACTCCTTCGAAACGGCTTGGACCTTTAGAAACATTTTTACACATAAAAATTGGTGGTTAAATATTCTTCAAAGTGAACATTGCATATGTAAATCAATCAATATCTCGCAGAGAAAATGCAGAAAATGGATTTAAAGCGCTTTCCGGGCGCTGCTGGCCGTAAATAAATGCACAGATTTGCGTACTGCCGCCTAGGCGAGTGCGAGAGTTGCGTTCACATAATTTCGGCCACATGGTTCAAGGAACTATACGCCTTAAATAACATATTGTATCGACCTGTGTGTCGACACTTTTACTCGAAGTCAAATAAAAACGTCAAACAAGAAAATAAATCATCTTTATATACCTAGACCTGAAAAAAAACTGTTACTACTGATATTTCAGTACCTTGAACTAATTAAATCTAGTTTTAAAATAACAATAAGATAACTGTCACTGTTTGTCCTGATTTGATAAATATCTTACTTCTTCATCACCAGCCTTTTTAATGCCCACTGTTGGATATAGTCTGTCTAAAAAGTCTTGGACTTGGGAATTTTGTATAATATTTAATTATTTAAAAAATTCTTATATTCGATACTTTTTATACGGTTCTTCTAATAGTAAACAATGATCAATCTCTTAATCAACCTTTATTATTGAACCGGCGTTGCCTACATCAGATTTCATTTTACCTTAATAATTACACAAGTCGGTTGACTTATTAGACATCTTACTTAATTCTATCTATTCTTTTCTTGAATTTCGCAACGCTAAATAACGTGTATCTCACATGAAGCTTAACACAAGATCAGACAAAAGAATTCCCTATTTACAGCTCCAGCTAGGATGTATAGGACCAACTTTCTCATCTCGATAATAGGTTCGTTCCTTTTCTGAAAGCAATGCGACCTTTGTTGGCACCTCCTTTGTGACCCGTTTCCTTCCTCCATCTTGTGTCGTCCATAATTACGTATCAACCAACATACGGGCAAAAGTTTTGTGAAGGTCAAGATGGGACTTATCTATAAAATTTTGATGTTTGTACACGAAATGCTAGCTGTCTCTGTCATTTTTATAGCAAATAAATGAGAGGGAATGATAAGCAAAAATGTACAATTTATTGGTATGTCAATAAATAACTTATATCATACGATTACATAATCTAACATTATCTTCAAAGTCTTGAGACAGGCGTAGGGTAGCCAGCCTTTCGGTGTTTTACAGGATGCATTTTGGAGAGTGTGCGCAGGAGTCACATGACTTGATTCCGCCATCTCATTTGTACCATCAGACAATCTCACGTACGGCGAGTATCCACCCATAAGTTGTTGAAACCTCTACTGTCCGAACTAAGCGTTTTGCCTCGTCGTTTATACCGCGTACATCGAAGGACTGGAACAATTTAAATGCTGCGGTCTTCCCGTCCAATTATCATTTGAAAGTCTTCAAGGCAAGAATTAACATAGTAGAGGATACGGTTAAGAACAACCTTCACCGGTTTGTTTAATGGATGAAACGTATTTTATGATAAATTTAGTATATTAAATAATATAACGCGGGTGGGTTGCCTGAGAAATTCCTGGCCAAACAATTTTTTTTTTGAAAAATGCACCGGTGTGTTTAACGAATAAATTTAATACTAACCGAAAGAGTGAAGCCTTTAGAACATAAAAATGTTGGGTTGCCTATTTGTTTCCTGGCATAAATACGGGTTGCCAGATATAAACAGGTATGTATAAACTGGTGTGTTTATTTTAATATACAACAAATTCTATATCAAAATAAACACTGTTGCATTACGAATACGATGTTATAGTTTTGTCTGCAAACAAATCTGGTATGAATAACGGTTGTGCATTTTTCTATAAAAAAAGTAAATTTTCAATTTTTTATTAATAACAGTCTGGCCAGGAATTTCTTAGGCAACCCACCCGCGTTATATTATTTAATACTCTAAATTTATCATAAAATACGTTTCATCCATTAAACAGACCGGTGAAGGTCGTTCTTAATCGGATCTTAGACTAAACTAATGCGCTTCACCATCAGATATTGCATTACTGCATCAGGTGGGATCGCAGTCAAGCACTAGTTTATATCAATAAAAAAAAACTACTAATAAAAAAATATATGCCAATATCACAACGCCGTTGAAATATAAAAAAAAAACTACAAACCGAAAAAAAAGGCAAACATTTTCACTATTGACATTATTGATCTTCTTTCGCGCGCAAAAAATACAGATAACAAAATATTGCCTCAACATCAGCTATTGACAACAAAATAAGAAACCGGTAACTAACGACAAATAGACACATTTCACCGGTTATCGATGGTTCGCGCGGAATCGATTGTTGATGAATCGAGTCGCGATTCGGAATCGTTTACCTTACCGATTGATAAATGGCTAGTCTTAAGGTAGTTTATAGAGGCGCGAGTTTTTCACTTATCACGAAAGTACGTGACTTCGGAGAAGATGTTCGTCGAAATAGGCGCCATTTAAAAGTATAAAGGGCGCCTTATAATATACGAGTGTTACCATTTATGGTGGGGGAGTTCCTTGCACGTTCTTCCATGGCTACAGTTTACTAGTTCGGATCACAGAAATGATGAAAGAGGTTTGAAAGGGAATACTTTTGCTTTTAGCGATAAGACTGCCCATTGTGACACCCTATTAATTTTAAGTTTCTTATGTAGGTAATTTTTGGTGTACAATAAAGAATTTATCTATCTATCTATCTACTTTCCGATTTGTACTACAACGTGTGTCACCGCTTCTCTCACACCCTTTAACTCCACTACAGGCCAACCAATAATATATAATATATATTCCACAACTATCACACAACGCCGTCTAGTCCCAAGCTAAGCAGAGCTTGTGTTATGGGTACTAGACAACTGATAAACATACATATATATTTCTAAATACATACAAATTATACATAAATTATACCCAGACACAGAACAAATGATCATGCTCATCACATAAACATTTGTCCCGGGTGGGAATCGAACCCACGACCTCCGGCATAGCAGTCAGGGCCACTAACCACTAGACCAACAGGCCTGTCAATACGAACGCGCATTACGCAACTAACAGACCACGCACACTTAGATCGCAAGTTTGCTATTGGTAGTTGAACTATGAGCATTGCCCTACTTTGAGGCACGCCTGCTCCGCTCACAAGGCCATTCTAAACTCTTTCATCTGTTCGGTGGTCCGAGTGCACGGATTTGGAATCTATCTTCAGTTTTTTTTCTAAAATATAAGATAATATCTACAACATTCTTTTTTCTTGAAACTAAGATCTCCTATTACAGATATATACGTAGTTTTTTATAGGGTCAGCTTTCCAATCTAAGTGAACGCAACTAAATTGCGTAGATAATTATCAGCTTAACTAATAACGTACCTAGCTATATTATGCCGTGGGTTTTTAAAAAACAGAGGTAGATAATAGTAGATTATGTGACTAGGGGATAAAGCAGTGTCTTTAAGTCGCGGGCGGCATGTTGAATTCCGAACGAAACGAAGGTTGCTGATTTTAATCCCGAACAACAGTGAGAGATTTATAAAATTAACTCCCGAGCATTGCGAGGGAGTTAATAAAGAAACCTGAGTGAAGTGAGGAATTTAAGCCGCCCAAGACAAAGACAGCTTTATCCCCGTGTTGCATACTCTACTTTTTACATCATCTGTGAGATAATTAAAAGACAATTTAGTCGACCAAATCAAATATAAGAGGAATATAAGTATTACATTTACAAGTTCATCAAACAAACAAAATTCACTACTCCAAGATTCTATAGTTTCAATTTTCTATAACGCTCTCCCGTCAGTAAGCACGTTTTATTCTATTTTCTTTTTTTTTGTTAGTGGCAAGTTTGAATTTCGAGTCAACATGTTCGATGCACGTACATTTTAATTCACAATGTTGACGATTTTTGATGTTCCATATTCAAATCTCATTATTCCCTAGGGATCGGCCATACTGCATTATCTCCCTAGGGATAGAATGACTTGCTTTAAGTGAGGTTTGTATGTAAATAAATGTATGTGAATTAAAGTACAATGGTAATAATAGATAAGAAAAAAGTACATGGTATCAAAATAAAGTACTATATGTAATTGTTATAAAAATAATAAATTGTAAAACAATATCCTATCAGAAAAAAAAATATATTTATTTATCTTCATTATTAAAATAAAAAACATTATGTTTTTAAAACTATTTTTATTGCTTTTTGCAGTTTTTATCACATCAGTATCACATACTACTAAAAAATTACACAGCATTTTTACAATCTATATTTAAATCAAAGTAAACAAGTACCTACTTAATTTTTATCAAATTCAGAGACGCAAGAAAAAGCAAGGACTTAAGAAATCAAATCATGCGAAATAAAGTATTTTCAAGTACTTTATTGTTCTCATAAAGTATAGAGTACAATTACCTGAAATAACGTACAATACTTTATTATAAAGTACGGGTGGCAACACTATTTGTATGATGTATAAAACGACATTATCGAGCAGGTGGTGTAAAAAAAATAATAAATATCGTAGCACACGCTGAGGTGTCTTTTTTGGCCTAACACAAATTTTTTATCTATTATGTTTTCTTTTTGTTTTAGTTTTCATTTTACTAATATTATTTGATTTTTTTTTAAGTTGTGTCTGTTAGGTTCGTACCAAGCCCAAATCGTCGACGGCGCGCACTGTTCCCGCGCGCCTCAAGGAGTTGTCAGCAACAGCAGGGACCCAGCCGGGTCGAAGCCTACTGGGGCCAGGGTTATCCGTAAGGGCGCTCGAGCCCCGGTATGAAGGCTAGAAGGAACGGGGTGGGTCTTTTAGTCAGTAAGAGTCTGACACTATCTCCCGCTCCGCCCAAGGGCGGGGGATGTCAATGCATGATTTTTTCCCACCATAAAAAAAAAAAAAAAAAAAAAGTACAAATAAACATTATTCTTTCTAAATAAAGACTATAATTATCTAAAATAAATAGTGATAAAATAAAACAGTGGTATAATATAGTAGGCACTCCTTATTGTACCAGATAAAAATTAAGGGTATATAAACGGGAACTCTTAAAGCAATCTTTAATATGTGTAGACTTTGAAAAACGAAACCAACCCAATTTAAAAATTTAAAATGTCTTAAAAGCACTCACCGTTTTCTGGAATACAATACACAGAGTATCATCTTCGCAAGTGGAACACTCATAAATATTATAATGACACTGTCAAGCGATCCGTCTTATTTACCTTATCAAAGGGAAATTCGCACGTTTTTCTTTTACAAAACACACTTGTAAAGATCTTACTGTCTTGAATAAATGAGTATAAGGCGATGATTGTGCGTTTGCGGCTTTACTTTTTCTTTTTTTAGACATAGCAAGGATTTGTCGAATGTTTTTTTTTCGCGTCGCCCGTTTAGCACTCTTTGCTTAACTGGAAAAAAAATATATTCAAATTCGATTTCTAACCTCTTTCGTTGAGAATTTTCTGGTAACGGTTTTCGTAATACGGTATTTTGGAGGAATATCCAAGTAGCTGCTATGCTAAGTTACTTCTTTTAGTTAAAAGCTAGCCTGACTGGCCTGTTGGTCTAGTGGTTAGTGGCCCTGACTGCTATGCCGGAGGTCATGGGTCCGATTCCCACCCAGGACAAATGTTTGTGTGATGAGCACGATCAGTTGTTCTGTGTCTGGTTGTAATATATCTATAACTAGCGGCCTGTCCCGGCTTCGCACGGGCAATAAATATAGCCTATGTTACTCAGGGTGAATGTAGCTTTCCAATGGTGAAAGAATTTTTGGAATCGGCACAGTAGTTTTTGAGTTTATTCATTACAAACATAAGCACAAAAATACTAATTTTCCCTTTTTATAATATTAGTGTAGATGTGTATGTATTTAGAAATATGTAAGTATGTTCATCAGTTGTCTAGTACTCATAACACAAGCTCTGCTTAGCTTGAGACTAGACGGCGTTGTGTGATAGTTGTGGAATATCAAGGGGTAGGGAGGTGTGGCAGGCGGTCGCCGACTTCTGCGAAGCAGTAATGCTCGCAAAGGAAGAGGCCGACCGCATCAGGCAACGGCGCCCTCGCCGCCGCCGCTGCCGGGATTCCGATCCCGATTTCCGGCCACCGTAGGCACGGGATTGCGGACAGTGAGCAATGGGTAGCTCGCTGTCCGGCCGTCCGGTAACTGTCCGGACCAAGCCCAAGTCGTCGACGGCGCGCACTGTTCCCGCGTGCCTCAAGGAGTTGTCAGCAACAGCACGGGCCCAACCGGGTCGAAGCCTACTGGGGCCAGGGTTATTATAGGTGCTCGAGCCCCGGTATGAAGGCTTGAATGAACGGGGTGGGTTTTTTAGTCAGTAAGAGTCTGACACTATCTCCCGCTCCGTCCAAGAACAGGGGTTGTCATTGGATGATTTTCCCTGACGAAAATAAAAAAAAGGGTAGGGAGATCTCTTTCCCATAACGTGTGACATAATTTTTTTAAAAAAAAAACGAAATCATATTCGATTTTCAATTTGAATTGTAAGGGCTTTTTGGAATTGACTAAATAGAGCTGTACCTACACAAAACAGCCACTCTGAGGAATCTAGGTCAGGTGCGTAATAAGCCGAGCGTGTATGAAAAGATGCATGAACGTGGAAGAATTGACAGCGATGTAAGGCTTCACGTTCTTTGTGATAGAAGACGCTTTTGCCTTTTCTTCCGGTTGGAAAACGTGCATTCGGGTATGAAGGAGGCAATCATGCAAGTGCGAAATACACACGTCCCTGTTTATATCATCCTCGTTGCTGTTCGATTTTTATTTCAGCCGAAGACGTCCACAGGCCTAGTGACCGGTTTTTTGCGTCTCGCATCCATCGCATACCCGCGATTTTCACCTCGTCATCGGTCCGCATTGTGAAAGGCCTTCCAGTGCTGCGCCATCCTGTACACCGTCGCCACTCGAGAACCTTTCGGCCGCATCGACCATCGATTCTTCGAGCATTGTGCCCTGCCCGCTGCCACTTGTTGGGTTATTTTTCGTATGGATTTTTTTTGTTTTATCAATCTCGATTTTAATCATTTTAATCCATCGTCGGCCACATCATCACTTACCATCAGGTGAGATAGTGGTCAAACGCGAGCCTATCAATAATAATAAAAAAAAAAAATCAAAACTCCATAGAATATTCACACATTGTATAAAATTTTGATAGGAAAACTCGCATACTAATTTTGTAGGTTTCTATTCTAATCCCCGCAAGTCGTATAAATTACCTCAAACCCTAGCCACGGCCTGCGAGATTGTTCAAATGAGTCACCATAACCCTAGAATGTAATTGGCAACTGAAAGTGGTATTGAGTCAGTAATAAAAAACTTTTTACAAAAAAAAAAAAAAAAAATTAAACCGATAAAAAACACTGAAAATGACAAAATAACTTTAATTTCGGAAGTCGGTGTTTCTATAGTAGATAGTTTTGTCTCTTCGTTATTTAACACCGACTTCCGAAATTAAAGTTATTTTGTACTTTTAAGTGTTTTTTTACATTGAAATCAGTTTAATTTTTTTTTTCATTTTTTTTTATGGTACCATCACTATAAGTACCCCTCTGCCAAACTTAAGTACCTTAACCAGAGTGCATCTCATAACGATTAGATCTAATAATCCCAAACACGGTTATATTACATTAATTTACCTTCTGGCTTCATCACCAGATCAGTTCGATACATCCCCTCCTCCTTTTTTTCAGTCAGTCATCGACTACACGTATAAACAAAGCAATTTTACTTGTTTTGACAATTCTGCTGTGATCCTATGAGGAGTTCTGTTCCATATCTTCGAAGTTCATGATCAGATCATAACAATATTTCTATGGAACCAACTTGGAAGCATATCCTTTCAAGCAAAAAAATATTTTTTTAAATCGGTACACTGAACATACATAAAAAAAAAATGAGAAAAAAAACATATACATAGAACTTCCTCCTTTTCGAAGTCGGTTAAAAATCTGACACACCCATTCACTCCATCCTAAAGCTTTAGAAGTCTTTGGAAGATATCGCTTCAAAATAAAATGAAAAAAAAAATCATATAATTGTCGGCCAAGTTGCATTATGTGATTCTTGCTACGAATAAACAGACAAAAAATCTCTAGTCCCTGCATTTGACAACTGCCTGTAAACGAACCCCCACAAACAGAACAAGTCCGACCACTTACAAAACTTTCCGCCCTCACAAAACAAACGTTCAAAAAGTTTTTTATTTAATCAATAGCAGTATTTTCACTTTGCTCACGTTCTTAGAAAGTTTTCACCAAAATCGTTGGATGGGATGTAACTGTAACAGACTTCGGTCGAGTGCCCGAATCCCGAACCTTCACGAACAAATATTGTCAGTTTCCGAGATATATAACAGATGTGTTTATTGGTTTTGTCTTTTCAAATAATTTCCAGCTTGTCAGGTTTCGATTGGTTTTGTGTGCCAGTGACGAAGTTTTGGGTTTATTTTTGTCGATGGAATAAGTGATGACAGAAACAATATAGAACCGTGTAATCATAGACAAAACTATAGAGGAATGAGAGATTGTCAATTAAGTCTTTTAAAATGTAACATGTTATCGATTAATTATCGTTAGGGAGTAGATTTTTGAGCGCATTATGTTTCTAATACTCGTACTTATAACCAAATACTGTACAATGTAAGTGTTTAAAACTCACACGAATAAGTTATTATGTTTGAATAGTCAAAACTATACTCGTTAGCTCCAATTTTTTTTTTTTTTTTAAAGTGAATCAAAAATAAAATACAAAATAACTTTCCGTAACAAAAAGTAATAGCGCACAGACTAGGTGGTCCGTTTTGAGACACTGAATTGCGCTACACATATCAAAATTGTTGATTTACTAACATAGTTCTTAATTACTAACATAATTAAGGATCTGTTACTTTAAGAGTGAGTTGCACCATTTAACTATAACGATAACCAAACCATAACCAGCTGTGAAACGGCCGCCTATTGGTCAATTCGACGATTTGACAACTGTTAACGGCTTTGTTATCGTTATAGTTAAATGGTGCAACTCACCCTAAGATGAAACGGTCTGAAATAAAGTTCTGATTATTCTATAAAAACGGTTCAATTTGTTTCAATAAACTCCTTTTCATAACTAAACCCATTCCTGAAACAAACGACTTGTTTTAGAAAGAAAATGGTCTGAGACAAATCTATAGTACTCTCAGTACCTGCGAAAGTCAAGGTCAAGACTATAAATCTGTCGGCGCATTAAGATGTGTGGTCAAATGTATTGTGGTGCGAGGGTCAGGCTGAAGTGTCCTCGGGGACAAATACACCGTGTTGAAAATGTAAGTGCAGGTTTTGGCTGTCGGTTGAAGGTACTTTTCGTATTCGCTTAGCGGGATATAACGTGTTGAATGTAAACTGTATGATACAACCTTTTATTGGTACATTTTTTGTTTTTATTTTTTTTACTGTATTCTCCAAAGAAAAAAGAGAAAAGAAAAGAAAAAAAAAAGAGAAATAAGAAAAAAAAGAGCGGAATGACGGAAGGGAGGCCTTTGCTTTGCAGTGGGACAACACAATGGGCTTTTTTTTATTGTAGGAAAAATCATCCAATGACATCCCCCGCTCTTGGGCGGAGCGGGAGATAGTGTCAGACTCTTACTAGGCTTCGACCCGGCTGGGTCCCTGCTGTGGACACAATGGGCTCATAATAATAATATATTCTCCAAAGGGATATGCTTAGGTATAGTTGCCAGTGCACCTACATTTCTGCATTTATGTTAAGACATCAGCAGGCGAATCTAAGGGCGCTTTAAAATTAGCCGGAAAGATCCGCGCGACGGAAGCGCGGCTGCAGCGCTACCGTCGCGCTACTTAGTTATTCCATGTAAATAAAGTAGCGTACCACGCGACTGCAGCGCGGGAGTAGCGCAACAGTCGCGCGTTTTTTATGTATATGGATTAACAAAGTCGCGCGGCACTTTGCGACTAATTTGAAGACGCCCTGAAGCACAAACCTTGACACCGGACCACTCTACCGAGGAACTCTAGATGGAATGAAAAATCCAGTTTTTTTGTATCATTCTGTACCCAAAGGGTAAAGGGGTTTCTTTCTTTCTTTGATTTGAAATAAGTTAAAGCACGAATCGAAGGACCTCATAATCAAGAGTCCTCTTACGACCACTAGTCCACTATTAACTCAAGAGTAATTTATAGCCAACATTATCGGTCTAACGAAATACTGTCATGAATGCCACAACCTCGCGCACTGTTCCCGCGCGCCTCAAGGAGTTGTCAGCAACAGCAGGGACCCAGCCGGGTCGAAGCCTACTTGGGCCAGGGTTATCCGAAAGGGCGCTCGAGCCCCGGTATGAAGGCTAGAAGGAACGGGGTGGGTCTTTTAGTCAGTAAGAGTCTGACACTATCTCCCGCTCCACCCAAGGGCAGGGGATGTCAATGCATGATTTTTTCCCACCATAAAAAAAAAAAAAAAAAAAAAATGCCACAACCTCTCCAATATATTCAATGGGCCTACTGAGTCGTATGTTAATATAATAGCTAGCTGGTACAAAATAGATGGGTACAGAAGTCAATCTACATACAAAGCGCGCTCGAGCAACGCACACATAGACACCGCTCACGGACACGATATCTCGGAGAGCCTCGGCCCGCTCGTCGAACAGTTCCGGCTCAAACGCTCATTAGTGTGCGTCCACCGAGCGTAGGTACCTATAATAAGTGAAAAACATACATGAGATTGTCTTCTGTACCTATCTATTTTGTGTAGCTGGCTTGTGGAGGGAGACCATCCAATATTCGCTCGTTCGTGCAGGCCCTTATATTAACGTGTCGACGCCAAGTGTTAAGGCTTTGGCACTTTTACGTCGGTTTATATTCCGTACTTGCTCGATAGCTTTGTGTTTTTGGAAGGTAGAAAAAATTGTTCTGAATTTACGCCTCCTTTTTCTTTTTGTGTCGATGAACTCAATGTTTTCTTACTAGTATCTGACAACTTAAACAGCTCTGTTATTGGCCTCGTAAAAATCTAAACCAGTTTTTTTTGCTCGCTTTTAACCACTATCTCACCTAAGCAATGTATGGCCGACGATGGAGCACGCTTTTCTATTAGATGGTACAATTACCGTCACGGATCTTAAGCGCTGGCTTCAAGTTACGCAGAAGTCAAATATTCGATCTCTTTAGTGGTGCGAAGTGAGACGCGAGGGCGGGGAGTGTCAGTGATTGGCTCGCTGCGACATCGTGTCATTCGTTCCCTGCGTTGATGCATGTATCAAACAACGATGACGATTGGCTCGCCAGTGTATGGAATGCGCAAAGCGATCCCCACTCCGACGCCGAGCGCTCAAGATCCGTCTCGGCAATTGTAAACCTCTTAAATAGTTTTGATCCAGTGGTGGTAATACTCATTAAGTCCGCCAAAGTACATTTGTATGGGCACTTGGGGCACTTCAAATTGTGACTATAGTAAAAACTAATTATATTAAAGGATTTCATTCTAAATGTATCAAAAGTACTTATTATCGATTTGAGATAAATATTCTGCCGAAATCTACACTAATATTATAAAGAGGGAAAATTTGTAATTTTGTGTGTATGTTTGTAATGAATAAACTCAAAAACTACTGTGCCGATTTCAAAAATTCTTTCCCCATTTGAAAGCTACATTCACCATGAGTAACATGGCTATATTATTGCCCGTGCGAAGCCGGGACGGGCCGCTAGTTATTAATATTCATGCTTTATTCTATAAAATAGCGTTATTATATTCTTATTTCAATTTAAGTTACAATTTTTTTTCGAACTAAGCGTTTCGCCTCGTCATTTATACCGCGTACGTCGAAGGACTGGAACAATTTGCCTGCTGCGGTCTTCCCGTCTGATTATAATTTGAGTGTCTTCAAGGCTGGAGTGAATAGGCTCTTAATAAACTAGTGCGCCTCACCATCAACGATTGCATCACTGTTTACCAATTTACCATCAGGTGGGATCGCAGTCAAGCACTAGTTTTTAACAATTAAAAAAAAAACAATTTTGGTTACAATTTTAATTTCTAATATTTTTTCTTATTTTAGTTTTAGTAATTTTATAATACATTATGTACCTACTGTAACATTTACAATCACTACTTGTATGGGGCATACGACCTCTATGAAATTTTAACACTTAGGTAGCTTTTTTTAAAATATATTCCAGTGTTACGATTGTTGGTTAACCAATAAAATAAATAAATAAACTGAACATAAAATATATAAATTTCTTATTGAACTAAGATTACCTAAGTCCCAATTAGATTGTAATGAAACGTATTGTTCAAATACGATGTCGATTATAATATCAAAATATTAGTGATTTCGAAGTAAGACCAGTTTAACTGATTCCATTTGATAGATAAATCGAAATTCAATTATAACAATGAATTTAAGGGTCGCTACAAATTTAATAGCAGTGATTTTAAGTCTAAGACAGACTGTTTAATTAATATATATTATTATCTTATGCCGTCGGTATCGCTACGTAACACGCAAATTATTCCTTGGGAACATACCTTAATCCAGGACATTATCTACCAGTATGCCGTGTTTCATCCAAATCGGTTCAGTCGTTGCGACGTGAAGAGGTAACTTAACGATAGACGGGAGTTATTTTCGCATTAATAATAGTAGAATGAATATGTATATAAGATGTATATAATATACACATCATAGTAAATTGATTCTTAGTGGATATTGTACCTAATTTAAAATTGGTGTAGTTTTATATTTCGAAAGTTTACAACTGGACAATACGTGGAATCATTGGTCTACTAGCTCAACGAAGCTTGCCAAGAAGACTGCAGCCTAATTTTTTTTTTACGTGGGCAATCATCCAATGTCATCTCCCACCCTTGGCCGGAGCGAGAGGGCGTCTCAGACTTTTACTGACTTAAAACCCACTCCTAAACCAGCCCCATTATATTCCAATCCAAAAATACTCCACAATACTCACAAAGACGTAGCTATAACAACGCAAAAGTAAAAGTACCTACTCAAACCAACGTAATTATTTGACTTCAAGAATTACTCGCAATATTTCAGGCCTCAAATTGTAGGCCCAGTAACGGCAGGGTACAATTACTGTTGGATCGAGGCAAAACGTATGCTAATACACCCTTTCAGGCTGACGGCATTCATAGAAATAAGCAGTGCATTAAGCAGGTCGCTATAGGGCTGTACCCTCTATGTTATCTGTCTTACGATGTGATAGAAGCTTTATACGTTTTTTTAGAGTTCCGTACCGAAATTGTAAAAATAGGACCTTATTACTAAGTTTCCGCTGTCCGTCCGTAAGTCTGTCTGTCTGTCCATCTGTCACCAGACTGTATCTCATGAACTGTAATAGTTAGACAGTTGAAATTTTCGGAAGGGCACCCTCTATATTATCTGTCCTATGATGTGATAGAGGCTTTATACGTGTTTTTTTAGGGTTCCGTACCTAAAGAGTAAAAATAGGACCTTATAAGATTCCACTGTCCGTCCGTCTGACATCAGGCTGTATCTCATGAACCGTTGACAGTCACGACAGTCAGTTATGACAGTTGGAATTTTCATAGATGATGTATCCATGGCCAGTGTGAAAATGAGACCCGGGGCTCTAGGACGAAGGCACAGGAGTGGGTTTTTAGTCAGTAAAAGTTTGACACTTTTTCTCGCTCAGCCCTAGAGCGAGGGATGTCATTGGATGATTTTACCACCTCCAAAAAAAAAGATGTATTAATTTCGGTGTCCGCTATAACAACAAATACTAAAACGAGCAAAATAAAACAAATAAAGGACCCTTAAGGTCCTACAACAAATCCGATTTTTTGCCTTTTTTTGCTACGGACGGCACGGAACCGTTCGTGCGCTACTCCGACTCGCACTTGTTTTATTTTCTCAAGTGGCAACCCTGTTTTCTGCGCTCGTGTAGAGAATATCACTCTTTTATTCATGAGCTAGTTATTAAAACTGTTTTCTATTGCCTTCTTTATTGATTGACATTAAAATGATAAACAAGGGTTGTATTTGCAAAAGATTTATAAGTTAAGCTTGTTTGAATACACAATAGTCCAGTGACAAAATAAAATAAAATAACGGTCCCGACTTTCGAGTTGTAGGTCGTGGGTTTAAACCCAGCCAGGCGCATTACTTTGTGTAATTTATTTCATCACCACAGTTTTCAAAACGGTGAAGGACAACACCGTGAGGAAACCAGCATATTCTAGAAACAAAAATTCGACGACATGTGACATCCACCAACCCGCACTGGGCCCGCGTGGTGGATTACGGCCCATTCCCTCTCCTAGAGAGGAGGCCTGAGTCCCAGCAGTGGGAACATTATAAGGCTGATTATGCTGTGCTATGGTATATGAATAAACGAGCAGGGGTCTTGGCAAACGACGAAAAGAAATGAAAATGTAAGTTCCAAGTTTGGTTTGACATAATGATAGATGTTTTGCGATTGCTTGTAGGCTTATTAACAGTTTTAAGTACTCTATGTCTGTTTCTTATAACTTCTATAACCTATCGTATAACAAATAAACAGCTTAACTTTTTGTAAGGGATACTCGTACTCGCTAGGTATATGAATTTGACGGATGTTTGTTTGAGCGGATAGTAAAAAACAGTAATCGCAGAATATAACGAATACCTATATTTACTGACGATTTGTAGCTATTTACATACACATTTTGGATGTCGCAAGTAGTGGTGGTATTACATTTTACTTTTACCAAATGGATTTGAAACTAATAGGTACAATTTATTTAAATATTGCGCTACCCGAGAGTTTCGAGGCGGTTACTATATGAGTAACCCTTTCAATATGGGCACGTTTAACGCAATCTGTATTCTTTTGTTTAATAGTTATTGCTAGCAAAAATAAGCCCAAGAGAACATACTTTTCAGGATAAAAACTAGATAATCTATGTGCTATTCTAGGACTACTTGTTTACCAAGTTTCATCAAAGTCTGTTCAGTCGTTCGAGTCGAGCGTAAAGGAGTAACAAACATACACACACATACTGGCGAACTTTCAGCTTTATACTATTTTTATGTGGTTTTTTTAGTCTTGATCAAATAAATGTTTTTTCTTTTTAATTCAGTTTCTTCCAATCACTTTTTCCTAATTTTTAATTCATTAAAACCCCAAGCAAACGCCGGCGTTCGCTCTCTCATTGTCTTTCTATTGTGTTGCTAATTACGGTATTCGGAAGGTTAATTTTTTCTAACCTCGAGTACAGTAAGCACAACGGATCTTGACCGGTTGCGCAGAAGTCAAATATTCGGTCTCTTTAGTGGTGCGAAGTGAGACGCGGGGGCGGGGAGTGTCAGTGATTGGCTCGCCGCGCCATCGCGTCATAGACGTCACTCTTCATTCGTTCCCTGCGTTGCTGCATGTATCTAATAATGAAGACGATTGGCTCGCCAATGTATGGAATGCGCAAAGCGGTCCTCACTCTGACGCCGAGCGCTCAAGATCCGTTGTGCCTACTGTACGGTTTGACAATTTTGTGTCTAGATTTTTTTTCCGATTTTGCTACACGCGTAAATTTCCATCACTATCTAGCTAACTTAACCAAACCAAAACTAAATAACTAGAAATCAAGATTTTGAACATTTCAAAGCCAAGTTTCCAGTTCTGTCAGTACCTAAACATAATTTAATTTCACAGTCATAGACAAAATCGAATGTTGGCACGACATGTCTATATTTAGACGATTCTCGGCTGAAATCACGCTGTCTGTCTATGTATAAGTATCTATGTACTTGCGTCTATGTACAATGGTCTGTTAAAATTAACACAGAGAGGCTGGCTGGTTGTATTTATAGCTGAAATTGGGAGACAAGTTTTAGAGCAATTTGGGTTTTATGGGTATAATAGTGTTATTGGGTGAATATTTACTTTTGTACGGTTGGTGCAGTAGTGCCGCGAGTTCGGTTCTATGCAAGTTTTTAGGGTTCCGTAGCCAAATGGCAAAAAACGGAACCCTTATAGATTCGTCATGTCTGTCTGTCTGTCTGTCTGTCTGTCCGTCCGTATGTCACAGCCACTTTCTTCCGAAACTATAAGAGCTATACTGATGAAATTTAGTGAGTAGCCGCATTAAGATTTTCATATTGAGGTTTGTAATATCATTTTTTTCTAAATTGAATAGTTTGCGCGAGAGACAAAAATGTGTGTGTGTCCCCCCCCCCTGTAACTTTTAAAATAAGAGAATGATAAAACTAAAAAAAAATATGATGTTATTATTAAAACATCGATTAAAGTTACAACGAACCACAAGAACTTTTATATTATGGTAGGTACTTGTTGCTACGGAACCCTTCATGGGCGAGTCCGACTCGCACTTGGCCGGTTTTTTCTTCACTTGACTTTAACCTGACAGCTAATGAGACGGACTTATTTTGTTGTACTCGGGGTGAATTCACAAGGAATGCTTTATTTTTAATTAGTTATAATAGAAGTCAGCATAAGCGTAGCAATCGCATTTAGAAAAAAAAACCTGTAAATATTAATGTAAGATGGAGAAAATAAAAATACTTAATAAATAATATTAAATAAAAAAAAAACTAAGAGTCAGTAACACCGTGCGCCCGCCGATATTATCGACCGCGCACCGCTTCCGCCCAAATAAAGTAAAACAGAACCGGGCAAGTGCGATTCGGACTCAAAACAGTTCAATTCCCGAATCGATTTACGAAGATTAAAAGAAAAATTATTCGCAAAAAACCTGTATTGATACGCAAATAAGTTTTCTTTGCAAATCGTACTTTTCAAATCACATTTGGCAGATAGAGGTAATTGACGTTCCTATTCCTATTTGAAACTTATTGTACAGTCACATCGTCCTCCATAACACCGTTGCAGACGTGCGCCAGCCCTATTCCGATAGCACGGCTTACATAACTAATGGAACTTCCAGCGCTAGGATTTGCATCTGAATAGAATTGAACTAACATCTTGCGAAATTTTAAATTCCTATACGCAGTTTTTGAGAAATACGTAGGTAGGAAATACATAGTGTGATATTATTATGAGTGATTTTACGATTACAACTATTCCATTTTTGTTAAAAGTACTGCAGAGACGGCAAACCGATTTTCTCATGTACAATACCTACCTATCATGTTTCCTAGGGTTGTCAGTCAAATGTTGCGACATCTATGATGCTATATGGTAACTTATAACTACGAAATCCTGCATCGCGCAATTAGAGAGCAGTGGTAGCCCAGTGGTAATGGCTTCGATTTACGAGTCGCGGTCGCGGGTTCAAACTCAGGTGAATTACTTTGTATAATTTATTTCATCACCACAGCTCTCAAAACGGCACATTGGTAGACCCAGGTGCCAAATTCATCCAAATCCGTTCAGCCGTTTGAGCGTGAAGAAGTAACAAGCATACAAACAGACACACTATTCGCTTTTATTATAGGGTGACTGGTAATTAGTGACCGATAATTATACACGTGATTATACTCATGATTACGGTTAACTTTCCCAAAGAAACTTTTTTTTAATACTCGTTATTTAACTTGTATTATTAAACCGGAACCATACATCGATGGGTTTGCAAGTGGGTGCACTATCACTATTGTAGGTAAGGTGCATGAAACAACGGCGTTACGCGGCTAACAGCTGAGAGGTCGCAGGCGCGCGCGCGCGAATTTTCCCAAACAGCTGTTTTGTTATTGTGATAAAACTAATGAGTATAAAAAAAAAGTTTCTTTGGGAAAGTTGTTTGTTATCATGAGTACAATAACGTGTATAAGTATCGGTCACTAATTACCACTCACCCTATATTAGTGTTTGTAGTACAAGAACCCTGTCGTATCGTCCCCCATACAGCGCAATACCTGCGTCAGCCCTGTTCCGTTAGAATGGCTTACAGAGCTAATGGAACTCCCAGCGCGATTTGCATCTGAATGGAACTGAATCGGGGTTACAACGCAGCTCCGAACATGTGTAAGGAGAGTGTATGGATGAACCTAAGCCGTATAGTGTCGTACGCGGGGAATTTGTTATTGAAGGTACGGAAAATACAGGGTTATGGAGATTTTTTAGTACAATTTAGAGGATTTGGATTGAGAAGTAGAAACGAGAGGATTTGGAAATGTTTTAATTTTTGCAATAATTTAATCCAGTTGTGGGTTAAGCTCGCCTATGTACCTACTTACATCAAATGTCCTATTTTTTGTTGTTTGTTAAAAAAAATTGTGTACTTACAATAAAGAATAAGTACTTGTAATAAGAATTACTTCAATTCATATCGGGTGGCATAGACCCATAAAAACATACACTCGAAAAATATTAACTACCCTCTTTCTGGCGCAGTAGGGTGAAAATTGCTTAGTTGCTGTTCTACACTATATAATATAGCTAATCTCTGGAAGTACTGGTTCGATTAAAGATTTTTTCACCGATAGAAAGCTGCTTTATTCCTAAGTGACATAGGCTACTCTTTGGAACGTGCAATTTAGCTTCACTTTTCTTGGACTGGCCGACATTTGACTATTCAAAAGTGCCTGTAAATGGTCTATTTGAAATAAATGATTTGACTTTGACTTTGACTTTGCTATATTTTATTTATGCGGGCGAAGTTGCGGGCAAAAGCTAGTACGATATATTTATTACCAACCTATTTTGTTTAATATTTTCAAGCCTTAAAATATTCCCTTTAAAATGAAAAGCTAACTTTAAACTAAAAACAAAATTTTCTAACGCTAAACATATTTCGCTCCGTTCGTGCAACTTTATGCAAAGCAGGTAATTGGAAGTAAGTAGTACACTCTAGTCTGGCTTCGAGTACCGAGTTAGAACATGCTCGGATTTGTGCCTCGCTCCGGCACTGCAGGTGTAATGAGCTACTCGTGTCCTCACGAATATTTCACATGGACTCAGGTAGTTTCGGAGATTCGTGTTTTTGAAGATTAGTTTTGGCAGAACGATGAGCGGTTCCTATTATTTTAAACCTAATCATCGTTAATTAATTTTAAAATTTAAACAGTAAACCATATTTTTAGGGTTCCGTTCCCAAAGAGTAAACCCTATTGCTATCGTTCCGCTGTGCGTCTGTCTTTCATCAGGCTATAACATCTTATGAACCGACTAGACAATTGATATTTTCACAGATGATGTACTTCTGTCGCTATAACAACACATACTAAAAACTGAAGATTAAAGGATTGCCGATTTGAGGCCATGAGCGGACAATTGACTAGAGAAAAAATACTTTGTTCATTAATATTGTCATAAAAAAATATAATTCAAGGGATTCCGATCCCGATTTCTAGCCGCCATAGGCGCGGGCTTGCGGACAGTGAGCAATGGGTAGCTCGCTGTCCGGCCGTCCGGTAATTGTCCGGACCAAGCCCAAGTCGTCGACGGCGCGCGCTGTTCCCGCGCGCCTCAAGGAGTTGTCAGCAACAGCAGGGGTCGAGCCGGGTCGAAGCCTACTGGGGCCAGGGTTATCCGAAAGGGCGCTCGAGCCCCGATATGAAGGCTTGAAGGAACGGGATGGGGTTTTTAGTCAGTAAGAGTCTGACACTATCTCCCGCTCCGCCCAAGAGCGGGGGTTGTCATTGGATGATTTTTCCCATCGAAAAAAAACAAAAAAGTATTTCCTTAGTTCCAAATGAACGCCACTATAATACACAATAAGTGGTAAATAAAAAGTAACTTTATGAAAAAAAAAACAATAGTTTTAACATTGATAGTAATATTTGATGTCCGTCTTTGGCCTGGACCACCATAGAGGCTGGGCAATCCCCTTTAGATGTCTTCACGGCTAGAGTGAATAGGCTCTTAATAAACTGGCGCGATTCATCATCAACGAATTGCCATCTGAATATGTCGTCAGCAGAGATGTCATATAATGGTTTTTAATATAAATTGCAACACTGCTTACAATCAACTAGACCACAGTCAAGCACTAAAAAAACTGCGCTCACATTATCTCTTCCACATTCACACAAAATGCACTAACATTATCAGATACATTACTAACATCCACCTAATCTCCAGCAGCCCAATCCCCTTTTCACCTAATACAGTAATACCTGTAGACCTGAAGACAAACATTAATTCCTGCAAGGTTACGTGTTTGACGTGCCTACACGCTCCCGGAATGGCCTCCCAAGGAATTTATATGAGGAACCCAGCACCGTCTAAAATTTTGTCTGCTAAGGGTCGATAGAATTTCTTATAGTAAGTCGTGTGATGAAAAGTTGAGAAGTATAGGTGAAGCGGTACGTAGATGTTAGAATGCTTTCCGGCCACAGTAGGTGTTGCCTTGCGGACGGCGAGCACTGGGTAGCTCACCGTCCGACCGTCCGGACCAAGCCCAAGTCGTCGCCGGCGCGTAGTGTTCCACGCGCCTCTCAAGGAGATGTCAGCAACGGTAGGGGCCTAGCAGAGTCGAAGCCTACTAGGGCCATGGGGGCATGAGTGATGCGAAAGAGAACCGAGAGCCGTGCAACGAATGCAAAGAAGGAACAGGGGTGGGATTTAGTCTGTTAAAGTCTGACACGCACTCCCGCTCCGCCCAAGGGCGGGAGATTCCGGATGATTTCCCACCAAAAATAAATGAAAAAATATATTAGGAGTCGGACGACAAGCAATGGATATATTGTGAGAGTATTTATATTTGTACTTAGGTGAGTGTGTACGAGAGAAATTAAATGCGTATTAACTTATTTACTCACGAAACGTATTACATTAGAGGAATTTATTTAGATCGTAAAGAGAAGATCGTCTATAGGTGATGGTAGCTACGAGCGAACTCATCGGACAATGCGCACTCTACTGAGATACAAAATGCAGCATTTTGTAGCCCAGTAGAGTCAGCGTCCCTGCTTGTAGCTCACTGTCCGGTAAGGATCAAGCCTGAATTGTGTATCACGCGCACCTCTCCATTCTTAACGGCTGAACGGATCTTGATGAATGCACACAAATAGAAGATGTCCCAGAACGGGACATAGGATACTTTTTTCTGGGCTTTCAGATGGGCGAAGCCAAATTGTTTGATACTCTTTTTACGCTCTAACGGCTGATTGGATTTGAATGAAATTTGGCACACGGGTGGACGATATACATGTGTGGAGTATGTTCTCTTGGGATAATCTGCTATTTACACGAGGGTAAACCCGTTGGCAGAAGCTAGCATATTTGAAAGAGCTATGATAAATCATTGATTTTTTTTTCGTCAGTTTAAACTAGATGAGGCCGGTGTTTCCTAGCTGACTACCCTGAAAAGATACTCCTAAACAAACTCAGGGGTCAAAGTCTCTTTTAAAGTCCATACAGTAAACATGAGATGGTCTTTTGAGGAAAGACCCACACAGATGTGAGTGGACCTGTTCTGTCAGTGCAAGCGTTTGTATATATTCGTGTAGCTCAAACTCAGGATTAAGAGCTCAACGACTTGACGAACAATACCAAAGAAAGGACATATGGGTTATGGGAGAATTCATGTTACGTCGATATTAAATTAATAGAGACAAGGGAAAGAAAAAGATTAAGATGAACAGTTCAATCCTTTTTTTCAACAGAAGTAAAATTTCTAACTTTAAGAAATAAATTTCTTGTGTTGTAAAATAAACAAACTATTTTTGTGCTTGAATGTGAGTGCTTTTCCACATTCTCGAATGGAAAATCGTATTGTGTTGCTTCAATATGGTGAGAGCGTTGAAAGAAAATAAACGTGTCGGCCTTTTACTTGGTTCAAGTAGATATCGATTTAAGGTATTTTTAAATCAGTGCATTAAGGCTTTAAGCCTTTAGTTGGACAGACATATTCACAGTAATAGGCTTTTGTAAGGTCAGACTTGTTGCAAAATACTTATTAGAATGTCAACCGATTTTGAAATGTTTAACGTGTATCACTTTTTTGTTCACATACTGAATTTTAGTATGTATTTATGTACGAAAAAAAAAATCCGCTTCACCATACAAAATTAAAAACTTGATTGGACAGTTTGTATGGAGAGGCTGAATTTTTCTTTTGTTTCCTGAAAAAAAATTTGTGGAAAGTTGTTCAGTTTCGTCTACTGAGGAAGCCCTTAAAGTTTGTGAAGGGCTGTCCCTTACACCCTTTATAGCTCCATCCCTTTAACAGTTCAGTTTAGGTCGTCAAATGGATCGCGTTAAGAGCTCGTGGTAGGGACTCAAGAGAAACAATACAGTACATAACTGTTTTACCTTGATCACACGTACCGAGTAAACGGGCGAGACAGTGCTCTTGGTCGAGTACTCGGTACGTGTAAACACAACGCCGAGTGCTCGGCCTACCATTTATCTCTACAACTCGCTTACATCACTGTCTCGGCCGAGCAACATTTTACTGCCTCGCTCGTTTACTCGGTACGTGTGATCAAAGCATTAACGATTATTATCAACATTGAGAGATAAATTCGTAAAACAACATCAAGAATTCAAGACAGTAAACCTCGTAACTTGGCAACTACAAACTTTGGACATCGAAATTCGATGGCGATCACTTGTTCAAATCCAGATATTCTTGATATAATCTGAATATTCAATGTCCACGGTTACACGGCCTGAATTCGTTAGGACGAACAATTTAAAGCTTAGTGCCAGCTTTTTCCGACCTGAGCCGTTAATCGGGGTTGGCGGTGAATACCCAAATACGGATCAGCCTTGTAATG
Organism: Mythimna ferrago; assembly: GCA_910589285.2. NCBI lineage: Eukaryota > Metazoa > Arthropoda > Insecta > Lepidoptera > Noctuidae > Mythimna > Mythimna ferrago. Next base: position 22,565,575 of record OU342686.1, on the reverse strand, counting down.
TTACAAATTGGAATGTTAACGTTATTGGAAAGTTTTAACGCGTTATTTAGAGGTCGGATTTGATTCTAAAATTATTGAACGGATTAGGCGCACAATGCCACATTCGCAAAATGACATATTGACGCAAAATGCCACATTCGCAATATGCCACACTAGCAAAATGCCACATTAGCAAAATGCCACATTCGCAAAATGACTTTTCTCAAAATATCACATTAGCAAAATACCACATTATCAAAATGACACATTCTCAAAATGACACATTCTAAAAAAATCATAATTATCGCATAATGTGCGATTAACGTAAATTAAAATAAAAAAATTGTTAAAATTACTTTTTTACTTCTTGCAGTGGGCTTTTTTTTTATAAAAACATACTAACGTCCAAATAAAAAAATACTGAGTTCGAAATGACATTTTGGCATTATGCGAAAGTGGCATTTTGCGAAAAGTCATTTTGCGAATATGGCATTTTGCGAAGATGGCATTTTGCTAATGTGGCGTTTTGCGATATGGCATTTTGAGAATATGACATTTTGAAAATATGACATTTTGCGAATGTGGCATTTTGCGTCAATATGTCATTTTGCGAATGTGGCATTGTGCGCCTAATCCTATTGAACAAATATATATAGATAGTTTGAAAATACTTTCAAGAATTTAATTTTTGTAATACCTGTGTTCAGTTATAAGACAGAAGTGAGAAATTAGTATATTAGAGGAAGTCTGAAAGTAGCGCCAATCACTGAAAAGTTAAAAGGGAATCTGTCTTAATATGACTATGACCATGTGAAGAGGAGGAATAAAACACATGTTACTAAAAGAGTTATGAGTATACATGTGAATGGATGGATTATGTGAGAAGTGATAGGAAAGAAAAGGGAGTTAGTGATAGCGTGACGGGTGACAGGACAGGAAGAAAAAAACGTGTTGCGCCGACCCTATGTAACATGGGACTAGGGCAGGAAGATGATGATGATAAATACCTGTGTCTGTGTTCACAAATAAAGATTGATTGAAGAATTGTTTGAATTTTGAGTTGTGGTTTGAGCTTTTTTCTCATTAATTATATGCACAGGCCGACATAGCCCGAAAAATCACCTAACTTAAGAGGTAGTGGGCAGGGCACATTGTTCTGTTGTATTGTTGTTATTGTTGATACACTTTATGAATGGGCAAAAATGAACATGGATTGTTGGTGGTTTGTAAATGAATATGACCCGGTGAATATGAGGGGGGCATACAGGGATAGGCAGCAATTCTAGTGCTTAAATGCCGAAGAGTGGTCTCACTATATTATAAGGGCGAAAATTTGTGTATATGTTTCTTATTTCTTCGCGCTCGAACGGCTGAACGGATTTTGATTAAACTTGGCACCTGTGTAGACCATGTGTCCGGTAGTATGTTCCGTTTGAACAGATTTTTGCTATCATGCGGTCGAAGCGGCTGGCAGTAGCTAGTGAATTTTTCGGCAAGAATAGAATAAACTTGATTGTACACCAAAGTAAGAACTTAAAAATTATACATGGGGGTAGACTGCGGTGTGCTGTTAAAAAATTAACACACTATAGGTAAACATATATATTAAACTAGCTGCTACCAGCGGCTTTGCCCGCATGGAAGTAGGTCTATCCATACAAACTTTGGACCCTAGTTTCATCTCATTAGGGGATAAATTTTGGAAAATTCTCTCTTCGAGCACTAAGAGATAATTTTCCAAAACATTTTTTACCTTGTGGAAAATTTCATGCTCCCAGTCCCAGTAGTTTTGACTGTGCGTTGATGTTTCAGTCAGTTTCTCCTTATACACCCCTACTTTTTAATTAGTACAAAAAAAAATGGGGCTCTATTGACCACGAAAAGGTAAATTCATCATAGAATCAATCAAACATAACAATTGCTAGTAGAAAATACTGCGGGCAGTGTTTTTCCTTAATAATTGTCACTTATTCATTCATTAATCAATAGCCTGCACAATATTTCCATAAGTTGAGTGACATTTTGGGACATAAACCAACGCTAATAACTTTGCTGTTTATGAATATTATTTATTGAGATTTTACTTATAAAATAACAAGGGTTTTTCTAATAAGCCCTTTAAGTATTTGTACTAATTAAAAAATAGTGGTGTATATATATTTTTAGATGATTAAGAAGAAATTGTTTTTTTTTTTCAAGCTTTTCTATGTGACGTTACTTCGGGTATAACTTAATCTTAGACAAAATTTCCACTTATTAACAGTTGTAACCTTGGTTGAACCTACTAATTTCAGTGTGACCTTTTCAAAATCTATTTTAGTTGTGACATTTACTCAGTCGTTCGCAAATTAAGTTCAGTGCTGAATAAACATTGTTCAACTCGTCCAAAATTAGTGATAGAAGAAAACGTGGGTGGTGAAACTAAATTAAATTTCTTCTTTGTTTGTTTCAGGTAAGAGGTGGTAAAAGTTCACGGTGCTACACTTAGCAAGTTGAGTACTGGCCAGTCAGCAAAGTTGTGGTACGAGGGAGAAGAGGTGGCGAGAACAGGTAGATTTTAACAGGAAGAAAGAAAAATACATTTATTTGAGACTTATACAGAACAAAAAATCATAACTAAAATTTAATAAAAAAAAATCAAAGTTATTTATTTCACATAGGCCTACATGGGCACAAATAAAATGTCAGAAGCTCGTGCACGGTTCCAAATTGGTCGTTTCCTATGGAGAACAACCAGCAACAAACTCAATGGTTACTCTTTTTTTTTTAAATTAACTAATCTGTTTTGAATAACATAAAATAAAAATACAATAATAAAAATATTCGAATGAAAAAATTACCTGTGCGAGTCCAAAAAGACTCCATTTCAGCATTTGCTGCGAAGTAAAAGTATCTAGGATGATTAAAATGGGATTGTGTAAGTCATGCGCACTGAGTGCTGGGCAAGAGTATCCACAAAGTGGCTGCCTGCGGATGGCCGCCTTGGGAAGAGGTGGCGAAAAGACTTCGATGCCTACTTCTCTGGAATATACTGGGGGAGACCTTTGAAAACAATTATGAACATCGGTCATCTAAATGAACAGTTCCGATCTACAGGCTTCCACAAACTGTATTGCAATGATCTATGACAAGTGACGTTAGAGCTAAGGCCATATTGCCATACACTTTGTTACTTAGAGTTTGGGCTAACAGAAACATCATTTGCCTAAGCCTGGTGATCATTCAGCGGCTTTTCCGCTGCCGTCCATCCCTTGCAGCATCTCCGAAAGCGCTCTAGCAGTACTTGGCGGTCCGCAGTAAAGCATCATTTGCCTAAGCCTGCTGGTCATCATCATCATCAGCCTTTTTAATGTTCCCACTGCTGGGACTCAGGCCTCCTCTCTAGGAAAGGGAATGGGCCGTCATCCACCACGCGCGCCCAGTTCAGGTTGGTGAATGTCATATGTCTTCGAAGTTTTTGGGTTCTAGGACATGTGTGGGTTTCCTCACGATGTTTTCCTTTACCGTTTTGAGAGCAGTGGTAATGAAATAAATTACACAAAGTAATTCGCCTGGCACGGTTTGAACCCGTGACATACAACTCGTAAGTTGGAGCCATTACCACTCGGCCACCACTGCTCACAGCCTGATGATCAGTCAGTCAGCGGCTTTTTCGCTGCCGTCCATCCTTTGCACCATCCACGTAAGCGCCTCAGCAGCACCGGCCGGTCCGCAGTAAATGGACCGCAAAACGCAGCCGCTCTTAATTAACTGGCGGGCTTTAAATCTTCCTTATTTCTTAAATTAAATCACATTTTTTCCCCTTTTCTACCCTTCCGAGGTATTTGAAGAATTCTCTTACTTGTTTGAATAATTATGAATTTGGATTGTTAATGTCTTACGTGTCTGGGATACGAATGGAGTATACTAATTAAGAGCATTTTTTTGGGATTTTTTGTTTCTACACGGCATTAATTGTTTTAATTAAATATTTTAATAACACTCTTATGTTTCGTGTTGCTGAGTTAGTGATGTACGATTCGGTCAAGAAGTCGACCTTTTGCGGGAATTTTCGGAAGATTTCTAGCGGCCTTAGAATTCTTTTTAGTCAGTAAAAGTCTGAGTCTCTCTCCCTCCACTCAGAGTAGGAGGGAGAGAGTTATTATTTGAAGATTTTTTACCAAAAAATAAAAAGAAGTTGATCTTTTTGTTTGACACGAAGATTTAGTCTCGCGAACTTTTTTAAGAAAGTAGTAGGTACTGGTTTTTTTTTTATATATAAATAGTCCGATGTTTGACATGCAGTCAACACCATATCAGAAACAAAAGGCAATTTACCTTCCTACATTACATGTAACAAAAAGAGTTTAATTGTCAAGTTAGGACAGTAAAAAGAAAAGATAACGGAGCCAGTTGTACGTTTCAAACCTTAGATCTGGATAGAGAAGAACACGCCGGCAACACCGCACAACCATATCTACGCTCAGTTAAAACTACCGTTAAGGGGTCGTGGTTCAACTACTTTGTTCAACCAGTTGAACCACGGGTCTTCGGTAGGGGCAGTTGTCCAATCAATGCTTTTGGACAATTACACCTAATTGAGACCCGTGGTCCAACTGATTTATTTTAATTATTAATATTATAATTGAACTAGCTGTGCCGCGACTTCGTTCGCGTGGACTACAGGATTTTGAATTTATGTTTTCTAAAATAAAAGTAGCCTATGTTACTTCTTATTACATCAGCTACCTGCCAAAAAAAGTCCCGTCAAAATCGGTCCAGCCATTTCAGAGATTAGCCTTGACAAACAGACAGACAGACAAAAATTGTAAAAAAATATATTTTGGTGTATGTATCGTATATATGTATGTCGCAGGGAAATGACAATATCAGGGATTTCGCGAAATCCCTAGGGATATCACGAAATCCCGGTAGATGTCGAATATTCTTGTTTATTACGTCTTCTTACTAAAAGTATCTAGTGATATGACAAAACACTAAACTAAATCTAGTAAAATGTCAGAAAAGCGGATATGGCCGAATAAAAATCGAACCATGCATTTCTCTCGCTCGCACTAGTACCCATATGGGCACTAGTGCGAGCGAAACAAATGCGCCGCTCGAGCTGGCGCTCTTTATTTTTGCGCCAAGCTTTTATTCTTCATTTTAAACCAACATGGAACCGTACAAGTTTCATTTTAACCCAGTTCATGCTACTCTTTGTAAATATTTTAATACTAACTTTTAGTTTGGCAAGGAAACGCCAGCGGTGCAGTGTCGCCAACTTTATTACAATGTGTTGCCAACTTTTAAATCATATATTATTTTGAAATAGGTGGGAAAGTCTTTTTGTTTTGTTATATTAGTTAGTAAAATAATTGTTAATTACTAATATTTTTGTTTTTTTATCCATATACTTAGATATATAAAAGGAGGAACTGACTGACTGACATATCCACACACAGCTGGAACTACTTGGACTAGGAATGGTCATATCTTACCTGCCTGTGACTTAATTCAATTTAGTTTTATTTTTTATTACTTATCTGCATTATGCTTACACTAGCTTTTGCCCGCGGCTTTTACTTAAGGAATCGGGATAAAAGGTAGCCTATGTTCTTTTCCATGTCAAAGGCTATATGCATGCCAAATTTCATCCAAATCCGTTCAGCCGTTTTTGCGTGATTAAGTAACAAACATCCAAACATCCACACTTTCACATTTATAATATTAGTTAGGATCATAGAAGCAACTATAAATATGTAACCAAGATTATATGTAACTCATAATATTAGAATGCCCATGGAGTTTCTTTCTCGTTCGTCTCCATAGAGATCTACGCTTTAGAACGTGCTATTTAGCTTCACTTTTTTTTGGACTGACCGACATTTGACTATTCGAAAGTGCCTGTTGATAGTCTATTTGATTTGATTTGATTTGATTTGATTTGATTTATAAAGAAGCCTACATTCACGCGGGCGAAGCCGCTGGCAGAAGGTAGTCGGTTAATAAACCGATAGCGACAACAAATCCATTGATAACTGAAAGAAAAACCTCCTTTTGAAGTCCGTTAAAAAAGGTTAGGTTCTTATAAAGTTTATTTTATATTCATTTTTAAAAACAACGAGTAGAAAAAAGTTATTGTAGGGTAAAGATAATATTGTTTTAGTCCGACTAAAAAAAGAAATTCTTTAACAGTAAATGATTTTTGTTAAATTTTTTATTACAAGTTTCGATTAAGGTCTTTAGTTTTTTATCCCTATTAAAAATTTCTTAATGTGATTGAAAATCATAAACTTATTAACTAAAACAATCTGTTATAAGAGTTACTTCGAGTGAACCGCTTAAAAAACTCAACACTTAAAATTTTGTTTGGACCTCCACAATTCATAATAATTCATCAACGTAATTATTAAAAGGCGACGCCATTTTGTTCTTTTTAATTTAAATAAGTGTTCCATTTCCAACCAGCCAGTTATAATCTTCATGAGAACTCTAGTAGCCCTTTCCACGACATAAAAAAGTACTTTAATTTATTTCTGGAGTTGCCTGTTGAAAAAAAGAGACATCAAATTGAAATGTACCGTCTCCGCGTTTGGTGCTTATTAAATAAGGGGGAGTTTCGACAAGGGGAAAATTTTGGCCAATTAGAATTATCCTGACGTGTATTGAGTACTTGATATACTTCGCTTGTTCTTTGTTTGTTAGCCGTTTAATCGTAAAGGCCAATTTCGTGGAACTGAAGTAATTCATGTGTTCAGCTGTTTGTGTTTTGTTTATGATCTCGTGGAATACCATTGTTTGCCTGTTGACTGTTGGTTCATTATAGAAAACTTGATTTGATTGTTGATTCGGTTCGGCTTGAAAAGTTTAATTAATCAGTGGTGTAACTACGTGAGCAATGGCCCAGGGGCTATAAAAAATGCGGGGTCCATTTTTCACATGGGAAATTATCAAATAAAGTCTTGTACTCTTCAGACTTCAGACGGGCGTGTTGGTCTAGTGGTTAGTGACCCTGACTGCTTTGCCGGAGGTTGTGGGTTCGATTCCCACCCAGGACAAATGTTTGTGTGATGAGCATGATCATTTGTTCTGTGTCTGGGTGTGATTTATCTATATTATGTAAGTATGTATATTTAGAAATATGTAAGTATGTTTATCAGTTGTCAGTACTCATATCACAAGCTCTGCTTAGCTTGGTACTAGATGGCATTGTGTGATAGTTGTTGAATATTATATTATACTCTTGGTGGAGTGAGAGGGAGTGTATTTACTTACAGACAAAAACAAGTTGCCAAGATTAAAGTGGTGTTGCAACGTATTTTATTTAAATTTCGAAGGTGGAAGAATTTTTCGGTAGTTCAATAAGAGGTTTGCTTAACAGGTTTTGCCCCCCCCCCCTCCCCAGAGCTAAGCCGCGGGATACAGCCCCGTCTGGCCTTGCCGATGATAATAATTCGGTATTTGATTGATGATAGAATTGATTGGTTTTCTCAAGATAATCTGAAAGATTGATTTGCATTGTGAATTCGTAGCATTGTTTTCCGACTTCACTAAAACCAACAGAAATAAAATTTTCATTTGATCGTACCATGTTCTTCAATCGCAACATTTTTTTGTTCACAATATTCCAATGTTCACTAAATCCCTTGGGCGATGTTCACGGAGTTGCCAGTATCCTCGATTAACCTTTACGGTCGTAACACACAATCATTTATCTGGCAACATTCGACTGTTGTGGTCTCAGTCCTTTGATGTCGCAGTTTAGTATACACCGCACAAAAGGATGGCCGTTTTTCCCGGGGTCAATTTGAATCCTTTGGTATTGCCCTGGGATGTTTTAGGAGGGAAATTTGATATGATACGGACATACGAATTTGGGACCAATAGTCGTGGTTATTTGGTATGCGTAAATATACAAGGTGTAAGGGACAGCCCTCCACAAACTTTAAAGGCTTGTTCAATAAACGAAACTGAACAACCTTCCACATTTTTTTTTTTCAGAAAACGAAAAATTAATTTTGTATGGTGAGGCGGATTTTTTTGTTCGTTTCCTGAAAAAATGTCTACTGAACAAGCCCTTAAAATTTGTGGAGGGCTGTCCCTTACACCCTTTATATTGCGGGTTAGCTACCTCTTAAAAAGATTATTTGAAAATACACTTAAATTATTTAACAATAATTAAACAAATTAAACAATAAAATACACCTAAATAATTAAAAATTATATATACACTAAATGCTAAATATGACGTCATAATACATGTGAAAAAGTAATGTGTCGTTTTAATTTTAGGTTATTAACATAAATTTTTAAGTATAACTACTAACAAAAATATGGATCTGTTTTGTATCTGAGGCAAATAAAATTATTATTTCGTTTATTCAAATATTAACATAAAAATTATATTTTTAAATATTCAATAAAAAATAAAAAACATTTAAAAATATAAAGAATAGTAGCCCACCGGTATCGGGAACAGGGTCCAAGCTACCGGCGGTCAGGGCTCCAGAGAAAGGAACCTCCTAACTATACGAGCCGTGTCCACTGCTTTCTGAATCAAGCCCTTGATCCAGTCGCCTAACGAGAGCCTCTTAAGATGTTGGTCGAGGCTCTTGGCTATTAAGCCATTGGCTGAAACAACTATCGGTACAATGACCGCTGAATCCACTTCCCACATGTCGACAACCTCGCGAGCCAAGTCGATATACTTAATTTGTTTATCTTTCTCGGCTTTCACGAGGTTCTCGTCATGTGGAACGGATATGTCAACAATCATTGCACGCCTCTCGCTTCGGTCCACCACCACTATATCAGGCTTATTGGCCACAATAGTCCTGTCAGTGATGATGGGCCGATCCCAGTATCAAGAACTGGGTCGGGCTCATACCTATAGTATGGCACTTCCGATTCCACAAGAGAGTATTTCAGAGCAAGTTGCTGATGGATAATCCTGGCTACAAGGTTGTAAATTATTATTATTATTAAAACTCCTCCGCATCACTGTCGACTGGAAGTGTGCCCAAAAGGCAGGCAGCATTGCCACGTTGTATGGCAATGCTTATTCTCTGGCCGATATTTGAAAATTGATAAGAATTGTACGTCTAGCAATAAATATACTCTTCGCATATTTGTTGTTATAACCGCAACAGAAATACTTCATCTGTGAAAATGTCAACTGTCTAGCATCATGAGATAAGTACCTACAGTCTGATGACAGACAGCAGTGGTGGCCGAGTGGTAATGGCCCCGGCTTGCAAGTTGTAGGTTGCGGGTTCGAACCCAGCCAGGTCCATTACTTTGTGTAATTTATTTTCATCACCACTGCTCTAAAAACGGTGAAGGAGAACATCGTGAGGAAACCGGCATGTCCTAGAACCGAAAATTCGAATTCATGTGACATTCACCAACCCGCTCTAGGCCCGCGTGGTGGATTACGGTCCATTCCCTCTCCTAGAGAGGATGCCTGAGTCCCAGCAGTGGGAACATTAAAAAGATTGATGATGATGATGGTGACAGACAGACGGACAGTGGACTCGTAATAGATCCCGATTTTACCCTTGTACGTAACGCTAAAAACAAAAAAAGGTCTTTCCCAAAACCAAACACCCACACACGACTCAAAAGTAACTTTTAATACGAAACTCATGTATTTACAAAAACGTTGCTACTGTAAAACCAAGTCTGTAAAGTTGCTTAATGGACGAGAGTGCAAAACTTGGGACCATCAATTAGAGTCTGATCCACTGATTAATGGTCCTCAGAATCTGATTGACGCTTTTTATATTTTCTCTTGTGTGCAAAATTGTGGAGGAAGCAATAGGGTTATTATTAATGTGTTTTGAAACTAACTGCTGTTAGCGGCGTCGCCCGCGTGTGATTAGAAACTTGTCCTTTAGGAACATAATCCCGTGATAAATAGTATCTATACACCCTGTATCTGTGTATCTGTCTCTAACATGACGCACAAACGAATACCATGGATCCAGTACATGATTCTGGACCCCCTAGTGATTGAAATTTTCCATACTTTTTTTAAATTTAAACTGTATGCCGTGCGCGAAATGCACACGCACCGTTGCGAGCAGCTCGCGAGCGGCACATTCGCCAAGTTTGGACACTGTGTGCTGTTAATATCTTTTTTTATAACTTCCTCGGAACTTCATTTGTCTTGAGAACACAAAAACGGAATTAAACTTCTTTTGTTTCTGAAAAACTATTGTCTGAAAACTGCATAAGTTTTTACTGTACAAGTTCCTGCATTTTAGCACTATTCAAGAAATGCATCGACCTCTTTAGTAAATGCACGTTATAACGAACTCCATAATAGTTTATTAACTACTGCTCTTTAATACACTGCAGCAAATCTCATCAGAGAAATATTAAATGCACTAGGAATGAAATACTTCAAAAAACTTTATTTCAACACTTTCGAGTCCATTCAGTTCACTAAACTTTTACTGCCATATTAAAATAAAATACCTGTAGCCTAATGAGTTCTTTTGTACAGGAACATTTAAAATGGCGTCTCTGAGACTGAATTAGGATGCGTTTCCACTGAAACTTAGCTGGGCGGAGTGGAGAAGAACTGTGAATTGGCCAATCACAGTTCACGAAATGTCCACTTCGCACTAGTGAAAACTGTTTAATTGGAGAGGAGTGGAGCTGAGGAGACTTCCAAATAAAACAAATCGACATCTCCCACGCGTAAGGTCGTAATCTGCATCTGTAATTGTTAATTTATGTAATTCATTTGTAAAAATCCTTTTAATTCATTAAACCCCAAGCGCTCTCACATTGTCTTTCTATTGTGTCTCTAATTATGGTATTTAAAAGGTTAACCGATGTATTAGCATTATATGAAATCAATAATCAGTTTGAGATTACAGTACCAGATGCTGGATGTAATAAGAATCTATACACATATATTTTCCATATTTATAAAACAAATGTACTCAAAATATATATTACGATTTTATTTATTAAAACTTAATGCACTAGTAAAAACAGGACAAAGATGACTTAATGCCTATTTTAATGACTGTTATAACTTTGACTTTATGCATTGGAGGTACTTATTGAAATAAACACGCGGCCTAGCCGGACAGAACGGAGATGGGTGCCTCCACTCCGCTCCGCTCCGCAACGAAAAGGGTAGAACTACTCTGCGCACACGTGTGCCACACACGCCGATCTGGGCGCGTCGGTCTCCATACATTTTATATGGAAACTAGACTTTTAGATCTACACTAGATCCACGCTCGTGTGCGTCGGTCTAATGTAGTTCTAGCTTAACCTTTCGAATGTCTTAAGTTACATAGTCCGACATAAGGTAATTGTCTTTCTATTGTGTCTCTAATTACGACATTCAAAGAGTTAACACTTGCCACTTTTCATTGCTCTTCTCCGTTCTACTCCGCCCAGTTCAGTTCAGTGGAAACGCACCCTTAGGGGCCATTGGACGAGATAACACCTGAACGCCCATTTGATACAAAAATTAAACATTAAAACTCATTTTAGATGTAAAATTAGGCTCTTAGGGGAATCTCAGATCGTATAATTTTCGAAATAATGGTACTTTTGATAAGTCTGTGTTATTTTTGGCATGCGTTTTTTTTGTGTTGAAAAATTATTTAACTTCTGCTCTTGGTTGGTCGAGGGAGTGTCAGACTTTTACTGACTACAACCCGCCTGTGTTCTTTCGATTGCTCTTTGTGTTCCACGGCTACTGTTACTCTTGCGAACAAACCTGCAGTCTGTTTTTACTTGAAAAATCATCAAATAACTTCTCCCGCTTTGGTTTTCGCGGGTGTGTGTGTCAGACTTTTACTGACTAAAACCCACAGAGTTCCTTCAATTGCCCTTTTTGCAAGGACTACGGTAACTCCTTGGGAAATGGCTGAAGGATCTCTGGCTGGGCTCCTACAGCCATTGGCATGTTTATACCTGCCTGCCAAGGTTGAAGGTACCTCTCGTTCCACCCTAAGTGGGAACAGTATTTTTTATTATGCATAGGCTCGCGTTTGAGCACTATCTCACCTGATGATAAGATATGATGTGGCCGACGATGGAGCACGCTTGCCTACAAGCAACCTAATCACTCTTGACCTGCGTATTTACCCCTAGGTTTTAGCTATCAGGAAACATTGACACTGGGAGGGAATTCCACTCCTTAGCTGTACGCATAATGAATTTGTTCCCAAAATGCTTTTTGGGATGTCCACAGTGTATACGGGTGGGATGGTCACCATATGCCGGTGGCGTAACGCCGTACGTCTAGTAGACCGATGTTAATAGGTACACACTCCCCGAAATGTAAACGATAGAAAACCTAACTAGCAACTCGATGTCTATGCTCAAGACTTTAGAGTTCTGACTCGACAAGTGCATCATTGCCGATGATCCTCTTGGCTCGCTTCTTTCATTTATTCAACAACAATCTTGACTGTATTATTTGTTACGAGTAAGTCATGATCATGGCCTTCTTTCTCACAAACTATTAACCTGTATTCTACCTACAGGTAAATGTCACGAAAATAGTATTTGGAAAGAAAATGAAAACACGACATTCCCTCGAAGATAGCAAGCCTAACGCAATATATTTGGTACAGTGAAGGCAACCCTCTCGTGCGATCGCCCGCGGCATATAAAATTTATTTAGGAAGTACTCAGTAGTTGGATTTATTTAAGCAAGGTAAGAAACAGTGTTTAATATAGGCTGTATGTAGGAATATGTCTAAGTACAGTTGACAACAGAAGACTTTTTTTACTAATCTGTAAGTACCTACAACTACAGTATTTTGTATTTTTTTAGCAATGCATAAGGTATAATATTGTAAATTATATTTTAAGAATAAAAACAGTTGAAAAAGCTAAATCAAATAAATCGTCGAGTAAAATGGTGAGAAAAAGTGTACGTGAAGAAGTAAAATAAAAGTTAATAATTTAAAAATCGGTTTAACATTAACAAACCAAACTACTCATATTAGGTAATAAAAACTTTAAAATACTTATAATTAGATCAATACGTGATTTTAGTAAATTAAACTTCTTTTCTCCTTATTTGGTCACAAGCTACAAGATATACACAAGAACCAGAGCACAGCCCGGGATACAAGTGACCTGAACACCGATAATTGAAAACATAGCATATCTTTTAAACATACTATAACCTAAGTATACTTTTTGTTTTCTTGTTTTTTTTTTTTTGTTTTGTTAATACTGTAATTGGTTGTTCAACCGTTGTAATTAATTAAAATAAATAAATCTTACTGATCTACGGTTGCTGCGTTACAAAAATCACGACTTTATAACATTAAGCTTAGAAGTTTTTTTTTTTTATCTTGTATAATTAAATTTCTTTATGTGAATGTTTTTTTTGACTGTACTTGTACAACGTTTAGTACAGCAATATTTTCGTGTACAATTTCTTGATATACCGTTTTCCTGTTTCGTGTTTCCTGGCTTGATTCAGACGCTCTTGTTACACTCGTGGAGTGTTTACTTATGAAGCCAAGCGCATTTAGTTTTCTTAAAACATAATTAACCTTATAATGTTCCTACTACTGGGACAGGCCTCCTCTTTAGGAAAGGCCATGTGCCGTTATCCCTACGCGGGGTTAGTGCGAGTTGGTGTCACATATCTTCGAATTTTTGGTTCTTGGACGTTCCGGTTTGTGTGGTGGTGAAATAAATTACACAAAATAATGCGTATGGCTGGATTTCAACCCACGACCGATGACTTGTAATTCGGGGCCGTTTGCCCCGATTCAGTAGTAGGTTAGTAGTAGTACTTAGTAGGTTAGTAGTAGTAGTAGGGCCATCATTGCTCTACTACTGGTCTTAGTTTTCTTTATTTCTTTTTATTTTCGAATAGTCTTAAACTGGAGTTAGGGACCGGGTTCATTTTATTCTTCTTCTTTCTTTGTGGCGTAAATGTCACCATATTGGTAGTAACAAGTTCAGCACTAAAAATGTGCCAAAATTAGACTTGTATAGTAATAGTAATATTCCACAACTGTCACACAACGCCGTCTAGTCCCAAGCTAAGCAGAGCTTGTGTTATAAGTACTAGACAACTGATAAACATACTTATATTTCTATATACACACAGAACAAATGATCATGGTCATCACACAAACATTTGTCTTGAGTGGGAATCGAATCCACAACCTCCGACATAGCAGTCAGGGATACTAACCACTAGACCAACAGGCCAGTCTAGTAGTCAGTGTATTGTCTAGGTCTTTTTAGTACGCTCCAAGACAAATCGCGATAGTTCTCCTAATAAGGTCGATGTTTAAAAGACAAATTGTTTGATGAATTGAGATTAAAAGATGTCAGATACACTAATGAAGCAATAACAGCTAACACTAATTACAAATCACCATATTTAAAACACACTTAATCAATTTCCTTTACATAGTATGCAATACGACAAATTACATCATTTTGCCTATATCAGCATCTAATTAATAATATAATTTACATACCAACTGTACCAATGAAGTTGTCAAGTCAAAATTAGACAGTAATGTCATTCAGGCATCTGACCAAAGACCGTAAATAGTACCTACTAATTCCATACACCTAACCCAGTTCTCTTTAATTGAATTTAAGTATTTATGCTAGTTATTCTAGTTAGTCTTACTCAAAGGGCTATTGAAAATTACTGGCCACAATTATAGCGGAACGTTTCCCACATATTAAGTGTTGCCAGTGGTCTTAATAGACATAGTTCGAATTTTGATTGTAGCTGGCTTATTTAGGCTGCTTGCGGGTTTTAAACTGTCACTATTTAAAAATAGAATTGAAAAAGTTACTCATTCATGTTTGTATTGTGAAATTGTGTTCTAACATAATATACTATATCCTTTTTAGGACTCCGTACCTCAAAAGGAAAAAACGGAACGCTTATAGGATCATTTTGTTGTCAGCCTGTCTGTCTGTCTGTCAAGACCCTTTATTTTGGGAACACGGGTTCACAAAACAAATTAATTTTTGCGTTTCGGAAAAATCTTCGTAACACAATTCGGGAATTGAACTGTTTTCATAGGTAACCCCTAATGCGCGAGTTCGCCGAATCTGAATGGCTTTTGCTCTGCAGGTATCCCTAAAACTTTTTGTGTTATTATTTTACAATTAACATAAAGTACAGAATTTTATTTTCCCGTACTGTCTCACAAGACAGCGACTTCATTAAAAATTCTCATTGTAAAGCTATGTCAAACAGGAAAAAGAGAAAAAACTCAACAACAATATTGCTACACAACGACGACTTCCCTTCGCGTCTTAATCGCAAAATCGTGCCTTAGCACCAAGATTTATACGAAATGGGTTTGACAAATATGGCCACTAATAGCATTTGACGCCGTTAAACATGGATATCTCGATTGCAACTTTTTATATAAATAATTCGATACCAATAGAGTAGACCGAGGATAATTGACGAACTTTCACTTAGGGGTCATATTTCTTGTCTTAAATTTTACATTTATACAGATAACTTGATTTAATAGTTACACTATTAATTAAATAAAGTATTTAACCTTTCGGATACCGTAATTAGAGACACAATAGAAAGATAATGAGGGGGCAAATGCGTTCGCTTGGGGTTTAATGAATTAATATGATAATAATTTATTTTTATTTTATAAGTTAGTGATTTTTACAGAACTTAGTAAAGGAGAATGAGCAACTTACTATGGCACTTGGTTGCGCAACTTTTGACTTAGTATAGTAGTGAACGTAAAAAAATGTTTTAACAATACACTTCGCAGCACACGCACAAAAAGAGTCGCATTTCGCAATTCAAGTAGTTGCATGTTCACCACAACGGCACGTGAATAGGGTATTTATTTGTTTATTATACACCCCATAAACAAAAAATACAGGACATTATTAAAAATAAGTGTACAATGGGCGGTCTTATCGCATAGGGCAATTTCTTACATACGACCACACACACACAGGACAGGATACTATGGGTCTGTAGTCGTTTGGGCCCGCTCGGTTTGGGTCCGCGAAATCAATCGACACAGTCCCATTTTGAAGGTGTCGATTGGACCCAACGCCCAATTTTATTATAAGTACAGTCATGAAAGAAAGTCAAATCTTTTAGTTTTATTTTTATGACTTAAAATATGCATATATACCTAATATTATTTATATTACTGGGAATATATTTTTTGATTTATTCAATTACGTACTTACACTTACGTGCCACACTTGTCTACAAACATTAAAACTACATATTTTTTACTGTAATAATACCTCAATTAAGTGTACGAGCACTACTAATTTCAAAGTCAAGCATTTGGGCCTTTTACGGATTACCTGCTCGGGTCATCCAAACACAGGCCTGCTTTTTTAATATCTTTAATAAACTTTTAAATCTAACTGAATTGCGTTTTATTATATTTTGACTTACCACTTTTGCACTTGACTGTATCCACGAGTAGCTTTAAACAATGGATTTTTTTTTTAAATTTGTTTAAGGGCCCAATCGACCACCAAAAATACATAAAATAAATTGTGTGGTCGTTTGGGCCCGCGGGACCAACATCGAGCGGGCCCAAACGACTACAGACCCGATACTACGCTCTATACGAAAGTTGGGGGCACAGACATGACGTATTTTTGTGCCCCCGACTTTCGTGCAAGCGTGTTTAGGGAGGCTGCGGAATTGTTCTAAAGAGTTTTACAACCCTGAAACGCAAAGGGACAACTGTAGGAACATATGTGTGTTTAAGTCAGTAAAAGCACCACCCTTACATTGTTGAAACCGCTACGGTCCGGACTAAGCGTTTCGCCTCGTCGTTTATGCCGCGTACATCGAAAGATTTGGACAATTTGCCTGCTGCGATCTTTCCATCCTTTTTTTATTTAGATGTCTTCAAGGCTAGAGTAAATTGGCTCTTAATTAACTAGTGCGCCTTACCATCAACGATTGCGTCACTTCTTACCATCAGGTGGGATCGCAGTCAAATACTACTTCATATCAGATAAATGGGCACGCCACAATTATGGCTGTAAGTCCCCTCTTTGAGGCGTGGCTGGAAAGACCTCACGGCGTCCTTACCTTCCGCATGGCACAGGTCCTCACCGGACATGGCAAGTTCGGGGGGTTCCTGTTCCGCATTAAAGTCACTGTGCGGAACGCCCGGAGGACACGGTGGAGCACACAGTCGAGGTGTACCCTGCTTGGGCGGAGCATCGCCGTGCCCTCGTGGGCCCCGATCGGCGGTGGAGACCGATCCCGATTTTCAGCCACCGTAGACGCGGGCTTGCGGACAGTGGCAATGGGTAGCTAGCTGTGCGGCCGTCCGGTAAATGTCCGTACCAAGCCCAAATCGTCGACGGCGCGCACTGTTCCCGCGCGCCTCAAGGAGTTGTCAGCAACAGCAGGGGCCCAGCCGGGTCGAAGCCTACTGGGGCCAGGGTTATCCGAAAGGGAACTCGAGCCCCAGTATGAAGGCTAGAAGGAACGGGGTGGGTTTTTTAGTCAGTAAGAGTCTGACACTATATCCCGCTTCGCCCAAGAGCGGGGGTTGTCATTGGATGATTTTACTCACCAAAACAAAATCTGATAAATAAAAACGTCTGACACTTCTTACTCCACCAAAAGTGGGAAGAATTATTTTATGACTTCCTGCCAAAATATAAAAATGTGATAAGTGACTAATAACTCGTATTTCTAACGAGTTTTAGGCAATTAGTCTACCCACCCCTAAGCCAACTATCCCCGGGCTCCCCTAATCTTGTTTCTCTGCACGTGAATACCAATACATCACGTTAATTGGTCAAAAGTACTTTTATGTAAGTGTTTACTGGTAATCATGTTATTTATACGACTTTGGATAAGAAAACCAATCTCGCTCATAAAGATGAAATGTGTTCGCAGGAATCTTTAATGAAACAGCTAGTTTGATAGACTGGTAATGAGATTTTACGAATGTATTGTAATCTTTAGTAATTGAAGAGTAATCTTTACATCATGGCCAATCTTCAAGGAGCAGTGGTGGCCGAGTTGTTACGGCTAACTCAGCCATGCGTATTACTTTGTGTAAGTTATTTCATCACCACTGCTCTTGAATCGGCGAAGGAAAACATCTTGAGGAAATCGGCATGTCCTAGAACCAAAAAATCGAAGACATGTGACATCCACCAACCCGCACTGGGCCCGCGTGGTTGATTACGGCCCATTCCCTCTCCAAGAGAGGAGGCTTGAGTCCCAACAGTGGGAACATTATAACGGACCTCTTGTTTATCATTCATTGAGCACCCTTTTTTTTAAATATCGTGACATAAGCTGAGATAGTTGCCTTTTTGGTCTCAAACGGACCTCGTTTTTTTTCTCAATATTATTATTGTTGATTTTTTTTTTATTTTAAGTTATTAAGTAATAATAATAATGTTCTTTATAGACACTTCAAGACACAGTTATCAGTGTAGCTCTGAGTCTTGTTCTAGGATTTCCTGTATCTGTACAAGAGCCAGACCTCGCAAAATACAGGCTACATAACAGAGTAGTACAATAGACAAGGTCAAAGGGCAATTACAGGATTACAGAATCTAGTTATTTTTTTTTTATAGTCATTTTTCCTGAGCAAGTCTCAAATATTTTTGTTTTCTTTCTTTATTATTTTATCACCTGACGGATATAATTTAACTCCACTCAAGTCCATACTGAAATTATATTTTCCCCAAAATTGTGTTCGCTTCCATTTTTGCTAATAACGATGCTCTTGGGAGCTCTAAAGAGTTCGGCTGCCACAAATAATCTCATCTAGAGAATGAAAATAATTTCCCTCTAATTTAGGCTATTACCATGCTGCTCCATTTATTCTCATCGCAAAATATGACATGTAATGTTACAATCTCATCCAAAAAAATACGACAATCTTTTGCTAGTGATGTCGCCCACGTAGTAGGCGTAAACTGTCACACAGGAATGTAAAACCTGGATCAGAAATATCCAATGAAGGCCATAGTCTTCCCATATTTCTTTCTTTCAAATACATTCAGCCTTTCAGGAATAACAAACGTGCGGACTTACTTAAATGTTAAAACATAACTTTGATAGGAAAAATCTTAAAAGTAGATAATAAATCCTTATATTTTGTAAAGATATGTAGGTGTACCAATCATTTAAACATGTACCTTCAGCGATGCAAAAACTTAATTATAATCTTTATATGCATATTTTATATACATATAAAGATTTATGTATGTATATTTTATATAAATATAGAGATTATAATTAAGTTTAGCGAAATACCACTCACTGAATAATCACGAAATCTCAGAAACTATAACACCTACAAACTTAAAATTTGGCAGGTAGGTTCCATAAAGGGTGTAATAATAATAATAATAATAATAATAATTTATTTGCCAGAATGTAGGTATACAAAGTAGTATGATCATAACATTAATATTAAGGCCCCTTTACATTCTACCATTATATGTGGTGTGCAAATATTTAATTTCAGATTAAGTACATACAATTTAATTATAAATGTCAAACATAATATCTCTTTAGTTATTGAATCACTTTAATTGTTAAAAATGTCTGATTAAATAAATATTTATTAATTTAATTAAAAATGTCAGATATTGCTTATACTAAGATTGCGATATCCATCAATAATATTAAAATGTCAAAATCAGAATAATAATGTCAGAATAATTAAAACATGGAATGTCAATTTAAAAATAAAAATATAAACCAAAATTGACATTATTTTAGACATCATACAAAGATTGAGATATCCATCAATAATATTAAAATGTCAAAACCAGAATAAAATTGTCAGAATAATAATGTCAGAATAACTAAAATATTGAATGTCAATTTAAAAATATAAATATAAACCAAAATTGTCATTATTTTAGACATCATACAAAGATTGAGATATCCAACAATAATGTTAAAATGTCAAAACCAGAATAAAATTGTCAGAATAATAATGTCAGAATAACTAAAATATTGAATGTCAATTTAAAAATAAAAATATAAACCAAAATTGACATTATTTTCTTTCCTTGCGTTCGTTATGTAACATAAATTCATTAACACTGTAAAAACATTTTTCTTTCAGCCAGTGGACATCCGCTAAGAACGGATTTTCCGACATTCACTCGATAAGGAGATAAAACGGAGGTCCAAAGTTTGTATGGAGGAACCGACTTTCCCGCGGGCAAAGCCGCGGGCAGAAGCTAGTTTATTTATAAACTAGGTTTTGCCCGCGGGTTCGCCAGCGTACACAAAATGTAGCCTATGTCACTCAGGAATAATGCAGCTTTCTGTCGGTGAAAAAATTTTAGCAATCGGACCAGTACTTTCAGAGATTACCTCCTACAAACAAAATAACATAAAAACAAAAAAAAACTAACTCTACCTCTTTATTTTATTAGTGTTAAATGAATGGTTTAAATGATCTTTATTTTGCAAGTAGGTTTTATAAAAACACTTTTACACGTCAATTTTTTTTTTTCGTCAATTAATGCTAGATGAGGCCGGTGTTTCCTAGCTGACTACCCTGAGAAGAAACACCGAAACAAACTCAGGTTAATTTGACAACACAGACCCATTCGTCGGTAAAAAACTTAATGTACTTACAAGTTAGTAACTTAAAATAAACAACAATCCGTCGGTCGTTTGTATGTCAAACGACCGACGGACACATTACGAACGACAAGGTTGCGCTTGCACCACCAAAGCACAGTTTTTATTTCAGTAAAATTAAATAAAAAAAACAAAAACATGTACAATTATCCAGCCTGCGGACTCAGACGGAGACCAAGAAGGTCTTATTGTTGCCTCAAAGCTTAATTGAGGTAAAGAAAATCCCCTTTTGAATTCAAAGCTTAGTTTTAAAAACTAATTTATTATTTAGATATTATAAGTTCGTAGAAACGTTACAAAGGAGATGAAAGTTATTAGGAGTTATAGGCCTTTGAATTTTGGACAAAAAACAAAACGAGGTCATAATTAATCTTAGAGTTTTCTTGACTCATCAAAAAGCTTGCGGCCCGTTCACGACTTTGCCGTTGTGAGCGGTATTTAAGCGCGGGGCGGTGAGGAAAGATCAAAAGTAAAGAAAGAAAGAAAGAAAAAGTGTTTATTCACGTCAAACATGACGCATACCATAAAAAAAAAAAAATAACAATATCGAACTAAAAGTAAGTAACACACAAGATATGCGTCACATCCGCGCAAAACGGCCAGCGCTCAGCAAAATGCTGGGGCTCATGAAAAACAGAGCCACAGCGCTGATTTTCAGCACCAGCCGTCGTCGACGATGAGACGCCGATCGGTTAGCAAGATTTATTTACTTGCAAAGAATTAATAAAAACACAACACAACACACAAGTACATTTGCCATCACGGATCTTGAACGCTCGGCGTCAGAGTGGGGATCGCTTTGCGCATTCCATACATTAGCGAGCCAATCGTCTTCGTTGTTAGATACATGCAGCAACACAGTGAACGAATGAGGAGTGACGTCTATGACGCGATGGTGCGGCCAGCCAATCACTGACACTCCCCGCCCCCGCGTCGCACTTCGCACCACTAAAGAGACCGAATATTTGACTTCTGCGCAAGTGTTCGTGATGGCAACTGTATGAAAATGTTTGAAGCATGCCACGAGTAGCCGCTCATAGCACCGCGCGCCCGCCTACCGATGCCTCACCGCTCACCGCGCCACACGTCGCTAAGACCGAAATCGTAACCAGGCCGTCAAAGTCACCCAAAGGGCAATCAAAGGGCAAAACTCGTAGTTTCCTTGCGTGATCGAATCAGGAATGAAGATGCGAGTAAATCAAGGTGACTGACTGTGAGATGACTGGCCTGTTGGTCTAGTGGTTAGTGGCCCTGACCGCTAAGCCGGAGGTCGTGGGTTCGATTCCCACCCAGGACAAATGTTTGTGTGATGAGCACGATCATTTTTTCTGTGTCTGGGTGTAATTTATCTATTATATGTATTTTTTAGAAATATATATTATAAGTATGTTTATTAGCTGTCTAGTACTCATAACACAAGCTCTGCTTAGCTTGAGACTAGACGGCGTTGTGTGATAATAGTGGAATATTAAGGTTACCGATACAGTCTGTAGAATCACCACACCTCTACGGTCCAGACGGCACGGTACTTGAATTTATAAGTTGAGATAATTTGAATCCATCGCCTGCAATTCAAACGTCGACTTTTACGTGCATACACAAGGATCTAAACTGAAAAACATATGCACAATAACATAAATAAATGATTAATAATATTATATGTATGTATATGTGCTGCCAGGACCAAACATGCTGCTGCGTCCAGCAGTGCCCACGACGCAGCTGTACGTTTCGAGACTACACCACACCACGAAGGTTGAGGAGATCGTGGAGTATGTTCGAGTCAAGACGAACTGGACTTTGAGAGTTGAGCAGCTGGAGCCGCGCCATAACACTAATTTCAAGTCGTTTGTGGTGCGGGTGCCAACTCATCATTTGGAGACCTTCCTCAAAGGAGAGTTTTGGTCGAAGGGTGTCGTGTATCGACGATTTCGTGGAAGGATACCGACCTCGCAGCGGAACACGACGCCGTCACTTCGTGTGCAATAGTTTATAGTTTATTAATGATTAGTTATAGTATCTTTTTATGTATTAGTTTATTATTTTGTTAGATTATTTTTTTATTTTATCTATGGGCCTTAGATGCCTGATAATAAAGGATTATTATTATTATTATTACATGCCACCTAGACCCCGAAACACCTATCTGTAGACCATACAAATATTAGACAGTAAAAAGGCCTTAAAACTTCTATGTTGCAATATAATTTAAACTGTCTTGAATTACACACGAATTCTGAATGCCTCTCGAAACAAGTACAACCATAAACAATATCTAATAAAAAAAACAGGATAAGATGACCACTTAAAATAATTAATTATCATTGCGGATGATTTTGACGGCGGCAACACTGTGAATATTTAATCGAGGTCTCTTGGGCTCTGGCCGAACCGCCGCACATGAATTGTCTTGCAATCCACTGGTAAGCTGAAGAGAAGATATTTTAAAGCTGCATATTAAGGGCGCATTCAATTTATGCGTTTTTTGACGGCCTGTGGTTCCTGATGCGGTGCCGTTAGTCGTACTGCGTACGGGCGATCGTATTTTCATACAAAGCGTGCGGTCCAGCAACCGTACGGCGAACGGTCGACAACAAGACGGTAACGTCACAAGCACCACGTGTAGTGACGTGTTGTTACGCTATGCGACGTCGTTCTACGTACAATCGGTGTAATGTAATTCCAGCTTTATCGTCGTTCTCCACGTGTTTAGAGAATACACGGCAATCCGAGATCAACTATCGGGCAGTTGTCCGGACTATACACAATACCTGTCTGATCGGAGCATCCTTACTTTACAATGGAAGTTTGGGACGGGAGTTTACAGACTGTTCACAAAATCTTTCCTTTTCAAATGATCAGCATATCATAGCATATCCTATAGTGTATCTGAGTCTCTTGTTTCGCTAAAGCAACGTTTTACATAATTGATGTTGGAGTGAGAGAAATGGCTTAGAGTCAGAGGTCACGCGAACATTTTAATCACATTATAGTACATATTTGATGAACTAAACCGCGCTGAACTGGTTCTATTTATGAGAAGTATTTAGTATCTTGAACTGAAAAAAGGTAGCGTGAGAAATGTGCGTAGATAATTATGCTACTATAGTGGCATTGGGCAGAGCACATTGCACAGTTTTTTTTAAGCTATTGCATAGCTTCTATCGCGGGCCTTGAGCGTGGAAACCGAATCCAGAAATTCCGTAACGAAAATAACCTAACACCCCTCACTCATTTATTTTTTGAGCGGGGTGACCGATAAGAAAACAAATGAGTGAACAATCAATCAAAATTCAATTCAATGTGTGAAAGTGTAACTTCAATTAATATCAAAGAAAAAAAAAACAGGAAAAAAAATACTGCATAAATAAAATAAATAAATAATATGCAATAGCTTTACCGCGGCAGTCCCCGAGTGCCACACGTCTTTTTTTTTTAAATTGATATAAACTAGTGCTTGACTGCGAACCTGATGGTAAGCAGTGATGCAATCTCTGATGGCAAGGCGCACTAGTTTAGCCTATTCACTCTTGCCTTGAAGACACTCAAATCATAATCGAACGGGAAGACTACAGCAGGCAAATTGTTCTAGTCCTTCGATGTCATCATCATCATCATCAGCCTTTTTTAATGTTCCCACTGTTTGGAACTCAGGCCTCCTGTCTAGTAGAGGGAATGGGCCGTAATCCACCCCGCGGGCCCAGTGCGGAATGGTTCCTTCGACGTACGCGATATAAACGACGAGGCAAAACGCTTAGTCCGGACCGTAGAGGTTTCGACAAGGCATGGGTGGATACTCGTCGTACGGCGGGTTGTTCGATGGTAGAAAAGAGATGGCAGTATCAAGTCATGCAATTCCTCTGCACACTCTCCTAAATCCATCCTGTAATCCTCTGAAAGGCTGGCTACCCTACGCCTGTGGTCAACGCTTTGATGGTTGGACTTAACCAAATCTGGATCACCAATTATCCTCTTCGCACGCCTTTCCACCGAGTCCAAAGTTGCCAGGTGGCATTTTGCAGCACCAGCCCATATGTGGCTGTAGTATTCCACACACGAACGGACCTGTGCTTTGTATAAAATTAATAGCTGTCCCGGTGTGAAGTACCGCCGGACCTTTGCAAGAACGCCGAGTTTCCTTCTTGTGTAAATAAATCTGAGAGTACCTGTAACACCGATAAACATGATGTACGCTACAAACAGTACATTATCTACGCACACCGGCCATGTTTTAATTACCCCTCTAACAAATGATTACTGACTGGTAATGAGCATTGTTTATTGTTCTCATCTGTTACGTTATCATGTGTTCGCTATAATATGGAGTAGGAGCTAGGGCTGCGGGCTTGTTCGAATGAATTACCGAGCCCCTGGAGCGCAGTGCCATAAAACAGTGACTTTCTGAAGCCTAATCCTCAGTAACGGCCAGGTTAATAGGTTTGAAAAAATTACATGTTTATTATAAATTCATGAACAACATTATCAACTATTGATTTTTTCGTGCGATTAATGCTTTATTAAAAAAAAAATATTTACCAATTTAGCAACTTTTCCCTACTCCTTCGAAACGGAACACACACACAAAAATTGGTGGTTAAATACCCTTCAAAGTGAACATAGCATATTTATGTAAATCAATCTAAAAATATTTCGCTAAGAAAATGGATTCAAAGGTCAGCGGGGTTCTACCCAGGCACAGCTGGCCGGAATTAAATGCACAGATACTCGCACTGGGACTATAAGCCCTAAGAGCCTGTGCATACCACATTTTTTATACGCACCGCGCGTTGACTAGAAACGTGCGTCGACGGCGTGCTTTTGTCCTGGTCTGCAGGCTGCATCTGACTCGCGTGAGTATCGCTAAAAACGCGCGTCAACGGCGCGTTTAAAAAACGTGGTGTGCAGAGCCCTAAGAAATACAGGATTTTTAAGTCAGTAAAAATTAGTATTTATTAATTAATTTTGGGACAAATAACAACAAAATTATAAAACAAAGTCCCTCACCTCATTTTCCTCGTTTTTCTGTCTCTTTGTCAGCGATAAACTCAAAAACTACGGATTGAATATTCAAGCAGTTTTCATTAATAGACAAAGTTATTACATGCATGCATATTATAGTAGAAAAAAAAGGAGAATTTCAAAGATTTTTATTTAGTGTTGCCCTGAAATGGGTAACGAAAAACTATAAAGAACTGTGGTTGTATTTTACTTATTAACCTTATTAAAAAAGTTCCAGCAAGAAATCTCATTAAATCATAAATAAATAATTATTCTGACTACCCAATTATTTTGCACGTAAAACATAATTTTAATACCCGCTTGTACATAACAACAAAAAAATGTGTTTGATAATTACGCGGGAGTAGCCTCGGGCCGATTCCCTTATTTCAGCAAAAAATAGCCTCATTTAAATTAGCTCTGTATCAAAGAAAACATAATAATTGTGGAAAAAATATTAAAAAAAAAGATAATAAGCCTCTCAGGAGAAAAACGTTATACTTAAATAAGGAAAGAATATCTTAGAATATTAAAAAGATACATTTTCTGAGATTACGGGAAAAACGGCCACAGACTTAGAAGAAAATGAGGCGCTCGGGAACGAACATGATGTACAGTAAGAGGAAGCGGCACAGATACAAATGGATATTAAAATGTCCGTGCATCAAAATATTGCTGCATTTCTGTTATTTATTCATTTTTTAATAAATGGTGTTTTCTTCTTTTTTGCGTGATTTGTTAGGATATTTTGTTGTGTTTGCGCCTCCCGCTCTAGGTGAAGCGAGAGAGAGGTTGTCAGACTTAAAAGAAAAAAAAAACAGTCCTTCACACCCTTGCCTTTTTGTTTTTTTGAGTGTTTTTTTTTTAGGTGAAAGAAAGAAAGAAAGGGAAAAACCTTTATTTGTATCTTACACATACATTTAAATTTAAGGTGGGAAGTTATCTAATGATATCTTCCGGCCTTGCGTGGAGCGGGAGGGGGTGTCTGACTTTTACTGACTAAAACTCACTCCTGTTCTTTTACCTTCGTTCAGGGGTCTCGGGGTTCAGTTTTACACAACCCAAAGTGAAATCATCAAATAATTTTACTTGCTCAAGATGGGAGTGAAAGGGAGTGTTAGACTTTTACTGTACAGTAGTGATCTTTCATTTGCCCTTTCTCTTATCCGTTCCACAGCCGTGATGACTGTTACGAACAATCCCGCAGCTCCTTTTCACACCTAAAATTCTTAACCGCTCTGATGAATTTAAGTAACGTAGCATAATATTTGATTTTGGAGAAGAATAAAAAGCACCTAAAATTCAGGGAGTACGGGAGTAGTTATCTTGGGATAATTTCCGACTTTCACACGAGTGAAGCCGATGACAGAAGCTAGTGTTAAAATGACAGACAGCAAGAAACTGAATGGTGCTTTTAAATTTTAGAGAATAGAATTCTAGAAAAAAAAATCATCTGACTCATCATCATCATTTCAATCGAAAGACGTCTACTGTTCGACATAGGCTTCCCCCAGGTGTCGCCATTTTTTTACAACCTGTCCTGTGCATCACGCACCCATTGAATTTCCGCGACCCTCACTAGGTCATCGGTCCGGTAACTGTCCGGACCAAGCCCAAGTCGTCGACGGCGCGCACTGTTCCCGCGCGCCTCAAGGAGTTGTCAGCAACAGCAGGGGCCCAGCTGGGTGGAAGCCTACTGGGGCCAGGGTTAGATTCGAAAGACAGCTCGAGCCCCGGTATGAAGGCTAGAAGGAACGAGGTGGGTCTTTTAGTCAGTAAGAGTCTGACACTATCTCCCGCTCCGCCCAAGAGCGGGGGTTGTCATTGGTTGATTTTTCCCACCATAAAAAAAAGGTCATCGGTCTACCTTGTGTCGGTCTACGTGGTCGCCACTCCAGAACTTTTCGTCCTCATCGACCACCTGTTCTGCGAGTAATGAAGCCTGCCCACTGTCATTTAAATTTGGAGATTTCTTCGAGCTATGTCGGTAACCTCAGTTCGTCATAATACGCGAATGAAGTACTAACAATAAAGTATATTCATAATATTATTATATCAAGTCGGCATTATGCCATAAACTTGATATGATTTACACGTAAAGTATAAAAGTCGTATAAATCCGTATCTGTCAAATGAGTATTATATGAATAATTCCTGTAATGTACGACCGACGTCGTATTCGGTCGAAGAACGAATTAATCAAAGGATTTTACGTGTACTGTGTTTGAAAACCAAGTGTTTTGTGAATGTGACCTTTGTTGTCCTTTAATGTTTTGAATTATTCAGAAAATATAGGTTTATATTTATGTTGATAGATACAAAAATAATTAACACGTATAATTTTTTTTTAGCTGATGTTCCTGCAGTGTTTTCTCCCCGTTCTAACCTTTTTTTTTATGGTGGGAAAAATCATGCATTGACATCCCCCGCCCTTGGGCGGAGCGGGAGATAGTGTCAGACTCTTACTGACTAAAAGACCCACCCCGTTCCGTCTAGCCTTCATACCGGGGCTCGAGCGCCCTTTCGGATAACCCTGGCCCCAGTAGGCTTCGACCCGGCTGGGTCCCTGCTGTTGCTGACAACTCCTTGAGGCGCGCGGGAACAGTGCGCGCCGTCGGCGATTTGGGCTTGGTCCGGATAGTTACCGGACGGCTGGACAGTGAGCTACCCATTGCTCACTGTCCGCAAGCCCGCCCCCGTTCTAACCTAGGGTTCACAGACCTAATCTTTGACTAACATCACAAAGACCGAACTCGAAAGTTTGCCAACGGGTTATGAAGTACTTAAGTACTTGGTATTAAAATAAGAGATCGTTCTAAACCCCCAATGCTTTCCAAAAAATAATTAGTTGATGTGGCTCAAATGGCTGCCCAACTTAAATGAGACTAAACGCAATGCAGAACATGACTTTATCTTAGAATGTTTAAGAGAATAATTCGAAGTCATTTAGGTGCTTACATAAATACTAGCGATCCTGACAGACGTTGTCTTGTCCGTGTCAGTAAAAAAATAGTTACCCGATTGCAGCGCCGCCTACTGGGTCAAATTATATTTTGAAACCACCCAGAAACCCACTCACAAAATCACTTTCAAATCGAGGAGTTGACAAACACACGTACAGAGTAATACAAAAAAAAAGATTAGTTCAATGACGTAACAGATATACATTATTAGAAACTCCTCACTCAGATTCGAAAGTCTAAAATCGAAACACAAACATATAAAACACGACTATTAAGGCGTATAGTCCCTTGAACCATCTGACCGAAATTATGTGAACGCAACTCTCGCATTCGCCTAGGCGGCAGTACGCAAATCTGTGCATTTATTTGCGGCCAGCAGCGCCCGGAAAGCGCATTAAATCCATTTTCTCTGCGAGATATTGATTGATTTACATATGCAATGTTCACTTTGAAGAATATTTAACCACCAATTTTTATGTGTAAAAATGTTTCTAAAGGCCCAAGCCGTTTCGAAGGAGTAGGGAAAAGTTGCGAAATTGCAAATTTTTTTTTTTTTTGACAAAAGTGTTAATTGCACGAAAAAATCAAATGTTGATATTATTGTTCATGAATCTATAATAAACATATATTTTTTTCAAACCAATTGACCTAACCGTTACGGAGGAGTAGGCCTCAGAAAATCACTGTTTTATGGCACTTTTCGGGCGCTTGGCCCTTAACACCACAACTATTCCAAATTAAAATTCAAGCAATCGTATAAACATTGCAGCTGCAATCAATCACAAAAACACAAGATACAACTCCTAAAAAGCAAGTACTCAAATAAAATAATTAAAACACAATTTACTTCATGCCATATCTAGTGGAGCAGTATTCGTGTCGGTTTGAGCTCAAGGCGCACGTCAGCTGTCTTAGGGCCAACGCTGCGTTAAGCGGGAGCCCGCGCGTGCACCCGTCGCATGACGTCACGCGTGTATCTTGTGCGGCGGTGCCCGTTGTGAAACCTAGTTTTTTTTTGTAGACTAGCTTTTACCCGGGGTTTCGCCCGCTTACATTAAATATAGCCTATGTCACTCAGAAATAAATCAGCTTTCTATGAGTATCAGTGAAAAAAAATTTAGCAATCGGACCAGTATTTCCAGAGAATATCTCCTACAAAAAAAAAAAACAAATTTTACCTCCTTATAATATTAAGTGTAGATAGTTATTACCTGCGCAATGTCGCTAGTTCAAATTTAACGGTGTGCATGTAGTCGTGTCGATGGAGAAATTTAATGTGTTGTTATTAAGTAGCAAAAAGGACCGGGACCCATTGCGGGACAGTACGAAGTAGTTTTGTATTGGACCGCGCAAACGCCCGCATAACAAAGTGTTCGGCCTTATAACCTTTACGTATACAATGTACCAGCAGGTTTTGCTCCATACCTCACTACCTATGTACAGACAGTATTACAATAATGTATACTGCAAATTAATTAATCCTTAAGGGCTATATTTGATTTATTAGCTGAATATGAAGTTAATAAGTTAATGTTTACCAAGTTTGTGAGTACGCTTGGTAATGTTTTAATTACTTGTGTGGGAGTAGTGAAACGTGGTCGATCACAGTGGGCCTCATCAGAAGATTTTAAGTCACCCAAAGGGCAATGGAAAGGGATATCTTCGGAATTTATTTGCGTGATTGCATTAAGCATGAAGATATCCGTGGAGAATCATAGATTTAGCGTTCGAAGGCCTCCCACGAGGTGGACCAATTACCTGATAAAGGGCCCTGTACTGCAAGGCAACGAAGGAACATAGGAGTGGGATTTAGTCAGTAAAAGTCTGACACGCCCTGTCTCCGCTTAAAGGGAGCAAAATTCCCCGGGCGGGAAAAACACTGGATGATTTTCCACCAAAAAAAAGGAATAATACACCATTGCGCAATGGTAACGTATCAGTATTCTATAGCTACTAAAAACTCAATAAAAAAAGTATGAATAGTAACTTTCTTTACGGCATTCAACCCTCCATTACCAACCAGCCAAGTGTTACAACCCTATAACGGCTCTTAGGCAAGTGTTAACCCTTAAAGCCTCGCAAAGCTTGGATTGTATCGCGACTCAATCCCGAGGGAGCGCCACAAGTTCGGCCAATATTGTAGTCGGATGGAGCAAATAGGTTCACGAGACTCACGAAATGGTCCGAGCAAATATAAATATGGCTGCCGACTTTTTGAACGACGAAAATCTACACTAATATTATAAAGAGGTAAAGTTTGTTTTTCTTTGAAAGTACTGGTCCGATTGTGAAAATTCTTTCACCGATAGAAAGCTATTTTATTCCTGAGTGCTATATTTTTTGTAGGCGGGCGAAGCTGCGGGTGAAAGCTAGTATACTATATGTACCTTCCTAGATCCTAAACATCATATACTGTTGTTCAACACGCATTATATATATGTCAGCACAATTCAGTGAGCACGTTATTAACTAATCTATCCAGGCAGCATAAAGACATGTTTGCGGATTATTTAATAGACGAGTGTAGACATTAGCACAAAATAGATAGGTATCATTAGTGTTGATAATACGAGTAATATCAGCCTGCAGGTGTTGGCTTGCGGGCAGTAAGCAATGGGTAGCTCGCTGTCCGGCCGTCCGGTAACTGTCCGGACCAAGCCCAAGTCGTCGACGGCGCGCGCTGTTCCCGCGCGCCTCAAGGAGTTGTCAGCAACAGCAGGGGCCCAGCCGGGTCGAAGCCTACTGGGGCCAGGGTTATCCGAAAGGGCGCTCGAGCCCCGGTATGAAGGCTTGAAGGAACGGGATGGGTTTTTTAGTCAGTAAGAGTCTGACACTATCTCCCGCTCCGCCCAAGAGCGGGGGTTGTCATAGGATGATTTTTCCCATCGGAAAAAAAAAAGCCTGTAGGTGTTAATGCTTCTCCAAAACATACTGAGTACCTACCATGAGCTCTTAACGCGATCCATTTGGCAATCTAGCATAGCATAATCAGCCTTTTAATGTTCCCACTGCTGGGACAGGTTCCCTCTCTACGAGAGGGAATGGGCCGTAATCCACCACTTGCGCCCAGTTTGTTTCTAGGACATGTCGGTTTCCTCACAATGTTTTCTTTCATCGTTTTGAGAGCACTGGTGATGAAATAAATTACACAAAATAATGCATCTGGCTGGGTTTGAACCTGTGACTTACAACTCGTAAGTCGGGGCCGTTACCACTCGGCCACCACGGCTCTCGACCTAAACTGAACTATTAAAGGGATGGAGCAAGGCTGTTTCATATAGCTCCGTCCCTCTTTCTCACTCGCACGCTTAATATTTTTACATGTCATGGTAACGCCCATAAGGCCCTACCACGAGCTCTCAACACGATTCATTTTACGACCTAAACTGAACTGTTAAAGGGATGGAGTTATATAGAGTGTTAAGCTCCATCCCTCTTTCTCACTCGCACGCTTGATATTTTTACATGTCATGGTAACGCCCATAAGGCCCTACCACGAGCTCTCAACACGATTCATTTTACGACCTAAACTGAACTGTTAAAGGGATGGAGTTATATAGAGTGTTAAGCTCCATCCCTCTTTCTCACTCGCACGCTTGATATTTTAACACATCATGGTAAGATGAAGGAACTTAATTTTTTCTTGTTTTTTTTTCCCTGTCTCATCTGATGATTAGCGATGATGTGGTTGACGATGGAGCAAGATTGCCTAAAAGTAACCTATTCACTCTTGGTTTAAAAACCCCTTAGGTTGTTGCCATCAGAATTTACGTTAAGTACGTATGGGCGGGATGGCCACCATGTACCGGTGTCGCATCGCCGTACGTCAGGTGGTCCGATAATGGACAGGGCTTGTGTGTAGGTAATAACAATATCACATAGCTTTCCAATTTCAAAGTCTTGTCTAAAAATAATAGTTTTCACCCTTTAACCAGATGCGTAAGATGCTAAAAATAATAGTTTTCACCCTTTAACCAGATGCGTAAGATGCTAAAAATAATAGTTTTCACCCTTTAACCAGATGCGTAAGATGCTAAAAATAATACTTTTCACCCTTTATCCAGATGCGTAAGATGCTAAAAATAATAGTTTTCACCCTTTATCCAGATGCGTAAGATGCTAAAAATAATAGTTTTCACCCTTTAACCAGATGCGTAAGATGCTAAAAATAATACTTTTCACCCTTTAACCAGATGCGTGAGATGCTAAAAATAATAGTTTTCACCCTTTAACCAGATGCGTAAGATGCTAAAAATAATAGTTTTCACCCTTTAACCAGATGCGTAAGATGCTAAAAATAATAGTTTTCACCCTTTATCCAGATGCGTAAGATGCTAAAAATAATAGTTTTCACCCTTTAACCAGATGCGTAAGATGCTAAAAATAATAGTTTTCACCCTTTATCCAGATGCGTAAGATGCTAAAAATAATAGTTTTCACCCTTTAACCAGATGCGTAAGATGCTAAAAATAATACTTTTCACCCTTTAACCAGATGCGTAAGATGCTAAAAATAATAGTTTTCACCCTTTAACCAGATGAGTAAGATGCTAAAAATAATAGTTTTCACCCTTTAACCAGATGCGTAAGATGCTAAAAATAATAGTTTTCACCCTTTAACCAGATGCGTAAGATGCTAAAAATAATAGTTTTCACCCTTTAACCAGATGCGTAAGATGCTAAAAATAATAGTTTTCACCCTTTAACCAGATGCGTAAGATGCTAAAAATAATAGTTTTCACCCTTTATCCAGATGCGTAAGATGCTAAAAATAATAGTTTTCACCCTTTAACCAGATGCGTAAGATGGTCTGACGAGTATTTTCGAGTCCTATTCGCCAGAGTCGTGCGTTTGCGTCGTGCTTCAATTCCCATAGGTGACAGAAGAGCTGACGAGATGGAGTATTTGATCGTGGACGTGGACCCTAGTGGAATAAACACGAGAGTATTCGTCGGACATATCCGACGGAGCTGCATTAAGGGTTAATCACAATTTTAACCCTCTCTATTTCACGCGGGCGAAACCACTGACAGAAACTAGTTACTTACAATTACCGTCACGGATCTTGAGCGCTCGGCGTCAGAGTGGGGATCGCTTTGCGCATTCCATACTTTGGCGAGCCAATCATCGTCGTTGTCAGATACATGCAGCAACGCAGGGAACGAATCACGAGTGACATCTATGACACGATAGCGCGGCGAGCCAATCACTGACACTCCCCGCCCCCGCGTCTTACTTCGCACAACTAAAGAGACCGAATATTTGACTTCTGCGCAACTTGACGCCAGCGCTCAAGATCCGTTTCGGTAATTGTATATTTCTAACTACGTAGTGGTGCTTATATTTTATCAGGGCAGGGTTAGCCGCTAAAGTTCACAGGGTTCCAATTTGAAACCGCAACCTCTTGACCAAACCTACGCACTAACTTTAGAGGTTCATTTCAAATTATTTTCCTTACATTCTAAAATTTTCCACAGTAAAATTCCAAAGCCCTATACAATGCCTCAATGAATTGTTGAAACATTTTCCAGAAAATTCATAATAATACGTACTAACGTATTTCTAAAACAAATTCTTAATAAAAATCTCTTTTGACAAAAGCGCCATTTCTTTTGTAATGAAGTTACTTATGCCAGGAGATTATTTCGTCTCGTTGGAATGATAATAACTTAAATTTATTTTTTATTTGACCTTCCATCTTGAACCCGAACTTTGAAACAGAATTACTAACTTAGGTAGCTGAGTGGCCAAGCTAGCGATTAGTACTTACCTTGTAATTCGAAACAGTATAGATAGCTAATTCATCATCATCATCATCATCATCATCATTTCAGCCGAAAGACTTCCACTGTTGAACATAGGTCTCCCCCAAGTGTCGCCACAATGAACGGTCCTGACATAGCACATAGAATTGCCAAACTTAAGTGGCAATGGGCAGGGCACATTGCTCGCAGAACAGATGGCCGCTGAGGCCGAAAGGTTCTGGAGTGATGCGGGACGCACAGGAACTTTCGATGTGGCAACGCTTGGGGGAGGCCTATGTCCAACAGTGGACGTGTATCGACTGAAATGATGATGATGATGAACGGTTCTGTGCGTCTCGCATCCATCGGATTCCCGCAACCCTCACCAGGCCATCGGTCTACCTTGTGGGAGGCCTTCCAACGCTGCGTCTTCTGGTATGTAGTCGCCACTCCAGAAGGAGTGCTTTCGGCCACAACGACGATCTATTCTGTACAGCTGTTTCTCATATTTTTGTATCTAAGCACAGTCCCACTGCTAGGGAAAAGCCTCGCTCGATCCCTAGGAAGTCGTCTAAATCATCCAGCTATCTCCTTTAAGGTCTTGCTTTGCCTTGAATGACAGTAACTTATTAGTCCAAGTAGAGATATTCTTGGACATATTTATTATTATCTCCTTTATTTTTCTTGTAATACATATTTTTGATATTTTTTTTATAACAAATACATATAAAAAAAACATTTAAAAATATAAAAACAGTAGTCCACCGATGTCGGGAGCAGCTCTACCGGTGTTTAGGGCTCCAGAGACAGGAACTTCCTCACAATGCGAGCCGTATCGAGGAGTACTGCCTTCTGTATCTGGCCCTTGATCAAACCGCGCAACGACAGCTTCGACAGATGGTCGTCGAAGCTTTTGGCAATAAGACCATTGGCGGTTACGACAATCGGCACAATGATAGCCGAGTCCACATTCCACATGTCGACAACCTCGTGTGCTAAGTCGAGATATTTGATTTTATTATTATTATATCTAGCCCATACTGTCCCACTGCTGGGCAAAGGCCTCCCTCCACTCTTTCTAATGTTCCCGGTTTTGAGCCACCTCTTTCCAATTCCCAAGGAAGACATCCAAGTCGTCCCGCCATCTCCTTCTTGGACATAATATTGTACAATATTATCACCGCCTACGTATACACGTATTCTTTGTAGAACTGACAGGTCATGATCTTGATCTTCCGGATTCCCAATATGGCGACCCTCACAGAACCATTGAAGCAATTGCTTCGCCAAGAATCCCTAATATCAGCATTTCTGGCTGATCCTTGGCGAAGCAAACAGTGTGTGTGTGTGTGTGGCAGTGTAGTGTTTTTATAAGTAATGAAATGCAGTAAACAAAGTTACCGGTACGAATTACTGCAGATACAAGCATTACATCTAAGTAGGTAGTTACCATGCGGGACGAGGCAACCGCTCCTTATTTTTATGTTTATCTTGAGTCCAAACTTGAGCCTCGCCTCGCTAAAATCTTGTGACAGTCACTATTCCTGGTGTTTGTAAATACCCCATAATTAAAGACATAAATAAGATCTACGATGAATTCTATCAGGCTAAGACAAACATCAAAATCATATTTACAATAGAAAATGTAACTCAAAACCGATAAAATATTGTCCATACACTCGATCAACTCAGAATGGCTAGTAACCCTTACTTACCACTTACCACATAAGCCGATTTCACAAACATAACCATTTTCAACATGGATTTTCGCTCTTCTGTCCACAACTCTCCGATCCCCGAAAATTCCCGAACACATCTTTATTTTACACTAAGTACTATCATAAATACTTTTTGTTCAACTTTTTCAAAGATACTTCGGGGAATTCTGCGGAGGCGATAAGTGGTATTTATCTCAGCTAAGTGTTGCTATAGGGCTGACAGGACTGGCTGGAAACTAATACCTTTGTAATGGAACTCCGATCTTTAGAGCGGAGGAATGTTTGCCAAATGTGTTAGATTAAATTCTTTGTTCTTGTTATTTTCTTGTTTGGCGAAAGGCTTATGTAACCCTATAAAAGTTTTGTAACATAGGGGTTGAGTGGATCTGCTCCGGGATTGTTGGAAAGAGTTACCGTGTCACTGGAACGCCAAGGGTAACACAAGAAATACAGGTGGGTTATAATAAATAACAATAATAATAAATCATTTATTTTCAGGCATCTTGGCCCATAGATAAATAAACCTTACAGATTATCATATATAAACTAAATCTTCTCGAATCGATGTTTTTTTTCCTCAAAGTTTTTGGGCCCAGTAGGTTGCCACGTTTATGGGCACTTTGGGCACTCCAATAAGTGGGCCATCGTCTGGTCAGGAGCACCGCACTTGCAATGGGTGTCGGATAGGTAAATTAAATACAAGTTATTGTT
Organism: Mythimna ferrago; assembly: GCA_910589285.2. Classification (NCBI taxonomy): domain Eukaryota; kingdom Metazoa; phylum Arthropoda; class Insecta; order Lepidoptera; family Noctuidae; genus Mythimna; species Mythimna ferrago. The sequence goes on along the minus strand of OU342686.1, from coordinate 22,528,855 downwards.
ATTTTTATTAAATACAATTGGTTAATAAATAAGACTTATGACTATGTTAGTAACGCTTCACACTGCACGGAAGCGACGGAACACCACGCCTTGTGGCCAAAAGTCTTCCTTCAACATGAGGGGCAGGAAAGTGTTCGGGACTCGCATTACAAACGCCTTGAAATTGACGTTACGGTGCGACTCCAGCAGCTGTACCCTCAGTGTGAACTTCGTCTTAGGCGATAATAATACTGCCACGCATCACGCTGCATATTGCGTTTCAATGCACCTAAGCGCGTACTTACTTACGGCTTTGCAGATCTGCATCATCGTGCGGGTTTTTTACGCACTCGCGCATAGGTGCGTTTTATAAATTTTACGCAGGCTCTTTTCACATAAAATCACGCACGGCACTACGAGACTCAGTGTGCCATACCTTGCGTCTCGCTCCGTACCCACGCGCGTGAGCGCATGTTTCTCCGCTTGTAGGCGCGTGATCTACATGAACGCGGGCGGATGCATTTTCGGTGTGTTAGGCTGTGCGTGTTTTCTATACAAACGGAGATCCTTTCAAGCAACGTTAAAACACGCATTCACGCGCTACGCTACGTGGTGCGTGGCAGTGCGATAATCGCCTTATGGCGTACGTCCTTCACAATGTCTTCCGACCTTGTGGTGAAATGCAGGCGGGAGATGTTCACGGGAGTCTATGGCTGAGCAGCACGTAGAATCACACTAGGAGTTGCAGGTGCTATGCTGCTGCGAGTGCGAGTGCGTTTTAGCCAGTATTAAGTTTGACTCGCACTCTCGTTCAACACAGAGCAGGAGAAGTCATTTGATAATAACCCACCTCAAAAAAGGGGCTTGAATGGATTGATGCCTTGTTTAACAGTCTGGTTAACTTTTTATGAAAAAGCTCCTTTTCAGAAGTCAACCTATGGCCCCAGTAGGCTTCGGCGTTGCTGGGTCATACGGTTTGGCTGGTTTTCAACTGAACCTTTGCCTTACCTATAATATAAGCACTTCATGGAAAGCAACGTCATATACCAAAAAAAAACAGACTTCAAACCACGATCAACCCTGTAACAGTCCGGTGAACCCTCAAAAAACAAAATGGAAACTTCTGCAACTTTCTCGACCGAACTCTGCCGAAGTTTTCCGAAGTTTTACGAATAAGATTCATTAATAAAGTTGGCGGTAGACTTCGCCAGTCGTCACGGCTTTAATTAGTAGGATAGAACTTCACATCTGTACGACTGACGTCCTTTGAACACAGTAGAGAAACCTACACTAATTCTATTAACGATTTTATCGTTTCGAATGTGATTTAAATCATTTACACTTCGGATAAGTTCGGTTTCCTTATCGTGACCGCAGAGTTTGAAAATGAATTCGTGATTTCTGAATTCAAACTTTTTGGATATGTAGGATTTTTGGTTGAAGTTAGTGCAAAATAACCAAATTATCTTGAACTTTTTCAGATTAGTAGGAAAATTTAGGAAAATTACTTTATGATTTACTAGAAAGAAAGAAACAAAACAGCCTATTTACGCAAAATGTCGCAATCTTAGAACTAGGTAACAAACATAATTTATTTATTTAATCTTCATGCAACACAAAGTACATAGGCGGACTTAATGCCTTAGGCATTCTCTACCAGTCAACCTAGGGTGGTGAAGAGACAATATGGTAGGTGCACAAAAAGAAAATTTTGGTATTAAAACAAGAGTATAAAGTATACATATAGTTAAAAAACACAGATATATATTTAACATAATATATAATCAATAAATTGGGAAGATATGCGTCACATATAGATTCTACTTAGAAGTTTATGATCTTACATTTCAAAAGCTATGATGTATACTTAAAAATATATATACATATATTATCTACTAAAATGTTATAAAGCTGAAGAATTTAGCTTTTTGTGTGGTTGAACGCCCTAATCTCAAGAACTACTAGTCCGAGTTGGATAGCCCATTTATTGAGAATGGTTGTAGGATAATGTAACATCATATTATAACTCACGGGAGTGGAGCAGTAACCAAAGACGCGGATGATACCACGTGAGATAGCTAGTGTATTTTAATATCTTATTATTTTTTTAAGGCTAAATTCTGGATGTACTCTATCCAAACGATGGACCCTATTTTTTATTAAAATTTAGCCTCATATATAGAGTACGAGTTAATTTTAAAATTGTACACTGGACCCTACCCACTATTGTCATCTCTCTCTATCGCTCAATGGTTTGCTGGAAGAAAACTCAACTTTGAGTTAAGCTCGCCTATGTACATGAACTTTGTTATCCACTTATTTTGTGTTTTTATAGTGTACAATAAAGAATTAAAGAGTAGGTACCTAATATGTAATTATCTTCCTGCTCTTATCCCACGTTTTTTCTTCCATTCTGTCCTGTCTCTAACTCCCTTTTCTTTCGTAGCACTCCTCACACAATTCATCCATCTTTTCTTTGGCCTCCCTCTCCATCCATCTGCATGTATACCCATAACGGAAAATAAACGTTTTTCTTTCTTTCTTTTTTCTTTCTATGACTATTTTGATAACATGCGTTTCATCCCTCCTCTTCACAAAACCAAGAAGTAATTTAATTATAACAAACAAAAAAATTGCCTTTACTAACAATGTGTCCAATAGCATTGTCTTATTGTCTCTGGTAAGACGAAAACGCTTCGTCCTTATGTCTTAAAATGATTAAAAAAGAACACGCCTACAGAAAATTCTACATCCGCAAATGTCAGACTCCCTCCAAAACTCAATTCCATAGACAATAACAGGAATCCATAGACAATAACTCAAATCCATAATTAAAACAAAAAGAGCTTAATAAAGCGTCTCTCAAAAGACAATATAATGAAATTGGCTCGACTTTAAACACTTTAAATGACTAAGGGCGGCCATAAACCATCAAAGAACTTTCAATTCAATTATTGACGTGAAAAGTCCCGTTGAATGGCCTGCCTTACCTTAGAGACTATAGGCTAAGGTCTAGAGAAGTGGCGAGTTACTTTATATCATTGAGATTATTTGAGATTTATGTTGAGTGCAGTCGTTCTATTTGATTTTATTTTACGGAATATTGGCTCTTTCTTAGAGGTAATATTCTATTAAAGTATGCAATTTATCTGGGATTGGATGGTCTGTTCATTTTACAATAGAAATATAAAGTACATACGTACTTGGGTAGGTTTTCATATTCATTCAGTTACTAATCTTCTTATAATTCATTCTATAGAGAATCATCGGCAATAATGCACTTGTAGAGTCGAAGCTCCAAAGAAATTGAGTATCGCCGCTGAGTGGCTAGCCTGTCGATTTTCTATCGTTAACATTTCGGGGAGTTTTTCCACTGGAATTCGCCAAGTCCGTTCCACCATCGGACCATAAGACGCACGGCGTTGCGCCACCGGTACGTGGTAGACATCCCACCCTTACACACAAAACTTTTTGGGAACACATTTATTGTGCGTACAGCCAAGGAGTGGAATTCCCTGCCGGAGTCTGTGGTTCCTGATTAGCAACAACCTAGGGGTATTTAAGTCAAGAGTGAATAAGTTACTTCTAGGCCATCGTCGACCACATCATCGCTTAACATCAGGTGAGATGGTGGTAATAATAAAAAACTGGGCAAGTGCGAGTCGGACTCGCGCACATAGGGTTCCGTGCAAACTACAATTCTCGAATGGAGTCTCGAAATTTTCTCCGAATTGCAATTTTTTTTTTTGTGACGTTAGTAACAACAAATTTTCTGTTTTCAGATTTTTTCCTATACCTGTGCTATAAGACCTTGTTTTGTGCCAAATTTCAGGATTCCGGGTCAACGGGAAGTACCCTATGAATTTCGATCTTTGAGAGTATCAAAATATACGTTTTTTTGCGACATAACCGGCCGTATCTTTTTAGGGTTCCGTAGCCAAATGGCAAAAAACGGAACCCTTATAGATTCGTCATGTCTGTCTGTCTGTCTGTCTGTCTGTCTGTCTGTCTGTCTGTCCGTCTGTCCGTCCGTATGTCACAGCCACTTTTTTCCGAAACTATAAGAGCTATACTGTTGAAACTTTGTAAGTAGATGTATTCTGTGAACCGCATTAAGATTTTCACACAAAAATAGAAAAAAAGCAATAAATTTTGGGGGTCCCCATACTTAGAACTGAAACTCAAAAATTTTTTTTTCATCAAACCCATGCGTGTGGGGTATCTATGGATAGGTCTTCAAAAATGATACTGAGGTTTCTAATATCATTTTTTTCTAAACTGAATAGTTTGTGCGAGAGACACTTCCAAAGTGGTAAAATGTGTGTCCCCCCCCCTCTAACTTCTAAAATAAGAGAATGATAAAACTAAAAAAAATATATGATGTACATTACTATAAAAACTGCCAACGAAAATTGGTTTGAACGAAATCTAGTTAGTAGTTTTTTTTTAATGCGTCATAAATCGAAAAAAAATACACTATTATTAAAACATCGATCAAAGTTACAACACATTACAAGAGCTTTTATATTATGTTACTTGCTGCTACGGAACCCTTCATGGGCGAGTCCGACTCGCACTTGGCCGGTTTTTTATTTATTTGTTAACTTAGAAGTTTGATTTTTCACCGCTTGAAGGGACCGCAGATCTGAGTAAATGGTTTTAATTTCAACTTGATACCTCCACGCGTTCTTGAGATAAAGGGTTTTGACAGACAGAGAGACGGACGGACAACAAAGTGATCCTATAAGGGTTCCGTTTTTTCCTTTTGATGTGCGGAACCCTAAAAAATTGAAAACGATAAGTACAAACATTATAAAGATAGAACTACATTGCGCACACGTTGGCCACGTACGCTGATCTGGGCGTGTCGGTCTCCATACATTTTATATGGCAACTAGACTTGTAGAGCTACATTAGATCCACGTCACGCGACCCGTCGCTACGTACAAATCAGGCGTGGTCCACGTGTGCGTCGGTCTAGTGTAGTTCTCGGTTTACGCTTGTCCTTGGTAGGGACGGACCAAATCCGTCGTACCAAATTCGAGAGTATGTTAACACTATTGTAAAGAATTAAACTGCCGTTCACAAGAACTCACCATTTAATTCGATTATCGCATTCGTGCGTAATGAAAAAATTCGTTTATTGAATCGATAAATAATTGGAATCGAACTAGTAATTTATTCGAATCGTTTGCATAATTGATTCTCAATGGGTAGTCTTGGTAATGATCGAAGCGATCGATGCTTTTACTGCCAAGTTCGAGACTAGACTTTCCTGGAATAGCTTATTGAATTGTTAAGACTTGGGGTTATCGAGATAGGTTCTTGTGAAATATTGATATTCTGCCGCATTTTTTAAGATCGGAGGGCGACCTCAATCTAATTGGGAAATTGCTAGCTGTTAAACTAGCAGTTTTCAGCAGCTTCGCCTGCGTACATAAAATATAGCCTATGTCACTCAGGAATAAGGCAGCTTTTTCTCGGTGAAAAATTTTTAGCAATCGGACAAGTACTTTCAGAGATTACTTCCTACAAACAAAAAAAAACAAACTACGTGTTTATTATATTAGATATGCTCTAGTTAAGTTTTGTTGGAGTACAAAAGCTTAATAATTTTTTTGAAGTGAAAACTTCTTTAGCGGCGTTGAGCACTTTTTCTGTAATGGGTATAAAATCTTAAACTCGCGTCAGGACACGTGACCCTGATCGAAAAAGCGTAAGACGGATGGAGAGTAGACAGCTATCCCTTATCGCGCGTTGTGAAAAGGGGCTAGACGGAAAAAATTCTCACGAAAAATTGTACCGACACACTTTTACTGTCAAAATATAAATCCAAGATGGCGGCTGCAAGAAATTATCAACTTTTTCGTCATGGGTGTCGTTTTCATGGTTTTCGAGGGTGTTGAAACCGATGGTACTGTCAAAATATAAATCCAAGATGGCGGCTGCAAGAAATTATCAAATTTTTCGTCATGGGTGTCGTTTTCATGGTTTTTGAGGGTGTTGAAACCGATAGCACTGTCAAAATGTAAATCCAAGATGGCGGCTGCAAGAAATTATCAAATTTTCCGTCATGGGTGTCGTTTTCATGGTTTTCGAGGGCGTGGAAACCGATGGTACTGTCAAAATGTAAATCCAAGATGGCGGCTGCAAGAAATTATCAACTTTTTCATCATGGGTGTCGTTTTCATGGTTTTCGAGGGTGTTGAAACCGATAGTACTGTCAAAATATAAATCCAAGATGGCGGCTGCAAGAAATTATCAACTTTTTCGTCATGGGTGTCTTTTTCATGGTTTTCGAGGGTGTTGAAACCGATGGTACTGTCAAAATGTAAATCCAAGATGGCGGCTGCAAGAAATTATCAACTTTTTCGTCATGGGTGTCGTTTTCATGGTTTTCGAGGGTGTTGAAACCAATGGTACTGTCAAAATATAAATCCAAGATGGCGGCTGCTAGAAATTATCAACTTTTTCGTCATGGGTGTCGTTTTCATGGTTTTCGAGGGCGTTGAAACCGATGGTACTGTCAAAATATAAATCCAAGATGGCGGCTGCAAGAAATTATCAAATTTTTCGTCATGGGTGTCGTTTTCGTGGTTTTCGAGGGTGTTGAAACCGATAATACTGTCAAAATGTAAATCCAAGATGGCGGCTGCAAGAAATTATTAATTTTTCCGTCATGGGTGTCGTTTTCATGGTTTTCGAGGGTGTTGAAACCGATAGTACTGTCAAAATATAAATCCAAGATGGTGGCTGCAAGAAATTATCAAATTTTCCGTCATGGGTGTCGTTTTCATGGTTTTCGAGGGCGTGGAAACCGATGGTACTGTCAAAATGTAAATCCAAGATGGCGGCTGCAAGAAATTATCAACTTTTTCGCCATGGGTGTCGTTTTCGTGGTTTTCGAGGGTGTTGAAACCGATGGTACTGTCAAAATATAAATCCAAGATGGTGGCTGCAAGAAATTATCAAATTTTCCGTCATGGGTGTCGTTTTCATGGTTTTCGAGGGCGTGGAAACCGATAGTACTGTCAAAATGTAAATCCAAGATGGCGGCTGCAACAAATTATCAACTTTTTCGTCATGGGTGTCGTTTTCGTGGTTTTCGAGGGTATTGAAACCGATAGTACTGTCAAAATGTAAATCCAAGATGGCGGCTGCAAGAAATTATCAACTTTTTCGCCATGGGTGTCGTTTTCGTGGTTTTCGAGGGTGTTGAAACCGATGGTACTGTCAAAATATAAATCCAAGATGGTGGCTGCAAGAAATTATCAAATTTTCCGTCATGGGTGTCGTTTTCATGGTTTTCGAGGGCGTGGAAACCGATGGTACTGTCAAAATGTAAATCCAAGATGGCGGCTGCAAGAAATTATCAAATTTTTCGTCATGGGTGTCGTTTTCATGGTTTTCGAGGGCGTGGAAATCGATGGTACTGTCAAAATGTAAATCCAAGATGGCGGCTGCAAGAAATTATCAACTTTTTCGTCATGGGTGTCGTTTTCGTGGTTTTCGAGGGTGTTGAAACCGATAGTACTGTCAAAATGTAAATCAAAGATGGTGGCTGCAAGAAATTATCAAATTTTCCGTCATGGGTGTCGTTTTCATGGTTTTCGAGGGCGTGGAAACCGATGGTACTGTCAAAATGTAAATCCAAGATGGCGGCTGCAAGAAATTATCAACTTTTTCGTCATGGGTGTCGTTTTCGTGGTTTTCGAGGGTGTTGAAACCGATAGTACTGTCAAAATGTAAATCCAAGATGGCGGCTGCAAGAAATTGTTAACTTTTCCGTCATGTGTGTCGTATTCATGGTTTTCGAGGGTGTTGAAACCGATAGTACTGTCAAAATATAAATCCAAGATGGCGGCTGCAAAAAATTATTAAATTTTTCGTCATGGGTGTCGTTTTCATGGTTTTCAAGGCTGTTGAAACCGATAGTATTGTCAAAATGTAAATCCAAGATGGCGGCTGCAAGAAATTATCAACTTTTTCCTCATGGGTGTCGTTTTCGTGGTTTTCGAGGGTGTTGAAACCGATAGTACTGTCAAAATTTAAATCTAAGATGGTGGCTGCAATAAATTATCAACTTTTTCCATATGGGTGTCTTTTTCATGGTTTTCGAGGTTGTTGAAGCCGATAGTGCTGTCAAAATGTAAATCTAAGATGGCGGATGTCAGAAATTATCAACTTTTTCGTCATGAGTGTCGTTTTCATGGTTTCGAAGATGTTGAAATAGTGCTGTCAAAATGTACATAAAATAGGATAGTATTTTTTAGTTATATTGTATTGGCTAGACGGAAAAAATTCTCACAAAAAGTTGTAACGACACTTTTTCTATAGTAAGCTATTGTAAGCCGTGCGGCGTGCGCATGTTTCTCTGTCTTTCTCTCTTTCTCTCTCTTATAGAAAGCAAGCCAGAACGGAACTTCGTTCCATCCGGGTGTCCCTTGACACCTCAGTAGTTTTTCGGAGAGATAAACTTTTTAATGTAAAATAATTGTAATAGTTTTAAAGTGTTAAATTTTTAATGTAATATAAATTGTCATGTTTGTGTACGATAGCGCAATAAATGAATATTGTATTCTACCACATAAATGATAGTACTTTTATACTGATAAAGCAATTGGTGCAAAATTATTCCCTAACCATTCCAAAATATCAAACATGCTCAATGTTAATAATCAAGTTTTCACTTCTGCCGGCACTCCCGGAGTGCAACCCGTCTTTTTTTTAATTATTATTATGGATAAGCTCGTGCTTGAACATCATATCACCTGATGTTATGCAATGATGTGACCGACGATGGGACACGCTTGCCTAGAAGCAACCTATTCACTCTTGACTTACAGACATTTAGGTTGTAGCTATAGTAGTATATAGGTACAAGGTGTGTAAGAGACAGCCCTCCACAAACTTTAAGGGCTTGCTCAGTAGACGAAACTGAACAACCTTCCACAAAATTTTTTTTCAGGAAACGAAAAAAAAAAAATCCGTCTCACCATAGAAAATTATAAACTTGATTGGACAGTTTGTATGGAGAGGCCGAATTTTTTTTTCGTTTCCTGAAAAATTTTTTGTGGAAGTTTGTTCAGTTTCGTCTACTGAGCAAGCCCTTAAAGTTTGTGGAGGGCTGTCCCTTACACCCTGTATATAGCTATAGTACATTTAGACTTCAAGACCTCTAGGTTGTAGCCATCAGGAAACAGGCAGGGAATTACACTTCTTAGCAGTACGCATAATGAATATGTTCCCAAAACGCTGTCAACAGTTGTGGTAAAAAGTCCTTACGGTAGCTTTATTTGCTGGCCTGTTTGTCTAGTGGTTAGTGGCCCTGACTGCTATGCCGGAGGTCGTGAGTTCGATTCCCACCCAGGACAAATGTTTTTGCGATGAGCACGATCATTTGTTCTGCGTCTGGGCGTAATTTATCTATAATATGTATGTATTTAGAAATATATAAGTATGTATATCAGTTGTCTAGTACTTATAACACAAGCTCTGCTTAGCTTGGGACTAGACGGCGATTATTATTATGGTTTTTTGGGCAATTTTTCTCAGGCTAATGCCTGGTGTTCTATCGGAACCTCCTATTATTATCATTATATCAGGCAAATATGTATATGACGCTCTAGGTGGTCTGGTGTTAGAGGGCGTGTCAGATTTTTATTGACTAAAATCCACATTCTAGGGCCATGGTATCTTTTTTAAAATTGCTGTAGCCTTAGCAGGCATCAGCCCTACTGGGCCCCTTAATTTTTTTTGGCACAGAGGTAAATAATGTCCTGGTATACGACATAGGACACTTTTGGTCCCAAGAATGGGTAAGATCCCTTAGGATAAATTCCCACTATCATCGGCAGAAGCTAATCCTATACTCCCTAGCCTTCTCCCAACTAGCAGCTAAATACTTGTGTTTTAAAAATATATAATTACCGAAACGGATCTTGAGCGCTGACTTCAAGTTGCGCAGAAGTCAAATATTCGGCCTCTTTATTGGTGCGAAGTGAGACGCGAGGGCGGGGGGTGTCAGTGATTGGCTCGCTGCTCCATCGTGTCATAGACGTCACTCGTGATTCGTTCCCTGCGCTTGCTGCATGTATCTAACAACGACGACGATTGGCTCGCCAATGTATGGAATGCGTAAAGCGATCCCCACTCTGACGCCGAGCGCTCAAAATTCGTGCCGGTACCTGTACATGCCTAACATCGCTAATCTTTCATCACATCGCCCCTCGTCAGGCATCAACTTGATCTTACTCACTTGTCAGTTGCTTCAGAAGCATGACGTTAATTCCCTCTGTATAATATGAATATCTTTGACTGACAGCGTTAGTAAAATCTTCGATAAAACGATAATAATACATCTATATATATATTATTATCAACTTGGCTCGCGAGGTTCTCGACATGTCGGAAGTGGATAGAGCAATCATGTGCCGATAGTCATAACTGCTATGTACTAAAATACAAATATGTACTGTATTTAGTATTAAAATGTTATTTCTCTTGTTTCCAGGTAAATATTCAACATACAAGCATGCGGTGTCAACAATGAAGGATGGAAGACTAAAGAAGGTTGAATTGTAAAATATATAAACATACATACATTACATACACACATTATAATCTATTTACAAGTGAAATAGAGGCAGTAGCATTTTCAAACGGCTGAACGGATATATATACTTATTCTATCAGCTACTAGCTTTTGCCCGCGACTTCGTCCACAAACATAAAATATAATAGCCTATGTCACTAAGGAATAAAGCAGCTTTCTATCGGTGAAGAAATATAGCAATCGGACCACAAACTTTAAATTTCTGGACTTTTGTGATTACGGATAGGGCTAAGATAAAACTATTATATTACTAGCTTTTGCCCGCGCGGCTTCGCTCCCGCTCTTCCCTACTTCAGCCTACTATACCCTACTCTACCCTACTATACACTACTCTACCCTACTCTACCCTACTCTACCCTACCCTACTCTACTCTACCCTACTCTACCCTACTCTACCCTACCCTACTCTACTCTACCCTACTCTACCCTCCTCTACCTTACTCTACCCTACTCTACCCTACTCTACCCTACTCTACCCTACTCTACTCTACCCTACTCTACCCTCCTTTACCTTACTCTACCCTACACTACCCTACACTACCCTACTCTACCCTACACTACCCTAATTTTCATTTTTTTTTCCATAAGAACCTTCTCCTCATAATAACAAACACAACAAAAAAAAAATTAGCGAAATCGGTCCAGGCGTTGTTGAGTTATGCGCTTACCAACACATTTTGCGATTCATTTTTATATTATAGATTGTATTTACTTTATATTAAGACATTGAATACTCATTATCCAATAATTATAATTTTGCATGCAATTGATACAAATAGCTAAACATGTGAACTGTAGATTAATACCTGACTGTAACAACTTTATACCATGTTTAAGGCAAATAAAGACTTATCTTCCAGAGATTATCTTCTATCGTTATTTTCGTTACGAAATTTCTGGATTCGGTCTCCACGCTCAAGGCCCGCGATAGAAGCTATGCAATAGCTTAAAAACAAACTTCTCTTTAACTTTACCTCTTTATAATATTAAGTATAGATGTAGATTATAAAACATAGTTTCCTGCTGCGTCTATCTGTCTGTATGAACGACAGAAACTTAAAAATCACTGAACGGATTTACATGCAGTTTTCATCAATGGACAGTAGCCTAATTCACGTAAAATCAAACAAGCCAAATATCGTTGAAGTTTTATAGTCGTTCCAAAATCGGTATTCACGTGTTCCTTTTAATCGGGATTGGATAGAACGACAACTCAACTGGCTCGAAACTAAACGATATATCAAAAACTTATTTCCAGTTACATTAATAAAGTATTCTACCAGGATAATGAAATACAGATATTAAAAAAAAAAATCGATTCTTCGACAAAACGACTCTAAAATCTGTGTCGTTCAAACTCGATTGATGGATGTGAATACGGTAATGGTCTAAACGACTAAATCGCTATGATATCGTTACGGTTTTGATTACGTGAATCGGGCTACAGATCGATTTATGAGAAAGGTTTAAATGTTTTGTTATTCAGTTTTTATTCGCTTAATACATGCATATCATAGTAAAGAATTTCGAAGGGGCCGGTCGCGAGTAAAAGCTGAAGAGTTTGTTGGTTTGGTTGAACACGCTTAACCTCAGGAATTACTGTACTCCTAGTCAAGTTGATAATCTGCAATCGTTAACGCTAGTAGAAAACTTCAAATGTACAGGAATGACGTCATCTCACGTGGCCAGACCAAAAGAATTGGGGGCGTAGCCAACACGAGGCGTTCGAAAGAAACGGTTGTAACTTGGCTAGGGGGGATGATTTGAATTGAAAAATATTTTGGGGTTGGATAGTTCAGTTATTTAAGAAGAATATACGTTACGAGGTTACGACCAATAGAAACAGAGTAGTATCCAAAGATAGCAAGTAACTCAATGCAAGCCAAACTTCTTAATACATTAGGACTGATGCCCGCTGGGGCTACGGGAACACGGGGCATTGATATAAACTAGTGCTTGACTGCGAACTCACCTAATGGTAAGGAGTGATGCAATTTTCGAAACAGAGACGCAAAGGGCAGCACAGACAGGTTTAACAGCAGGGACCCAGCCGGGTCGAAGCCTACTGGGGCCATGGTTAGTTTCGAAAGACAGCTCGAGCCCCGGTATGAAGGCTAGAAGGAACGTGGTGGGTTTTTTAGTCAGTAAGAGTCTGACATTATCTCTCGCTCCGCCCAAGAGCGGGGGCTGTCATTGCATGATTTTTCCCACCATAAAAAAAAGCACAGACTGGTTTTAATCAATAAAACTTTGACATCTCGCTGCACCCTAGAGAGGAAGAAGCCATTAGATGATTTCCGACCTCAAAAAAAAAACATTCCTACAATAAAAACTGAACATAAAGAATGTCAGTTTTATTGTAAGATACATGAATACTTTAGCAGGTCCGGCTACATTTCAATATTCAGCCCACGCGCCCGCTCACTCAGGAGAAAAGGTCGCAAATTAACTTTTATTTCGCAAATAAATGTCGTTCTTAATGTAGGGTAGTTTGATGTTTTTGTGGGATTAGGGTAGTTTTTTGTCTAATGATTTAAGGGATTTTTTGTCGTATCTGATATATTTTTTCTGGAATTTATTTTTAAAATTATTGAATAAACATAATGTTCTCACTTTTGGGAGTCAGGGCTCCTCCTTAGGAGAAAAGATCGGCTGTAATCCACCACGCGGGCACAGCACGGAGTGGTAGATGTCACGTCTTCGAATTTTTGGTTCTAGGACATGCCGGTTTCCTCAGAGTAACTGGGCAACACAATACTCTTTGGATAGACTGATAGCTTATCACCACCCCCTGGTGGAGAGAATTTCTATTAGTGATTAGTTTAGTGGGGCTGAGCTTTCTAATATTTATTGAACAGTAAAAGTCCTTTTTCAACCCATTTTTACATATTATTACTTATTTCCGGTTTGTATAAATCCTCGTATCTATTAAGCTATGCTATTAAGATGTAAATATAATTATACAATAATAACGAACTCAGAAAAAAAATCATAGAAAAAAAACAATATTACAATAATTTCTCGGTAAGACTTCCTTTACATGTATTCATGGCTTATTCACTCATTCGATAATGTTGTTTTGGGCCAAAATTTACATAAAGCCTTCGCTCCTCATTTCCCATCCGCCTGGGTGGCCTCGGCATCCACAAAATTTGAAGTAAAACTTTACTTAATATTATACCTCTCCTCGGTCCACAATACCCACCGATATATGGGTCGTGGGGATCTTTGGACCGGGACCACGGTCCCAACTTCGACCTATCGCGCATCGTTTTCGGTTCGCAACCTACGAGTATTTACGCTTAGACTCATCTTATGTTACTCCACAATCGGTGCCACTGCGGTAAAGTTGCCGACAGGTTCTGGCAACTTAGCCTGTCCTATTGCAGAAGCACAGCAATCTCGAAACTCTAGACACCACTGGCGAACATCTAGAAAACAATGACATTATATAAAGTAAACACTACAAATACCTAATAGTTAGTCACCAGAGCACAATTTACAAAATAAATAATTCATAATTTCTCTGTAATAAATATAATAGTATAAAAACTTCAGCGAATGCCTTTTGAATCACAGCTATTATTATAACATTATTATTTCATTCCAACTTTAAAATGCCAGTTACAAAATAAATTAAACACTTTCCTAAAATAAGCAGACATGTTCGCTCTAAATAAACATTTAACATTCAAAATAATAAGCATACATTTCACATTTGAAATAATAATTTTCGCATTTAAAGTTGAAAATTCGAGCTCACCAGATGTTTAAATTTAGATTCCAATTAAGGTTTTGAAAAGCGTACATTGTTTCTAATTTGTTGGCAATACTGACAACCTTAATGACATAGAGAACAGAGCTCAAGCTCCCCGGGAATATTTAAGTCGAGAGTGAATAGGTTTCTTTTAGGTAAGCGCGTTCCATCATCGACCATGTGAATGTGAAGCACCATGGAGCATCTTTATTAGGTTACAACTTGTTTGACATTACGAGCATGGCAGTTGAGAGTTTGTCATGCTCACCCAAATGTCTTGCTGATGGTGGCACGTGTTATTGGGTCATTCGGTTTCCTTTAAAATGGTTGAGCTGAGTGGGGCTGATGCACGTGTCATGCCCGTGAACGGGTGCCATCGGTTGAGACTGGTCATCTCTTGGCTGCCAGTGGCTTAATTCGGTTTCTATTTTTAATTACATTTAATAAAAAGAATAATAACTTATTATTATTACGTATCTACCTACATTGTGCTCACATATTAGAAGCGACAAGAAATATGTAACCAAGATCTATGTAACTCATAATATGTTTTAAAAAGAGTGTCCATGGAGTTTCTTGCACGTTCTTCTCCATAGAGACCTACGTTTTGGAACGTGCAATTTAGCTTCACTTTCCTTGGACTGACCGACATTTGACTATTCAAAAGTGCCTGCAAAGGGTCTATTTGAAATAAATGATTTTGATTTTTGATTTTGACCGCATCGTCGCTTTCCATCAGGTGAGATAGCGGTCAAGCGCGAACCTATCAACAATAAAAAAAGCTAAACTGAAAACGATGGAATTTTTGGCGGATTTCTTCGAGGGAAGTTCAGTGGCTGTTTTAATTATTTGCAAATAAATTCCTACTGGATATTGATGTAAAAATAGTGTAGTTTTTATCTGAAGTGTCTGCACAACTGGACAATATGTGGAATTATTGAAACAAAGGGTGATATTGGTAAAATCAGGATGAGAATTTTATTGTAGAGTTGATTACCTTAGCGAAGTTTGCCAAGAAAGTTGACTCGATAAATTTGCTGCCAAATGCTACAAAAACTTTAGAACGCGTAAACTAATGAACTATTTATACAAAGACATAGCTTCAAAGGACTTAGTATCCAAGCCAAAAACAGTAATAATAAAAAAGAAAGCTAACGTTGTGGAGGTCAGTTAGGCAGTCACTTCTAATATTCAGCTTAAAACCGACGTCAATACAGTAGAGAAAAAGCTAGGCAGATTAACCTACACTCATATTTAAAATATTATACTTATCGCTAACCTAAAAAGTTCACTTCGCCTCGCGTCTCACTGTGACTACTGTGGACACTGTCCCTAATAAAGTCTGAAAGCTGTTTCAGCGCTGAACATGTTAATTTCTAATTAGATATTCGTAGCGTCCATTCCGTGAAATTATACATGAATGTATACTAATCAAAGTAGCTCGAGTTAAAGATTGGATTGACAACCAGTGCAGTGGACGTTCTGAATTTCTGTTTCTACATTTTTATTTTAATGAATAGTCTAGCTGTTGCTGGCTTCTCTTTTTTTGGTGGGAAATCATCTAATGACATCTCCCGCCCTTTTAATGAGACTTTTACTGATTAAAACCCATTCTTCTTTGCCTACGTTCCAGAGCCCCGGGTTCCCTCGATCCAGGGCCCCGGGGTTCTGTACAGGGTCCTGCGGTTCTCTCCGGGGTCCCGGGGAAAGAACCCCGGGGCCCTAGAGAGTACTCTAGGGCCCCGGGGTTCTTTCCAGCAGAGGTCGGGGTTCTCTGCCGGCTTCTCCTGCGTAATAGTAAGAAAATTAACCCTAGGGAACATATATATACACACACTTAGGTAACACGCCGTCCGGTAACCGTCTAGACTGAGCCCAAATCGTCGACGGTGTGTTGTTTCACGCGCGTCCCTTTCAGAAATCAGAAGCTTTAGTTTCAAATAGACCATTTACAGGCACTTTTGAATTGTCAAAATGAAAACCGAAACTTTTGAATTGTTAAAAAAAAAACTTTGGCAGCAAAATCGTAGGGGCCCAGCAGGGTCGAAGCCTACAGGGGCCATAAGTTGTCCGAAAAGAAAACCTGGGGTCCAGAACGGAAGGCAAAGAGGAGATGTAAGAGTGGGCTTTAGTCAGTTAAAGTCTGACAAACCCTGGGATTCAGCGGGTGAAATCATCCAGTAGCCTGATTCACGTAAAATCAAACAAGCCAAATATCGTTATATAGTTATAATAAGTTTTATAGTCGTTCGATCGAAGTCCTATCCAAAAGCATTATTCACGATCTGTCGACTTATTTCCAGTTACATTAATAAGTATTCTATCAGGATAATGTAATACAGATTTTTTTTTAAATCGACGAATTTCAAACGACTTTAAAATCGGTGTCGTTCAAACTCGTTTGATGGATGTGAATACGGAAATGGTCTAAACGACTAAATCGCTACGATATCGTTACGGTTTTCATTACGTGAATCGGGCTACAGATCGACGCCCCCAGATCGATGCTGGCACACGTGTGCACGCAGTGTAGTTCTTCTACCTTTACCTCAGTATCTTTTACTGTTCCAGAACCCACCTAAAAAAAAAACATTTTAACAACTGAATCCAAAACGACCAATTCCATATTGTGATTAGCCAATGCACCTTATCATGTTCAATGGAATCTAAAACCTGCTCAAAGTTTATTCAGCCAAACGATTTAATTTAAACCCATTTGGGTTGAGGATATCAATGGGAAATGTACCTAATATGTATATCTTCTGAATCGTTGGGTTGTGTAAACAATGATTTGTGATGTGTTAAAGTTTGGACCTTGTGCGTGTGGGGTAAGGTTCGAATTTCAATGATGTTTTATATGTTGCATGTTTTTGTAATTCAGTGATTTTGTGTGAGTGTTCCTTTTAGGACTCCGTAGCCAAAGGGTAAAATCGGAACCCTATTAATAAGACTGCACTGTATGTCTGTCACCAGGCTGTATCTCATGAACCGTGAAAACTAGACAGTTGATATTTTCACAGATGACTTATTTATTTCTAGCCGCTATGACAACAGAAGGGATCTCATACAACTAGCGTGATATTTTTTGCAGTTTTTTTGCTACGTAAGTTACAGAACCCTCCGTGGGCGAGTCCGACTCGCACATGGCCGGTTTTTTTGCATTACATTTCTACTTATTATCACTACCTACTTTTTGTAGTATACCTTACAAGAAGTGAAATATAATTTATATGTATCACATTCTTATATTACGGTTGCTTGCTTTAAAAAATGTATGTAGTAAATTCTTTCAAAAGTAAGTAATTAAATGCCGTACACGTGTATCAGCGTTTAATATAAATAATCGATCGCTGCCGCCATTTCCCTGCGGTTTTCACACAAAGAGCTGAAACTGAATTAAACAGAGGCTCATGAAAGTACAAAAAAAGTAGAAAGCAAACACATCGGAATTCTGTAAGCAACAGGTATGCAATTATTTTGGCAACAGTCTTTGTTGGCAGGCCTCAAACCACGCGGCGACCATACTGCCTTTTATTACCTTTTGTATTCAGAACGATATTTTCCCTCCTTTTTTATATTCGAGACCGTATTCCAATTTTGAAATGTTGTCATTTATTATTCTTTATTTGTAGTGTTTGCGGCCAGTGACAACATTAGAATTCGATTTTTAATTTAGCAGCAGCTCATCGATCACTCTTCGTTATTTATCTGTGGCAAGTTTCGAGAATGTCAAAGTATTGTTGAACTGTTTTTTTTTTTTGTTTTTGTAAATCGAATGCTGGTTTGTTAGAACAGAGACTTAATAATAATTATGTTAGACCAGTATAGTATGGTGTGTAAAGGAGTAATAAAAACACAAACATTTGATTTCGAATTATCTATTCTTTTCTAGAGTACAAATAAAACTGAGAAAAATTAAAATTAATATACCCTTTAAAAAAAGAAAGTAAATTGCGCGTTCCCATCGCTAGAAAGGATTCGTAAAAATAACTGATATATGGAAAAGGTTTTTTATTATAGAACTAACTTCTGCTAGCGGTTTCACCATGGTTTCACCAGTGTGAAAGTAGGTATCCCTATAGAAACATTGGGGACCCCCATTTCAACCTCTAGGGGTAAATTTTGGCAAATCCTATCTTATGCCTTGGTCACACGTACCGAGTAAAAGGGCGAGTCAGTAAAATGTTGCTCGGCCGAGACAGTTGTAGAGATAAGCGCCCGGGCGAGCACTCGGCGCTGTGTTCACACGTACCGAGTACTCGGCCGAGAACACTGTCTCGCCCGTTTACTCGGTACGTGTGATCAAGGCATCAGTGTTCGCCTACGTCATAAAAGGAATTTCACGCTCCTAGTCCCAGTAGTTTCGGCTGTGTGTTGAAATGTCACTCAGTCTTCTTTACTCCTTTATCTTTAAAGATACTGTAGAAATTCGAATCCAAACAAAACTTGTTACTTTTATAAATAAGTAAATAAACAATTGATTAAATTGAAATTACCACCATAAGAAAACCATCTCTCAAATCCGTCCCTTAGTTTTTATTTATTACTTATCTACATTGTGCTCACATAATAGAAGCGACAAGAAATATGTAACCAAGATTTATGTAACTCTTATGATTTAAAAGAATGTCCAAGGAGTTTCTTGCACGTTCTTCTCCATAGAGATCTTTTTTTTTTAATTATGGATAGGCTTGCGTTTGACCGCCATCTCATCTACGCTTTGGAACGTGCAATTTAGCTTCACTTTTTTTTTACTAACCGACATTTTGACAATACAAAAGTGCCTGTAAGAGGTCTATTTGAAATAAACGTTTCTGATTTCTGATTGTGATTGACCCCTTCGAGACAAGACGCAATGATTCATAAAACATCGCGTAATTAGTATGTAGGAGTCTGTCGGACTCCCGGGTCCCGCTCACCTGTTGCGGCGCGCGCAGATCGACCGCTGCATTGTGCCCGCCGCCGGTTAACCCTGCAAATGTGGGTCGGCGCTTCCCCAGAAACACTTGACGGAATTGTGCCGATCGCTGCGCTTGTGATTTGATAATGGGGAGAGAGATTTGGGGGTTGAACTTGATGTTTGAAAAAGGAATGTTTGATGTTTGACGGTGTGTTTTGTACTTTCGAATCGGGATTTCTTGGTAGACTTACTGATGTAGTCCCCAAAGCGAATGTTTGGAGTAGCCTAAATGTACACTTCAGAGGTCTAACACTCTATGTAGGTTACTCTCTGAATTTTTTAGGTTCTGCTTCTTTTTAGTTTCGCACCTCAGTAGGCAAAAATGGAACCACGGAAAAGCGAACCAGAAAACAAAGTGCTTATAGGGTCACTTTTTCCCGTAAATAAATTGATTTTATACAATTTTTTTTTTTTTTGACTAGGTTTATTTAGCAATGACTTCTCTCGTCAACCTTTGGGTAAAAAAAATGGCGAACACATTAAAAAAATGTATCATTATTTTTTTAATGTGTTCGACATTTTTTTTAGATAGAATATAATGAAGTATCGTTAAGATTAGGTTTCTACTTGTAGTAATAATACATCTGTAGGCTAATATAATAAACTAATAAATACTGTGATCATCATCATTATTATTTCAGCCAAAAGACGTCTACTGTTGGACATAGGCATCCCTCAAGCGTCGCCACAACGATCGACCCTTTACTTCTCGCATCCACCGCTTTCCCGCAACTGTGATAAAAAGTAATAATTCCGTGACAATGCTATTTTGACTGACACTAATACAAAAATAATAACTAGCATAGTAAAACCTACAGCTATTTCAAACTCAGAAAATTGGCCCCAGAAATACTTGACAGAATTGTGCCGATAGACGTCCCGCGTCCAAGTAATTCAAGACCCTAAGATTCTAAGAATAGGCACGACATTGAATGCGCCTCTGTTTCTGCTGGAAAGTTGTCGATATACTTGTCCCAAGACAATTTTTAAATCAGAAGTTGAACAAGATATCTTGGCAATAGATTGAAGTTTGCTGTGGAGTTTATTTTTTTGCTCGGACGTTTTACTTTAGGGTTTCATGCTCAAAAGGTAACACAGGTGTGGTTTTTAGTCAGTAAAAGTCTGACACGCGCTCCCGCTTCGACCTAGAGCGAAAGAATTCATCGGATGATTTCCCACTTTAAAAAAGATAAGTACAGTTGCCATCACGGATCTTGAGCGGTTGCGCAGAAGTCAAATATTCGGTCTCTTTAGTGGTGCGAAGTGAGACGCGGGGGCGGGGAGTGTCAGTGATTGGCTCGCCACGCCATCGCGTCATAGACGTCACTCCTAATTCGTTCCCTGCGTTGCTGCATGTATCTAACAACGAAGACGATTGGCTCGCCAATGTATGGAATGCGCAAAGCGATCCCCACTCTGACGCCGAGCGCTCGAGATCCGTTTTGGCAACTGTACCCAAAATGGGCCAACAGGACCTTATTACATTACTAAATCGCCATAACAACAAATTCTAACAACAGCATAAGCAACAAACATGATATTAATTGCTATTTTTTTACTATGGACAGTACGGAACCTTTAGTGCGTGAGTTCGACTCGCATAACATGGCATAATCAGCCTTTTTAATGTTCCGACTGCTGGGACTCAGGCCTCCTCTCTAGGAGACGGAATGGGCCGTAATCCACCACGCGGGCTCGTGGCCCATTGGTGAATGTCACATGTCTTCGAATTTTTCGTTCTAGGACATGCCGGTTTCCTCTCGATGTTTTCCTTCGCCGTTTTGAGAGCAGTGGTGATGAAATATATTGCACAAAGTAATGCGATTGGCTAGGTTTGACCCGCGTTCTACAACTTGTAAGTCGGGGCCGTTACCACTCGACCACCACTGCTTCTCAAGGTATTCAGCTAAAAAATACCTGCCTCATCTATTTATTTAATAATAATAATATTCCACACAACTATCACACAACGCCGTCTAGTCCCAAGCTAAGCAGAGCTTGTGTTATGGGTACCAGACAACTATTTATTTAATTATTTTATTTATTTATTGAGTCAAACACAGTTGATACAATAACATAAAAATCTTAAGAAATTACACTATGAGTTACATTAACAGGTTATCGATGGGTCCCAAACTAGGCATAGCCTGTATCTTGGTGACCCAATAGTTATGCAGAATTAGCCAGATGATGTAGCCTGCGCTACGTACAAATTTTCATGATAACAATTTCTATCTAATCCAGTTTAAATTGACGACAAAATTGACTTGTGAACTGAAATATCGTTGATCATTTATCAATAATAAGTAAACAAAAAAAAAGACGTGTGGCACTCGGGGACTGCCGCGGTAAAGCTATTGCATAGCATTTTTATCAACTTATGCAATTATAATTACTTATTTATTTTATTTATGCAGTATTTTTTTCCTTTGTTTTTTTTTCTTTGATATTAATTTAAGTTACACTTTCACACATTGAATTGAATTTTGATTGATTGTTCACTCATTTGTTTTCTTATCGGTCACCACGCTCAAAAAACAAATGAGTGGGGGGTGTTAGGTTATTTTCGTTACGGAATTTCTGGATTCGGTGTCCACGCTCAAGGCCCGCGATAGAAGCTATGCAATAGCTTAAAAGAAATCAACCTTTATTTCATGCCAAACAAACACCTTAACTATAATTATTTACCTTCTTAAAATAAAATAATTACCTCTTTACAAACAAAATCTCACAAGATCCATCTATTATTTCCTTAGTTTTCCGTAGTTCACATTCATACTCAATAAATTACACAAAGTAATGCGCTTGGCTAGGTTTGAAACCGCGATCTGCAACTCGTAAGTCGGGATCGTTACCACTCGGCCACCACTGCTCAGTTCGACTCGCACTTGGCCGAATTTTTTTGGTCGGTATACTTTTTTTTTCCGATGGGAAAAATCATCCTATGACAATCCCCGCTCTTGGGCGGAGCGGGAGATAGTGTCAGACTCTTACTGACTAAAAAACCCATCCCGTTCCTTCAAGCCTTCATACCGGGGCTCGAGCGCCCTTTCGGATAACCCTGGCCCCAGTAGGCTTTGACCCGGCTGGGCCCCTGCTGTCGCTGACAACTCCTTGAGGCGCGCGGGAACAGTGCGCGCCGTCGACGACTTGGGCTTGGTCCGGACAGTTGGTCGGTATACTTGTAGTGTTGCAGTGTTTGGCCATAATTTCATTTCGTGATAAGTGACGTTGTGGTCGACGATGGAGCACGCTTGCCTAGAAGTAGCCTATTCACTCCGACTTCGTTTCGCAAATTGATCAAATTTATGTTGGCTTTGTGCCCGAAAACATTACAGAAATGTTTGAATTCCCATTCATGAATTCGTCTGATTAAATTCCTGTCTGAATAGTTGTTTTATTTGAAATATGGTTCGTCGCATTTCGTTTGACAATTCTATGGTATGTTGTATTAAATTTAGAGAAGAGATATGACTTTTGTGGACCACCGATTCCCGTCATTTTTTTAAAAGGTTTATTTTTAGGTTTCCGTACCACAAAAAGAAAAAAACTGATCACTTTATTGTCCTTCTGTCTGTCTGTCTGTCAAGACTCTATCTCGGGAACGCTTGGATGTATAGAGTTGGAATTAAAACCGTATACTCAGATCTGCAGTCCATTGAAGCTGTGAATATATCAAACTTCTGAATTAACGACAAAAATAGATACGGCCGTTTATGTCACAAAAAACGTACTTGTATTTCGACACTATCGACTCACACTTGCCCGTTTTTTTTTAATAGTTTTTTTGCTTTTTTATTTATTTGTGTTTACTATTAATAACATGTGCTTCATCCATCCTCTCCACATGATTGTACCAAGACAAACGAATCTCATTTAACTTTTTAGTCACTGGACATAAATATTTACCAAAGAAGCGACTAACAAATCGTCTAATTCACGTGAAACTAAAGAAACATACTGAAGCAAATCTTTCCTCTATACAACGGCATACAACGGCGTGATTTCCTGCAATCACGGCGCCTCTATTGGTCGGCTATTGGCGTGACACGTCGAGAGGTTTAGGACGGACTGACCCAAATACTGCACTGATAGAAATAGAGATATTGACATACATATTGGAGGGTTTATTAGAGGATATTCATGGATTGTGGGAGGTGTATGAAAACTGAAAAAACAAGAAAAAACTGGACAAGCGCGAGTCGGACTCGCGAACTGAGGGTCCGTACAAACTTACCTGTGAAAACAGTGCGATTCCCGAATTGGGTTACGGAGATTTTTCCGAATTGCAAAAAAGTTTATTTTTTGTTACGTAACTACAATTTACAGTTTTCAGATTTATTCCTATACTTGTACTTTAAGACTTTGCTTTATGCCAAATTTCAGGATTTTGAGTCAACGGGCAGTAGGTACCCTATGAATTTTGATATCCTTGAAAGTGTCGAAAAGTACATTTTTGCCACATGAGCCGAAGTATCTTTTTTTCTCGTCAACTTACAAGTTTGATTTTTTCACAGCTTCAAGAGTCTGCAGACCTGAGTATAAGGATTTAATTTCAACTCGATACCTTCACGCGTTCCCGATATAAATTGTCTTGACAGGCAGACAGACAGACGGACCACAAAGTGATCCTATAAGACTTCCGTTTTTTCCTTTTGAGATACGGAACCATAAAAAAAAAACAATAACGATTTGTGTGCTTCACCCTCAAGCCTCATCTTTTCAGCAATATTGCCAGACAGAAAAATGCTGACTAACGCTTGTCTTCGAATGAACCTTGAGTGATAAGTAACTAAACAAACGCATTCAAACATTATATGACTAGCAGCTGTGCCCGCGACTTTGTTCGCGTGGACTACAGGATTTCGTTTTTTCTTTTTTTAAATAAACGATTTTTTTCTGAAAGAAAAGTAGCCCAAGTTACTCCTTATTACATCAGCTACCTGCCAATAAAAGTCCTGTCAACATCGGTCCAGCCATTTCAGAGATTAGCCGGAACAAACAGACAGACAAAAGTTGTTAAAAAAATATATTTTGGTGTATGTACCGTATATACGATTCATATGTATGTAGTAAAAAGCGGTTATTTCAATATTACAAACACACTCCAATTTTATTTATATGTACAGATAAAAAAATACGTACTTGACAAATAATTTTGATAATATAAATGAGCAGGTTTATTTAATCGGGTCCAATATTTAAAATTTTGCCATAGAATATAGAAGCAGTAGTTCGCTAATATTGTCGAGTTAGTCGATTATAGATATACTGAGTCGGTTTTCTCCGTATTCAAGTGTTCATCCCGCAGTAAAAGTTCATCAATTCAACCTCATTGTTTTCAGGAGACAAAAGTACTCATGTACTTTCGTCTCCTGAAAAATGAGGTTGAATTAAAATCACCCAGCATGTTAGACGGTGCGAAGTGTTTCGCGCCTCAAAGAGAAGTCAGCAAAACCGTAGAGGCCAGCAGGGTCGAACCTACTGGGACTATGTATTGTGCGAAAGAGAACCCCAGGGTCCGGGACCGAAGGCAAAGAAGCAACATAGGAGTGGGTTTTGGTCAGTAAAAGTCTCGCTCTGCCCTAGAGCGGGAGATATCATTGGATAATTTTACACCTAAAATAAAACTCGGGATGTAGAAATACTCGTATATATAGATAAATGTAGATATTCGCAGAAGAACCAAGGTTACCGACATAGCACGAAGAATCGCCAAACTTAAGTGGCAATGGGCAGGGCACATTGCTCGCAGAACAGATGGCCGATGGGGCCGAGAGGTTCTGGAATGGCGACCACGTACCGAAAGACGTAGCGTTGGAAGGCCTCCTACAAGGTGGACCGATGACCTGCGGGAATCCGATGGATGCGAGACGCACAGGACCGTTTATTGTGGCGACACTTGGGGGAGGCTTATGTCCAACAGTGGACGTCTTTCGGCTGAAATGATGATGACGATGATGTAGAAATATGAAATTCAGTACAGGTTTCCTCATGAGCTGAGCTCACTCGTGTTTGTATCATTGTGTAAATTAAGCGCCAGTCAAATGAGTATATAGGTCACATTAATAAGTATTAGGTTCTGTCACGACTCACCAAGCGGGAATGTATAATGAGACATTGAACGCTTTGCAGCAGACAATGGAAAATCAATTGCACTAGCGCGTTCTACTTCTATCTATAGTTAGTACTTAACCATAACCACAGCGACCATACATTGCTGATGCATTGATGCACTGGTGTTTGAACCATATATTGTTAATTTTTAGGGTTTCGTCCCTCAAAAGGAAAAACGGAACTCTTATAGGATCACTTGGTTTTTCTGCCTGTCTGTCAAGACCCTTTATATCAGGAACGCGTAGAGGTATCTAGTTGAAATTAAAGGCATATACTCAAGGCTGCGGTCTCTTGATGCTGTGAAAAAAAAAAACTTCTGAGTTAACGAAAAATAAAGATAAAGCCGTTTATGTTGCAATAAACGTATTGGTCGACATTCTTAAGGGAATCAAAATTCACAGGATTTCCCATTGAATTATGAAATATGGTGAAGCAAGATCTCATAGCACAAGTATAGGAAAAAATCATAACCTACCCCCTGTTAATCTTAAAAAAAACCGCTTAAATGTGTACTCTTCCAATTCGGGGAATTCAGGCTTTATTGGCTGGTGAAGGTAGCGGGAATCCGATGGATGCGGGACGCACATGATCGTTCGTTGTGGCGACGCTTGGGGGAGGCCTATGTCCAGCAGTGGACGTCTGTCGGCTGAAATGATGATGATGATGATGAGGCTTTATTATCTTTATAAAACAACGCGATTGCATCTATATAGTAATATAATGTAGGTCCTTTCTACAAGAGCTTATAAGTTAGTACAAAGATAACTTCACTCCAAATTAAGTGACAATACAAATTCCTCCCTTATTTTCCTGTCAACAGGACCCACCCTTGACGTCGTTTGTGGACGAAATACGAGCGATGTAAAGGCGCTTATCGAATAACTCGATTCGTTCATTCATAAAGAATACTCGGAATCTCGGAATTCGTACAGAGGATTGAACTTGTTGGCCGTACCACATGGGAGTGAAATCTGAACAGAGAATTAACTAAGTAGGTGTAGTATACTGAAGTGTCTTTAATCAGTAGTCTTCGAAAAATACGTTTGATGTGCAGAACTGTAGTCATTAAGGTAGGTCTGTATCAACTGTCGTAGAACTTTGTAACTGACTTAGCATTCTTTAATAACTAACATACCTAGCGTTGGAGTATCGTGCGTACCACCGTTTAAACATGCATAGCATTGTAATCAGTGAGTACTCACTTTCGTAGCATCTTGAATTTAAGTTCGTAGCACTTTAGGGACCGACTCGCGGCGTAGCAATATAGTGACTGACGTAGCAGCAATATAGCGACTGGCGTAGCAATATAGTCACTGGCGTAGTAGCAATAGTAACTGGCGTAGCAATATAATGACCGCCGTAGGAACACGGTGACTGGTGTAGCACTTTACAGGCTGTCGTAGCACTATTACAGACTGTCGTAGCACTAAACAGGCTATCGTAGCACTGTAGAGGCAGTCGTAGCACTATACAGGCTGTTCGTAGCACTATACAGGCTATCGTAGCACTATACATGCTATCGTAGCACGAATCGTAGCACTATACAGACTGTCGTAGCACTAAACAGGCTATCGTAGCACTATACCGGGTGTTCGTAGCACTACACAGGCTACCGTAGCACGAAATAGGCTTTCGTAGCACTATACAAGTTGCCGTAGCACTAAACAGGCCGT
Source organism: Mythimna ferrago (assembly GCA_910589285.2). Lineage (NCBI taxonomy): Eukaryota > Metazoa > Arthropoda > Insecta > Lepidoptera > Noctuidae > Mythimna > Mythimna ferrago. Next base: position 22,501,754 of record OU342686.1, on the reverse strand, counting down.
GATAGCACTGTAGCACATTGACTATTGAATGGTTATAAAAGCGTAGCACTAGATTGTGTAGTAGGGAAAATTTCCCTTTCGAATCCACCGAACCAATTTTTTTTCAGCGGATATTTTTTACTATAGCGTTAAACCTTTTAAATTAGCCTATCAGCGCTGTTATAACGCGAGCTCAAACAAACGGCGATAAAACATGATAGGCTAAACAAGCCGTAAAAAGGTCGACAACCTAATGGAATGTAATCAAGTAATTTATTCTTTTGACGGCCGGGACGAAGGAAACGTCCCGGTATTTTGTAGGAGATTGTCTTTATATTTTTATTAGTACTCTGAATTTTCGTCTTAACGTATCTTTTTGGGCGTACGTTCTTTGGCATGGATAACCTAAAGATATTGCTAATTAATTGGTTTTATTTCGATACTATTTTTGGAGATTGACGTAGGTAGTAAGTTTTTTTTTGCAATACAATAGATTATTTTGGGACAAGTCTGTCACACTTTTCCTAACTAGTACTACTTCTGAAAACCAGAATCAACAGCGGCTACCACCAGAAAAGTGGCGAGATAATGAGGGTCTACGAGTCCTGTAGTAGCTAAGTATGTTTGAACAAATCTAATTAACATACTCTGAGAAAGATAACCATTTTGATCAATTTCTTGGTATCTTAAGCATAACATAATTAGCCTTTCAATGTTACCACTGCTGGGACTCAGGCCTCCTTTTTATTCCAGGAAAATGTTTCCTTGGAGTAACTTTCCTGGGTAAAGCCTTTAGCAGCATCTAGACATTATATAAGATCAAAGATGAATCCAATTCCCTTGACGTTGACATACAAAGTACAAAATACTCTTCATCTTCAGGACTACACACGCAGACACACATGGAAACACTCTATGTATATACTTTAATCAACCTGTTGGCTTGCCTTATTAGTTCAAAGGGCTTATGACTAAACTTATGATCAAAAGCCCAGCGTCTTAGCGAATTGTTAAGACGAAGCTTATATTGTAAATGGTTACTTTAGTTGTTATCTCTTTATCGTGTTGTACGCACAAAGCCTGGAAATATTTGTTAAGTACGGAAATTCTGTAGAAATTGTATCCGTATTTATTCGTATTTTTGTTTTTTTTTTTTAGATGTATCATCATCACCTCTGTTCAGAAATTAAACAAGCTTTTTTATTGAAAGGCTCGTGTTTGATCACCATCTCACCTGATGATAAACGATGATGTGGCCGACGATAGAGCACGCTTGCCTAGAACTAACCTATTCACGCTTGACTTAAAGACCCCTAAGTTATAGCTATCAGGAAACACAGACTCCGGCAGGGAATTCCTTTCCTTGGCTGTACGCACAGTAAATGTGTTCCCAAAACGCTTTGTGTGTATGGCTGGGATGTCTACCATGTACCGGTGGCGCAACGCCGTACGTTTAGTGGTCCGATGATGGAACGGACTTGGCAGAATTAGATTGTGCAATTCCAACGCACACTCCCCGAAATGTAAACGATATAAAATGGACAGGCATGGAGCGACTGCCAATCAAACCTCTACAACTATCACTGCTTACTATCAGGTGGGATCGCAGTCAAGCACTAGTTGCTCTTTAGATAGACTAACGGTCAGACTTTCTGGGGCATGACTACTTATACTGTCAATGATCTACAAATGATAACACAGACCAACTGTCGTTTTCATGACTTTACGTTTATCGAAACGTAACAATCTACGTTACGGTTACGCTTGCCTGCATATAGTACAAAATAATAATTATATTATTATTATTAAAATAATGTAAAATGCATGCGACAATATAACCCACATACCGGAACAACGACCGTACTCGAGAATATAAAATTACTCATGCAAAATAAAAAATTTAATTACAGTTTCACAATAATGAAATTGAAGCTCACGTCTTGCATGCTCTAGTGACGTTACCTTCTCTATTTCAACTATATATTAATGGTGTCAAATCACAAATAGAGAAAACCGGGGATTCCAATCCCGATTTCCGGCCACCATAGGTTCGGGCTAGCGGACGGCAAGCAATAAGTAGCTCGCCGTCCGACCCTCCGGTACCCGTCCAGACCGAGCACAAGTCGTCGATGGGCGTAGTGTTACAGGCGCGCCTCAAGGAGATATCAGCAAAACCGTAGGGGCCCAGCAGGGTCGAAGCCTACTGGAGCCATGGGTTATGCGAAAGACAACCCTGGGGCCTTGGAACGAAGGTATAGAATGAACAGGAGTGAGTTTTAATCAGTAAAACCCACTCCTGTTCCGTCTGACACGTCCTCGCGCTCCGCCCAAGGGCGAGAGATGTCATTACGATTTCCCATCGAAAATAAAACAGTATCAAACCTAGGACCCCATGTTTGGTAGCAGTGACTAGTACCTAACTCTAAATACTTCATAGAGGTTAGTAAGTCAACTTTATCTTTTTCATACTCGCAATAAACATGTACCAATGCCCAAGTTTATTAGCAAAATAACCCAAAGTGATAGGGACTCTAACTTTTAGTATTATTCAATATATATGGATACTGTTCTTACATAAACATGTTGGCACCGTTGGCACGGTTGTTGAGAGATTGGATGTGGCACTGTGTGTCGTAGGTTCGTTTCCCGCACTGAATAAATATTTGTTTGGCCTACAGAATAGTTGTTCCGGGTATTATGGGTATCTTGCGTGTGTGAGTCTGATTGTGAGCTCACCCACGATACAGAAGTAATCCTGGTGTGTGAGAGAAGGAAAATTTTTAAAAAGAGAAAGAGAAAAAAGGAACAGGCTAAAAATACGCAGCTTTACTTAAACCAATTACTGTCAAAAACAATACAATTTCTTAGTAAGGTATCCCAATTATGTTCCTCTGCTGGGCGAAGGCCTCCTTCTCCATTTTCCACACACTTCTATCCTCAGCAATTGAGGGCCAGTCCATCGCGGCACTTTCACCTTAGTCTATCGCGATGTCGCCTTACGTTTAAAGGGACCCAATAAGTGGCTTTTTTAGCCCACAGCTCATCTGATATGCGGCAGACATGTCCGGCCCAGGCCTACTTTCAAGTAGCAGCTTTTTAACCGACTTCGAAAAGGAGGAGGTTCTATGTTCGGCTGAATGTATGTTTTTTTTTTGTTTTTTTTTTGTATGTTCACCGATATCTCTGTCAATTGTGGACCGATTTTGAAAAATCTTTTTTTGATTGAAAGGTTATGCTTTCCAGTTGGTCCCATTGAATTATTGTTATGATCTGATCGAAAAGTCTTCATAGGATTACAGCAGAACTGTCGTAACAAGTAAAATTGCTTTGTTTATACGTGTAGTCGATGAGTGACTGAAGGAAAAGGGGGAGGGGATGTATCGGACTGATCTGATGATGAAGCCAGAAGGTAAATTAATGTAATCAAACCGTGTTTGTAATTATTAGAATCGTTATCAGATGCTCTCTGACTATAAGGTATTTAAGTTTGGCTGAGAGGTACTTTTTAGTTTTGGCGCGTAGTATTGTGTTCCTTACGCGATCGAAAATTCGAACCCCCAGGATACTACGCTCCTTACAATTCCCTAATACCGTTCCGATTCGTTCCGTTCCATTCTGTAACTGTTCCTTCCTTAATTACTGGTAATAAAATCCTCTGTTTCAGAAATTCTAAATAAAGAATATCAAATATCAACTTGTTAGCAACAGTAACGAAAAATTAATTGTTCATTAAAACACAATTCACTTTCCTGGTCGGCCTAAGGGAGCGTCCTCACTTCCCTGGAGACATCGAAATTAATTTGTTGAAGTAAAAACAACGCGTATTTCGGTTTGTTTTTCTTTGCTCACTTACTACAAAAGGCTCAGGAATTGGTAATTTGATATATTTTTTTACTGAGCATCTACTGATGCTGTCGGTTTTCTGTCGTTTATATTTCGGAGAGTATGCACTGCAAATGCACAATCTAATTCCGATTAGTCCGTCCATCATCGGACCACTAGACGTACGGCGCGGGCGTTGCGCCACCGGTACACGGTAGATATCCTACCCATACGCACATTTATTGTCTGTACTGTCTTTCCTGATAGCTACAACCTAGGGCTTTTTTAAGTCAAGCGTGAATAGGTTACTTCTAGGCAAGCGTGCTCCATCGTCGACCACATCATCGCTTACCATCAGGTGAGATGGTGGTTAAATACGAGCCTATCAATAATTAAAAAAAAAAGCTGTTACTATAAAAGGCAGAGTGGAGGTTGCTAACTTTATCTGAGTGTATGCCAAAACCGTTGGACGCACAAGAGCTCTCATAGTCGATGGAGTTAATTCTGAATAAATATAATATCTGAAAATGTGGGAACAGTCATATCAACAGATCCTTTTTTTCGTTAAGTAAAAATAATTTTACGGTAAAAAAAATGCGTAGTTTCTTGCGCATTTTTTTTCACCGTGCCATTTGATTTTGAGTTTTGTGTTATTTCTCTGTGTTGGGTGGAGTTGGTTTTTGATAAGTTTTTTTTTCTGGTTGCTGGGAAATCATCTAATGATTTCTCCCGCTGTAGGAAGACTGGGAATGTGTATTAGACTTTTACTAACTAAAACCTACTTATGATCCTTCAGTTGCTTTTTCCTTTCTAAGACCAATGGCTTCCTTTCCAGAAATTTCCCTGTGACCCTAACGGGTTTCGACCCTGCTGGGCCCCTTGTATTTGATCAGTTGCTATCTTGTCATTTGGAGATCGATCTCCGTCACTAAAGTCCCTATATCCTTTGTCAGTTTAAGTTGGTATAGTCCTAGAATTACCTAGAAATTCTTGGAACGAATTGTACCCCTATACACTCGTATAGAGTACCTTTTCTCCCGAATGAATATGTTTTAATCTTAATAAAAATGCGTAAGGGAAATATTAAACGGATCAGCTTCTGCCAGCGAATTCGCCCGAGTGCAAGTCGGAATATATCTTAGGTGAGTATACAAGGGTATAAAGTATCCTATGTTCAATCTATCTCTATTATAATATGTTGATGTTGAGACAATACTTCACACCGGAGCAGCTGCTCAACCTTTATCAATCGCAAGTTCGATCATGTATGGAGTACTGCACCTCTAGCCAAGTTGATAATCTGCAATCGTTAACGCTAGTAGAAAACTTGAAATGTACGGGAATGACGTCATCTCAACGCTCAGTCACGTGGTCAGAACAAAAGAATTAGGGGCGTGTCCAACTCGAGGCGTTCGACACAAGTGAAACGGTTGTAACTTGGCTAGGGGGGCTGCTCTCATCTTTGGGATGGATCTGCCAAAAATCCTGAAATCTCAGGACAAATCCTGAGATATGGTAACCCTAACCCTGGCAAGCTGCTAGTATATTATAAAAATGTATTTTTAAAGGTATTTCAATTCAAAAGAGCTTGGTTAGATTTGTATTGAGTTTTATGTTGAAATGTTTCACATTTATTCCTCACACGCGCGCAAAATCTATCATAGCGAGAAGATCAAATATGTCCGACTGGGTTTTGTATGGAAATGAGCCCTCCTTCCGATATTATGTAGACGGGCTCGCTTGAAATATTCTTCGTTTGTTTTTGCCATTTTTATTATTCGATTCTTCATTGCGATTCGGTGGAAACTCTATTGCTTTTGCGTTCTAGTTTAGCTTTTGTGTCTATCACTTTTTATTTTTTTTATTTAAAATTAGCTTACATGGGACTGGACTATGGTTTTCTGAATGCTGATCAGGCGATAGGACCTTAAAAAACGCTAAAATGGTGCTCAGAAATCGCGAGACGGGGACGCAAGCTACGAAAGGCGTTAAGGCCACGGCAATTTTTGAACGACACGCCATGGTCTTAAAACGCAAAAGGGTAACAGACGGGTTTTAGCCAGGAAGTTTGACACGCCCTCTCACTCCAGTCCAGAATGAGAGAAGTCATTGCACGTCACCCGCCACAAAGCAGTCAGGGTTTGTTGAAAGGAGTTGTGAGCGTCGATGCCGAGTCGCTAGCCTGTCTGTTTTCTGCCGGTTGCATTTCAGGGAGTGTGCGTCGAAACTGCCTAATTCTGCCTAGCCCATTCCATCATCGGCCCACCAGGCTTATCGCGATGCTCCACCGGTACATGGTGGACATTCCACCTATACGCACAAAACGGTTTGGGAACACATTCATTGTGCGTACAGCTAAGGAGTGGAATTCCCTGCCTGAGTCTGTTTCCCGATGGCTACAACTCGGGAATCTTTAAGTCAAGATTGAATAGGGTTACTTCTAGGTAAGCGCTTTCCATCAGGTGAGATAGCGGTCAAGCGCAAACCTATCAACAATAAAAAAAGACTACCATTTTATTTCTGATGCCTCTATGATAGATGAATTCAATGTTCATTCTTCTAGATGCTTCCATAGATTTCTCCATTGAACAAATTTAATTGAAAGTAAGCTTCTAATTTGTAATAACCGTCCTTCCCTCTTAATAATCGACAAGTAATTGCTGATCGACTGTCGAAGTATCAACTTCGTTATCCTAAATTGATTACCATCTTAATTAATTTCTTAATTTGGAAACTAGTTTTGTCTGCGTCTGTCGATTGTCTATCAGCAACTCAGAATTGCTGATAGACAATTAATTGCAGACTTATTGGCAGAATAGATGAATTAAAAAAGAAAAATTGCTTGAACTATTGTTTTTTTTTTTAAAAACTAGTGCTTGACCGCGATCCCACCTGATGGTAAACAGTGATGCAATCTCTGATGGTCAGGCGCACTAGTTTATTAAGAGCCTATTCACTCTAGTCTTGAAGACACCCAAATAGACGGAAAGACCGCAGCAGGCAAATTGTTCCAGTCCTTTGACGTACGCGGTATAAACAACAAGGCGTAACGCTTAGTCCGGACCGTATAGATTTCAACAACGTAAGGGTGGATATTCGCCGTACGTCGAGTTGTCTGATGGTAGAATTGAGATGGCGGAATCTAGTCATGCAATTCCTGCGCACACTCTCCAAAATGCATCCTGTAAAACACCGAAAGGCTGGCTACCCTACGCCTGTGCTCAAGGTTTTGAAGGTTGGTCTTAACCAAATCTGGATCACCAATTATAATACGCTCTTCGCACGCTTTCCACCCTTTCCTTGAGTCCAAAGCTACCAGGCAGTCTGTAATCTTTGTAGTACGCAGCCACAGTATACATTATGCTATAAAACTTCCCGTCCGGTTATAGGTGTCTTCAAGGCTAGAGTGAATAGGCTCATAATGAAATAGTGCGCCTCACCATCGACGATTGCATCACTACTTACTATCAAGTAGGATCGCAGTCAATCACTAGTTTATATCAATAAAAAAAAAAATCTGGAGCTAAAAAAGAGGGACGGAGCTATACAACTTATATAGCTCCATTTCATAAAAAGTTAATCCTTTTTACATTTCGAATACCGTAAATAGAGTCACAATAGAAAGACAATGTGTGAGTGACCACCGGCGTTCGCTTGGGGTTTAATGAATTAATAATTCAGTTTAGGTATTGGTAGGGCTTCTGTTTTCTTTCTTTCTATTCTTTATACCTACTAATTCTTCATACAGTCTACTGGTGCCAACGCTATTTGTTAATTTATTTATAAGTGAGCAACGTCTCGGAAACCGTACAACTTCTCCGACCCGCCAACTTTTCTCTTCCGCATTACTCGTGAAAGAAAACAACATCCTGAAAGCATCTTAGCCTGTTAACATCTAATAAATATTTATCAATCCATCCTCTGTTAATATATTAAAATTCTCTGCCAATCCAAAGTTTGGAGAGGAAATCGCAAAATGTATTTGTTTAACTGTTTGCTTCGGTGTTTCGGGACTTTTCGGGGAGCTTCGTGGATCTTCGGAGCTCATTTTCTTCAATATTCGGGACTCGCAATTTGTTGTAAATTAGTGTAATTGTGCGAAGCCCGTCCCGCCTGAGGGCTAGATGTTCATTTTCCACTTTCTGTGTGTTTCCAACTTCATTATGGCGTTGTAAAACCGTTGATTAAGGTAATTCGTGGTTTTAGGGCCGTTGTATTCAATTGAGAATTGTGTTTTATGTTAATTAAAGAATAACCTTGTAAACGATAGAAAGACTTTTTCAAATATTCTTTCCAACCATTTTTTTTAGGTCAGAAATCATCTAACGGCATCTCGCGCCTTTGGCCAGAGGGGGCGTGTCAGACTAAAATTTTACTGACTAAAATTCACCCCTTCGTTCCAGGGCTTCGGGATTCTCATTCGCACAACCAATGGCCCCGGTAGGCTTCGACTCAGCTGGGCCTGGGCGGTTTTTCTGACATAACCTTGAGGCGACCCTATTCCAACCATGTAGATGGCGCGGGCTTGCGGGTGACGTACAAGCGCTCGCTCACCGTCCGATAAAGATCAGGCCTGAGTCGATGGCGCGTTGAGGATTTATTTTTCTGGAATTAAAGTGGTCTATGATATCAATGATATAGTCTATCTTCCTAGCGGTAAATGTAAAATAGGCCACATACAAAAATTTATTTTACTTTCTGTTCACAACACTGTTAATGCTTGAAAACTGGAACTTGAGCTGACGATGGCCATGAAACGTGAAATGACATTATCAGCCGGTGTCAAGATAACTGCCTTATTTACCGAGCAACAACTACTTTTTTTAACTAGTCTTACTGTCCCATTGCTGGGCAAAGGTCTCTCCCAAGTCCTACCAAACTTTCTTCACCCGCGCCGTCTGTAACCAGTCCTCGTGATACGCGTCCAAATCATCCCGCCACCTCTTTCTAGGCCGGCCTTGAAAGCGCTTTCCTTCTGTAGGAACCCACTGTGTGGCGATGCTTGCCCAGCGGTCACTATGCATGTGGCTGACATGACCCGCCCAATCCCAATTACTATCTACCTATTGCTAGACTTATTAATTCTATATAATCATCGAACTACCTGCGTATCTTTTTCTCTTTCTCTCTCAAATCCACCCAAATGTTGTTTGTAAAAAACCGTTTTAGCGATAAGACCGCCCGTTGTGACATCCTATTAATTTTAAGCTGCTGTATTTTTACCATAATTTATTTTTATTTATGGTGTACAAAAAGTATCAGTCCATGTATATCGTTACTGCAAAAGATCCAAGACTATACTTGGGGCTAGTGTCTAGTTCCGAAAGGGAGGCTCGTATGAAAGGCAAGAAGGAACGGGGTGGGTTTTTTAGTCAATAAAAGTCACAGATTGAGATAGAGTCCGATTGATTTCATTGCTCGAGCAAAAACGATCTAACGACCTGAACACTTCTATAAAATGTAAATTTATACAGACAAAACAAACCAACACGCTTGAACATAAACAAACAATACAAATTCCATCGTGCATTGCTGGCCGCACACCCACAGCGGACACAACAGATTGCTGTTCACGACGTCTTGTATACGTTCCAATTACGCAGCGGTCGCGCCGTGGCCCGGTCCGGCGTTATTGGTTAACCGCCCCCGGAATCCAAGACAAGGCATTGCGTTCAATGGCTGGGGATGGTACCACGGCTTGAGATGGATTAGCCTTTGACGTTTGAGCATACTAATATCCATTGAACTGAGTTTTTATTATGATTATTTTTATTGTACTTTTGAGCACAATATTGACTGGTCTACATTTTCCTTATATAATATCTACTATTACTGTAATATGGAAATATTGAAAGAAAACATTTTTTTTTGTAAATGAGTATCCATGGAGTTTCTTGCCGTATCTTCTCCGTTGGAAACGACCAATTTGGAACCGTGCACTAGCTTCTGACATTTTATACGTGCCCATGTAGGCCTATGTGAAATATAAATATTTGAATTTTATTATAAATGCGAATGTAACTCTGTTTGTTTGTTAGTTTACAAGCCTAAACGCTCAGCAAATTTTGATTATTTTTGGTTTTTGGGATTGTAATTTTGATATTAATGTGTGTGAGAATTGATAAGGTGAAATTTGAATATATTAGAGGAAGGTTGAAAGTTGCACCAGTGACTGAAAAGTTGACAAGGAATCGTTTGTCTTGAAGCAAAAGAGTTACAATTTTATACACATGAATGGATGGAGAGGTAAAGAGAAGCCAGAAAAAAAATGGATGAATTATGTGAGGAGTGATATAATAGTACATTTTGATACAAGTGTAGAAAGTTTGTAATTGCGACCGAGGCGGAATTCGCACGAGCCATAGGCGAGTGTGTTATGAAGCCGAGGGCTACAGTGACAAATTTGCACGTGTATCAAACTTTTTTTAATATACTTACGAAGAAATGAATGAACAGGGGTTGACCGGTGCCTCGTGGGTAGACGCGCGCCCAGCCTGATAGAATACATGTAATAACATTGTGGCGGGGAGAACATGACGCGCACTTTTCTGCACTAGTGCGGAAAACTGTCACAACAGACTGTTTTCCGCACTAGTGCAGAAAAGGTTTTCCAGTCGTCTAGTGTGCCTAAAAGCGGTGGGAAAAGAGCGGGTTTTCGAGTTGAAAAATATATATTCAATCACTGGCAATACTTAGTTTTAATTAAATAAAAAATGCTCAAAGGCCCGCCGTTTAAATTAAATGCATTATAAATAGCCAGGTGATGGCGTCGACGTGAAACAAACAAGCGACTATCGGGCGTCGAGCTAAAAGGAGCTAACTGCATTAATTAACGCGTCGGGCGCCGCTTGCTGGATAATCTAGGGACACTTTCGACTGTGACTTGATTACGTTCAAATTGATGTTGTGACATTTTGTTGTAGGGGGAATTAGGAAATCTTTTTTGTTACAACATATACGATTCGGGTTATTTTTATGCTTACATATGTAAACATTTCTGTATTCAACTAAGTAAGTTATTATAGCTATCATCATCATCATCAGTATCATCAGTCTTTTTTTAATTTTCCACTGCTCGGACTCAGGCCTCCTCTCTAGAAAAGGGAATGGGCCGTAATCCTCCACGCGGACCCAGTGCAGGTTGGTGAATGTCACATGTCTTCGAATTTTCGGTTCTATTCTAGGACATGCCGGATTCCTCATGACGTTGTCCTTCACCGTTTTGAGAGCAGTGGTGATGAAATAAATTACACAAATTTATGCGCCTGGCCGGGTTCGAACCCGCGACCTGCAAGTCGTAAGTCGGGGCCATTACCACTTGGCCACCACTGAAATATACACCGTTAAATTTTAATCGTTTTAATCCCGTGGAAGGTCGATCCGGTACATGAAACACTATCGATTTGTAAAGATAAAATTAAAAAATAAAGTACCTCTTTTTCAAAACTCGTATTAATTTACGCATGTACGAAATTAATTTCTTTAAGGAAACGTCAGCTGAGCGAGTTCACTTCGGGGAGGCCTTTGTACAACAGTGGACGTCATCCGGCTGAAATTATGAATAACACGGACTTTTGTCTGAAATAAAATTTAAACATTTTTAATTTAAAATTAAAAAAATAAATTATTATATAGCTGTACCGAGTTGTTGTTTATCTTTTACATACTTTATGGTACACCATTAAATCATTACAAAAAAATACCTAAACGCATACATACATAACATAATTATGTACGGCTTTGAGCGAATGAGCGGCTTTAAATGAGTAGCCTAACATAACATACTGCTACGCCAAGTAGACCGCGGCTACGAACCTATGCTACGCCTGCGTAGGCATTGCTACGGAGCTACGGAGGATTCGCTACATTCCGCAGATGCCACTGTACTATTGAACAGCCACAGTTATGATAAATCGCGACAGTTTATGATAAATCGCGTAAAATTGTGAACTCTTTATTTTTAATAAGACTGGAATACATTGTAAATTATTGAATTTGGGTAAGATTTATTGTATTTGAAATGCTTTATTCACAATATAGTTTACACTATTTGCAGATTTAATATAATCTTACCTTGGTGATATAGACATTTCTACGCCAGTTTTTTGTTAACTATACATATTTTAAATATATAATTTCTAACATGTCCGAATCGTAGTTTATATTAATTACAGCACGCTTAGCCAAGTTGTTATTCTGCAATCGTTAATCGCTATCGAAAAGTGATGAAACATATGGGAATGACGTCATCTCAACGTAAAGTCGCGTGGTAAGAACAAACGAATAGACAATTCGTAGCCAAGTTAACATCGTTCAAAATCGTTTCTACAATGTTTAACGCTACATCCTTTGTTGTACAAACGCTACATTGTAGAACGAGCGGCCGACTCAGGCGCGTCAACATGGCTACCAACTTATCGTTTTCTACAATTGCTGTCACCGAGGCGTTACCGATTAGAGAACGGAATTCGATTGTAACTTGGCTAGGGGGGCAGAAGATTAAAGGTGAAGGTAGCTAAAATCGGACTTTCCATATTGTTGAACTCATAACGCGGTCCGTTTTCTAGACTTGATAATGCTCCCATACATTGAATTTTAAAAGTAATTCATATATAAATCTTATTAATTCAGCTCCATCGTGCGAGGTAATGGCCACGCTCGGGCACGTAGCTTTCACTTTAAAAATAAATAATTCGTGTTTGAAACTTAAACAATTTAAAAAAAAAACCTGCCAAGTGCGAGTCGAATCTATAAAAACGGAAAAAAGATCATGTCAGATGTAGGGGAGCCCCACTTAATGTTATTTTTCTGTTTTTAGTGTTTTTTGTTATTGCGGCAACAAAAATACATAATCTGTGATGTCAAATGTCCAGGTATCACGGTTCATGAGATACAGCCCGGTGACAGACGGACGGGCAACGGAATCTTAGTAATAGGGTTGCGTTTTACGTTTTACAACTAAATGCATTTTTAATCACTGTCTCAGAAAACTAATAAACCTCAAACCAATTACATTTAATTAAAACAATTACAGCAAGACGCTGTTGCCAGACAAAAGCACATGAATTACTATTCCAACTTGCAGCGTAAATGGAAACACGTATTGTGCACCAATTAGCACAAAGCTGCGTATAATCCACGACACAAATTGCAGCAGGAGTGTCTGACACTTGTGAATAATTGCTTAAGCGCGACGTGCAGTATTAAATTAAAGGATCACTCGTATAGGTGGGTCTTGCTAACTTATGTTGGAGATGGGCGTGCGGGTGTGTATGTTTGTTTGTTTGTGCAGTTTGAACAACGACCTTACAGCCACTAGACATCTAACAACAGGCGACACATGTCTGTCAACACATATGACTTATAGATCTGATGTGAGGTCGCCAAAGAATAATTTCCAATAGTCGACCAATCAGATCAGATCTGTAAGGTCGTTGAGTCTGAACTTCAAGTGTAGGTACTTAAGGTATAAAGACCCCGGCCGGTGGGAGTCGCAGAGCGATGCTCAGCTATAACTGTAGGCGCGTGCTTGCGGATGACGAGCAGTAGGTAACTCGCTGTGCGCCCGTGCTGTAAGTACCGAGTTTAAGCAGTCGACGGCGCGTAGTGGAATTCCACGCGTGCCTTAAAGACGTATCAGTAAAATTGTAGGGACCCAGCAGGGCTGATGCCTGCTAGGACCATGGTAAATTTTTGAATATGGCAACGTATGGTCCTAAGGCGCAAAGGGCAATTGAAGGAACACAGGTCGATTTTATTCAGTAAAATTATGACACACCTTGTTCCACCCAGACAAAACACCCGTCTGGTCGGAGGTATGTGGGATTATTACTAGATTCTGCCAGCGGCCTCGTCCGCGTGATAGTAGAAAATATATAGCCTATGTTTTTTTTTTTTATGGTGGGAAAAAATCATCCAATGACAACCCCCGCTCTTGGGCGGAACGGGAGATAGTGTCAGACTCTTACTGACTAAAAGACCCACCCCGTTCCTTCTAGCCTTCATACCGGTGTTCGAGCTCCCTTTCGGATAACCCTGGCCCCAGTAGGCTTCGACCCAGCTGGGTCCCTGCTGTTGCTGACAACTTCTTGAGGCGCGCGGGAACAGTGTGCGCCGTCGACGACTTGGGCTTGGTCCGGACAGTTACCGGACAGCCGGACAGCGAGCTACCCATGCTCACTGTCCGCAAGCCCGCTCCTATGGTGGCCGGAAATCGGGATCAGAATCCCGGGGGCGGAGGCGAGGACGCCGTTGCCTGATGCGTTCGGCCTCCTCCTTTGCGAATATAGCCTATGTCACTCAGTGATAAAGTAGCATTGTATTGGTAACAGAATTTTCAAAATAGGTCCAGTAGTTTTTGAGACTTAGGGGTCTTTAAGTCAAGGGTGAATGAATAGGTTACTTCTAGGGAAGCGTGCTCCGACGTCGACCACATCATCGCTTACCATCAGGTGAGATGGTGGTCAAACGCAAGCCTATCAATAATAAAAAAAGGGTTTATTAATTATTAGCGGCCCGCCTCAACTTCGCGCGGGCAATAAATATAGCCTATGTTACTCAGGGTGAATGTAGCTTTCCAATGGTGAAAGAATTTTTGTAATCGGCACAGTAGTTTTGATAATTCATTACAAACATATACACAAAAATACAAATTTCCCCTCTTTATAGTATTAGTGAAGACAAAAACAAATACAAATCTTTTCTTTTAATAATATTAGTGAAAAAGAAAATCTCTCGTGAACCAACTGAGGTTAAAGAATAAAAAGAGTCGTAAATCGCAGACAAAAGAAAAATCGTTACCAGTAAATATTCTGTAAATCAATAAAACAACTTACTCGTACGCCAACAGGACTAAAGTGAAATAAATAATTCAGGAATCAGTGTTTTATTCTCACAGTCGTTCGCAGCTTTCTTTTACTAGACGCATATCTTTTACGAGCATCGACAGCCCATAAACCTTTATATGCGGCGCAGGATATTTGAAAAATTCGTGTTTTTGCAAAAATACTAGGATGTTTGTAAAACACCTTATTGAACCTTGTCCTTTGCAAAAATTGTTTTAAATTCCTTTATTATTTTCTCGATCTCAATTTTCTTTTCATTATCTAAATGGTCTGTCATACTTACAAACTCTTCTGTTTCTATATGTTCATTAAAATTTATTGCTAATGTTTTTATATTCTTTTCTTCATTTCTGTTATCTTTAGACATTTCATCTATTTTATTTGTTCTTATCTTTTGTTCTATCCGCAAGTCCTCGTTTTGGGCTAGTTTGAATTTCTTTATCATATCCAATCCGATTATAAAATCATCAAAATATTCATTTTCTACTATGTATACATCCACCTCTTCTTCTAAATCAAATATTTTTATTTTTATTGTTATCAAGCCATCTGTTTTTTTTCACACCATTAACCGTTTTCATATATGCTATATTCTCATTGTCCTTTTTTTCTTTTATTTTAATCAGTCTTGAATTTATTAAAGAGATCTGTGAGCCTGAATCATAAATGCCGCTCACTTCTAGTTTATTTTCTAATAAGAGCTTGATTTTGATTAATGGTGTACTTACTCGTTTTTTTTCTCAGTATTTATATCCACTTCAATAATGGAGTTGTTATTTACATTTCTGGGTTTAAAAACTTTTTCAGATTCATTTTTATTTTTCTTGAACCAACATGACTCTTCCGGATGATATCTAATTCCTTTGTTCAAAGATTCACAAGTGTTACATGGCTTCTTCTCATTAGTTTTATTTTTATAAAGGAATGTACAACTCTTTACTGTACTTGAGTTTTTCTTGTACATCATACCTTCATATTTTCTTATCTCATTGAACAAATCAGTAGTGTCATTGAGTTCATCTCTGTTTAACCTATTTAAGATAAACCCAGGTAAACCTGTTGCAATAAGATCTATCATTGTTTTGGAGTCTATCGATTTGTTTATGTCTAGCATAAGCCTTTCTTTTCTAATAGCGTAATCAATAGTAGTCCTTCTTTATATCTAAATGCGAGAGCATATGTAACTATGTCCCATCCTCGGTTTTTAAAAGTTTCTAAAAATTTGTTTTTCCATTCATTCCATTCAGCCTTTATTGTTAGTTTTATGGCCATCGAGCTATACCAATCCAAACAAGATTTTTCTAAAAATAATCTCAATATATCTATTTTTGTTTCATCTTTTGATATATTAAAGCGCTCACACTCCTTTTCAAAATTCTCAATCCATTGCATTGCATTAGGGTTCTTGCTTGTGAATTTTTCAATAATAAATTTCTCTGAAATATGTTTTAGGTTATGTTGATTTTCTTTCTTTGTAGTAGTTTCTATTAATTTTTCCAAGATATGTTGCAAATTATCGTTTATGTCTATTGGTTGTTTTGTGCTTATTTCTTCTAAATATTGATCTAAAAATTGCATATTACCTTCCTCATCTCTATATGTTTTCTTAAGATCTTCATCCAATTTTATCCATATTTTTCTACTGTGATGTCTTTTCTTTATACTATTTTTTATTTTTGAGAAAGTATTCATTTTGACAATATATGTATGATGAATCACCGGCTTCAGCTCATCAGGTAAAACATAACATTTTCCTTCTTCTGTAGATATTGAGGTTATGGCTAATACATTTGATTTGCCATCATTTGAAGCTATCATCGTAAACTCAAATTGCAGCCGGTCCATCCTCTTTTAGTTAACAAAAATGTCGTTTTATAAGGTATATTATTGAGGATTTTCGAAATAAACCACAAATTGTTTCTCTGAAAACAAAGTTTTATTTTATTCAACACGCTTTTACATTATAGCAATTATCGTTTAACTAAAATTACACTTTTATCTCACCTGAAAACAAAGAAACGACATTTAAAGTTTAATAATATCGCCTCCTCAATTATATCCCTTTAATTATCTCTCTACAAGTTTTTATAACAATAAAATGCACAAAAATAATCTAAACATCATCTGTCATTGAATGATACGTCACCCCGTATCCACAGCTTAAAAATTAAAAAAATGAAATGTCATTTCCAAGGAGGTCATTTCATTACATATTATCTTTAGGCTTTTCAGTTCCTGAGTCATGACATGTTTTTTTAATCATAAATTATGAGGATTTTAACAAAAAAAAAAGTATGTTTTGGGCAATTGTAAACTTGAATTTTGTTTGTGTTATCTTTCTGGTTATTCATTACCTCTTTATTCTGATTGGTCCGAACATAAGTCAAATATATTATAACCAATCACAAAACTTATCAGCATTCATATTACCGAATTAGAATCTAAACATATAATAAATCTATAGACATTTCTAGTTGTCGAAATCGAAGTTGATAACTTTAATATCTCAAAATTGTGTGTAACTTGATATATAACTCAGGTTTTGTTTCATCGCAATCGGTTGACTATATCGAAAGATATACTACATTCATTGACTGTTAGGTGGTATGAAGTTCGACGGGTCAACTAGTTCATACTGAATGTCTTCTTTCGCTATTAATCTAAAATACTTTTTTTATAAAAATGCTATGATTACGAAAAACATTCCATTTCCGAAAATCCGACCCGTTCCAAAAGTCCTATATTTTTTAACGATAGAAATACGCCTGGACTTTTTAGGAAGGTCAAGGAAAGTGGGATTTATACTTCACTAAAGCCACCACGGAACCCTAATTATAAGAATCCCAGTCTGTATTTTCCAAATATCCTGCGAGACATGCTACACGAATGTATGTCACAGCTTCCCTCAAACAGTAATAGGTATTTTCCGTTTATGTGGATGCGGAAATGAAAAGCAAACAGACGAAGCCGTGTTTACGTCATAAAATTTTACGCATAATCATCGCGAACACGTGAAAAGTAAAGAAAATTTACACCTTAGTTATTATGGTGTTTGCTTTCGTTTTGGTTTAATGTTTAATTTTGAATGTGGTAGCTGTAATTGTAGATTTTTATGCGTTTTTTTTTAAGCTATTGCATAGCTTCTATTGCGGGCCTTGAGCGTGGAGACCGAATCCAGAAATTCCGTAACGAAAATAACCTAACACCCCCTACTCATTTGTTTTTTGAGCGTGGTGACTGATAAGAAAACAAATGAGTGAACAATCAATCAAAATTCAATTCAATGTGTGAAAGTGTAACTTCAATTAATATCAAAGAAAAAAACACAAAGGAAAAAAAATACTGCATAAATAAAATAAGTAAATAATTATAATTGCATAAGTTGATAAAAATGCTATGCAATAGCTTTACCGCGGCAGTCCCCGAGTGCCACACGTCTTTTTTTATTATTGACTAGCGGCCCGTCCCGGCTTCGCACGGGCAATGAATATAGCCTTTGTTACACAGGGTGAATGTAGCTTTCCAATGGTGAAAAAATTTTTGAAATCGGCACAGCAGTTTTTGAGTTTATTCATTACAAACATACACACAAAAATAAAAAATTTCCCTCTTTATAACATTAGTGTAGATAGGCTCGCGTTTGACCACCATCTCACCTGATGGTAAGCGATGATGTGGTCGACGATGGAGCACGCTTGCCTAGAAGTAACCTATTCACTCTTAGCTTAAAGATTTCTCCCGCTAAGTAGAACGAAAGGGTGTTTCAAATTTAAACCTACCTATGGTGATGTTGATATAGCTGTTGGATTTTGGTTGGGAGTAAAATAAAAAGAGAGGAAGATTGATTTGATGAGACCTGCCCTGCCTGGGCCTGCGTGGTGGATTACGGCCCATTCCCTCTAGAGAGGAGGCCTGAGTCCTAACCGTGGGAACATTATAAGGCCGATTATGCTAAGTATACCCCTTAAAGTATATTCGACCGACCAGCCCGCATGCTAATATTATGGTAAATAAGTATGTCATTCGATCTACTTCGATATCACTCTAAATTTTTTTTTTATGGCAATTGAGCCGATTGCGACTATTCAGCCAGTGTCACGTTGAGTTAGTATAGTCTGCCTAAAAAGCCAAATGACTTTAAACGAATTAAAAAATCTGTTACATTCAATACTTTTTATAAGATTCTGTTGTTAAACAATGATCATCTCTTTGCAACCTTGATTGTTCAACCAGTGTTGACTACATAAGATTTCAAGAATTTGATTAGATTACTCAAGTCGTTTGACTTTTTAGACCGACTCTATTAGTTATATTACTTTACTGAACTCATTTAGGGTGAGTTGCACCATTTAACTATAACGATAACAAAGCCGATAACAGTTGTCAAATCGTCGAATTGACCAATAGGAGGCCGTTTCACGGCTGGTTATGGTTTGGTTATCGTTATAGTTAAATGGTGCAACTCACCCTAAAAGACAGTTTACAGACACACGCCACTAAGAAAAATAGATAGATAAATAAAAGATCCAGTTTCATATCCACCTACGAAGTGTATTTCTATCCTAATCTGCTGTCGGCTGCAGACTGAAGCGAGTAGACTCGCAAAAGTTTGACAAGCTAATCAAACTTGTATTGATTTCAACGCGGAATATCTCTTTATACAATTTATTAAGGAAATTTTAAATTAATACTGAGGTGATGGTAGAATGGTTAATGATAAACGTCAGGTTGTTGTTTCTAAACTTTGATTAAATTAGGTAAGTAACAAACCAAATAATTTATAGGTTTGAATTTGATCACTATCCCACCTGATGGTAAGCGATGATGCAAGATGAACAAGCACGCTGCATCGTTGACCACACGATGGGGCGCGCTTGCCTAGAAGTAATCTATTCACTCTTGATTTAAAGACATCTAGGTTGTAGGTATCAGTAAACTCGGACTTCTTTTCATCTCAAATTACTTCACATTTAGGGCTTTATCACACTAGCTATATGCGAGTGGCTGCGGGGCGGGGCGGGCACTCGGCGAATGCTGCTTGAACACGCCGCGGCTGCACAGCGAAGACGACACGGACGCGTAGCAAATTCGCAACGTTTTCAACGCGTGTTTGTAGCAAGTTAACGATGTACAATACACTCAGTAACAAAATGGATTCCGACGAGGAGACACTGCTGTTGGCTTTGTTACTTAGAAGACGCTGGAGACCAGCACCTTGTTGCCTGGTCTCGTTGCGCGCCCGTAACGTATACGTTACGCGCCTTTAACGTATTCGTTGCGCACCCGTTCCGCTTTAATCCGCTAGTATGATAAGACCCTTAGACAGCATCATCCAACGCCTTGGTTCTGTTTGATTCAATCTTTGCATTAGAGTGTAGCTCTTAAATAGTGTAGGCAAAGTTTAAGTCAAAATTCAGGCATCACAATAGTTCAGCTAAGTGCTGTTGGACCACAAGTCCTCTTGAATTGTCTCAAGAGGCCTTCAGTTTTTTTTCGTACTATAATTTGTAGCTTGTAATATATCTCAGTTATGGACAGCGAGCAATAGGTAGCTCGCAGTCCTATAAAAACCAGGTACGGGTCGACGGCGCGCTGTGTTACTGCGCCATGCGTGCCTCACAGAGATGTCAGGGGCCAGTTTAAGCCAATACCTGACATGCAGATTAATCGAAGGAATTACCGTAGCCCTCGCAAAAAGGGCAATTAAAGTATCACCGTGGGTTTTAATCAGTAAAATTCTGACACCACCTCCCGCTACACTCAAAGCGGGCGAAGTCGTATGATGATTTCACACGTTAAAAAAGGGGCTAATGTGGATTACTGGTCATTTGTTTTGACCATCGCGTCCCGCCATCTTCTACTAAATACGTACTTTCGAGTCATCATTTCAGCCGAAAGACGTCCACTTTTGGACATAGGCCTCCCCCAAGTGTCGCCACACACGAACAGTCCTGTGCGTCTCGCATCCATTGGATTCCCGTAACCCTTACTAGGTCATCGGTGCACCTTGCTGGAGGCCTTCCAACTTTTCCATCTTAGTACTTTCGAGTATAGCCACTAAAACATCCGAATTGAGAACCTCCTCCTTTTTTAGAAGTCGGTTAAAAAGCCAGTACAAAATGCATTATTCCAAGTCAATGACCCCACAAAAATGAAACCTTGCTACACCAGTCGTGAGGGCGCAACTTCATTCATGTTACAGCTCCAATTACTAAGCAAGGTACCATAATGAAAATTCTAATTAGTCTACCACTTTCAACTGCAATTACCATTATGAAAATATTTACCGCCAGAGTTGTTCCAACAAGTATTATTCTTGTTTCAACAGAAATAAACAGCGTTTAATGAAAAATAAATCGAGGTGACGTCTTCGCCTTTGGGTCGTATTGTGTGTATACAAGGGTGGTAAATACTGAGTTCGTTAGTTTTGTGACGTATTTTGACTTTTGATAGCTTGAGTTCGTGGTTAATTTATGTTTAAAAAGGCCTGAAGTTGTTTTAAATCATTTTGCAATTTCCTTAATTATTTTGTAAAGAGAAATTATAAATGAAGCCACAGTCAGCCTCGTTTTATAACTAAGCTACAGGGAAATGAGATAGCCTCTAATAAACAAATCATTGTATTTTTTACAACATCAACTAGTTCAAGAGCGAGCGAAGCGAGCTCGGAATAGAGTTCACTCAGACGCGGACAAGTTTGTTTAGAAAATTAAGGTGGAAGCGGAGCAGAACGGAGCTTCCGCTTAAACTTCCTGATTATTATTTTTTTTACAACCACCCAGTAATAGCAGCTATCATGGTATAGTATCAATCAAACGCTCGTTATATCGGTGACTTAATAATTTAGAGAGCAATATAGATTTTTAGAGGTGAATGAATAATTATATTAAAAAGAAGTTTGTTTAATTAGCATACTTTTATAAGGGTCGAAATAAAACAACGTTCGTTTTTCCATTCAATCGTTTAACACGAAAAATGAGAGCAGTTTTTACCAGAAGCAACTTACTTATAAAATTATTAGTCATGCGATTTCATTTCGACCTACAATTCAAACACAAAGACACTCCTCTCGAGATTAAATTAAAAATAAAACGATTGAAGGGATTTCAAAAATAATTTGAATCAAGTAAAAAGCGCTCGTATACTATATCGATGTGCTCTCGAGAGCCATTGTGGAGTGGAACTGGCACGCAACATCCCCCCCAACGTTCCACTTTTGAATCTGGAGAACCGAGGCGGTTTCAACGACTTTTTACGTTTTTTTTTTATTTCACTTTTTTTTAACAGTCTGCAGCCAACGTTTTGAATCGTTCCGATTATTATGTTTGCCAGTATTACGTTGATATTCAAACTCATTTATTAAACGAACAATAGTGAGTTTAAATGTAAAGCCTTTTGTATTTTACTCTAATCCCTTTAGCGTTGGAGCTGGAAGGAAATATATTACGCTAAGATAAATAAATAAAGGGCAAAGTAGAAGTACCATGAGCAATAAATGTCGGGGGTTTGATGAGCACTTGATTATTTCATGTTTCCCTTTTCCGTAAAACTAATCCGGAGTGTAGGCGTGACATTCACACCTCTCTTACTAATCTCAATTAAGCTGGTGGAAGGTTTATGGCGGTCGTTTCGCACTTGACCGTTTCCCGTTAGGGCTGGTCCCGTCGAGTGCTCGAACAATTTATGAGCTAACGCATGTGACATGTTGACCCACAATTGTAGCGGGAAAAGAAAAATGGCGGACGGATTGTTGCCAGTGTTAGCATGAATTGTTTTGTTGGTTTCATTTGTGTTGCATGACTGATATTGGTTGGATGAGAGTGGTTGAGGATTAAGAATGTTGTTAACGACTTCTATATGTACTGTACAATCATCCTATATGGATCCAACTGTTGAGACACAGGGCTCACATCAAATGAAAGCATTTATTTCAAATAAAACATTTACACACGCTTTTGAATTGTCTAGTTTTCAATTACAAAAATGATGCTAATTGTAGTGTGTTTCACTTAAGAAGTTTCTTCGCTTAAGAAGTCTCTATGGAAAAGAATGTGCAAGAAACTCTATGGACACTCTTAGAAATCATTTACTGTCATGTTATTTTTTTTAATGATATGAACTAGTGCTTGACTAGAATCCACCTGATGGTAAGCAGTGATGCAATCGTTGATGGAGAAGCGCACTAGTTTATTTAGAACCATTATGCGCTATTTTCGTGTTAATTAGCTGTTGTAGAAGTTTCCTCTTTTAACCCCAGTATAACGTAAAGTTTTGGACTTACATGCACCTAACGCCAGTTGCCAAGACATCGCTTTCCGTATTGGCGCCTGCATTATTTCATGCTCACCAAACACGTGTGAAAACACTTCAATTTTGAACAAGAAGGATTTAACTGCCTTAGTGCCATTAATGTCAATATCTAACAATAGATTAGAGGTAGATAGAAGGTGGATTTTATTTACATTGTGCTTACATAATAGTAGAGAAAAGTAATAGATAACATGATTGAAAAGAGTGTCCATGAAGATTCTTGCAAATTCTTCTCCATAAAGTTCTACGCTTTGGATTATTTTTTATATTTATTGCAATTAGCATAATATTTTTGACTGGCTGGCTTTTGACAATTCAAAAGTGAGAGTATGAGTATGAGACTTAGGTAATTTTGTCTCATACATAAGTTGTCACTTTTTTATTAACTAATTGACGAAGTTTAGCCTAAAATATGTACTTTTTATTTTATCTAAAAAAAATGATTGTTCCACCGGGTAAAAGTAATCCTTTGAATTTTATAGTTATCTTATTTATTTCCTTTTTAGGTCAAAATCGTTCCGCCAATATTATCAATGTGTGAAAAATAGACAAAATATTAGTATATGCTATAGATATGTTTTGGTTGACAATTTAAAAGTGTATAATATCGTTTTTTTGAAACTGGCAAGAAAAACAAAACAAATAATTCGCGGTTTCGTCGAGATAACAGAGTGAAAAATGTTTGTTTCCGTTTTGTTTTTGTAAAGCCACTTCACACGTGCTGACGTTCACGTTGTTTTGATAGTTTCGGTCATAATGTCGTAAAACTGTTTACAATTTTAGGTTATTTACCTGCTTTCGTAATGATTTTTATCGTCCAGAATATTTTGATGGGCATACGTTTAGTTCATAATAGAGACTAATTCTTTTTCTATGATCCAAAAATCATGATCTGTTTACCGAAGTTTTCACTGTGTAATATCTATTTTTTAGTGATGGAAATGTTGAATAAGGATTGTACTTATATTAGCTTCTTCCAGCGACTTTTCCCGCGTGAAATTAGGTTTTTCCGTACAAACTTTAAACCTCCGTTTTACCTCTTAGGACGGATTTTACGAAACTCCACCCAGATTCGTAAAATCCGTTCTTTACGGATGTCTACACACTATAAGGAACTTACCTAAGTTTGTAGGTGTTATAGTTTCTGAGATTTATGATTAATCAGTGAGTGGTATTTTGCTTTTATATATTAGATAGATAAAAGGCACCAGATAAACTTGTGATAAAGTACTTTGACTTTTTTCTAAAATCTTTGCGAAGGTCCTCGAAAAACCAATTAATGAACTGTTTTTTATGACTAGAAAATGTAAAGGATCGCGATAGACGTCGATTGAAGATAGCTTTATATCTTCCGTTTAATAAATTAAGAATGTCTAGAAATGTAGGAAGGTTCATAACCGTTATTCTAAGTTTATCTGGCGCCTATCTTAGTTTATATTTTACACATTCAGTCTTTCCGAACTTTTCAATTTTCCGGGCAATTTTTTCAATTTTACTGTCCCTAAAAACTTTACTTAGACCAGTCTTAAGTTAATCAGTTATGGTCTTAATAATAAAATCAACCATTCAGTACAGCCGGCCCCAAGTGATGCATTTTCTAGCGAACAACATTTCTTATTACTTTTTCTAAAACATTACTTTAAGTATTATATGCGAAATCCGAAACACATGTCTAGTATTTTTATGTAAAGAGTATATGTACAAAATTTCCTGTATCATGAAAAATCACAAAGTGAGTGCCGTGACCTGTGTTGTACTTAGTGTCGGTGGTAATATCCAACATGTGACCTTTTTAAATATTTTTGGTAAAAAATATAACATGGTGTAAAAAACTATTGGAATCCATTCAGTTACTGATTCTGAACAGACTATATTCAGGTTTCGCATATACTAAAAATATTATTGTATATTTCAACTAGATATTCACAAAGCAAGGTGACGAGTGAGCCATTTTACAAAAGTAACTCGACAAGCAATAAAATAATACAATTTTATCGTGTGATAAAATCTTAACATTCCATAAGACTCAAGTCTTTATGCAAAACGGATGAGCGACTGAAGAAATAATATCTCACAAGTTTGGAGAGAACTATTAAAATATGATACGTTTTATGGCCGTCGCCTTTTTACTGTGAGCAATGGCTTCTAGTATTGTCAAGGTTCTTTCAGGAGTATTTATTTATACCTTACGGTGCGTCTAGATCTGGAAAATACGCCTGCAAACTGCGCTCGTGCATTTCATGTTCGTACAAAGCGCGCGCGGCGCTGGGATTCGTATGTACCTACGAGCCGTGCGCGTAGTGCACGCACGCCGTTCGCAAGCGATTCGCGAACGGCTCGCGAGCGGCGCATTCGCCAGATCTGGACGCACCATTACGTCTTGATGGTCTATCGTAAACCACAGTTTGTTTGCGAAAGCTGAAAGATGTTTTAAAACATCAAAACAAATATATAACCTATTTGATGTAATAAAATGCATGTTTTTAAAGTCGGAAATCATCTAATGAATCATTCTGGACCCTTCCTAGGGGTCCCTAGAGGTGCCACGGGAACTTGATTCCGGAACCGTGGCACTCCCAGGTAAATTAAAACAGTGCTTGGTACTTTCTACTAAAACAAACACTAGTACTTGGTATTAACCACCTTCAATGACTTCTCGCGCCCTAGGGTGGTGCGGCAGGGCGTGTCAGACTTTTACTGACTAAAACCACACCTTTGTTCCTTCTTTGCCCTTTGTATTCCACAACCACGGGTTTCCCATTCGCAAGTAACCACGAAGTAACCATGGCCCCAGTAGGCTTCCGCCCTGCTGGGCCCCTACAATGCATCTTAAAGCTGAGGCCATACTTATTACACAACCACGCGAATAAAATCGCATTTTAACGCATGTGTATTTTGTCAGTGAAAACTTGTGAAGACTTTAAAATCTTTTCCTAGACAAACTAAAGCTAGAACTACCGTAGAACGACGTCGCGTGACGGGGATCTAATGTAGCTCTACAAGTCTAATTGCCATCCTTACTAATATTATAAAAGCGAAAGTGAGTTTGTTTGTTTGTTTGTTTGTTTGTTTGTTTGTTTGTTACGTCTTCACGCCTAAATGGCAAAACCGATTTTGATGAATTTTGGTACCTACAGAGATAGTTGGGACCCTGGAGACGGACATAGGCTATTTTTTTTTTATAAAAAAAGTGAGAAAAGGGGAGAAAGAGGGAAGGTCATTTTTGTACGCCGGCGAAGCCGCGGGCAAAAGCTAGTATAAAATATATGGAGACCGACGCACCCAGATCGGCGTACGTGGCACACATGTGCGCAGTGTAGTTCTTTCATAAATGCTTTAGACTACATGCGACACTTGTATCATTTCACGTATCGTATCTTCTCTTATTGGCTCGTTTTCACGTGTACATTTCAAGTATCGTATCTTCTCTTATTGGCTCGCTTTCACGTGTACATTTCACGTATCGTATCTTCTCTTATTGGCTCGCTTTCACGTGTACATTTCACGTATCGTATCTTCTCTTATTGGCTCGCTTTCACGTGTACATTTCAGCAACGTTCCAACTAGTTTTCAAGATTTCTAAAATCCGTTCCTTGCTTTAAAATAAATGGCCCTTCGGGAAAGTCGCACATGTGAGGCGGGAAACACGTCTTTAACGTAACACGATTACGTAATGCGGTCAGAGAAACGCGCGAAGACGCGAGACGTGAAATATGGGCGGTTTGAATTAATTCGGAATGCGCCGTAGCTACCTATATTGTGTGTGTGAAGTCTGTTCGCGGCTGATAAATATTGTTGTATTTTTTTTTTGGGCTATATTCGCGGATTAATGATCTGTGATTGTGATTTCATCAAATTCTGACTATTGCTTCAGCTGGCTTGATTTAGATTGATGAAAAATGTATTGTTATTTTGTACATCAATGTAATTTACATTTACACTCACTGTATTAGGTACTTGTGCCCCATTTTTTTGTACTTTTTTTTACAGTTTGTTTTTTTTTGTTGTTTGTACGTTGAACTTCTTTGTTTTATCAAATGGTTTTCCATACTATCTATACTCTACCTACTTATGTGAATGCTGGAGTGAATAGGCTCTTAATAAACTAGTGCGCTTCATCAACGATTGCCATCAGGTGGGATAGCAGTCAAGCACTATTTTATATAAATTTTAAAAAAAGAAGAAAAAAAGTATATCTACTACATAAATCATAAAGTTTGATTGTTTATTTATTTGGACGCGAAAATCTCAAGAACTACTGCTTCGATTTGTAAAATGATTTTAGTGTTCGATAGCTAATTCAATGAACCTAGTAGTAACCGAAGCCGCGGGTCAAATCGCAGAGGACAACTAGTCACATTAAAATTATAAAGGCGAAAATTTGTGAGCGTGTGATGGTGTGTGTGTGTGTTATGTGTGTTTTTGTTAGTTCTTCACGCTCGAACGGCTGAACGGATTTGATAATAATAATAAGGGATACTTTTTATCCTGGGAGTATGTTTACGTGGGAAAATCTACTTTCACGAGGACGAAACCGCTGGAAAAACAAAAATAAAATATATATTCCACAACTATCACACAACGCCGTCTAGTCCTAAGCTAAGCAGAGCTTGTGTTATGAGTACTAGACAACTGACAAACATACTTATATATTTCTAAATACATACATATGATAGATGAATTACACCCAGACACAGAACAAATGATCATGCTCATCACACAAACTTTTGAGTGGGAATCGAACCCACGGCCTCCGGCCTAACAGTCAGGGCCGCTAACCAATAGACCAATAGGCCTGTCTAATAATAAACAAGCTGCAAATCTACCAGGAAAAACCTCTACAATTTAATCAAAAAGAAAGAATGGGACTACATTACTACAAATGGCCGCTACAGCGGAGCAGCACGTATACGTCTGTTCAGCGCATACTTTTCTGACAAATAGTCGGAAACTGTTAAAACTACTGGGTACTGGCCGTAATTTATTGAAGCTACGAGCAACGCTGTTAGTTCGTAGCCTTCCTACTACGCTCGGTAAAAATCCTATGGGACTGCTACCGGTAGCTGAACGGTCCCTCGATTGAAATATCGGAATTTGAATATCGTTTTGGGATATCCGTTGACGATACAACCAGCGGATAACATCATTTCATCGTTCATGTTTTGATTCGATTATAGCCTGTTGTTATGTTCTGTTTTGTTAGCCCGATTTTAAATTCAGCTATCGCATTTTCGTTTGGTGGCATGCAGTGCCGGATTAGCCACGCAGCAAGAGTAGCTATGGGCCCCGCGCATTGGGGTGGGCCCCGCTTGGACGTACAAAAAACAAAGAAATCAGAAACTTTATTTCAAACCAGCTTTTGCCCGCGGCTTCATTCGCATACATAAAACATAACCTACGTCACTCAGGAATAAAGCAATTTCTATCGGTGAAAAAAATTTTCAATCGGACTAGTAATTTCAAAGATTACCTCCTACAAAAAAAAAACCGACCAAGTGCGAGTCAGACTCGCCCATGGAGGGTTCCGTAGCAGCAAGTAACATAATATAAAAGTTCTTGTAGTTCGTTGTAACTTTGATCGATGTTTTAATAATAGTGTATTTTTTTTTAGATTTATGCCGTATTAAAAAAAAACTACTTACTAGATCTCGTTCAAACCAATTTTCGTTGGTAGTTTACATGGTGATGTACAGTAAGGCCGCAAAAGTCCATAGGAACGCTAAAGATTACATTGCTACGAACCGAGCGAGCGCGATACTGCCGTGCGTATGTGTGCGCATGTATGAGTATCCACATTCCACAGATAACACACACTAAGGAACTGTCGTCGCAGTGAGCTGTTCTTACCATAGCATTGATAAAATTCGTGCCAATACGTCATGTGCTGGTAGCCGTGTGAACTAAGTGTTGGATTCGCAAATCACGTAACCCGAGTTCAAATCATGGTCGGTCCGTTGCAGTTATTTCTTACTTTGAAAATTCCTAATCTATATTGATATAGTTGTTTTTTTATATTTCTATGAAAAATACTATTGCATTTTTTGCACTAAATAGTTGCAAATTACGAATGTGATCTATTAACCACAAGAAGAATCACATTCGTAATTTGCAATTATTTAGTTGTTACATCTTTTCGATGTTATAAGGTGGAAATAAAAAGACGTGTTTAATAAAAATGTTTATTCTTTATATTTACAAATTAAACATTTATGAGAATTGTGACGTCGAATTGTTACCTAGACAAAAGTTATCTTGTAACCGTTATCTATGTTACGCCTAAGATTGTTTGTTGGAAGTATACCCACTTAGACCATTCATAATATGAATAACGTAACAATGAACGGATATTCAAATTTTAATAAAATAAAATATAGGTAATTGTTTATATCCAGTTATTTATTGAAAAGTGATATATGATTTGGAATTTGTAAACATTTTATTTTTGTGTAACGTCACAATGAATGTATTGAGGTCATAGCTTAATTGTTCATTTTCTTGACGAAAAGAAGATTGAAACCAAACCTCAATTTCTGTTAAAAGAACTTTAGTTCTCACAAGATAATCGTCAATTAGATGAGAAAAATAAATTGAACTATAGTATTATGTTAAAACAGTGCGGGTAGAAGAATAAAAAACGAAATAGACTCATGATTATTGTCAACAAAATTGATAGCGAGTTCACTGCATTCTTAAGATGAGGCGATGGCACAAGTTAAAAGATATAGCTGTTTTAAACGAAAGTAAACACAATATAATACAGTGTTTGTTAACGAATAATCACAGATATGTTAAAATAAAATGGTAGGCCATTTAGTTTAGTTAACATTAAATATTTAGTGCGAAACGTAATCGTTCTTGTTTGTGCCTCTCTGTCAAGTACGGCTTTTTAGCAGGTTTTCTGTGATGCACGCCTTCAGCGTGAAGTGCACGGCGAACAGTATCCATCGAGGTGTCATATAATTCCGCAAAATGTCTCGTTGGTGCGAAACCATTCGTTTCGTATACGTCCACCATATGTCGTCGCTGCGCCTCGCTAATAAGCTTCGGTCTCCCACTTCTCTTTCGACTAGCAAGGCTACCTTCTTCCTCATATCTTTTTAGCCAAAGATTTACAGTATTTTTCTAAAATAAAAAAAAATATATATTAGGCAGCTATACCTACTTCACTTCATTTTCATTATATAAAATGTTAATAATCATAATTATTGAATATAATTTTAAAATAAAACTGCATTTATTAATCCAATAACCAATCCAATAAACCCAACGATTTACGTATTTCTCTTTTAAACCTCATAAAGATACGATGAATGGATTCATAAATGGCATACGTTTTAATTAGAAGATTAATTTGTAATAAAGTTACAATTCATTAATAGCTATTATACTCACATTCAGTCCGGTTTCTTCAGATATTTGTGTTTTATTAAGACCACTTTTATGCAGCCCAATGATAGTCGCCCTCACTTCAATACTAATATTAGCCTGCATTTTGCGAATATTACAATACTGTCAACCTCACGTCACTAACCAACAACTACAACCAAACGACAGTTCATGTCTACCTCGCAGAAATCTAATTCTTTATTTAGTTTTTTTGTGATCTACCTTTCTAACTCTAAGAAATGTGTGAACAAGTTAAAGAATAATTTAAAATATGTAATGCAAATACATAACTTCCAATCGGGTAAGAACTTACAAAAAGTCAATAATTGCGTGGGATTTGAACTTGCGGCACACTGATTTGCGCTTCAATCTGTGTGCCTATACCACTGGGCCATCTTGACTTATGATAAGTTGATGAAATTGTGGATTTCAATCATTTGTTGGCGAAACTTGAAAATAAAAGGTCGTAAGTCAAACTAAACGTCAAACGAATAAGTTTTAAGAATTCTTATGGACTTTTGCAAGTGATAGTACATCATATATTTTTTTTAGTTTTATCATTCTCTTATTTTAGAAGTTACAGGGGGGAGGACACACATTTTACCACTTTGGAAGTGTCTCTCCCGTAAACTATTCAATTTAAAAAAAAAATGATATTAGAAACCTCAATACCATTTTTAAAGACCTATCCATAGATACCCCACTCGTATAGGTTTGATGAAAAAAATTTTTTTGAGTTTCAGTTCTAAGTATGGGGACCCCAAAATTTATTGCTTTTTTTCTATTTTTGTGTGAAAATCTTAAAGCGGTTCACATAATACATCTACTTACTAAGTTTCAACAGTATAGCTCTTATAGTTTCGGAAAAAAGTGGCTGTGACATACGGACGGACAGACAGACAGACAGACAGACAGACATGACGAATCTATAAGGGTTCCGTTTTTTGCCATTTGGCTACGGAACCCTAAAAACGAACTTCACCTCTTACTTATAGTGTAGATATACCAATAACAGGCACTGTTGAATTGACAAAATGTCTCTCAGTCAAAAAAAATTGAAGCAAAGTTGCAAGTCAAAATATCTATGACGTATAACCACTACCGAATTATTCATGAAGATAATGTAGGCAACTACCTATGGACGATAGCGCTGCAGCCGCGCTGCTGTCGCGGGGCACTTTGCGGCTAATTTGAAGGCCTAAGAGAGTATTTTTTAAAATTCGCCCCAAAGGATAATGAAACGAGTCATTTTGGGGGCCCCTTAGTAGAAATTACTACGGGCCCCGCGCTGACTTAATCCGGCACTGGCGGCAAGCTAGTATCCGGACGAACTTTGTGCTCCGGAAATGATAGCAAGTCTTTGATTAGATGTCAGAAGCAGAATAAATGTAAATAACGTTACTTTTTCTAATAATCCGAATCTGAAATATCAAAAAACACTACCTTATCACGCTATAACTATAACAGCGAAAGTCAAAGAAATACCTATATTATATGTACCTAATCGTATGTATGTGTATGTGTTGGTTTTGTTCACGCTTAATCGTGCCCCCTAGCCAAGTTACAACCGTTTCTATTCTATTTTCTTGTGTCGAACGCCTCGAGTTGGCCACGCCTCCGTTCTTTTG
Source organism: Mythimna ferrago (assembly GCA_910589285.2). Taxonomy (NCBI): domain Eukaryota; kingdom Metazoa; phylum Arthropoda; class Insecta; order Lepidoptera; family Noctuidae; genus Mythimna; species Mythimna ferrago. The sequence goes on along the minus strand of OU342686.1, from coordinate 22,469,785 downwards.
TTCTGACGTTTCTACATTTTTTTACAATGACGCAGGCGAAATCACTAGTAGAAGCGACAACGTAATACCTACTAAATATTTTCGTTGATAGTTTCTTGAGAAGAAAATACGCAACGTCCTACGCGAAAGTTGTTAACATAGTTTATTTTCACCGACGTTTGATAAATCTATTAAAATGCCTTAAATTCTATTTAGTGAATTAGACCATTAGTATCAAAAGAGCACGCGCAAAGGTAATTTATTATTCTTCCAATGCATTTTTGATCTTTTTACCTCACTATTCTCGAGCCAGCCTAGTTACAAAAACCGGCCAAGTGCGATTGGGACTCGCGCACGAAGAGTTCCGTACCGTCCGTTTCTACAATTGCCGAAACGGATCTTGAGCGCTCGGCGTCAGAGTGGGGATCGCTTTGCGCATTCCATACATTGGCGACCCAATTGTCTTCGTTGTTAGATAAAAGAAGAAGAAGAAGAAAGAAGAAAAACGTTTATTCGTGCCTCACACAATCATATAAACAAAAAATACACAATGAAAAGAAAAAAGAAAGATATAATCAGTGCGAGGCCAAAAAGGCACCTAACTCAGCATATGCTACGTTATTAAAAACGATAAATAACGCAGCGCTGATATTCTGTTAGGGCCTGCTGTGATGTCACGAACATATTTACGGATGTTACATAACAATAGTCAATCAAAAAAGAATGAACAAGGAAGAGATAGAATATATATATACCTGTGTATATAAAATTCGTGAATTTATATGTGTGTAATATATAAATATAGTGCATATAAGAATAATTAGTAAATCATAGACCGACGCCTAACGCTCCTACATACATCATTTGTCAATACCATAGACAAACGGAGGAACGCGGGCGTCCGGTGAATCAACTGTCAAAAAAAAAAAGAGTGAAAGTGAAAAACAAAACAAAAGGTGTGTAGGTAAATCATAATTCAATGAGGTAAATACATATTATTACATAAATGTCCATTTTAAAAGTGATTCGGGTGTATCTAAAATGTTACTGTGTTTAATTGTGAAAGAACATGCAGCAACGCAGGGAACGAATCAGGAGTGACGTCTATGACGCGAGGGCGCAGCGAGCTAATCACTGACACTCCCCGCCCCCGCGTCTCACTTCGCACCACTAAAGAGACCGAATATTTGACTTCTGCGCAACTTGAAGCCAGCGCTCAAGATCCGTGACGGCTATTGTACTATGGGGGCTAGTATCTCCGCACACGGGCCACAAAAAAAAGCTAGAAGCAGCCACAAAAAAAGCTAGAAGTGGCGTCAAAAAAAAGCTGAAGCGCGCGACAGCTTGTGGCCGAAGAATCTAGAAGCGGCTTCTAGCTTTTTTTTTTTGTGGCGGCACCGCCGCCACGTGCGGCGTGCGGCGCGGCACACGGGCCACAAAAAGAAGCTTGAATCATCTTTTTTTGTGGCCCGTGGACGCATAAATATTTATTTTATTGTTTTTAACAGACTTCAAAAAGAAGGAGGTTCAATGTTTAGCTGCATATATTTTTAATATTTTTTGTTATAGCGGCAACAGAAATACATTATCATTCTGTAAAAATTTTAACTGTGTAGCTGTCAAGGTTCATGAGATACAGCTTGTTGACAGATGGACAGCGGAGTCTTAGAAATAGGGTCCCGTTTTACCCCTTAGGTACGGAACCCTAATAATGTGATTTACACTTATTACGTGTACAATTATAATAATTTATTTGACATATTTGTGTCGTCTATAGTGGGGTACCTGGCGTGTGTCCAGGCGAACTATTAATACGCCACAGATAATATATATTTTATAGAGGTGCAACCGAGTTTGTTTACTCTATGCATCGTGTATCACATAGACATTGTATTATATTATTTATTGCGTTTTGATGAGTCATTAGTTCAGCTTGTGAATATAGACTGCGATCATAAATTATTTGAATTAATTATTATGTGTATTCAGCAACAGGTTTTGAAATAAACAGGTATGTTTAATTAATGAAATAAAACAAACAACTGGTAAATTAAATTATATTCGACAGTTTTTTTTTTTAAATTACCTCATCATCATTTCAGCCAAAAACGTCCACTACTAGACATAGGCCTCCCCCAAGCGTTTTACAATGACCGATCCTAGAGTCTGTCTAATAATCCAACCGACTTGGGTAATTATTAGGATAAAATGAAATTTGATGTAATCATTGTTTGCTAATAGAAGAACCTTATAAAAAGTATCGAATATAAGTATTTTTATTATTATGTTAAATACTAGCGGCCCGTCCCGGCTTCGCACGGGCAATAAATATAGCCTATGTTATTAGTATAGATTATACAAAATTCCCAAGTCGGTTGATTTTTTAGACAGACTATATGCATCTCGTATCCATCGGATCCTCGTAACCCTCACCAGGTCATCGGTCTACCTTGTGGGAGTTCGCGATACCATCCGATAAGATTATCTATTTTCTGTGTATGTATTTGAAAGGAGAAAGTGACTGATATATTAACGCACAGCCGAAACTATTGAGACCTATTGAGACTAGGAGTGTAAAATTTTGTATTAGGTTTCCTTTTATGACGTAGACGAGCGTTAAAAGACGGTTTTAAAAAATTCAGCACCTAGAGGTATGAAACCGGGGGTTGGTAGCAATGAACGGATTTTCATGCCGTTTACTCCAATAGACAGATTCTTATGAAAGGTTTAAGTTTATAATATACTAGCTTTTGCCCGCGGCTTCACCCGCGTACATAAAATATAGCCTATGTCACTCAGGAATAAAGCAGCTTTCTGTCAGTGAAAAATTATTAGCAATCCGACCAGTACTTTCAGAAATTACCTCCTACAAACAAAAGAACAAAAAAACAAACTTTAACTTTATTATATTAGTGTAGATGCAGAAAAAAAAAGTTGTTACTAAAAAGTACTGAGTATACATATAGATGGATGGAGAGGAAGAGGAAGGCCAAAGAAAAGGGAGTCAGTGATAGTACCACAGGTTACAGTACAAAATGGTAGAAAAAAACGTGTTGCGCTGACCCCAAGTAATAAGGCACAAGGGCAGGAAGAAGAAAAGTAGAGAAAAGCTGAGAATTTCAAAGATTTGGCATACCCGTGCAAAGCTGAGGAGAGTCGCTAGTATTGCGTATAAAATAAAAACGCTTCCAAAATCAAAACACATTAATATTGCAGTAAAATGCACCGGACATAATTTTAGACCAAAAACAAGCATGTAAATCTCTGCACATACTTAATTTAAATACTCATTTATATCAGTCACAACATGCATCTTTTACATTTTTATCTTTTTTTTTTAATATCTTCGTCCACAGTGCAATGACAACAGTTTTATGACGTAAGTAAGGTTAAACCTAGCTTTTACTCGCATCTTTTTTCATTCGTTTTTTTTCTTTAAATAAGGAAATACAAGGAGTAATTATTAAATGTACATGTTATTTAAGAGACATGGCTGCTCGTAAAGTACGTGTAAGTTCGTTTACAAGACAAGCCATCATGAACAACAAACAAAATTTTCTTTCTACCTGTCTCTTTTTTTAGGGTTCCGTAGTCAACTAGGAACCCTTATAGTTTCGCCATGTCTGTCTGTCCGTCTGTCTGTCTGTCCGTCCTCGCTTAATCTCTGTGACCGTTAGCACTAGAAAGCTGAAATTTGGTACCAATATGTATAACAATCACGCCGACAAAGTGGTAAAATAAAAATTGGAAAAAAATGTTTTATTAGGGTAGCCCCCCTATATGTAAAGTGGGAAGTGATTTTTTTTTTAATTTCAACCCTAATGTGTGATATATCGTTAGATAGGTATTTAAAAATGAATAGGGGTTTACTAAAATCATTTTTTGATAATGTCAATAATTTCGGAAATAATCGCTCCAAAAGTAAAAAACAATATGTCCCCCCCCTCTAACTTTTGAACCATAAGTTTAGAAAATATGAAAAAAATCTGAAAAGTAGAACTTTATAAGGACTTTCTAGGAAAATCATTTTGAACTTAATGGAAAGAACAGTTTTTGTACAAAAAGACAAAAAGGTTCTACAAAATAATTTCTGGACTAAGTTTGTAGTATAATCGTATATGCAAGCATTTTTTTAAACCCATAAGTGGGTACACTTATTGTGACGGACGGGAAACTAAGGAACCCTACACTGAGCGTGGCCCGACACGCTCTTGGCCGGTTTTCTTTGTACAAAACAGAAGAATCAGTGTTCCTTTGCAAATTGATTCCTATTAGATATTGAGATTTAAAATTTGGTTTAGTTTTGTGTCAGGCGTGATCTCGGTAAAATAGAGCTGAGAACTTTATTGTAATACTAGCTGTGCCCGCGATTTCGTTCGCGTGGACTACAGGATTTTGAATTTATTTTTTCTAAAATAAAAGTCTATGCCTATGTTACTCCTTATTACATCAGCTACCTGCCAAAAAAAGTCCCTTCAAAATCGGTCCAGCCATTTCAGAGATTATCCCGGACAAACAGACAAAAATTGTAAAAAATGTTATTTTGGTGTATACACCGTATATATATTCATATCATAATCATCATCATCATCAGTCTTTTTAATTTTCCCACTGCTGGGACTCAGGCCTCCTCTCTAGGAGAGGGAGGGTTATTCATATGCATGTTGTAAAAAGCAGTTACGAGTATATCAATATTACAAACAGACACTCCAATTTTATTTATATGTATAGATTGTTTACCTCAGCGAAGTTTGCCAACTATGTTGACTTTATGCATTTGCTGCCAAATACTACAAAAACATTAGAATGTGTATATCCCATCAATATTATGTACTACGCACTATAAGTCGATGGTATACACCGCTAAATTTTAATCGTTTTAATCCCGTGGAGGGTCGATCCGGTACATGAAACACTAACGATTTGTAAAGATAAAATTAAAAAATAAAGTACCTTTTTTTCGAAACTCGTATTAATTTACGTATGTACAAAATTAATTTCTTTAAGAAAACGTCAGCTGAGCGAGTTCAATGACCTGTAGTTAATAGTCGGCGTTGCGTACAAACCACCTATATTATGATTCTATGATTCAAATGGTAAACAAATTAACTATTCATTACGAAGACATGGTTTAAAGGACTTTGTATCCAAACCAAAAACATTATGAAAAAAAAAACGGTATTCCTTTGGTCCACTGACCTCTTTTGGTCCGTTAAATATCTGTTTTCATTTACTTCATAGAAGGCAGTCAGAAAGTCTACCGCCGCCGCATGTCTGACACTTATCCTCCTTGGGAATGCTGTTGCTGGTGTTTTACACGCCACCACGCGGTGACCTCAGGTGCTTAACAGTACGCACGGTCTCAAAATATCCCTTAGCCGCCTCTTACGACACCAACTGGAAGAAATAGAATGGTGTTATTCTTTACGTCCGGACACTATACGGTAAAAGGCTGCTTCGGAGTTTTACCTGTGTCATTAGTCGAAAAGAAAGAAAAAATATTTATTTGGCGACTGTCACCAGGATCACACAACTTAAATAAATTAAAAAGTAAACAATAACACAATTAAAGCGCGAGAAATAGTCGCTCGCGTACTTCGCAATCCAGTTTCTAGAACTACAATTTGTCTTTGTAATATCACAAATATTTGGATTGCCAAGTATTTTACAACCTAGATGATTGTAATATAACAACAAAATTCGCTGGAATTATAATATTAACAAAGTATATTTCGTCGGCATCGTTAAAATGTTATACTTTTACAAAGTAATCGTGGGAGGATTACGAGTATTTATAATGTCTTCATGTCGACAGGATAGTCCGCTTTGATGTCGGCGGCCATTAATTATTCCTCTTTATTTAGTTTTGTTTTTGAACGAAAACAACGGGAATTAATTCAATTGGATGTTAAAGATGTTTTAATAATGGGTAACTGAAATGTTCGAAAGGGTAACCGTGCCCCTGGAACGCAAAGGGCAAGTTAAAGGGCAAAGGTGGGTTTTTTAGTAAAAGTCATTCCACACCGCGGGAGACAAGAAAAGTTTATGTAATTTTTTTATTGTTATCTATGTGGAAATTTGAATGCAGCTATATAGGTAGATACATTGGGCACACGTGCGTCACGTACGCCGATCTGTAGCCCGATTCCCGTAATAATAACCGTAACGATATCGCAGCGATTTAGTCGTTTAGACCATTTACGTATTCACATCCATCAATCGAGTTTGAACGACACCGATTTTAAAGTCGTTTGAAATTTGTCGATTTAAAAAAAAAACCTGTATTACATTATCCTGGTTATTACTTATTAATTTAACTGGAAATAAGTCGATAGATCGTGAATACCGCTTTTGGATAGGCCTTCGATCGAACGAATATGAAACTTCAACGATATTCGGCTTGTTTGATTTTACGTGAATCAGGCTACAGGGCGCGTCGATCTCCATACATGACTTGTAGAGCTACATTAGATCCACGCCACACGACGCGACTCTACGGACAACACAAGCGTGGCCCACGTGTGCATTGGTCTTATGTAGTTTCCGTTTTAACTTGAGAAGCGAGTAGGTGAAAGAGAGAAAGGAAGATGGGAGAAAGACATTAGGCATCACGACGCCTGCGTCGGTACCATGAATGTGTGGTCTTAAGAAGTAATATAAGATGTTAGTAAAAATACAGTTTTATTTTCCTTAATCTCGCAATTAATAAAGAAAATTTGTCGTGAAAACATGCGAACCCAATCTTCAATCAATCGAAAATGATGAGTTAATAAAACATAGTGAAATTCACCCTAAATGTACTGTCAAATAAACGTGCTTGTAGCCAATCAAATCTTTATAAATCTGCAATAAAATTTACATGAGAGTTACTCTGAAACTAAATGTAAAAGAGTTTAGTTGCTTATCATATATTGGATCTATCTTTTATTTTACAGACATCTTGTACCTTTTTCATCGATAGAACAGAAAATAAAACGTACCTACAAAAACGTCTTCTATTTACTATAACATACTTACATATTTCAGCCACGCACACATCGTTTGTCTATGGTATACGCACAAAATATATTATCTGTACCATCCGCCATTGTTGTCGGTTGGCGCGAAACACATGTTGTGATATACGGCGACGACACTTGCTTCTTTTGTGACTCGATTCGGTAATAAAAGCTTATCTTTTACGCTGATCTTAAGGTAAAAGAAAACGGGATGAGTGATTGTATTTTGTTTGTTATTCATGACTTCAAGTTTCTGGATAAAAATTGACAGAAGACTATCTTTATAGTGTCCTCACGACTAAGTTTTTTTTTTGTCAATGTTTTTGACTTGGATACTAAGTTCTTTAAGCCATTCCTTCGTATTAATTGTTTATCATTAGAATGTGGATGTATACATTCTAATTTTTTCTTAGTATTGGAATAGCAAATGTATCAAGTCAACCTTCTCGGCCAACTTCGCTGAAAAAGTCAACACTACAATAAAATTCATAGTTCCATTGATTGCGCCTGTTTCAATGATTTCACGTACTGTCCAGTTTCGCTGACACTTGAGGTACAAAACTACGCCACTTTTATGTCACAATATCCACTAGGAATCAATTTGCGAATAATTAAAACAGACACTGAACTTCACTCGAATAAATCCCGCCAAAACTCCTTTTAGTCCTGTATGAGTAATACGGGACTAAAAGGAGTTTTGGCGGTGGGATTAACCAATCAAATGGCTTGAATCTAGTCTTAAGTAATGCTTAAGTATTGATTGCAGTTCTATAATACGGGCCTTGAGTGTCCCCACACACGGGCCACAAAAAAAGCCGCTTCAAGCTTCTTTTTGAGGCGGCCTTTTTTTGTAGCCGCTTCTAGCTTTTTTTTGGGGCGGCGTTTTTTTGTGTTTTGGGATTTATTTTGTAGCCCGTGTGCGGGGACACTTAAAGCTCATAATGTTTTAAACGTAAGGTGAAAAATATTTTTAAAGATACATTAAAGGCTATGCAGAATAATTGTTAAGATTATGTCAAGGCTTTTCGATCAGTCAGTTTACCAAACCGTACTGGGCCCGCGTGGTGGATTGCGGCCCATTTCCTCTTTTAGAGAGGAGGCTTGAGTCCAGCAGTGGGAACATTATAAGGCTGTTTATGCTTTTCGATCAGTTATATATTAAACGAAAACATGTGGCGTTAGACAACTTAGCCTATAACCTAGGGGTCTTTAAGTCAAGAGTGAATACAGTAGGTTGCTTCAAGGCTAGTGTGCTCTATCGTCGGCCATATCATCGCTTACCATCAGATGAGATGGTGGTCAAACGAGAGCTTAAACCATAATAAAAAAAAACCGTGTTGATAACTATTATCTATACTAATATTTATAAAGAGGTAAAGTTTTTTTTTTGTTTATACTCGTAGGAGGTAATCCCTGAAAGTATTGGTCCAATTGCTAAAATTTTTTCACCGGTAGAAAGGTGCTTTATTTCTGAGTGACATAGACTGTATTTTATGTATGCGTGCAAAAGCTAATCCATAATAAAAAAACCCGTTTATAGTTGATCAATATATAGAAGCTACCCTTTTCCGTAAGAAATGTCAAGATCGTTTCACTGCTGAACAATTTCTCAGGCCAAAAGTACACATAGATAGACAGAACTCCAAATTATTTATGACTTATGGTGGAGTCATGATACTCAGTAATTAATGGATACGTCCCAAGAGAGACTTGCCTCGGAATAGATAATTTAAGATGTCAAGTTATGTATCCCTTACTTAGGGATAACCTAACTCATGAGCCTTATTTGGACGCATTAATATTCGCCCTTGAACTTAGGGCTTGCCTACATGTTCATTTGAACAGGGTTGAGCTAAATGTACGTCTTTATGTTTTATCGCTCTTATCCCTACTGCTTTTAAACACGCAATTTACTGTATTTCGTACTAGTGCGGAAAAGTGGGCGTGCTCGTGCGTCATCCCCCACAAGTTGCGCAATAAACAGGTGTTCTAAACGACGTTTTTCAATATATTACCTACATTGAAAAACGTCGTTTTATACACGTGGAAATTTGACACTGCAGCTTTTGACTTCATTACACCCTCGCCTGCGGCCCGGGGGAATTGCACCTCGGTTGTAATGACAAACTTTCTCCACTTGTATTAATTTACCCAGCCATCACGCTGAAAAAGCCAAACGGGTATGCAAATGGTCATAAATTAATTCTCAACATTCAAAATTCGTACCGCTTAACAGACAGGATTTGAATGAAAACCTATATCTTTGTAATACCTGCTTACTGATAAGAAATGAACTTAACGAATCCAACTTCACACTTTTGACAAATAATCAACATCAAATTCTGAATTCAAAAATAGGGGGTAAATTTAGTCCTCCAACCAATTCATATCTCTAATAAAAATCATAAAAATAACCTTTATTCTTTACGAGAAAAAAGTATCGGATCAAATTCTAAATAACAGCAGCAGAACAAAATGTATATTATTCACTTCACATTTATGTAATTACAATTCTTTCCTAAAATGGAACGCCAATCATATTATTATATTAAACAAAACCTTTTTATAATACGCTCCTAGATTTTCCCTCCGTTTTTTTCTCTTGTATTGTGTTGCCAACATAAAAATTCCAACGGCAGCGCCAATGAGGGGCGGAGGCGGTGCAGGGGTGCCAATTTTACAGCCCAATGGCGCGAGAGACCGGATTGGAAAACGCTGATGACTATGTAGTGATTATACTGCCGTGTTCTAATTTTGTATGCGTGGTTCGAAATATAATTTGAGTTCGTTGGTGTTCAGGGTTATTTAACTAGGTAAGTCTACATTGTTCAAAATGTATTGTGAACTTTATATGGTATAATTTCAGTTAAAGATTTCGTATTTAACACAAAGAAACTGGATTAATTATGAATTTCAATGTGTACTCAGTAATACAATCAGTTATCTTAGTTCTCTACATTAACATAATAAAGAGGTAAAGTTGGTTTTTATTGTTTGTAGGAAGTACTATCTGGAAGTACCTACTGACCCGATTGCTAAAATTTTTTCACCCATAGAAAGTTGCTTTATTCCTGAGTGACATAGGCTATATGTCATATACGCGGGCAAAAGCTAGTATGGTATAATTTCAGTTAAAGATTTAGTATTTAACACGAGGAAACTGGACTAATTATGAATTTCCCGGGTGTCGCCACTGTGCGGAACGCCCGGATGACACGGTGGAGCACACAGTCGCGGTTTGCCCTGTTTGGGCGGAGCATCGCCGTGCCCTCGTGGGGGTGGTCGGCGGCGGAGACCTCTCGCGCCGGGCTTTGGTTGAGGCCATGATCCGGAGCGAGGACGAGTGGCAGGCGGCCGCCGACTTCTGCGAAGCAGTAATGCTCGCTAAGGAGGAGGCCGACCGCATCAGGCAACGGCGCTCTCGTCGCCGCCGGGATTCCGATCCCGATTTCCAGCCACAGTAGGCGCGGGCTTGCGGACAGTGAGCAATGAGTAGCTCGCTGTCCGGCCGTCCGGTAACTGTCCGGACCAAGCCCAAGTCGTCGACGGCGCGCGCTGTTCCCGCGCGCCTCTAGTTGTCAGCAACAGCAGGGGCCCAGCCGGGTCGAAGCCTACTGGGGCCAGGGTTATCCGAAAGGGCGCTCGAGCCCCGGTATGAAGGCTTGAAGGAACGGGATAGGTTTTTTAGTCAGTAAGAGTGACACTATTTGACTGGCCTGTTGGTCTTGTGGTTAGTGGCCCTGACTGCTATGCCGGAGGTCGTGGGTTCGATTCCCACCCAGGACAAATGTTTATGTGATGAGCATGATCATTTGTTCTGTGTCTGGGTGTAATTTATCTATAATATGTATGTATTTAGAAATATATAAGTATGTTTATCAGTTGTCTAGTACCCATAACACAAGCTCTGCTTAGCTTGGGACTAGACGGCGTTGTGTGGTAGTTGTGGAATATTATATACTATCTCCCGCTCCGCCCAAGAGCGGGGAATGTCATAGGATAAGTTTTCCTATCGAAAAAAAAAAGACTAATTATGAATTTCAATGTGTAGGTACTCAGTAATACAATCAGTTACACTAGTTAATTAGTTAGTAATCTATAGAGATTTTGCAGTCAAAATGTCATAATAAGTACCTACTGTAATCTAGTGCTGTCCATGGAATTATTATTTACTATAGGATGAATAGGTATGGAATTAGTATGTTGTTTATACTTTGAACCAACCTGAGTGAGATTTAACAACAAACAGCTTTTGATGGACTGGGTTTTTATAATAGTCATTTTCTCTTGACACCGCGCTTGTCTGAACTCAAAAACTACTAAAGAAATTCTCATGTGGTATTCACCAATAGTCAGAGTGATTCATGAGGAAGGTTTGGATATATAATTCTTGCATATAGTCGTAAGGAAAAGCCTACAATTTCAAAGATTTACAACAGCTGGGTTGGGTCGCTAGTTCCTCATAAAATCAAGTAAGCCTTTATTATAGACGAATTCAATATTCCTTTTCCATCGCAAACTTTCATCATAAAAGGGCGAAGCAAAACTTTCGGGACTTTGGACACATTATAAGCAATATTCACAAATTGACGTGGGAACCTAAGTGTTCACTTTGTACTCTCACTTATTGAAACTCACGATTGCTCGAAGTGACGTGAATATTACTGGCTGTCGAGAACGTTCCACGTTCAAACTGATTGGAGGGAACGTAGTGACGAGAATATAAAAAGTTCGTATTAAAGTGAATTGGCCTTTAAGTTCTTGGTATTACGGTAGGTTTTACTAATTTCTAGGGGTAGGAGTTTCAACAAGGCTATTAAAAAATACTAAAGAATATTAATTTAACTATACTTTTAAACAAACGTTTTTACTATCCGTTCAACTGATTTTGACTTTTATTGCAAGCCACCAAATATGATAATAGCGGCTGCAGTAAATAATTTGTATTGTAACCACTTTTTTTTGCTTTTAATGTCATTGTTATGATTACGGAATAGCAGTCTAACTCACCCATCCAATATTAATCGATTCAAACACTAACAGCCAGTTAAGACGCCATTACAAAATTCACTACGGCTAAACAAAACATAATCACAAAAAGCTTCCATTCAAAACTATCGCAGCGGCGCACTATTCACGGTGCGATATTATCGCGACGTCGCGTTGTCGCTCTGTCGCGTTGTCGCGCCGCTCCATCCGGCGTGTGTCGTGGTGCGCTCTCAAAAGGCTTCATCTTGTTGTTTTGTGCGATACAAGTCGCCGTCTATAGGAGGCTTTAGTTGTGAAGTAAAAATGGTGCATGTGTTTTAGTTCAGCTGGTTAGTTATGAGGTGCAGAAATGTCCAGCTATAAAGGTCTTAGGATTAACTTTTCCTAACATTTCATTTGTGGCGACACTTGGGGGAGGCCTATGTCCAACAGTGGACGTCTTTCGGCTGAAATGATGATGATGATGATGAACATTTTAAAGAGAGCAGTGGTATCCGAGTGGAAACGGCCCTGACTTACAAGTTGTAGGTCGCGGGTTCAAACCCAGCCAGGCGCATTACATTGTGTAATTTATTTCATCACCACTGCTCTCAAAACAGTAAAGGAAAACATTGAGAGGAAACCGGCATGTCCTAGAACCAGAATTTCGAAGACATGTGACATCCACCAACACGCACTGAGCCCGCGTGGTGGATTAAGGCCCATTCCCTCTCCTAGAGAGGAGGCCTGAGTCCCAACAGTGGGAACATTATAAGGCCGACTATGTTAACATTTCAATATGAATAGATTTATAGTTGAATTGGTTACAGTTGACTTAGAATTCCAAGTCATTTTTTTTTTCGTAGCCGAAGGGTAAAAACAGAATCCTATTATTAAAACTCCACCTGTCTGTCACCCTAGAAGGAACGGGGTGGGTCTTTTAGTCAGTAAGAGTCTGACACTATCTCCCGCTCCGCCCAAGGGCGGGGGATGTCAATGCATGATTTTTTCCCATCATAAAAAAAAAAGACTATCTCATGAATCGTGATACTTACACAGTTGAAATTTTCACAGATGATGTATTTCTGTTGCAGCTATAACAACAAATACTAAAAACAGAATAAAATAAATATTTAAGTTGACCTCCCATAGAACGAACGTGATTTTTTTTACTCGATTTTAATATAGTAGTACGGAACCCTTCGTGTGCAAGTCCGACTCGCACTTGGCCAATTTTTTTGTTAGTTCCGATTATTTTACATGTGTTTTGCATTAATGATCTTTAAATACTACATAAAATACTTCTTTTGCAAAACCACACTAATATTATAAATGTAAAAGTAACTAAGTTTGTCTGTTACGCATTCACGGTTATCAAACTGAATCGATTTTCATGAAATTTGGTACGAAGTAAACTTGAACCTCGAGGATAAACATTTAAAAACACTTTTTATCTGGTTTCAACTTCACATTTACGTGGACGAAGCCGCTGACATTTCCTCCTTACACAAGAAAATATCAACCAGATTATTCAGACCTAAGAAAATGAAACCAACTCATCTTTATACAAATTGGTACATTGGTCAGGTCCAGAGTTGTGTGACGAAGTCGGAATCACTCCGGGCTGTCACAAATATGAATATTCATCTCAGACCAGTACATTATACTGGAACTTATTAATATTTATGATTGAATAAATACTTACTACGAAATTCACAGATGACTAGCCACAGAGGCGTAACGTGCACTAATTTAAACGTGGGTGAAGCGCATCCGCGAGGCCTTTTTCTTTCGTACATTCGAAAACGAGACAGCGACTGTCGCAAACACAGAAAAGATGAAAGAGGTTAGAAAGGAAATACTTTGCGATTTGTACTACAACGAATGTCGCCGCTTGTCTCACACCCTTTAACTCCACTACAGTCAATAAAACAATACGAACGAGTAATACGCATCTAACAGATCACGCACACTTAGATCGCAAGTTTGCTATTGATAGTTGAACTATGAGCATTGCCCTACTTTGTGGCGCGCCTGCTCCGCCCACAAGGCCATTCTAACCTCTTTCATCTGTTCTGTGGTCGCAACCCAGGGTTCGACTACTTCTTCGCTTATCATCAGGTGAATATTGGTCAAACGCGAGATTATCGATAAAAACACCCTACTTAAAGAGCCTTCGCTTGTGCGAGGACCCTTTGGATACGAGGCCGTGGGCTAGGGCCCACTTCGCCCACGCTTAGTTACGCTTCTGCTAATGTGGTTTCTACGGAAGAATTAATATTTGAGTACGTTTAACCTGTTAGTTTATTACTGTCGAATATTCTGTTTGTCTAGAAATATAGTTAGCTCAGTTTCAAAGTTATGAACTTGCCATATTTAATTTTTTAGCAGTGCCCGAAGAATCTCTAAGTGTCAGTGGGCACATTGCTCGCAGAACAAATGGTGTTTTTTTTGTATCTCAATTTTAATCGAATAACAAATACCTTATTCGCCTAAAATGTATTAAGGATAAAAAAAAACTCCTGAATCAACTGTGTAATAAAGGTTAATACTCTCAGAAATTGAAATACGAATATGATAATGTAATTTCTCGAAATGGCCGGAATATTGCCTTCCATTAAATGGCTCCAATATCGTTGTGGTTATGATAACGGGAAACGTTAATCTACGACAGACTTTATCCGTACGTGTGGCGATATAACGAAGTACCTAAATTATAAAATTAACTGGTTTTGACAGATCGAATCCTTATAAGTGAGTGTCCACATGCCCGAAAGATTGGAACGTCAGTAATGTTTTAAAACAGCGTTTGGAATAATTGGAACACTGAATCACTCTTTACTTTACTTGACCTGCAATCTTTTTAAAGTTCTAATTAAAACGTAAATAATGTACCTAAATATAATTAATGACCTGAACTAAAAACAATTTTCCGAATTGCAAAAATTTTATTAATTTTGAGACGTAACAACAAATTAACTGTTTTCAGATTTATTCCTATACCTGTGTTATAAGATCTTGCTTTATGCCAAATTGCAGGATTCTAGGTCAACGGAAAGAACCCTATGAATGTTGATTCCCTTAAGAGTGTCGAAATATATCTACGTTTTTTGAGACATAAACGGGCGTGTCTTTTTTTCTTGTTAACTTAAAAGTTTGATTTTTACACAGCTTCAAGAGACCGCAGATCTGAGTACATGGTTAGAATTTCAACTTGATACATTCACGCGTTCCCGAAATAAAGACAGACAGACAGACGGACAACAAAGTGTTCTAACAAGGGCTGCGTTTTTTCCTTTCGATGTCTCAAAAGGAACCCTCGGAACACTAAAAAATAACCCATTAACCTATGAAAGAAAGAAAGAAAGAAAAACAGTTTATTCACGCGTTAAAGACGCAATCTTAAAAGTAGGTAACAGAACATTACATCAATTTTATTGATAGGGAAGATATGCGTCTCCTCCGCGCAAAACGGCCGAACGCTCAGCATAAAGCTGCGGCCTCACGCATAATGCGTTGAGCTCACATCGCTGGTTTTCAGCGTGGGCCGGTCGCTGTGTCAACATAAAGACGCTGGAACGGTGCAGTAAATAAAAGTAAACTAAAAATAAGTATAGAAAAGTTATAAATAAAAATAAAATAGATAAGGTGACAAATACAATTTTATAAAGTTTTATAAAGTGGCAACACCACGACGCGCCCATAGCTCAATTTGTGCAACTCGTTTTAGTAATCTGTGGTAATTTCATACACTATGGCAAAAACACTAATACGTGATTGGACGATTGGACGCGACCGTGATGCTGTTGACGTCAAAAAGGATATGACTGCATGATGACGACAAGTAACAGGTTTTTGAAATTCATCATAGTTCAAATACTTGTTCTTTACTGCGATGGTTTATGTCGGTGATAATGTTTTTAGTATTTGTAACGAGATAAAAAACAGATGAACTCTTGAGAAGCGGACACGGGTCTATGACTTATACATTGCTTACTAAATGACCCAGACAGGCCACAGTAATGTTTCATGTAAAGGCTATCAAACCTCGCCACGCATGCCCCCAAGATGCCGCTGAAGCGAGCCCGATCTAGTTACTTTACCACGGTAAATTATTCACTAATGTACTCGTTTACTACTAACCTGAAGTTAGAACTATGTACGCACTGCCTTCACCTAGATTTTATAGTAGTTTGGAATACCCTACGCTATATTATTCATGGTAGAACTGTCGCGTAAGTTAGCCTACAGGCACCGGGTACTCGGAGATATTAACTTAGTATTGTGTTTGTGGTCCTATAATGTCAAGTTCACCAGTTAATTAAAAAAAAAAATTGCTATAATTATATAGCAATTTTTTTTTATATATTCGTATTAACGAATATATAATTGGTAAGTAGTTGATCACTTGTCTTGTTTACCCTATTATTTAAAAAAATAAAAATAACCAAGTTATCAGTAACCAAGCGCACAAGTAAAGACCTAACCTTTTTGAAGGTGTGTGGTTTTGCGGACGGCGAGCAAAAGGTAGCTCGCCGTTCGTCCATCCGGCAACCGTCCGGACCGAGCCAGAGTCAACGATGGCGCGTAGCGTTCCACGCACGCTTCAAAAGTGACGAATTTAGCTTCACTTTTTTGACTGACCACGTTTGACTGGCACGTTCTAAATATAGGGTAGGTCTCTATGGAGAAGAACGTACAAGAAACTCCATGGACACTCTTTTAAATCATATTATGAGTTACATTACGCGAGAGGCCGCAGCTTTACGCTGAGCGTTCGGCTGTTTAGCGCGGATGTGACGCATATCTTGGGATATCGGTTATGTTACTTGTTAGCTAGTTTTTAGGTTGCGTCTTCGTTCGCGTAAATAAACTGTTTTTCTTTCTTTCTTTCATAAATCTTGGTTACATATATAGAATACTAGCTGTACCCTGCGGTTTCACCCGCATCTTTGGTTACTGCTCCGCTTTTATTAGTCGTAGCGTGATGTTATATAGCCTTCCTCATTAAATGGGATATCTAACAGTGAAAGAAATTTTCAAATCGGACCAGTAGTTCCTGAGATTAGCGCGTTCAAGCAAACAAACTCTTCCGCTTTATAATATTAAGTAGGTATAGATTATTTTTGTCCCTGCAATATATTCCCTTGGGATAATTTCTTATGATCACGCGGGCGAATCCGCTGGTAGCAGCTAGTTACTTAATCTGTATAATCGCATTGTAATACAATTCGACTCTAATCCAGTAGAAACTCGCAGCAAAATAAAAGTAGAAAAGAGAAATCCAATTTTATTTTCTACCATTAGCTACTGGTTGATAGGACCATTTACTCTGTGTCCATTACAAGAAAGCCGCAGGTGGAGTTTAGCACTAATTGAAGAAACACCGAGCAGACGACGCTATAAAGAGTAACTAAAGCAGATGGCAGCACTTTCGTACGTCCCATTTCGAATAATCAGAACGATTTATATTGGCATTTGCAAGCATAATGCGTTTTTTTAATTCAACCAATGGAGTTATAGACTGTAATATGGATTTGTGCGAAAAGTAATTATGTAGTTTACTAGTTTTTTTTTTTTCATTTTATTTCTGGTTCTAGTTAGACGAACAAGAGATGTCATAGTATTTAAAATTATATTTTCCAATGCCGTTGCGCCAGTAACTCCGTTTCTTGAACAAAATAATAATGTTTCTTTATTTAGTAACAGTCTGAAAAGTATTTATAATTTTTTTTAATTTGGCTAAGTATTCATGTTACGAGGTACAATTGCCGTCACGGATCTTGAGCGAGCTTCAAGTTGCGCAGAAGTCAAATATTCGGTCTCTTTAGAGACGCGGGGGCGGGGAGTATCAGTGATTGGCTCGCCGCGCCATCGCGTCATAGACGTCACTCCTGATTCGTTCCCTGCGTTGCTGCATGTATCTAACAACGAAGACGATTGGCTCGCCAATGTATAGAATGCGCAAAGCGATCCCCACTCTGACGCCGAGCGCTCAAGATCCGTTTCGGCAATTGTAATCAGCGAGCTAATTTTCTTTTTACATTAAAGTACAAGCAAAATGATGCATAAGGTCGTAAAGCAAAAACTAATTTTAATTTTAAGTTTTTTTTTAATGTACCAAACACTGGATAAAATAAAGGGGCGAAGTGCGAGTCCGACTCACACACGAAGGGTTACGTACCGTCCGTAGGCGGTAAAAAACGGCAAAAAAATCACGTTTGTTGTATGGGCGCCCCCTTTAAATATTTATTTTATTCTGTTTTTTATTATTTGTTGTTATAGCGGCACCAGAAATACATTCTCATATGTGAAAATTTCAACTGTCTAACTATGACGGTTCACAAGATACAGCCTGGTGACAGACGGACAGCAGAGGCTTAGTAATAGGGTCCCGTTTTAGTCTTTCGGTATGAACCACTAGGGTTCGGTTTTTAAAAATATAATATTTATTTAGATATATGTTTTAAATAATAGAATTTTACTCAAAAAATATTTTACGATTTCATGCCTAGGAGGCATAGAAAATAAGCACCTAGAGTCTGTCTAATAAGTTAAACAACTTGGGTAATTATTAGGATTTAATTAAATCTGATGTAGACAACACGGGTTCAATAATCAAGGTTGATTAAGAGATAGAAAGATCATTGTTTACTATCAGAAGAACCTTATAAAAAGCACCGAATAGAAGTATTTTTGAAATGATTAAATATTATACAAAATTCCCAAGTCGGTTGACTTATTAGACAGACTATACTTCCAATTCCAAAACTAATTCAAAAATAAAATCCTCGTTCTTTTACTGAACCTATCACCGTTGATATGGCCAGTTCGTCCATTCACTGTTTTCAATAAAATATGGTCGCAGGTGTACAGTCGCTTACAGTCGCACTAATTGAAGTAATAGCAGTCTGAACCGGCGAACGATTCAATTGCGATGCGCATCCTGTTCGATGAAGTATACTTGAGCGGGAAAGTGCTGGATGACGCACGTTTATTTTTGGTCAAATAAAGTTGTTTTTTTTTTTTTAATAGGTACACTTATTCGAAAATCCGCTCTTACACGTACCGTATCCGCTTTTAGGAAAGCGATTTACGGTTTTTCGCTCTGGTGTTGAAAAGTGCGCGTGCATTTTTTACCAAAATTAAAAAAAAACTCTTCCGTTGGGTCTCCCTCAGATAATTTGTAATACGGCATTTTATACCTAACTCAGACACCAGCTCACATTCCTAATTTTAATAACTGGATATTATTTAAAACCTTTATCATTGTGAGGAGAAATAAAGAATGTTATATTATTATTTCTATATTCGTTACTTTAACTTTTTTTTTATAAATATTTCTTAAAAAACAATTAAAAAAAACACGAATTATTATTGTTGAAACTTCAACGGCCGAACCGTCTAAGCATTTCGCTTCGTCAAGTAGCCTTTTAATAAACTAATGCGCTTCACCATCAACGATTGCATTGCTTACCATCGGGTGGGATTGCTGTCAAGCACTAGTTTGTCAAATAAAAAAATATATATTCTTCATGTCGAAAAACCTACACTTTGACATGTATCCTGTCATTTCTCCATAAATTCACATACATCACTCTATTACCTTCCCCTTGTCCCGTTCACTATTTGTGGTCGTTCGTTCACTCACTCACTTCCACATGTCGCTCACTCGCTAATTGTTTGCTTGGCCTGTGTATTTAGGAAACCATCCTTCAAACAAGATAACAAATCTTTCCCTAACTTTTGTGCAAGTGCTCAGATTTTAATAATATTTCAATTACATTTACATATTAATGATTTTTACGGTTATTCTTTAAAATAAGGAAGTTTTAATATAAAGAAGAAGGTTTAGCGCACAAAACTTTTGATTTTGAAAGATATATTTTTTGGCTTACGGTCTTAATCGGTAAAGTAAAAAGAAAAAATGGCAACCCCAATTTCAATACTGATAAATTTTCATCATTATTATCATTTCAGCCGAACGACGCTAAAGACCAGTAGTTATGGAGGTGGGAAATCATAAAATGAAATGAAAATGAAATGGAATGAAATGCTGAGGTGGTCACCCTTTCGGTGCGGGCACGCTCGGCGCACTTTGTACTTTTATTCTTGTTTACTTTGTCTATATAACCGTTGTGCTGTGTCTGTACCGAATAAAAGTATTTCTATTCTATTCTAAAATAACTTCTCCCGCTTTTAGTGGTGCGAGAGAGAGTGTCAGACTTTTACTGATTTAAACCCGCATTTGTTCCTTCGGTTGCCCTTTGCGTGGCAGGGCCACAGTAATTTTTATTAATAATGCAACAGCCTATCAAATCATGATCGATAAGGCCGAAAGGTTCTAGAGTGGCGACCGTGTACTGGAAGACGCAGCATTAATAAGCCTCCCATAAAGTGGACCGATGCTTCGGTGAGTGTCGCGGGAATTCGATGGATGCGAGACGCTCAACCAGCTGTTGGGGTGACACTTGGAGGAAGCCTGTGTCCAACAGTGGAAATCTTTCGGCTGAATTTTATGATAATTAATCCTGCAGCACTTGGCCTATGTCCAACTCCACTTCACTGAAGTTTCATAGTTTTATGTAGTTAATAAGGTAGTATTAACACAGAAGTAAAATTACGTTTAAAAAAAAAATAAAGGTTTATTAACATAAATACAAATCACATGAGCTTTATAAGGATAATTAACAAATGTAGCAATATTACGATCAGAGGAACAGAGTCATCAATAAATCAACAAGAAAGTAATGAAAATATAGAGATACCAGATCGAGATACCGAACAGCTGGCCGGGAGCGTTTTCCCGCGCTTCCGCACGCAACCGTGTCCAAACCATAAAGATGGCGTGGCGCGTCCCATCGCCTGCGATAGTTTTTATTTTTTTTTGTTGCCTCTTCTGTGCAAAGGTAGACAGTAGTATTTTCGTTCTGAGCCATTTACTGTTGTTAAGAATTTAAACGCTACAATTTAGATACTAATCCTGTCCGATTCATTGACCATAGTTTTAAGACTTCAAAGGAATTGTAAATACAACAATTCGTCCATCCCACACGCTCAATTGCCGAACCAATTACCACCACTTAATGCCGCCAATTTACTATGAATCGACGCCATTTTATACTTTATGGAATGAGTGACAGAAAGTCGAACCGGTGCATTGCATTTAAACAGCAAGGCTGCCGTCCGCTCACGTCCTATAATAATCGGTGACCGATTTTTTGTAGGAGAAAAATAGAACACTCTGATAGCAATAGTGCAACGTACACGTCCTATAAAAAGTTGGTCAGAAATAAAGGGTTTAAGGGACAGCCCTCCACAAACTTTTAGGGCTTACTCAGTAGACGAAACTGAACAACCTTCCACAAAATTTTTTTCAGGAAACGAAAAAAAAATCCGCCTCTCCAAACAAACTGTTTTTTTTATTTTTT
Organism: Mythimna ferrago; assembly: GCA_910589285.2. NCBI lineage: Eukaryota > Metazoa > Arthropoda > Insecta > Lepidoptera > Noctuidae > Mythimna > Mythimna ferrago. The sequence goes on along the minus strand of OU342686.1, from coordinate 22,448,409 downwards.
ATAATGGATAGGCTTGCGTTTGACCACAATCTCTCTGCGATGATGTCCTGTCCAATCAAGTTTATAATTTTGTATGGTGAGGCGGATTTTTTTTTTCGTTTCCTGAAAAAAAGTGTTGTTCAGTTTCGTTTACTGAGCAAGCCCTTAAAGTTTGTGGAGGGCTGTCCCTTACACCTTGTATACAGAACAATGTTCAAATAAACAAAATCGACCCGATTATCTGTCCTACAAAAAGTCTGACGTAAGCGTGCAGTAAATATAAAACATTAGTTTTAATGTACGCGAAACCCGAAACACGTGTCTAGTATTTTATGTAAGTAAAGAATCTATGTACAAAATTTTATAACTGTATCATGAAAAATCACAGTTATAAGCTTGTTATGTCAGCCAAATTACATAGTCAGCGGGCCATCCAGGCGACTGAGGGGTGGTTTTGCATTTACACCCAGCTGTTTGCGAGTTCTTAACGCCCGCTATGACCTGCCGTGACGTGTGATGTACTTAGTGTCGGTGGTGTCCAAACTTTTTAAACATTGTTGGGAAAAAATATAACATGGTGTAAAAATTATTGGAATCCATTCAGTTACTGATTCTTAACAAACTATATTCAGGTTTCGTATAAACTAAAAATTATGTTGAAGAATATATAGTCACAAAAAACGCAGTAGAGTCTGTCTAAGTTAAACGACTTGGGTAATTATTAGGATTTAATGAAATCTGATGTAGGTAGTCAACACGGGTTCAATAATCAAGGTTGATTAAGAGATAGAGATCATTGTTTACTAACAGAAGAACCTTATAAAAAGTAGCGAATATAAGTATTTTTTAAATGATTAAATATTATACAAAATTCCCAAGTCGGTTGACTTATTAGACAGACTATAAAGATTTTTTCCTGACTGTAGTTATGCTGCCTACACTACAATTGCTATAAGATGGTGCGGGTGACAGCTGTCAGATTCATACAACGTAGCTACCTATCCTTTTCTCTCATCTTAAAGATGTATATTTTCGTCCTGCTGTCATCCTACCCCATGCTATTTAAAAAAAATCTAGTCAAGTGCAAGTCGAACTGAGGGTTCCGTACAAACTTTCTTATGTAAATAATTCAATTCCCGAATGAAGTTTCGAAGATTATTCCGAATCGCAAAAAAAGTTTTTGTTTTGTGACGTAACAACAAATTTTCTGTTTTCAGATTTATTTCTATACCTGTGCTATAACACCTTGCTTTATGCCAAATTTCAGGATTCTGGGTCAACGGGAAGTACCCTATGAATTTTCTCTTAGGACTGTTTTTGCGACATAAACGGCCTTATCTTTTTTTTCGTTAATTTAGAAGTTGAATTTTTTCACAGCATCAAGAGATCGCAGACCTGAGTATAGTTTTAATTTGAACTCGATACCTCCACACGATCCTGAGATAAAACGTCTTGACTGACAGACATACGGACAACAAAGTGTTAAGGGTTCCGTTTTATTCTTTTCAAGTACGGAACCCTATAAAGACCTTAATCAACTAAATACCACTACTATCTCATCCAGTATTCCTTTACAACTGTGCTTCCTAAAGCCAGATGTTACATCTATAGCTCCATTACTGCAAGCGTCCAATATACGAGCAACGTCCTTTGTTTCATTCAGCCTTGTCGACAATCCAATGGAATCCGAAATCCCAGTGATATACCCTGGTACTGTACACGATTCATTTGATCACTCTAATCTTCCTGCATCGTTCTTTGACACAGACTTTTGCAATGAATGTAAGGCAAACAGAGAGTGAGTGGTGAGTGTGTGTGAGTCTGTTTTGTTGATAATAATCTAGTTAGCTTCTGCCAGCGACTTCTCAATATGTAAGGCGATATTAACTTTAGGGAACAAAAGTATCATAACGTATTCATCATCATCATGAATCATGGATCATCGGTTGTGCGAAAGAGAACCCCTAGGCTATGGAACGAAGGCAAAGAAGGTACAAGAGTGTGTAATTTCTGAGTTTTTAGTCAGTAATTTCTGAAACTTTCACTCTTGGGCTAAGCGCGAGGGGCTCCGCCCAAGAGTGGAAGAAGTCATTGGATGATTTCCCAAATCCTATTCCAGGATATGTCAAGTTTCATCCAAATCTGTTCAGCCGTTAAGACGTGAAGAGGTAACCGACGAACAAATAGATTTACTTTTGCATTTATAATTAATTAGCTTTTGCCTGCAGCTTCGCCCGTGTAGGTACATAAAATATACCCTATGTCACTCAGGAATAAAGCAGCTTTCTATTGGTGAAAAATTTTAGCGATCGGACAAGTACTTACTTCCAGAGATCCTCCTACAAACAAAAACAAAAAAATAAAATAAAAGACGTGTGGCACTCGGGGACTGCCGCGGTAAAGCTATTGCATAGCATTTTTTATCAACTTATGCAATAGACCTCGCCAACAGCTGCTTAACCCCACCCATCCAAAACCAGACCTCGCCAACAGCTGCTTAACCCCACCCATCCAAAACCAGACCTCGCCAACAGCTGCTTAACCCCACCCATCCAAAACTAGACCTCGTCAACAGCTGCTTAACCCCACCCATCCAAAACCAGACCTCGCTAACAGCTGCTTAACCTCTTCCATCAAAAACCAGTTCTCGCTAACAGCTGCTTAACCCCACCCATCCAAAACGCCGACAGCTGCTTTCACTCATTTGTTTTCTTATCGGTCACCACGCTCAAAAAACAAATGAGTGGGGGGTGTTAGGTTATTTTCGTTACGGAATTTCTCGATTCGGTCTCCACGCTCAAGGCCCGCGATAGAAGCTATGCAATAGCTTAAAAACAAACTTTACCTCTTTATTATATTAGTGTAGATGGATTTACAAATACTTAGTGTGTGTCTTATGTACGTAAGATCGTTGTGTTAGTCACCGCACTCACGATACAGGAGTAATTCATACGAGGCCACACGATTCTCTTATAAAAAAATGACGATTTTTGTTTGTTAATGTTTTGGCTACAAGTCCTTTAAGCCATGTCTTCGTATAAATACATAATTAATTTGTTTACCATTAGATTATGGATGGATGTAAACATTCTAATATTCTTGTAGTATTTGACAGCAAAATCAAGTCAACTTACTCGGCAAACTTTACTGAGTTAATCAACTCTACAGTAAAATTATCAGCTCCACTTTACCGAAATCGCACCTGTTTCAATGATTCCACATATTGTCCAGCCACCCTAGCCAAGTTACAACCGTATCGTGTCGAATTCCGTTCTCCAATCGGTAACGCTTCGGTGTCAGCAATTGTAGAAAACGATAACTGGGTAGCCATGTTAACACGCCTGAGTCGGCCGCTCGTTCTACAATGTAGCGTTTGTTTATCAAAGGATGTAGCGTTAAACGTTGTAGAAATTCATTCTATCATTTTGAACGATGTGAACTTGGCTACGAATTTTTTATTAGTTGGTTTCGACCACGTGAATTAACGATGAGATGATGTCATTCCCATACATTTGATTACTTTTCGACTAGCGTTAACGATTGCAGATTATCAACTTGGCTAGGGGTGCAGTTGCGTAGACACTTGAGATACAAAACCACGCCAATTTTACATCACAATATCCACCAGGAACCAATTTGCGAATAATTAAAACAAACACATAACTTCACTCGTAGAAATCCCGCCAAAAAATTTAAAAAAAGAAGATGATGACGACTGAGGGTCATAGAGTACTGCTCAAATGTAAAAGCAAAGCAAATTGTCTATTATTTATTAAGGACCTCCAACAAATAATGTAATATAATATATAATAATATAATATTCCACAACTATCACACAACGCCATCTAGTCCCAAGCTAAGCAGAGCTTGTGTTATGAGTACTAGACAACTGATAAACATACTTATATATTTCTAAATACATACATACTATAGATAAATTACACCCAGACACAGAACAAATGATCATGCTCATCACACAAAGATTTGTCCTGGGTAGGAATCGAACCCACGACCTCCGGCATAGCAGTCAGGGTCACTAACCACTAGACCAACAGGCCTGTCAAAATGTACACACACAAGTAGGTTAATGTTTATTACATTTAAGTCTTAGAATAATCATCATCATCATCATCATCATTTCAGCCGATTTACGTCCACCGTTGGACATAGGCCAAGCGTCGGCACAACGAACGATACTGTGTATCTCGCATCGAAATATCGAAAAATAACGCGCGTTATTATTCTAAGACTTAGTTTTAAATTAGGGTACTCCCTCAATTTCAGGAGGTAACAGTACGATTTGAAGTTTATATCACTAAAACTAAAATAAAAGAGGAAAAACACAAATTAAAACATGTATAGTCTGTCTAATAAGTCAACCGACTTGGGAATTTTGTATAATATTTAAACATTTAAAAAATACTTATATTCGGTACTTTTTATAAGGTTCTTCTGTTAGTAAACAGTGATCTCTATCTCTTAATCAACCTTGATTATTGAACCCGTGTTGACTACATCAGATTTCATAAATTACCCAAGTCGTTTAACTTATTAGACAGACTCTACATAAACTAAAAACGACTTTTATAAGAAAAAAAAACATCTATGGTTGTTATTCGAGCTGGCCACCACAGTGTTTCCTTAGCAACCAGTCAGAACTCCAGAGAATTAATTTTAAAGTCATTGTATTAATTTGAATCTTTCTTTTGTTACAGGGGCTTCGGAAAACAAGGATACCAGTGTCAAGGTTAGAAAAATAATTATTATAGAACCGTTTTTTAATAATTATATTAATGAAAAAATGTAAGTATTGAATTGAAAGAAGCTAAAAACCAAAAAAAAAGTGGTATTTAGAGACCCTACCACGAGCTCATAACGCGATCCATTTTACGACCTAAACTGAACTGTTAAAATGATGGAGTTATTTAAGGTGTACAATTAGCGTCACGGATCTTGAGCGCTCGGCGTCAGAGTGGGAATCGCTTCGCGCATTCTATACATTGGCGAGCCAATCGTCGTCGTTGTTAGATACATGCAGTAAGACAGGGAACGAAACATGAGTGACGTTTATGACGCGATGGCGCGGCGAGCCAATCACTGACACTCCCCGTCCTCGCGTCTCACTTCGCACCACTAAAGAGACCGAATATTTGACTTCTGCGCAACTTGAAGCCAGCGCTCAAGATCCGTGCCGGCAATTGTATGTATAGCTCTATCGTCTCTCTATCGCTCGCTCGCCTGACATTTTACCATGACGTGGTAAGGCCCTAGACTTTTTTTTCTTTTGACTTCCCGTAGTTTTTTTACATTTAGCCAGTGTCAAGTTTAAAAAGTATTTAGATTTTTAATTTTGGAACAGAATACAGTTTATTACAATGTGGAGCCATTCTAGTTTTTTTGCAGTGTTTGGTAGCAAATGTATCGAGTCAGCCTTCTTGGCAAGATTCGATAGTACAATAAAATTCTCAGTTTCAATTTAAAGATCGCGCCTGTTTTAATGATCATATTCTATAGTTGTGTAGACACTTGAGTGAAAATATACTATACGACAAAATTCCACAGAAATCTATTTCAAGTAATTCAAAGAGCCAAAATTAACCGGTAGAAACAATCGTCAGTGTCTTCTGCCAAATTATACACGCAATGCATTTTTCAGTATATTGACATTACTATAACAGTATTATTCAGCAGCTAACTAAACCCTGGTTTAATAATCTGTACCGAAATAATATCCCTTCAAATATTTGGACAACTCGAATCGACAGCGTCTCTAATTATACGAGTTTAAACTTACTAAGTTCAATGTCAATAAACTGAAAAAAAAAAAGGGCTTTTAAATCTTTAAACAATCGTATTTTATCGTTTGTAGTCTAAGAGCTAGGGCCGACTTCTTTATCATCATCTGAGGCCTGAGTTCAATGTCAATAAACTGAAAAACGGGTTTTTAATTCTTTTTATAATTTTTCGTATATTTTCGTTTGTAGTCTAAGAGCTAGGGCCGTTTTTTTTATGGTCATCAGGAGCCTGAGTTCAATGTCGATAAACTAAAAAAACTCTTATTGCAAAAACCAACTATCTGTATTTTTGTATTATTATGTTAAATTATTATATTTGATCAATCCTGTAGGTTATTTACTTTTTGCCGAAGCTATCTTTGTAAATAAATGTCATAGCTAAATGTAATAGCCAGTTTTACTTGCAGATTCGTCGTGATGATACGAATCGATACCTATGTATGTATATTTAACTTCATTTTGGTAAAAAATGTAGATAGTTGGTTTTTGCAATAATTGTACGAAATCATGTCCATTGAAATCATCAATCCAGTTCAGTTAATGGTTATTTTATGAATCATTCATTCAATAGGGCTAGCTGAACTGAGAGTCATTAAAGCCATATTTCTTACAGTCACAAATCATATTTTAACCCTTAAACCACTTACGTCGAATATATCCGGCAAACGCACTCGCGCTTATTCCGCCAGGGTCGCACATCCACGACTAAATACTCGCATCTCGTCAACTCTTCTGTCACCTATGGAGATTGAAGAGCTACATCAGAGTACCTCCTACCTCCATCTCGAATGAGATGATCAACGAGATCGGATATTAGACATAGGCGGTTTAAAGGGTAAGGCAAATGTCAAATCATTTGGTATACACTTTTTATAAAAAAATACGATTGCAAAACGTAGTGAAGTAAGCATTACGGCTCGTCCACGACCTTGCCGCTGTAAGCGGTAGCTAAGCGCGGGGCGGCGAGCGGTAAGAACAAAACTAAGAAAATGTTTGAAGCATGCCACGAGACGCCGCTCATAGCGCCGCGCGCCCGCTTATCGATGTCGCCCCGCTCGCCGCGCCACTAAGACCGAAGTCGTAAACAAACCGTTAACACTGGTGCTGAGACGTTTATTCTGTATTACAGTGTGCAGCTTCGTGGTCCACAAAAGATGCCACGAGTACGTGACGTTTACCTGCCCTGGTGCCGACAAGGGGGCGGATTCCGACGTAAGTATTGTGTATCTTTTCATATCTTTTTCGATGATAGAAAAGATTACAGAGCAGTTTTATAAAGATTATTAAGATGGGACGTCCAATTGTTTTTATAGAAAACTTATTTTTGAGAATTCTTAAAAGTGTACGGAAATCCGTATTAATAAAGTACCTTCGTAAACATAATTCAATTCAGCTTAAACGTAATTCTATAAAAATATTTCTGTTTAAAAGTCTTTTTTTTTGTTTATTTTTTCTGTTGACTTGAGATTTTAATTTGTTACCATGCAGCTAAATTATTTGTTGCGTACTTAATCGTACAAGACCTATAACACTTACAACCATGTGCAATTGTGCAATTCACATAAAAACATAAAAAGAACAAACTTTACACATCAAAACGCACTTTTGATTACAATATACTCGTATATGTTGTGGCCAGATCTTAGAAATTAATAATTTCATGATATTATTATGGCCAAAAAAACTGGCCAGTAGCCTGATTCACGTAAAATCAAACAAGCCAAATATTGTTAAAGTTTTATAGTCGTTCTATCGAAGTCCTATCCAAAAGCGGTATTCACGATCTATCGACTTATTTCCAGTTACATAAATAAGTATTCTACCAGGATAATTTAATACAGATTTATTTTTTAATCGACTAATTTCAAACGACTTTAAAATCGGTGTCGATCAAACTCGATTGATGGATGTGAATACGGAAATGGTCTAAACATGGTCTAAACGACTAAATCGCCACGATATCGTTACGGTTTTCATTACGTGAATCGGGCTACATATCGTTTTAAACGTTGAAGTTTGATGATATGTCAATCCTCGTTTAGCTTATTTCTTTAGACATCAATGATATGGCCAAACGGGGATTGACATATCGTCAAATGATAACGTTTAAATGATCTGGCCATTTTTAGTTGGCCATTTTATGAAGTGACCAATTCTAAGTTTTGACCACGACATAGACAGCATTCGCAGTTATAAAGTAATTAATGTACGTCAGTTTGCGTGTATGCCAACTAGTTAGGGCACGGCCATCAACAAGAATTGAACCATGCACTCAAACATAATGTGATTTTTATTTATTTAACAATTTAATTAACACATAAACTAAGAAATAACAAGAAGGAAAGTGAAAAATAGGTACAAAGGTGATGCTTATTTCTAAAGAAATCTCTTCCAGCATGTCTGCGAAAATAGAGATGTAAACACCGTGTGTAAGAGTAATAGGAAAATAAGTACACACGGAATAGTTATCTATGAAATAATGTGACATTTACAATTAGTATCATAATACACATAGTACATACCTACACATAGTTTAATAAAATACAATATCTTACTATAAATAGGGTTCACTGAAAGAAAGAGACGATCAACTAAAGCCTGTTTTTTGTGCGTAGCACTGTCGCTGTCATTCGTTCAGTCAATTTTTTCTTTTTTTTTCTGCAACTTTATTATATTTTAGTGGCCAATACTAATTTTATTTAATTTTTTTCAAACTGTTTTATTGTAAAAAATAATACAATAAATTCTAATCGAAGTAATTTATTTCAAAAACTCTTTACTAATTTTGAATTGAGACTTCTGCCTATGAGGATTTTCTAAAATGACATTCACCAGGTGGCAGCGCTAAGTCATCAGGTCCAGGCAGCTGTCAAAACGCTTATGTTAATGACATTACAAAAGTAGAAGACCTCTCGGGTAAGCGGCGTCAACTGGTGGTGTGAATTTTTGTGGAAAGTTTCTTTTGACCACACACATTGTTTGACGTCATAATTGATTACGGGCGATTGTCTCTTTTTTTCCGTTCGACTTTCGATTATACAGTATAAAGCACTGTACATTAAAATTTATGACTACGTTTTGTAGCCGGTGTGTAGCTCTGGGACTACATGCCAGAATTTTGATATTAAAAATCATTTTATAATACACTTTGTTCCTTAAATTTACTTCCACTCTTCGTTAATTAAAAGCGTCTGGAAAGTTTTTTTTAGAATGTATAATAGATAAAAGGTTCAGATGTTTTTAAAATGAATAAATTCTGAGTAAACAAAATATCAATAAGAGCGACGGTTATAATAATGGCTAAAAATAAAATTTTAATATCCACAAAAAATGGACAAAATGTGTAAGTACTCGTATTTTATCCATTTTAATAGCAAACTATTTCTAAAGCAAATTGCTTTTCACGAAAATTCGCTGCGTGTAGTTTCATTACTTACAAGCTACACCACGCTATCACAACGAAGATTAAAAGGAAAATTGGCCTCATAACGAAAGTACCCGAAAATATAATAGAAAATCAGGTCACGAACATTAAAATATCGTATCTCAAGTATAAAATTGTATAATAACAGTTCATCACTTCAAATAATACGTTATTAGCAACAGCGGCCATGTTGGATTAATTGGCGGGAACGAGAGACCGCCATTTTGTTGCGTTTCAAACAGTTGACAATTGGTGCAATTTGTTGAATCGATTATGTTATTATATGGCCGTAATTATGTTTTCTAGCGCACTGTGGGACTTATTTTGTCAATATACTGCGTAAAAGGAACATATTACGTGTTAGAAATAATGAGAAAATGATACGGCTAATGACAATATGAAGATATTAGAAAAAAAAACTCTGTCTTCACATCTAAATCTGTACCTACGTTATATTAATTGATTTTCTACCTGCTTTGAATAAGCATCTATATTTAAAACATTTTAATTCTTGTTCTCAGCCAAAGAGCAACGAACTGACTCCTAGAAATTGTAAAACTCAGTCCAACTTTATCCATTTTAAACTTGCCAAACGCAGTTTCAAACACTGTTTTTTGCAAACACAATGTTTGCTACATTTGTAACTTTGATAATGTAAATGCGAGTTTAAATGTGTGTTTCATTTTCCAAGCACTAATAGTTTCTAGGGACAATAGCAAATTGACGGGTACCATTATTTCCCTTAAAAAGAGGGTCTCACTTAGGGCTAGCATATCCTGAGATTTTCTGGGTTTTGTCCTGAGATTTCAGGATTTTTGAACTCTTCTCGGGATTGCGGCTGGATTTTGCAAATCTCTTGAAATGTTAGGGTTTTTTAATTTTTTAATAAAATACAGCTTATGTACACTTAAAAGTTAAAGAAGCTAAAACAAATTAATAAAAAAGCTTAATAAAAAGTTAAATAAAGAGGGGATTCCGCTGCCTACCACTGATTGCGGTATATGGAAATCCAGCCTTTTTTCCGGACTTTTGATTTTTTCACCTGGTAACCCTAGTCTCACTCTTCTTCTCATAAAACATCGTTCTACCCTCAGAACGAGAGGGTTAATTAAGTTGGAAAAGATAACATTTTATGTGTTTTTCAGTACTCAAAAAGCATTGTTTCCCTGACAAGAATTAAGTACCTAATTAAAATTTGTAGATAGACTTGCTTTTACTGAAAAACTAAGTAATTTATGCGCAGAAATATCTGTATATTTTACTAGTAACTATTCTAGGAATTTGAATTATTTTTTGCGAATGTTTTTTTTTAAATACTTAATCGCGTTGGAGTAAATATTGTAAAAGCTGACTGTTGAGGTCGGACTTAATAATATTTGCTGTTGCCGCTAGCGTTCATTCCCTAAGTTTTTTTTTTGTTCAATTTGTTTAAAGAAAGGTCATTTGTGTCGACCTTTATCTAAAAAGGTTGAATAGGATAGCATTTCATCTTTTTTTTTGTAAATTAAATTTGAAAGTTATTTCAGTACTGGATTTTTGTAGCTAATGTCTACTACTGCTGGAACTCAGACCTCCTATCTAGGAAAAGGAATGGGCCGTAATCCACTATGTGGGCCCAGTATGGTTTGGCGGACGTCACCTATCTTCGCATTTTTGGTTCTAGTTTAAGCCAGTTTCCTAAAGATGTTTTCTTTCGCCGTTTTGAGAGCAGTGGTGATGAAATAAATTAAAGAGTAAGATCCCAGGGCCGCCAGACGTCATGTATTTTCTGATGAAGGAAATGTGGCCGATTGAGTACTGTTAGTATGTACTAAGAACGCATGCCTATCTAGCAGATAGGCATGCGTTCTTAGTAGTAGTAGTAGTGCTTGCTTAGACGGTCAATTTTCAGGTATCAGGTAATCAAGATGTACCTTGGGTAATCAAAATCATTACTTACTTCACGTAAATTCTCCAACCTTATTTTTACGTATATTTTAGGCAATATCTTTAAAATCAAGTCGCCAATACTAACAGTACTCAATCGTCCACATTTCGTTCGTCAGAAAATACGTGACGTCTGGCGGCCCTGGGATCTTGGACTATTACAAAAAATAAAGCGGCAGACTGGATTTGTACCCACTACCTACTACTTGTAAGTTAGTAGGGGGGGGGGACCTTACCACTTGGCCACCCCACTGCTCTAGGTTTTAATTTGAATTTACATAGTCATTTTTTCTGTTTTTCGAAATTTTATTTAGTACATGAATTAATTAACCGATAAAATGTCAGAGAAAATAATGTTAGCGGGTATAAACAGTATGTTTTTTGTTAAAATGTGATAGAGACATGGCGTCTTCTCCGTATAGTCAGCTTGGAAACACCGACGTCATCCAGTTTAAAGTGACGAAAAAATTTATGTGTGGAAATGTTTTGATAACCAATTTAAAAGTTTGTTTGTGTGTTTTGAAAGTTACACCTTGCAGTTACTAAGTTCACACGGAAATACTAGAAGCGATAAGCTAAGCTCTTTAACTAGCAGCAGAACTATACATTGGAAGTTTAGCAACTTCAAGCAACCTAATACGATAAACCAATTAGGAACATCTCGGTTCTGATTTGATATTTCGAAGTAGCAGATGTATTCGTTAGTTCGAAACGTAGATTTCGCCTTAAGGCGTATAGTTCCTTGAACCATCTGGCCGAAATTATGTGAACGCAACTCTCGCACTCGCCTAGGCGGCAGTACGCAAATCTGTGCATTTATTTGCGGCCAGCAGCGCCCGGAAAGCGCTTTAAATCCATTTTCTCTGCGAGATATTGATTGATTTACATATGCAATGTTCACTTTGAAGAATATTTAACCACCAATTTTTATGTGTAAAAATGTTTCTAAAGGTCCAAGCCGTTTCGAAGGAGTAGGGAAAAGTTGCGAAATTGCTAAATATTTTTTTTTGACAAAAGTATTAATTGCACGAAAAAATCAAATGTTGATATTATTGTTCAGGAATCTATAATAAACATATCTTTTTTTCAAACCAATTGACCTAGCCGTTACGGAGGAGTAGGCCTCAGAAAATCACTGTTTTATGGCACTTTTCGGGCGCTTGGCCCTTAAAGAAGGCTGGTTGATATAGGGCATTTTTCACGCACTCTGTACAATCGCGCGCACCGCGTTTCACGATCGCGATGTATATATTTTTCCGCATAGGATAGAAGCGCACAGTCAACCAAAATAAATTAATACTCACATAAAAGTTTCATAAGAGTGGTATCATTGAGACTCAAAATTATTTTGGTTCATGGAGCGCTTGTTTCTTATATAATAATTTAATATTGAAAAAAAAAAAAGCGAAACATTGTTTGGGCAATCGTTGTTTAGAATAACTATTCATCATATTGTAAAAGTCACTGATTAAAAAAAAATCTTTATCTATACAAATGCATTTAGGTACTAATAGTCGGAAACAGAAACTTTTTTTTAATGTGTGATCATGTGATGGATGAAAAATGCTTCTTATCAACTCAGAAGGGTTCTTTTCATCAAGAGGTACAAGTCAGATACTTCTGTGTTAATATCTGAATAGGGTAGATTTATGAGCGCTTATATAGAGAAAATACTAAAAATTATACCAATCGCAACTGTCCAGAAGAGATTTTCTTAAATGGTGTAATAAATTTTGACTGGCCAGTAAGTTGGTCTAGTGGTTAGTGGCCCTGACTGCTATGCCGGAGGTCGTGGGTTCGATTCCCACCCAGGACAAATGTTTGTGTGATGAGCATGATCGTTTGTTCTGTGTCTGGGTGTAATTTATCTATAATATGTATGTATTTAGAAATATATAAGTATGTTTATCAGTTGTCTAGTACCCATAACACAAGCTCTGCTTAGCTTGAGACTAGGCAACGTTGTGTGATAGTTGTGGAATATATTAATAAAGAGTATTGAAGGTTGCCGCAAACAGGCATGCTTAAAGGTAACCTTACTGTAAAAAGGTTGGTAGAAAAATAACTCCCGCTGAATTTAACACTCTTACCAATTTAAAAAAATCATGATGCAATACTAACTTATAAGCCTAAATAGACTGGTGATAAATAGTTTAATAGGCGCCCGAGGCCAGCGCTCAGTAAGTACGCTGCGTTGGCTACCCAAGCAACAACCAATGACTACTCATTGTTTTTTATCGATCTATATAACAATAACGAATTTCTCAAGCGCTGCCGACCAAAAACAATAACTAAAAACGCAACGTACCTACTAAGCATTCGTCTCGGGTACCTGTTATAATCGTAACTAGTAATATTAAAATATTATCAAAATTGATGAATTTAAGGCTTCTGTTGACTCAAGAACGTCAATTTCAATTTCCCTACACCTACTCTACAGTAAGCCAATTATATTAAAACGTAGAAATACTTTGAATATTTTAAATGTCAGACACTTTATTGAAGAAAATTGATTGAATGGAAGAAAATTCAATGGAAGGATAAATTTAAATGAAATGCAAATTAGTTGAAAGATGGTAATATGATTTTAAAATTCCTGGAATATTTCTATTATAGAGAAATAGATCATTGAAAGTTTTTTTTTAATTTTACGAATCACTAAGACAGAGCTACATACTTTCTTAATGGCCAGTTTTTGTTAAGATATATTTTAGTCCATGATTAGCTATTATGGCAATCTCAAATTCAATTTTCAGGTGAATTTGAATTGATCGTTAATCTTTCGGAGAGTGAAAGAATTGATGAACTTTGAACAAAGGGAAAAACTCTAGTACAATTCAAAATAACCAATCAATAAATACATCCACAATAACGACCGACATTATCCAATCAAAAATTATTCTATTTCCGTGTAGGTCAACTCGGTAGCAGTCGTTAATTTAAGTAAAGTTTAAAAAGCTCTTATTTTTGAATAAGTTAATATCTTTTAAAATAATTAATATTCCAATAGCCACGCTGAAGCTTTTTAAGCAAATATTGTTAAAAGTATTTCTAGAATTATTTAAAAATTGACGAAGAGTGCAATTAAGTTTAAGTTTTACAAGTTTAGTAAAGTTACTAAGTTATTTTAGATAATTAATGCATGAATTATTCAGTAAATTACTTGAGTCATACTTTGTGAGAGTTTGCTGTCATTTAGAAAAGCCTCTGGGACAGAGGACACATAAACAGTAAATACGTTTCGAAAACCGTGTGTCGATGATAAAAATCTCTCCTCATAACAATATAGCTACTTAGTAAGTATAAATAAAAAACCTTAAAGCTATGAAAGAATCTAAACAGGACAGCCACGACCATACAACTCGTTGCTACTATAACCACACGTCTAAACTGACCAACAGGATACACGCACGAAGCACAACTTCCGCAACTGCACATACTCGTCCCCGACGTTCTGCGACCACTGTGGCTCCTTGCTGTACGGCCTCATCCATCAGGGCCTCAAGTGTCAAGGTACCAAGCGAACCGCGGACTACCCACTAACGCTTGGACATGCTTCTGTGTTTTAGAACTCTCTACTTTCAGATTGGTGATGGTGCTTTCTGCTAATGCTTTTTTTTTATTAACTCTTTCATGTTCGTAGACTCTTTAGGTCCCATTTCTGATTAGGAACGCTCTCGCTATCTCCGGGCCCTTTTTATTTGTGCTTTTATTGATTATGATCTGTTTGTGATTGCAAAGGCGGCCTACGCTCCTCACAAATGGAACACATGGACGTTCCTTGCGCCAACTTTTTGTGAACACTGCGGTACATTACTCCATGGGCTCGCCCACCAGGGATTGAAATGTGGAGGTATAATATAGAAGTATATATAGAATGACACTAACAAGAGGAAACTAGTTCCTGGATAGCGAATGCTTTAACACAAGACGACTGATGTATGCCTTTGCAACTAAAAAAATATATGTTGTCAGCACAAGAAGGTTCCAAGTCCCAGGTATCAGCTCCTAATAGTGAGACAGGAGGTCCCTTTGCACGAATTGTCTGGATCATGAATAATGTGTCTAATAATATTGTCGTAACTATTAATCTCAGAGTCCCCTCGTAGGTTCGTCGAACGAATTGGATTAGCTTCTGTTACTTTAATTTGTTTGCCTGTTCATCCCCTCTGTCTATAAGTCTGTCTCCTGCAGCTAAGTTTGTTTGCGGAGCATGAAAGCACGTCTTTGAATTATAAGTCACATCGCACATAGGTAGACGTAGTTCATTGTATGAAACTATTGTTTGTTCATCGGTTGTGAATGGAGCATTGACAAAGGTTTCATCAAATGCTATATATTGCAACCTGCTGTGTGTCTTGTACTTTGTTTAGTTAGTGACTGTTAATAGTCTGTTAAGCTTTATGTTGAACCTTTTGTTTCTTTAGCTGTGCAATGTTAAGGTGAATGATCCAAGGTAACCTGCGAAATATAATTTTCGTACAGTTTTTTACAATTTGGTGTTCAGTACCGAATATTATTTACTGTAATGACATGAATGTATTTACACAATTATGCTCATTGAAACTATTAAAATAACTCTCAACTTATTTATAAGCTAAAATTAGACAATTTAATAAGAACTTGAGGTTTTACCTTATCTCTAAGTTAGAGAAGCCACGAAAAAAAGAAGAAGAAAGAAGTGCACGAACGCGTAGCTTTATAGACGCGTATTTGTGATTATATGCTTGGTGTACGCGCCTGCTCACAGCTTACATATGAAACTGTCGACGAAGCGACAGCGTCATGTCGGCGTGTCGTTGCGTACACCAAGTGCATAACATCGAATACGCGTCTATGAAGCTACGCGTTCATGAACAGTAGGCTTTAAGTGTTGATTTTAATGAGTATACCTGTATCGTCACTACCACAAATATAAAGTTAAGTTGTGTGCAAAAAAAAAAAAATAAGATTTGAATTGTGCAGGCTACCCTGAAGCATTTACCTTGACTTGCGTATTTCTAATCAATCGATTTCAAGACTAAACTACCTCGATTTAGCTTCTTTTGTTCTTTATAATAGTAGACTACTTTGTCATAAATGATTGCTCCTTAATACTTCCTATTATGCTTACTTTGGTTTTCAAGTAATTGTCTGTGAAATAATACTTAACAGCCACACAGGTTGGTCTTCAAAGTTCATATTCATATTCATTTATTTGCTTCCACAATGTTAGTAAGATTGTTACAAATCTTATTGCAAACAAAACTGTGCCATATCAGGGCCTACAAAAGGACACATCATCATCAGCCTTTTTAATGGACCCACTGCTGGGATTCAAGCCTCCTCTCTAGGCCGTAATCTACCACGTGGCAGTGCGGGTTGGTGGATGTCACATGTCTTCGAATTTTTGGTCTAGGACATGCCGGTTTCATCACGATGCAAAAAGGCACAGTATTTACTTAATTATACAAAAAAAAAAGTTTACTTTGATAACGTTAGATAACAAATATTTTTACGTGCGAATAACCCTATTCTTAAAGTAACTTCTGGCTATTAAAAATCTTCTTCGGGTTATTGTAAGCACATAAGACCAAGGCAAAATGTTGATCAAGTTCCCTTCCTGAATATAACATGTCTCGCATCTTTACCTTATTACTAATTACCCTGGAGGCTGTTGTATTTTACCCATTAATATTAAATTATAATTACCCAGTACATTTACTAAGGTTAACTCACTACATTCTCGTATTGACTCTACTCGCAAAAATTTTAGTCTCTTCAATGGCATGATAAATAATCTTTGTTGCTTGAGTGATTGTTACTGCTAATTTTCCTTCGATTTATGATTTGAGTATTTGAAGTTGAGTATTTCTCAGACTCTAGCCTGAAAACCTGTCAAAAATTGACATTTTAGTGGGGTTTAAGACGTTCTTAGCTTAAAATACTCAACTCAGAAACCAATCCACATTCTCGCAAGTCATTCTCAGTTTAAGCGCAAATGTTTTTGAAGTCTCCATGCATTTTAATGATTCATATTTTAGTATTAATGAAATTCTTACATATAAAATATTTTATATTTACAAGCTTTAAACTGCCTCTGTATGCATGAGGCAATTTATCATTTTGATGCTGCTGTTGAGAATGATTTACGATATTATTGCACACATTCTAGCATTTTTTTACTCTAAGACACCTGAATATTTAATATTTAGACTTCTTAAGTATCTTATGCCTCTCGCCCGCGGCGACTTTTTGTAGCCATGATTTCTCATCGATACAGTCGCGATGCTGTAGCGCGTTGGCATCTTTTCCATAGCGCTTGCAAATGAAACTAACTGGTTAGTAGCGATGCTATACAGATGCTATACAGCGATGCGAAATCATGGCTACAAAAAAACGCCTTGGGCGAGAGGCCTGAAACTGCATTATTTGCTATCAAAAAGTCTTCAATTTAATGCAACTGTATGATTATAAATATTTAAAAGTGCTCAGCTTTAAAAAAACCCACCATTAGATTTTTTTATTACTTTTTCGCTCTTTACCCTCAAACAAATTAGTTTCCTTTAGATGCAAAGCTAACGGAGATCAAAATAAATGGGCCTTTGGCAAAAAACCTTAGATCTGCAGGTCTATCAGAACCCATGGGTTTTTTAAACATAAAAATCAGTCTTTTGAAGTAATTATTAACATGTTGAACGTGTAACAGCATGCGACATGAACGTGCACAAGCGGTGCGAGGAGTCGGTGCCGAACCTGTGCGGCTGCGACCACACCGAGCGGCGCGGGCGCATACAACTCTCCGTGTCCTGCCAGGGGAACAAGCTCACTGTTGTGGGTATGTATGTTAGAGAGAACGAAAAGTACTGTAGTGGTAGAACCTTTTACGGTAATTCTTTTGAAAATTCCTGCAGCCCAAACTCTTAAGTTTGGTCAAGGCTATAGTAAGTACCTGTGACAGAATCTAAGCCGCCATAAAGGAACTAAAAGACAAACTTCTACTCCACGGTACCAGATTGCTCCGCGCGATTCGCCATATCGACAGGCCTGTTGGTCTAGTGGTTAGTGACCCTGACTGCTATGCCGGAGGTTGTGGGTTCAATTCCCACCTCGGACAAATGTTTGTGTGATGAACATGATCATTTGTTCTGTGTCTGGGTGTAATTTATCTATAATATGTATGTATTTAGAAATATAAAAGTATGTTTACCAGTTGTCTAGTACTCATAACACAAGCTCTGCTTAGCTTGAGACTAGACGGCGTTGTGTGATAGTTGTGGAATATTATATTATATATTTTTTACACCACCTGCTCGATAATGTCGTTTTATACGTCATTTAAACCTCACTTAAAGCAAGTAATTCTATCCCTAGGGAGATAATGCAGTATGACCGATCCCTAGGGAATAATGAGATTTGAATCTGGAACACCAAAAATCGTCAACATTGTGAATTAAAATGTACGTGCATCGCACAAGTTGACTCGAAATTCAAACTGGCCACTAACAAAAAAAGAAAATAGAATAAAACCTGCTTACTGACTGGAGCATTATAGAAAATTGAAACTATAGAATCTTGGAGTAGTGAATTTTGTTTGTTTGATGAACTTGTAAATATAATACTTATATTTCTCTAATATATGATTTGGTCGACCAAATTGTTTTTTAATTTTCTCACAGATGGTGTAAAAGTAGAGTATGTAACAAGGGGATAAAGCTGTCTTTGTCTTGGGCGGCTTGAATTCCTCACTTCACTCAGGTTTATTTATTAACTCCCTCGCAATGCCCGGGAGTTAATTTTATAAATCCCTCACTGTCGTTCGGGATTAAAATCAGCAACCTTCGTTTCATTTGGAATTCAACATTGGCACCCTCGACTTAAAGACACTGCTTTATCCCCTAGTCACATAAACTACTAATATACAACAGCCCGAAATCAACTATTGGGCAGTTGCCCAAACACACAAAACACCCGTCTGGTCGAAAGAACCTCCCTTTTCAACTGAGGTTTGCGAGACTACGCTCGTTCCGCACCGCTAAAAGTGCATACTCCATCTCGCACTTGACTGATTTTCAGGTGGCTAACAGCTGTAACCACAAGCATTTTTGAGGGCTGGATCCGCGCTTTTGACTAGTAGGAAGTTTGACAGAAAAACACATTTTCAAGAGATTTGATTGCTGATCCTTGAAAAACAAATAGTTACACTAACCACCATTTTCCCCCACCAGTGATACAGGGGCGCAATCTGATCCCAATGGACCCCAACGGCCTGTCGGACCCCTACGTGAAGATGAAGCTCATCCCAGACTCCGATAATGTGAAGAAAAAAACCAAGACGATGAGGAGCACGCTCAACCCCGTGTGGAATGAGACGCTGACCTTCGATCTGAAGCCTGAAGATAAGGACCGGAGGCTGCTGATTGAGGTAAGGGAAATTTAGAAGCTGTAGAAGTGATTTTTTTTATTGTTTATTTGGGACAAAGGCTCACAAGATACATACCTACATTACAGATACATTTCAATAGTTTTATCATACTCACTCACAGTGGCAATGTGAGTAAATGGTAAAACGAAAACTTGATGTTTTAATTTTTCCACTTATGTTCTTGCCTATATATATTGTAAGTATTATATATTTATCTTTTGTAGTATTAAGTATCTTCCTATTTAATTTTTGTTTATTTTTATATTTGCATTAAGTGCAATCCCATTTTATGTCCAGGCAATCTCAGTCCATTCCAGGTGCCTGGAAGAAATCGCCGAGTGCGATAAGGCCGCCAATTGTATATTTTTTTAAGGCTCAAATTGTCATATTTATGTTTTTGGTGTACAATAATGTGTATATAAATAAATTAATTAATGGATGCTCTTACAATTATTGTAAAGGGGCGGTAAGGCAGCAATTAATTAAGTGATGGAAATGTTAATGAAATGCAGTGCCCGTAAAGGGTGTAAGTTTGAAACTTTAAATCCCCCTGTTTGCAATAAACGGATTTGATTTAATTTTAAAGTGAATGACTTAAACCAAAATTACAAATCGCAACTCTCTGGCTTGTAGCAAACAAAACGAAAATGTCAAGAAAAGCGTTGTCTGTTGCCCACACTAGAAATTACTTGTGAATTATTGATGCGTTCACAAATATCGAATGTCTAGCATAGAATTTAGATGATATTTTTATGTGGAGTCTGTCTAATAAGTTAAACGACTTGGGTAATTATTAGGATTTAATGAAATCTGATGTCACCACGGGTTCAATAATCAAGGTTGATTAAAAGATAGAGATCATTGTTTACTAACAAAAGTACCTTATGAAAAGTATCGAATATAAGTATTTTTTAAATGATTAAATATTATACAAAATTCCCAAGTCGGTTGACTTATTAGACAGACTATAGATCTCGAAATTTCGCTCTAAGAAAATAACTATAAATAACTAATCTTATCAAAATTAGCATTAAAAAGACATTCCTAACAGATGTCTAAATATTCTTGTACTTACATGTCATTCTGGCTTCTAATTATTGTGAATGAATTATATACACTAAAAAATATGATTTGAATAAAATCTATAAAGACGGCTTTTCCAAGAATTTGTGATAATTAAAATATACGAAATAAGAAAAAAAAATGAACGAAGTAGTTTTCTGACTTGCAAATGAATATATGAATGAATAACAGGCCGACACAATTTGGTGCCAGAGATTTAACAATTGACTTTAATTATACCTATTAGCGGAGCTGAAACTGTGATTAGTATTTTGTATCAGCTCTAATATACGAAATAAACAAAAATTACAAAAAAGTTGATATATTTTGACAGTCTTTTTAACAATTTCCTTCGTTAAAGTTAGCGTGGTCTATCGCGCATATACCTAAGTCCCCCAGGTAGTCCGGTAATCCTAAACGTCCCAGGCCCCTTAGGTGCCTGTTTTCCATTGTTTGTAGATTTGTCTAGATGGAGTCATTCTCCTTGTTCTACACTGAAATCTCTAAGGTATGATATCGATATAGCTGTGAAAGAAATAATATGCTCAATTGCTCATAACACTCAAACTCAATGGGCCTCATAAGAAGACTCGAAAGTCACCCAAAGGGCGATGGAAAGGGCTATGTTCGGAGTTTCCTTGCGTGATCACATCAGGAATGAAGAATATCCGCAAGAGAACCAAGGTTACCGACATAGCTCGAAGAATCGCCAAACTTTTGCACGCAGAACAGATGGTCGATGGGGACGAAAGGTTCTGGAGTGGTGACCACGTCCCGGAAGACGCAGCGGTGGAAGGCCTCCAACAAGGTGAACCGATGACCTGGTTAGAGTCGCGGGAATCCGATGGATGCGTGACGCACAGGACCGGTCGTTGTGGCGACGCTTGGGGGTGGCCTAGGTCCAACAGTGGACGTCATCATCCAACTTTTCATAGTCCTTAATCTACCTTCTTGTTTTCAAGGATATTTGTATAACCTCCACAAACGGAAAATTACAACACGGTCAAGACTCCTGTCTTATTTCTTGACTATTCGATCCTTTTTCCCAAACTAAAAATCGCTTGTCTTGACCTCTACCAAAAACAAGGCGGATTTCTTGTATTTTGGACACATTTGAAGCTAGACCTACATTAGACCGACGCACACGAGGACCACACCTGACTTGTATGTAGAACGACGTCGCGTGGCGTGGTTTTAAACTAGTCTACAAGTCTAGTTTCTACATGAAATGTATGGAGACCGACGCGCCCAGTAGCCCGATTCACGTAATGAAAACCGTAACGACATCGTAGCAATTTGGTCGTTTAGACCATTTCCGTATTCACATCCATCAATCGTGTTTGAACGACACCAATTTTTAAGTCGTTTGAAATTCGTCGATTTAAAAAAAAACTATTATATTATCATATTAGAGTACATAGTAATGTAACTGGAAATAAGTCGATAGATCGTGATTACCGCTTTTGGATAGAACTTCGATCGAACGACTAAAAAACTTTAACGATATTTGGCTTGTTTGATTTTACGTGAATCAGGCTACAGATCGGCGTACGTTGCACACATGTTCGCAGTGTAGTTCTACCTTTACTCATACCTCATCAAATATTTCCAGATTTGGGACTGGGACCGCACCTCCCGCAACGACTTCATGGGCTCCCTATCCTTCGGCATCTCCGAACTGATGAAGGCACCAGCTGACGGGTGGTTCAAGCTCCTGACTCAAGAAGAAGGAGAGTTCTACAACGTGCCAGTACCAGAGGAGGGCACAGACCTGGCTCATCTGAAGAACCAGATGCGAGCGACCAGCGTTGGGGCCCGTAGGCCTCCGCCTCCACCTGATAGGGAGGTGCCGCATAATATGGCTGCTGCAGATGTGATCAGAGCCTCGGATTTCCACTTCATTATGGTGCTTGGAAAGGGATCTTTTGGAAAGGTGAGAGTGATATTCAATATTAAAAATATTTTTATTTCACATAGACATACAGGGACACTTCACGTCAGAAGCCAGTACATGCACGATTTCAATGGGTCGTTTTCTGTGAAGCCAAGAAACCTCAGGTATACTCCAAACTTACAAATTGAGATAAAACATCATATTTGTTTAAAAATATACTGCGTCATAATTAAATTAGTTTTTCAGGTTAAACAGCAGGCAGTTTATAAAATTTTTCTATTCGTATTTTTTATGCATTTCTATTTTTTTTTTAAGTTGTACACAGGCAAGCAATGGGAGCTCCGTTTGAACAACGTTTCAGCTTTTGCTACGTTCAAAAATCTACAAAAACATTCTGTGGTGCGCAGCACAGTTGAGCACAGTAACTAAAAAAAGTTCCGTGCATTTTAATTTTAAACATCAACTCCGAAATCGGGATAGCAGCTTTTTTAAAACCTTTTTATTTTTTCCTTCGTATGAGGGTTCAAACACTAGGCCCATGGGATCCTTGCCAAGACTGCTATATTGTTCGACACAGTTTCCGTGGTCCTGGAAAGCAAAGGGTAACTGAAGGAACATGGGTGGGTTTTGGTCTGACATTCCCTCTCGCTCCACCCAGAGCGGAAGAAGTTATTTAATGATTTCTCTCCTACAAAAAAGCCCATTAGGGTCGAGGAGAGAGTTTTTTGGGATACATCAAAAAATTAATCGACTTTTCATGGGACAAGAAGGGTGTTTTTTTTTTCTTCAACCAAAGATTCAGCATTGCCACATTGAATGGCAATGCTGAATCTTCCTATATCCATTATTATATTGAACAGTTTTCCCATTAACACACATGGGGATGAATTTTATGCCCAGTGAGTTTTTTTTATTACGGATAGGCTCGCGTTTGATCACCATCTCACCTGATGGTAAGTGATGATGTGGTCGACGATGGAGCACGCTTGCCTAGAAGCAACCTATTCACTCTTGACTAAAAGACCCCTAGGTTTATAGCTATCAGGAAACACAGACTCCGGCAGGGGTTTCCACTCTTTAACTGTTTCTTCCCTTTTACTTTTTATTAACCCCCGTCAGAAAAAAGGGGTGTTATAAGTTTGGGGTGTCAGTGTGTCTGTCCGTGACATCGTAGCTCCTCAGCGAATGGACCGATTTTGATGCGGTTTTTTATTTCCAGGTGATGTTAGCCGAACGTCGTGGCACGGATGAGCTGTACGCGATCAAGATCTTGAAGAAGGACATCATAATCCAGGATGACGACGTGGAGTGCACGATGGTTGAGAAGCGAGTGCTGGCTCTCAGCACCAAGCCGCCTTTCTTGGTGCAACTACATTCTTGCTTCCAGACTATGGTGAGTCACTTACCACTTTTGTACGTACTGTAGTAGTTTCTAGTCCTTAAGGTAACTCTAATCGAGATATTTTCCACACTCGGGGCGGTATTACTCCAGAATTTAACATTGTACATCCAAAATTAAACATGATATCGTTTTATCTTATTAATTTTGTATGTGCGGAAATAGAAAAAAAATCCATTAAAAAGTTAAGTCAGTTTTTTTTTTATAATTAAAATTTAAAAAAAAAACTGACTCAAAAAAAAAACAAAAAGTTAAAACTTTGGGTGTAAAAACTAACAAAAATCATGTAAAATCTCCAAAACGAAATCGGTATTGATGGATCTACAAAATTTATTTGTAATTGATTTCTGCTGTGGTTTTTTTTATAAAACTCTATCTTCCAAAGCACTAATTGTATTTTTTTACGCCCCGACGTCATTAGATCGTTTCAATTCGGAACGGTGTTTGTGTGCGTGCGAACAAGACGTTGTGTGTATAGACTAGCAACTAACTGCTCATCACTGATACTATTTCTGTAGGAGACGATGTCAGACAAGACAGCGCACTTTTTGGTCACACCCATTAGTGAGTTCGACCTTACGACTAGTTCAGGCTCCTATTAGCCGATGACCTTGAATTTTTTTTTACTCCTTTTTAGGGTTCCGTAGCCAAATGGCAAAAAACGGAACCCTTATAGATTCGTCATGTCTGTCTGTCTGTCTGTCCGTCCGTATGTCACAGCCACTTTTTTCCGAAACTATAAGAGCTATACTGTTGAAACTTTGTAAGTAGATGTATTCTGTGCACCGCATTAAGATTTTCACACAAAAATAGAAAAAAAGCAATAAATTTTGGGGGTCCCCATACTTAGAACTGAAACACAAAAATTTTTTTTTCATCAAACCCATACGTGTGGGGTATTTATGGATAGGTCTTCAAAAATGATACTGAGATTTCTAAGATCATTTTTTTCTAAACTGAATAGTTTGCGCGAGAGACACTTCCAAAGTGGTAAAATGTGTCCCCCCCCCCTCTAACTTCTAAAATAAGAGAATGATAAAACTAAAAAAAATATATGATGTACATTACTATAAAAACTGCCAACGAAAATTGGTTTGAACGAAATCTAGTAAGTAGTTTTTTTTTAATGCGTCATAAATCGAAAAAAATACACTATTATTAAAACATCGATCAAAGTTACAACACATTACAAGAACTTTTATATTATGTTACTTGCTGCTACGGAACCCTTCATGGGCGATTCCGACTCGCACTTGGCCGGTTTTTTCCTTTATTATTACCCTTGAACGATTATTCTAGGTAAATATGAGAGCCTTATGGCGAGAAAACTGACATACGTCCACCCATCCTAGGCCTAGACGACCTGTTATTTGACATTTTGAGGTTATGATTTACAAAATTATCGAAAAAATGCTAATATCTCAAAAAAAATGTACTGTTACTATATAAAGTATTTGCACAATATTTATAATCATTATATTCTCTATCGACAGGTATAAATTTCGTGTTGGTAATCGCTTAGGTAAAAAAGTTTATGCACAAACAGCAAACGCAAGTAGACATTTTTTTATAATTTATTTTACAAACGTAAAACAATAAACGAAAAAAATATTTGTACAGAATTGTAGTCCATGAATCAAAGTGTTGCATTATATTATTTTTTTTTTCAGAAATTCACGATGCACTTTTAAGGTACTATAAACAAGTTAAACATAGGCTTTTAAAAGGTCATCGGCATTAGCCCTCCTATTAAGGAGCCCCTTAATGAATTAAGGTGAAAGCTACGACCACGAGCGTGGCCAAGTTCTCGCTAGATGACGCTGTTCTCAAAATTTTTAGTTTATTCTGTTTATAGTGTGTGGAAGCATTATTAAATCAAAGAAATTGTGTTTGCTAAAATCGAGCATTCCACTCTATTAAATGAAGCCATAAATTTTTAATTTATAACTGCCTCAAAATCCACCTAATTCTTAGTGCTCATGTCTTTAACTATAGTGCTTAAACATAGCGCTATACTTTAGCAGTAGGTACCTATATTTATGAAGAAGGAAAAAAAAGAAAACTTTACAAAAAAAATAAACGAAATAATGATAAATTTCAAGTACCAAGATATATGTGTTAGTTATTTTATTTTTTTTCAAAAAAAGTCCCGTCAAAATAGGTCCAGCCATTTCAGAGATTAGCCCGGACAAACAGCCAGACAGACAAAAATTGTAAAAAATGTTATTTTGGTGTATGTACCGTATATATATTCATATGCATGTAGTAAAAAGCAGTTATTTCAATATTACAAACAGACACTTCAATTTTATTTATATGTATAGATAAGTGCGGGTAGTTTTCAGTTTATCAATAAACGTTTTCAGGACCGTCTGTACTTCGTGATGGAGTACGTCAACGGCGGAGATCTGATGTTCCAGATACAACAGTGCGGCAAGTTCAAAGAGCCTGTAGCCGTGTAAGTACTTACTATAGAGACCGATGGCCTGGTCAGGGTCGCTGAAATCCGATGGATGCATGACGCACAGGACCGGTCGTTGTGGCGACGCTTGGGGGAGGCATATGTCCAACAGTGGACATCTTTCGACTGAAATGACGACGATGATGCTGTGAGTTTTAGTCAGTAAAAGTTCCACACTCCCTCTCGCTTCACACAGAGCGGGAAAAGTTATTTGATGATTTTTCTACATAAAAAAGTCATTGCTTGGATAGGAATATTCCAAAGTGGAATAATGTATATTTAAACACGTTTTACATCAAATGGAAATCCATCAGGATATAAGTTAATGGATTTCAAATATCCAAAAATAACCTGTTATGAAAGCGGAAAATATTATATTTTTGGCATTATAATGGCTTCTTCAATAACTGGGTATAAAGTGAAAACGAAAATTTGAATAAAGCATAATAACACACACACACAATAGACACACAAATAGAACACTTTCGCTGGCTGTATGATCTCTACCACAAAATAGACAGGTACAGAAGACAGTCTCATGTATGTACTTCACTTTTTATACCTACTCTCGGTGGACGCACACTAATGAGCGTTTGAGCCGGAATTGTTCGACGAGTGATCCGAGACGCGACCGAGACATCGTGTCTGTGAGCGGTGTCTTTGTGTGCGTTGCTCGAGCGCGCTTTGTATGTAGATTGACTTCTGTACCTATATATTTTGTGTCTCTGCTTTCCCTACAAATAACAATTAAGCCAAATAAAAATATTAAATGGGTTTCAGATGGTATCCGAGTATGTAGTATAAAATAAAGACATTTACTATGAAAATACAGAAAGAAACCGTCAAATTATAATAAAAATAACTTTAGAAACTACTCATACAGGTTTCGTAAAATTTAACACAAAGAGCGAAAAATAATTATTTTATTAACTCTTCAAGCAATAAATCTAAAAAATCTAGGCAGGTTATAAAGAACTAATATGAAAAAAACAAATAATATTACCCAAATTAAAATACTTAACACTACGCTTACTAATCCGACTGAAATCACAACCGCTAATAACAACTTTTTTGCTGAGCAAACAAAAAACTTTATGACGACAACACTTCAAATTTGACAAATAATCCCAAAAAAATTAATTAAAACCTGTATTACCGCAAGATCTCATGAGAGCGATACAATCTTTAAAAAATGAAAATAGCCCTGGACATGATGGCATATGAACAAGGGTTGTAAAATTCGTATCAGGCGAGATTACCTCACATTTAAGTCATTTACTTAATTTAAGTTTCAACTCTGGTATTTTTCCGGATAGTTTAAAAGCAGTTATAGTTAAGCCACTTAAAAAAAAGGTAGTAAAAAAGAACTACATGCCAATAGCTTTGATACTCATTTATTCCAAAAGTTATGGAAAAAGTAACTCGTATGATTCGATTAATATTTTTTTTTGTCCAAATATGATATTTTAAGCGCGGAACAAAAGTATTTCAGGAAAAACAAAAGTTTAAATTCAGCCTTAAAGGATTTGTTAAATGTCATAATGGACAATGTTGATAAAAAGTAACCTGCGCTATATTACCTGGGCATGACTCAAGCATTTGATTGTGTTGATCATAAAACAAATCTTATGTATATCATATTCAAGCTGAATGTCACAGGTATCAGAGGGTATTACACTCGATTTAATAAAATCATACCTTAGTGATCGTAAGGAGCACACAGAAATCACAAGTATATGTTAAAAAAACTAAACATGAGGAAAATTACTTATCTGAAGCTAGAATTATTAGGTAAGGCGTTCCACAGGGCGGTGTGCTGGACCCTTTATTATTTTTACTATACATTAATGACTTGCCACGCCACATTGAACATCCTATGGTCCTATTCGCTGACGATAGTACTGTTAAGTTGCCCTTAATTTATGTAGATCAAACAATTCAATAAACATATTATTATTCATATTCCACAGCTTCTACGCCTCGGAAATAGCAATCGGTCTATTCTTCCTGCATTCCCGCGGCATAGTCTACCGCGATCTCAAACTGGACAACGTTTTACTGGACCAAGACGGCCACATCAAGATCGCAGACTTCGGCATGTGCAAGGAAGGCATCACCGGCGACAAAACTACCAAAACCTTCTGCGGAACCCCCGATTACATCGCGCCAGAGATCATCTTATACCAGCCGTATGGGAAGTCGGTTGATTGGTGGGCCTATGGTGTACTGTTGTATGAGATGCTGGTCGGACAGCCGCCCTTTGATGGGGAAGATGAGGAAGAGTTGTTTGCGGCTATTACGGATAATAGTGTGTCGTATCCGAAGACTTTGAGTAAGGTTAGTATCACATTCTTGGCACACAAAGAGATAAGCTAAGTAAGTTAGTCTAACTTTAGTCGACTTATAAAAATCCCAATCCATAATTTCTTTGGTTTTCCTCTCCTTTTTAGGGTTTTGTACCTGAAAGGTCCCAACGCAAACCTATTACTAAACCTCACCTTTTGTTCCGTTCAGTTGTCGGCCTGTCCGTCTATCAATGGGCTGTATCTCATAAACCGTAAGAGGTAGAGAGAAGCAGAGAAATTTTCACTTAATGTGTATTTCTATTGCCGCTAAGCGTTAGAACAAAAAGGAGACTAAAGGCTGTTCTCGTATAAGAAACATTATTTTGTCGGCGTTTTAAACTCGATTTTAAAATTGTAGTACGGAACAGAGTAAAAGATCTAGTAGACTAGTAACTGAACGTCCCTCAAAGCATACTCGTGCGAATTCGCTGTAATGCGCGAGATTCCCCCAGCGCGCGAAGTTGCACGCGTTCTAGCCTCATTCCACCACCATGGAATGGAATGATATATGTAAATAATAATAATAAATTGAACCTTAGGGTCGCCGCACACAGGCCACCGACCACAACCACAAAACGCCGCCAGCGGCATATTTCCTCGGTAGACGCCGACGGCTGCCGCTTGCTACAAATCGTCGCTGCTTCATGTGGCCCGAACTAGCCACTAAACGCCGATACAATACTCCGCCGCACACTATTCGCGCATTTAAACCTTCTTTGTTAGAGTCCGTTTTGATACTGCGCGCAAGGGTTAAA
Organism: Mythimna ferrago; assembly: GCA_910589285.2. NCBI lineage: Eukaryota > Metazoa > Arthropoda > Insecta > Lepidoptera > Noctuidae > Mythimna > Mythimna ferrago. The sequence goes on along the minus strand of OU342686.1, from coordinate 22,418,965 downwards.
AAAAATTAGCAGCCACGGACCACAAGCGACTTGTGGTGGCTTCTAGCTTCTCGTGGCGGCGCTTGTGACAATGGCACGTGGCCTATGTGCGGCGACGCTTACGGTTTCTAAGATATAAATTCAACTTTACGTCAATCTTGCATACCTTCCATTTTCAAATGTGTTTTTCTGACTACCTCTTCCATAATGCACCTTCTACGTTGACAGGAAGCCAAAGACGCGTGCAAGGCGTTCCTGATCAAGAACCCGACGAAGCGCCTCGGCTGCAACGCGCGCGGCGAGGAGGACGTGCGCACGCACCCGTTCTTCCGCCGCATCGACTGGGCGCGCATCGAGGCGCGCGACGTGCAGCCGCCCTTCAAGCCCAAGATTGTGAGTAGCGATGTCATTATGCCTGGCCGTTTCCTCAAATATGCTGGAGTAAACTTCCAGAATCCAGCTTAAGTTGAAAGCTTTGGGGTACAGTTAAAATACTCACCAAATATCGTCGCCCTCCCCTCTAACTGTCGTATCTCACAAACTGGCCTATCTGCACTAGTATTACCTACGTGTTCATAACATTATTTCGAATAAGTTCTCTCTAATCGTCGTATCTGTGTCGTTTACTGTTTAGAAGATAATAACTTGTTTTGTTTTGCGTAAGTGCAAAAGGAGGGAAAAAATATCCTCACTACCTTCGTACCTTAGGGCTTTAGGGCCACTAGTAACTTAAAGAATAAGCCAAGACCAATATAAAAAAACGTATTTATTCTATTTAACAGCTAACGCAACTACAGAAACATGATTGTAACGTCCGACCGAAAAACGGTCGATCTGGAAAAATATCAATTGCTAGTTAGGACAGTTTACGGGGAGGATGACGATATATTTTAGTGAGCGAAGTGAGCTCGTAGTTTTAGTGCACCCTGACACAGACAGGTTAGGTTAGAAGGGGATAACGGACGCTATAGTGAGGTTAGGTTAGAAGGGGATAACGGACGCTATAGTGAGCAAGCAAAGCGGGTGAACGAAGCCCCCGTTGAATTTCGAAGATGTATATTTTTAATATTCATTGAATTCCTTTCACAGAAACATCGCAAGGACGTGTCCAACTTCGATAAGCAGTTCACGCAAGAGAAGACGGAACTAACCCCGACGGACAAGCTGTTCATGATGAACCTGGACCAGACCGAGTTCATGGGCTTCTCTTTCCTCAACCCCGAGTTCGTGCAGCATGTCTGAACAATCAAGGTATACATTCTACAGTCTATGCATTTAAAAAATGTCAAAAAAAAGCGAAGCGCTGTCAATGTCAAAAATTTGACATTGACAATTGCAACGGAGCTGATAGCCTAGTGACGTCATCAAGTCACACTTCAAATAAACGAAATTCTTCAAATAACCATCCCTCTAGCCAGCTATTTATGCCAAGGCCTACCACTATCTAATTTAATTTATCTAAATTGTTTATTGAGTGATGACATATAGCTCTGAAACGTGGTCCCTCGGGGTTTACTTGTGTGATTGAATTAGAAAGTAAGATATCCCCAGGTGAACCAAGGTTACCGATATAGCCCAAAAATCGCCAAACTTAGATGGTCAATGGGGCCGAAAGGTTCTGGAGTGGTAACTGTGTACTGAAAGGCGCAGCGTTGGAGGCTTCTATCAAAGTAGACCGATGACCTGGTGAGGGTCAAGGGCACCCGATTAATGCGAAAAGTAAGGTCCGGTAGTTGTGTTGACCCGCACGGGAAAACCATGTCCAACAGTGGATGTCTTTTGTTTTGATGTCTTATGTTCTTATTGTTAATTCAGTATCGAAGAAGTGGCTAGGACGATTATTATGATTATTAAGACGACCTTAGGTTACCCTGTAATGATAGAGTCCGTCTAATGAAAGCGTGACCTGAGAAAAGGAGGTTACAACCAAAAATTTTGAATGTGGTATTATTGAAATAGTAGGAGAAAAAAGTTTTGATACTAGAGTATTTTTTGTATTTATGACAATTTTAGAATAGTTGTACAAGAACTTAAATCCTAGTCAAAAACATGTGTGTAGATTTAATTATTTGGTGGGTGTATGGTAAATGTCAATAACACACAAAATGTTAGATAGTATTCCAAATTATTTTATTTTATCTGATCTCTCAAATGTCGCTATATAATATTTAAATAATATTCTTTATTTTCCATTTGGCGTTCTGGCAAGAATACCAAGTGCACAACACCGTGATAGTCAAATAAAATAGTCAACATGATTTCAACTTCATCACGTCTCGCCAACACTATTAATGTGTTTCAAGATTGTTGGGTTGGAATCGATTCGTTTTAGCATAGAGAAAATTCAGATCTTTTGGGATTAGTCAAGTGGGAACATGTTTTATACTCCAGTGATTGTTTCAAATGATACGGATCGACTCGTGAGACACAAAAAGTTCAGCAGCCGCTGCAGCAGCATCTCTCTCAAACTTGAACTAAGATTTTCGCGATTTTAACTTCAGTTGCAGACTTTCATGCACTACCAGACAGAGTGAGGCAAATCTTTCATTACATCTCAACTGCTTTTGAACGCATTCTACTTCTCACTAGCATGTGTTTTTGATTAAGTCGATTCACCAAAAGCCTTCTTTGTTCGATGTTTTTGTCCATTATGAAATTCGCAATATGTCAGATTATCTAAAAATATAAGAAAAAAAATATCATTATATCCTTAATATAACTATCTAATAATATTAGTCGACAAGGATCAAGATTGTAACGTCATACTAACTTAAAAATCAGAAATCGTATGTAAACAATGTTGGTTTTCATTGAAAACACCTTCTTTCTCTTCTTGTTTTTGTTTGAACTTATTAACCATAGTGTGTAGCAGTTTTTGCACGTTACTGTTTATTGTTTTTCCCACAATTAAGCAATAATTCTTGAAAAATAAATATCAGTTTCCAAAAACTGATAATTGTAACCATAGACTTTGACGTGATTTTTTTCGGCAAAACAATGTTGCCAATTTAATTAAAAAAAAAAAACTCCAGGTTACGCTTTCAGTAGACACACTCTAGTTGTAAGTTGGAATTATCTAAATATTTTTTTCAGCAACAAAGGAAATAATATAATAAATTACTTTTCCTCACGTTCCAGGGTTGATTTTCTCGTCATTATCGAAGCTGGCTGCGTGGTGCTGGCCAGCACTTCACTCCACCTGTCGACTGTCTCTGTCACTCATATGGCGCGCGTCGCTAGCTATCTCTCTCTATCATTGTATCGTTGATTTTTGAGGGAATGCCATCCTTAGGCTCTTCGAAGGACGTTTAGGAGAAGTATTTGCTCATTCCCGTTATATTTTACTACTCTTACTTTAAGTCGAAGATATTCTACGTACCATCCAATACGACATGACTTAGTTTATTTAATTTATTTCGTCTTCAACACCGATATTTTCGAGATTTTTTCACTTATTAAAAAGTAAGTGATGTTTCGAAGTATCGAGGTTAAAAATGAAATGTAATTCTAAGAGTAGTCATTTGTTTAAGTACCTATAATTTTTGCAATAATTAATTTATTTAACTGCAATAAAAATTAAATCGGAATGTAATCCAACGAATTTCGCTAAGCAATATTAATTCGAGTAAAAAGTTTTTAATGTTGAATTTTTGCTCTCTGTGTATTCGCAATATTTTTTTCGGCAATGTTTTAATATTATTATTTTTTAATTAGTAACATGAGAATCATATTCAGAATCTCGACACATGGCAATCTCTAATATCATGATCTTGGGGCCACTTGATAATTATAGTAAATGTTGATCACCACTCAGTATTTATACCTTCTGTCAAAATATACTCTATTAGAAGTTGTTAAAGTTTATAATCGCTTGCAATTTTGACAGATCGCGTCAAACTGTGTGGGTGTATTTTGTTTGATTTTCACGTTTTTCACATATCAGTGTTGTTTATATGTAAATACTGTCGTGTCGTGTGGATGGCAATATTGTTAAGCGTATTAGATGTCCAAGGAGCTTAAAAGAAACATATTTAGCATACACTATAAAGCCAAAGTGACTGCTTGAATATCTTTTTAGATCTTCTAGCCTAAATAAAATTTTAGAAATACTACTAATTAAATTTGCTAACGCATTTTAAAGACATGAGTATTGTAAAATGTTATCTTGATGAGCGAATGGTTGTTAAAACTTTAAGTATTAATATTAGATTTGGATGCAATGGTTCCAGCGTAAGCTAAATGTGTTTCGTTTTTAATGTTTTTCACAATATTATTTAATTCATTATGATTTGAATCTCGTGTCTACTTACCTAATGAATAAATACCATTTCATTTATTGATAATTTTTGGGCAAACTTATAATCAATACTAATAATATTATAGTTACTCTTTTCTGCCCAAAGATATAGTGTTTTGTTTATGACGTACGACTGTCAGTAAGTCGTGCTATTAAGTTTTCATTGTCTATGGTAACACGTTGTTTATTTTTAAAGGTTTTTCACAGTGTCGTGATCGCATTTTGTGATGTATGGATGATCTAATCGTGTATTAGCTTGACTGTTAGCTTGTATGCGTGTGGGAGTGACAGTTCACTTGTGCATGGGCGCGTGATTTCGTTTCGATTCGATTTGTATCGATATTATGGGGTTTTAGACAGCACTATTTTATTTAGTTGTCATTGAAAAACCTTCTAAAAATACTTCATATTTATGTGGGGTTTCATTTTTAAGTTTTTTACCCTTAATTTCTGAATTTCAGCATTTGAAGTTGATTATTTCTCAAACTCTACTTAAGCTTTAAAACCTGTCAAAATTTGGCATTCAAGTGAGGTTTGAGTCTTTCTCAACTCAAAATACTCAATTCAGAAACCCGCCCTTAATCTTATCTGATAGCAATATATCTATTGAAACGAGCAACAGTATTTTATCCTGTGTTATATACTATCCTAGAACTTAATCAACTAACCCTTATAATATCGTTCCAAGTTGTCAACAGCCAATAGCTGTCAATAATCGTCTACTAAAATAGCCTTACTAACTTAATTAATAATTAATCGCTAATAAAAATAAATTTTAAAATCGTATACATATAAACTCTTGCGAGAATAATCGATGTGGATTTAAAAAATGAAAAAGAAAGCATTTGATTCTAAATTGAAATGTAATAAAATGACATTTAGGTGTTTTTTGTTTTTATTTGATACTAAGGTACTTTTAGCTTAATTATAATAATTAATTATTATCTTTCAATAGTATTCTCGATTTGCCGCGCATTCCCAATGCGGTTTTGCTAATCATAATTAGGTATAATAGTAATTTTTAAATTCTTTTAGTAGGCATAAGTATTAATTTAAGGACGCTGGCTTGCTTTCACGTCGTTATCGCATTTTGTGATGGTATTCTATATAAAGTTGCTTTAATAATATTTTATTTTCTAACTCTTTTAAATGTATTTTATATTTATAGTAGTTCTGGGGTTTATTTTTGTATTTATTTTATTTTTTAAGTATTAATGTCAAAAAGTAACCATAGAGTAAAAAGCACTATATAGTTTTTTACGTTGGCAACACTCTCACCACGCTCTCAATTTAAAAAAAAACCTAACATTTTTCATGTGATTTACGTTTCGGCCATTTGACAGCATTTGGTCATGTTCTATATTTGTTTTGTAAGTGAAAACGAGCCAGCATCGTAGGTTAACAACAGCTGGAGCGGGAGACAACGTAGCGGCGCACCGCGCCCCCCCCCCCCCTCGTGCCTGTGCGAGCGCACCTCACGTACTGCACGACACCACCCCGTCATCCCGTACTGTTGGAAACACTTTTAATGAAGAATAAAACACAAAACACAAAGAAACATACACTAGTGAGTGAATGGGCTCTTAATAAACTAGTGCGCCTCACCATCAACGATTGCATCACTGCTTACCATTAGGTGGGATCGCAGTCAAGCACTAGTTTATATCAGATAAAAAAAAAGAAACACCCTGCCCTCCTGTATCCAGGCCATGGTCTACTGCTGTTCCAAATTACAAAAGTAGCGGCGTGCTTGAAATTGTTCCGACGAGTTTTTTCGTGTCCTAATCGCCAGGGGCGTGTGTTCGCGACTGGGTAGGTACTCCATCTCGTTTAACTCTTCAATCTCCATAGGTGACAGTAGGGCTACTGAGATGGAGTATTTGGTCGTCGATGTGCAACCCTGGCGGAATATCGCGAGTATTTGTCGAATATATCCGATTTAGGTGATTAAAAGGTTAAAACTAATAACCATACAACAAACCATACAGTTCGCAAGATAAGCAAATCAAATCAAAATCAAATCAAATCAAAAATGTTTTATATCACATAGGCCTACATGGGCACTTATAAAACGTCAGAAGCTAGCGCACGGTTCCAAATTGGTCGTTTCCTATGGAGAAGAACCGGCAAGAAACTCCATGGTTACTCTTTTAAAAAAAGTGGTTGGTATTACATAATCTGCGATACATTCAGCTAAACTGTGGACTCTGTTTAAATTAAATCTTTCTAATGCGCCGGCACAACCTTGAATTTGCAGCGGTAAAAAACAATGTTTTATGAATGTTTAAAAGTGTTTGTAACAATGCATAACTTCAAATCCTCCACCCAGCTAACATTTTCTTTATATTTAGAATTAATTAGCTAAACTCTTCTTTTTCATTTCGAGTACCTACCTACCTATGTAATGAAGATCTTGTACTTAAACTATCGTTATTTTTTCAAGAAGATAAATTAAAGTTCCGTTTTGTAGAACATATACATTTTATCTAACATCTATAAAAGATACCTACTGGCTCTACTTGAATGGTAACTACTGTATTTTTTTTAAGGGCCTGTTACACTACGCATTATTCGGACCATTTTCGTCTATGGTTCGACGTATCGCGTAGTGTAATAAGGGTCAGACTGTCTTACTCAGAAAGAAAACAAAGACGAGTCTGAATATCATGTGCTGAATAACGCGTAGTGTTATAGGCCCTTTAATTGTTTAAACTTCGAACACAATATCAAAAAATCCATAGACAAAGCACACGTCGCATTATGGAATAAATTCAGTAACACCAAATCTAAAATCAACTCTTAACACCAATTATGTGCACATTAGGTACTCGTAAATAATTCATTTTACTTCTAATTAGTGTCTGCTAGCTTATGCCTTTTACACCCTATTTTATTCTGACTTGGTCAATAATAGTGTATAATATTAAATTAAAAAGTTTATAAAACTTATAGTTATTTATTTATCTAACCGTTATTGTAAGATCTCACTTGTAAATAAGGCATAGTAAGGAGTTAAGGCTTCACTTACGCGGGTTCGGTTGCACTGGCCGACAGATTCGTTCGAAACTCTAGGTTTGTCGCGTGAGTGGAATTCACCTTCTGGTCATAATATTAAGTCATTTCCATATAACCGTTGAATATTAAATCGTAGCGAGTAAGTTGTAAGTTAAGCCATATTATCGATTTTCCAAATCTGTACTAAGCTTGCTTTATATGCTTCGACATTGTTTTATTTTTAGTGCTGTGACATTAACCAATTTTTTAAAACCGATTCTGCTCTCATATCCATCACTGTCCCGTAAAAAAATGTTTGAGCACATTGCATTTCTGGGTAACAATGAAAAAAGAAATTTATGAATAATAGGGACTAGGCTTGGATTTATGGGTATGAATACTCGAGTCTACTTGGACAGTATGATTAAAATGTTGAATAGTTAATGTATGTGTTCAGTGAGAATTAGTTTTAATATCTTGATATTATTTAGCATAGAATATGATATCGTGTTAGAGTTAGGTTGCTCTTCCGACAGTCCTATCCGTTTGCGTACTTTGAAATGTTTGCTAGAACAGAAATATGCTTAGTGTGGCATCAATCTTGTAAATTCCTTCAATTTTACAAGCGAAGTATTTTTTTTATTTTATCCTTTTTTATTTTTTGATAATATCTGGTTCTCTTTAATAAGATTTAAGATTATATTTTGTATATTTTGAGTGACATAATTAATTTAACCAAACATATTTTTTTATTAATTATAATCATGCGCTTGTGATGAGAGGAACAAAAATCATGAAAAAAAAATTGTCTTCGAGATATTATTTGTTTAGATTTCTGTTGATGTCTCATAAATAGGCCTAAACCTTTCTATAGATTAAGCCCGTAGTTGATACAGGTCTTAGTATACTTTTGAAATATTTTACTAATGGATATTCAAGTGTTTAAAATTTTACAAAGACGATGTCGCTAATTGCACCATCACCTGTGCCAAAATATGTAAATATTTTCCATGATAAATTAGTATTCTATTGAATATTTGTAACCAATCATTTTTATCTTGTTACCTATATTTTGTGATTCTTTATTTTATTAGTGGCAATAATTTAAAAGGTGCAGTTTTTTGGACTGGCAATATTTAAGTTTTACTTTTGTGACAGGGTGGGTTTCGAAATCATTTATGAAGAATTTCTTACACTATATTTCAAAGACTTAAAAAATATAATAAGACGCACCACTAATAAAATAAAGAAAAAAAATCACTTACATTTCTACTGTTTTTGCACGTTATCCAATTATGTAAGCAAATAATAAAGCACTATTTTATTAACTTATAATCATACACTGTTATTTTATTCCTATCTTAATATAACCATTGTTTAAAGTTTACTCTATTACATCTATAATCTAGTTATTATCATTATTAGACTGCCACCATATTGTAAGGGCTCATTATAACTTAGTAAACTTTAAACAATGCGTTAAAAGGAATTTATAAAATCATTTTAAATAATAATATTATACAAGAACTGTTTTATTATTACATTAATTATTATTGCAATGCTTCAATGAATTTTTAAACTACACTGCAACTATTTCTGTGATATATCATCCTTTCACAAGCTATAGGGAAGAGTTGCTCAGAATTTAATTTAAAATAATAATAAAATATCAATTGACATCTCACATAGATCTTCATTATTTATTTTAAGAAACCATGTGCCAAAAAATGTTCTTTTCATCCGTTTTTGTTTCTATGACTTAGAAGCCTAGAAGTCTAAGCAACTCTTCACGTAGATTTATCGGTCTATTCAAATTGGCGCGAAAAATATTGTCTATGAGTGAGTTGCACCATTTAACTATAACGATAACAAAGCTGTTAACAGTTGTCAAATCGTCGAATTGACCAATAGGCGGCCGTTTCACTGCTGGTTATGGTTTGGTTATCGTTATAGTTAAATGGTGCAACTCACCCTATGGCGATAGAAAAGCGCGCGAATTTGAACAAAAGACGCCATGTTTGAAAAGACCTATGTATTTAAAATATTGTAAAGTGCACTTTCAATTTCCGTTAGTCTACCGTCGTCGCCTCTCACTAGGATTAATTAATAATTATTATTAAAATTTTTGAATTTTAACCAATTTGCGATGATAAAAGATGGTTGTGTGCGGATACAGCTACCAAAGTATCATCTGTGAGTGTCTGCACGCGATCATGGTTTATGAGATTTTATTGCATATTCTATTATTAATATCGATAGTGTAGTAACAGTATTTCGATTTGTAGTATTAAATTTGTCATTTTCAAGGATTTTTGGGGCATGTAGCCACTTGTTGGGGATGTAGCCACTACGGGGCGTGTAGCCACAGAGTGTCTCGCTCGGTAGATCTGTCATGTGGATCTCTGGTTATTTGTATGGATTTTCTCGAAGGTGAATGTCGATTGTACTCAACAATATAAATTTCTAATCCATTAGATTTTATCTGTGTTTTATTTACGAAAAAACCTTACATTAGAAACTTATACTTCAAAAAACATTTTTACAAACAGACAACACTATAATTTGATGTCCTTTTCTCCTCTCATGACCTGACTGAGCATCTGGTTGCAGAGAGCTGCGTACGGGTTCAGTTCCACCACCTGCGAAAACGGAGAATATGTACCGAGTCAAAATTCTGACAAATGCACACGCCGCACGATAAACATAACTTTGACAAAACATAAGACATATTTTTTTTTATTTTTTTATTTTTTTTTATTTTTATTTAAGACATTTTTATTTTTTATTTTTTTTTTAGGACATATTTATATACCTATCAAATAAAAACTTGTGTGAACTGTTGAAAATTAATCCTAAAGAGCAAAACATTGACCTGGCTGCAATTTTATGGCTACATAGATGTACCTCTTTTACATTGCAATAATAATAATTCGTATATTGGTCCATTTACGATTTAAACAAATTTGTACTTAAATAAAAACATAATGTTTTACCTCTATGTAAAAACAAAACGCGAACTACTGCCTCATAAAAGTCAGAAGCCTGGGTTTTAGAAGCTAATGTTCCACCAGAAATAATCATTAAGAACAGACAACATTGCAAGTATTTAAAATAAGACAATACAATACCTGTATTGTATTAATGCTATTCATTAAAAACAAGGAATAAGTACAAGAGTATGGTAATCTACCTAATCATCACCCAATCTTAAAGTTTAAACCCCTTTTTTGAGGCGGGATATCATTAAATAACTTCTCCCGCACTGGTTTGAGCGAGAGGGCGTGTCAGACCCTTAATGACTAAATAATAATAATAATATTTATTTAGACACTGCAACTATTACACACATGACAGTTACAATGGGTCTCATCAGAAGGATTAGTCACTCAAAGGGCAATGGAAAGAGCTATGCTCGGAGTTTCCTTGCGTGATCACATGAGAAATCAAGATATCCGTAGGAGAACCGAGATTATAGACATAGCTCTAAGAATGTGGCAGTGTGCCCACACACTCGAGGATTCCTCTAACTGTCGGCGCCGTCTGTGGAATCCGCGGGAAATGGCACGGGGAACAGTAAAGTGCGTCGCAGTCGTGCGAATTTGCTGGAATGCGCGAGAATTCACGCGACATAAGGAGAAATTGACCCATCCATTTCGTTCCATTCCATTCCGCGACGGTGCGTCGCAGTCGTGCGAATTTGCTGGAATGCGCGAGAATTCACGCGACATAAGGAGAAATTGACCCATCCATTCCGTTCCATTCCATTCCGCGACGGTATAAATTGAGCCTTACGCGCCTGGCTGGCTTTTAAGCCGCGACCTCACGTTACTCTTAAGTCGAGGCCGTTACAACTAGGCCACCACTGCTCCTGCTTTAGAACAATCCCACAGCCCAAAAGGGGATTGCCCAGCCTCTATGGTGTTCCAGGCCAAAGACGGACATCAAATATTATTACTATCAATGATAAAACTATTGTTTTTTCCATAAAGTTACTTTTTATTTACCACTTATTGTTTATTATAGTGGCGCTCATTTGGAACTAAGGGAATACATATTTTTTTATGGCAAAATTAATTAACAAAGTATTTTTTTTATCTGGTCAATTGTCCGCTCATGGCCTCAAATGGGCAATCCCCTTTGAACCCTACACAAAATCTTCACAATATCAAAGTTCTAACCTGTTTCTTAGCAAAGCTGCTGCCAAGTTTAGCAGCTTCAGTGAAGGCAGCGCGCGCGTCGTCATCTTGTCCTCGCTTGCGCAGGAGCACGCCCCGTTGACACAGAGCTAGGGCGCGTGCGCGAGACTGCTTGCCTGCTGTCAGCTCTAAGGCCCGGTCGAGGTCTGTCATTGCATCTGAAATATCAAAATATATTTACGTAATTGTAGAGGAAGATCTTTGGTTAGCACAAGTCAGGAAGACAACAATAATTTTTTAGATTTTTTTCGCGTCTCCTGTCACGGCGGCTTGGACGTAATGTGGATGTACGTTCCCTTACTCTTACGACCGCCTCTTTCGCTGGCAATTCTACTTTGCAGAAGAATGAGATCACGTACCGTTCCTTCTCGCTCAGGACCCATGGCCTGAACCAGGGCCCGGCGCGAAAGATAGCCGCCGCCGATCATCTCCATGAGGACGCGGTCTCATAACATCAGCTGTCTTCCATTGGAAGTCCCGTCAAAATAATTTTAACCGTTTCGGAGTTTAGCTAGACCAAAGATACAGATAGACAGACAAAATATTTAAAAAATAGCTTTTTTATTAAAGGTATCGATGTTTTTATATTCATTTAGTAAAAATGTATGCTATATTGATATTAGAACAAACACTTTTTTATTTGCTTATAAAAGAAAATGAATTCAATCTCAATCTCATACCATCGTCCTTCATCATCATCCTCAAGAGTTGGGCCCGGTCGTTGTAGCCGGCCGCTCTGTCCGGTGCGGCCTGGACTGCTCTGGTCATCGCCGCTAAAGCCTCTTCCAGCTTCCCAGCCTCTGCTAGACGAACTCCTTCAGCGCAAAGAGAGATAGATTCCTTGTATGCATCGGTAGCTGGCTCTGAAATAATTAGCACAACAACACGTATACTTAATAATAATTATCAATGTTTTTATCGAAGGTTCACTGCCCTAACATACCTAAACTACATTAGACCGATGCACACGTAAGTCACGTCTGATTTGTATGTAGAGTCGCGTCGCGTGGCGTGGATCTGAAGTAGCTCTACAAGTTTAGTTGCGATACTTGCGCTATAAAATGCATGCGTGATGGAGACCGACGCACCCAGATCGGCGTAGGTACATGGTACACGTGCGTGCAGTTTAGTTTTCTACCTTTACTGCAGTCCTGAAACGCAAAGGCCAACTAAAAGAACACAGGTGGGTCTTAGTCAATAAAAATCGGCCACTCTCATTATATACCCAGACTTTAGATATCCAGACACTTGGGGTGAAAGTAACTCGTTTCGTCCCGAGAAGGAATTGGCGGCCGAGCGCAGCGAGGTCGCTAATTCGAGGGACTTCTGATTTAGGCGGAAGATTTTCCACTACTGCTTTAGCCTCTTCTCTTATGAAATTAGGCGTTAAATCACTAATTTAATCTGATAAACATAACGTTTAATACAAATCTCTGTTGTACGGAAATATAAACAAAACTCGAAAAAACTAACGACTGATTGCCACTTTCCCGCCATTTTGTTTTTTTTTTCTGTGGCCGGCCAGCTATTCAGCCTCATTAATGAAAAATTAGAAATTAATTGTAATCTTTTAAAAATAAAGTATTTTAAAATATAATATTATTTAATTAATACTTATCTTTAAGTTATTTCAATTTATATCGCGCTGTGATTGACTGGCTGTATGGAAAATTGGAACATGGTTCAATAGAAATGTGAAGATAGAACTAGTTTTTTTTAATAATTTGACAGCTGTCAGTTGTAAAGTAAAACTCCCTAGGGATGAAAAGTAGTTCAGCTCGCTCCTCAGGCAACTTCAGACCTACTATCAGAGTACGAGTAATGAAAAAGTTTTTTGATTGATTTCCCGTTCCAAGACCTAACTATCCGTAATTTTATAGATGAGCTACACAACACTCAATTTTGAATTAATATTTTAATTAAAGTCTAATAAAAGTTAAACCAGTAGATAAGTTGGTATTAATAAGAAATACCTACTTAAGCAAATAAATGGTTATACTTTAATATAATGAAGTGAAACAGAACCTTGACAAATTGCGCTGTACGGATTTTTAGATAAATGCTAATCTAGGTAACCTACACTTTATCATCAAATTAGCAAGCAGCGAGTTGCTCATTAATAAGTAGATCGATACGAAGGTCGGAATACTTAAAAACTAGCTATGTAATCATCAATATATGTATACTTACGAGAGATTGAGATGTGAATGGATGGAGAGGGAGACCAAAAAATGATGGATGGATTGTGTAAGAACTGAGAAGTGACGGGTGACAGGACAGAATGGAAGAAAAAACGTGTTACACTGACCTTTATATCCCTTTTCTTTGCGAAATATTGATTAATTTACTTATGTTAACCAGCATTTTTTTTGTGTAAACATATTTCTAAAGATCAAAGCCGTAAGAAAGGAGTACCTAGGGAAAACAAGCGAACACATATCATGTTGCTATTTGTTTTTGGCAATAGTATTAGTCTTAATGTCGTACTTACATGAATCTATAGTAAACATATATTTTTTCAAACCTATTGACTAGTCGTTACCGCTTCAGAAAGTCACTGCTTTATAGCCCTTATCGACAGTTATGGCATAACGCTACCTGACAGAGAGACAAAGTCAGAGGAGTGGAGATTTTGTGCAATCCTATTGGTTAATAAATCTCCGTTTCTCCGCTCCGCAGCCTCGCTTCGTTCCTGTGGACAGGCAGCCTTAAGCGGGACGATTTAAATGTTTTCCTTCGGAATTGGCAAGAAGCGGCTCAGAGCCGGAAACAATGGAAGGTATGGGAGGCTTTTGCCCAGCCGTTGGGTACGTGGGGTGCGGGACTTTGTTATATAAAATAAAACTGTTTCATACCAACTAAATAAATGAAAAAATGCATGGCATGCAGCCGTAGGACAGTTTACATGACAGATATACAGTTGCCAAAACGGATCTTGAGCGCTCGGCGTTAGAGTGGGGATCGCTTGGAACAAATTAGGAGTGACGTCTATGACGCGGCGAGCCAATCACTGACACTCCCCGCCCCCGCGTCTCACTTCGCACCACTAAAGAGACCGAATATTTGACTTCTGCGCAACCGCTCAAGATCCGTGATGGCAACTGTACCTATGTAGTATGTACAGGCCTTCATTCGTCGACGTCTTCATAGCCAAATTAAATATAAATTATAATGAAGGCGACAAGTACTAAATACTGTAATAATAATACTAATAAAAAAAATCAGGTTCGAAGCCTACTGGGGCCAAGGTTATCCGAAAGGGAACTCGAGCCCCGGTATGAAGGCTAGCAGGAACGGGTGGGCTTTTAGTCAGTAAGAGTATGACACTATCTCCCGCTCCGCCCAAGAGTGGGGGTTGTCACTGGCTGAGTTTTCCCACCATACGAGCTGATGCCCGCGACTCCGTCCGTACATTTCAGCCTCATAAAATAACACAATATTAACAACAAGTTATATTTATAACAATATTCACAACTTTGTCACGACGCCATTTAGGCTGTACTAGGTACTAGAAAACTGATAAACATACAAAAATACTTCTAAATATATACATAGATAAAATTACACCTAGACACAGAATAAATGATCGCGTTTTCATCACCCAAACATTTGTCCTGGGTGGGAATCGAACCCACGGTGTGAAACCAACTAAGTACACCTGTTGGTATAGTGATTAGTGAGCCAGTCAGCCATGCCACAAATTTGCCATTTGGTTACAATTTCAAGAAGCATCAAATTTTTTTGCGCGGCAACCATATAATTTTTCTAGAATAAAAAGTAAAGTAGGTAGCCTAAGTTATTTCATAAAACATTACCTGTCTACCAATAAAAGTCTCGTAAAAATCGGTCCAGCCATTTCGGAGATTAGCCGAAACAAACAGGTAGACAAATAAAAAAATATATTTTTACTAGGTACCTAAAGGTATCAAATATACTTTCATATGCATTTATTAGAAAACAAGTTATTTTGATACCTATTATACAAACAGGATAATTCAATTTTATTTATACTTGACTAGTAAGTCCCTCAACAATCATTACAATAAAAAAAATTCACATCAACATACCTTCCTCATCTTCAATGAACTTATCGCCTGCATCCTCTACATCAGGAGCTATGGTGGCCGTCGGGTCGAAGATACTCCTGAGCACTGCCTTGTCTCTCTCACTGAGGCTGTCTAGAGCTGCCATGGTAGCTGGTATCGTAAGTTATCGACACGACCGGACCGACACGAACCTCGCTGTCAACTGGAATGTAGAACCAGTTCTGTATGTTCACGATGCTGATTGAGACAGTATGTTTTTCTATGGGTTTGTATGTTGATTTTCAATTCTATCTATGTTAGCGGTGAACGTTATAAGCAGAGGTTTTACGGAGGTTCTCCGGAGGAGGATCCTCCTCACAATATAATCTTACCTCCAAAAACACACGTACTTAGGTAGATTTTTCTACTGTGAGCAAATAGGTGGTTACCTACCCATTGCAATAGTTTAATTCATTTATATAGATCTGTATTGTCCGAAAATTGACTTAACGTTAAGAAAAGAAAATAATGAACTCAATTGCAGCGCCACTTACCGAGTTCAATTGCATTTTCAAACCATACACATTTCATCCAAATCGGTCAAGCCTTTTAGGAGGAGTTAGGTGACAAAAACACGTAGGCACTGAAGAATTAGCTAGGTATTATAAACATTATAAAGAGGAAAGATTTGTGTGTTGTGTATTTTTGTTTCTATTTACTACTGGACGGATTTTTTTTTTCACTAATAAAATGCTGTTTACTGGGTGACATAGGCATGTACTTATATTTTCTATTTCCGACGCGGGCAAAGCTGCTGGCAGATGCTAGTTCGTGATAATATAAGATACAACATCGGCCAACATTATGTAAATCTTAAGAACTGGTTGCTTGTTTATTTCCTGCGCAGCAACGTAATCAGACCGACACAAGATAACAATCTCTGTATAAATAATATCATAATTTCTATAATTAATGTTATTGATATATCTCATAATGTTTAACCCTTAATTTGGCAGAGTTCTGATTTTTTACTTATCATCATCATCATTATCATTTCTGTCGAAATACTTCTACGTAGGACTTCTCCAAGTGTCGCCACAACAATCGGCCCTGTGGTCATCGGTCTACCTTGTGGGAGGCTTGCCAACGCTGTGCGCCAATACACGCGTGTGGTCATCACTCCAGAACCTTTTCACGCCATCGACCACCTGTTCAGCGAGCAATTTGACCAGCCTACTGCCATTTAAGTTTGGCATTCTTTGGGCTATGTCAGTAACTTTTGTTCTTCTGCAGATATCGTTATTCCTGATTTGAAAACTTCATAGAATAGATGAAACCTCTTTAATCTGTTCTGTGGTTCAAAGAAACTCCGAGCATAACCCTCTCCATTGCCCTATCGCCTTCTGATTAGGCCTTTTGTGAGCAACGACGTTTCAGAGCCATGTATTTTGAGTAACTGATAAGTTATACCTTATTTAAAAAAAAAAAAAATTATGGTCATCACAGTGTACAATATCCAATCAGGGTTAGCCAGTTTTTTTTAATCGATTCAATTCTCACGATACATAAATGTCATCATTTCTACATCAAATTGCCACTTACGCCATATCCTCTGTTATTTTGAGGCTTTTGCAAATAACGAATGCATATATAAATACTATCCCCTAGCTAGATTAAGTTCTTTTGGTGGCCAATATCAGCGGAAACTAAAAATCGGCATGAGTAGCACCATAGTGCACAATGGCGTGCAAACACAGGTGCACTCTCTCATAGTTCGATGACATGACAATAGGTTGGGGCTAGTTAGGCACATAACCTGTAACTCTAGCCAAGTTGTCAATCTGCAATCGGTAACGCTAGTAGAAAACTTCAAATGTACGGGAATAACGTCATCTCAACGCTCAGTGAAGTCACGTGGTCAGAACAAAAGAATCGTCGGCGTGCCCAACTCGAGGTGTTCGACACAAGAGAACCGAAACGAAATGCTTGTAACTTAGCTAGGGAGGTTGTTCTTACGAACCAGTAATCAACCCTCGGTTGAGGACGTCACAATCGTGGTAATAAATCCTCTCTGAGGAATGGCTAGAGTGGCACCACGGTATCCTGACTTTCCACCTGAAGCAGGTCCTCACCAAACATGGGAAATTCAGGTTTTTGTTTTAGATTCTGATGGAAGAAATGCCCGGGTATCACCATTGTACACGGTGGAACTCAGCTCTGCTTGAGCGGAACGCCGGTGTCTTCTTGGAGGCGATCGGCGGTGTTATTTGCAATATTATGATTGACAGGAAGAAATACATTTAAATTTAGACATAAAAAAACACTTATTTTGAAGTTATTTAATTTAGTCAAACCAGAAATTCCTGCATGGAGTACCGTAACATTTTATTTTTGTTGGTAGAGAATTAATGTATATTTTCTTTGTTTAATGAAAATGTTAAGAAATACATGATGCAAGTTTTTATCTAATATATAATTTTATTCAACTGTCAACTGTACTTGGGGTCGTCGGAAAAACAATCAGAAGTGAATTCCTATCATCCACCCCGTGCATAAATGGACACGTATTTCAGAGTATCCACAAATAACAAAAACGTTTTAATTAACGGTTTGCTTAAAAATGGAATTTAAAAAAAAAAATGTTCAACATAGTTTTTTTTTATGGTGGGAAAAAATCAACCAATGACAATCCCCGCTCTTGGGCGGAGCGGGAGATAGTGTCAAACTCTTACTGACTAAAAGACCCACCCCGTTCCTTTTAGCCTTCATACCGGGGCTCGAGCTGTCTTTCGAAAGTAACCCTGGCTCCAGTAGGCTTCGACCCAACTGGGCCCCTGCTGTTCCTGACAACTTGAGGCGCGCGGGAACAGTGCGCGCCGTCGACGACTTGGGCTTGGTCCGGACAGTTACCGGACGGCCGGACAGCGAGCTACCCATTGCTCACTGTCCGCAAACCCGCGCCGACGGTGGCCGGAAATCGGGATCAGAATCCCGGCGGCGGCGGCGAGAACGCCGTTGCCTGATGCGGTCGGCCTCCTCCTTAGCGAGCATTACTGCTTCGCAGAAGTTGGCGACCGCCTGCCACTCCTCCTCGCTCCGGACCATGGCCTCAACCAAGGCCCGGCGCGAGAGGTCTCCGCCGCCGATCGCCCCCACGGGGGCACGGCGATGATGTTCAACATAGTGCCACTTCTGTTTTATGCCTAGACTGATAGACTATATTATTCATGTCACCTAAAGAAATACAAACTTAAAAATTACCACGGTACACAACTTGAATACACAAAAAGAAACACAAACATGAGATGACTAATATTTTATTTTAAAATAAATTATTGTTACAACAACGTTTGTATTTGACAAGTTTGTTGTTCTAGCGAGTGTCTCGATCAACAGCTAATATGCACATATTCGGTCGTATAAAAACTTTTATAATTATACTAAAAATAAAAGACACAGTTGGTTTTTTATTGTAACAGATAGGCCAGACTCACAGGCCAGTTGGGTGAATACCCTTAGCTATAAGGCTCGGTGCTCACCAATCTGTTCTTTTGACCAATTTGGCGTCTAAAGCCATTAGTCCCTTTGGGGAAGGTCTATTAGGCTGTGTAATAATAGTCATAAGAAACAGTAAAATACTTCAAGTTCCATACTTCTTCATTAGACTACCTTACTGACTCTATTTGCTTAGTAAATGTACGTTTAATTCCACTTCACAGTCATCCAAGTGTAACATTATTCAGTACAAAATACTACGTAACAGAGAATCTTATAAATAGGCGCTTGGATAAAAGTATAAATAATGATTATAATTTCAATTAACACTTCTATTTGATACACGCATCTAATGAAATGTAAAGAATGAAATTGAAAATGTATGGCAAGGTACACATGGCAATACCGTTAGATGTACGAGTGAAACGCCATCTATACACTACGCAAGTAACTAATTTTATTTTTGAGCTGGTAACCCGCTCCGGATTTTATCCGCGGGAGGGTGTCTGACTTTTACTGACTAAAACCCACTTGTGTTCGTTTAGTTGTTCATTGCGCGCGGTAACCGCAAGTAACTATTGACGATCACTTCAGGGTACCCTCAGTCTGGGATCGGGTATGATGAATTATAAACTTTAATATCAGTGCCATAAAGTGCTAAACTTGTACAAACAAACACGCAGAAAGAAACGGAGACTCGGGCACCCTCGTTTGTACATAACTTAGTGCACAATAAAGTTCATTATCCAATCCCGATCCCCTCGCAATTTTAGGCACAAACTGCTCAATTCAGATTCGTTGTTTGTTCTTGGTAAACCTAATTACGTCAGACAGATGGCCCGAGCTTGGACGATGATAAATGGTAGCTTTAAATACGAGTATATATCAAAGTTTGTGGTAGATTAGAAAGATAAGTATGCAGATTTAAATATAGAGATTTGATTTCGGTTATCATACCCAATTTCTAAATGACACAATCTAAATTTGGTTACTAAATGAAGCAGCAATTATAGTAATTCAAATATTGGTAAGAGGCAAAGGGGTGTGATGGCAGTATCGTGCTCTCTTATGTGCACACGTAACCTAATGGCGGTGACGTCACATTTTATAAGCGCATCTTTATTCTGTTACTTACTATTGAACGAATTTGAAAAATTCTATTTGCGATTTTAGATGAAATTAGTTTTTGATATAAATAATTAAAAAAAATGGAGTCTATTCCTTTAATTATTAATAGCAGTTGAAGTGTATTTTGCAATTTGTCATATTAATTTTGCGATAATTTTCTTTTCAAAACTGGTGTCTAGTCTTCTAGATAGCAAAAATCAAGATAGTTCTGAGGTGCCATGAGCCCTAACTACCTCAGATAAAAGACGTCTATGGCCTTTCTGTCTTATTAGACAACTCATAGTAGATTTCAGTAAACCTGATATTATAGATGGCACATTTTAAATCATGAAGCTATAATATCATTCCAATAGGTAATTAATCTCTTCAAATAACTGAAATTGGCAACACTTAAAGTCGGTCAAGGTAACTTTTTGGCCACCTCATTCACATTGGCACTAGTTCAAATTTTTCAAATCTACACATTTGATAATTATATACACAGAAAACTTATAAACATATAGTTATGTTGAGTATTTAAAGAGACGCGAGTAAGATCTTTAATATTTTTTATAGATTTTCTGGGTACATGACTTTTTTAGTTGCACACTTTCAAGTCCATTCTTTATATATTCAACGACAATTATTAGGCCACTATCCACGGCCGCGTAGCTTCACAGACGCGTATTTGTCATTATACGCTAGGTGTACGCCTGCGTGAAGCTTACGGCACGACGATGCAGTTACGTCAACGGTTTTATATTTAAGCTTCACGCAGGTGTTCGCCAAGCGAATAATGACAAAAACGCGTCTACGAAGCTACGCGTCCGTGGACAGTAAGCCGTAGTCCTACGTAAGGTGTCACAGTATAGACTTGATAAGCTATCCCTGTACTTCTTATAACGAATCCTATAAGTTCAATATTAAAAGTACAATATGTCAAATAATAAGAGTGTATTCCCATATCTGTACAGTCAACTTCACAGTTGAGGTAAGGTTTGCAATAGACAATTATTCTATATCACAATCCTTTTATATATTATGTAGACTTACACTAGCGTTGGTTTGGTGCAGCCAACATTATTTTGATTATATTTATTTTTATTTAGTTAGTAACTAGCAAATTAGCTAAATTTGACTACACTGGAAGTATCTTGAGACAAGAAATACTTTATGATACTTTTGACCTAATATATAGAACCAGTGAGGTCAGAACAGTCTTATTGAGACAATATTTATATATAATAAATAATATCGCATAAAATAATTATAACCAAAATAATATATGGCCAAATCACATACACACAATATCAGTCACACTTTTAAATGCATTTTCACAAAGTTTGTGTAAACTCCACTGCTTATTATACTCTAAAAGTCAAAAGCTCGAAGCAGATAGGTATAGCTACTTTGACTATGACATACACTTAAAGAAAAACTGAAGAATAAACTAACTGATTTCTATGTAAGACTTTTTCGCATGCCAGAATTGACACAAACTATGTGTGAGCATTGAAAAACTTAACATAGTAAAATAATATACTATAAATATACAATTAGCAATATCTTATCCTAAAAATACGCTATACATGTAGAAAAACTGTATATAAAAAGTTTAATGCTAAAACTTTGAATTTTTAGTAATATATAAATCGTATTCACACATTGGTAATAGTTTATTAGTCATTTTCCTAAATTCATTTAATTTTGTGGTTAAATGTTGTTTTTCAATTTGAAATGTAACTATAAAATTATGCTCAATCAACATTTAAAAATATATGTAAATGCACACATACAATTTAGTGAGTGTTCATTTCATTAAATCTCAATTATGACTGTGGCAATGTTTTGTTCTATTTAAACATTAATAATAACAATAACATTGTTCCCTGAAGTGAGCACTCTTCAATTTTACAAAATTATTTCACAATTTTTAATCCATGTCTTATTTAAACTTTATAAAATTGGTGTTATGATTGATATATTACAATTGACATAGGCATGGTTTACTCTAAAGACAATTTACACTTCTGGCAACATGATTAATAAATTGGAAAAAAATCAGTTACCAAGTGCCACAACCACTTGTTTCATAAGCAATGCAGGTACTTATATTATCCATTTACGCTAATGAAGTGTAAATATGCCTTTATTGAAGCATAACTGTATGTATTTAGAACAATCAGAGACCTTAGCAAATGATGTTGCTAACAATCATAATGTATAATAAATCAGTCTGCCTCAATTGGGAAATATGTGTAAAATAGCTTAACACTCCTAACACTTACTTTGTGAATACTAGGTGTATGAAGTCATGACAGACATGATTGAAAGTTTGTGATTTGACTTAAAATTATGATACAGTTGACACACTAGACTTAACTCAAATTTAGATAAGACAACTAAACACTGTTATAAATTAATTAAAAACTGTGAAACAAGTATTATGCTAATATCAATACAGCAGCACAACTGGTAATTTAACATTACTTGGGTATATCGAATGGATGGAAGTGAATTACGTCTTTGTGAGTTTACTGATGCATGCTGTCGGTGGTGCTACCTTTTCTGGAAGCCTTTGGTGCCGTCTGGCCCCCGGGGGGTGCGGATGACGAGGACCCCGCGGGGCGGGGGGGAGGGGAACACCCCGGACGCGGTAGCTCCGGGTGGAAGCCGGCTGAGGACTTTCCGTTCCCTTCCTTTGGTATTGTTGTCACTTTGAAGAGATTTTGTCTTATTACTATTGTTTTGATTATCGTTGAGATTGTTAGCTTGCAGCTTGTCTTGAAGCCGGCTGAGGCTGGAACAAGAAAACAATATTTAAATTAATATCTGGTGGTTAAATTAATTCTGGTTTCCATGTTTTTAATTTAGAAAAAGGCCAGGCCAAGTAATAATGAATGTTACAAGGCACGTCTATGGAACATAAATCAATGCCTCCTACACATAAGTATTTTTTGAGTAAAATTATTTTATAAAAAAAATGAAATAAATCTTGTCTTTTGGTACATCTTAAACTAATTATTGATTACGTAATGCAAAAACATCGTTTAAATACAGCATTACATACACTTTTTGCCTTACAACCAGGCATTCGAGGAGGAATCAAAATTATTCAGTATTTTTACAGTAGAATTTTTTAAATAAAATTCTTTGTTAGAATTTTGATGAATGCATGTAAACATATAGTTACATGTAGATGGAAGGGGAGGGAGAGAGAGGCCAAAGAAAAGATGGATGGTGTGAGGAGTGTATGAAAGAAAAGGGAGTTAGTGATAGTGTGACGAGTGACAGGACAGAATGGAATAACAAAAAACCGGTCAAGAGCGTGTCGGGCCACGCTCAGTGTAGGGTTCCGTAGTTTCCCGTCCGTCACAATAAGTGTACCCACTTATGAGTGTAAAAAAATGCTTGCATATACGATTATACTACAAACTTAGTCCAGAAATTATTTTGTACAACCTTCTTGTTTTTTTGTACAAAAACTGTTCTTTCCATCAAGTTCAAAATGATTTTCCTAGAAAGTCCTTATAAAGTTCTACTTTTCAGATTTTTTTCATATTTTCTAAACTTATGGTTCAAAACTTAGAGGGGGGGACACATTGTTTTTTACTTTTGGAGCGATTATTTCCGAAATTATTGACATTATCAAAAAATGATTTTAGTAAACCCCTATTCATTTTTAAATACCTATCCAACAATACATCACACGTTAGGGTTGAAATTTAAAAAAAAATCACTTCCCACTTTACATATAGGGGGGCTACCCTAATAAAACATTTTTTTGCAATTTTTATTTTACCACTTTGTCGGCGTGATTGATATACATATTGGTACCAAATTTCAGCTTTCTAGTGCTAACGGTCACAGAGATTAAGCGAGGACGGACAGACAGACAGACAGACGGACAGACAGACATGGCGAAACTATAAGAGTTCCTAGTTGACTACGGAACCCTAAAAACATGTTGCGCCGACCCCAAGTAATATGGGATAAGGGCAGGAAGAAGAAGAGGTAGAATTTTGACGAAAAGGATAGTATGTTCAATTCCTAATATCCTAAAAATAGTATGTATATTGTAGCACAGATTGTAGTGAGAAAATAAAATATTATTATTATCCTACATCAAGTTCAGAAGCCGGCTTCTACAATTCTGTCATTAAGAAAGGAAACTATAAATATCGGGAAGCCGACGGATGCGTGACGCATAGGACCGGTCGTTGTGGCGACGCTTGAGGGAGGCCTATGTCTAACAGTGGACGTCTTTCGGCTGATATAATGACGATGATGATGAAGAAAACTTCGTAATTTCATTATTAATTTATACTTAACAAATTATTGTCAAGGATGTTCCAATCAATATTTCAGTTGTCAGACATTATTCAAATCTCTAAACACAATAATGTTTCAGCGGCACACAATTAGCATGCCCACAATAGCTATTGGCATCATTTAAAACTGATTTATAAAATTGGAAAATCAATTGAGACACCTACATTTACTCTAAATTATGAAACTTCTTTGAAAAAAACAAAATCAATTTGTAGTTGAGAATTTTTCTTCAAATCATTTATCAATTGGGTAGTTGACTAATTTTTTTAAAATTATTAGTTTAAAAAAGTAACTTTATTCAAAATATCTAGCAAATAAAAAAAAACCATTTAATATCTAACTTTTCAAAAATTATAGAAGGGAAACTGTCTAATAACAGAATAAGGATGCACATATTGAAACGTGACGTCACCGCCATTAGGTTACGTGTGCTCAAAAGAGATAGCGAAGAGCGAGATAGCGAGATAGCGAGAAAGAGTGGGGGCGTGGTAGGAACTAGTGATGGGCAATGATAATTAAATAATCCGGTTAATATAATTTGGCTAATAATCGATTAAAACTTAGTTAATAGCCATTAATAGCAATTATGGATGATAACCCTGCTATTAATGTTATTTTAGTGATTGAAAATTTCCCTTCATGGTTTTCAGGCTTAGGACTGTCAGATTAGACTTCATTTTCATCATCTTTCTTTGTAGTAAATAAATGTGCAATTTAAAACTAATCTGGCCCATTTAAAAATATTATTTATTTATTTTATGATTATACACACAAACCAACAACACACGAAAAAGGACTTCTTCACCGAAACATATCAGTCGACGTACTGATTCCGGATTCGGTTGGCGTCGCTGTAGTGCAGTTCATGCATCTCTTTCTGGCACGAATAATATTAGCGCCAGAAAGAGATAGCACGAGAAACGGGGGTACGGGGATGCATGTTACCTACTAACTAACCGCTCGGGTATTTTCCATTGTCTATAATTTACTTACGTCGTATTCACAGAAAAGAGCTAATAAGTAACTTACTTATTGTACCTTACATTTTTACGTATCGGTTAAAATTTATTCGCGCTTGAATGCTATCGATGGAGAGCGACGATGCGGTCGACGATGGAACGCGCTTACCTAGAAGAAACCTATTCACTCTCGACTTAAAGATTCCCGGGTTGTAGCTATCAGGAAACACAGACTCCGGCAAGGAATTTCTACTCCCTAGCTGCACGCACAATGAATGTGTTCCCAAAACATTTTGTGCGTGTAGGTGGGATATCCACCATGTACCGGTGGCGCATAGCCGTACGTCTGGTAGTCCGATGGAACGGGCTAGGCGGAATTAGGTTATGCAATTCCGACGCACACTCTCCGAAATGCAACCGGTAGAAAACCGACAGGCTAGCAACTCTGCGTCGATGCTCAAGACTTTGAAGCCTCGACTCGACGAGTGTATCATCGTCAATTATCCTTCTGGCTCGCCTCTCAATTGCCTCAAGTGCATCAAGCTGGTATCGGGCAGATCCGTCCCAAAGATGAGAGCAATACTCCATACACGATCGAACTTGAGCTTGATAAAGTTTCAGCAGCTGTTCCGGCGTGAAGTACTGTGCTTTTTTGCAGCCAGTTGAGCCTTTGCTTCGATGTATGGCCCAAAGTTGAGTGTTGATGTCAGCGTAACACCAAGAAGGTCAAGATGGTCGGTTATCGGCACGGTTACACCCCGGAAAGTTGGAGCGGGGCTGAATTGGCTCCTTTTAGCGGAAAATAGACAAGCCTGGGTTTTTGCAGCATTGAACTTGACCAAATTGGCATCGCCCCATTCGGAGACTGCCTCCAAGGACAAGTTCAAGCGCTCAACCATAGCCTCTCGAAGAGACTGGATCTGTGACCCACTAGCTCGCGCGTTGGATATGTAACTCTCGGCAACAGTGCTGTCATCTGCATACCCAAATGTACCAGGCTTGAGCAGATCGTTTATGTGCAGCAAGAATAATGTTGCCGAGAGTACTGACCCCTGAGGGACCCCGGCATTAATAGCCATTTGACCGGACGAGCAGCCATCGATAACCACTCGGATGGACCGGTTACTCAGGAAGTCTGCGATCCAAGCACATAATCCAGCGGGTAAACCGAAAGATGGAAGCTTACTAATAAGGCCTTCGTGCCAAATCCTATCAAAAGCCTTCGAGATATCGAGGGAGACGGCAAGCGCTTCCCCGTGCTTCTCGATGGCCTCACTCCAGATGTGGATGGCATACGCTAGAAGATCTCCAGTTGACCGATTTCGGCGAAAGCCGTATTGACGGTTACTTAGGATATCATTAGCTTCTAGGTATGCCAGGAGCTTAGTGTTGAGTACACGTTCCATGGTCTTACAGAGAATGGACGGTAGTTAGCTGGGTCAGCCCGACTCCCCTTCTTGGGCACGGGCTGTATATTAGCTTGCTTCCATGCAATCGGCACTTTTTCAGCCTCAAATGAAAGCCTAAATAGGCGTGTCAGGATCGGAGACAATTCAGGCGCACACGTTTTCAGAACAAATGCTGGTATCCCGTCTGGACCGCTAGCCTTGTTCACGTCAAGGTTAGGTAGCACCCTACGGACGTCCTTCTGATGGATGCGAATATCCGACATACTCGTATCGCAACCATCAGGGTGAACAGGGGGCCGCGCGTTACCTGGATCTAGACGCGAAGATTCCGCGAAGAGTGAGGCAAACAAATTTGCTTTCTCCTCAGCGGTATGTGCCAGCGACCCATCGGGTTTCAGCAGTGGTGGTAGTGAGGAGCGGCAGAAGTTCGATTCAACCGACTTAGCCAGGGACCAAAACGCCTTACTACCCGCAGGGTATGAAGCTAGTTTGTTCCCGATGCGGCTAATGTGGTCGAACCGAGACCTCCGCATCACCTTCTTGCTAGACTTGGCAGCTCTGTTGAAAGCTCTCTTCTTCTGGCTTACGTCATTCGTCTTGTGCATACGAGCATCGGCTCATGCCTGATATGCTGCGTGCTTGAGCGCGTTAGCGCGATCACACTCCGCACCAAACTAAGGGCGAGCTCGGCCACACATGGCTATAGATAATTAATTAGGTAGATGGTTAAATCACAAAGCGATGTGTCAATAGTAATTATGGTTTTTGTAGTATTGGATCTCTAAATTAACAAAACTGAATTTCCCAAAAAATGTGTATTTATTTTATTATTAACACTTTTTCACATACAAAAAGTGAAAATAAACAATAAGAATTACAATACATTGAATCACACTGCGTACACGCACCCAATTTATGATCACACCCACAGATTTTACACTAAACAAAAAAAAAGCATTTATTTTTTTAACAATACATTAATAGCAGGGTTATCATCCATTGCAAGGCTATTAATGGATACTTATGGATTATAATCGATAATAACTCAAAGCATCCGCCTATTTACCCAACACTAGTAGGGACATCTACCACGCCCCCACTCTTTCTCATAACAATATTTGTATTGGTAAAGCAATTATTAAATAACGAATTTTTATGCTGTTTTTAAGAAAAGATTACTTTTAAGTGTTATTAATTTGTTTTTTACAATTAAATATTATTTTATATAATATTTTACACACATAAGTTTTTTTTTTTAACACACATAAGTATCCAATTGTAACTGGTTGACACTTTCAGTGTGTGTATCAAACATGGACCTAGAAAAATAAAGAACATTATATAAAGTAGGATCTTAAAACTGAATAGAATACAGAAAACAAGAAACATAGATTCTCTTCAGTATAGATTAAAACAGAAGTGCAGGTCATCTAGTGAGGTGCAGAGATAAAAAGTGGACAAACAACAAAATGGCGCGGATCAGTAGCAAAAAGAACTATTGGAAGGCAGAGCTAAAGTTGGGCTGATGAAATTATGTATAAAGATTGCAGGCAACTGGATACATTGCTTTTTATTACTGGGAACATTGCTAGACACAGAATGGAGGGGCCCTGGGGTTTACTTTCGCACAACCCATGTCCCCAGTAGAGGTTTACACCCTCGAGGACCTAAATGAAGAATAATAAAACATGTCCCCTGAACATACCATAATTCGTTTACGGCACAGGTAAATGAATTGTTGTCCCGAGCCATTGTTACATGAACCACTGTTGACTCGTATTCATGCCCAGAAGCTGACTAGTGATTCCAACTCTAAGTATGTTTAGAATACTATGTAAGTAACATACTTAGATTTTGCAATATTTTTCAGTTATTGTACTTAAAAAAAATATATATTTATTGTTAGTTAAAACAGAAGTCATAAAAATTACATACAACATAATTTTTAAAATATATTTTGATTATCATTGTAATTCTATGGCATAATAGTTGACCATAATATCATTTATCTTCACTAATATAAAGAGGTAAACACTGAATGTACTGGCCCGATTGCAAAAATTTTTTCACCAATAAAAAGCTACTTTATTCCTGAGTGACCTATGCTGTGCGCCACGGGCAAAAGCTAGTATTAAAATAAAATAAAATTATAACAATTAACATGGACCAGTGGACACTCTCATATACCTGTGTACTGTGTTTTGTTGACGTCTACTCTGCCCGACCTACACCACTAGCTCAAGTGAGTGCACTAGCAATTATATTACAATAGTATTTACTGCTAACTTAATGAATATTGAATGATTTTAATAATAAAAGATTTACCCATTCATTCAATTTTATTGTTGTTATGCCTTCTTATTACACCCCGTTAAATTTTGATCGTTTTAATCCCGTGGAGGGTTGATCCGGTACATGAAAACGTCAGCTGAGCGAGTTCAATGACCTGTAGGTAGTAGTCGGCGTTGCGTACTAATTACCTACAAGTCATTGAACTCGCTCAGCTAACGTTTTCTTAAAGAAATTAATTTCAGACATGCGTAAATTAATACGAGTTTTAAAAAAAAAGGTACTTTATTTTTTTAATTTTATCTTTACAAATCGATAGTTTCATGTACTGGATCAACCCTACATGGAATTAAAATGATCAAAATTTAACGGTGTATACTAAACACTAAAAATTAAGGGTGTCTGGCCTTTTTATTCAACAACAGTGTCAAGTTAAACTGGCTGGTCTGTCTAGCATTTTGGTTTTAAGCAACCCTAGATGCCACTCATCCCCTTTTAACTGTTACTCTATCATTCACTTCCTTTTCTTTAGTGTAATTTTTCACACAATCCACCTATTTACTCTTAGATTTTACTTTAAATTGAGATCGCAATTATGATGCATGCAGTATTATCACAAGGATAACACCTTGACTGTTGCTTGCGTGGACCTGTTCCGGCTCCCAGGTCAATCTGCGATCCTCCCCCAGACGGACATTTTTAATATGTCCACCTGGGGGAGGGCTACTGCGGTCTCTTGAGTATTACGTCATTACGTCAAGAGAGAGAAGGTCCTCCCACAGACTACGGACAGTGCAGTTACAGCTCCACAATTGAGTTATTAAAACACTTAAACTTTCATCCTAAAAAGATATTCAAGAAATAGTTGTCATAATTAGACAGTTTTTATCAAAACAATTTATATTCAATAAAGAGTAATACATCACCTGATTTATTGTCTGATGATAAGGCAACTTAATAATTTGAAGATAGTAACAAATTATGACTAACAGAGTATGGGAGAAAATTATTCCAAAGTTTTTTGGGGTCCACTCAACATGTTTATGTTTCCCTTTAGAAATTTTATATTGAGCTCAAATAAATTGAGAAAAGGGAAAGAGAATGGTGATGCCAATTATCCACTTAATTATTAAACCCCATGCGAATGCCAGTGTTCACTCTCTCTTTGTCTTTCTGTCGTCTCTAATTACTGTATCATCATCATCATTTCAGCCGATACACATCCACTGTTGGACATAGGCCTCCCCCAAGCGTCGCTACATCGAACGAATGAATTACTGTATTCAAAAGGGTAATTTATATATTTTTTTTTTATGGTGGTGAGTTCTTATAACTTACTAAGTAAGTCTTTAAGTAAGTCTATAATGCAGTAGTCTGTTTACTACTTCTGATTACTACAATGAAAGAAAATTTTAAATAATTAGCAAGTCTAAAGCCCACATGCAGACAGATTCTGATGTAATAAATGCAGATAATTGGAACCATACCTATAGATTGTTAAAGAAGCTAAAAATGTGACTGATTCTTGTACTTGTAATTGATAAACAAATATTGGTAGAATATTGATATTTTGAGGAAACATTTTTATGGGAAGAGACAAGATAGGATCATAAGACTAGCTGGTAAGATAATATTGTATAAAAATATACAAATCTATGCCTGAGTTATCAACATTTAGAGATGTAAACAACATTAAGTGTTAGTCATTACTATAATTCTTAAGAAATTGAAAATGTCTGCTCTTTGATTACAACCTAGCACAAACCTCAAACATGGGTGTTATGTAAAAGAGTATCACAGTGTTTGATAAATAAAACCGGCCTTACTTGTCGTCAATGACGTCTTCAGGGCTTCTAGCTTCTCCCAGAATCCGCAGACGAGCTTCGGCGTACTCCTTCTGCCTTTGTTCAAGTGTTTTGACCGGGCGCGCGCGGCTTTCGCCATTCAGCTGCCCACTACCCGACGACGACGGCCTCTTCAGGATACGGATAGCTGGCTCCGGCATCACGCACTGAGATCCAATACACGCGCTCTCTTCAACAGTAACCTTGCAACCTTTGAGTGAAGTTTGCACTGGCGCGCAGTCAGTTGACATCAGCCTGATCTTCTGGTCCAACTGAAATAGACAAACCCACATGTAAATAACTCCACAGCGGCCAGCTCCGACGCGAGAAACATCCAGGTTTGGCTTTCACAGTTACACTTACGCCAATTTCGTCCATATCCTCCCAACTTTCACATACGTCAACTTCATCTTGGGCCGCCATGTTGACTGACTGAAATGACGTTGCCACATGAAAAAAGATATAAAATTTAGAATGTAACTGTTTCGTAAGTTTCGGTTTAAAATTACGGTTTTAATTTTTTTTTTAAAAGCCAATTGTGTTGCCATACATAAAACAAAAAGTCAAACAAATTGTCAAAAAAAAAATCCGATGGCGATTTCTATTACTAATGTCAAAACAATGTGGTTTATTGCTAAAATCGTGAAGTTGTGTTTTATAAATAATTATTAAAAAGAAATAACTTTGTACCAAATTGGATGTATTTTAGCAAGTAAGTACTTAAATTAAGGTAGGCTTTGCAGAACATTACGGCAGCTTATCATATTTTTAACGTAAAAGTACTCTTCCGTTTGATGTAGGTTATGTTATCATGCCATATTTATTTACTTACGTGTATCTATGTGATTTCAGATACTAAAAATGGCTTTCAAATCATCGTACGGCTCGACTGCGTCGGGCCTGACTTCTGTAGATCCTGAGCATGTCCAGTTTTTGATGTTTTCCGACGAAGATGTTAAGAAGCTGAGCGTTTCGAAAATCACAAATGTACAGTGTTTCGACGCCATTGGGAACCCAACGAAGGGTGGTTTGTATGACTCTGCTTTAGGACCTTTGAGGGACAGGAATGAAACTTGTGGTACTTGTAACAATGTGTTGTTACACTGTCCGGGACACTTTGGCCACATAGAGCTCCCACTTGTTGTTGTTAATCCACTCTTTATCAAGAATATCTACACACTCTTCCGGGTGAGTTGCCTAAAATGCTTCAAAATACAAATGAGTGATAGAATGAAGTTTATACTGAAACTACAGCTAGAATTAGTTGATGCCGGACACATAACAGCTGCTTTAGATTTGGACAATTATGTTGGAGACATAAGTAGTGGAAACGAAAATTCCCCTGACAAACCTAACAAGGTGATTAGGAAATACCAGAAACTATTAAAAAAGAGAGATGCTGTAGTGGAAACATTTCAAAACAAAAATGTAGACAAATTAAGAACAAAGTTTATAAATCAATATTTTAGAGTTATCAACACTGCAAAGAAATGTGCCTTTTGCTCTTGCAAACTAATCAAAGTGACTACTTCAGAGAATAAAATCATGTACAATCTTAGTGCAGAAGGTGCTGAGAAAGGTACCAAAGGAATCAAGATTCTAATGCCCGATGAAATCAAACGCTTTTGTACAGCTATTGGCCAAAATGATGAAGACATCCTGAAATGTTGCTTCCCTGTTCTAAAAAATACAAATGTGACACCAGTCACTAATGCATTCTTCATGGACGTGGTCCCTGTCTTACCCCCTTGTGTACGCCCTTGCAATGTTTTGCGAGGTGAACTCATTGAGCATCCACAAACTAATGTGTATAAGACCATATTACAAAATGCTTTTGCTGCTAGAGCAGTGTTGCATGTACTGTCATCTTCAGACCAAAAGAAAACAATTGACTGCCTCGATCAATCACCTAGACAAGCTTATGAGGCAGTCCAAGGTAAATCACCGGCAGAAAAACTTCATGTAGTCTGGCAAGAATTGCAAAAGAGTATTAATAACCTTTTAAACTGCGAAGGTCAAGGTGTATCCAGTCAGGGTCTGAAACAGATTATTGAAAAGAAAACTGGGTTGATCCGAATGCACATGATGGGCAAAAGAGTTAACTTTGCTGCTCGATCTGTCATAACACCTGACCCAAATGTTGATATTGATGAAATAGGCATCCCAGATGCCTTTGCCATGAAACTGACTTACCCTGTCCCGGTCACAGAATGGAATGTTGATGAATTGAGAAAAATGGTTATCAACGGACCTAATAAACATCCAGGTGCTGAGAAAATTGAAATGGAAAATGGAAGAGTGATTACTATAGCTACCGATTCTATTCAGAAGAGAAAGAGTCTTGCCAAGAGACTACTAACACCTGACGAGTTTAAATCATCCGGCCTAAAGACTGTTCATAGGCATTTAGTGAATGGTGATGTCTTAATTTTGAACCGACAACCTTCCCTTCATAAGCCAAGTATGATGGCTCACAGAGCAAGGATTTTGAAAGGTGAAAAAACTCTCAGGTTACACTATGCTAATTGTAAATCATACAACGCTGATTTTGATGGAGATGAAATGAATGCCCACTTCCCCCAAAATGAGATTGCAAGAAGCGAAGCTTACAATATCATGTCTGTACGAAAACAGTATCTTGTACCAAAAGACGGTACACCATTGAGTGGGTTGATCCAAGATCATGTCATTTCTGGTGTAAAAATGTCACTGCGAGGCACTTTCTTTGGAAAGGCTGATTATCAACAACTGGTCTTCCAAGCTTTACCTAATCATAAAGGACCAATCAAACTTCTTCCGCCTACTGTCTTGAAACCAGTAGTACTTTGGTCGGGCAAACAAGTTCTGTCAACAATCATTATCAACACCACTCCTAAAGGAAAGCCATGTCTTACTTTAATTGGAAAAGCGAAAATTAGTTCAAAGGCGTGGCAAAAGACTCCTCCGAGACCTTGGAAAGCTGGTGGCACTCCTTTCAACAATCCTAACACAATGACAGAGGCAGAAGTGATCATCAGGAAAGGAGAACTTTTGTCTGGAGTATTAGATAAAACCCATTATGGTGCCACACCATATGGCTTAGTGCATTGTATGTACGAATTATACGGGGGCGACAGTTCAAGTGCCTTGCTAAGTTCATTCTCAAAAGTCTTCACATTCTATCTACAATGGATTGGATTTACTCTCGGAGTTAAAGATATTCTAGTAGTAGACGAAGCTAATAAAAAGCGCGACGATTTCATTTGTTTGGTTCGCAATGCTGGAAAAGCTGCAGCAGTGAAAGCTACTGATCTACCTGCAGATATTGATGACGAAAAGTTAAAAGAAGCCATCGAAATAAACTATACTAAAGACCCAAAGTTTAGGACGAATCTGGACAGGCAGTACAAAACTATGCTAGACTCTTACACCAATAACATAAATACAGCTTGTCTGTCTGAAGGACTGCTTGAAAAGTTCCCTTATAATAATTTACAGTTGATGGTCCAATCTGGTGCTAAAGGATCAACAGTAAACACTATGCAGATTTCATGTTTACTTGGTCAAATCGAGTTGGAAGGTAAAAGACCACCCCTAATGATATCTGGTCGATCTCTGCCCAGTTTTCCACCACATGACGTGTCTCCAAGAGCTGGTGGATTCATCGACGGTCGATTCATGACAGGAATACAGCCTCAAGAGTTCTTTTTCCACTGTATGGCTGGTCGTGAAGGTCTTATTGATACTGCTGTCAAAACCAGTCGATCTGGTTACTTGCAAAGGTGTCTGATAAAACATTTGGAAAGTTTATCTATTGCCTATGACCATACAGTAAGAGATTCTGATGACAGCATCATCCAATTTGCTTATGGAGAAGATGGGTTAGATGTCCTCAAATGCCAATTCCTTAAACAGGATCAGTTTTCGTTCCTTGACGTAAACTCTAGCGCCGTAGTTGGTGAAGCTGTAATTGAAAAACTTAAAGATGAAAATTTAAAAGACGTTGCGAAATCAATCAAATCTTTGAAGAAGTGGAAGAAAAAGTACGGGAGTCCTTTCGAAAAAGTCCGAACAAGTGGCTTTGTTCAATTTTCTGCACTCGAGAAAAAACAAATTGAACTTGATGACATGCCAACGGATAAAACAAGAGATCCATTGTATTGGGAATTAGAGAAAAAATGGCGTGCTATGGATGAGGAAGAAAGACAACAATATATAAGGAAGAAATGTCCCGATCCAATCCCCAGTAAAATGTCGCCCCAATATAAATTCGGTGTCATAACTGAATATCTGGAAAGTCTAGTACAAAATTACTTGAAAAAGCGTCATTCTAGCGCGTATGACGAATATACAGCGAAGGAGAAATTCAAAGATGTTATGAACGCCAAATATCTTGAATCAATGGCCGCTCCTGGTGAGCCTGTAGGCCTATTAGCAGCTCAATCCATAGGAGAACCATCTACTCAGATGACATTGAATACTTTTCACTTTGCTGGTCGTGGAGACATGAACGTAACACTGGGTATACCGCGTCTTAGAGAAATTCTAATGACAGCTTCAGCTAAGCTCAAAACCCCTAATATGGACATCCCGTTCCGAGACAATATTCCCGATTTGACGAAGAAGGCTGAGAAATTACGGCAAAAACTTAATAGAGTCACAGTTGCTGATGTGTTGGAAAAGATAGACGTCGAATGTCAGATAGTTATTAGACCCGACAGGCAGCTGAAAACGACAATGCGCTTCCAATTTTTGCCGCATTCTCAATACAAGACACAGTACGCGGTGAAGCCTCCACAAATAATAAAACACATGCAGAACAAATTCTTTGAAGAGATGTTTTCGACGGTGAGGAAACAAGCAAAGGCGGTTAGCGGTGTTGTTTGGTCTTCTGAAAAGAAGAAATCCAAACGAACCAAAGGAGGTGATGACGACGAGGACGATGAAGCCGATGATGCCCCGGAGGCAGAACCTGCTCCAAATTTGGATAGTTCAGACGATGAGGCTCCTAATGAAGATGACGACAATACTGATGTAAGTTTTTGTTATAATTTATGCTCATTTGTTTCAGTAGTCATAACACATTTCCCAGGCTCAATATTTGCATATCAATTTTTTAAACTTATGTACAAGTATATATACAAGGTGTCGTTTTGAAGCTGCAAAATATTTCAGGAGGTAATTATGTTAGTGATTCTCGACCCGAATCAATAATAAAATAAGTAGGTAATTTTTTTTTTTTTTATAACCGCGCTTTTTTCACACACACAAACACGGAACAATAAAGGGCGTTTTCACACACACTAACTCGCAACGATAGTTTCATAAATAATGTATCATCCAATCATCATCCCGCACGCCATACCCTAGCCACGCCCCCGCGGCCATCGATCAATCGATTTAGTTTAGTGTAATTAAAAAATTAAATAACAAGTATTACTGATTATTGACCAGGTATCGTTTTTTTATATGATTATTTATGAGTTTTATTACAACCTCCTGAAATATTGTGCAGTTTTAAAACTGCACCTTGTATAAGTAATTTTTATGTGAATTGTAAAATCTATTGACTTGCCTATATTTTGTTTCTATCATTTACAGGCAAGAATTCGCAAGAAGAGAACAGAAGAACAAGAATACGAAGATCCTGAATCAGAAGAAGAAGAGAAATCAGACGACGAAGTGGAACTTACCGACGAACAACCTGCAGACAAAGGCGAAGATGTCCTAGACGCGACTGTAGCCGACAATGACGCAGAAACTAGTAAAATCATGAACGACGTAGTCTCCGGCTTAAAAGAAGCTACTAACTACTCGTTTGACACCAAACACTACAAATGGTGTGAGTTGACAGTACTCTTCCCAATTTCCTTCCTAAAAGTTGACCTGTCACAAGCCCTGCGCGAAGCTGCCATGAAATCCGTCATACACGAAATCAAAAACATAAAACGAGCAATCACCAACAAAGAAAAGAACGTACTATTCCTCAAAACTGAGGGAATCAATATTCTACAAATGTTCAAATACAACGATCTCTTAGATCTGAATAAACTTTACAGTAACGACATTCATGCTATTGCCAACACATACGGGATAGAAGCTGCGAACAAAGTTATAATAAGAGAAATACAGAATGTATTCAACGTTTACGGTATCACAGTGGATCCTAGGCATTTGTCGTTGGTAGCTGACTACATGACTTACAACGGTATATTCGAGCCAATGAGTCGGAAGGGAATGGAGTCATCGTCATCGCCGTTACAGCAAATGTCTTTTGAATCTTCTCTTATATTTTTGAAGGAAGCTGTGTTAAATTCGAAGAAGGATAATATTCGGTCGGCGTCTAGCTGTCTTATGTTAGGACAGCCTTGTAGAAGTGGAACCGGCTCGTTTAGTTTGCAACACTTCAGTAAAGTTATTAGCTGAATTTTATTATGAAATCGTGTAGTTCCTAAGTGTTTATTGTTATAAAAAAATAAATATTTTGTATTTATAATAGTTATTTTTATTTTAGTTCATTCCAACCTTTCAGATACCGTCAATTTGAAACACAATAGGCTGCTGACAAAAGGCTGCCCTTTGCATACAATCAAAACCTGAGACATACCATAATTATGTATATCAAAAGATATTTGAAATCATGAATTTCTATTGTACGCCACATAAACAAATAATACAGAACAAAAATTATTAAAAATAAGTGTACAATGGGCAGTCTTATCGCATAGGACAATTTCTTCAGACAACTTTCAATGCACTTATTCGAAAACTGACTTCTACCCACGAAAGCTCCTACCTCACCGCTTTTAGGCCCGCAATGAAGTATAATTTCGTATGAAGTCGTGAATACAGCTATCGCTTAAAACACATGTTTCCAGTTACACTTCCATTATATAGGGTGACTAGCAATTAATGTACGATACATAAACACATGATTGTGCTCATGATAACAAACAATTTTTATTATGGGAGCAAAGCCGAAATCGCGAAAAAAATATCAGCTGTTCAGTACATTAGGCAAACATAAATGTACTGAACAGCTGATTTTTTTTCGCGATTTCAGGTTTGTTCCCATAGTAATTTTGTTGGTTATCATGAGGATAATCACGTCTTTAAGTATCGTACACTAATTATAGTCTGTCTAATAAGTCAAGCGACTTGGGAATTTTGTATAATATTTAATCATTTAAAAAATACTTATATTCGATACTTTTCATGAGGTTCTTCTGTTAGTAAGCAATGACCTCTATCTCTTAATCAACCTTGATTATTGAACCCGTATTGACTACATCAGATTTCATTAAATCCTAATAATTACCCAAGTCGTTTAACTTATTAGACAGACTCTACCAGTCACCCTATATAACTTCCACAAACTTTAAAAACTTTAAACTTAAACTTTTCCATACATTGGCGAGCCAATCGTCTTCGTTGTTAGATATATGCAGCAACGCAGGGAACGAATCAGGGGTGACGTCTATAACACGATAGCGCGACGAGCCAATCACTGATACTCCCCGCCCCCGCGTCTTACTTCGCACCACTAAAGAGACCGAATATTTGACTTCTGCGCAACTTGAAGCCAGCGCTCAAGATCCGTGCCGGTAATTGTATCTATGTTTATAATTTTTCTGTGTGTTTTGGCAAACGTCGTTTGGTATACGTGAGCATTTGCTATTGCAATCTGCTGGCTTCAAAGCGACCTTACCTTTGTTTTGGGCTTACTTAAATTCTACCTCGGCTGCAATGACACCGTTTATCCACTTGTATCAAAATGTACGGACTGTAAGTACTTTGATTATCGTATAGCTGACTGACGATTAGTTAATTATTATTTTTTTTTGGGATTTATTCTAAACATTGTAGGAATAAAAGTTCAAAAGTGTTTTAAAAATCATCATTTGTATTTGTCGTATTACAATAGAACTTATAAACGATTATTAAAACGACTAAGTATTATATTAATTACAGCGTTGATGGACATCACCCAGTGTGTCTGACACACCGCAATCCTTGGATTGTACTCTTATATCAAGGCACATAACATTGTCACAGACAAGACATGGAACTTTAACGGAATTTATTCAAAGCTTGTGGTTACGTACTAAGTTTATGTATAACCATTTACAAGTTATGTTTATAATTTAATTATTTGTTTTAATAAATCTGTACGCGCTTTACATCACGACTTAATGTTAACGTAGGTATAACAGAATGATCACATAAGCTCCTGGGCGTGTAGCGTCTTACAACGTTACATATAATATAACTAATCCATAAATATTACAATAATCTTGCACAGTAAACATATTTATAACCACTTAACTAACGCAACAACAGACGCTTTAAGCGAACAATCTATGATTTTTATAAAATCAGAACTCACAACACAATATTACCGTTTTGGCACTAAATCGAAGCCATAGACTGAAAGGAATTGGCGGCAAACTTGCATCGGCGACGGTTACAATTTGATTTTAATTAAACGCTCAAAGACAATGTAGCGCGTTTGTCTACAAGTCTGAAACTTAGTAAACAAAGTAACCGTAGTTTATAAAATTAAAACTAATTTGCATATTCCTGATAGTCTATGACATGGATTAGTGAAAATATTTTTTCCGGTTGATCTCTATTCGAGGGTCTTCAACATAGTATCAAATGCTTTGATGGCACTAACTATTTGTTTTCGTGATTGTTTGCGAGCATATAAAAGTGTAAAAGTCACTGGCTAGGACGGTAACATTAGGTTTCATTTGGACCCCAGAATCGCTACAACATCTTTCACTCGTCTCATATACAATCTATAAAATAACTATGAACAATACTTGTATGGTAATAATTAGACTAAATATAATAAATAACAATGTTAAGAGTAAAAAGTTGACCAAATACGAGTTCGTTGTGTATCATACACAAGATATTATCACAGCCCTAGTTATGTGCGTCTCGTCGCATTTAAAAACACAGTAGACAGGTGAAAAGACTAGTCTAAAAGAATTTTATTTTATTAACGGTTTTTTTTAATCAGAAACTTTAGCAGCCATAACTTAAAGTTTATTTAAAACAAAAAATAATAACAATTAAAAATTAATTTGCGAATACACAGTCTCCCCTTAAAAGTACGTTGAACTCGTGTTTGGTCGAACGAAGCCAATACAACCGCCATTATTAAAACGCGCGGGAAACATTTTAATACTTTTTTTTACAAGAAAATCAACACGTGAGTTGGTCGATTCAGCCAACATGTTTTAACACACTACGTTTTGCAACTATTCTACCCCTAATTCAACAATAATTTTATTTAAAATTCGCTAGGGAGCAGTGTTGCAAGCCGTATTGGGTCAAGAGTTTAAAGAGGTTGTATTCGCTATTGGTTCTCAACTTTTTAGCTCTTATTGCGCGGTTTCGGCTTCGCTTTGATTCTTGGCAGCTTTCTTCTCTTCTTTAATGGCTTTCTTGTCAGCTGCTTTCTTGGCATTAGCCTCGTCATCGGCAGGGTTGTCCCACTCCTGTCTTCTACCTGAAGCGAACACATTGTAGAATGTGGCGCAGAAAATGTACACAGCGCCGGCGATGTAAAACACCTTCTTCCATTGCGCTTGCGTGGGCTGTTGAATAAAAGTATTTCGATTAGCTTAATCAGTCTTATAATGTTCCCACTGCTGGGACTCAAGCCTCCTATTTAGGAGAGGGAATGGGCCGTAAGCCACCACGCGGGTCCAGTGGTGGATGTCACATCATCATTTTTAATGTTCCCACTACTGGGACTCAGGCCTCCTTTCTACCCATTCCCTGGGTCGTAATCCACCAACGGGCCCAGTGCGGGTTGTTGAATGTCACATGTCTTCGAATTTTTAGTTCTAGGACATGCCGGTTTCCCCACGATGTTTTCCTTCACCGTTTTGATATTACACAAAGTAATGCGCCTGGCTGGGTTCAAACTCGTGTTCGCGCCTATCACATGTCTTCGAATAATAAAAAAAAGTATTTCGATTAGTTAATGACAAAAATTTAGATTAAAACTCCAAGATTTTTTTTAACGAGGCATTTAAGTGAAAGGCTTAAATTTTGATACGTACCCTGCCCTCAATAATGTAGCCAGCTACGATGGGCGCAAGCAGACCAGTCAGGTTGGCCAAACAGTTGGTGAACGCCATCAGGACACCTGCGAATCGTGGCGAGACGTCCAAGTGGTTCACCTGAAAACAAAGAACACTGATATTAAGATATGGACAGATCCGTGTTGAAGGCAGCTGAAACCATGTCATACGGGTTTAGTTAAATTATTGGGATGGCCAGAATTTTTTCTTCAGTCAAGTATTTATCAACTGACATATTGTGAAATAACTTTCTATCATCGGTCAGGTTTTCCCAGCGTCCAAAAGCTTTTTGTCAGAATAAAAATTTGAGAACCCGAATGCTGCTTTACCTTCTGGGTCCAACTGTATTAATTCAAACCATCCAGGGACCCTCTCAAATATACACACAAAATTTCATTCAAAACGATAAAGCCGTTTATGAGGAGTAAGGTGACAAACACACGTCCAGAATATATATATATATATATTTAAAGATATATTTTGTATCTATTGTTTTTTTTTAACAATAATTTCCAAAAAAATAATTCCTCGAAGAAGCTAGAGCAGTTAAAGGGTTTAATATAACCAAATCTCCTCCACTGCGGGCTGTTCCGTCGCGTCCATCAGTTTGTAACGCTGACCCAGATATTGGTTTCAGTAATATCCAACCAAAAACCAAATGAAGTCTCATCCTTACCTTGAAACCTGAGTAGATACCTCCGTTGAGACCGACGCCCACGGCTAGGATGGCGACGGTGGCGGCGGGGTCACAGCCCGTATTGGCTGCGATGAACAGACCGCAGGCCGGGCCGTATTGACCTGGAATTATGAAGAGTCTTATAAATATTGGCTTGAGAAATAAGATCTAGTCTTTATGCCTAATCCTGAAGAGGAGGTTTTTATTTTATTTTTCGATGGGTAAAAATCATCCAGATGACATCCCCTGCCCTTGGGCGGGGCGGGAGATAGTGTCAGACTCTTATTGACTAAAAACCCACCCCGTTCCTTCAAGCCTTCATATCGGGGCTCGAGCTATCTTTCGAAACTAACCCAGGCCCCAGTAGGGTTTGACACAGCTGGGCCCCTACAGTTGCTGACAACTCCTTGAGGCGAGTGGGAACAGTGCGCGCCGTCGA
Source organism: Mythimna ferrago (assembly GCA_910589285.2). Classification (NCBI taxonomy): domain Eukaryota; kingdom Metazoa; phylum Arthropoda; class Insecta; order Lepidoptera; family Noctuidae; genus Mythimna; species Mythimna ferrago. The sequence goes on along the minus strand of OU342686.1, from coordinate 22,376,845 downwards.
CGACTTGTGAGTTCATAGGAGGTGAAGCATTGTGAACTTCAAATTTAATCAGAAATATTAGTATTGCTATCATTTATAAGAAATCAGGAGTTGCGGCTAGGATTCAATTTATTTGAATGGAATCCAACTAAATATTTTCTTTTCAATTTTTAAGGCTGAGTTTAGCTCTTGAAGACCGTATACCAAACTAAGCCTGGAACCTTACCATGACATTTTAAAACGTCAGGTGTACGAGCGAGAAAGAGAGATGGAACCCTTTATAGCTCCATCTCTTCAGTTCAGTTTAGGTCGTCAAAATAGATCGTATTGAGAGCTCGTGGTAGGATTTCGCAGTTCAGAACGAGTCAGCTAAAGTGTCAAAAGGCAAATTAAAAAAAAACGAGAATATTGAATAAGATTCTCAAATGCTAAATGTTAAGGAAACTCACCGATACTGTTGATGACCTTCCTGACTTGCGTGTGGTTGAACCGACCGCTCGACAGCATCCAATCGGCGACCACTGAGATGAACATGGAGAACAGCCACATGCACAGGTATGGGAGGGCAGACACGAAGCCGTTCTGAAATAGACATATTATTATTCATAGATGTAACGTTTGTAGAAGAAAATCAGAAACATTGAAGGTAGAACTACCTACATTGCGCTCACGTGAGCCAGTTGTTTTCTTTGGGAAAGTTGTTTGTAATCATGAGTACAATCACTTGTATAAGTATCGGTCACCAATTACCAGTCACCCTATATAGTTCCATCCCTTTAACAATTCAGTTTATGTCGTAAAATGGATCACGTCAAAAGATCGTGGAAGGGCCTGAAATAGACAGTCGTTAACTGGGTTACAGGATACTCTTTAGTAAGACTATAATGTCAGAGGACCAATCGTGACTTTTTCTGACGTGATCATACCTACATCATCAGAACTTGAATGAATCAAACCTAAATTGATTGACTGCAGTCACTGAAGTTGTCAAAGAATAAAAGGCCCGTTATGACATTTGTATTTTTGACACTCAGCGGCTCCTCCAGTGTAGTGTAGTTAAAGTCTGTCTAAAAAGTCAAACGACTTGGGTAGGTAACTTAGGGCAAAATGAAATCTGATGTAGTCAACACTGGTTCAATAATCAAGGTTGATTAAGAGATCTTGATCATTGTTTACTAATAGAAGAACCTTATAAAAAGTATCGAATATAAGTATTTTTTAAATGATTAAATATTATACAAAATTCCCAAGTCGTTTGACTTTTTAGACAGATTATACTACCAAAATAGCTACTACTACGCCGGACCCCTCCTCCTCTTCCTTGCATCGTATTCCTCAATGCTGAGGATCGTGACCTCCCTGCTTCATCACTTTAACCTTTATGATGTTCCTCCATCTGTTTCTGTCTCTGGCGGTGTGAAGGGCATTGTACATCGTAGAGTCAAGAGCGGTGCGGATCTGGTCGGACCAACGTATTGGGCTGCGCCCGCGAGGCCTTTTTCCATCCACTTTACCGGTCACAATGAGCCTTTCGAGGTTGCCACCGTCCTTTCTTGCAATGTGACCGAAGACCCCTAATTATTAATTTATTGTTTCTTTCAGTTTCGTTCCAAGTTACATTTTAGGGTCTTTCACAATTTATATCAAAATTGACCTTTTTTAACGAGTTTAAGCTGCTAGAAATAATCATAAAGACAAAGCAAAAGACTGGTTTTTCGACTTTCTACTGTCCCTAACCCGTTAATCAAAACAATCAAGTCGTACCAGCGATAAAATTGAAACTAAAAACCGCCAATAAATCTTGTCTGCGAGTTGTCAATCCTGTAACTCAGTACAGTTGACCTATCATGAACCCCTGACCCGACTCGACGGCTCTCGACGAATGATTAATGGCCTGAACGATCCAAATTGTATTACGTTCTGGACTTTATTGCTAAATAACCTACTCTATTGGCTGAAGTGGACGTTTATTTATTTTGTACCTATTGGTTCGGTTTTATGTGTTGAAGTGATTTTGTCCGGAATATTTTACTTTTTCATTCCAATGGACAGCTTAGTAATTTTATTAAGTCCACCATTACAAGTAAGGACAACGAATTCACCCTTTTTCATTTGGATCAAGTTTCAGGAGAGAGAATTTTACTTCTGTCTTCGAACAATTAAAGAAACTGTCTTAATTTATTTCATCATCATCACGATTTCAGCTGAAAGACGTCCACTGTTTGATCTTGGCCTCCCAATTGTCGCCATAACGACCGGTCCTGTGCGTCTTGCATCCTTCGGATTCCCGCGACCCTCTCTAGATTATCGGTCCACCTTGTGGAAGGCCTATCCAACACTGCATGTTCCGGTCCGTGGTCACCACTCCAGAACCATTCGTCCTCATCGACCATCTGTTCTGCGAGCAACGTGCCCTGCCCACTAGGACTTAATATCTTCTCTTCAAAATTTACCCAGGTTTGGGAAAGCTTCAACTAAAGACAGCACTTGGGTAAATCAATTCAGTATATCCTCGGAAGCTGGCAATTCTTCCACGAGCTATGTAAGGTAGAAAAAAAAAAATACTTACGTCTTTGATAGAGAAGTGTAGAACTTGTCGCATGAAGGTTGGTAACTCTGTCATGAGTGTCTCGTAACCGTAGTTCTGTCCCATGTGTGCCAACATGATGGCCCAGAAAGGCGTCGAAAGAAGAATCTTGCTCCATGGGATAGGTGGTGACTGTAAGAGATTTTTTTTTGTTAGAGGAAGTTGCGTTTATGGTCGATAAATATAATTCTATGAACCGTATAATGATCCTACTGCAGAGGTGGAGCAAACTGTCTGTGAGAGAGTTTCATCATCCATATCGCTGGTCAATTTAAATTGACATTACGTACGAATATCTTTGAATTTTAAGTGTTGGTCATGCCGATTTCCTCAGTAAATTTACTTTGAGATTATACAAAGCATAACACATGCTTATCGGGGCTCGAACCCATGACGTACAACAACAGGCACCGCTGATTTTTTTTTTGTAGGCGGGCAAATAATCTAATGACATCTCTGCGCCCTTGGGCGGAGCGGGGGTAATATCATACTTTTACTGTCTAAAAGCATTTCACTCCTGTTCCTTCGTTGCCTTTCGTACCGGGGCCGAATCTTCCTTTCAGAAGCAGACCCTTGGCCCCAGTAGATTTGCTAGTTCCGCTCTTGTTAGGCTAGAGGTATTTGCAAATCCATATACACACAAAGCTGGTTCATCAAGACGTAAGGTAAATTCAATCAGTATACTCACGCTGGAACCAGCAGCACCCCAGAGCGAGCTTAAGATGTACTTCTTCTCGGCCTCCTTGATGGAGGGGCACTGCTCAGGGTCCTCGGAGATGAAGAAGAGGAAGGCGAGACACCACACGGTGCCGACCAGACCGAACACGTAGAAGATGGAAGGCCAGCCGCCGGAGAAGCCGTATGCTGATAATAGACCGGAAAGAGGCATGGAGATCACCGTGCCGAATTGTGCACCTATGTAAAAAGATAAAAGAAATATAGATTATGTTGAGAGCAGTGGTGGCCGAGTGGTAATGGCCCCGACTTACGAGTTGTAGGTCGCGGGTTCGAACCCAGCCAGGCGCATTACTTTGTGTAATTTATTTCATCACCACTGCTCTCAAAACGGTGAAGGAAAACATCGAGAGGAAACCGGCATGTCCTAGAACCAAAAATTCGAAGACATGTGACATTCACCAACCCGCACTGGGCCCGCGTGGTGGATTACGGCCCATTCCCTCTCCTAGAGAGGAGGTCTGAGTCCCAGCAGTGGGAACATTAAAAAGGCTGATGATGATGATGATGAGATTATGTTAAGGAGTGATGCATATGTCAACAAATATTAGATATTCGAGGATTTCATTCTTGTTAATGCCATATTGGTGGTTTTGTCATAACTACAATGATTACTAGATCATGGTAGTATATTGATATGAGGATCATGGTAATTAGGAGAAATATCAGCACTACAGTTAATACATATTGTGTTGAAGATATTTCTTCCAATTGTTGACGATTCTGTCTAAAGCATGGACCAGCGATGCTCCCAACAGAGGTGGGGCTAGTTTCAATCCGGCCGACAGACAGACAGAAGATGTACTTAATCCAAACCGACATTTGTGTTGATTGTAGATTTGATGATGGCTTGGTTATTTCCCACAAAAACCTCTTTACGACCTCTGTTTGGACGTTGGATTACATCCATCAGGTCCAATCACCTGGAGGCTTTAATCACCTTACGAGGAATCTTTTCAATGGTCTTCGGTAAGCGAGTCTGTATTATTCTGTCTTACAGGTTTATTAAAGAACTCTGTATCAGTAATATCTTACCGGCATATACGGCGGCCCCCATCCTACTCCTCTCATTGGGTGGAATCCACTTCGCCAACATAGCATGAGTGCACGGTACGATCGGTCCCTAGAAAATTACATATAACTTAAATATCAGAAGCAAAAACGCCATGCGCAGTAGTTAAACGTAATGTTATGATAGATGCGAATGAAGACATGAGCTTTGTAGGTACCCCACTACAATCATCTACATGAATTATCCAAAATACTGAATTGGATAAAAGAATACCAAAATAAAAAAAACCGGCCAAGAGCGTGTCGGGCCACGCTCAGTGTAGGGTTCCGTAGTTTCCCGTCCGTCAAAATAAGTGTACCCACTAATGAGTTTAAAAAAATGCTTGCATATACGATTATACTACAAACTTAGTCCAGAAATTATTTTGTACAACCTTTTTGTCTTGTTTGTACAAAAACTGTTCTTTCCATCAAGTTCAAAATAATTTTCCTAGAAAGTCCTTATAAAGTTCTACTTTTCAGAATTTTTTCATATTTTCTAAACTTATGGTTCAAAAGTTAGAGGGGGGGACACACATTGTTTTTTTGTTTTTTTTGCGATTATTTCTGAAATTATTGACATTATCAAAAAATGATTTTAGTAAACCCCTATTCATTTTTAAATACCTATCCAACAATATATCACAGGTTAGGGTTGAAATTAAAAAAAAAATCACTTCCTACTTTACATATAGGGGGGCTACCCTAATAAAACATTTTTTTCCAATTTTTATTTTACCACTTTGTCGGCGTGATTGATATACATATTGGTACCAAATTTCAGCTTTCTAGTGCTAACGGTCCCAGAGATTAAGCGAGGACGGACAGACAGACGGACAGACAGACATGGCGAAACTATAAGGGTTCCTAGTTGACTACGGAACCCTAAAAAAATATATCTTAGTTTATAAGCTCTAAATGCAAAAGAAAAGTAGAACCAGAATGTGGGTGACACTGGGACTTTGGGATTGGCACAAGAAAAGAGAGGCCTATACCCAGCTGTCGTCTAAGTCTGACTGTGGATAATGATGCTGATAATGATGATGAAAAGCAATAAAACTTACCTCGCCCAAACCCTGGATGAATCGAACTAGGATAAGATATTCGAAGCCAGCTTCAGCGGCGACCGGTACTAGCAGACCGAACACCGAGTTGACCAACATTCCGATACCCAAGAAGTAACGGGCTCCGAACCTGAGGAAAATAATATTAAGTTAAAGATGGGAACAGTATTAGGAATATAAAAAGAAAACATACCAGTAGATAAAGAATCTCCATGATCTGTTAGTAGACAAGTGCTTACTACTCTATAAACTTCAATAAATTCATGATTCGTTCAGTAGCCCACTGATATATACCAACTTGTTTTGTTTGGTTTTAGCTTTTTTGTATTTTATTTGAAATCTTAATTTTGTAAAAATCATGTGTGACTATTCCTGTATGACTATTGTATAACTATATTAACAATACAATGGAATAACTATATTAACTATTGGAGGAATAGGTATACCCCAAGGCATCTAAGTTATAATAACACGTTAACGCCTTAGAAATATGGCATTAATAGACTGGAAAATAGTTTTCTTAGTCACAATATAGCATAGTCAATATATAATAGTCAAATTTTTATATTAACTCTTGGATAAGACGAAGAACTATTTAAAAAAAATATGGGTCAGATCGATATATATTTATTGTAAGAATTCAACAAAGAAATCTTGGAGAGGATAGAATCGAACAGTGTTCCTTGAGGTACGCCTATGACCAGCAACGTAACGTAGGTAAGATACTTAGGCCACGTTCACACGGCGACCATTCGATTCGATTTTTTCACGTATACGGTTTTACCGTATACGATGCAATCGTTCACACGGCAACCATTCGATTCGATTTTTTCATGTATACGGTAAGGCCACGTTCACACGGCGATTATTTTCCCGTATACCGTATACGAGATTTTATCGAATAGAGTAGTGACAACAGAATATATATGAAAACTTAAAAATTGTTTACACGGCGTTCATACGGGAAAATCCCGTGTTCGAGAAATATATTTTAACGTATACCGTGCGAAGTTGTCACCGGAACGCCGCGTCTCGAAACGATTTTATCGAATACGACACGCAGTGGCGCTTATGTTCATGTTGTCTCGTTCACACGACTCGCTTACCGTATACATGAAAAAATCGAATCGAATGGTTGCCGTGTGAACGATTGCATCGTATACGGTAAAACCGTATACGTGAAAAAATCGAATCGAATGGTCGCCGTGTGAACGTGGCCTAAGCGAGTCGTGTGAACGAGACAACATGAACATAAGCGCCACTGCTTGTCGTATTCGATAAAATCGTTTCGAGACGCGGCGTTCCGGTGACAACTTCGCACGGTATACGTTAAAATATATTTCTCGAACACGGGATTTTCCCGTATGAACGCCGTGTAAACAATTTTTAAGTTTTCATATATATTCTGTTGTCACTACTCTATTCGATAAAATCTCGTATACGGTATACGGGAAAATAATCGCCGTGTGAACGTGGCCTTACGGTAATAGCCATTTGTCGCAGTATTTAGACTTTAGATGCACACACTAACCTTTTTGACAAGATTCCGAAGGGTATCTGCGTGATGACGTATCCGTAGAAGAAGGATGATAATATGTAACCCTGCAACGTCGAACTCCAAACGTACGAGCCGTCTTGTGATGACGCCTGAAGCAATAGAAAATACATTGTTATTGGGGCATTACAGAAGATTTACATATTTTACAATACTCACTTTTATGTGATTCTAATCTAAATATTTCCCCATTCTACTGTTCAAAGATTTTAAAATTGGAAAAAAAAAATCAATGCCATACTTACCGAGACTGGACAAATCTTAAATTTCCCTCAATATAGCTTCCGAAATTAATGCTTGTGCTTTACATCCGAGAAACCTTAACTTTACAATGAAATAGTCATCATCAATCGGAAAAAACATAATCATTTTCTTAAATTTTTCAATCTGTTTTCCTTGCGTCTTCTAGTGCTTCATAAATTTAGTTATAGTTACTACTACTCCGAACTATCAGATCATTTCTAGCTAGTTCACACTCACAGTTGCTTTTGATTTTCAAGTAGAATGGAACTACTGAGCAGCTTTGTTCCCGTGAGATATTCCAAAGGAACCTTGGGTTTTATCAAGATATACTAGAAGCCTATTGCTATCAGCGATGGGTTATCTTTCAATCCGCGAAAGATTTTGTAATCCGATTTAGTAGTTCCTTCTATATATAAATTTTATTTTGTAATAGGTAGTTCTTTAGATTTTAAATGTGTATTTATAAAATGGTCTACTTACACTGCTGGTCTCGTTTCCTATGGGCACTCCGCACTCAGTGTCAGTGGGCTCAGAGATGACAGGTAAAGCCGTGTGGTTGACCATGGCGACGATGGCGACAGACATGTTGGTCCTCATGATGTAGGCGTTGGCCATGCCGAGGAACAGCATGAACGTCACCCAGTGGCGGGTGCCGAGACCACCTGGGACAAAGAGAAAGATACGTTAGTAAACTTAGCTTATGTTTTAGCCTGATAGCTACAATATAAGGGTATTTAAGTCAGGAGTGTATAGGTTACTTCTAGGTAAGCGTGCTTCATCGTAGACCACATTATCGCTTACAATCTGGTGAAATTTTGAGCAAACGCGAGCCGTTAATCAAGCCGCGAAACATGGCTTAATTAAAAATGTTTTGTAGACGAGCTATTTAAAAAAAAAAACATCAGAAAAAATAAAGAGAGCAACAAAAACAGTCATTAATAAAACGCAGATGCATGTAGAAATTAGTTATGAATTATATTGTTGACCTTTTCTGCACTCAGTAGGAACGGTGGAATAGCTTTGAATCATTACACTGATGAATAGCTTGATAAAAAAAATAAGAAGATAGTATGTTATGTAAACAAGCAATATGAAAAAAAGACGAAGACCTAAACGAATTTGTATACGGCAATAATCTCCCAATAGATAAAATAGACAGAGATAACAATGTACAACACGATTGGATTAAACGCATTAAGATAATGTCTGGGTGAAAATTAGATCGATAGAGAGATTACTGCATGACTCAGCGTGTCAGCGTGGTAGTTACACTACATAGTGATGACGAGAAGGACCACTCCAGCAATTACAATGTAACAGCCAAATAGTCCTTACCAAAGGAATGTCATGATAAAATAAGTTGCCTACCAATCCCTTTCCCAACTAATTAAGAGTCATCTTTCAGTCTACTCCTTCAGCCCTAGCATATAGGCCCTAATGGGTCCCGTCAATTAGGCTGCTGACTTTCAATTGTCTTCTATCTCTATCACCCCATCTCCAGTTGCGATCTTACCAAGAGCCAGAGACAAGACAAGCTCGCACTCAGAGTACGCACAAGGCTTAGTGCATACAGGCGAATGGCCAACACTGCAAAAGCTTGCGACAAAATGATCCTTTTGTACGAATTCATTTTGCTATGCCACCTTATTCATGTTCATTCTGACGTCATTTAATACGCACATTTCGGCACACCAGTTCGATATTTACTGCCATGGCTAACCGCACAGTGTTTGTTATATATGTTGGTTGTTCTTGTTTGTTTCATAGTCTACCGATTAATTCTTTGACTAAATCCACATGTCAATGGTTTTTGCACTATCAAGTGACAGAAGGGGCCGAAAGCCCGTTGGAAGGCCTACCAAAAAGTGGACCGAAGACCTGCGGTGCTATACTCCAAGAAAACAGCCTTGACCGCAGCGCTGGCTGCATCGACGAGTCGAAAGCGCAGTACATTGAATTAACAATCCTATATATAAGGCCATTGGATTGCTAATCCAATGTACATTATTTGGATTTCGTCGCTGCGGCCAGCGCTGCGCTCAAGGCTGTTTTCTTAGAGAATAGCACGCCTGATTAGGGTCGCAGGAGACACACATAACGATCGGCCTTGTGTATGAGGCTTTCATCCAACAGTGCACGTCTTTAGGGTGCTTTTAATATCGTGCGGATTTATTTCGCATGCGGGTTAGCTCCGCACGCGTAACCCCCGCAAACGTCTATTTCATTCGAGTATTACTTGTAATGCGTGGAATACGCACGCGGGTCGCGTTATTTGCATTTTGATATTTTCTGCATGCGGAGCAAACCCGCACCTCAATCCAACATGCGTGATGCAATCCGCACGATATTAAAAACACCCTTTGACTGAGATGATGATGATTCACATGAGATCGTAGGTAGGTAGTATGCATGTTCTCTTTTCTGCAGAGCGTTGATTTGTCGCACGCCTTTTGTCATTCGTCGCACGCGTGCCTAGACGGAATGACAACAGGGTTTACTACGAGCTCCTAACACGATTCATTTTACGACCTAAACTAAACTGTTAAAGGGAAGGAGCTATACAGGGTGTACCTATAACTCACTCCATCTCTCTTTCTCGCTCGCACGCCCGCCATTTTTACACGTCATAGTAAGACTTTTCTATCAAACTTCCGTATAAAAATATAAAATCGTTTGAACGAAATAATATCAGATAGGTTTATTACGGAGATTATAAAGTAATCCGTATAATTTCATCTACCTAACTCCTTGATGATAAGATAAGGGGTTATACAATATATTGTTCACAAACAAAAGATAATTGCCTGATTGCTAGCTATTGACATAGTGTCAATATTTGTGGAGCAAATATCGCACTCTATAGGATAGTACATTACGATAGTACGTCCCTAATGACTGGCCTGTTAGTCTAAAATGGTTAGTAGCTCTGACTGCTAAGCCGAAAGTCTTGGGTTCGATTGCCACCCAAGACAAATGTTGTGGCGCGTAGCGTTCCACGCGCGCCTCAAGATGTCAACAAAACCGTAGGGACCCAGCAGGGTCGAAGCCTACTGGGACCATGCAACAGGGTGATGCAAAAAAAACCTCGGGGCAGTCGAACGAAGGCAAAGAAGGAACAGGAGTTGCTTTTAGTAAGTAAAAGTTTGACACGACCTTCCGCCCCGCCCAAGGGATGATGAGATGTCATTAGATAATTCCACCTACCCTAAAAAAAAAAACAAATGTTTGTGTGATGAGCACGATCATTAAGATCATTTATAAAGGTAAGCTTTGGTACCAGATAGTGTTGTATCTATCCTACTTATCTACGAGAAGGTATGTGTTCAGAGTAGACATGTGCCATATTGGAATATTGCCGGCAATGGCACATCTCTAGCTCAGAGGATTTCCGATTTGCGTCATTCACGCATGTTTCAATAAACCAATTTTATTTACTTCATCAAAGGATATTTAGATAAATTAAAATTATTTTTAAACACGCAAGTCTTAGATAGTAGGTATCTAACTGAAAGTTGTCATATAGTTAGGTAGGGTTTGGTCTCCGTTGGCGTAGGTAGCACGTACCTAGTTATCTTTAGACAGGCCTGTTGGTCTAGTGGTTAGTGGCCCTGACTGCTATGCCGGAGGTCGTGGGTTCGATTCCCGCCCAGGACAAAGGTTTGTGTGATGAGCACAACTCATAACACAAGCTCTGCTTAGCTTGGGGCTAGACGGCGTTGTGTGATAGTTGTGGAATATAATTATTATTATTATCTACTTACTGTAATTACCTATACAGGGTGAAATTTAAATAGTTATTGACCCAAGGCTGAACTATTTTTTCTCATCCATTCATATTAATAAAAAAAAAAACAACCAAAAATTAAAAAAAAAAAAAACAAATCCGCTGCTTCATATATTTTTGTTCCTATAACTCGACCAAATATATGGAGCAACTGGTTTTAAAAAAGTGTTTAATAAATTATTAATTAGTATAATATAATTTTTACTTTTAACAAGTTTGTTTCTTTGTTGAAGGAAACTCGATGCAATTTATGAAGGATTAGTCAGACAATATATGAATACCGATGGCACGTCAAAACCACAATTCGGCCAATTTATAAAGCCAGGAAAAAATAATCGGAAAGACCACCTCACTCAATAAGGAAAGAATAAAATACCAAACCTCAATTCGTCATACATAACTCCAACCCATAAGCCACGAAAAATATACGTACCCAAAGGGTTAAACGGGACTCTATTGGTAAGACTCCGCTGTACATTCGTTTGTTTTCAGACTGTATCTCATGAACCGTGACAGTTAAGCAGTTGAAAATTTCACAGATGATGTATTTCTATTGCCGCTATAACAACAAATACGAAAAAACAGAATAAAATAATTATTTAAGGGGGCGATAAAACAAACGTGATTTTTTTGCACGTTTTTGGCCACGGGCAGTGCGGAACACTTCCTAAGCTCGTACTTATTTTTTTTATGCATAAACCGATATCTGTAGGACTACAACTCACAGGCAATGAAAATAAACTAAATTGAAACACGTGTCAGACAGCATATCTAAATAAAAAATAAGGCTAAAAATAGTTTACATGCAGATCAAAGCCGCAACTGTAGACGGCAAGTATTGCCGCAAAGTTGGCAATACCAAATCTTGTTCGAGCCAAAATGTCAGTTTTCCATCAGATAACAGTTGTAGTATTTATTAATTCTGTGCAATTAGAAACACGACCAGCGGGGTTACCATGACGTTCAAAGTAAGATTGTTTTTATCTTGTTTCGGTGTCGGTAAGAGATGGCGCTAGACAACCTGTATAGCTCTACCCACACTGAACCAAGATTGAAACAATCTTACTTTAAACGTCATGGTTTAAGTTAGTCTAGATCGATGTTAACAATTCGTTATTATGAAGTAATTAATACACCCTTGTTTTCTTCTTCTTCTTCTTCCTGCCCTTGTCCCGTTTTATTTGGGGTCGGCGCAACACGTTTTTTTCTTCCATTCTGTCCTGTCACTTGTCACGCTATCACTAACTCCCTTTTCTTTCATATTACAAAAGCATTCCCAAGGAGGGTTGGTGTCAGGCTGGCGGCAGACTTTAAAAAAACTAGTCAAATCCTATTGCAACATGTTCGGTTTTAATACACCCTTGTTTTGAAATGGTTAAACCGCTGCATGATTGTTCGAAAGGTTAACCGTGAAAGATTCGCCCTGGGACACAGAATACAACTGAAGAAACACGAGAGTCAGTAAAGCTCTGTTACTCACCGTCTGGCTCCACTCAGAGCAGAAGAATTATTTGATTTATTCCGTTCTAATACCTAAAACCAATGATATTCTAATAAATTATTATTTAATTAATTTATTTTTTAATATTATTAGAATATCATTGTCTAAAACTAATATTTTACATATTTATTTTTCATTCCGAAATTATACTAACAACTTGAATTTGGTACAGTCAGCTCAGTCAAATCTAATCAAAATAAATTGATTTTCTTTTATATTTTTTGCATCAATTTTATTTTTTTCACAGCTTTTTACACACAAACCATTTTAGTGACTGTACCACCTTTAATCTTTGGACGAGTTTTTAAAAATGAGTCCAAACAAATAGTTACCAGTGGAATTAGTTGTTGGTATTAAAATTGAATACATCAATTATTTGTAATGTCTTCCCACCTCCCACATAAAAAAAACCTGTGCTATATGACGAAACGAACCAAACCCCGTCAGGGCTAATCTCATTTTTTTCGGCCCTTTTTACAACATAAGGTCCTTAGTATGGTTGGTATGGTTTTTGGTCCTTACATTATGAGTGACATTAAGCGCTCCGATTGGCCGGAAGGCCAAGCTCTCAACCAATCAGAGAGCCAAATGCGGTAAACATTTCGATCGCGTTGACGTAAAAACAACTCGCACTCATCGTAGAATATATTGACATACAACAAAGAGTATAATATGACATAAACTAGCAATCCTGTCCCAGGATTACCATGACGTTCAAAGTTGAAAGATTGTTTTAATCTTGTTTCAGTGTGATGTGGGTTTTCTAGCGCCATCTCGGCGCTAGAAAACCTGTACAGCTCTGTCTCTTACCCACACTGAAACAATATTAAAGCAATCTTACTTTAAACGTCATGGTCTAGGTTAGGTTCTTTAGCTACAAAAATACTCATGTGTAATGGACTAATTTAACAAAACAATAGCAAATTCTATACCTATGTTACAGTGGTGGTGATGATCGACCGTTTTTCTGCGGCGTTGCCAAGATAATAGAACTTAATGGAAATCGTTCTTTGGTTTAGAGATATGCTTTTAAAAGTTATGGAATGGTGGAGCACCAGTAATATCTAGAAATAAGTATAAAAGGCAAAGCCCTGTTTCACTCACTAACTCATCGTCACCCAACCCAAATCCTTGGAACCAGAACGTTGAAATTTTGCACAGATGTTCCTTTTATGAAGTATACAAAGAATAAAAAAGATTTTCCAGTAAAAATCCGGCACTCTCTCTCCCTCCACCCAGAGCGGGAGAACTTATTAGATGATTTCCCATCCAAACAAAAAAAAACTCATCTACACTAAAGTTTGTTTTTTTGTTTGTAGGAGTTAATCTCTGAAAGTACTGGTCCGATTGCTAAATTTTTTTCACCTAAGCTGCTTTATTCCTGAGTGACCAGTCCAGACCAGATATTTTAGGTACGCGGGCAAAGCCGCAGGCAAAAGCTAGTGAATATTTATCTAAACACGTGTCATCTTCTATTAAACTCACAATAGAGATTTAAAATGCAGAGTAGATGTTTAAGATTACAATACACCATTGCAAGAAATCTTAAAGATTGATGATCCTGTCATGTATCGGTTATTTAGACATCATCTCATACAAAATAATCGTTTTTTTAAGATTTATGGTTTTGTTGATATTGCCATAAATACACTAAGTGACAAAATGTCCCCAACATGACCATGAAAGTTGTCATATTGTCAAACATTGTCCTGTGTTACGTAGGGTTACCATAAGTATCTCAGGATTTGTTCTGACATTTTGGATTTTTTGGATTCTTCTCAGGTTTGCGGCTGGATTTTGCAAATCTCATGAAATCTTAGAATTTTTAGAACAAAATACCGCTTAGAGTCCCCGCATACGGGCCACAAAAAAACGCTGCCACAAAAAAAAGCTAGAAGCGCCACAAAAAAAAAGCTGAAGCGCGCCACAGAAAAACGCCGCCTCAAAAAGAAGCTTCAAGCTGCTTTTTTTTAAGCGCCGGAGATCTTCAGTGTATATAATCGATATTTCGGCTTTTCGAAAATTCAAAAACTATTTTAACTAGCTTAAACTGACAAAAAAAAATGACGTGTAAAAGTGTTTTAACCTATTTGCAAAATATTATATCATTTATCTTTCAGGTGAAATCAGGTCTTTTCTTCGGACTTTTGATTTTCATCTGGTAATCCTAGAGTCACGTGATTGCGTCGTAAAATATAGGGGGCAAGTTGCGGGACACTGGGCAACGTTTCAGCATCAAGATTGAGCGTCGCGTGTCATGTTGGGGGACATTTTGTCCCATGATGTATTCTAATATTAGTAGTAGGCCTTAGGTAAACTATTAATGTCCGCAGGACATTAATTGTTTACCTAAGGCCTACTATTATATTTAGTTTAAATTTTATTTCCTACTATGACTTTGAAAGAAAGCCCATATGCTAAAATCAACCCAGGATAGATTTTCTTGGCGCAGAATTGTGAGGAGACCCGACCCAAGATAACGCGAGCAGGGACGGACAAAGAAGAAGAAGATGACTTTGAAATAATTGTCAGTGCTATATCTAAAAGAAAATAGCTACTCACTTAGTGTCTTAGCCTAATAAAACCAGTGCTATTAAAAGCTCCAGTTTCTAATGTAAGACTATGATCCACACTATTTCAAAAACGTGTGCAACAGACAGACAAATCCATAAATTAAACAGTATAGCTTCAAGAAATTGGCAAGATTTACGAGTGTCGGGCGCGTCAAAGGCCCAGCAGTCTGCGCGTGCGACTTGTTACCAATGTTACGATACTATCCCTGGCATTTCAAACATTTCAATTTTAGAATAGATTTGAATTTAGAACCGTATAAAGTTCCGTTAATAGTATTTTAAAGAGGGATATTTTATTTTGTCTGTAGGAAGGTAAGTAGGTACATAAGTAAAAAATTCTCGGTTATGTGAAACAAGTCACGGATATGTATTTTAGTAAACTATAGCTTCTGTCAGCGGTTCCGCTCGTGTAAATGTAGAAAATCATCCCAATTCCCCGACGTCACGAATATACCATGGACGGACATGTGATACCGCGGGTAGGGTCAGTGCGAGATCTTGGGGTCACTTTCTCTGGGGACCTGACGTTCCGTTATCATATCGTGCAGGTATGTAAAAAAGCCTTCAAGAATCTGGGATTTGTTATGCGTGAAACTCGTGAATTCACTAATATGGCAGCTGTGAAATCGTTATATAACGCACTGGTCCGGAGTAACCTGGAAACGAGTGCTATCATTTGGAATCCTTATGAAAATAAGTATACTATGATGGTGGAAAAAATGCAAAACAAATTTACTCGGTACTTATACATGAGGCAATATGGTGTATACCCTTTCTATCCACTTATGTATCCAACCCTCTTCGTTATAGGGATGGTTGGTTACTATAAGTTGGAAGTAAGACGCAACCTCGCTCTTGCCAAGTATATCTTTTTGGTGTTACGGGGTATTCTAAATAATCCTCAAATATTAGAATCGTTGAGATTGCTCGTTCAAAACAGTAGGCTACGCTCAGGACCGAGGGAAAGGATGTTTAAAGTCCCGGTAGCCCGCACAAATTTGTTAAAGTTCGCACCCGTGACTCGGGCGATAGAAACACTCAATAGTGTCTCATTACGGGTAGACATTTTTTCTTGCACATTGGCGGAATTCCAGAGGGTGACACTAAGTGTGTTGTCCTCTATGTAACTTGTGCCGATGCTCCAGGGTGCTGCTTGAGACTGAACATCGACTGTTCATTATGTATGTATGTTGCATGCATGTAATGGATATCTGATCAGTTTGTGGGTGGTATCTCTGAGTGCTAGGCTATTTTGCGACTACTTTTGTTGCCTTGGGAAGGTATACCTGTTAAAACAATTGTATGTGCTTTAATAATAAATAAATAAATTCCCAATAAAGAACTTGGACATGACTACCGTCTTTGTCTGTCTACCCGTGTGGTTTTCATGTAAATACGTTCAGCCGTTTAAGCCAAAAGGAGTAACAAACTTACATTAATATAGATTACCTTTTACTGAAACTATATTCGACCCGAGATTTTCTAGCGGTTTTTGACATGGTGTCAATCAAAATTTTATCCACTCTTACTAAATCAATTGAAACTTATCAGTTTGGTAGAGATATGTATAATCTTTCATCTAGGTAATTATTTAAATAAATTATATACCGAAACCTAAAACGTGTTATGGTCAAGTTCGAATGTTTCCGATTTTTTTTATGGAAGTTTCCATAGCAGTAACAAACAAGTCTGGGAACTTGTACAGATTCTCTCATATTGTTTGTGGATACCGTACCTACCTAACCTACCT
Source organism: Mythimna ferrago (assembly GCA_910589285.2). Classification (NCBI taxonomy): domain Eukaryota; kingdom Metazoa; phylum Arthropoda; class Insecta; order Lepidoptera; family Noctuidae; genus Mythimna; species Mythimna ferrago. The sequence goes on along the minus strand of OU342686.1, from coordinate 22,360,024 downwards.
ACGTATGTCAGACAAATGACTCTGCAGTGATGTTGCACTTAAAATGCTTCCCTTTGTGGGTAACTTAACAACGGAGGTTCTACGTGGTGTATTGTGTACCGTCTGATAAATAGCTTTGAAAAAGATATTTCAAGAAAAATTGAATATATGAAAAATTCAAAAAACGAATCACGCCGAACGTGCGTTTAAACTTTTGAAATAAATTTCATTTTATAAATTGGGTCTAAAGCAAAAAATAAATTAAGCGGACTTCAATTCGACATTTGTGGTATTTGCTAAAATGTTTTGCTTCTAAACAGCTACAACATGGCTACAACATTAGACCATTTCAGTCACGCAATTGTCTGAACAATAGCATCACATAAAATTGTTCAGACAATTTCTTTTTTTGTTTATTGGAATTTTTAGATAACCTGTGTTCGTTATCAAACCTTGTTGAAACAGTTAGACGGGCTGGAAGGAAGTACAGACAAAAACTACAAGCATTCAAAAAGAAAAATTGACAGCCAATTCTAAACTCTTTTTGGCGCCAATTTGAAGCAAAATTAGTTCAACTGTTTGTTTAAAAATAGAACACCAATGCTTTATTTCGTAAAAGCAAAAAGGCGCGATGCAACGATGCAACAGCAACTACCAGTAGAACAGTTTTAGATCAACTTATATAAAAACATGCTGTCTAAAATCTAAAGCCAAATAAATAGAGCTATGTACAGCACCCTGTCAATTACGCTGAAAGCTTTCTAATATAAATATGAAAATAAACAAAAATATGAATATTTCAGTCTTAAACGCGGGATATTGACAAATGACGACACAATAATTCAGATTCGGAACACAGTTGCCGCGGTCATCTTCAAACTGGCTGCATTGAAGAGCAAGGCTGTACAAACTTCAAGGATTTTTGTGACGAACTTGATAATGAGAGCTAATAAATTGTGAACCAGTTTTTTAGTAACGTTATAGTATTTTAACAATGTGATTTAATTTAAGTTGGTACCTATATGCGATTATTTCCCGTTTATGCTTTAAATATAGGGAAAATTTAAATTATGCTATTTATAGTGAGTACCTAGTACCTACATGCTTTTTTTTCCATAGCATGGGCAGAACGGAAATAATTATGCATCTTTGAGATGAGAGAAAAGGATCGGTAGTTACATTGTTGTGTAAGTACCTAGTGTAGTAGCCATGAGGTAAAAGGTTTTTATTTTATGACGTATTTTTTTAATTTTTGGCCTGATGTTTTATCGAATGGATATTTATTGACCATATTTTTTGCTGATTTGCAAAATAACTCACATAATTAGTAATTTTCTGTTTTCATATAGGTAGAGGAGTGATGTATTTCGATATCGTGAGTTCATTGACCTCCCTTGCATCATACGACCATGACCCATGAACTCGGTTAAGTCTAACTGCGAACATTGGTAAGTATAGTAATCCTTATCTTTGGTCAAAATTTAGATTTTTTTCCTACATAATGTAGGTAAGTAACGTAAGTAAGTATTACTGATAGGTACTATGCCGGAGTCTAATATGGATAAAATGTAAGATTCCTGCATATTTTCAGCATTGATAGATAATACATTTTCGCGCGTTTAACAGTTCATTTACAATACAGGACAACGTGAGTTGGGCCGGATAGTTTATTTTTCCTCTTTACCTTCCTATCGATACCTCTAATGCATAAAGTTGTAAAATATTTTTTGAGTAAACTTGTAGATATTATAAAAATGTAAAATACTTAAATATTACTTATTGTTTCTTATCTTATTACATCCAGCGTCTGGTACTGTGATCTTAAACTGATTACTTGACTACATAATGCAAATACTGACATCGATTACAATAACAAAAACGCTACTCTTAAAAAATCACATTTTGCGTTGCGACCAGCAAAATTTAGTTCAACTGTCCAGTTTTCCCGTATAACCGTCGATAACAATACTTAGGTACTTACATTGATATTCACAATAAAACGGGCCGACGATAGACCGAGCTCGATTCTCCACTGTCTGGCCAGTTTGGCACAGCAGAATATGGGCATTATCGCATCAGATCGCGTATCAAACTGAAATTGTTCACAGTTCCAAAAAAAATCAGAGACAGTCTCCAAAAAAGGCGCCAAAGTCTCCGATAGAAATTTTAAATATCGAATTCCGTGGAACCATGCGAGAATGTAGGTACAAGTCGTGTCAAAATAATTTCGCACTTCAATTTTTTTTATTTTGCTGTTTTTAATTTAAGAGGGCCCTTTCGGAACTGGTATCGATAACACGAGCATGGTTTATAAACTTGTTGTTTCTTTAATGCAATGTTTGATAAAGAAGCAACGTGAAAAAAGGGAATGCCTGAACGCTCTGTTGACATCCATCCAATTCCGTCATTGAATCGAATATTTCACAAAAATTATAATTTCGCACCTATTATGTGGGCTTATTTGATCGGTATTCAAATATTATAACCAGACAAGTTATTTTTTCAGTTGCGTTATCTCAAAATGTTGGTCCTTCGCTCTGTAGTAATTGATTGTTAGGATAATGTTTTTAAATTCTCTCTCTTCGAGACCTATGTGTAACAAAACTTATTTTTGCTTTGAAGTCCGTTTTCATGAAATGCAAAGATCATTAGATGCAATGATAAGCTTTATCAAAATTTTAAAATGTGCTTTAGAAGATACATATAGGGATTGGAGATATAAAACGCGCTTAATCGAGTATTAGTGTAGGATTTATTCCTATGAATTTTTCTAAAAATACTTCTAAAAATCTAAAAATTAAAAATTTTCTAAAAGTTTTGTCGCTGACTGGAAAAGACTTCATTAAACAAAAACTGTATGATTTTGCTTATTATTGAGGTACATAAGCAATCGGGGAATTATGAATGATGACACTTCTAATTTCGCTTCAGAGACAGATACATCCTATGATCTAACTGTAAACTTCAGATAAGTATTTAATAACTGTAAATCTTCAGATCTTGTACCTGTTTAATATTTTTGTACCGTCAGATAAAAAATGACGTAGGTTTTGCGCTAAAATTAACTTTGTGGAGTGTCCATTAATGAGGAATTCTACGTGGGCCCACCTACTGCTATCGTCGGAGCTTGACGTAAATTGGCCCAGCCATGTATATTTTAGTTCTAGGTGTAGATTAAATTCCATTTACAGATTAAATTTGTAATTTAGTGATAACCATTATGGCTATTGTTTTTTATTGATAGGGATTTTATCTCTAAAACTTTTCAGATTTTGTGTACGTCTGACAGACAGAAACAGAACTCGTCTAAGACAAATATGGATCCCAGGACCATTTTTTACTAGTTCGTCCAGTAGTCTGGGCTCCGGTATTGTTTGAATGAATACCTATCGCGGCCTAAAGGGCAACTGAAAGCCCACAGATGAGTAAAAGTCTGATACAACCTTTCACTCTATCCAGAGCGTGACATTTTTTTATTGATATAAACTAGTGCTTAACTGCGATCCCAAACGATGGTAAGCAGTGATGCAATAGTTGATGGTGACACTGTGATACTCTAGCCTTGATGATATCACACTTCAAAAAAAAGGAATGTAGGTCTATCAGCTGAATTTATGATGCCGAATACAATATAGATTCCCACATACGAGTGTTTAAAAGAATGGTCATAAAAGTAAGATCGGTGCAATACATGCCTTATTTTCAATTCTAATTTTATAAAATGTATCACCAAAAAGTTATTTACATCTTTTTCAAACTAGCCGACTCCACGATCCAAGGAAAACTAGTCAAGGACAGTCAGCAAAGCGAACACTTGACAATAAAGTCGCTTTTTACTTATTTAGCGATATTTCTTGTCAGAGTAAGCTGTAGAGTGTTTTGCATCAGCGATTTCTGCGACAATAACACTTCATTTCCTATTACTTTACTTTTTTTGTCAAAGATCACGTAGTTAGGTATAATGAGAGCGAATTTATGAAAGCAATTAAAATATTTTAATGATAATTAAGTGGTTTTTAGCGAAATGAGGTCAGGGTTGACGCGAACAGAGAAATGGAGGACGAGAAAAGAGAAGGCTGAAATGACTGAAAAGAAAGAGTGAGATATAGAGATACTGCTCTCCCTCTTTTTTCTGTTCACGGATAAATGGCATATAAGAGGGTCCTTCTTCATTCGCCTATCGTCAACATCTAGCATGGTTTAAAAGCTTGTTGCTTCAACTAACGCAATCCAACGCGATGTTTGATGAAGAGGCAATGCAAAAAAAAAAAGATAAGGCCTGAAAACTCTGTTGGCATTTGGTAATTCTGTGATTTACTCCAAAATTTCACAAAACTTTTTCCAAGAAAGTCGTGGTTTTTGAAACCTCTTGATTTTTTTAAATCTCAGTTAAATATTATGCATTGCTTCTATTGATGTACCTACTTTTTATATTTTTTATATAAATGGTGTAAGAGACAGCCCTCCACAAATTTTAAGTGCTTGCTCAGTAGACGAAACTGAACAACCCACCATAATTTTTTTTTCAGGAAACGAAAATAAAATTCAGCCTCTCCATACAAACTGTCCAATCAAGTTAATAATTTTGTATGGTGAGGCGGTTTTTTTTTTCGTTTCCTGAAAAATTTTTTTATGGAAGGTTGTTCAGTTTCGTCTACTGAGCAAGCCCTTAAAGTTTGTGGAGGGCTGTCCCTTACACCTTGTATAAGTTCATTATGGAGGGCCAAATATCACGTAAAATAGCAATGGTTTATTTTTGGAATAAGATCTCGGCGGACCAGACGTAATATTTTCTGTACTGAATCAGAAAGAAATGCACACATCATTCAACCGTGAATTCTGTCTGAATTTCCAAACGAACGTCGTTTTTCTCTAAATTTTTGACTGAATCTGCTATATTACTGCAATAGTGGAGTTCAAGGAGTTTTAACGCATTTAAAATTTAAATAAAAAATAATCCTCCGGACGTAAATGCTACTATGTTGACACTTGTTGAATAATTATGAATTTCGAGTTACGATAGATAAAGTAGCCCGCTACCTGTCCTTATTATAGGACTTAAACATTAATATCTAGTCCCAGATTCCCAAGCTTGTCTCTTTTGATGTTTCTGCGAATTTAGGGTGAGTTGCACCATTTAACTATAACGATAACCAAACCATAACCAGCCGTGAAACGGCCGCCTATTGGTCAATTCGACGATTTGACAACTGTTAACGGCTTTGTTATGGTTATAGTTAAATGGTGCAACTCACCCTTAATATTTGTACGTACAAGCAAAACAAATGACGATCGTCAATTTCCTGGCATCATCACTCCTATCGGAAGGAATCGTATTTATCGTGATAGCTGGACATATAATAATACCTACATAATTATGCCTGTATTGTGAGCAACAGGATATTACGTAGGTTGCTATTAAAGCAGGTAACGGAACGTATCGTTATTATCTATTTGTTACACTATTCAGAATATCTGAAAATTACTCTTCTCAAGGAAAAGAACACATTTTGAAAAAAAAATCGACAAGGCTGAATATTACTTTGGTGGCAGTTACTTGGTTGTTCAATATGGGAAGAACAATTTTATTCTAATCAATAAAAACTGGGCAAGTGTGAGTTGGACTTGCGCCCTGAGGGTTCCGTACAAACTTACATATATTTGAAGGTAAATAGTTCAATTCCAGAATTCAGAAGATTACGTTACCGTTTTCAGATTTATTCCTATACTTGTGTTATAAGTCCTTGCTTTATGCCAAATTTCAGGATTCTGGGTCAACGAGAATTTTGTTTTCCTCGATAGTGTCGAAATGTAGGTTTTTTGCCACATAAACCGAAGTATCTTTTTTTCTCGTTAACTTACAAGTTTGATTTTTTTCAGCTTCAAAAGTCCGCAGAACTGAGTAGGATATGGTTTTAATTTCACCTCCAAGCGTTCTCGAGATAAAGGGTCTCGACAGACAGATAGACGGACGGACGGACAACAAAGTAATCCTATAGGGGTTCCGTTATTTCCTTTTGAGTTACGGAACCCTAGAAAATGACAATACAACTGAAATAGAATGGATATACAAAAGGACATTATGGACCTAACCAATGCTAACCTCATCCAGCTAATACACATACAGCTCATAGCACAAAAACGCAAAGCTATAGAAGATTCCGATTACATTCTCGTAAACGACGACACGTGTTCTTGTTTAATCAAAACATTACATAAAACGACGTTCAAATTAACGGCATTAGCGTATTGTTCGCGCTCTGAAATCTATATCGTACGTACGATAAACACAGGGGTATGGACGGCCTTGCCTGTGACGTCATCGGGAGCCACTACAACTGAGGGACGCCTGACTCAAATAGTAAACAGAAAACTCACCGGCTTTGGATCCAGGACGCTGATCTTCCAGACCAGGCTGCTCCCACACCAACACGTGGGCACCACGACTTGATGAAACCATTGTACGAACAAGAGGAAAGCACGAAAAGAATCCTAATTTAACTAGATTAGAATAAAAATTAAACTAAAGTACGTCCTCTGAGCTACCACCTACGTAACGTTGGTGAGTGAGCCAACAAGTGGTTGAGAGTGACAGAGGGTGGACATCGCGAGGGTTGATTATGTGACGGAGGAGGAAGGTTCTGCTGAGGCAGACTGTTGACCGACTGACGGTTGAGAGGCGACGCGGCGCGCTGGTAAATATAGAGGTGTAGGGGGCCGCGCGGGGTCGCGGTGGTGGCGGGACGGCGCACGCGCTCGGTGCATGCGGTGACGTGAGCCGTTCAAGTTTTTACTGAACGCTGAAAGCAGTAATAGGAATAGAAAAGGTACCGCTACGTACAGTAGCGTAGCTAAGCATGGGTGAAACCCAAAGCCCTCACATCCAAAGGAGCCTCGCACAAGCGAGGGCTCTTTAAGGCGAACATTACACGGCAGGTTTTGCTGTTAGTTTTGCCACAGTCAATGTTTTGATTGACGAAAACCTACCGTCTAATGCGATGATTGACGTTTTATAGTACTGATTGACGAAAACCATCATTCATGATTGATGGAATTGATTGACGCCTGCATGACCGTGTAATGGTCGCTTAAAAACAATGTATTGTACAATTGATAGGCTCGCTTTTACCTGATAGTAAGCGACTATGTGGTTGAACACTGGGTTGCGACCGACAGTTGCCGGCTCTTTTTCGAAAAAAGGCCACGCTGATGTACCTTCGCCCAAGTCTAAATTAGTATACGCTACGCTTCTGACTACGTGGTTGGAGTTCAGCGCGGCGGTGGCACGATCATTTCTAAAAAGTGTATCCTGATAAATGGAACGATGCACTCGAATGTTGAAAGTCGGACTGACCGTCGACCCGCTTTATTGATCGCAGGTTCTATGCATTTTACAGCGCTAAGTCGAGCTAAAGATCGCAGCGGGATTTCAGTCGGATAATGGCACGATTCAGTGATAATGTTTTATGGAAACATTAAATAAGTTGCTATGGTTAAGAAGAGCCATACTAATATTATGAATGCGAAAATAACTCTGCCTGTCTGTTGCCTCTTCACGTCTTATCAGATGAACGGATTTGAATGAAACTTGGCACACGAGTGTACCATATCCTGTCCATAATAATTGACAGCTTTCATGCGAGCGGAGCCACTGGCAGAAGCTAGTAAATATTTACTGTAGTGTATATGACTAAATTCAAGCAACCAAACATCCACCGACCGTTTTGTAATTTGTATTATTTCGCGGAACAGACATTGTGTTTACAAGACAATGTTAAGTGAATCAAAAGCCTTTGTCAAAACTACGCTCACTAAATTTTTTTAAATTAAATTGTATACAGCATTATTAAACAAATAATTTATAACAGCTGACACGCGTCCGTCTCATAGGGTAAATAAATTCGAATGAAGGGTTCCTTCAACTTCTTCCTGCCCTTATCACATATTACTTGGGGTCGACGCAACAGGCTTTTTTCTTCCATTCTGTCCTGTCACCCGTCACACTATCACTAACTTCCTTATCTTTCAAATCACTACACACACAATGCATCCATCTTTTCTTTGGCCTCCTTCTCCCTCTCCATCCATCTACCATCTACACATACACTAAGAACTCTTTTAGTAATATGCGTAACTTCATAATTACAGAAAATACTAATAGAAATGTTACCTTGGCTTATGGCCAGGGTCCACTATGATAAATGGTGATTGGTTGGTGGTCATTATCAGGGGCGATTAGCAAGGGCGTGTGACCAATTATTTTGTTTCAAGTCCTGAAATGTGGCAAATTTTGAATTCTGCAAATACACCGCTAAATTTTAATCGTTTTAATCCCTTTCCATGACCTGTAGGTAGTTTGTACGCAACGCCGACTATTAACTACAGGTCATTGAATTCGCTCAGCTGACGTTTTTCTAAAGAAATTAATTTCATACATGCGTAAATTACTTAATACGAATTTTGAAAAAAAGGTACTTTATTTTTTTAATTTTATCTTTACAAATCGATAGTGTTTCATGTACCGGATCGACCCTCCACGAGATTAAAACGATTAAAATTTAACGGTGTATAGCGATTGCTTACAGTCATCCATATATAAAATATTGCTTGACTGCGATCCCACCTGATGGTAAGAAGTGATGCGATCATTTAGTAAGGCACACTAGTTAACCTTTCAATCGTGTCAATGAGAGACACAATAGAAAGACAATGACAGCGCGAACGCCGGCGTTCGCTTGGGGTTTAATGAATAGTGCCTATTCATTCTAGCCTTGAATACAGCGAAATTATAATCGGATGGGAAGACTGTAGCAGGCAAATTGTTCCAGTTCTTCGATGTACGCGGTACTTATAAACGACGAGGCGAAAGGCTTGTCCGGACCGTAGAGGTTTCAACAACGTAATGCCTTGTTCACACGTACCGAGTAAACGGGCGAGACAGTACTCTCGGCCAAGTACTCGGTACGTGTAAACACAACGCCGAGTGCTCGGCCTACCATTTGTATCTACAACTCTCTTACATCACTGTCTCGGCCGAGCAATTTTACTGTCTCGCCCTTTTGCTCGGTACGTGTGATCAAGGCATAAGGGTGGATACTCGCCGTACGTCACGTTGTCCGATGAATGAGATGGCGGAATCAAGTCATGCAATTCCCGCGCACACTCTCCAAAATGCAACCTGTAAATACTTCTACGAAAACAGGTGTTGCTACTGTCCCTAATCCCTTGATTACACGTACCGAGTAAACGGGCGAGACAGTGCTCTCAGTCGAATACTCGGTAGGTACGTATAAACAAAGCTCCGAGTGCTCGGCCGAACGCTTATCTCTACAACTCGCTTACATCACTGTCTCGGCTGAGCAACAATTTACTGTCTCGCCTTTTTACTCGGTACGTTTGATCAAGGAGATCACCAATTCAGAGAAGCCCATATGCATTCATTTGATTATTGTTGACTCATCAGCGAACACACCCGCGCTTCTACGTCATCACAGTACAAAACATCATTGCTAAAAATACATTGCGCGTTTTGTTACTATCAATTTTGTTTAACGCTAGTGATGACAGCAGTGTATTAGTTCCTATTTAAAACAATCGGGCTGTAAATTCCTCAGCCAAGTGTGTGTGAGTAATAGTAGGTATGTCATGCATAATATTTGGACAGTTAAGAGATCGGATTCTGTTATCTATGAGACAAATTTATTATCACCTTCCGTTTTGAGTCACTTACCACGGTTAGCATTTCAGTTTCAGTTCATGGTTAAGTACCTACTTTTAATATCTAATTGAGCTGTGAGCAGGCACATATAACAGCCCATTTCAACCACCAATCACAACCACAAAACGCCGCCACCGGCATATTTCCTATACTTCCCATATATTTTATATGGATTCGCCACACACGGTTGACGCCGGTGGCTGCCATACTCTACAAATCGCCGTTGCTCGCTTCTTGTGGACCGCACTGGCCACTAAACTTCGATACAAAACGCCGTCACACGCCACTCGCGCATTTAAACTTTCTTCGTCAGAGTCCACTAGATACTGCGCATATGGGCTAAAAAAGTAACAGCCACCGGCAAGTGGCTTGTGGCCGCTTCCAGCTTTTCGTGGTGGCGCGGCGGCGTTTGTGGCTGTGGCACGTGGCCCATAGAGGCGATGTTTAGAGTGCGTTTCTGCTAGAGATGTACGTGGAGGTGAAGCTGTGCGCTGAGTGCGAGATGTTTTTACGTTAACGCGATTTAATCGTTTTCCCTGTTTGGCTCTCTTATTGGTTAAGAGCTTGGGGTCGGCCAATCGGAGTTTCGACGTCATAAACGTGTCGATCGTGCTAACGTAGAACTAACTCGCGCTAAGCACTCGCTGAGCTGTGTAAATGGTGTGTCAGTGTTTCCACGAGATTCAAGGCTTACTACAGTAATGTAACCAAAGATTTAAAATCATAATGGAAGTCATTCCATAGCTGCTCTTGCGGCCGTTGACTAAGCATATAAAGTATGTGCATGAAATGATTCCACCGCAAATAGAGGCTTGGTGGCTTAGAATAGCTTGGTGGTAATTCAAGATAACGTTACGCAGAAGAATAAAGATTGGTGGGCTTTGATGTTACTTTTTTAGACATTCATTCGATTGATGAATAGCCTGTGAACACGATCAACTGAGGATCTGAGAACCAAAGCTTGTCCTAATAGCGCAAAGGATATCCTACTACCTATTACAGACCGCTAAATGTACCCTATCACGATAGACCACTAACTCTTTCGGGACGGCGGCGGCGTGCACCACGGGTGTAGCACGGTCTTCGCTATGGTCCTCACTCTAGCTACTTACTAATCAATCAATCACTAAGTACTATCTAAAGTACCTACTTTTTTAGGTGGGTAATCATCTAATGACATCTCCCGCCTTTGGGGAACCCAGCCGCCTCCTTTGCTAGAATTACTGCTTCACAGAAGGAAGCGATCGCCTGCCACTCCTCCTCGCTCCAGACCTGTACCAAGGCCTGGCGCGAGAGATCGCAGTCACCAGGACACATCTCCACCGTGTCCTCCGGTCGAGTACTTTCTAAGGTTCGGCATTTGGTTTTATTTATTTATTTTTTATTATATAAACTAGTGCTTGACTGCGATCCCACCTGATAATTAGCTGTAATGCAATCATTGATGGTGAGGCGCACTGGTTCAAGAGAGCCTGTTTACTCTAGCCTTGAAGACACCTAAATTAAAATCGGACGGGAAGACCGCAGCAGGCAAATTGTTCCAGAATTTCTATGTACGCGGTATAAATGACGAGGCGAAACACTTAGTTCGGACCATAGAGGTTTCAACAACGGTGGTTAATAAGTATAGGTACTCGCTGTACTTCGAGTTGTAAAAGATGATGACCTAATTTTTTTTTCAGCTAAGTAACACGACAAATGTCTGCATTTACGTGAACACTAGTTCAATTAAATAAATAAGTACATAGATTCACGAGTGAAGTTATCTTGTTTTCCGTGATAGAGTTGATTTTCATGCCAAGCCAAAATGTCCGATTTTGTGCGTAGGTGCAATGTTAATAATTATATCATGTGCGTTGTTCATTCATATTAGTATCTGCGTACTTCGGCACTTACCTAAGTGGTACGTCAGTACACTAACTGCCGGCGTAACTGGAAAGTAGAAATTCATCTCAGATTTTCCGGAAAAAAGTAATTTTCATATTTAAGTTTTTTTTTTCTAAGGAATGTTAACACCCACCCTGATAGGTATCCTGATAAGTACCCTGAAAGGTATTCTGATAGGGATCCTGGTAGGTATCCTGATAGGTACCCAGATATTTTTTAACGTTACTGCAATCTCAGTTGGTTAGAGATGGCTGTTTTTTTTGTTGCAAGAAAATACTTCATCCTGATAATTTAAACGGATAAGTCCACAAAGTGTGAAAAAGTCAGCAATAGTACATATTACTACCTATGGTATGAAGGAAAAGTACCTACAACGAAACCTCACAATAAATATAAAATGCCATTAGATACCGTAGGTAATTAGACCAAGCAATCGATGACCTTGAACATTACACCGATCCAATAATAAAAACAACATGTACGATTTATCCATGTATCATCATTTTGTAGATTTCAGTAGAACATGAAAAGCTTCTGACAGCACAATAAACGAGGCATAGAAGTACGGTATATAGGTATTTACAGCGCCATCTAGTAAAAGGTTCAGAAACTATTGACTTGGAGGTTAATGCCATCTGTTGAGCTTATAAAGAAACAATTTGACAGAACAATTTGTGAAAGTTGAGTATGATCTATAAGAGAGGGCGCTTTACTGTTGAATTTAAGAAATGAAATCCCGCGCAAATTGTGTCTTTTTTCCGAATTGTACAGTTTTAAGTTTCATATTATGTATATACATATGAATACTTAAAAACATTTGACCAACCATGCACAAACTTATTATTATGTTAATTTTGAATAAAGACCACTAAATTTTTTTTTGCCTTATGTTAAGCAATTGGGTAGGGTGAGTAAAACAGGAAATTGTTTTAAATAAGTAATATGTATTTATGAATTGTGAACGAAAAAAGTTTAATCAAAATCCAGTTTTTCAGATTAAAGTTCTTCGATTTTGCTAATCTCTGCTTCACTGTGTGAAGTGTTTGAGTAGTGGTAAGTGGAAGAAGGCGAATTGTTCCTAACAATGAAAATAACGTTGTGGGTCCGAACCCAGCCAGGCGCATTGCTTTGTGAATTTATTTCATCACCACTGCTGTCAAAACGGTGAAGGAAAACATCGTGTGTAAAACCAAAAATTCGAAGACATGTGACATCCACCAACAGTCCAACACGCACTGGGCCCGCGTGGTGGATTACGGCCCATTCCTCTCCTATAGAGGAGACCTGAGTCCCAGCAGTGGGAACATTAAAAAGGCCGATGATGATGATGATGAATGAAAATAAGTAAGAAAATTATTTTTTTTTTTAAACTAATTTGACTTAAATAATATATTTAGCCAATTTAGACTAAACAGTAACGTTTCTAACTAAGACTCGGTAATACGAAGCAAAAAAAACCGGCCAAGAGCGTGTCGGGCCACGCTCAGTGTAGGGTTCCGTAGTTTCCCGTCCGTCACAATAAGTGTTCCCATTTATGAGTTTAAAAAATACTTGCATATACGATTATACTACAAACTTAGTACAGAAATTATTTTGTACAACCTTTTTGTTTTTTTTTGTACAAAAACTGTTCTTTCCATCAAGTTCAAAATGATTTTCCTAGAAAGTCCTTATAAAGTTCTACTTTTCAGATTTTTTTCATATTTTCTAAACTTATGGTTCAAAAGTTAGGGGGGGGGACACATTGTTTTTTACTTTGGAAGCGATTATTTCCGAAATAATTGACATTATCAAAACAATGATTTTAGTAAACCCCTATTCACTTTTAAATACCTATCCAACAATATATCACACGTTAGGGTTGAAATTTAAAAAAAAATCACTTCCCACTTTACATATAGGGGGGCTACCCTAATAAAACATTTTTTTCCAATTTATATTTTACCACTTTGTCGGCGTGATTGATTCACAGAGATTAAGCGAGGACGGACAGACGGACAGACAGACATGGCGAAACTATAAGGGTTCCTAGTTGACTACGGAACCCTAAAAACCGTTATTAATACACAAATAAGTTTTTTTTTTTAAAACCGTACCTAGTTTTCGATCAATATTTGACAGATAGATGTTATTAACTTTCCTTATTTGGAACGTATAGTAAATTATAATATTTTCAATATTTTCGCACAGCAAGTAATTTTATTTTTATTGTTGATAGTTTCGCGCTTGACCGCTATATCACCTGATGTGACCTGATGGAAAGCGATGATGCGGTTGACGATGGAACGCGCTTACCTAGAAGTAACCTGTTCACTCTTGACTTAAAGATTCCCGGGTTGTAGCTATCAGGAAATACAGAAGTTTCGGGAATATTTCAAGGTACCATCAAAAACACTTCCACCTGACCACCACTAGTTCACTCCAAACAAAAACTTCGAAGGGTTTCGTTTGGAATAAAGCGACATTTTTTTTAAGTGATGGTAAGTACAGTATCTTCTGATATAATATATTCCTAAGAACTGTTAGCGACCTAATACCCTAAATAACTAGGTATTGTCGCCTATTGAGATCCTAAGTGCTATTGTGTTAGGATTGAATAACAGCTGAATAACATAGTCGCTATTGTGGCACCGCATTGTGTGGCGGATGTCACCGTTTAGAATTAACCCACGCCTTTATTAGGGCTGTCGGGCTGGGTTTTTCCAAAATTTTCCAAGAATCTGTAGTGCTTCGTTTATTATGTTCAGGATACTGAGCGGCAGGACATTGTGGAGGAAAAAAATACAGTTTTACTTTTTATAATATTTTGACATATTTTTATAAATCTTTTGGTGTACTTTGATATATTATTTAGTAGGTCTGAGATTAGGTCGCGTCGTAGGCTCTTTTATATCCTCCTACCCCCATTCCGCATTTTGTCTTATAATTTGTATGGTAGAATATCGTTTTCCAAGTTAGCTATTACATACCTACTTACAAAAAAAAACTCCAGAGATAAAAAGCCCATTGTTTCATAAATTCTCACAGTTTTTTTTTTAATATGGGTATTTCCAAAACTGACGTCATTATTTTTAGGCAACCCTGCGTGCCGTGTGCAGCGTGGAATACTACCGAGCCAGTAGGTGACATGAATCAACTGATTCGTTCAAGGAACCACTTCTCAAATTGGGGACTTGCACACGCGAACGTTTGTATTGTATTAGATACGGGTTGTTAGGGGATAATGAGTGGGAATGGGATTTTTTTTTAATTTTTTTTTTAATGGTTTATTTTTGGTATTTTTTATGAGTGTGCCAGATTTTTACTGACTAAACTGACACCCGAGTTCTTCAGTTACCCTTTGCGTTCTAAAATGACTTTTACAGTTTACACGTAATGTTTTTCGTCCATTAAAACAAGAAGGGTCAGTGTTTCCTAGCTGACTAACCTGAGAAGAAACACCGAAGCAAACTTAGAGGATGATATTAATATTGTGTCAGAGGTCAAAATGATTGAATAAGGCAAGGCGCAAACGTGTGTCTTGCGTCAGATACAAGCTACCGATGAATAGGTATTTGATTACTATAGAACCAGTGTGAAATCATCTACTCCCTGCGTAAACATTTTTTGTGTCCAGTCCACTTAACAACACAACACGACGACGAATCAAAACACGACGATCAAAAAGTGTTCGGTGTCGGTAACTGGAACAAAAAGTGCCTCCGTTTGCGCAGCGCCTTATTAAAAAAATTAATAACAGTTGTTACTGGTTTGCAAATCTTGAAAAACTTCATGCAGTATGCGTTGTACAGAGGGGTTCCAGGACCTTTTGAAAGGTCACGGAACGGGTTCCATGTGCTTATAAAAATGGTGATCAACGGATCTCACACCCGCTACCTAGCCTTTTCCCTACGGCGCCCCTAAACGACGAGGCGAAACGCTTAGTCCGGACCGTAGAAGTTTCAACAATGTAAGGGTGGACTCGCCGTACGACGGGTTGTCCGATGGTAGAAAGGAGATGATGGAATCAAGTCATGCAATTTCCTCTTCGAAATTTATTTATTTATTTATTTAAACTTCATGTACAATAGTGGTACATAGGCGGACTTAATGCCACAAGGCATTCTCTACCAGTCAACCTTTGGGTTAAAAAAGACAACACTGTAGTAGGTTTGCACAATAAACAAATACATAATAACAAATAGTTCAAACGGAAAAATATAAAATAAGTTATTTATAATAATAAAATACATATATATGCTAAAATAATAAACTAATAAATACTATGAAAAATATGATATCACTATGAGAACTTAATAACAATACTGAACGAAGACCGAACTAAGGTTGAGAGGACTTCAAGTAGTAGTTCCGAATTTTACGTTTGAAGGATAATTTACTTTCAGCTTTTTTGATGTCAAGGGGAAGCACATTCCAGAGTTTTATGGTGGAAACAGCGTAAGAATTGGACATAAAGCCAGTACGGTGAGAAGGAATATGAAGAAGCATGTTTTTGGATGCACGAAGGTTAAGATTATGAGAACTGCCCAACACTTTAAAATATTGTTTTAAATAATCAGGAGCACAAGGATCGTTCATTATGGTGAAGAGCGTGCAGAGGGATCTGAGGGATCTCCTCTGACGGATAGGCAGCCATTTAAGCTGAGAACGGAAGGAAGAAATGTGATCATATTTACGAAGGCCAAATATGAAACGAATGCAGTTATTGAGAAGTCGATCCAATTTGTTTAGAAGTTCTTGGGAAAGATCAGAGTAACAAACATCAGCATAGTCAATTATAGGCAACACAAGCGACTGGACCAAAGTAGTTTTAGTGCTTGACGGTAGGAAATTTTTGAATCTATAGAGAGACCGCAGCGTGAAGGTGACTCTCTGGCTAACCTGAGCAATCTGTTTATTCCAGCTTAACCTATCGTCAATATATAAACCTAGGTCTTTAACGTGAGGTGAGAGAGGTATTATTGTATTACCGAAAACTAGCGGCAGTAGTCGGCTAGTGTCTAAACTCCGTAAAAAGTAAGGACTACCAATAAGGATAGCCTGGCATTTACTGACATTGACAGTAACCCCAAATCTGCTCGACCAATCAGCAATAGCCAGAAGGTCAGCATTTAGTAAGGAGATGCAGTCATCAAGGTGGTCAATGTCAGTGTGCGCGTAGAGCTGTAGGTCATCAGCATACAGATGGTAAGAGCATTTGAGAATAGCTGTGATAGAGTTTATAAATAAAGAAAATAAGAGAGGAGAGAGTATACCGCCCTGTGGAACGCCGGTTTGCAGGTCGCACCAGTCAGAAAATTTCTGATCAGCACGTACAGCTTGCTGACGTCCACGAAGATATGATGAGAACCAATCCCGTGCCAACGAGGAAACCCCAATTTGAGACAAGATAGCCAGGAGGATGTCGTAATCAACGGTGTTAAAAGCGTTGGAGAAATCTATTAAAACTAACACCGTTAATCTCGAAATGCATCCTGTAAAATACCAAAAAGCTGGAACCTTGTGGGAGACCTTGAAACGCTGCGTCTTCCGGTACGCGAATCTTTAGAACCTTTAACTTTCGCGGGGTGCAGATTCCAATGGAAATCTAAGTGAGATATTCATTGATACAGTCATATTAACGATTTGAAAGCCACGTGTGTGCAAGGTTGCAGAGTTTCGTCATTTATTGCAATTTGCAATGCACGACATAACGTATTAATCCTCCCACTAACAATCATTACTAACACACCTCCTTCTCCTAATTGGATCTATTCATTCATCTCGCTTTGCTATAAGTAGATCGTTGGTATTGAAATTACGTCATTGGGTTAACAAAGCCACTTCAGGTATACAGTTTATTTCATTTTTATCTCGAGGACGCGTGGAGTTATCGAGTTGATATACACAGATCTGCGGTCCCTTGAAGCTGTCAAAAAGTCAAATTTTAGAGTTACGAAAAATAAAATACGGCCGTTTAAGTCGCAAAAAACGTATATTTCGACATTCCTTAAGGTATAGGAAAAAACTGAAAACTGTTTCGTAATTACGGAATAAAATTTTATGATTTGGAAAAATCTTTGTAATTTAATTTGGAAATTAAACGTAAGTTTGTACGGAACTCTCAGTGCGCGAGTGCGACTCGTACTTGTTATTATTCATTGCAGGGCCACAAGTCTGCTATTACAATAGTGTCAGAATGGTCTATCATTGATGTCATAATTGTCGATTTTGACAAGTTTGGTAATCTACTAATATAATGGCGTCATTATGACTTTCCAATGGTCAACCACTGACACTCCATTGAAAGAAGTGACATAGAATGGTAATCTCGTACATATTGACAAATGAATATTTGAAGTTTGCGGTAATCTGCTAAAACTTTGACAGTTTATTTGATCAGTGTTTTGCCATTAGAACGTTATTGTGCAGTTATTGGTTTTAATATGCTCGAAATTATCATTCTACCACAATTCTATTACTAGACCATTGACCGATCAATGATCGATCATTATGAATTAGCAGATTACAAACTTTTAGCAAAATGACAATTGGATCGTGTTGGAATGACCGGATTGGTCCAACGAGTGTTTGCGACTGGGGATTCCATCACGTTTAGCTCTTCAATCCCAATAGATGACAGAAGAGCTGACGAGATGGAGTATTTGGTCGTGGATGTGAGACCCTGGCGGAATAATAAACGCAAGAATGTTTTTCGGATATATCCAGCATGCGTCGGCGGTAAAAATGCAAAAAGATGTAGGAACCAGGTTTTACATCTATACACCGTTAAATTTTAATTGTTTTAATCCCGTGGAGGGTCGATCCGGTACATGAAACACTATCGATTTGTAAAGATAAAATTAAAAAATAAAGTACTTAAGTACCTTTTTTTCAAAACTCGTATTAATTTACGCATGTACGAAATTAATTTCTTTAAGAAAACGTCAGCTGAGCGGGTTCAATGACCTGTAGTTAGTAGTCGGCGTTGCGTACAAACTATCTATACAAATCGATAGTGTTTCATGTACCGGATCGACCCTCCACACGATTAAAATTTAGCGGTGTGTGGGTGTATAATATAAAAATGAATCCCTTATTTCCTTGGTCACGGCATCACGCGTGTACGGCTGGACCGATTCCGCTAATTCTTTTTTTAAGCTATTGCATAGCTTCTATCGCGGGCCTTGAGCGTGGAGACCGAATCCAGAAATTCCGTAACGAAAATAACCTAACACCCCCCACTCATTTGTTTTTTGAGCGTGGTGACCGATAAGAAAACAAATGAGTGAACAATCAATCAAAATTCAATTCAATGTGTGAAAGTGTAACTTCAATTAATATCAAAGAATAAAAAACAAAGGAAAAAAAATACTGCATAAATAAAATAAATAAATAAAATAAATAAATAATTATAATTGCATAAGTTGATAAAAATGCTATGCAATAGCTTTACCGCGGCAGTCCCCGAGTGCCACACGTCTTTTTATTGTTGTGTTTGTAATTGTGAGGAGAAGGTTCTTAAGAAAAAAAAAATGAAAATTAGGGTAGTGTAGTGTAGAGTAGAGTAGGGTAGCGTAGGGTAGAGGAGAGTAGGGTAGTGTAGCGTAGGGTAGGGTAGAGTAGGATAGAGTAGGGTAGCGTAGGGTAGGGTAGGGTAGGGTAGCGTAGGGTAGGGTAGGGTAGGGTAGCGTAGCGTAGGATAGGTTAGGGTAGGGTAGGGTAGGGTAGGGTAGAGTAAGGTAGAGTAGGGTAGAGTTGACAGCTTAGTTAAAAGGTATCACAACATAACTATTAGGCGGTACGAAGTTCGCCGGGTCAGCTAGTCTTTTAAAAAAAGAACCCGGACATGGCTTCAATTTTTTTTAAAATACCGATCTATCGAAAATAATGGCTTAGAGACTATACCTTAAGGAAAATGAGCGCATCAGCGCATTTGACCAAAATAATAAACGGAAAACAAAAATAAAAATGATCTGATGTAATTAACATTTAGATACTCGGCGAAACTAGATTTGGCGAGCTCAGAAGTTTGTGGAAATAAAAAATAAAATAAAAATAACTGACACCGGCAAACGTTTTGGTAACATATAAGAAAATTATTATCAAAGAAATCGAACATACTCGTAGGTAAGTTTAAATCGAACTCACTGAATGGCGCGCCTTCCGCATCTCATTGACGACAGCAAAACTATAGGGGCCCGGTTAAGTCGATGCCTGCTGGGGCTGCGGGACCGAACGTTTGAAAGAATGACCATGGCTTTAGAACACAAAGGGCAACTGAAGAACACAAGTCTGAAAAAGTGCGACATATAAACAACAAACAATAAACTACAACAACAAACCACAACAACAACAATAAACAACACACACATACAACAATAAACTACTGCGCCTCACCATCAACGATTGCATCACTGCTTACCATCAGGTGGGATCGCAGTCAAGCACTAGTTTATACAAAGTAAAAAAAAAAAAATATCCTCTCGCTCCCTAAAGGGGGAGAAGACGATATACCCACGCCTTCCTAAGATAATGGGTCTTGACAGACAGATAGACGGACACCATATAGTGATCCTATACGGGGGTTTCGTTGCTTTCTTTTGAGGTACGGGGCCCTAAAAGCACATTCTTTGACAGTTACAACCAACAACGAACAACTTTGTGTCCTTTAAGTCTCGCCATCTTTGACTTTGATCCTCAGATCATATGCAGGTCTGTTTCATTATCATCATCATCAGCCTTTTTAATGTTCACTGCTGGGACTCAGGCCTCTTCAGGTCTGTTTAATTTGATACAAAATAATAATGTAGTTCCGAGAACATCTCTCTGCCCCCAAGCCTTCGAAATCTAACACAATGAAAACAGATAACAACTTAATGATAGTGTATATATTACAGCAAACGGTACCAAAACAATAGGGTGGTGACATACTAGGACAGCAGTACCGTTCTGAATGTCAATGGCGAAGGCGGGGCGTGCGTGTGTTCTCACAGAGTAACGAAACGTAATAGCGGACAGTACAAAGGCATTATCGAAAAGCGAGTTGTATTTTATACAATGTAAAGATGCTTACAATCTTTACATGGTATAAAAGTGTAAAACTAATTCGCTTTACGCCTCTGTAACTTCGCAAAGGATTTAGATGTTGTTTTTGTTAATCAAAAGAATAATACATGAGCGCTCGTGCGAAACCAGGGCGGGTCACTACTGAACTTTAATACAAATTAAATTAGTAGACGCCAATTTGCATTTTTTACAGAAAGGGATTTTTTTAATTTTTCTAATTACAAAGTAGGTAACTAAAAATAACTTTCTAAAAAAATATGACTTGTAATTCATACTTACAACTATTGATCTATTAGAATAGTTCCTATTAAGTAACTGTTGACAATATAATAAGTATGATTGTGACCATACAATTTCTCCAAATCGCAATTATTTTCACATAAGACGTTATTTATTATTTATTTATTTTATACTTTATTGTAGGTAACAACAAGAAACATAAAGAAAAACTTAACACATACAATGGACTGCCATAACTTTCTTACGTTTTTTAACCGACTTCCAAAAAAAGGAGGAGGTTCTCAATTCGGTTGTATTTTTTTTCATATAAAGGCTCAAAATGTTTAATGTTTAAATAGCCACATTTTGCTATGGCTATCACAGTCGAAAATTGTGCTCGGGGCACATTACGCGGGCAAACATACTAAGTGATGACGCCTCTAGCTGCTGCCATGCTCTGTGGGTCATACCTTGACATTGTCCTACAACAACATAGTCGTTTGATATTTGAAGGAGCCGTTAGGAACGTTTTGTAGCTGTGAAACTAAATTATAATAGAATTGATTGATGAGATGGGATGCGATTGTATTGTGTTATCGTTAACGGGAGTTTGAATAACGGGATTGGTTCTAGAAGTTTCTTTGAGGAGTCCCTTCATAGCTTAGGCTTAGTTTAGGTAATTTTTCATAATTGTTTGCAACACAGCCTAATGCTGAAGCTAAAGCTGAAGCTAAAGCTGAAGCTAAAGCTGAAGTTTTTTTTTTTGTACCTACGTGGGAAAATCATCCAATGATATCTCTGCGCCCTTGGGCGGAGTGGGAGATAGTGTCAGACTTTTACTGACTTAAAACCCATCCTGTTCCTTCGTTGCTTTTCGTACCGGGATCCAATCTTCCTTTCAGAAGCAGACCCTTGGCCCCAGTAAGCTTCGACACTGCTGGGCCCCTACGGTTTGCTGACAACTCTTTGAGGCGTGCGTGGAACAATACACGCCGTCGACGTCTTGATGAGTTCAGGCAGTTTAGTTCTTGGTGTGCAACCAGCTTGAAAGTTGCTAAAGTAAGCACATACCACTAATTATAGAACGACGTCGCGTGGCGTGGATCTAATGTAGCTCTGCAAAGTCTGGTTTCCTTAAAAAAATTATGGAGACCGACGCGCCCAGATCGGCCTGTGTGGCCACGTGTTACCATGTCTATCTAAGTCTATCTATATAAGCTAGGTAATGACCATGACATCACCATGTAATCTTAAAATTCATCAACAACGTCAATAAGGAGATACTACCTAATACAGACCTGTTCCAATAATTGCTATAGCTGATATATTATGACTCAAATATGCCGAACATATGCCAACTGGATCCTGACAGACAGTTATCAATTTATATAAGAACTGGTAGCTGCTTTATTAAGAGGACCCTTCCCCATTCGTCTATCACCAACGCGAACATAATTTAAAAGCTTGTTGTTTCATGCAACGAACGAAATTTTTGTTGAAGAGGCAACGTGAAAAAACAAAAATAACACATGAAAACTCTGTTGACATTTGATAATACAGTCATTTACTCGAAAATTTCACAAAACTTATTCCAGGAAATATGTATTTGTTTTTTTTTTTTGAAAATCTTAAAAAAATTCGTCTATTGTATTTTTCTTTTATGAGTACATTATGAAGGGCCAAAGAACACGTTAAATAGCAGATTTTTAGAGGTCTTTTCTGGATTAGTTTTACACGAATTTATATTTTGAATTCTATAGAAAGATTTACAAAATGTTTGTTTTTAAAACATCTGAAGAAAGATGTGTAATAACGTCATAATCACATAAGAGTGGTGGGTTGTATAGAAATGTATCTTGGGTTGCTCTTAATTTAATGTAATGGATCTCTTAACATGTATGTATATACACCTTGACCTACGAAATCCTTGTAGAACTAGATTTTGGACGACATTATCTAAGCTCATTTATTATGTCGAACACGAGTAGTCCGCCCACTTAGCTAGACCACCAAGAATTACTGTTTACAATGTCGATGTCGTGCAAAAATCTCCGCTTTGTGATCGGAATTAGATGCTTACTCCATTCAAACTGAATATTATGAACATAAGACATAACTATACTACAAAAATAGTAATGCTTATAAGCAAGTATTAAAATATAATATTATTAAGTATAATATCGTACATCTCCATTAACAACTTACTTCTCGACCTGCTTTTTTTTAAATAAAATCCCATCCCTCTCATAATTCTCCATAAAGTGGTGCAACTACCGTTAAAATCGATTTGGTTTTATATTTCGTGCAAAAATTCTATCGAACTAACAAAAATTTTGGTAGAGTAGGCAACTCTTTTCTTTTTTCCCTTCTTTTTTCTGTAGACAGACAGGGGAGCCAACATTACGGCGAAGGAACTTCTTAAGTAAAACGCACAGTAACAGATATAAAACGCGTGCAACTCTTTATCAAGAAGTTGTTGATACATTGATAATGTAGGCTATAAGTGTAATTAAGATTGTGCAATTAATCAATAGTACTATCAGTCGATTAACAGCTGATGGTGATACAAACAATGTAACACACTCGCTTGTATCTATTTATATACCTACACAGGAAAAATTCACTAACTGACATTAACGCACAGCCGAAGCTACGGTCTAGATAAGTGAGTTTTTTGCACAAAGCTTCCAAAGTTCTAAAGAACAAAGTACCAAAAAAGAAACCTTGTTCCTTGTATGTTTCTTATTGTCTGTTGTTGTTGTGTGTTGTTGCTGTTGGGGGGTGAAGAGGTTTTGCAGTCCCTTTTAGGATGTAGGCGAGTACTAAGAAGGGGGAAATTACTTGAAACAAGGTTTTCATAATTCGTTTTTCAATACTACCTCCCCCCCCCCCCCCTACCACCCCTATAAAGTATAAAGGTTGTATGGACCTGTTCCTGTATTTTATTTAGAGCTCATTAGTAAGCAATACCAATTAAATGCTTTATCCATATATTATGAAGGCTCGTTTACCTTTTGAAAAACAGTGACTCCTAGTCACTGAAAAACATAGGTCAGTGCTATGTTTTTCAGTGACTAAGGGTCACTGACCTATGTTTTTAAGGCAATTAACGTTTGCACCTTGAAATAGTTTTATTTGACCGACGACCTAGGTCAAATTCGTTTCGAAGCTGCTTATTTTACTTAAATTTTTCTAGACTATTAATATAAATGGTTTTTAGGGTTCCGTACACAAAGGGTAAAAACAGCACCCTATTGCTATGAGTCTGTTGTTCGTCTTTAAGTCACCAGTCTATATCTCATGAACCGGCGTTATAGCTACACAGTTGAAATTTTTAGAGATGATGGACCTATATCTGTTGCCAATAAAAAAAAAAATACAATAAAAACAGAATAAAATAAATATTTAAGAGCCGGTTATAGTCGTAGAGTATTTTGTAGGGATTTTGCCCGAGTCTATGTCGATTTCGAGGCTCCGTAACAGCGATTTTATTTTTATAAAAAAACGTTCAAGATTTTTGTTTTTGCCAGACCCTTTTAAAATACATGTTTTATTATTTTATGTATCTTTCAAATATTTCCGTGACGTAATCTTGTAGCAGATACACGGTTTGATTCGTGATTTTTTTTATTGAGCCAACTAATATTATACCATGTTTTGATTTTTGCCCAGTGGTTGGTTATTTATTTAATTTTAATAAAATAATTAGTCATGGTGATTTCTTTTATATTGTGGATTTCCAGAGGTTCAAAAAAGTTCAAAATCAGTAGAACCTAACCTAGCTTTAAGTAAAACTCCCATACAAAACAAACGTGATTTTTTTTTGCGGTTTTTTTTTTTCTACAGACTCTAACGGCTTTAGTAATATTTGGCGTGTTATTATTCTTAACACAAAACTTAAGAATGCCGGAAGCGCCTACATTAAAGCTACAGATTGCGTGTTCGACCAGCATTTCGTGGATTTTTACATACATACCTAGTTTTATTTCCCCTAGCGCGTCAAACAGAGGTACTAAGGTTCTAGATTGCTAAAACGTTTAGGCATCATGCTATCGGCTCACGCGAACGAGAGCTGTGCCATTAATGAGACCCGCCTTAACATCGCATGGTTTTTGATTTTGACAGCTACTTATTGTAGCTTTTACTTTCACTGTGCAGAATAATGAACATTGTCTAGACGTGGATGAATGTAAACGCACTGGATAAGTGCGAGTCGGACTTCACACGAAGGGTTCCTTACTACATTTTTAATATCGAGCAAAAAACGCTGACAAAATAACGTTTCTTGAATGGCCTCTTTAATTTTTAACTTTATATTGTTTTTATTTGCTTTGCAATTTAGCTTGATTTTTTTTGACTGACCGATATTTTGACAATTCAGATGTGTCTGTAAATGATCTATTTGAAATAAACGGTTCCAATTTTTGATTATTTGTTGCTGTAGCGTTAATAGAAATACACCTTCTGTGAACATTTCAACTCTCTTCCTTTTACGGTTTCTGTGATAGGTACAGTCTGCTGACAGGTCAGACAGATGGACAGACAGATGGCTGGAGGGACAACGGTGGGTCAGTAATAGGGTCCCGTTGCCACCCTTTGGGTACGGAACTCTAAAAAGAAGGGGAAGAAAAGAAATTATAGATTAGGTTTCTTTATTAAGTCTCGGTTAGAGGTTTCTATTTTTCCTTACATCAACGTTGACCAATGAAAAAACACACAAAAAACGATGGATGAACTACGTGAAAGACATTGACGTATAGGTAATCTAGAGAACATACCTTTATATCGATAATGGAAGGTGATATGGCTAGAGATGACTATGAGATGACAACTAATAGAGGTCGGGAAGATGATATTGTAGCGTCGGCCACAAATATTTTCAAACAGGCGCCTTACCATGACGTGTAACAATGTCAGGCATGCGAACCAGAAAGAGGGAAGGAGCTATCACTTTAGCAGTTCAGTATATCTCAGGAGAATTCTCAGGTAGATAGATGTTAATACTAGAAATTTCTAAAGCTATCGATCTGATTTTTCATATACCTATCCCAAAGCTGGTCCATAAGATTTTTTATCGCTTCCTACTATGACATTCTGTAACATATAATCTGTTACCTATATATTAACAGTATACTAACAGTATATACTAACAGTAAACCACAGTAAAACAGTAAACCACAGACTAAAGTAAGCACCAAACAAACGTGGAATAATTGGTCATTAACCCACCTACATTTATTGACATTCGTAATTTCAAAAACAGAAATCAAGACCTAAAGCTATCTTGAATCGACATTTATCGTGATCCTACCTTTACTGAAAAACAGTTCATTGATGGTTTTTCGGGTACCGTCGATATTGGAGATATTAGGAAAAGGTCAATGTACTTTATTTTAAGTTTACACCTTTTATATTTTAAGTTCTTAGAGTCCATCCAAAGGTTGTCTCATTGTCTGGTAGATATCACTGTCAGTGATATAGTCTGCCTAAAAAGTCAACCGACTTGGGAATTTTGTATAATATTTAATTATTTAAAAAATACTTATATTCGATACTTTTTATAAGGTTCTTCTAGTAGTAAACAATGATCAATATCTCTTAATCCAGCGTTGACTACATCAGATTTCATTTTACCCTAATAATAACCCAAGTCGGTTGACTTATTAGACAGACTCTAAGGCCGCACATTATATCTATACAGTTTTGTACATAAACAGTTACAATAAAGTTAAGTCTACTTACTTATTTATTATATTCATATAAAGATTTTTAAAATGACAAAAGTCTTGTGAACCAGTTACCTACTTAAGATCAAATTATTGTCCATTATGTCGCTAGAGATGATGAAATAGAATTTGCCCTGAATCTAGATTTTATCTGTAAATAAAATCTAGAGGCAGACGGAATATTAATTTATTATCGACCTTTTGAATTGTAATGGAGATAAATTAGGTATTTTAATAATAGTCTTTAAATATCTACGTAGGTATATTTATATATATAAATATCTACGTGGGTATATTTATATATATAAATATCTACGTAGTATATTTATATATATAAAAGGAGAAACTGACTGACTGACATATCAACGCACAGCCGAAACTACTGAGACTAGAAGCGCGAAATTTTGCACAAAGCTTTCTTTTATGACGTAGACGAGCACTAAGAGAGGGTTTCCCAAAATTCACCTCCTAATAAGGGGATGACACGGGAATCCAAAGTTTGTATGGAAAAACATATTTTCACACGGGCGAAGCCTAAGCTGGCAAAAGCAAGTCTATGTATAAATAAAAGGAGAAATTGACTGACTTTTTTTTTTGGTTGGGAAAATCATCCAATTACAACCCTCGCTTTTGGGCGGAGCGGGAGATAGTGTCAGACTCTTACTGACTAAAAAACCCACCCCGTTCCTTCAAGCCTTCATACCGGGGCTCGAGTTCCCTTTCGGATAACCCTGGCCCCAGTAGGCTTCGACCCGGCTGGGCCCCTGCTGTTGCTGACAACTCCTGGAGGCGCGCGGGAACAGTGCGCGCCGTCGACGACTTGGGCTTGGTCCGGACAGTTACCGGACGGTCGGACAGCGAGAGACCTCGACCATGACGTTAAAAGTAAGATGGTCATATTCCAGTGTGGGTAAGAGATGGCGCTAGACAACCTATATAGCTCTGTCTCTTACCCACACTGGAATAAGAATAAAACAATCTTACTTTGAACGTCATGGTAACCCCGCATGCTAGTAATTATTGCAAATCGGGTAAAAGTAGGTTTGCTGTAACGTCACGTAGACAAGTGCGTCAGTAGTACGTTTGGAACCGAACTCTCGTAACACTTAACATTTTATAGAACATTTATTAGTCTTTTAAGTAACATTTCTTTAACATTTTTAAGTACCTACCTAACATTAAATTAGTGAAGTGTATTATTAAACATTATTTATAGAACATTAACCTTCTATCATTTTATACTATTCAACAACATTATATGTAAAGGCAACTGCCTTTACACGCATGTTATTACAAGAGTTATGCGTACATACATACATGTGGATAAATGGAGAGAGAGAGATCAAACCAATGAAGACAGAATATGGACAACACAATTGCTGAGAACACTTTGATTTACAGCTAAGGAGTGTTATTCCCTGCCGGAGTTTCTAAGTCAAGAGTGAACAGCTAGGTTATTTCTGGGCAAGCATGCTCCATCATCGTTTACCAACAGGAGATAGGGATCAAACAGGGGCCAAAAAAAAGGCGAGTCAATATTAGAACGCAAGCTTATAAATTAAATTTAAAAAATCAACAATCGACTTCGGAGTCAACAACCAACTGGGTACTTGACATTATTAAAGCTAATTCATTTAATATAACCTCGTAGGTTTCTACCAAAAAAGGTAACATTAGCTTTAAATATCGACCTAGTAATAGAATCGTAGTTGTAATTAGAACATAAACTAAACTCGCTCTGGCTCTGACTCTTAATAAACTAGTGCGCTTCACCATCAACGATTGCATCACTGCTTACCATCAGGTGTTATCACAGTCAAGCACTAGTCTAAATCAATAAAAAAAAAAAGTATGTTATTTTGCACTAAATCTGCACTCAGTTCTATTTGCTTTCTCCGAATTTCTGAAAGTTGTTAAAATAAACACATGCACGGGCCTATGTCACAAAATAGATAGGTACAGAAGTCAATCTACATACAAAGCGCGCTCGAGCAACGCACACATAGACACCGCTCACGGACACGATATCTCGGAGTGCCTCGGCCCGCTCTTCGAACAGTTCCGGCTCAAACGCTCATTAGTGTGCGTCCACCGAGCGTAGGTATAAAAACCGGCCAAGAGCGTGTCGGGCCACGCTCAGTGTAGGGTTCCGTAGTTTCCCGTCCGTCACAATAAGTGTACCCACTTATGAGTTTAAAAAAATGCTTGCTTATAATTATACTACAAACTTAGTCCAGAAATTATTTTGTAGAACCTTTTTGTCTTTTTGTACAAAAAATGTTCTTTCCATCAAGTTCAAAATGATTTTCCTAGAAAGTCCTTATAAAGTTCTACTTTTCAGATTTTTTTCATATTTTCTAAACTTATGGTTCAAAAGTTAGAGGGGGGGGGACACATTGTTTTTTACTTTTGGAGCGATTATTTCCGAAATTATTGACATTATCAAAAAATGATTTTAGTAAACCCCTATTCATTTTTAAATACCTATCCAACGACATATCACACGTTAGGGTTGAAATTAAAAAAAAAACACTTCCCACTTTACATATAGGCGGGCTACCCTAATAAAACATTTTTTCCAATTTTTATTTTACCACTTTGTCGGCGTGATTGATATACATATTGGTACCAAATTTCAGTTTTCTAGTGCTAACGGTCACAGAGATTAAGCGAGGACGGACAGACAGACGGACAGACAGACATGGCGAAACTATAAGGGTTCCTAGTTGACTACGGAACCCTAAAAAGTGAAGTACATACATGAGATTGAATTCTGTACCTATCTATTTTGTGCCAATGTGTACAAAACGAATAATGATGATAATTTTCTAAAGAATATAATTTCAGTAATTCATTCCAGTAGATAAGAAGTGGTTACTGGTTACATAAATTTACTTTTAGTTGTATTGTACAAGGCAGACAATGACACGACAGTCTATGCAGAACAGGTTTTGATCACAATTAGCTCAATTATATCTAGACGAATTGTTGAGCATAACACTTTCGGAATTAGGTATTAGATAACACCCAACACAATAGTTTTTGTGGTACGGATAAAACAAAAAAAAAAAAAAGACGGCACTCGGGGACTGTCGCGGTAAAGCTATTGCATAGCATTTTTTATCAACTTATGCAATAGACCTCGCCAACAGCTGCTTAACCCCACCCATCCAAAACCAGACCTCGCCAACAGCTGCTTAACCCCACCCATCCAAAACCAGACCTCGCCAACAGCTGCTTAACCCCACCCATCCAAAACTAGACCTCGCCAACAGCTGCTTAACCCCACCCATCCAAAACCAGACCTCGCTAACAGCTGCTTAACCCCACCCATCCAAAATGAGACCTTGCCAACAGCTGCTTATCCCCACCCATCCAATACCAGACCTCGCCAACAGCTGCTTAACCTCTTCCATCCAAAACCAGACCTCGCCAACAGTTGCTTAACCTCTTCCATCAAAAACCAGACGTTGCTAACAGCTGCTTAACCCCACCCATTCAAAACGCCGACAGCTGCTTTCACTCGATTGTTTTCTTATCGGTCACCACGCTCAAAAAACAAATGAGTGGGGGGTGTTAGGTTACTTTCGTTACGGAATTTCTGGATTCGGTCTCCACGCTCAAGGCACGCGATAGAAGCTATGCAATAGCTTAAAAACTTCTGTATATAATTCTGTAGACGGATCCGCCCGCGGGCAAGCTTTGAATGGACTGAGTCTACACTTATAATAAACAGGTAAATCTACACTACTAATATAATAAAGAGGTAAAGTTTGTTTTTTTTGTTTGTAGGAGGTAATCTCTAGAAGTACTGGTCGGATTGCTAAAATTTTAACACCGATAGAAAGCTGCTTTATTCCTGAGTGACATCTACACTAATATAATAAAGAGGTAAAGTTTGTTGTTTTTTTTTGTTTTTTTGTTTGTAGGAGGTAATCTCTGGAAGTAATGGTGGCTATATTTTTTGTACGCGGGCGAAGCTGCGGACAAAAGCTACCTAGTTCTATATAAAACATTTGTTCACTTTCCTAAATAAATTATGTAAATTAAACAGAGGACATTATTAGTCAAGCATTACCGGGGTTTCATTCGAGGTAATGTTATTAGCTTCATAATCATGTAAATTGTAAAAAAACACCTTGCCTTGATCTACATTAAAAAAAAGTAAACATTCTATGGTTTAGCTAGCTGCCGCATCCAAATCTGTTCGAGCGTGAAGAAGTAATAAACATACAAACATACTCACAAACTCTCGCCAACATTGTTTAGTTTACCACCCCATCCCAACTTAAAACCCTTAGAAGTAAGGCGTGCTCAAACGCTACCAACATTTAAAAAGATGGTGAAGGAGCATTACCTTTCTCTTTGATATATTTTTCTTCTCCTGTTTCAACTATATATTTGATATTTATTAGTATATTTTTTTGTATTGTATGTATGTATTTGTGTTAATGTATCTTGTTAGTATTATATCTGATGTTTGTACACTGACAACCCTTAATCTATCTCCTTTCTCTCAGTCCATCCAAAGGTTGTCTGTAAGAGATCGCCCTGTGCGATAAGACCGCCCATTGTGCACTTATTCTTTTAAATGTTTGTCCTGTATTTTTGTTTATTTGGTGTACAATAAAGATTATAATAAATAAAATAAAACATCATGAGAAATCTGACGTGTCATAGAACCGAACTTCGAAGACTGGACATCGACCATTCAGCACTAAGGCCGCGTGGTGGATTATGGCCCATTCCCTTTCCTAGAAAGGAGGCCTGACTGAACCCTAGCAGAAGGAACATTAAAAGATTGATTATGATTATGCTTATGCTTAACCCATCCCATATCTTTATCTACGGTCGACTAGGTAACTATATCTTCAATGTTATGAAAAACAGCTCTATTCCGTATGTCGACTGTTTTATGGCAAGCAAAATCGTGATAATTTTACTCTTCATTTGCTGATAAATAATCAACTTCGTTGTCTTTGTCCAGTTAATTGTTATTGACATAAACTTTGGCTGCACGACAGCTAACTTAATCCAATTAGTGCTCATAATAGAACGCAATCCTGTGTTAACCATCTGCAACTGACAGATATTGAAATATGTAAATTGGCAAAGTCACCACGAGTGACATATTTCGATGCACCCTTATTTTTGTATACCTACATAGTTTAAGTCGATAGTAGCTCCAGTGCTAAAGATTATAGAAGGTTTTTTTAGGGTTCCGTATCTCAAAGGAAAAAACGGAACCGTTATAGGATCACTTTGTTGTCCGTCCGTCTGTCTGTCTGTCTGTCAAGACCCTTTATCTCGAGAACGCGTGGAGGTATCGACTTGAAATTATAAACCATATACTCAGGTCTGCGGTCTCTAAAAGCTGTGAAAAAATCAAACTTCTAAGTTAACGAATAAAAAAGATACGGCTGTTTATGTCGCAAAAAAACGTATATTTTGATACTCTCAAAGATCAAAATTCATAGGATACTTCCCGCTGACCCAGAATTCTGAAATTTGGCACAAAGCAAGGTCTTATAGCACAGATATAGGAATAAATCTGAAAATAGTAAATTTGTTGTTACCTAAGTCACAAAAAAAAAATGCAATTCGGAAAAATCTTCGAGACTCCATTCGGGAATTGTAGTTTGCACGGAACCCTCAGTGCGCGAGTCCAACTCGCACTTGCCCAGTTTTTTTTAAATTCTAATTCCTACTTTGGTTGGAGTTAGAGAGAGTTTCAAACTTTTACAAACTTAATACCA
Organism: Mythimna ferrago; assembly: GCA_910589285.2. NCBI lineage: Eukaryota > Metazoa > Arthropoda > Insecta > Lepidoptera > Noctuidae > Mythimna > Mythimna ferrago. The sequence goes on along the minus strand of OU342686.1, from coordinate 22,327,691 downwards.
CTCCAGTTATCCTTTGCGTTCCAGGGCCGCGATCTTACAATTTATAATTCCACAGACCAATTTAAGTCTACTACGAGCTTATCAATCAAAATTAAAAGACAGAATTCTTAAGCCAACCTGCATCAACGAGAATTTACTTTTTATTACATAAAAATAAATTATACGCCTATGTAACCTTAAAAATTATCTTATCAAGCTATTGCGGCTAAAACATAAAACAATTTGTGAGTTTGAGTAAACACCATGGCATAATATTTGACTTTGCATTAGTGTATGCAGTATTTTAGCTTTACGTTTCATTTGCTTTAAAATGAGTGATTGTTTTGACTTCCGTAGTCATCATTCATCGCCTTTGTGTCTTAGTGGTATTAATAAGTAAAATATGTGGTAAGGAGTTAAGAACCAAAAAGACCAAAAGCCGAACGAACTGGGCCGGTTGAACAAAAGTTCGAGGGAAAGAGCTGAATGTGGCTCGCACATACTCGTACAGTCGTACATATGTACCAAGAAAATATAGCAACCAGGTAAATATGACACAAAGGGAGAAGGCACTTAGCAGAGATATAATGGACATATTATGTAACATAATAATGTCCTACAGTCGTTCCGAATTCCTACAAAGAAAGATCGCTGGAAAGCCCAAAATGAAACTCGCGCAGACCAGGAAGGCATGGTATAAAAAGAAGTCTGTACTCTACACAAGGTGGAGCTAGGCTGCCATGATAATGGTGAAAGACCTAATGCTGACATACATTGAACATTTCAACTATGTGAATTCCGATGATAGACTGCAAATCAAACAAAGGCCGCAATTTACTCATCATTTTCATTTGGGTGTGAAAACATTTGCTCAAGCTATTTCCACAAACCAGGTGATAAAGACCTCTACAGGTGTACAAAGCACTTGTAGGTACTCACCTGTTCACTTAAATAGACCAACAAATGTCCGTACTTGAGTAAATAAAGGAGTCTTCTAAGGTGCGTTCAAAATATCTTGTGTCAATATCTATGATTGCTAAATTTATGGGTTGTCACAAAAAAAAAAATGACGACGGAAAATTGTAAAAATATGTTAGGAGTTAATTGTATAAAGACAATGCCAGTGATCAACATGGGGAACTTGAGATATCCATAAATTGACAACTAAAATTACAATATTGACTCTGATGGAGAAGGCGGGGTGAATTGGACTAATTTGATGTTATCTACAGAACTAAGGAGTTCTGTAGTTACTTTTTCAATGTGATAACTGATTGTAAACAAACTCAAGTGCGGAAAGCAATATTATCTAGGTTTTCGTTTTCATTTGTACACTTGTGTTTATTTCACTTAAGAAATAATGTTGTGGTTTCGACACTAACCGCAAAGCAACATAGTAATTTGTTAGGGCTTGAGCAGACATCTGCGACTACATTATTTAAAATATTGCCACATGCCACATCCTAGCAAGTATAATGTATCTTAATACATAGATACTTAGTGCGACAGAACATGACTTTAAGTGACAAATCAAATAGGTACATATGAACCGTAGGTAAACATTTATTCTTGTCCTAAGGTTGTATCATATTTGTAAATCGGTTTCCGAATTTGGTACTTTCATATGTTTACATATTTAGTTGCAATTTATTGTACTAAATTACAAATAACACTAAAATAACAGCTTCAGCTTCATCAACATCATCTTCCGGCCCATGTCCAGTTTTATTTGGTGTTGGTGACGTCACATTTTAGATTGCACAACGTTTTCTGTTTCTTGACAGGTTCCCCTTCCACCACATACGGACGGTCTTACTTACTGAATTTTAAATGGTTTGATAAATTCTTTCAATTTACATGTATTTGGATACAGTTACTTTTCGAAACAATTAATTAAACAAAAAAGCCAACTAAAAATGAAATTTAGTTTTAAGGGTTTGACACGTTCTTAATTGAGTATATATAGCGTTCGTAAAAGATCCTTATTAATAATTAATCAATTTTAACATTTAACTCTTATAAAGTAATTAATTATTTAATCAAAAATATTTACAGAGACAATTATACCTTGACTTCACTATAGACAGAATTATTGTAGCATATGGTTTATGATTGCTTTACTTTGTTTATTTATATTGCAACAGCAAATCTAACGATGCCAGTGGTCATGATTTTATTATTTTATGCATCTATTGTAACTGCCATTCAGATAGCTAGTTTTATTATTCTTTTTCACTTACACGTGCCACTAGAACAGTATTATTAGTTTTATGTTACAAAACTTATTGATGCAAGTACCTGTCTGGTGATATAGAGAGCCGCCAACCTTTCGAGAGTGCTTATATTAGATACAAAACAATTATTTATAATCAAGTGAAAGCACTCAATTGCTACTTAATTATCTTTTAAGAATAATAAGTACATAGTTTATGAATGCTCCTTGAGGAACTCCAAATGGATTTGTATAAGTCTTTCGACACAGTATACCACACTAAAGTTTTGAGTGTTCGGTGATAATAGTGCGAAGTTTAGCCAGTGTAAGGCCAGCAACTGATTCTACCAAGGTCCATTAAATCTTTGTAAAGTCATATCAAATTAAAACTGCTTTCTTATTTTTTTCACTGTCTGCAGACCCTTAGATAGCACTGTTGCTGCCAGTACTTACTAGGTAGTTGCTTACATTGTATTTATGCATAATTTGGAATTGGTTTGATTTCCTAAGGTATAGTAGGTATCCTGACATGTTTTTGTACGTACAAGTGGGGTATCCCCAAAGCATTACTCTTGCTACATGACTAATCTAATACTGGTTAATGCAAAAATGCTTTCTTACTACTCCACACAGTTTGTTTCCGTACAGGTGCAAACAAAAGCAAATTTTCTTCAACACGTATATGAAAACATCTATGAATCATAGCTCTCACATATTTCTTACAATGAAATTCTTTGTAAAAGAATATCATCAACAGTTCTCAGACAGTAGCGACCTTGAGAACGTCTGATTGTCTACGTTCGCGACTAATAAACATGATAAATACACACAGGGGAATGAAGACAATACCTACAGGATTAATCATTGGATAGATACTTACAAAAATAAATACGGAGGTATTCTATTCATGTATCTACTTCTATAATCTACCTGAGGGCTGTCGCGAAAGTTTCATTATTGTGATAATTTCAACTGAAAGACTGCTACTACTACATCCATTCAAGTGTTGTGCGGATATACAACCGCCGGTTCAGTGCGTCTATATCCATCAGATTTTCGTGACTCTCCTCAGGTCAATGGTTAACCTTGTGGGGAGGTCTTCCAACGCTGCCGGTTCGCGGTCACCACTTCAGAACCTTTCGGCCCCATCGTCCATCTATTCTGTGAGCATTGTGTCCAGCAAGGTCAGAACACTGCTACTTAAGTTTCGCGTTTTTCGGGCTATGTCAATAACCCGAGTTTTATTACGGATATCTTTATTTCTGATTCGATCATGCTTGGAAACTCCGGGCAATGGTATTGCGTATTGCTATGACATATACCCGGAGTTGCATTGATTATAGATTTTCGTTTTGTGACACTGATATGTGAGACGAGAAGATACCTGCCCAGCCGAGTCTAATTCGACTGTTGACCTCTTTCTCGAAGTTAGACCTATCTAACGCTAACCGGACTGTTCATTGATAGCAAGGAGGTCTGTAGGTAATATGATAGGTTCTACACCTTCGTCAATATTCATCAAATATTTTCTAAATGCTCTGAAGGTGGCCATTTCTTTCTGTTTCCCTGCTGTTTTCATTAATCCATTTCGTTAAACGTTCGATTATCTGCCTGCATAATTAAGGGTAATAACAGTTTAATAGGCAATTAGCAACTGATTAGGTTTCTTCTCATCGATTGTTTCGCTATTATACCTAATTTGTGAACCGATTAGCTTATTGAGCCTGTGGTCATTGTTTATGTTTACATCGGTAAGATTTTGTGTTCCTACTTTTTTCTATATTAGGTACCTAATAATCAAAATTCTTCTAAAATTACAAGGCAAAGCTATTTGCCCTTTTATCTGATGTAAAATAGCGGATCTAACAAGTGATGACTGTCGTTGCACTTTTCAAAACTAATTTTAAGGATACATTTATTGAATAGGTTTCTTTGGTAATAAATAAGAATCAGATAACCAGGAATAATCCGAGTGGGTAGATAAAATCTAATGATATGTTTTGTAATCTAAAATTACATACATAAATTCGTAAGGATTCCGAACAAATTGCAAGACCTTTGAGCTTTTAAAATTGGTTATTAGACAGATCATAATTTTATAAATTTAGTCACACATTATTCTTAATTTTGCAATACGTTCTACTTACCTTTTATCACGAAGCATGCCGAATGTTCGACCAACCAGAATAGTTTCATCAACTAAGGAACACTTACCTGAAACGAAAATATTTTTATTAATAAACTAGCTGTACCCGCGCGGCTTCGCTCCCGCTCTTCCCTACTTCAGCCTACTATACCCTACTCTACCCTCCTCTACCTTACTCTACCCTACTCTACCCTACTCTACCCTACTCTACCCTACTCTACCCTACTCTACCCTACTCTACCCTACTCTACCCTACTCTACCCTACTCTACCCTACTCTACCCTACCCTACTCTACTCTACCCTACCCTACTCTACTCTACCCTACTCTACCCTCCTCTACCTTACTCTACCCTACACTACCCTACTCTACCCTAATTTTCATTTTTTTTTCCATAAGAACCTTCTCCTCATAATAACGAACACAACAAAAAAAAAATTAGCGAAATCGGTCCAGGCGTTGTTGAGTTATGCGCTTACCAACACATTTTGCGATTCATTTTTATATTATAGATTAAAAAAAAAATGTACAAAATATTACTCATATTTATTAAGTAATAAACAAATGACATAATAATTATATCGATAAGCAAGTAAATGTCGAACAATCTGTTACATAATGATAATCGTTAAGTTAATGTATATGTCTATTAAAAGAATATTAAGGAATTTGTGGCAATAACCGTTGAACTATGACGTGATTTTGAGAGCTATTTACGCAAATATATTACTTTTAAATGCCAGGCTTTCGACATTACAAGAGATAAAAATTTAACTACTAGTGCAGGAAGTACCCCTAAAAAAGTTGTTGGTTACAAGTCTAGTTTTTCCCCAGCTTTGAACTTATGGTCTGTATTTACCAATGAAAGAATTTTGAAAACGAGCCAGTACATCTTGAGTTTACCTTCTACAAATATGTTTGGTTTTAATACTTCCCATAATATATTATAACCAATAGTTTTTCAAAGACATAAGCTATTTTGGTACCAAATCTCATCCAACATTAGTGATAGTATGATAAACAATTTTACTTCTTCGGTTTAGAATATGCAGCCTCTTTCCAAAATACTCTTAAGTTGATATACACGTATATGCATAGTTTATTGTAACTATATCACAGTTTACAGCAAATATACATAAATAAAGAGCAGCAGCAATTACTCAAAAAAGATCCAACAGAAAATAATACTGACTAACATAACAAATTAACGCATAATTTTGACCTGATCCACAGAAAAACCAGAACCTGTTTTAATAAGTGGACAATGACGTTCCTAAAATGGTTTTAATCAAAATAAGTTAATAAATGAATGCGAATTCCAATTCCAACCAATAATCATAAAACATGACGACCTTAAAAGTTAATAATCTAAATATATTTTGGTTAATAATAGATGGAATGAAACAGGTAATATTTTGCAATTATTGAATGATTTTTGGACCCAATTAAGAGGAGAAGGAGGAATAAAACGCATGTTATAAGAGTTATAAGTATACTCATGTGGATCGGTATAGATGGAGAGGAGGCCAAAGAAAAGATCGATGGATTGTGTGAAAAGTGATTAGTGATAGCATGACGGGTGATAGGACAGAATGAAAAAAAAAATACGTGTTGCACCGAGCCCAAATAACATGGGACAAGAGCAGGAAGATGATGATTTCAGACTCAATTAATTTATAAAATTTAAAATTAGGAGGTGAAAACTCAATTAGCCCTGGAACGACGAACGTTCTACTGCAACCAGTCACCGCGACTCTAAACTGGAACGCAAAGGGCAACTTAAGGAACTCGGGTGGGTTTTTAGTCAGTAAAAATCTGGAGTTATTTGACGATTTCCATCTATGAAAAAAACAAAATGGAGGAAGATGATAATGTATTCTGACTAAGTAATGAACATAAAAGTGTAGCGAATATACTTGAGGCACTTAATATGGGCCATAGTATTTATTTCGTTATGCAAACCGTGTCTCAAGTCGTGACAAATCGATCGACTTAATGCATGTTAAATCGATTGAAAATACGATCATAGGCTGTCGCCGTGATGTCTAATAGCGCTCTCAGAGTTGAACGTGTATCGAACACAGTGTTTCTAATGGGATTATACTTGTACGGCGCACCGCGGGTTCCTTCTATTTGGCAGGATCTTGATACTCCGATTTTTATTTGGCATAACTCACATGGCATAATCTTATTTAATCGAATATTTTTAAGGCATAAAAATTATTTAGCATAACTTTTGTTTGGCAGAATATTTACGTGTCCGAATTTACAATGGCATACTTTTATCTTGGCAGAATTTTGTTTCGCATAATTACCTTTGCCATAATTAATATTATGCATAATTTTGTTTAGCATAACAATTATTTAGAGATACGATTATTTGGTATGGGTGCATATTTGAACATCAAAAAATTTTGTGACAGAAACGAATCGCTGCGAAACCGACTTTACGCAGTCTTGTCTGCCCTACCCCTAGAGTGTAATTTAAACCCGCGTAGGCGCGGAGGGGTAGGGCGGCCCGCGAGCTGAGGAGCAGGTGGTTTGAAGGCCCGCCACCGTGGCTGAGGCTGGCCGGCGAAGCCGGCCAGCAAGCCGAAGCTGCGGTGGTGAGCGTTAAAACCATCTGTGACGATAAGCTCGCGTGGCGCCGCCCAAACCCCGCAGCGCCGGAGCCGTGACAGAAACAATGCTTGCTGCATGTTGCATGCCTGCTTGCATGCTGCATGCCTGCTGCATGTTGCATGCCTGCTTGCATGCTGCATGCATGCTGCATGTTGCATGCCTGCTTGCATGTTGTATGCCTGTTTGCATGCTACATGCATCCAAATCAGTTCTGCCTTTTAATGACTATCGATATAAAATGTATGCCAAAAGACGATTCTGACTGTGAATTTTCTGCGATATGATGGTTCTGCTTTTTAATTATTATGGATATAAACATTATGCCTAAAGATGATTCTGACTAACAAAATTATGAGTTTTGAATGTATGACAACTGAGTGTATGCGAAATGATTTTCTGCGAAATGAAGTTTATGCTATCCGTTGTTATGCAAAACAATATTATGACGTAAAAAGTTCTGCTATAAAAGGTAGACCCGCGCACCGCACATCATAAAATATAATTGCATTTAGCCAAGTCATCGCTTTGCGCGTCTACACCAAACGATCAAAATTATTAATTAAGCAAAACAGTAAGTGTTTAGATCACCTTAGGTGCCGTCGCGCGTGCTCCCTCGTTTCTTCAACCCACATAAATATTTGTAGCATTTTAACAATACAGTTTTAGTGAACATTCCTTTCTATAATTTAATATCCCAGCAGATAACCTTTACAACACTTATGACCATAGTGAAAAGTGATATACCTACCTAAGTTATTGAGTCTCATCAACTTTATTTTGCAGGACTTTAAGCAAGCCAATCATATCTTCTACACTTTCGTCATCTTAGTGAAATTGGATGGTCTTAAATTTGAGTTCCGCCTTTTACATGACATCCGATTAGATCGATCCAGAAAATGCTTCACTCTCTATACATTTTTCATGATACGATATTAAATTTTGTTTATTCAGTCTACCAATAATAATATCTCAATTATAATCTACCGACTACCTGGGGGCGAACCATCCAGAACGACCTGCTGACAATGGATCTAATACTAGAAGTCACGTAAAATCGTCTGTAATGGCTTAAAAGAGTCAGAAAGGCTGATCCCAAATAGGGAATAAGCCAAACGATTGAATCTACTAACAATTTTTTACACCAACAACTAGAAATATAAAAGTAACATGTCTTTAAAACTTTAAACAGTATAACAATTGCATACATTAAACGTAATATTAGTAAGAAAGTAATGTTTTGACAAACAAATTGCACAAATTAACAAAGTAACAAGTCTATCCACAGATAACACTTATACCCGTATTAAAAACGTAGGAATAAGTTATTAAGTTCCATCGCCTTACATAGTTTTGGGTCAGCCAATCTTATCTTCTTCCATACTTTCATCGTCTCAACGAAATTGGAATATGATGTTAAATTAGAGTTTCATTTTTTCCTGCGATCTAAAAAGCGTTTTTCTACCAACAATTGTTTACACCAACTACTTGATATATAAAAATTACTCAAATTAAACGTTATATTAATCAGAAAGTAGTGGTCGTAGTGTTTTGACAAATAAAATTGAACAAATTAACAATGTCACAATTCACAAATCAGGATGGCTTCCGCGAATTCCGAACCCATTATGGTCGACTAAGTTCTCTAATTGTCTAGTCAATGCGGATCTAACTGATCAAGATGTGGCACCGGTTGACTAGCTTCGAGGTTAATAGCTTCAGGATTTACTACGTCGTACAATCATCGTAAGTTCTTACTACTTATATTGCTTTAAAATTTGCAAATGAAATTGTTCTAACTGTTCATTAAAAATTATGAATATGACGTAAAACGCAGGATTGGTGCCCAGATACAGCGACACCGGGCCGCAGCAGGCCGCAGCAGACCACGAAAGAGATGGCGGGGCGACCGGGATGGCTTCCGATGAATTGGAATGAGAAAGCGAGGAACCATGATCATTGGAAAGAATGGAGGAAAGCCTTTGCCCAGCAGTGGGACAATATCGACTAAAATAATAATTCAAATTTTCATTAGTATTAAGCTTATTGTTATTTCCTATCTGTTCAAAGTTATGGTTTAATAAAGAAAAAATATTTTTGATTTTCTTCTAATTTATTGTACGCTGTGTATATATTTTTATGGATAAATGATGACGTTATTGCCTACAAATCATCATGATCTATACTCTTAATTAGCCATTAACATAATTTAAGAAATTAATGTTATAACGCTGTCTGAAATATCCACCACCTTACCTTTTTCGTGGCTAAGGGTAATCTTTAACGTTTTTATAGCTGCTACAAATACAAAATGTTATGAATTGCTATGTTGATGTCGAAAGAATGAAACCAGAAAAAAAAAACAACTTAACTACAGTAATTAAATTCTCAATTAACTTCAAGTGAGTTTTAAATCAAAGGCCGTTGAACTCGTTCCTTAGATCTCGTACTGATAAATACATAAGACAAAAGAAAACATCAATGACGAACACAATAATGACTATATTCCGAATAAAGCAATAACAAGGAATTCCGGAAAACGGTAGAACGAAGGAAACCTACCGTGTGCGATGTTCTCAGAATATAAACAATTGACACTAAAAGTAACTAGATGATGCCCTGATAACTCTGAGAACAATAAAGTAGGAACTGACCCGGCGATGACGTAACTAGGTGTCAGACCTAGATAAAACTTGCACCTTCAAATAAAAAGCAACTTTAATCCTCTGGCATTGGGCTCCAATTGGAACATCCGACAGTATAGGACGTTCATTGCAGTGGGTATAGAATACTATAGTATAAGACTATAAAGTGGCTGGTTTGAAGTGGGCGCATCCCGAGGATGTGTGTAAGTGGATTAGCTGTAATCCGGACACTTGAAACAATCATTGTAATATCTCTAGATGTGTCAAGTGCAGCTTATGATGTTGTAACCCTTCGTGTAGGTAGGATCTTCGTTTACATCCACATCAAGGTTGATTAAGAGATCTTGATCATTGTTTACTAATAGAAAAACCTTATTAAAAGTATCGAAAATAAGAATTTTTTAAATGATTAAATATTATACAAAATTCCCGAGTCGTTTGACTTTTTAAATCGACTATAACAATGGTCGGATTGGCCAACAGATCGAGAACCAACCTGGGACTGGCAGTGCATGTTGACTAAATTTCTGAAAATATTAACACCCATTTATGAGATTTTTTTTTGATAATCTTTTTAGCTTAAGCCAGCAGCAGCAGTTTAACCTTTAAGCCTTGTCTTCATATGAATAGTTAATTTATTTACCATTACAATATGTATCTACACTTTATAATGTGATTTTGTTCTATTACGCAGCAAACATATCAAGTCAACCTTCTAGACAAACTTCGCTGAGGTAGTCAACGCTATAATAAAATTCTCAGCTCCGTGATCGCATCTGTTTCAATGATTCAACATATTTTCCAATTGTGAAGACTCTTGAAATACAAAACCACCAATTTTTCATTAAATTCCACTAGGAATCAATTAAAACAACCACCGAACTTCGCTCGAAAAAATCCTGCCAAAAACCCATAAGGAAATATCCAAAGGATTCCCCTTCAGATGTCAACTTGGTATTCAAAGCGCAGAGGATATAATCTTGATACTTAAGTAAGTAACCGGATTCAAGCATATAGCAATATACAATTTGTATATTCCTCTCGAGTCATAAATTCGTAAGATAGCTCGTATGCCTTGAATAAGTAAATAAAATCAAAAATTTTCCTTAAGACTCGATGTAGGTCGCTCGACTCTGTTTGGTCCGACAGGATGATAAATTCTGCACGCTAATGCCTTGATCACACGTACCGAGTAAACGGGCGAGACAGTGCTCTCGGCCGAATACTCGGTACGTATAAACAAAGCGCCGAGTGCTCGGCCGAGTGCTTATCTCTACAACTCGCTTAAATCACTGTCTCGGCCGAGTAACATTTTACTGTCTCGCCCTTTTACTCGGTACGTGTGGTCAAGGTATAAGGGACTTAAGTTATTGGAAAATTAATTAAGTGCATCGACTTTTTTAGCTTTGATCATTGAGATATAATTAGTGACATTATATTTATTTATGAGTCTATGTCCAACGTCTTTCAGCTGGAATGATGATGATGATTTTCATGAACAAATTAAGCCTGGCCTGACTGACTTCTTCAAACGTAAAATTCTGAACTGCTAGATAAAGTTTTTAAATAGAAGTACCTAATCTTAATAAACTTTAATATTTTTAAATATATCTTATTTATTGTTCACACCTACCACAAAGGTCCATTGGTAGAGAATGCAGCTTTATCGCATTAAGTCAGCCATGTATCTTTATTGTACACTATAACAACACAAAATAAGTGGATAACAAAGTTCATGTACATAGGCGAGCTTAACTCAAAGTTGAGTTTTCTTCCAGCAAACCATTGAGCAATAGAGAGAGATGACAATGGAGGGTAGGGTCCAGTGTACAATTTTAAAATTAGAAATATTATGAATAAAATAATAATACATAAATAAGTATACCTACATGCATAAATACACACATACTTTATCTGTTAGTCTTTTTTATCTATTAGTTTTTTAAATTTATTCACCATGAACAAAAACAAAAGGGTCAAAAATATAAATCCTTCTTCTTTATAATATTAGTCTAGAAGTAAAGAAAAAACAAAAACGTTAAAAAACCATGCACACTGTCTCGTGTTCGTATACGTGATAAATAACCTAAACATATAAATTTTCCTCAATTACTTACAACAAAAAACATGCTGCGAATGGCAGCCAGTGCTCCAACAATTTTGATTAAAATATAGATAAAAATAACAATAAAAACACTAACAACTGCGCAAAGAAGGTAACAATAAAATAATTTGCTAAAGAAAAAGTAATTCTAGCACTTAGAAGTTACTGTACATACTAATACTGACTCAAATAGGATATAACTAATAAAATAGGTAGTCAGAAAATAGTAAGAATGAACAAGATGATTACAAGGCTGACTACCAATTACGGAATCAGAAATTTTGAATATACTCTAGCAGTTGGGAGAATCAAGCATGGAGAGTGGAGTATTCATAGGAACATTCGGGTCCCTTCAAAATGGCTTCTGAATGGGACTTTTTTAGGTGGGAAGTCATCCAAAGACTTCTCCCACTGTGATGAATTACGGTCCATCCCTCCTCGTGATGTCTGAGGCCAAAAAGTAGGAACATTATAAAGCTGATTATACTTATGAGATGAGATGACAAATAACTATACAGGGTTATTTCTAAAACACTTGCAAGACTGTATTACATCATAAACAACAACTTTTGTTCTAAGACTTTACAAAACGTAATACATTTACCAATAACAAACCTTCGAGATTTCGTTGTTCTATCTAACACATTTCAACTCTGTATTTTGCTTTCCTACCTACGTCGGTATGATACCACGCAAACGCATCAAGTACCCGCCGCCCGATCCCTGCTCCCCTCCGCTATTGTACTATCGCTTGCTTCGCATAGACTTCGTAATATTTCGAACGTTCAATTTAAATATTTTTATTTTTGTTTGAAAATCTGATGAACTAAAATACGGTAAATCTTTTAAAGTCATAGATTTGTTCTAGTTGTTGTTTATGATGTTAGTAACAATGGTGGGAAAAAATCATGCAATGACATCCCCAGCTCTTGGGCGGAGCGGGAGATAGTGTCAGACTCTTACTGACTAAAAGACCCACCCCGTTCCTTCTAGCCTTCATACCGGGGCTCGAGCGCCCTTTCGGATAACCCTGGCCCCAGTAGGCTTCGACCCAGCTGGGTCCCTGCTGTTGCTGACAACTCCTTGAGGCGCGCGGGAACAGTGCGCGCCGTCGACGACTTGGGCTTGGTCCGGACAGTTACTGGACGGCCGGACAGCGAGCTACCCATTGCTCACTGTCCGAGTACCATGGTCCTGAGAGGTAGCCAGTTGTTTTACGAATAACTCTGTATACATACAATTAGGAAACTTCCAACTAACGTACGTCATCAGGGACAAGGCAGGGCAATACCTGTCAATCATTATCTAAACTATGATTGAAAACCTTACCTCAAGCATTGTAAATTAAATGAAAACAATGCCAATGCTTATGTAAAAAATGCTAATTTGATCGATGCGCCTGCAATTACTGGCAACTGACATGCAATAGTTGAATCGAAAGATAAAATAAACGAGTTGGTGAAATGGATGGTTCCACAAACTAATGAACGAAGTCAATATAACTATTACTTGAAAGAAAGAACATTCATTGTGCGTGCGGCTAGGGAGTGGAATTCCTTGCCGGAGTCTGTGTTTCCTGATAGCTACAACCCGGGAATCTTTAAGTCGAGAGTGAATAGGTTTCTTTTAGGTAAGCGCGTTCCATCGTCGACCGCATCGTCGCTTTCCATCAGGTGAGATAGCGGTCAAGCGCGAACCTATCAACAATAATAAAAAAAAAAAAAAAAAAAAAAAAAAGATATTTTATTTGGCACACATAGATTATAGACACACAATGCAGAAACAACATATAGACATAAGATTAAAAAATTGTAAGCTAGTAGGTACAAGTTGTTTCAAAGAGTTATGTAGGTATTTTGATGGTTCGTTTTAATGTAACACAGAACAGTTTGGTAGGTAGGTATGTAAGTGCTCGAAGGTAAACAGTTAAGTTAGGAACTGTTCGGCGAGCCGGCCGCCCGGGCAACCACCACGCCGCTGCACACGGCGCAGGCTACTATCGCGCAGGACGGCAACCCTACCGCGACCGCCGAGCGTAGGTATGAAAAGTGAAGTACATACACACAGATTGACTTCTGTAACTATCTATATTGTGCTACTACTACTACACCAATCTACTACTTATTTAAAGTAAGCTATCAGTGAAAAAGACCCGGTGTCTTAATTCAGGCCATGGTTCCCATAGGCTGAATGATTGTTCGAAAGAGGCACCAAGAGGCTGTGGAACGCAAAAGACAACTGAAGAAACACAGGTGGGTTTTAATCTGTAAAAGTCTTGACATCTTACTCAAAGTATTTAATGGTATTAATCTCAATAGCTAAAAGGCCATAGTTTCAGTCATTGTCGGTGAGGCATGATTTATTGACCAATGTACAACAACATACTCACACACTCACCATCATACGTCCTTGTTTCCTGAAAGTCCTGAAACACAGGTATCGTCGAGTCTAGCTTAGTTACCAGTCTCCCACAATATATACCAGTATTTTTTAATTAGCACAAATATTTAAAGGACACATTAGAAAAGGTTCTGTCATTATTTAAGTAAAGTCTCGATAAATAATATTCATAAACAACCAAGTTATTAACGTTTGTTTAAATCCCAAATTTATGGAAATATTGTACAGGCTATTGATTGTGAATGAACAAATGGCGATCATAATGGAAAAAACAATGGTGAGAACTGAGAACATAAACCAAATTGATTGATAGATACAGACTGACATGTAATCTCAGGAACTAATGATCCAATTCAAAAAATTTTTTCACTGGTAGAAAGCTACATTATTCCTGATTGCTATAGACTATATATTATTTACACGAGCGAAGCCGCTGGCAGAAGCTAGTTTATTATATTAATAGGGAAGTAGGATAACTGATGAAGTCTTGCACGATAATAAAAGCAGTTACAACATAAAACAACAAGGTTTTTAATATTTTCAGCGAATGACGCATGTAATAACAATAAAACAAAGCCTACAGGAAAAAAGTATTCAAGGTTTTTAAGTAATAAACGAGCTATGCATTTTACAAATGACTTGTTGCAAGTTCATTGCATTCATTTGCAATGTCACGAGTCTTTCTTTTGTGAATATCAAGATTTATTTATTTTTTGTATATCAACATTAATTTATTTTGTGAATATCAATATTTATTTATTTTGTGAATTTCTAGATTTGCCTGTGTTTATTTTTTTACATTATTTTATTATCATTTGAGCCGAAAAGCGTCCACCGTTGGGTTGGACATATGCCTCCTCCAAGCGTAGCCATAACGATTGGCCCTGTGCGTCTCGTATCCATCGGGTACCCGCGACCCTCACCAGATTCACACCACAATATGGATACTAAACAACAAAAAACACTTTAAAGATATCTGTTTCTGAAAACAGCCTCCAAATTGGTGTAATGAAGCAGTAATTAGCATTCCGAAAATTGGTTTGAGGAAGAGTGGGTGTGTGGTGGGAATATCTCGCCATGGTGGTGACCTCACATTTCAGAATGTGCATCCTTATACTACTTATTATTTGACAGTTTCCAATTTTGAGGTTTGGAAGAATCAAATGGCTTCTCTCGCACTAGGGTGGAACGAGAGGGCGTGTCAGACTTTTATAGACTAAATCCCACTACGTGTCCATACGTTGCCCTTTGCGATCCAGCACCGCGGTATCACTTTCAAAAGTTCCAGTAGCCCTGACGGTCATCGGCCCTACTACCCTATGGTTTTGCTGACAGTTCTTTAAGACGCGCGTGGAACGCTATGTGCCATTGATGAATAGGCCTTGGTCATTACCAACACATCAACGTCGTCATCGTCTCATCATTTGGACACCTTCCTCAAAGGAAAGTTTTGGCCGAAGGGTGTCGCGTATCGACGATTTCGTGGAAGGAGGCCGACCTCGCAGCGGAACACGACGCCGTCGCTTTGTGTGTAATAGTAGACATATAGTTTAGTAATTGCTAGTTTCTTTTATACATAAAGCTTTTAAACATTCTGAAAATAAAGCATTATTATAATTACCGGACGGAATATGTGTTGTTGTTTGTGTTTTTCCGCAAGGACATTTGATTAGTCGACCGATTCTAGTTTTTATCTATGATTTTTTTCTGAAAATCAAGATTGAATAGGTCAAATCTACATTTTGAGGAAAAAGTTAGCTATGATGACGTCCAATATCTACCTGTTTTTCTAGAAAATCTATAAAATGGTGCAATTTTTAATCGTCTGTCATTTAAATATCAACTTCATAATGTTCTAATTACAGCAATAATCTAAGTCATAATGTAGGTAAATAAAAATTATTGGAAAACACTAGGTTTTGTCAACCGCATCGCCCGCGTAAAGGATGGAATTTATTTTCATGAATATGGGAATTTCAGCACACTGGAATATAAAAGGATCTTAGCTATGTCCTAGGTAATCCAGGCCATAGTAAGTCCTATTTTGAAGAGTGACTTGACAGCACCACGGCGTCCTCACATTCCACTACCTGACGCACATACCCCTACCATGTACCCCACCGGACATGGCACGTTCGGAATGTTCCTGTTTCGGATTCATGTGAAAGAAACGTCCGGGTATCACCATTGTGCGGACAGCCCGAAGGACACGGTAGAGGTGTACCCCGCTTGGGTAGAGCACCGCCGTGTCCTAGTGGAGACGAACAGTGGCAGAACCTTTCGCACCGGGCCCTGATTCAGACCATTGTCCAGAGCGAGAGAAATGGGATGTGGTTGCCTCCTTCTGCAAAGTAATGATGTTAGCGAAGGAGATGACTGCAGTCGTGAGAGAACGTAGCACCTCTCGCCCTAGTTGCTACCACAGGACACGCTCCACGTGTCGGTAGTCGCGGGCATACTGACGACGAGCAATGCAATATAAAACAATGGTCACGGGATTTTTTAAAGAGATAGCCGTGATCCTAGAACGCAATTTTAGTTTAGTCAGTAAAATTCTGACAAAGCCCTGTCGCTCCAATCTAGAACTGGAGAAGTTATTAAAAGATTGCCCAACTCAAACAGAAAGGGCAGCATAATGCAAAAATTATTCCCTTGGGATAATTTTCGACATCCTCCAGTGTGACACCGCTGACAGACGCTGGAATGGAATAAAGCAACTCACTGTTAATTAGAGCAGATGGCTTCAATCGCTTCACCGTTCCACCAAAAAAAGTGCTCAACCCAATGATTCAGCGCAAAAAGCGCTTCACGTTCATTGATACTACAATGTTTATAGTTAGATTAGACTTGTAATCATTCGATGGTGAAGGTTTAAACATTTCTTTGATTGTTTTTTTCACAGTGAAGCCGTGGCTGACAAGGTTACCGATTAGCTGCGGTTAAATATAAGATTTGGAGTCGAATTTCCTACTCTTTGGTGCGTCACTTGGAAATATTCAGAACAATCAGTCTACAATGTTAGGTACTATTTTCATTTTGTGTAAGTGTTCGAGCCTATTGTCTGAATGTGCATTGTGAATGTTTTTTTTTGTTTTGCTTTATTTTTAGGTTTCTATCACCAGGAAAAAAGTAGGCGGTCATTAACTTCGACTATTTACAGGTGGAGAAACAATAGATGGATTCTAAGAAAGATAATAGGTTTAGAAAAGAGGTGAATTTTGAAACAAGGACAAATAGTTATGCATGGAACATAAAGGACCGTTCATTGTGGCGACACTTGGGGAGGCCTATGTCCAACAGTGGACGTCTTTCGGCTGAAATGATGATGATGATGATGGAACATATTGGGATGTGGGCAGGAGGATACTTGATGTTATTTTCGCCGAAACCCCGACCTCAATTTCCCGGAGCATTGCCTTGAGGACTATCTCTTTTGTTTTAAGGGTACGTTAAATATTTTATTTTGGCAGCTGCCAAACTGAAATGGGACTGGGCAGGACATGTTTGCTGCATGCCCGACAAATTGTGGGCCAAAGTAGCACAAAGTTGGTGCCCTGAAACAGTATGACAAGGTCGCAGCAGACTACGAAGGCGATGGCGCGACGAACAAGATAGATTCCACCAGAACTGGCAAGAGGAAGCCCAGGTGCGTGAAAGATGGAAGGAGTGGAGGGAGGCCTTTGCCCAGGAGTGGGACAGAACAGGGTACTTAACAAAAAAAATAGATACATATTTTGATAATCCATTTCGTATCAGACGATTTTCCCCAAACGCATCATCATTTTCAAAGAGGCCTGTGATTTCCAATGTATTGTATTTGTAATGGTAGACACTGTTCCGATGTTTTGTCAAACAGTAAGGGCAATAACAAATCACCGAGCCATGCTAATTGTTGACGCACGAACAGGTTTCACTTTAGTTGCATTGTTTACTACATGTGATGCAGAAGCGAGTTTTCACGTTTGGAAGATATACTGGTCTGTATGTATGAAGCATAAAAGCATCCCCACCTTACGTCGTATTCCTCAATGCTGAGGGTCGTGACCTCCCTGCTTCATCATTTTCATATTTATGTGTTCCTCCATCTATCAAAATATGCATTCTTATGGAGCATATATCAGCCTTATAATGTTCTCAGTGCTGAGAGAAAGTAAGTCTCCTTTCCAGGACCTGAAGTCTATGAGCCAATTAGAACACTAAGCCTTGCGGGTTTGTTTGAAAAAGTTATCGCGAATCTGTAAGGGAATTAAAGGAACACGGATAGATTTTAACCAGTAAAAGCACGACACCTTTTTGTCGTTCTACCCACAGTGTGAGAATTTGGTTGGAACACAAGAAATTTTTATAAACAAAGAAACCGTCCGAGATGAATCCCTAGAAGACGAGACTAGGGCAGCCAAAATAGCAGAAATATATATTTATTCTTTAGTGTACAACAAAAGTAAAGATAGATTATAGATTTTTTAGAAAGAAGGCAACCGTCCCAACACGACTCTTTAGCTAGACAATAGGACAAGGGCGGGCAAAATGACGAAAAATTAAGAAAACCAAACGACACAACACCCAAGGAACTTAAACTGTTTTCTAAATTTCCATATCCCATGATAACAGGGAAGTAAAAACCGTTTTTACGAAAGAAAAGAATTCCTAAATCTCATTAGACATGGTATTGGTATTTTTTTTCATGTATTTGCTAACGTAATTCTCCACACTTGACCGAATTCACATTTATTTGCACTTTATCGAAATACTGAGGCGAATCTGCATGACAATGACGCTTCCTACTCAAATTTTTATTTACTTGAGTACAATATTTGCTTCCATATGAATAGGTAATTAAGTATGTTTTCATTTTTCTGTGGAAAATAACGTGACAATGTTTGTACACGTGCTGGGCGCCAATTATGGATTGTTTCATAATTAGTACTTAAAACCAGTACAAATAATTTCTCAGAAAACCTCGAATAGTATTTACGAAGTGTTTGCCTAGTTCTAGTTAGCTTATAGTTATTAAATCCCACTGCTGGGCAAAGATCTTCCTCTCCCTCTTCCACACACGTCTGTTCTCGGCTATAAGGAACGCAAATACTGTCAAAACTAACTGTAAGTTAAAAGACGTTACCCGAAAAGCTGCTACAGTTAAGTGGGTTTGGGGCGGACATGTTTGCCGCCTTGCTGATGAGTAGTGAGCTAAAAGAGCCTCATATTTGCCTTGATCACACGTACCGAGTAAACGGGCGAGACAGTACTCTCGGCCGAGTTCTCGGTACGTGTAAACGAGTTCTCGGCCTACCATTTAACTCTACAACTCGCTGTCTCGGCCGAGCAACATTTTACTGTCTCGCCCTTTTACTCGGTACGTGTGATCAAGGCATTAGGGTCCCATTAAACGCAAGGCGACATCACGGCAGACCAAGGCGAAGGTGACGATATTAGCTTCGGAGAGACTGGCCCGCAACGATCGAGGACAGAGTACATACGTGTGTAGACACTACTAATGTAATGATTAGTCATTGAATGTTCCAACTTATTTCTGAAAGCGACTTCGCCCGCATCATCATCTTCATCATGAAAACTATTCCAAGGATACGTACTCCGTATATTTTGGTTTTCCAAGACTTGATCAACCCTTGCATTTATAATTTTAGCGTGATGTGGTATGATGGATGGGGTCAGCTGGATGCAAGAAGCTGATTTATCTCCGGTCGCTGTAGCAATGCTGGTGGGAGTGTTGCTCCTAACCGTGCAATGTGCACTACTGGACATATTTCGGCTCAAATGATGAATTTGGTAATTTAGTATATAATGTCTTCCTACGTATTCTGCGGGTGTCCTTTTATCTATACTATATTGATAATGTAAAGCTTAAGAGTTTATTTGTTTGAATGCGCTAACTAACCTCAGGAACTAGCGATTCGAATTAAAATATTATATAGCTAGCACCTTTGGACTCGGTGGAAAGGCGTGCGAAGAGGCTGATTGGTGATCCAGATTTGGTTAAGTCCAACCATCAAAGCCTTGAGCACAGGCGTAGGGTAGTCAGCCTTTCGGTGTTTTACAGGTTGCATTTTGGAGAGTGTGCGCAGGAATTGCATGACTTGATTCCGCCATCTTATTTTTACCATCGGACAAACCGACGTACGGTGAGTATCCACTCTTACGTTGTTGAAACCTTACGGTCCGGAGTAAGCGTTTTGCTTCATCATTTATACCGCGTACATCGAAGGACTGGAACAATTTTCCTGCTGCGGTCTTCCTATCCGATTATAATTTAGGTGTCTTCAAGGCTACAGTGAATAGGCTCTTAATAAACTAGTGCGCCTCACCATCAACGATTACTATGACTATGACTACGGGAGCGGAATAGTAATCAACGACAGCTGGTCAGTAAATTAGGGAGAATCGAAGCGAAATCATGTAATAAATCCCATTACTGTAGTTAAAAAAAATTACAAAAGACTAGGCATATTCAAAGATCGAACTCATTCGTAAATAATGAATTGGTCACAGAACCTTTCAGCACATTGTACGTTAAGACGGCGTGCCTAAAGAGACAATTTGTCTCGTTCCGGTTCCAATGATGTGTTATTTGGATTTCGGTAAATAATCGGATTTTACATGCGCATAAAACAACGATTAGCATTAGGAATGCGACGCGTGTTTAAAATACTTATAGAATAGAATATAATCGTCTTGACTGTACGCAAAAATTGTAATATTAAGTACCTAACTCTTTTACCTATGGTATGCGAAATTGTAAGGATACAATGGCGGCAAAGATCTCATGGTTCGTCAACATGTCAACTTAGAAGTTGACATGTTGTTGTTGATTGTTTTGACCGACCATCTTTGAATCAGAGGCCTTACCATGACGTATTAAAATGTTAGGCGTGCGAGTGAGAAGGAGGGATAAAGCCAATATAGCTCCATCCCTTTAACAGTTCAGTTTAGGTCGTCAATTGACTCGCGTTAAGAGCTCGTGGTAGGGCCTAGTGATGTAACGAATATTCGGATTCGCGCGAAGATTCGCACATTTTGACATTCGCATTATTCGCGAATATATTCGCCAATATTATTTGTGAATATTGATCGCGAATATTCGTCAAAATTTAACATTCTTTACATCAGTTGTGTGAATTCTACGAATATTCGCGAATGCGAATGCGAATATTGGTTACATCACTATTAGGGCCTCTGGATAGATCTAGATTCCAGATACGAACTTTAGTTTTTCTTTTCAGGGTTTGTACCTCAGTGGACAAAAACGGAGCCCTTATATGAAGTGATCTTAAAAGGTGATTTCCGCCTGTCAAGACCCATTATCTCAAGAACGCCTGGAAATATAGGTACCATAGTGAAATTAATACCAGATGAAATGCTTACCATACTATGTAACATTACTATGGACAAAAGCGAAAACCTTTAATTTTTAGTTACATCTCAAAATAAATTACTATTTTGTTATTCGGAAAAAAATCAGTATTCGATTTGAACCCTCAGCGCGTGAGTCCGGTCGCTTTTGACCGGTTTTTTTTTTTTTTAAAGCGGGGCTTTAATACAAATTTAAGGACACCCAGACTACACAGTTATTATTAAGATTATTACATATTGAAATATCTTTATTATTAAGATTGCTTTGATAGGTTAATTTAAACATTCAGTTACTTAAGGGACAAAAGGTCCCCCAACGCACAACGCTCAATCTACGTGACTCTGCAACGTTGCCCAGTGTCCTGCTACTTGCCCCCTCCCCCCTCCCCTTGTCCCTATTTTGCGATGCATCCTCGTGACACTGGGCATGCTGCATGCAATTTGACTTTATAATATGTACCGGTTTTTTGAAAGTTTTTTCACATCTCTGTCACGTACAACAGATTCAAAACACGTACATTTTTGTATGTCGGTGGAAAACCCTCAAATATTTTACAGGATGCATTTTGAAGAGTGCGCGGGAATTGCGTGACTTGATTCCATCATCTCATTTCTACAAATGACAACCCGATGAACGGCGAGTATCCACCTTTTCATTGTGGAAACCTCTACGTTCCGGACCAAGCGTTTCGCGTCGTTCATACCGCGTACATCGAGGGACTGGAGCAACTTGCCTGCTGCGGTCTTCCCGTCCGATTATAATTTAGTTGTCTTAAAGGCTAGAGTGAATAGGCTTTTAATAAACTAGTGCGTCTGACCATCGACGATTGCATCACTACTTACCATCAGGTGAGAACGCAATCAAGCACTAGTTTATATCAGTTAAAAAAAAAATCTTCTCCTGCTCTGGGTGGAACGAGAAATTCCTTCTCGTTGGACTTTTACTGACTAAAGGGCCACTCGATATTCAGATAGTCTTAGGGTCAGCGCAGACAGAAAGGAGCAGCGGAAAGGATTTTATTTAGGCACTCCAAAGTCAACTTTAAACTTAATGAAATAAAGTACATATAAGCATGAACCTGACAAAAAATGCTAGCGCGTCCTCGAAGATACGGTGGGAAGCGTATCTTCGACATACGCCATCCGTCAGAAAATGCACGAGACCGCGCGAGAATTATTCCTCTCTGTCTGCGCTAACCCTTAGTCGTTGTCGTGTCGTGTAGTGTAGGTAATAAGGGTCAGACTGTCCTACTCGGAATGAAAAATACGACGAGTCTGAATATCGTGTGCTTAATAACGCGTAGTGTAATAGGCCTTTAAAGCCCCTGATCCTCCAGTTGCCATTTTCGCTCCAGGGCCACAGTGACTCTTTCAAACAATCTATTTACTTCGGTAAAGTTCTTAACGACCTCAATTTGTCTCCGGTTGCGAATGTTTCGATTCATGTTCGGTCTGAAATGAACCGGACTCCGGTATATCATGTAACAATTAATGTTACTTGATATTGATACGAAACTATCTCAAACAAACACACACCCAGTGACCCAACGTCACGCCACCTGGGTTTTATTCACTTTTTTATTTTATTATTCACTTTTTTAATACTACTAGTGCTTGACTACAATCCCACCTGGGCCTCAAGTCTGCTATTACAATAGTGTCAGAATGGTCCATCATTGATTCCACAATTGTTGATTTTGACAAGTTTTGGTAATCTACTAATATAATGACATCATTATGACTTTCCTATAGTCAACCACTGACACTCCATTGAAAGAAATGGCATAGAATGGTAATCTTGTACACAATGATAAATGAATGTCTGACATATGCGGTAGTCTGCAAAAATTTTGACAGTTCCTTTGATCGGTGTCCTACCATTAGAACGTCATTGTGCAGTCAATGCTTTTAATAAGCTCGATATTGTCATTCTACCACAATTCTATTACCAGACTAGTGACTGATCAATGATTGATCATTATGAATTAACAGATTATGAACTTTTAGCAAAATGACAATGGGATCGTGTTGGAATGACGAATTTATAAAAATAGCAGACTTGGGCCCCTGCCCCTGATGGTGAGCAGTGATGCAATCGTTGATGGTAAGGCGCTCTAGTTTATTAAAAACCTATCACTTTAGCATTGAAGTCACAATTATAAACGGACGGGGAAACCGCAGCAGGTAGATTGTTCGTAAAAAAACAGAAACCTAATGTTTTTGTTCCTTCTTCTTTTTAAAAAAACATTGCCCCACAATATGAATTACTCCAAACGGTGAAAGAAAAGATCGTGAGGAAACCGGCATGTCCTAGAACAAAAAATTCGAAGACATGTGACATCTACCAACCCGCACCGGGCCTGCGTGATGGATTACGGCCCGTTACCCCTCCTAGAGAGGAGGCCTGAGTCTAGTCAAGAGATATGTATGAATTAGTCATGTATTGTATCCTGGTACGCTTAATAACATGTATACTCACACAGCCAAACACCCAAACCCAGAACTACCTACTATCTGTAGGCTATACAAATATTTATTTGTTTAGTGCGGGAATCGAACCCGCGATTTACAGTGATGCAGCCAATCGTTCAACACTGTGCCAACCATGCCATCTTCACTATCTTTCTTTAATTTTCACTTCAATTGCAGAATCATTCTCTGTTCTTTTAATGTGGATAATGATCCGATGACTTCTTCCGTTCTGGGTGGAGCGAGAGGGCTTGTCAGATTTTTACCCAATATAACTATGTTCTTCAGTTGCCCTTTACGCTCTAAGACCACAGATTTCCTTTTCAGAAAATGCCTGCGGCCAGAATCATCCTCTGTGTCATTCATTTTAAAACGAAACAGTGAATTTTTTTACAAATAAAAAAAACAATATGCGAAGTGAAAATATGGAAAAATAACGCACGGTCATTAAGGTAATGTTCACATTGTTAGAGCAACCTTCAGTTATAAATAACATGGATGTCAAATCAGGGACAGTGAATTATGTAAAATTGAGGCGACGATCAGTGTCACGGTTATGATTTATGTCGAACCACCAGAGAGCATCAACCTTTGGAAAATTTCATAAAAAAAGAGCAAAAAGCCCGCCCCAACTTACGAGTTGTAGGTCGTAGGTCCAAATTTAGCCAGGCACATTACTTTGTGTAATTTATTTCAACTTGCTCTCAAAACGATGAAGGAAAACATCGTGAGGAAACCGGCATGGCCAAGAACAAAAAATTCGAAGAAAAACCTCAAGCACTGGGCCCGCGTGGTGGATTACGGTCCTAGAGAGGTAGACTGGAGTCCTAGCAGTGGGAACATTAAAAGGCTGAGTATGTTATTAGGATTTGCTTATTATGCAATAAAAACATCTATAAATATTATAAATGTCTAGTGTCAGTGCCGGCTTCGCACAAAAACTTTTTTGCGTAGTAAACCAAGATTTATTGAACAACTTAATTATCTTTAAAATCTCCGTAGGTACCTACCGTAAACTCAAAATTTAACACGCACTGTCCATTTTTTTGCAAGCCTTTACTTATCTTACAATGTTTGCATAATGTTTGTTTTTTTGGGTCAAATCATGCAAGCTATCTCGAAACCCGTTTCTCTTATCCTACGGAATTTAATTTTTAAATGTTAATTCAATTCTGATGACAATGCACTTTATTGATAAGTATAACCTGAGTTGATGTACAGGATCAGCTCCAGATATAGGAATTGTTAAACAGTCAACAGCATAAACCCATAAAATTGTGTACGGACGCACTTATTTAAAGACTAGTTGCTGCCAGTGGCTTCGCCCGCGTGAAAGTAGAAAATTGTCCCAAGAAAAGATAGTCCTGAGCCAAAAGTATCAAGACATGGTGTCCTGTGTACCAAGTATTACTCACACTTACAAACTATCACCTTTATAATATAAGTGTGATTGTTTTTAAAAATGTTCTTAATACCTCGCGTGCTCGGTTATTATTATTACGTAATTGCTCGTTTTTTAGTAAAATCACAAAAATACTTTCTGTTTTTTTTCCAGGGAAAACGAAGACTTAGAGACCAACATTTTCGGCCGACCGAAATTTCGTACACCCGTGTGTACAGTACGACAATTAAGCATTTTTGAAGGTCATTCAAGTTGTACAGCCGTATGTAAAATTGGCGCTCAATTAATATATTTTAAAATTTAACAGTAAATAATTTGGACTAGATATTTACTTACATTATTATCAAACGGTGCTTTAAATTATGCGACCCGTAACGAAATACCCAAAAAAAAACCATTGTGTTCAAAATTAGAAGCAAATAAACATGAGTCAAAGATTTGATTCAATTATTAGCGGTTGACTGGGCAGTTGTCGATTGAACGCGTAGTTTTACGTCTGTAGTAAAAACATTTTTGCTTTATTTTCATAAAAATATGTAATAAATAGTAAACTACACCTTCTTACATTTAAATCTTTTTATAGGGATCCGTCCTCAAAAAGTGCCATCGGGAATTCGAGACCCTATCACTAAGCGTTCGCGGTCCGTTCGTCTGTCAGTGGGCTGTATCTCTTGAACCGTATTAGTTACGACAGTTGAAATTTTCACAGAATATGTATTTCCATTTCCGCTACAACAACAAAATAGTAAAAAAACAAAATTAAATAAATATTTAAGGGGGCTCCCATACAACAAATGTGACTTTTTGCCAGTTTATGCTACAGACGTTACGGAACTCTTCGTAAGCGACTCCGACTCGTACTTGGCCGTTTTTTTTTTATTCAGTTCGTTTTTAGGACCAAACGTGAGAATTGTTTGTGTAAATAACAAGGTACCTATTATATCTATTTTGACAAAATAATAATATTATCTATGCAAATAACTGTCTATTAGTATTTTTTAAATTGCTTTTAAAAAGATAAATAACAAACGTGTTTCGCCACGTTTGACGTTATCTATGACAGTATTGACAACGGTAGCACATTTCGACATTGAAATATATCAGTTGCAATGTAACTTTATCTATTTCCAACTAAGTAGTTATTTCTTCTTATTACGACAATGTTTCAGTTAGTTAAATAACTATGACTGTGAGGATTCGTAGAATAAAAACAATGCTCTGTTTACCATTGAAAGAGGTTTTTTTTTAACTCACTCGCGAACCCGCTCCTACTCCCACCAATTTCAGTACGACACCAGTTCAGTTTGGCTTGCGGACAGTGAGCAATGGGTAGCTCGCTGTCCGACCGTCTGGTAACTGTCCGGACCGAGTCCAAGTCGTCGACGGCGCGCACTGTTCCCGCGCGCCTCAAGGAGTTGTCAGCAACAGCAGGGGCCCAGCTGGGTCGAGTAGGCTTCGACCAGGGTTATCCGAAAGGGAACTCGAGCCCCGGAATGAAGGCTAGAAGGAACGGGGTTGGATTTTAGTCAGTAAGAGTCTGACACTATCTCCTGCTCCGCCCAAGAGCGGGGGTTGTCATTGGATGATTTTTTCCACCTTAAAGAAAAAAAAAATATACGATGACGACGAGGATAAGTATTCAGTTATTCGTTGTCCGGCCGGCCGAACCCGGCCCAAAATTATCAACATACCTACCATTTTTTGTATGATTAATACTTTTACTATACTTAATAAAAATTTAACGACATGATATTTTTTGCTTGTTTTCCCTACTTCTTTCAAACGGCTTTGATAATATGTTTAAACAAAAAAATGCTGATTAAGTGTTCTTCAGAATTTACATAGCTTAAGTAAAGAAATAAATCTATACTAATATAATAACGAGGTAAAGTTTGTTTTTTTGTTTGTAGGAGGTAATCTTTGAAAGTACTAGTTCGATGGCGAAAATTTTTCCACTGATAGAAAGCTGCTTTATTCCTGATTGACATAGGCTATATTTTATGTACCTACGCGGGCGAAGCTGCGGGAAAAAGCTAGTTCTTCATAAAGTGGTGGGACTACCGTCAAAATCGATTTCGTTTCGCATTTCGTGCAATCATTTTGGTAGAGTAGGCAAATTAGGCAATTGACATAGGCTATATTTTTTTTTGAGAGCAGTGGTGGCCGAGTGGTAACAGCCCCGACTTACGAGTTGTAGGTCGCGGGTTCGAACCCAGCCAGGCGCATTACTTTGTGTAATTTATTTCATCACCACTGCTCTCAAAACGGTGAAGGAAAACATCGTGAGGAAACCGGCATGTCCTAGAACCAAAAATTCCAAGACATGTGACATTCACCAACACGCACTGGGCCCGCGTGGTGGATTACGGCCCATTCCCTCTCCTAGAGAGGAGGCCTGAGTCCCAACAGTGGGAACATTAAAAAGGCTGGTGATGATGATGATGATGATATTTTTTTTACGCTAGCGAAGCTGCGAGCAAGAGCTATTAATAAATAAAATAAAAATCGATAGTATTTCGCGAAGAAAATTGTTTTGAAAGGTCAGCGGGAGCCCTATGCGGGCGCAGGCGACAGTATGAGTAAGTGTGCATTTAACTCCAGCCAGATGTTCAAGGAACTATAAACCTTAAAACCACTTACTGTCGTCACAAAACCGAATTACGCGATGCACTTTCATTGCTATTGCAACGGCCATGTGCTGAACACGGGTGACAAGGATATTATTACAACAAACAAGCAAGCAGACAAACAATGTGCTACTGAATCATTCTACCTTGTGACTCAGGCGCACTTGAGCATTGTTTGTCAATCTAAACTGTGCATCATAGCCAGCTGAATAAACAAAAAAATAGGCTATGCTTATTCTACATAGCAGGTACCTAACCTATAGTAATAAACATCGTTTTTGACTTGCACAGTTCTATAAAATGAAAATCTCGCCCCTATCCTACCGCTTTTTTTTTATATGTTCCACAACTATCACACAACGCCGTCTAGTCCCAAGCTAAGCAGAGCTTGTGTTATGGGTACTAGACAACTGATAAACATACTTATATATTTCTAAATACATACATATTATAGATAAATTACACCCAGACACAGAACAAATGTTTTTGCTCTTATAAGCATGCAATTGACTGTTTTCCGCACTAGTGCAGAAAAAGCGCGTGCTCGCCCCGCCACAATTTTATTACATTTATCGTAGTAGGCGCGTCGACCGCCACGAGGCCCGCGTCAGCCACCAAGAATCGCAAGTGTATTGGAAAACGTCGTTTGATACCGTTTAACCAATCGCTTATAGGTTCGCAGTGAAGTGTTTATCACACTCGAGCGGAAAAATACGTTGGCCAGCTATTTACCTAATCAATCACATTACACTAAAAATACAAAGGCGAAAGTTTGTATGTATGTGTGTGTGAGTATGTTTGTTACTCCTTCACACTCAAACGGCTGCACAAGGGTAGACCATGTCCTGAAATATTCTTCTTAGCGTATCGATGGCAAAACTAGTTAAATTCCTTGCCTGGCCCAGCATTCAGCCACGGCAATGCCAATGTCCACTGATGCTGTCATTAGGTCCCTACGTGAACAGGTAACAGGGCACGTGATGCAGGACGGAAGACGGAAGGTGGGACATGGTCTGGAATAACACAGACTTTTGTCCCGGGAGTATGGAATCTTTTGGGATAATTATTGATTATTTTTATTATTTTGATTTTTTTATTTTGCGGGATCGCAGTCAAGTACTAGTTTATAACAGATAAAAAAAAAATAAAATAATAATAATTTTCTACTACAGGGGAGAAGCCTCTGGCGGAAACTAGTATACAATATTAGCCTGCGAACCGTGCAACTCTCGGCAAACAAAAAAAATCTGCATATTTAAGAAATGTAGGGCAAGTGCGTCGAAAATCGTATGATGCATGTAGGCTTTTGTCATTGCAGTCTCACTTGCATCAAAATGAGGCGACAAATCAAATCAATTCAAATTTGTCTCATTGTACTACGTCGACACAATCGAACGAGTGTTCTAGAATCTAGATTCTGAGCTGAGTGAAACGCTGGTTACGTGATTAAGTAATCAATGTTGTCTACGGTCTTTGTGAGGCAATAAAAAATAAAATATAATGTTATTAATAATGAAGTAATATTTTTGCAATCAATCATAAAAAATGAACAATTATCTTAATCTGAAATCAGAAGTATCGTGTGGGTTTGCGTAGTACATTGTTGATCGAAGGTTTGTGACCCCTATTGAGCGTCTCATATTTAAAAAGTTTTTTTAAAATTGGAATGTAATATTTTTACGAAGGTCTATGACATTCAAACGTATTCTGTATTCAAACTATTTTGTAAATATCTCTATGAAGGTAAAAAATATCGGACGCCATGTTATTGTTGTAGGTACATAAAATTCCGCGATATATGAATACAGATAATTAAGTTGAAGCCTGCTTATTATGCAAAGGATATAATAATATTAAATAAGAAATTATACAATAGAACATAATATGTTTGTTGATAAGATGCTCATATACCTATAAAAAATGAATTCACTAATTTTGAATAAAAGAAAACTGGTACAACCGGTTTTTTTTTTTTTAATTATTTTACCAGTATTAATTATAATTAAATATTTCAATCAGGAACTTTATTACTATGTAATTAATGCAAGTTTTATAACCTTTGTTAAGGCGGTATCATAAAACAAACATTTTTATTGTAATTTAATTCGTATTAAGTACATTTTACACTTCAAGACATTGAATGTTTCGCATTTTTGTATCGATAATTTTTCTAGTTATACCATTCGGTTCGCATTTTTTATACTAGACTGATTTTAATTACTTTATTGAAATCCGCGTAATTTTTTTAAATATATGTGAAAACAAAACTCGTTATGCAGGTATAAATCTTCCTTGGTATGGGGAAGCCTCTCAATAGACAATGTTGTAAGATATTTAACATCTAGATATTGATACGGAATAAACCATAGATATCCGTGGACTAAGCGTTTCTCCTCGTCGTTTATACCGCGTACATCGAAGGATTGGAACAATTTGCCTGCTGCGGTTTTCCCGTCCGATTAAAATTTAGGTATCTTCAAGGCTAGAGTGAATGCTCTTTTAGAAATCGACCCAGGGTCCCAGGCAGCAGGCTTCGGCCACAAAATAGATAGTCAATCTGCATACAAAGCGCGCTCGAGCAACGCACACATAGACACCACTCACGGACACGATGTCTCGGTCGCGTCTCGGATCACTCGTCGAAAACTTCCGGCTCAAACGCTCATTAGTGTGCGTCCACCGAACGTAGGTATAAAAAGTGAAGTACATACATAAGATTGTCTTCTGTACCTATCTATTTTGTGCTTCGGCCCTGCTGGGTCCCTACGGTTTTGCTGAGGCGCGCATGGAACAGTAGGTATGCGCTGTCGACGACTCGGGCTCAGTCCGGACTGTTATGGCAGCTACACACGTTACGAAAAATCGTTACGATTTGACGGTACCATAGAAATCTTTTTATCTATGGGCGGTACAGTTCAAACTGCAACGATAAATCCACATGTTTGACCGAGAAAAACTGTACAGTTGAAGGGAGCAGTTTGAAATTTTGGACAGAAAAATCGGAATCGGAAGAAACTGTGTCGATAATCGTAACGCGTGTAGCAGCCATTGTCGGGCGACTGGTCGGCGAGCTACCCGTTGCTCGTCGCTCGTAGGAAAAATAAAATTACTGTCGTAATAGTACATTATGATGTAAGTGTGTAATGTTAGTAATTACAGTCGAGGCGGTAATTTGAACCGAGCCGTGGCTAGGGTCTTAAGAGAGCCGAGAAAGGTAACCATTAATTACTCACGTGTATCATACTACATTTTTCAATACACTTGTGAAGAAAATAACAGTAAAACTAGTAACTTTTTTTGTGACATGGCGGTAAAAATCTGTTTTATATGCGCGCGCATAATTTTTTTATTTACCCCTTTTTTATGGTGGGAAAAAATCATCCAATGACAACCCCCGCTCTTGGGCGGAGCGGGAGATAGTGTCAGACTCTTACTGGCTAAAAGACCCACCCTGTTCCTTCTAGCCTTCATATCGGGGCTCGAGCTCCCTTTCGGATAACCCTGGCCCCAGTAGGTTTCGACCCGGCTGGGTCCCTGCTGTTGCTGACAACTCCTTGAGGCGCGCGGGAACAGTGCGCGCCGTCGATGACTTGGGCTTGGTCCGGACAGTTACGGCCGAACAGCGAGCTACCTATTGCTCACTGTCCGCAAGCCTGCGCCTACGGTGGCCGGAAATCGGGATCAGAATCCCGGCGGCGGCGGCGGCGGCGGCGGCGAGAACGCCGTTGCCTGATGCGTTCGGCCTCCTCCTTTGCGAGCATTACTGCTTCGCAGAAGTCGGCGACCGCCTGCCACTCCTCCTCGCTCCGGACCATGGCCTCAACCAAGGCCCGTTATTATTTACCCCTAGGCGAAGGCTAAGGTGTTTTGATCATACTGACTCTTAGTCTTACGTTTATGTTTTTTGCGTGAAAAGTTTTTACTAAGTATACCTAATGTCTTTCGTAGTGACAATGGAATACGCATGTAAAATTTTCTTATGATTTTGTACTCGTAGTATTTAATTTTATTTAATTAATTTATAGCCAATTGGTAATCAAAATGTTACAGTTTGGTAACAAGTGCCTTTAAATACCTAAGTGCAGTGCAATAAGAGTCACTTTCTGAGCAAGTGTATTGAAAATATAATTTACCTACTTACTAATAGAAGTTTATTTTTATAATGACTTTATTAACTATCACGTACGACTACAATGATACTAATAAAAAGCATTTATATTCTAATTTATGCAAATTATTCATATGTTTTATCAACGACTACTTAACAATATTATTAATGGCCAATCTAAAATGTATTTAAATATAAATACATAAACATCATATAAAATTATTAGATAACTGTAAAAATATCATCTGTCCTTCGAATTTTTAGCGGCCTGTTGTGATAACTCTCAAATAGGTAAGCCTTGGAGAGACATTAAGAGAACCGGTGTTTTGGTTGGCAAAATATTATGATATTTAAAAAAAAAAAACAAAGGAAAAATCTTTTACGACTTCTTTAATTTTTTAACGGCTTACGTCGGATTAATCCGACAAATATTTTCGTGTATATTTCCCCAAGGTCGTATATTTACGATAAAAATACTCCATACTTTTCGTTTTAGTTCCCAATGTCACTCGTAGGTAACGGAAGAGCTGACGAGTTGTTGTATTTTTTTTTATCAGATAGAAACTAGTGCTTGACTGCGATCCCACCTAATAGTAATTGCAGCGATGCAATCGTATGCACTAGTTTATTAAGAGCCTATACACGTTATGGCCGCTATGGCCCACGTACAATGGTCCGCATAGGACTAAGTGCGGAAACCATACTCAGACATAGACATAGAGCCTATTCACTCTAGACGGTCGTAAATAAATATTTGTCGGATTAATCCGACGTCAGCGAAGGGTTAATGCCCAGGTTCGAACAGACACGGCGACCCTGGAACGCATAGGGTAACTGAAAGGAAACAGGGGGATTTTGACCCAGAATGAGAGAAGTCATTCGATGCACTAACTTCTGACGTTTCATAAGTGCCCATGTAGGCCTATGTGAAATAAAATATTTTGACTTTTGACTTTGACTTGACTTTGACTTTGATGATATCACAAAAAAAAGTAGCCTTTATTTGCAGTATATGCACGTAATTCCGACATTTACAACAAACAATTGTACAAAACTTGACTTAAGTACATATATGTATTTTTAATGTTTCTAATATTAATAAATTGTAGTCATAATGTAATTTAAATTTGAAAATTTTTATGTAAATTAATTGTAAATGTATCAATTATTTTAAATTCCTATATTGTTAAATAGTGTATGCCCGAAGGGTAGCTTTTTGAGATACAATAATAAATATTATATAATTTGACTTTGACTTTGAAAAAAATAATAAAATTAATTTGCCATACTTAGATAGTGATCAAAACAAAATGATTAACATAACTAGATTTTAGATGGACGCACGTGTGGACGGTATTATGGAACAAAGAATGACAAAATCGACTTCAAATGTTTGCGTCCAAATCTGACGAATGCGCCGCTCGCAGGCTGTTCGTGCATTTCATGTTCGTACGAAGCGCGCGCGGCGCAGGGGCTTCGTACGAATGAGCCGTGCGCGAAATGCACTCACGCCTCCGCGCTGTTCGCAAGTGGCTCGCGAACGGCTCGCAGACGGCTCGCGAGCGGCGTCTTCGCCATGTCTGGACACACCAATAAGAAAAGTACAATTTGAATTTTCGAATACATTTTTATTGTAATGTAAGAGGGACACACAATCGTCCTGCAATCAAAACATTTTTTATTTTATTTTGTCGCTTTATTCTTTATTCCATGACGCCATCCAACGTGTATTGTATTCCATACAAAAAATAATAATGATTGGTTCCGTAAAATTGCTTCCACATAATTTTGCCCAAACTCCATTTCGGGCAATTTTATGTGCTACAAAAAAAGCAGACAAGGGTTAACCAGTAAAACCGGTAACCGGCGAAATGGCGGCACACATGCACTGAGTGACCCTGGGCAGAAAACAGATAGGTACAGAAGACAATCTCATGTATGTACTTCACTTTTTATACTTACGCTCGGTGGACGCACACTAATGAGCGTTTGAGCCGGAACTGTTCGACGAGTGATCCGAGACGCGACCGAGACATCGTGTCCGTGAGTGGTGTCTATGTGTGCGTTGCTCGAGCGCGCTTTGTATGTAGATTTACTTCTGTACCTATCTATTTTGTGCCCTGGGCCCTTACCATGACGTGTTCAAATGTCAGGCGTGTGAGCGAGAAAGAGAGATATAGGTATAGTACACTATATAGCTCCATCCTTTTAACAGTTCAGTTTAGGTCGTCAAATGGACCGCGCTAAGAGTTCGTGGGAGGCCTTATATTGAAAAAACTATCAATTTTGTGTATATTTATATATCCTACACAAAATTGACAGTTCGTATTATGTTTCTTTTTGAAGTTGCAAATCATCTTATGACTTCTCCCGTATCACCCTAGAGATGGAGTGTGATGGTATGTCAGACTTTTACTGACTAAAACCACACCTATGTCCCTTCGGTTGCCCTTTGCGTCCTAGGACCACGGGGTCCCCTTCTAGAAGTTGACGCATGGCCCTAGTATGCTTTGGCCCTGCTGGGTTGATTGTTGGGGACCTTCGGTTAAAATAAAAAGAGTAGGTACTTATTACTAATGCAAAACATATGACGATCTGTAGCCCGATTCACGTAATGGAAAACCGTAACGATATCGTAGCGATTTGGTCTATCGTTTAGACCATTTCCGTATTCACATCCATCAATCGAGTTTGAACGACACCGATTTTAAAGTCGTTTGAAATTCGTCGATTTAAAAAAAAAATCTGTATTACATTATCCTGGTAGAATGCTTATTAATGTAACTAGAAATAAGTCGATAGATCGTGAATACCGCTTTTAGATAGGACTTCGATCGAACGACTATAAAACTTCAACGATATTTGGCTTGTTTGATTTTACGTGAATCAGGCTAGTGATATTGTTCGCGGGGCAAACTTGGCCAGAGATCACTCTAGATAGAGAAGTTTGTAAGGAGAAATGGGAGCCCTTTGCCCATCATTGGGACTGGGCTATTAAAAAAAATCGTAAATCCACATGGTGATTTTCCAGCTCACCGCGATTTGCAGCCATTGGTAGGTGTGCGTGTCAAGAGGTAAACACAGGTGTAATGGTCACGCGAACGTTACAATAGTTACAATTTGATTGTTTTAGACCGATATGGTACAATGTGGTGATAAATGCTTTTATGTATGTTGTAGTTGAGATAATAACACCGTATTGTTTCTTATTTGCTGGGTGTGACGTGTTTTCTTTTTGGAAATATGTATCATAAGGTCTGTTTCACTGCCTATCATTAAGTTTCCGCTAACTTAATAGATAATACAACTTACGTACCCCGGCGTTACCATATTTCAGGATTTGTCCTAAGATTTAAGGAATCTTCTTAGGGTTGCGGCTGAATTTTGCAAATTTCATGAAATCTCAGGATTTTTTGGAATTTTCAATAAAATACAGCTTAGGTACCTACAGTTAAAAGTTAAACCAGCTAAAATGAAATCAAAAAAAAAATTAATAAAAGGTTAAATAAACTAAAATTATTCTTTCTTTGGCAAAGGGGTTCCGCTGTCACCCCCAACACTTTGAGTACGATGTGTCACGCATGAATTAGATTTTCAGTGTGAAAAAATCTCAAACTATAAAAAATCTCAGGATTTTTCAATGAAAATGGGGCGTTTTCTCCGGACTTCTGATTTTTTATCTGATAACCCTAAACTTACGGGAATGGAGCAGTAAGTAAGCGAAGCAGTAACTTTATAATTTTGGTTTCTTCAAGGCTAGAGTGTGAATAGGCTCCTCATAAACTAGTGCGCCTTACCACCGACGATTGCATCACTGCTTACCATCAGGTGGGCTCGCAGTCAAGCACTAGTTTATATGATTAAAAAAAACTTTAGAAGCGGGTAAAACCATGGTGGGGAGGGGGGTTTATTTATTGTCTGTATTCATAAAACAAACGAAATCATTCCATTGTGAATCCTAAAAAAGACGACCTACCAAAAACACGAAGTGAGTCATCGACGTATAACTCAAAATCACATTGAATTGTGTTCAAGGTAAAACTTAAGCAAAAAAAACCAGTAAGCTTACCCGAATGCTAACTAAAGAAAGAACATGAACACAAAAATGTATGATGGGACTTTCAAAGATTATTTAGGGTTCCGAACCTCAAAAGGAAAAACGGAACCCTTATAGGATCACTTTGTTGGCCGTCCGTCTGTCTGTCTGTCTGTTAAGATCCTTTATCTCGGGAACGCGTGAAGGTATCGAGTTGAAATTAAAACCATATATTCAAGTCTACGGTCGCTTGAAGCTGTGAAAAAATCAAACTTCTGAAATAACGGAAAAAAAAAGATACGGCCGTTTATGCCAGAAAAAACGTATAGGTATTTAGACACTCTCAATGGATTCAAAATTTATAAGCTACTTCCCGTTGACCTATAATCCTGAAATTTGGCATGAAGTAAGGTCTTATAGCACAAGTATAGGAATAAATCTGAAAACTGTAAATTTGTTGTTACGTCACAATTCTTTTTTTATTGCGTTTTGTATAAATCTTCCGAGACTCTATTCCGGATTTGAACTATTTACATAGGTAAGTTTGTGCGAAACCCTCAGAGCGCGAGACCGACTCGCACTTGCCCAGTTTTTTATATTTAATAACGTCGATAACATTTGCATTTATCAGTAGGTATATCCTTTTCTCGTGCCTCAAGACAAGAAGTTTGGCAGGAAAATCGAAATACCCGTTTTGGAGATACCTGTTCACACAATTCGTAATCCAAAAATATATCTATATATGTATGTAGGAAACTTGATTCAACATGTTAATTTTACCAAACAGGTTCCGTAGTTGGGATCAGTATTTATGAAAGCACAAATTGACCTTATGGCGACCATTACACGGTCATGCAAGCGCCAATCAATACCATCAATCATGAATGATGGTTTTCGTCAATCAGTACTAAAAAAGGCAACCATCGCATTAGACGGTAGGTTTTTCGTCAATCAAAGCTTTGACTGATCTCTTTCGCATCACCCATAATCCCAGAAGGCTTCGACCCTGCTGGGCTCCTATCGGTTGCTGACATCTCGCTGAAACTTGGTCTTAGTCCGGACGATTACAGGACAGTCGGACGGCGAACTGCCTATTGCCTCGCGCGTGCGGCTGCCTCCTTTGCTAACAGTATAATGTAGACCTTCATCGATAACAATGAAGGAAATCGAGAGCAAAAGTCCTTGCCCTTACTAAAAATCTCTCTTTTCAAATTAAGAGTCAAGAATTGACCGTGATCACGTATTGATTGCTTAACAATCAACATTGTAAACATTCTAGCACATGATACGTGCTTCGCAACCTCATCGAAGCTATGCCATGACAAGTTATTATTTCTATTTTGAAATGGCCCTATGGAATAATTACTGCGACATGTGTCTATAATTATTTAACCGATAAAAAAATAGCATTGCATGTTTTACCGAAACCTTTGAGGACCGTAATCTACACTAATACTTATAATAAAGAGGTAAAGTTTGCTTTTTTATTTTTTTGTTTGTAGGAGGTAATCTCTGAAAGTACTGGTCCGATTGTTAAAATTTTTTCACCGACAGAAAGCTGCTTTGCTCTTGAGTGACATAGGCTATATTTTATGTACGCGGGCGAAGCTGCGGGCAAAAGCTAGTAGGTAAATACAAGGTGCAGTTTTAAAACTGCACAATATTTCAGGAGGTTGTAATAAAACTCATAAATAATCATGTAAAAAAACGATACCTGGTCAATAATCAGTAATACTTGTTATTTAATTTTTTAATTACACTAAACTAAATCGATTGATCGATGGCCGCGGGGGCGTGGCTAGGGTGTGGCGTGCGGAATGATGATTGGATGATACATTATTTATGAAACTATCGTTGCGAGTTAGTGTGTGTGAAAACGCCCTTTATTGTTCCGTGTTTGTATGTATGAAAAAAAGAGCGGTTATAAAAAAAAAAAAATTACCTACTTATTTTATTATTGATTCGGGTCGAGAATCACTAACATAATTACCTCCTGCAATATTTTGCAGCTTCAAAACGACACCTTGTATAAGGAGTAGGTATGTAAATTATGCAATTCCAATTGGTATGCGCGTTCATTGAATAGGTATTTTTGAGCTGAATAAAAGTTGCTGTGGCGCCACGCGTCAAATCTTAGTTTCCTCGAAGTTATTATCTATTTAACATTGTTAGTTTTTCCAAAAAATAAGTAATATCATTATTATTTATTTCAAGTACCAGAGACTCATTTAAGTAACATAATCATACACGTATACAGACAATATAATAATAATAAAATTACTTAAAATGTCAGTATTCAAATTAAATTCATTTGAATTGCATTGGATTAACATTATCGTTAGATTGAATTATCATTATTTTGCATCGACCATTGGATTATATTATGATTGGATTATTTGTGTAATAATTATATGTATTTCTGTGTTTGATGCTTCTAAGATTAATTGAATATTTATGTAGCCTCTATTGTTATTATTATCCTCAAAGAATGGCAACGTAAAACGATTTCCGCATTACCTTCTTTAAATATTATGATGATGCGGTTTACCGTGAAATCTGTCACCTTTTAGAATAGGTCAAATGAACGATTCAATCTTATAATCTTTTGCATAATAAACAAAATTTTTAAAGTCTAGAATTTTTAATTACTTACCTGAATTTTTTACAAAAGATAATAATTAAGTATTCAGACTGAGCAACTTCAATGTATATGACCAGGTCATCGGTCCACCTTGTAGAAAGCCTTCTAACGCTGCGTCTTTCGGTACGCGGTCGCCACTCCAGAACCTTTCGGCCCGATATCGACCATCCGTTCTACGAGCAATGTTCCCTGCCCACTGCTACTTATAAGTTTGGCGATTTTTCGTGATATATCGGTAAACTTGTTTCTCCTGCGGATATCTTCATTCCTGATGTGATCACGCAAGGAAACTTCGAGGGGTGACTGTAAGCCTTCTGATGAGGCCCAAAACTATTAAGCCCATAACTAGGGACTAGTAAGTCCTTAATAATAAAAAAGAAAATTAGAAATAGAAACGAAAAAATCTATTTGAAATGTTCCATTGTCTATTTACGGAGTTCTTTATACCAGGCCACTCAGTGAGCTTTGCAAAAAAAAAGTTTTTATGTAGGTACAAAGCACTGGCCACTTGAAATTATTTTGAAAAATTGGGTTATTTAAAAGTAAAAATAACATTGTTCGAAGTTTGAATTTCCCTCCATGATTTTTCGAGACCCAAATCAAATTATCGTGTCTTATTTAAAAAATGGATCTGCATCGAGAACATTTGGATATGCGAATGAAGAACATCCTACGATTAAAAAAAAAACCGGCATTTCTTTCGTTGATGAAGCAGTTAGTGACTAAGATGGTAACAATACATCTAAGTAACATGTACCTATCATAATTACTCATCATGAATACAAAGAAGCATCAAGTTGGTAGTGACCGAGGAAATATCCGTGATCATGACGTGATCAGAAACAATTTAACGGAAGGAAAACCTTTGTTTTTATTAAAAACTAACTTTTGTCCGTGGCTTCGCCCGTATAGGTACATGAAATATAGCCTATGCCACTCAGGAATAAAGCAGCTTTCTATCAGTGAAAAAATTTTAAAAATCGGACCAGTTCTTTCAGAGATTACCTCCTACAAACAAAAAAAAACAAACTTTACCTATTTATAATATTACTAGTATTTGCCCGCGACTTCGCCCGCTTACATAAAATATAGCCTATGTCACTCAGGAATAAAGCTGCTTTCTATCTGCGAAAAAATTTTAGCAATCGGACCAGTACCTACTTCCAAAGATTACCTCCTACAAACAAAAAAAAAACAAACTTTACCTCTTTAATAAATTAGTGTAAATGTGTTGATTAATTAATCAAAAATATTAATGGCAGCAGGCATAAAGCTAACTTTATTTGAGGTAAAGAGACAACACGAAACAACGATTATAGAGAGATCAAAACTATATCCGGCTAATGCCATGCTTTTGGAAAAAAAACCAATATCAATTCTGATATTACATCACTGAGACGCACATTCAAAACATCACAAATCGCAACGTATCATAACAGATCGTAAACAAAGATAAAATAAAACAACTTTCAGTATTCTTCAAAAATCGTGCAATAAGTATGGCCAGCGCCAGAGAAGACAGAAAAAAGAACCACCATTGAACTTTTGTGTTGTGTGAAGATAATAATATTAAACAAATAGAGAAAGAAAGGAAAGAGAGGAAAAGAAAGGAAAGAGATAAAAGAAAGGAAATAAAGGAAAGAGATGAAAGAAAGGAAAGACAGGAAAGAGATGAAAGAAAGCAAAGAAAGGAAACAAAGGAAAGAAAGGAAAGAAAGGAAAGACAGGAAAGACAGGAAATACATGAAAGAAAGGAAAGGAAAAAAGAAGGGTGTCTTTCTTTAAAATGATGATTAACCGCGTTCTGATAACTATTGCAACAAAATTTTGATTATAAATATTTTAGTAGCTCTAAAGTCTAAACGGTCACGTCTTTAAGTCATATGAAACATATCGGTTTCACCATTAGATCTCTTATCAGGCAGGAACATAATCAGCTCGTCTCAAATCTTATCTAGAGTTACTTCATTTTGTCAAGTGTCTACTGGACAAGTTGATGACCTTCGATTGTCTGATAGTCATTGACAGTCCGCCATCTTGGAGTACTTTCCCGTCATACCAACATGTGTTTCATACGCATGCAGATTTCTTCATCTTGACCCAATTGGATGGGAATTACAATTCAGTAGAATTATATCAAGACAGGCGTCATGGATTGATGGACTTTGTTTTAGAACGTGTAAGGAAATAGTACATTTTGATACAAGTGCAAGTTTGTCATTTCGACCAAGGCGAAATTCACACGAGCCGTAGGCGACTGTGTTATGGTGCCGAGGGCTTTTTTCATTCCTAATTTCGTCACGGCCAAGTGACGAAATAGGAATGACAAAAGCCCTGGTTGTGCTAAATTAAAAAAAAACAAATACGAGGGTGATAAACATGGCATGTTGAACCTAATCATAGTGCGATAAGAGCCAGTTTTCGAGTAAGTGTATTGAAAATATATTTACAAAATTAATACGCATATAGCAACTGACAACTACCACTATTTTCTTTAAGTCGAAAATGAATAGGACACTTCTAGGCATTTGTGGTCCATCGTCGACCATAGTACAGCTTTACACCATCGGGTGAGTGATATAGTGATCAAACGCGAGCCTATCAATAATGCGTCGGGCCTTGGTACAGGCCATGGTCCGGAGCGAGGAGGAGTGGCAGGCGGTCGCCTCCTCCTGCGAAGCAGTAGTGCAAAGGAGGAGCCGACCGCATCAGGCAACGGCGCTCATAGCGCCCCAGGGATTCCGATCCCGATTTCCGGCCACCATAAGCGCATGCTTGCGGACGGCGAGCAATGGGTAGCTCGCTGTCCGACCGTCCGAACCGAGCCCAAGTCGTTGACGGCGCGCACTGTTCCCGCTCGCCTCAAGGAGTTGTCAGAACAGCAGGCCCCAGCTGGGTCGAAGCCTTTGTACTTGCTCCGTGGTCGAAGCATACTGGGGCCAGGGTTAGCTCCGAAGAGTAGTTCAGCCCCGGGATGAAAGGCAAGAAGGAACGGGGTGGGTTTTTTAGTCAGTAACAGTTTAACACTATCTCTCGCTCCGCCCAAGAGCGAGGGGATGTTTTTACCCACCAGTTTAGTTTCAGAATCTATAGCAAAGAAAATAAAAGTGATCATTTGTTGACCTAAAGAGCAGTCAGGGTGTATAGTCAAGGTCACGATCTGATCTTTTTCTTCCATGGCAACACATGCAAAAATATAATCAGATCGCTATGAGACGATAACATGCGAACTACATAATATGATTGATTACTTAGCTGTGATTTTTATCATGAAAGTTAACAGCGCTAGATTCTATCGGGTTGAAAAATTGGTTAGAAGTATACCGGCAGAAGTCGTTTTATTTTATCTATTTCATTTAAAAATAAGTCTATCAATCTAGGCTAGTGTTTTCCAAATATTTTTCTGCCATGGCCTAGTCATTTCTATTTTTTCACTACCGTTTTGTGAGTCCACTCTATATTTTTAAGCATGGATGTTATGGAGTTAGATGTAATAAACGTTTCATAAATGCCCATGTAGGCCTATATGACCGAAAATTCGAAGACATGAGACATCTACCAATCTGAACTGGGGTGATATTCTCTAAGAAAACAGCCTTGAGCGCAGCGCTGGCCGCAGCGACGAAATCCAAATAAGTGCATTGGATTAACAACCCAATGATCCTTTACATTGGATTGTTAATTCAATGTTCTGCGCTCACGACTAGTCGCTGTGGCCAGCGCTGCGCTCAAGGCTGTTTTCTTATAGAATAGCACCCCTGGTCCCGCTTGGTGGATAAGCCCATTTCCTTTCCTAGAGAGTTACCGATATTAAAGTTTTGGGTAGATTCGCATAAAGGCCTCGTCTAACACAGTTTTTTTCGTTTGTTTTGCGGTGATTTTGCCCAACCAAGCGAGCGATAATCTAGACTAGAAATAAAAAACAAATCCTGCTATTTATATTTTTACTTCTAAGTATAATTTGAGAATTATGTTTTATATTTTATTTTTGATGTAGTACTATTTATATTTGATGATGAACTAACGTAGCTATATGTATAAGAATTACTAACAGATATTGTGGACCAAATGTTGTCTTATTAATAAATTATTATTAATATCCATAATATATCGTATCGCATCGTATCGTATATTCGTATCCACATTCGAAATTTCATATCGTAATATCCCTGCTTTTAACTACACATTTTTTTGTTACATATGACTTTTCGAATTTTAACCCAATATTTACCGAAAAGCTCGAACTATATTAGACCGACGACGCGCACGTAGACCACAACTGCTTTACCTACCTACGTAGAACGACGTCGGTCGCGTGGCGTGGATTAGGGCCTTATCATACTAGCGGATTGCGAGCGTCCTCAAAGCGGAGCGGGCGCGCAACGAATACGTTACGGGCGCGCAACGAACACGCCACGCATGCGCAGCGAATTTATTGCGGATACGCAACGAGATCCGGCAACGAGATGCGAGTCTCCGGCCACCTTCGAAGTAACAAAGCCAAAAGCAGTGTCTCCTCGTCGGAATCCATTTTGTTACTGAGTGTATTATACGTCGGTAACTTATACAAACACGCGTTGAAAAAGTTGCGAATTTCCACGTATCCGCGACGTCTTCGGTGCGCAGCCGCGGCGTGTTCGCGACGCATTCGCTGCGTGCCCGCCCCGCCTCGCAGCCGCTCGCAAATCGCTAGTGTGACAACGCCCTTAAGTGTAGCTCTACAAGTCTAGTTTCCTTAAAAAACGCATGAAGATTGACCCGCCCAGTAGCCCGATTCACGTAATGAAAACCGTCACGATACCTTAGCGATTTAGTCGTTTAGACCATTTCCATATTCACATCCATCAATCGAGTTTGAAAGACACCGATTTAAAAGTCGTTTGAAATTCGTCGATTTTAAAAAAAAATCGATCTGTATTACATTATCCTGGTAAAATACTTATTAATGTAACTGGAAATAAGTCGATAGATCGTGAATACCGCTTTTGGATAGGACTTCGATCGAACGACTATAAAACTTCAACGATATTTGGCTTGTTTGATTTTACGTGAATCAGGCTACAGATCGGCGTACGTGGCACCCTTGTGCGCGGTGTAGTTCTACCTCTAACTTCATAAATAAATCCAGTCAAATAAACACAGCCTGAGTCATAGTAGTACTATTATTAATTAAAACAAAAGACCTCATTCAATAGTGTTATTATTATTCGCAAACAGGTGTTATATCGTCAAAGGGATCTTTATTTGTTTTCTTTACAGTTGAAACAATCAACACTGTAATCTAGACAGTACAAGCACATATTGCAAATACTTTTTTCTTTATTTATTTTCAAAATCGTAGTAAACGTTAAATTTTTAAGCTAAAAACCACAAAAGACTAATGGTTTTATATATTGCTAGTGAGTTCGGAATAAATTGAATTATAAATAGATTAAATAATAGGTAAGTAAAGTAAGTTTTACATTTAAGATAGAACTACACTGCGCACACGTGTGCCACGTACGCCGATCTGGGCGCGTCGGTCTCCATACATTTTATATGGAAACTAGACTTGTAGAGCTACACGAGATCCACGCCACGCGACGTCGTTCTATGTACAAATCAGGCGTGTTACACGTGCGCTTCGGTCTAATGTAGTTCTAGCTTTAAAGATGGCAGCGATTACGGTTGTTACGAAATAAGTTTTTTTTGTGTTGTGAGTCTATGATGATAAACTGTTCAGCCTTTAGCATTTATAAATATCCAATAACATGCAAAAAATATTAAAATGAATGTGAAGATTATTGCATCTGTCTATTATTATAATTATTATTGATTGCCTATTTCACAATCTGTTGGAGAATTCATTTAAAATTGTGATAAAATGGACAGGTTCTTTTTTTATTAATCATTACTATTAATTAACCGTTACTATTATTTTGTAACTAGAAATTAATATAACTTAATAATATCTGTGGATGACGCACACCACAATAAAATTTAAAAGTTTTTTTTGAGTTTGTTGGAGCGAGAGGGAGCATGCCAGTCTTTTACAGACTAAAATCACATCTGTATAAGGACACAGGTGAGGTTAGTAAAAAGGGCAACTGAAGGTTACGTTCAAGGAGCGTGCGTTTTGTTTTCAGAATTTTCCCGCGGCTCTAGCGAGATACAGCTGTAGTTTTGAGTTCACAGAACTGTAAAACAGTAGGTACACTATAAAACAATGTTGTTTTAACATACTTAG
Organism: Mythimna ferrago; assembly: GCA_910589285.2. Lineage (NCBI taxonomy): Eukaryota > Metazoa > Arthropoda > Insecta > Lepidoptera > Noctuidae > Mythimna > Mythimna ferrago. The sequence goes on along the minus strand of OU342686.1, from coordinate 22,282,707 downwards.
GTATTTAAACAAATTACACTTGTCACACGTCATGTGTTTATTAGTATTCAAAAAACTTATAAATAGGCATGATTTATTACAAAAGCTTTTTGTGCTAAAAATAGGACCCGCCAATTTAGTTTTACGACGCAAAATACCTACCATGGAATTTACCTCCACCGTATAACATAATAACTAAGCTTGATTCTTATCGACTTTTTCCTATTGAAGTAGGAAAAAATACGAACGCACCGATATGTCTGTCTGCGTTCTTTTTCTTCTCGAATCGATGGTGTTTTTTTCCTCATAGTTTTTGGGTCCAGTAGATTGCCACGTTTATAGCGGCGTCAGTGGCTTTTAGGTCTTCCAGAGTACAGATGTATGGATATTTTGGGCACTCTATTAAGTGTGCCATCGTCTGGTCAGGAGCACCGCACTCGCACTGGGTGCTGGAGAGGTCTACATCCTAAAGGGTTACCAGATGATTGTAAACCAACGCCCAAACCAAGATGACCTTGCTATTTTCAAACCGTGTAGACAGCAGTTATAATCCATGACTTAAACGCCCTTAAATTGGGAGGCGCATTTTTCCAACCACCGAACGTTGGCGCGTGGTTTACATCCATTTACCCGCAACACAATACAAGGTCACCTTGGTTGGGTCGTTGGTTTACATCCATCTGGGCGCCCTTTCATTCATAATAATTTATATCGAGTCTTATCAGTATAACATCGTAACAGACAGTTGGCGCTTATTGCTAGAAGAGGAATTTTCTTTTCTAATTAAAATATTTATGATAATATAGTTCTAAAAATATTAACGACCTTGTTATTCATAAAACTACTGATCCAAAGAATATACACTATTTACTAATATTACCTACTTTAAAATCTTTAGGTCTTTTAGTCAGTAAGAGTCTGACACTATCTCCCGCTCCGCCCAAGTGCGAGGGATGTCATTTGGCTGTTTTTACCCACCAAAAAAAAAGCCTCGCAAAAAAGCTTGTTAGACAGACATGTCCTGCCCAGTCCCATTCATGGGCATGCATGGGCAGCTTTTTGAGCCACATCAACGTACTTTTTAATTAGAAAAGAAAAAAACCTAACTGCGAAAATCGCTCACGACATTCTTTCTGAAAAGGCTCGATATTGATTACTATAATTATTTATAAACTAAGTTTTATACGAAGACATTTTGAGCTAAAAATAGTATCGGCCAATTATTAATTTATGGTTCAACGCACGAAATAGAATCTCTTGCGTTATTTCCGCATGTTACCGCCTTCTAATTTTGAATTCTAGAAGAATGAACGGAATAACCAGTATTTTTTTATGAGTTTATTGTATTTCGTTAAGCCCACAATGTGAACCAAGATTTACGTTTGCCACAGGCAGGCGCGACGAAATAATGCGACAATCGTTTTAATTAATTTATTAGAATAATAAAAACATTATTATGTATGTGTTATTAAATTAAAGATTAAATAACTAAATGACACCCAGGCGCTTCTTCTGTCAGAATCAGGTGCAGGAAGTAGAAGAAAAGTTTTTGAGACGATTCTGCCACAAAATAGATAGGTACAGAAGTCAATCTACATACAAAGCAAGCTCGAGCAACGCACACATAGACACCGCTCACGGATACGACATCTCGGTCGCGTCTCGGCTCACTCGTCGAACAGTTCCGGCTCATACGCTCATTAGTGTGCGTCCACCGAGCGTAGGTATAAAAAGTGAAGTACATACATGAGATTGTCTTCTGTACCTATCTATTTTGTGATTCTGTTATTAGTGGAGAAAATAATTCCGTAACTTCCGCTTAAATGCATGTCTGATCACTATCATCATACACGTCAGAAATGAAACTTCGTAACAAAAACGATATTGCTTAATCTGTCAATGTTACATCGCAGTCGAACAACTTACAATTTGTTATCACAGGGCCATCTAAAGGTACTCATAGGATACTGAAACAATGTATTCACAATACATTTATTTGTCTACATACTTCAGTTGGCTAGACTAATGTAAAAATAATGACTGAGCTGCTGTCAAAGTGGTTTAGTGGCAGTTAAAAAACGTTTAAAATATAAAACGACTGAAAACCGTCAGGTAGGTACCGCGGCGACCATGGAGGCCACATTAATACTACTAACTTGCAAACTGGCAAGATACACTTTTAAGATTTATGTTTTAAAACAAGCTCAGGGAATTATATTCGAAACTAGATTTGATTGGTCTTGGTCATAATCATAATAATCATAATCGTTTATTAACTAATATGGGTAATTACATAAAGTTGTTGAAAATATAGTTGTTTAGTTATAGACGTAGTTTTTATATAAAACATATTACAAAGTGCTTCATAAAATTTATTTATAGATAGTATAAGCCTTTCATTTGCGTCTTTTCCCCCTACAGTACTTACTTGAAGCGAGGAGGAAGTTATATTTGTAATGCATTATAGATTATATACTAAAATATATTGTACACTAGCTCGTGCCCACGACTTCGTCCGCGTCAGACCCATAAAACAGCACAACGCTAACGCTAAAATTTTAAAGTTATTTTTTTGCGCGCAACCCTAATTATTCTTCTAATATAAAAATAGCCTGAATAACTCCTTATAACTTTAGCTATTTACCTGTAAAACTCCCGTAAATTTCGGTCCAACCGAAATTTCGGTCCTGCCGTTTCGGAATTTAGCCGGAAATGACAGACAGTATAAAAAAATAAAAATTCCATAGTTGGTAAAGATACGAGGTATACTAAAAATCTATATTTAGATATTACAAACAGACAATGCAACTACCTATATATTTTTTAAGTACCTGTATGTGATTGCGTCACCGCGTTTTTACCGAAATTGTTGTAGGTACTTACCTACTGAAATAACAATTGCTTTGAAGTTCAAACAATGTCGCAGTGTGATGTCGCATCTGTCTGCGATCACCTTTGTTTAAAAAGTTCCTGACATTTTTAACCATTTTCACAAACAATTTAGTTCCACTTATCTCCACTACATAACTTTAATTTCTTTAAAGTATTTCTATAGATACTAATATTATAAAGCTAAAGTTTGTTTGAACTAGCTCATCTCAGAAACTACACGTTTGAATTGAAAAATTCTAAGGGTGAGTTGCACCATTTAACTATAACGATAACCAAACCTTAACCAGCCGTGAAACGGCCGCCTATTGGTCAATTCGACGATTTGACAACTGTTAACGGCTTTGTTATAGTTATAGTTAAATGGTGCAACTCACCCTAATAGTTTTGGATGACTGTTTATCAAAGGTTAGGTTATACAACATTATTTTTAGTATATGCAAAATCTGAATATAGTTGGTTAAGAATCAGTAACTGAATGGATTCCAATAGTTTTTACACCATGTTATATTTTCCCCCAAAAAAATTTACGGCAGGTCATAGTTGGCATTAGGCGCCAGCGCACAGCTGGGTAAGAGTGCAAACTCCCTCACCCGGATGACCCGGGGACCATATGTTAGAGCAGGCAACCAGGTAACATAACAAGGTTATAACTTTGTGGTTTTTCATCATAGAGTTATGTACCTACATAAATTATTTACAGAAAAATATCTACTAGATACGTACCTACTTCGGGTTTCGCATAAATACTAAAACTAATATTTGATAACATCTTCTTCTTCTTCTTCCTGCCCTTATCCCATATTACTTGGGGTCGGCGCAACATGTTTTTTTCTTCCATTCTGTCCTGTCATCCGTCAAACTGTCACTCCCTTTTCTTTCATAAATCATTCCTCACACAATCCATCCATCTAATGTTGTATAACATCACGCTGCAATTAATAGTCGAATGATAGTAAGTAACCAAAGTAGCGGGTGGAGCCATAGAGCACAGCTAGTAGAACATAAAATAAATAGTAAGATAGATATAGGTACATACCTATGATACCGACTGTTGTCAAATCCAGTTTTATTATCTCTAAATACCTATCTTAAACACATTCATTTATTATTCTTAAGTGCTAAAAGACAATGCAGCTAGCCTTGGCCATAACTTTAAAAGTAAATAGGTACGTAAGTAAACATAAATAGATATACTAAGACAAACACTTAAAAAAAGAACTTAGCAGGAAAGGAATTATATAAATATAATAAATTGGTACTAACCTAACAAACAACCATATATATCATACGAAATAAAAAACTAAACCCAAAATATTACTCTCTCGAACAAGCGATTAATTGTGTTTTATTCTTCTAGAAATAGTTTTTTATTAGTACCATAAACCTAACTTAATGGTTGGTCCGACTGCCACGCACAAGTCACAACCAATTACGAGAACGAATTTGGATTGTGGAACGAACCCTTAAGGGTCTTTAGTCTTTGACGTGACGTGACACTAAATGGCAGAGGTTGAATTACACATTTCGAAATAGTGATGCAGTTCGTTGCAGCCAGTGCTTACAACGGAAAGATGGGAGGGAAAATCGGACATAATGATATTGCGAAAGTAATTAATCGACTGTTGACTTAACTAGCAATGAATACCGCTAATCACTGTCATGGTTGAATGATTCACAAACTATTTAGTACCGGCAATTTGTTTTACATAAGCAACTGGGTAAGATGAGCGTGTAAAAAACCTTACGTAATAGCTATTAAGGTATTGAATGAGGCCAAAAACAGATTATATCAATTACTAGCTTTTGCCTGCGGCTTCGCTCGCGTACATACAATTATGTCACTCAAGAATAAAGCAGCTATCTATCGGTGAATAAAAATTAGCAATCGGACTAGTACTTCCATAGATTACCTCCTACAAACAAAAAAAAACTGGGCAAGTGCGAGTCGGACTCGCGCACTGAGAGTTCCGTGCAAGCTACAATTCCCGAATGGAATTTCGAAGATTTTCCAAATTGCAACAACTTTACTGTTTTCAGAGTACGGAACACTAAAGAAACATAAAAAGAAACATTACCTCTTTATAATATTAGTGTAACACAAGTGACCTATAATGATAGCTGACATAGCCTGTATACTTCCAGATGATAGAACAGATGGTCGCTAGAGCCGAAAAGTTCTAAAATGGCGTACGCGTACTGGAAGATACCTACTGGGCCCGCGTGGTGTATTACGGCCCCATTTCCTCTCCTAGAGAAGATACCTTAGCCCCAGCAGTGGGCTTGCGGACGACGAACAATGGGTAGCTCGCCATTCGACCGTCCGGTAACCGTCCGAACCGAGCCCAAGTCGTCGACGGCGCGTATTGTTCCACAAGCACCTCAAGAAGATATCAACAAATCGAAGGGGCCCAACAGTGTCGAAGCCTACTGGGGCCACAGGTAGTGTGAAAGTGAAACCCGGAGCCCTGGGACGAGGGTAAAGAAGGAACAGGAGTGAGTTGACACGCCCTCCCGCTCCGTTCAAGGGCGGGAGATGTCATTGGATGATTTTCCCACTTAAAAAAAAGCCTCAACCGTGGGAACATTCTAAAATTGATTATGTTATGCTATGGTAACGTACACGTATGCTTAAAAAATGAGGGAGATGCCCAGCAGTGGGCTTATTTGTAAGAGTTATTTATGCCAGGGTCTAGAGAAAGCGTATTTAACAATACCATTACTACGAACCGTAACACAGAGTGATCTTTTGTGACATTTGACAATGACAACCCGCTAAAAACAGCCACTGCATAATTAGGTATGTGACTCAGACACCTACTTTATATCTTTCTGTTGTCTTCAGAGCTTCCTAGAACTCTAAATTTAACTCAAACTCATAGCGTTATGTCATTTTAGCACTTTTGAATCGGTAGTCTTTGGTCAGTAGATATTATAAGTTGTAAGCTGAAATTATATGCACCACGTGCATCAATAGACTTACTAGTAGATAATTAATTTATCTAGAAGTGCTAAATTTTTATTATTCGCTTGGGATTTAACCTTTCGAATACCGTAATTAGAGACACAATAGAAAGACAATGAGAGAGCGAATGGCGGCGTTCGCTTGGGGTTTAACCCGTTGACTGCCGGAACGCAGATCTACGCGAGACACAATGGCTTTTTAATTGTGTCTCTAATTACGGCATTCGAGAGATTAATGAATAAAGATGGCTTACGTTTGACCACTATCTCAAACTCAAACAAACTTGATATTTTCTTATTGAGATAGCATTAAGAACTGTTCCTAAAAGATACCTAAAAACAGACTTAAGTTTGTACTTATCGATCGACACATTTTATTACTTGGGCTAACGACACTGTTACGCCCTGTGAATTTTATAAGACCCATTCTTGATTCTTGAATGAAATACTCTCTCAACTGAATCTCGAAATATTTGATTAGGAAAATAATCGTAGTAGGTCATTCCCGCTACGGCCGTAGCCACTGACTACGCCGTTCGTAGCACTACGTAGCATAGCATCAATTTCACGCATTGCATTTTGTTTTTTCATTTTTTAAAGCATTGACTGCATACTAACATCTTTCGTTTAGTCGTAATTACAATCATTAGGTAGTAAGCGCGTGCATAACCAATGAATATTAATGATTCAGCTACCCGCAGTGAGATGATAGCTAATATTTATTTACAAACCTTTCATGACCACGTGCGACTCCAATCCTTGACATGCATTACGTATATCAATTTAAACAACAACAAAAAGCCATTTCGCAAGCTATTTATCAACATAATACTAAATATCTTCAATTTAGAATAACATTATCGGAACAATGCCATGCATATCGAGTTATCGGTAGAAAACCGAAATTGGTGGGCACCTCTATTTCGAAATTAGAGCGTACGTGGACGCGAAGAGAAAAACCGATAAAAAAAAAGGTTTTATTATTGTTGTTTCATAACCGATATTGTAATAGCGATATGTAAGCCGGTCAAGTGTGTGCAATGGCCTTAGAACGAACAATGTTACATTATCATAATTACTTGCCTAACATTTAATGATAAATAATTATTGCAACAGACAATTAATCGCTTGGCTGAATCATTGATTCCTGTGCTTAGGGAAGTAAAGGGCCTTTGTTTTTTTTTTTTTTATGCCAACTGTCAAACAATCATACTGCCAGGTTTTGGCGGGATTTATTCGAATGAAGTTGAATTGCTGTTTTAAATATTCGCAAGTTAATTTCATAATGCGATGCAAAATTGATGTAGTTTTGTATGTCGAGTATCTGTAGGACTAGACAATACGTGAAATCATTGACCCAGGTGCGATCTCGATAACATGAGCCAAGAATTAATTATTATACTATTGACTACTTCAGCCAAGTTTGCTGAGAAGGTTGACTTGATAATTTGCTGTCTAATAGGAAGTGCAATAACAGTCAAATACGAACTAATTGCAAAAACATTAGAATATGTTTCATCTGCATCCTAATGAAAAACAGCTGCAGCTGCATTAAAAGCTAATTATTTGCAAATTAATATTTTGAAAGTAACAATATCTTTATTGATTTACTGTCGTTTCGTGATAAAAGTTCTTGCAACTTAACTCGCCATTACCAAATAAAAGTACCACCGCGGTAATTTCTGCCTGACCACTTAAATTTTTTTTCGCTTGAATCCTGCGGCGCAGCGCCAAACCAAACCCTTAGAAGTTGCGAGCGCAAGCAAAAATGAACTTAGCGGTGGTCAGGCGGAAGTATCTTTGATGGTAACTAACATTATTCATTTAAAGGATTTGAGGCACGAGGGCAGGTCATCTTTTCAAAGATATTACTCACCAATTGATCGACACTTTACGTGACCAAAGGGCTACCAAGTTGTTTGCCCAAAGAATTAGCTTTGCCATTCATTATGAAATTCTGCCTGTCTTAATTCTGGGCACGTTTCTTGCATGTCCAAATGACAGCGATGTGGATGAGTAGGTACCTACTTTGATGCCTGTGTACTTGTTTTTGTATATATTTAAAGGCACATATACGAATATACGTAGTTAGGTGTCTTTAAATCAAGAGTAAATAGGTTACTTTTAAGCAAGCGTGCCCCATCTTCGGCCACATCATCGCTTACCATCAGGTGAAATAGTGATCAGACGCGTGCCTATCAATAATGATAAAAAATACTTGTAATACTTAAATAATAACTATATTAAAATTTAGTTTAGTTTTTATTTATTTTTGCTGATGCTGGCTAACTTGCTTGTTCATTGTTTTCTCTTTTTTAAACTTTATAATTAATTACTCCGTTTTTTAATTCTGTCACTCACGTTTAAAAGCCGCCGTCTATGCTCTATCTCTTTCACACCCTTCCTGTTCTCGCTCTCACACTTTTACGCTTCATTTCACACATCGTTGTAACGTTCCGTTTATCCATCCTATTACATATTTTATGTAAGTATCGACGGCCTATATTAAAGGTACCTAATTTATTATTTATTTAAAATGCAAATCATTGATGTGACTCAAAAGGCTGCCCAACTTAAATGGCAGGACATGTCTGCAGCATGTCTAAGGCCCGGCGCCCACTATCGGTGGGCATCGGTGCGGCTCGGTAGAGCTCGAGCGCTTTACGCCGGCTTCGAGCGGCTTAGGGCGCCTTAGAGCTCCGTCGGGCGACTTCGGGCGGCCTCGGCAGCCGTAAGCATGGCTAAGGATGCCGAGGCGGTCTTCGGGTAGCTCGGGTGGCATTTTCGGATCAGACACGTCGCAGAACAGTCATTTCGATCACCGCACGCGCCTTCATTATCGTATCGTACAAGTAGACGCAAAATAACTGGGCAGTCCTGAACATAGGCTCTGCGAACTTCTGCGCATGTACATTCGTAAAGAAAACTGTTATTGGCATTTTTTTTTTAACCAAAATACTAATAAAAATGTCCTAATACCAAGTAAAAATAAAATAAATATCAAAACAATTTGAGACTAAAAGCTACAAAAATAACTTATGAATAAACACTTAAACAAAAACAAACTTAAAAAAAAACTAAACAAAAACAAAACAATATAATAATAACAACAATCCACGAAAACTTTTGTAACCGCCTGTGCTCAAGATAGAGATGGCAACACCATTATGCACCATTATAAATACACACACATAACTGTTTTCACGGAACGTTACGAGTGACTGCTCTGCGATGTTTCTGCAGCCAGAACTATTCTTAGGCTACCCAAAATCAGCTACGGCGTCCTTAGGCGTGTTTACGACTGCCGAGGCAGCTCTCAGGCGCCCAAAGCCGCCCGAAGTCGCCCGACGGAGCTCTAAGGCGCCCTAAGCCGCTCGAAGCCGGCGTAAAGCGCTCGAGCTCTACCGAGCCGCACCGATGCCCACCGATAGTGGGCGCCGGGCCTAACGAGCTGTGGGCGCGTAAAACGCTGGATTGGTGCCCACACGCAGCAACGCGGGGCCGAGGCAGACCACGAAGGAGATGGCGGGACGACCTGGATGGCTTCCTTAAGAATAGTAGGTAATGAGAAAGCGAGGAACCGTGATCGTTGGAATGAGTGGAGGGAGGCCTTTGCTCAGCTGTGAGACAATATGGGCTAACTATAAAAATATAATAATGTTTCCAGGTAGGTAGTTATTATTTTTAAATCAACAGAACCAGTTTGAAACGAGAACTAAATCAAGATTAAAACGATAATATAACCTCTTGAAAATAGGACTTTTTATTATCGAAGCGAATAATAATAAAACACTACACATTCGTCGTACTAAATGGAAAATTATGACAAAATGAACAGAACAATACAAATATTTTTTTAAAAGAATGGTATAATGGTAACGTAATCATAGCATGACTAACTATAATAAACATTTATAAATGTGAATAGTTCTGTTTGCCTAGATTTTATTTATGTAAATAGTTTTAATACCAAATAGGTTCAATAGTCTATGTAGAATAGTTGGACTATAAATGCATTTTATTTGAGGTTATAAAATCATCAAATCGTACCCTTATTGCAAAAACCAACTATCTGCATTTTTATACAAATTATGTTAATTATAACTATCGATTCGTCTCATCAAGACGAATCTGCAAGTGAAACTGGTTTTTAGCTACATTATGACACTTATTTACCAAAATGGCTTCGGTAAAAGGTAAACAATCTAAAGATTTGATCGAATATAATTATATAACATAATAATACAAAAATGCAGATAGTTGGTATTTGCATCAAGGGTACGAAATAAACTTTTCCTGCTCTGGGTGAAGTGAGAGGCGTCAGACTTTTACTGACTAAAATCCACCCGTGTCTCTTCATCTGCCCTTGCGTTCTATGGGCCTTACCCTGACGTATTAAAATGTCAAGTATGCGAGCGAGAAAGAGGGATTGAGCAGATTGAGCTGCATCCCTTTCCAGTTCAGCTTGGGTCGTCAAAAGGATCGCGTTATAGCTCGTGGTAGGGCGTCAGGGTCGCGGTGACTAAATCAAACGCTTTGACTTGACGGTTTCTTTTTCTTTTGGCCTCGCATAATTTGTGCATTCAACCAGTGTGAAGTTTAAAAAGAATATCTTTTATTTTCGGTTAAGTAGGTAACAGTAATTTTGTGTACCTTCAGAATACAGATGTAACTGTGTTAATTGCAGTATTTGTCAGCAAATGTATCGAGTCTAGGCGCGTCGGTCTCTAATACATTTTAAGTGGAAACTAGACTTGTAGAGCTGCACTTGATCAACGCCACGCGACGTCGTTCTACGTACAAATCAGGCGTGGTCCACGTGTACGTCAGTCTAATGTAGTTAACTGCCTTCTCGGCAAGCTTCGCTGATGTAGTTAATTCTACAATAACATTCACAACTACATTTTACCGAAACCACGCCTTTTTCAATGATTCCTCATATTGTCCTGCTATGTAGACACTTCCGATACAAAACTACACCAATTTTACATTACAATATCCACTAAGAATCTCTTTGTAAACAATTAAAAAACAGCCACTAAACTTTACTCGAAAAAATCCCGCCAAACAATCGACGTATTGTCGGCTTAGAATTAAAATAATGAAGTTTATGCATGAATGGTGACTTTGGTATAATTTATTTAACATTTTTCCCTATTTATTTAAACATTTTGTCTTAATTAAATTCTACTCTACAAAATACTTAACTAACTATAAACACAATAAAATAAAAAAAATAAAAAAAAACCTACAATATCTAAAAACAAACTAAAATATGGCGTCAAAAACTCTTCCACATCGCTATCGACTGGTAATGTGGCCAAAAGACTGGAAGCATTTCCACGCTGTATGGCAATGCTATTATCCTCAGTCTGAAGTAAAAGCCAGCCCTAAATTCTGATATCAACAATAAAGAGTTTTTCCTATTTTAATGTAACTAGATTACCTAATTACAAACTGTTCTAATAACAAATAATAATTAATCAAATGACAGAAAAATGTCCCATTGTTTCTTTCACCAATACCAAATAAGAGGACACAAAGTCTAGCCAGACGACTTTCATTGATTAATTACTATTAATTACCTATTTTACAAACAAAGTGACAGTCATGAATGGTTTAACCCTGACGTAAGCGGTTAAAGGGTTAACCACCTACGTCAGACATATCTGACAAACACTCCTGCTTATATTCCACCAGGGTCGTATATCTACGACCAAATACTCTCAGCAGCTCTAATGTCACCTATGGGATTGAAAAGCTAAACGAAATGGAGTACTCAGTCGCAATCACTCGACCTTAGTGAATAGGACGCCAAAACACTTGTCGGACTAATCCGACACGGGAGGTTAAAGGGTTAATAACAATTTGTCACAGATAATGGAATTTATGACAAAACTAACTCACTCGGCAAACGTTGTTCTGCCATACAAATGATCAACGATAAAAATAGGGGTCGGGGGGTATTAGGGTAAATTTACACCAAAAATATCGGAAGCCGTTTCAGAGGAGTTCGATAAAATATACTGACACAAACTTTAAAAAATGGAAGAGGTTCATCGAAATCCACTTCGAAGTGTTTTGTTTTCGAAACAAAGGTTATTTTTTGCAGAAACAAGTAGTAAGTATGTATCCAGAAATATTATATTAATATTTTATCAATAGTCTAGAAAAGGCTGAAAAATGGGGAAATCACAGTTCATCAAAAAATTCGTCCACATCGATGTCAGTGGGAAAAGTGCCCAGAACGCTGGCAGCATTGCCACGCTGGATGGCAATGCTGATTCGTTGACTGAAGAAGAGTCCAGCCCTCTGGTCACTATTATTATTTTAAGTTTGTATATATATTATATACCTAGTGATTATTTATTATTAATCTATGTAAATAAAATTATAGTCTAGCACTCATACCACAAGCTCTGCTTAGTTTGGGACTAGATGACATTGTGTGCAATAATATACAAAAGCGAATAATATATATATTTATTTTTATAAAATACTAGCTATTGCCCACGCGGCTTCGCGCCCGCTCTTCCCTGCTCCACCCTACCCTACCCTTCTCTACACTACTCTACCCTGCTCTACTGTACCCTACTCTACTCCACCCTACACTACCCTAATTAATTTTTTTTTCCATAAGAACCTACTCACGATAACGAACACAATAAAAAAAAAATTAGCGAAATCGGTCCAGCCGTTCACGCGTGATGGCGTGACCAAGGAAATAGGGATTCATTTTTATATACAAGGTGTCGTTTTGAAGCTGCAAAATATTTCAGGAGGTAATTATGTTAGTGATTCTCGACCCGAATCAATAATAAAATAAGTAGGTAATTTTTTTTTTTTTTATATCCGCGCTTTTTTTCACACACACAAACACGGAACAATAAAGGGCGTTTTCACACACACTAACTCGCAACGATAGTTTCATAAATAATGTATCATCCAATCATCATCCCGCACGCCACACCCTAGCCACGCCCCCGCGGCCATCGATCAATCGATTTAGTTTAGTGTAATTAAAAAAATAAATAACAAGTATTACTGATTATTGACCAGGTATCGTTTTTTTACATGATTATTTATGAGTTTTATTACAACCTCCTGAAATATTGTGCAGTTTTAAAACTGCACCTTGTATATAGATATAGATATTTTTTCCTGCCATCTTTTACCTCGAATTAAATCATTGTTCAGAAATTCAATTGCACTTGTTAGCAAATACATTACATCAAACCCTCGTGTTCTTTTACTAATGCGCCATTAATTTTATTAACTCATTGTGTACAGCAACATGCATATAAATGGTTTATTATTTCCTATTTTATTGTCCGACTTCGATCTAGCATTGTCTTTGACACTCGTTATTTTTTTTGTTAATGTTTTTGGCTTGGATACTAAGTGTATTTGGCAGCAAATGTATCAAGTCGGTTAACTTTGCTGAGGTTGCCAAAATTACAATAAAATTCTCAGCTCCATTTTACCGAGATCGCGCCTGTTTCAATGTTTCCACAAACTGCCCAGTTGTTCAGACAGTTGAAATACAAAACTACACCAATTTTACATCACAATTTCTACTAGGAATCAATTTGCGAATAATTAAAGCAGCCTTCAGTGGCTGTTAAATTATGAGCTTATGAAATTATGGGTGTTAATTAAACAGACTTATTTTTAACAGCATTATTTACCTTTAAAAATCTACACTGTCTTCTAAATTACTCAATTAACAAGCGTCTGAATGATACTATCTTAGCCACTGGTTATAAAAAATAACTACGAAGGCTAAACCTTCTAACCTAACATCGAAACCTAGTATCAAAGTGCCCTACAATTCCGAACATCGCTCGCTCTTGAACTAAGAATATTTGCTTGGCGTTGTTATAAGAAAGACAAATTAGTTTATTAGAGGCTATTTATTTAATTTTTTGTTGCTCATCATCCCATCGTTGTTCTTATGTTGTATCTCATTTTCTAATTGCTTAGTTATAATACTGAAAAGTTTGATTACGTGATCAATAAAGAAATGATTGGTTAGCCTTGTTTTACTATCTTTTAATTTAATTCTTTCAGGCCGCACGCTTACTCTTCTAATGATGAGGCTTGAAGGATTCTGTCTCAAGTGGAGATGCAACATACTAATGTGAGACTGCTGGAGCTCCAGCCTCCGCTCTAGGTGAAGTGATGGGCCATAATTCATCATAAACATGATTTACGACCGTAACACGTAGGTATTTCTTTATGAAATTATAATCATTAAAATCAACAATATAGTCTCCGTAGTTGTAGTTCAGCAAACACTGTTGGATGACTTTCAATCAATATGCAACTTGAGCCTGACATGAAAAATCTAAATTATAAAAAAAAATGCGTGTTACCATGGAGCGTCCTTCATAATAGAACCTCCTAAAGTAAGAATCTATGACAGACAGGCAAAGTCATACGATTACGGTATCTTTTTTAATAATTTTGGTGCGGAACCTTAAAAATGAAGAAAAACAATGTCTCATTATTTTGTCATTCAGCTAGTTAAATAAAACTAGGTATATAATATATTGGCAGCAAGTAGCACTTTTATTAAGCACATGTTTATAAAAGAAACGATAAAATTCAAGGTAAATCTAAAATAGCATAAACTGTTATGTATATACCTTCTATAGTTGAAGTACTGAGTGACACACTTGAATCTCATATCAATACTTTCCAATAATATGCCCTTATTCTGACAGAAACGCCCTTTTACTCCTTAATAAGTGTCGCCGCACATGAGCCACATGGTATGGAGCCTCTCCACAAGACATGCGCCACCTGTTATGCTTCCCATACTGCGTAACCACCTACAATTTTCAGGATCTATACGAGGCCAACAACAGAGATGTACAGGTTGCCAAATATTGGTCAGAAAAAATTAATTTGAGAGCATCGACACGAAAAGAAGAAGAAGAAACCACATGCCACAGCCACAGCCACAAACGCCGCCACGAGAAGCTAGAAGCGGCCACAAGCCACTTGCCGGTAGCTGCTACTTTTTTTAACCCATGCGCACATTATCTTATTGGACTCTGTCGAAGAAGGTTTAAAAATGCGCGTATAGCGTGTGGCGGCCACCGGCGTCTATCGTGTGAGGTGAATCCATCTATAATAATATTAAACCTACATAAAATATGGTGGCGGCGTTTTGTGGTTGTGGCCGGTAGCTCTTGTGCGGCGACCCTAAAACTATTCGGGTCGGCTCATAAATTGGATATGTTATTACAAGTCACAGAACTTTTCAATCGATAAAATATACTTTTCTGAATCTTGTCTTTCTTGACCTTATTTAAAGTAAGGCAATTTAAACAATAAAATTACAAGAATAATAAGTTTGTAAGGGTATTTTTAATATCGTGCGGATTTCATCACGCATGCGGGTTTGCTCAGCATGTTTCTACATTTCAAAATGCAAAAACACGCGTCCCTCGTGCGTATTACACGCATTACAAGAAATACTTGTATAAAATGGTCATTTGCGGGGTTTACGCGTTCGGAGCAATCCCACATGCGTGATCAAAACCGCACGATATTAAAAATAACCTAACGAATAACCTATACTTAATCACTATGTTGTACTATGTTTTTTGTTTAATAAGTAAACTAGGAACCAAAATACCAAGGCTAAGTATATTAAAACATCCGAATGGCGATTAACACAAAATTATTTTTAAGTGGACAAATAATCTTAGCAATATAAGAAACGTCAACGTTGACATTTTAGATGAACAACAGAAAAAAAAGGATCAAAAAATTATCGCGGAACTAGATCACTTAGCTGGTTTATCCATTCATATCCGTTATATTGTAAATATCTGTGTCACGATTTATTATTTGTAAAAAAAATATAATTTTAACGCGTTTTTACGTCAATCAACACGAATGTAATAAATGATCACTGCATGCATTCGAGCGTTATGGTTTTTAGGGTTCCGTACCCACAGAGTAATAAAAATGGGACCCTATTGCTAAGACTCCACCGTCGATCTGTACGTCACCAGGCGTATCTCATGAACCGTGATAGATAGCCAGTTGAAATTTTCACAGTTGATGTATTTCTGTTGCAGAATTAATAAAAAACATTAAAAACAGAATAAAGTAAATATTTAAGTAGGGCTCCCATACAACAAACGTAATATGTTTGTCGTTTTTTGCCACATACGGTACGGAACCCTCAATGTACAAGTCCGATATTGTACATGCCTTAGAATATTACTAATAGAAAAGAATATTAAAAAAAATATTGTCTGTCTGTACACCAAAATAGCAACATAATTTTACAAAAACGTAAATCTATAGGTACAATAGCGATGGACTAATACTACCTACCTGTATAACTAATTTACTCAAGAACTCTTTATTAAAGTAATATATTTAACTAATTTATTATCAAGCATATCAATGCGTCTGAATGCATGCAAAACGATGAATTGACATTTATTCTAGTGAATTCGAATCTGAGAGTAAAATAGCGACCGTATTTTATATATTATATCTCTATATCCGGCACGTAATTTTATTATGACTTAAATTTATTTAAACAAGATTGATTAATGTATCCTTTTAACCTCCTTTAGTTAAGATCCTTTCTAACTGAAAGGATCTGCAGTTAGAATTAGGAATTATTAGGGATCCTACTTCGTACAACCTTGACATTGATTGCGTCACCCTCACCATTGACTGCACAGAACGAGAGAAAAATAATAAACTAGAGACTGACCAAAGATTCGGTTTCAACCAGTTTCAGCAGAAAAATATTTGGTTTCGGCATTTATGTGGTCGAAACTAGCGTTAAGGTGGCGATTGTGATTGAGGTCTATGTATGTTAAATATTTTATGTATAATTATCGATTTATTCGTTGATTTATTATTTTTGAGTTTTATCATCTAGAGACCCAGAGACTCACTCAAATATACACACAAAATTTCATCCAAATCAGTCAAGCCGTTTAGTAGTTAGGTGACACAAACACGTACAGAAAAATTATGTGTAAGTATAGAAATAACTACCATTATTCATAAAGATCAGGGAATGCCTTCATCTTCGCTATAAATTTGTCCAATCTGCTATTCTTAAAATTCGACTAGAACACTGCTTCTAAATAGGTACCTGATCACTTCAAGTAAAAAATGTGTTTGCATAATTATTAAATACATAATTATATTATAAGTATGGCATAATCTAAAGTAAATTCTATGTAACACATATCTATGTGATAGCTTACACAAACACATTATTTACTTCATAGACATGTAATATATTGCGTGAAACTAACTGATAGAATTTAAATACGAGTACATATAAGTACATAATATATCTACAGTACACATTTCTTTTCCGTAACTTATTATTTATCTTAATTTATCAGTACTACTGCATAATGAGGATTCCGTTTTTTCCTTTTGAGGTACGGAACCCTAAAAATGTCATGTTGGTGATTATAAAAAGTTAATGTTGTTGTAGTTGTTGTTGTTGTTAATAGTGTTCACAAACACTTGAAATTGATGCACTGAATTTGGTCCGTTCTGTACCAAGATCGATCGTGAATCAACGTTTTGGTCCGTCGTACCAATTGAGCGTGTGTTGAATAGATACTAATTACGCTGTATCACGCTCAGACTTGTTATAACAGACCAAAACCATCGTATCAAGTTGGAGTCTGTATTAACACTGTAACCCGTGACTGTAACTAAAATCAATGAAGGAATAGCTTACGATATAATATAATGTTCCAGAACTTTCACACGACGTCACCTAGTCTTAAACTAAGCAGAGCTTGTGGTATGATTACTAGATCAGATAGCTGATAAACAAACAAACTTAATATTTCTAAATACATACATAATGGAGATAAAATTACACCCAGATACATTAACATTGACACAAGATTATAATATAATATTTATATAGGTATTTATTTTTTGACAACTTTAGTTGTTGTTATACTATTCCTTCAAACTTTCCTCAAATTGGTTGCTTTTTGTTTGAGTTTTATAAAGAAGGTACTTACCTATCTAGCTTTAGACGTTTCATATTCCATCTTAACGTACCTAATTTCTTGAACGGAACAAATCCTCGGCGTCATTTCTCATTACTCCATGCGTTTAATAGGATTGTAACAACCTTTTCCGAGAAATCTAATAAAGTGATTCTACAAGCTACGAGTGTTTATAATGAAATTATCTGTTAAGCGTAGTTTCTTTTTTAATTTAATTTAATTTTCTTTTTGGAAAATGACGTATATTAAAAGAAACCGACATGTTTAGCACATGTCAGTTTCCTATAATACACGTAGATACCAAAAATTCGAAAACTTCACATTTACCAATCCGCACTGGTGGTTGGTACTGAGGACGCCTAAGTCCTGACAGTAGGATCATTGTGAGACTTGTATGATAATGAGAAGTAATTCTATTAATTATTTTAACTTATGCCTCATTTACATTTAAGTTCGTCAGACATCGTATTTTGCGCAGTTTATAAGTCAATAAAATAATAATATGCAAAAGATAGCTCGATAGTTTAAAGAAGCTTAAAAGTTCAAAATCAAACCCGGTAAACAAGTATTGGAGGGCTAAAAGAAATCAAGAAGACCTATCACGATCATTATGAACCTGTTTTCAGAGACAAGAATCCTTCAAACTGTCATTAAAAACGCGGCATAATTACTCTTTCAATTAAAAAAAAAAAGAAAGACAATGCTTTTCGTCTATAGTTTTTTTTTCGGTTTTAAACCTCTAATTGCATATAAGTGAGTACATAACGTATACATAATTAATTATGTTAAGTATTAAAATTAAACATTTTATATGATTTATGTTATATTTATCTAATTAACAACTATAAATATTAAAATATTTGTATCGATGTTGATGGTCAACCTTTATTTATTGGAGTGGTACTAAAGAGAAAAAAACTAATGTTTGTCCATACTAAGTTGGATCCTTTTTGATTTGTTGAAATTTTTATTATCTTTGAAGGTGTTCAAATGACATATCTATAGTACCTAGCATTGTAAAAAGTACACATGTACTTCAAACAATTAAGATATTTTTTTAAATGAGTGTCTACCTTCATTTGCGAAAAACGAGTCTAACTGCTCAATTAATTTATCATTAACACTCACAATCATTTCCACTTTCACGTAACAAAAATAAATAATGTTGTACTGACTTGGCTTATCCAAAGAATCGTCATCCATGATCGCCATTTTGCTCGGCCTTTTGTCATCTTCAGATTTCAAACCCATGTTCACTGCAACGGCCGGAAAATTAAAAAAAAAATAAAGTCAAATTAGGAACGCGGTGCTATTATTCACGGTGATCACTTGCACAGGCTGAATACGCTTTTATTTATAGTCTTTTTTTTAATATTTATAGTAATTTTATTTTTAGAATGTAAATAAGTTTCGAATTATCGTTGATTATTTTTATTTTTACGCGCGCGTCAAAACGCCATGCTCGCGACAGGTGAGCCTGGCCGCGTACTTCGTCCGCGAAGGTTAGTATCGACTGTCACGGTACAATGGACTAGCCTTGTTTTTAAGGCACGCGACTTGCCGGCACGCAGCTGACTCAATCGTTCGCGTATGTAGGTAGGTTTAGATCAGTGAAATTGACATAGTAATTGACACGATCGCAGAGATGAAGGTTGATCGAGATTACCGTGTATGTAAGGATAATCTAATAATAAGAATTATCTAGAATAGGCAATATTTTTCCTAAAAAAATTTGACTATTATTTATCATTAGGTTTTTGGTTAACAAAATTAAACATACATTCCCCTGAAGTTAATTTCCGAGTACAGTGTTCTAAAACATATATATATTTTTTTAACAGTAAACAGCTTCTGTTTATTTTATTCAAGTTGAAATATCTACAAATGTACATAAAAAAACTTAAATATCAACTAAACTATTTATACTAAAACCTAACTATGTACATAAATATAACACAAAAACACAGTCAAATTATAAAGCTAATGATGATTTTTTGTTTTAGGTGGGAAATCATCCAATGGCTTCTTTCGCTCTGGGGCGTAGCGGGAGGGCGTGTTAGACTTTTACTGACTCGAACCCACTCCTGTTCTTTCTTTGCCTTCGTTCCATGACCCCGGTGTACACTTCTGCACAACTCATGGTAGCTAATGAAGATGAGGCTGCCCTTTTATATGTAAAAAAAAGAACAGATGAATGCCCCGAACGTGCACAAAACAAAAAGGATGAATTTAAAGTTCCTTAAACGTCAGGACATTTATCCTTTGAGGAATTAAAAAAGGTTCATTTATTCAGCCAGATACATTGAAATTAACTTAATGCCTTCAAGTCACAAAAAGAAAAAAAAAGGAATCTTATCTATAGGCGTTCCAAATTCAAATATTTATGCTTCAGTTTTGCTATATATCGCTTGATTTATTTCTACGTTCTGTTTTATTTTGTTAATTTCCATGGCGATAACGGTACAGGCTTTTTTTCATATCGACACGCAAAGAAATCACGTGCGTTTGAAAATGGTAATAGGTAGGTAATATAATATACCACAAACGATAATATTAACCAATCTCCATTCTCTATCATCCGGTAAAGTGGAATGTCCGATTGGTGCCCTACTATTTCTGTGACATAATATTGTTCCAATTACATTCAAAACTAAATAAAACTGAAAATGTTGACTTCAGCGCTATCTAGCGGGAAAATGGCCACGAACAACCCGTACAAAGCAATCACCTTAATTTATTTGGGCTCAGCGCAGCATGTCTCCTTCCATATATCTTACACTAGCTTAAGACTACGGCTTCACAGCCCTTTAGGGATGAATTTTGAAAAATACGTTCTTAATGCAAATGTTGTTTTTGAGATGTAGATGAGGAATCATCTACATCTCAAAAACAACATTTGCGTAGGTTATCTAGGTCGATGGGTTGGTTCTTTTCACGAGACTTTTTTTTATTTATTTATTAATAGGCTTGCGTTTGACCACCATCTCACCTGATGGTAAGCGATGATGTGGTCGACGATGAAGCACGCTTACCTAGAAGAAACCTATTCACTCTCGATCGACTTAAAGAATCCTCGAAAAAAGAGGGACTTGGGGGAGGCCTTTGCCGATAGTAATGGTTGGAAAAAAAGTAAAATTAATGTATTAAATAAGTGAGTAGCTATAGTCCGTCTAATAAGTCAACCGACTTGGGAATTTTGTATAATATTTAATCATTTAAAAAATACTTATATTCGATATTTTTCATAAGGTTCTTCTGTTAGTAAACAATGATCTCTATCTCTTAATCAACCTTGATTATTGAATCCGTGTTGACTACATCAGATTTCACTAAATCCTAATAATTACCCAAGTCGTTTAACTTATTAGACAGACTATCAGGAAACACAGATTCCGGCAGGGAATTCCACTCCTTGGCTGTACGCACAATAAATGTGTTCGCAAAACGTTGTTGGACTTATGTAGGTATGTGTTTCTTTCACAAAATCGTGAGCGGTCAAAATCAGTGGTTCTATCTTCCGTTTCTATAATATTTCCTAGTTATTAGTATTTATCTATATTTCATAGAAAATTAAACACTTCACCCGTAGTCTATTTTTAAACGACAAGCACCTTTTCTTTATTCTATACATACATAGATCTTATATTTGACTAACTTTTGCCCACGGTTTAGCCTATGTCACACAGTAATAAAGCTGCTTTCTATTGGTGAAAAAATTTTAGGAATCAGAACTCTACTTCCAGAGATTACCTCATCATTACAAACAAAAAACACAAAAAAAAAACTAAAGAAAATTAAAAAAAACAAACCTTACTTCTTTATAATATTAGTGCACATGAACAGAGCTATTTTATGCCCGGAAGCATACAAATTTACATCTAGCTCAAGATTAGGAATTAAATGTTCTAAAACTAGTATTTGAGAATCATGCAAATTATGGTATTAAATTAGCAAAAAAAAAAATCAAATATAGATAGATAGATAGATAGATTGATTCTTTATTGTAGGTACACCAAAAATAAAAATTACATGAGAAACTTAAAATTTATAGGGTGTCTCAAAGGGCGGTCTTATCGCTAAAAGCGATCTTTTACAGACAACCTTTGGATGGATGGATATAGTACAGGATACGACTAAAAACGACCTTCACCGGTCTGTTTATTGGATGAAACGTATTTTATAACAAACCTAGTATATTAAACTAAAAAAGTCTTGGTATTTTCATCGAGAAATCGAGCATCTACAGTCAAAAAGTAATTTTTAATGAAGTGAAACTGATAAAAAAAAAATACATTTTATATCACAAATAATCGCTGTTTAATTGCGAAGATGATAATATAGAGTTGCAAAAAAAAATACATAACCCGAATTGAGAACCTCCTCCTTTTTTTGAATTCGGTTGAAAAATACAAACGCACGGGATACTTGGCTCGGACCGCTTTGTCACAAGTTTCCATTCGCATTAAAACACTTTTCAAAACTCGACAACCATCATTCATGCCAGATTTTTTGCAGACAACCCTATAACATCGTATTCGTAATGAAGCAGCGTTTATTTTGATATACAATTTATTTATTAAACAAGTGAGTGAAGGTATTACTAGTATTGTCACACCTGTTTACAGTATTGTCACATCTGTTTATACCTGGCAACCCATAGTTATGCCAGGAAACAAATGGCAACCCAACGTGTTTATGTTCTATAAGCTTCATACTTTCGGTTAATATTAAATTTATTCGTTAAACAAACCGGTGCATTTTTCCAAAAAAAAGTCAATTTGCATTATATTATTTAATATACTAGATTTGTCATAAAATACGTTTCATCCAATAAACAGACCGGTGAAGGTCATTCTTAATCGGATCTTAGACTAATAATATTATCTAATAATATTTATTTTATTACTTTCCTCATTTAGGTCTGACACAATTCAAGTGTTAGATATTATCTAACACTTGAATTATGTCAGACCTAAATGAGGAAATATTTTTAATAAACTATTAGTTAAAAATGTAAAAAAAAACATTTAGGTTTTTTTTAACATTTATAAATATCCAAATAATTAAAATGTCTGAGTACTTATTGATGAATCAGTGAGTCAGGCCGTATCTCACCTTCTTTCTCGGAAAGAAAGAAGAAGAAGAAAGAAAATAGACGTAAGTATGAGACTTGACGGTAAGTTTTTATGAATAAAAAAATCCATTTGCGGTAAAGAATGGTACTTAAGCGATTTCTTAACCTGTAATTATGCAATATACCTATGTATTAGTAACTCACAGAACGGAGATTAGATACACGCACATGATATGAGCCTACTAATGTGAACCTAGATTTGAATAACCCACAGCAATAAACGATCATTACTATAGTTGCAAAACTTCTGAAACATTCGGAATAATTCCGGAATACTTCTGGGAAAGTTTCTTTAAATCGGAATTATTCAAAATGAATTTAATTAAGATTTTTTTTTTTTGGCTGAAAAATTGTATTTTGCATCGATCGTCGATCGCCGCCGCCGCTGCTGCAGCGCTGACCACAGAGTACTTTGTACGCTGGCGCCGCGACGCGCGCGCGGGCCCGACTGCCACGAGTCGTGCCGTGCGTGCAGGCGATGGCGGTGCGGGGTGCGGTAAGAGGGGATATGCTCCCCGGAGAAGTTTTCCCCCCAGCGAGAAAGATTCGTACCCCGCAATCGAATGTTTCCGAATGTTTCCGAATATTTCGCCCGAATATTTCGCCGGATTGCCGGAATAATTCAATCGGAATAAACGTGTTTGTAAGTTAATAATTGTTCAGTGGCACATACGCAAGTAAAATATAAATGTTTATTTTAATATAAATGGGATTGATTAATGTTAGCCTGCGATTAACAGGATTTTTATTCTTTTGTTTTTAGGTAGGTACCTACTTATTTCGAAATCGAATGCTATTTTTATAAATGTCAGTTGTGAATTAAAAAACCAGGTCTAGCATTATTTGATTTGTTTTTTGAAAAAGGGTTAGAGTCTGTCTAATAAGTTAGGACTTGGGTAATTATTAGGATATAATGAAATCTGATGTAGTCAACACGGATTCAATAATCAAAGTTGATTAAGAGATAGAGATCATTGTTTAATAACAGAAGAACCTTATAAAAAGTACTGAATGTTTGTATTTTTTAAATGATTAAATATTATACAAAATTCCCAAGTCGGTTGAGAGAGATCTCTGATTCGCGAGTCGCATAGCCCACCAAGTCAATAAAAACATTACGCGTAAATAGCCCAGTCAATAAATAGGTACATTGATTTTGTTGTTTGTGTTTGTTCTATGTTTGTTTTGTTTGTGTGTTTGAACGAAAAATATTAATATTATATTGTAAAAAAGGGTGGGGCGCTTTGTGCCATATGTTTCGTAAGAGTCGAATCGAGCACCCCACGCTTTTCCTAAAGTCAATGACCATGACCCCTAAGTATTTGACCTAAAATGTTATCGAAAAAAAATTGATCTGTGTTATTTAGAGAAGTAGCGCTCGCCGGCGGTCAAAGCAGCCCTTTGGTGTTCCGGGCGTTTCCCAACATTTTTGCATTTGACCTTGAGTTCAAGGTGATTGACTTTGGTGTCAAGGTCATGCCCTATGGTGTCCCAGGTGTTTTCCAACTTTTTATACATTTGACCTTGGGGTCAAAGTCATTGACCTTGAGGTCAAGGTCTGGCCCTTGGGGTCAAAGTCATTGCCTTTGGGTGTCGCAGGCGATTCCCAACATTTTATTGAAGTAGGTAAAGGTTTAAGTAAAGGTCATTGCCCTTGAGATCAAGGTCATAGAATAAAGGATCATTGTGTTATCATCAGTCTTTGATGGGTGTGCAAAGTTTTAAAAAAATCTGATCGCCCTAAGCTGGTCAAAATCGAGCTCAAAGGCGTTGAACCTGATGCGACGTGCACTCACAACTATAAACTTAATATATTCCTACCGCTCACAATACAACTAAAGATAATATTTTACAACTTCCAAGCGCGAAATAGGTAGTAAGGTCGATTTTCCTGGTTTTTTTTTTTGACAGTTGAAATATTCCGAAAGTTTCGGAATATTTCGGAATACTTCCGAAGTATTCGACGGGAATGATTCGGAATTTTTCCCGCCAGCATCTATAACCTAGTACCTATATGCAGAGGCGTAGCGTGCACTAATTTAGACGTGAGCAAAAGCACATTAGTGAGGCCTTTTTCGTTCATAAAGAAAACGAGACAGGGCCTGTCGCAATCGCTACCCAGTGTTCGACCATATCCTAGCTTACCATCAAGTGAAATAGTGGTCAAACACGAGCCTACCAATTATATAAAAAAACCCTCGGTCTGAAAGAGCCCTCGCTTGTGCGAAGCCCCTTGGAGTGCGAGGCCATGGGTAAAGGATGTCGCTTTAGGCTTCATCACAGAAAAAAATACCTAATACAAAATGTCCTTGTGATCCTTTTATATACTTACCTATCTTTTATTGTTCACCTACAAGATGACATTATGAATTATTTATATTATAGGAATATTTATTTGTATATATCACGATGCATTTGTAACGCTAACATGAGATACGAAGAATTATTACGTTATTGTCTTAGGTGGATTCTACTACTTTGTATTAATTATTTTCATTTATACATATATGTACAAGACTTGGTTTATTTTAAATATGCACTTCCTATTTCTTAGAATAAATCTATACATAATATATAAGAAATCTGTAGAAGGTTTTAGCTGTGCGCGCATCACGTAAAATGTACGAAATCAATGTAGATAACTTTTATACATTAAAATTGTGTGTAACTTGGTATATTACTTACTTAGGCTTTGTTTCATCGCAATCGGTTGACTACATCGAAAGATATACTACATTAACTGACTGTTAGGCGCTACGAGTACGAAGCGCGCTGGGTCAGCTAGCACTTAATATAAATATATAGGGCCGAAGCCATGGCTTTTCTTCTGAAAGGAAAACCCGGGGACTTGAAACGCAAGGTAAAGAAGGAATATAGGTGTGGTTTCATTCAGTGAAAGTATGACACCGAGAAGTGCGAGAAGCCATTGGATGATTTGACAATTGAAAAATTATATATAAACGCGAAAGTAGCTCTGTATGTTTGTGTGATGAGGAGGTGAGAATGTGTACATTACGTACAGTTTGTACGCAACGCCGACTACTACCTACAGGTCATTTGACTCTCTCAGCTGACGTTTTCTTAAAGACATTAATTTCGTACATGCATAAATTAATACGAGTTTTGAAAAAAGGTACTTTATTTTTTAATTTTATCTTTACAAATCGATAGTGTTTCATGTACCGGATCGACCTTCCTCGGGATTAAAACGATTAAAATTTAGCGGTGTATATAGGTTGATAGAAAACTACATGATCATGCGGAAGTTTATAAAGAAAAAATAATGACAAACCATAAATCATCAGCAGAGGTACAAAGGCTTGACACATGAATACCTACCTAACTAAATAAAATGCAAAAGCAAAAAAAAACCGGCCAAGTGCGAGTCGGACTCGCCCATGAAGGGTTCCGTAGCAGCAAGTAACATAATATAAAAGCTCTTGTAATGTGTTGTAACTTTGATCGATGTTTTAATAATAGTGTATTTTTTTCGATTTATGACGCATTAAAAAAAAACTACTTACTAGATTTCGTTCAAACCAATTTTCGTTGGCAGTTTTTATAGTAATGTATATCATATTTTTTTTTTTATATCATATAAGTTAGAGGGGGGGGGACACTCATTTTACCACTTTGGAAGTGTCTCTCGCGCAAACTATTCAGTTTAGAAAAAAATGATATTAGAAACCTCAGTATCATTTTTGAAGACCTATCCATAGATACCCCACACGCATGGGTTTGATGAAAAAAAAAATTTTGAGTTTCAGTTCTAAGTATGGGGACCCCCAAAATTTATTGCTTTTTTTCTATTTTTGTGTGAAAATCTTAATGCGGTTCACAGAATACATCTACTTACAAAGTTTCAACAGTATAGCTCTTATAGTTTCGGAAAAAAGTGGCTGTGACATACGGACGGACAGACGGACAGACAGACAGACAGACAGACAGACAGACATGACGAATCTATAAGGGTTCTGTTTTTTGCCATTTGGCTACGCAACCCTAAAAAGGACGCTTCAGACAATAAGATGTAACTAAATAAATATTATTCTTAGGACATATTATTATCTACATCTTTCAATACCTAAATTATTAGTATCATTACTACCTAAGTAATTATTGACCCGTTCTTAACCTTTCAATCGTGGAAATCACAGACACAATAGAAAGACAATAGGTGCGCGAACGCCGGCGGCGTTCGCTTGGGGTTTAATGAATTAAATCGTGTAAATAAGCACATCAATTTAGGAGATAATCACGGAGAATCCAAAGACAAATATTTTAGAATTTTCCTGATATTGACGTAAGTATTGACAGGAAAACATAAAATAAAAGATGATAGGTATAATCCGCAAAATAATATTGTAATTTAGCATGGTGATTTATCGAATAAGCGACAAGGATATCGAAATTGAACTTCTACTATGTTCGAATAGTGTTTTTTTGCGTGTCGATCCTCGTGAATTGGCTGGTCAAGCTTAGGGGCTATCTATAAATTACGTTACAAGTTTTTCATTTTTTTTTTTTTTGGGCTGTTCGTCACGCTCTTCTGGCCAGAGACTCTTCCACGAGCTCATAATGGGATCCATTTACAAAGCGTATTTTGTACACATTCATTAAGCGTACAGCTAATGGATTTCCCTGCCGTGTCAGTGTTTCCTGATAGCTACAACCTAGGAGTCTTTAAGTCAAGAGTGAATAGGTTACTTCTAGGCAAGCGTGCTCTATCGTCGGCCGCATCATCGCTTACCATCAGGTGAGATGGTAGTCAAACGCGAGCCTATCTATAAGGAAGGAAGAGAAGAATAAGAAAGACCTCTACTTTGTGTAATATTTAAAATATTCCGTGGATCCTTTGAATAACATTAACAGTAGGAAATTAACGATAACAAATTCAACCAAAATGGAAATCTTCCAGCGAAAAAGTCAACTAGAGAAAACCTACATAATTACCAAAACCAAATAATTCGTTAGTGAGCAACAAACAAAAACAACTTGCGCCTTTTATTTTAAACAAACAGCTCCACCTTCATTATTATTTATTATTTACATATATATATATAAATAAAAGGAGAAATTGACTGACTGACATATCAACACACAGCCGAAACTGCTGGGAAGTTAGGAGCGTGAAATTTTGTTCAAGGCCAGTGTCATTCATGTCGTAAGCGAACAATAAGAGAGGATTTTTCAAAATTCACCCCTTAAGTGGATGAAATAGGGATCCAACATTTGTATAGAGAAACCACGGAGAAACCTATGTACTTTCACGCGGGTGAAGCCGCTGGCAAAAGCTAGTTTTCACTTAAAGTAATTAAGGGCAATGGAAAATTTATAAAGAAGACTCGCCACAAAATTCGAGAACCTTCGAAATGACAATTTAAACTTTCATTTCGACAGATGCACAACCAGTTTTCGCGAACATACCCGAAACGTTGCCAGCTCGATAATATAATTCGCAGCACGCCGAACAAGGAGTAAGGGCGCATTTACACTAAAACAGAACTGGGTGAAGCGGAGTGGTAAAAAGTGGCAAGTGGTATAATAATATGTCGTGGCCAGATCTTAGGA
Organism: Mythimna ferrago; assembly: GCA_910589285.2. Classification (NCBI taxonomy): domain Eukaryota; kingdom Metazoa; phylum Arthropoda; class Insecta; order Lepidoptera; family Noctuidae; genus Mythimna; species Mythimna ferrago. The sequence continues at coordinate 22,254,144 of OU342686.1, read as the reverse complement.
TTTTTTTTTTTTTTTTGGTGGCTAAAAATCATCCAAATGACATCCCCTGCCCTTGGGAGATAGTGTCAGACTCTCACTGACTAAAAAACCCACTACATTCCTTCCCGCCTTTCATACTGGGGCCGAGCCTCCCTTTCGGAAACAGAACCTAGCCCCAGTAGGCTTAGGCCCAGCAAAATAGAGCAAGCAGTTTGATTATATGCCAATCCTCGTTTGGCCTACTTTTTTTAGACCTTTTATTACAATTGCCAAAACGGATCTTGAGCGCTCGGCGTCAGAGTAGGGATCGCTTTGCGCATTTCATACATTGATGAGCCAATCATCTTCGTTGTTAGATAGGTACATGCAGCAACACAGGAAACGAATCAGGATTGACGTCTATGACGCGATGGCGCGGCGAGCCAATCACTGACACTTCCCGCCCCCGCGTCTCACTTCGCATTGCTAAAGAGACCGAATATTTGACTTCTGCGCAACCGCTCAAGATCCGTGACGGCAATTGTATCATAGTTTAAAAATCCTTCATCTACATCTACACCACGAGTAATATTATAAAGAAGTAAAGTTTGTTTATTTGTTTATAGGAGGTAATCTCTGAAAGTACTGGTCCGATTGCGAAAATTTTTTCACCGACAGAAAGCTGCTTTATTCATAAGTGACATAGGCTATATTTTATTTACCTACGCGGGCGAAGCTGCGGGAAAAAGCTAGTCAATGATATAACCAAACGAAGATTGGCATGTCATCCAACTTTAACATTTAAACGACCTGGCCAGTACCTCTAGCCAAGTTACTAATCTGCAATAGTTAACGCTAGTAGAAAGCTTCAAATGTACGGGAATGACGTCATCCTAACGCTCAGTCACGTGGTCAGAACAAAAAATTCGGCGACGCGGCCAACTCGAAGCGTTCGACGCAAGCGAAACGGTTGTAACTTGGCTAGGGGGGCAGTTTTATTTGGCCATATATCATGAAGTGATCAATTCTAAGATCTGGCCACGACTTACATTCTTTTTAAGCTATTGCATAGCTTCTATCGCGAACCTTGAGCATGGAGACCGAATCCAGAAATTCCGTAACGAAAATAACCTAACACCCCCCACTCATTTGTTTGACCGATAAGAAAACAAATGAGTGATCAATCAATCAAAATTCAATTCAATGTGTGAAAGTGTAACTTCAATTAATATCAAAGAAAAAAAAACAAAGGAAAAAAAATACTGCATAAGTAAAATAAATAAATAATTATAATTGCATAAGTTGATAAAAATGCTATGCAATAGCTTTACCGCGGCAGTCCCCGAGTGCCACACGTCTTTTTTTTTTTTAATTGGCATAAACTAAGCTTGACTGCGATCCCACCTGATGGTAAGTGATGCAATCATTGATGTGAGGTGCACTAGTTTATTAAGAGCCTATTCACTCTAGCTTTGAAGACACCTAAATTATAATCGGACGGGAAGATTGCACCGTAGAAAAGGAACAGAGTGGAGTTGAGTTGAGCTCCCCTCCGCTTCTGGCTCTCATACTTCGTTTTTTCCGGCTAAGAGCTACGTGTTCTTTAGTTTTATTTGGAAGTCCGCTCAACTCTACTTCGCTCCACTAACACTATTTCCACTGGTGCAGAGTAGAGATTTCGAGCACTGTGATTGGCAAATTCCCGGTCCGCTCTGCTCCATTCCTTCCAGCTCCGCTTCAGTGGAAACGCGCCCTAACAAAGGGTTAACGAGCCACCAAATTTGGAACATCAAGTACAGGTTGGATGACGTCACAATCACGATGCAGTTACAAAGTGTACATAAAAATTTCCAATTGGCTCATGACTCAAAGAGCATTCACTAAAGAAGGAAAATGTAAGAATGCGTCAGTTCTAATGAACCAAATTAAGTGCCGTACACTTTCCGTCAATCCTACCTACATATACTACGCGTTCCAAATGAGAATAGGACCGATTCCTATGTTTTGACGTCACGTCGAACTGTCAAATCGAAGAAATTTTGGCAAAATTGAAGAACTAAGAGATGAGTAAAATTGAAGAACTAGATTATAATTAAAGTTTTTTCGTTCTCAGTTCATAAATCAATTAATATTTTCGTAAATTAATTAATGTTTAAAAATTTATTTGCTCTATTTGACTGTAAATCGTGACGTCACAACATGGCGGGCGATCCTATTCTCATTTGGAACGCATTGTACAACATTATTTGTAGTACCAAAATACAGTTTGTTCAGAATCGATTCCAATAATTTTTACACCATGTTATATATTTTCCCAAAAATATTTAAAAAACCAGCCAAGTGCGAGTCGGACTCGCCCATGAAGGGTTTCTTAACAGCAAGTAACGTAATATAAAAGTTCTTGTAGTTCGTTGTAACTTTGATCGATGTTTTAATAATAGTGTATTTTTTTAGATTTATGACGTATTAAAAAAGAAACTACTTTCTAGATCTCCTTCAAACCTATTTTCGTTGTCGGTTTGCATGGTAATGTACATCAAATATTTTTTTTAGTTTTATCATTTTCTTATTTTAGAAGTTACAGGGGGGGTACACATTTTACCGCTTTGGAAGTGTCATTCGCGCAAACTATTCAGTTTAGAAAAAAATTATATTAGAAACCTCTATATCATTTTTGAAGACCTATCCATAGATACCCCACACGTATGGGTTTGATGAAAAAAAAATTGTTGAGTTTCAGTTTTAAAGTATGAGGAATTGAGGACCCCCAAAGTATTGCTTTTTTTTTCTATTTTTGTGTGAAAATCTTAATGCGGTTCACAGAATACATCTACTTACTAAGTTTCAACAGTATAGCTCTTATAGTTTCGGAAAAAGTGGCTGTGACATACGGACGGATAGACAGACAGACAGACAGACATGACGAATCCATAAGGGTTCCGTTTTTTGCCAGTTGGCTACGGAACCCTAAAAGATCACAAGTTGGACAACACCGACACTAAGTACAACACAGGTCACTGCAGGTCATAAAGGGCATTAGGGGCTAGCGCACAGCTGGATGCAAGTGCAAAACAACCCCTCAGTCGCCTGGATCGCCCGGTAACTATGTATTTTTACTGACATAACTAGCTAATAACTTTGTGATTTTTCACGGTACAGTTATGAAATGTACACAGATTCGCTAGGCGCTAGCGCACAGCTGGATGCGAGAGCAAAACAACCTCCCAGTCGCCCAGATGGCCTTGTGACTATGTATTTGTGCGGGCAACTAGGTAACATAACAAGCCTATACTTACTTAACATAATTTAGTGATTTTTCATGATACAGTTATGAAGTTTTGTACATAGATTCTTTACATAGAAATACTGGACACGTGTTTCAGGTTTCGCATACTTAGGTATATACTAAAACTAATGTTATATACAATTGCCGTCACGGATCTTGAGCGCTGGCTTCAAGTTGCGCAGAAGTCAAATATTCGGTCTCTTTAATGGTGCGAAATGAGACGCAAGGGCCGGAGAGTGTCAGTGATTGGCTCGCCGCGCCATCGCGTCATAGATGTCAATCCTGATTCGTTCCCTGCGTTGCTGCATGTATCAAACAACGAAGACGATTGGCTCGCCAATGTATGGAATGCGCAAAGCGATTCCCGTTCTGACGCCGAGCGCTCAAGATCCGTTTCGGCAATTGTACGTAACTGTAGGGACCATTGACCACACATCACATTTATATCGTATTCCTGCCATTGAAAACCAACGCTAGAAATGACGTAGGATCAAACTTTTTTAACATGACGTCCACAATATAATATCGAAACTGTTTTTGCTGTTTTGATTAATGGCACAGAGCTCTCGTTGAATCTAACACAAAAAGAACATACAAAATGATTTCTAGTTTTAAATAAAAATGTTCTTACAAAAGTTCCAACAAAAAAACTTTCAAAATTTTGTTATGTAAATGTTTGTTTTTTTTTTTTGTTTTGTGTAGTTATTTGTTTTTTTTTTCGGAAGTCGATTGCATTGAAAAAGTTATCTGCAGCTAGTACCACACCGCCTTGTGCTATTTGTATCCAGCGGATTCCCGCAGCCTTCACCAGATATTTTAACGCGACATCGTCCGCCTTCCTCATATTTTTTTTTTTCAGCCTACCCAAACCGCATAGAATCATTAAATGTTCTTAAAACAAATCCCTTGATAAATTCAAAACATATAATATGTTGTTTAAACACAAAGAAGCGCAAGACTCATAAAGCGAAGTTTGTTTTTTTGCGATCGACCAAAAGATTATGTACAGTGCCGGATCAGTTACGTGGCAAGAGTAGCAAATGCCACGGGCGCCGCTTGGACGTACAAAAGCATAGATATTCGGAGATATGTCATTGCAGAATAGTATGGAGTCCTAGTGAGGCCGCTTTATCTCCCACCAAAATAATTACAACATTCACAAACAGTGTATTTACGACACACATTTAAAATTTGCTCAAAAAAAAAAACTTTGATCACCTCTATCTTTTTAGTATAATTTAAGTTTTTACTCTTCACGAGTATTAATAATAAATGATCTTTATTTTTGCAAGTAGTTTTATAAAAAAAAAAACAATGTTTTAATTTAGTTCAAAAAAACATTAAATTAATAACTAATTTAACATGTAATACTACAATATCCATTGTAATATATAAAAAAAACAATATTGAACTGAAATAATACGCATATCGATAAAATCAGTCACACGCACTCGATTACCCCTCTCTAAATCTTAAACGATCGTAGTGCTCGGAAAGATTCGGGATAGTTCGGGCAAGTTCGTGTAGCTCTCGACGTAGGTTAGAGAAATATTAAAAAAATGATTTAAAATATAAAACAGTGACTTAATTGTTTAGTTACCGGTGGTAGGACACGCCATTTGTCTTCAGGTTGACGATATTCGACCTACTTTTACATTTAATTACTGCACAATTCGTCATTTTGTTTTTTTACGCATCAATAGCACACTGCACGCAATTGCAAAGTGACTGAATGAATCGTACAGCCGCCGTTCAAATGAATTGGCCATTTTTCTATAATGTGCGCCGACGTGCCACGCCCTCATGGCATATCCCTCGATATCCGTGTACAAAAGCAAGTAAAGATACCTGTGTCGTAGGAAATCTAACTAAATCCACATTTTCCATAAAGACAATGGAGACAACTGCCTATAGACTCATCGCTAAACAAGGGCACCGAGAAAACTAATTATAATAAATAATAGAAAAATAATATTAATTTATTATTGGCCTCGTCAGAAGGTCACCTAAAATACAATGAAAAGAACTATGCTCGGAGTTTCCTAGCATCATGGAAGGAAACTCCGCATCGAGAATGAAGATATCTGCAGGAAAACCAAGGTTGTCGACATAGCCAGAAGAATCGCCAAACTTAAATGGCAGTGGGCCGGGTACAATGCTCCCAGAACAGATGGTCGATGAGGCCGAAATGTTCTGATGTGGTGATCGTATACCGGATGATGCAGCGTTGGAAGGCCTCCCTCAAGGTGGAACGAAGACCTGGTGAGAGTCACGGGAATCCGATGAATGCGAGACACACAGGACCGTTCGTTGTGGCACACTTGAGGAAGGCATATGTCCGATAGTAACGTGTTTCGACTGAAATGATGATAATTAATTAGTTATTAATAGATACATTTTTATTTTTTATTTTTTAATAAATGCATGCATTTTTACAATTATACGAAGTCGAAGACAGGTAGTCATTTCAAATTTTAGGATTTTTTTTTAGATTATTATTTTTTAATTCTACCAAGAGCCATTGGTAGAATTAGCTACAGGCCCCTCGCTGACCGAATCCGTCACTGAATTTGTATTTAAAAAAAAACTGGGCAAGTGTGAATCGGACTCGCGCACTGAGGGTTCCGTGTAAACTACAATTCCCGAATGGAGCCTCGAAGATTTTTCCGAATTGCAATTTTTTTTTTGTCGTGTTGGTAACAACAAAACTGTTTTGAGCTGTGCTATAAGACTTTGCTTTGTACACTATACAATTTCGATCTTTGAGAGTCTCAAATATACGTTTTTTTGCGACATAAACGGCCGTATCTTTTTTTTTATTCGTTAACTTAGAAGTTTGATTACTTAGAAGTTTGATTTTTTCTCAGCTTGAAGGGACCACAGACCTGAGTATATGGTTTAATTTCAACTCGATACCTCCACGCGTTCTCGAGATAAAGGGTCTTGACAGACAGACAAACGGACGGACGGACGGACCACAAATGATCTATATTGGTTCCGTTTTTAGGGTTCCGTAGCCAAATTGCAAAAAACGGAACCCTTATAGATTCGTCATGTCTGTCTGTCTGTCTGTCCGTCCGTATGTCACAGCCACTTTTTTCCGAAACTATAAGAGCTATACTGTTGAAACTTAGTAAATAGATGTATTCTGTAAACCGCTTTAAGGTTTTACACAAAAATAGAAAAAAGCAATAAATTTTAGGGGGTCCCCATACTTAGAACTGAAACTCAAAAATTTTTTTTTCATCAAACCCATACATGTGGGGTATCTATGGATAGGTCTTCAAAAATGATATTGAAGTTTCTAATATCATTTTTTTCTAAATTGAATAGTTTACGCGAGAGACACTTCCTAAGTAGTAAAATGTGTGTCCCCCCCCCTGTAACTTCTAAAATAAGAGATTGATAAAACTAAAAGAAAATATATGATGTACATTACCATGTAAACTACCAACGAAAATTGGTTTGAACGAGATTTAGTAACTAGTTTTAATACGTCATAAATCTAAAAAAATACACTATTATTAAAACATCGATCAAAGTTACAACGAACTACAAGAACTTTTATATTATGTTACTTACTGCTACGGAACCCTCCATGGGCGAGTCCGACTCGCACTTGGCCAGTTTTTTTCCTTTTGAGGTACGGAATCCTAAAAAGAGAACATCTTGGCGTAACAATATTTCGTTCCGTAAGCGAAGCGGTGCTATAACAGAACAGTTAACCATATTTTTTGTTGCGTCACCGTTCACCGTATATTACACCAATTGTCAGTGACCGACAACTTGAGTGATCATTTCCTTTTTAAAGACCAAACCGTTGTGAAGGATGTTGCCAAATCTTTGCGAAATCTTTCGACGGATGATCATGTGTTTTGCTTGCCAATTATATCTTACCGACGGACAGAACCTAAGTAGGTACTAAATAAGGCAACACAGACGAGTATCTTCCATACTTGCAGTTAAATGTGTAGAAGTATACCTATTGGTATTGGTATATACCTCAAAACGGTGAAGGAAAACATCGTGAGGAAACCGGCATGTCTTATAACCTAAAATTCACCAATTCAAACACCAGCCCGCACTGGGCCCGCGAGGTGGTTTACGGCCCATTCCCTCTCCTAGAGAGGAGGCCTGAATCCCAGCAGTGGGAACATTAGAAAGGCTGATTATACTATAGTACCTATTGGCAGCTGAATCAGTGACCTGATAACCTCTAAATTCTTTTACTCGTGTAAGTAAATCACACTAATATGTTAGAGGTGAAAGTTTGACTGTGTGTATATACGTTTGTTACTTCTTTACGCTCGAACGGCTGTACGGATTTGGATGAAATTTGGCACACGAGTAGACCATGTCCTGGAATACCATATAGGATAATACTTTTATGTCAGGAGTACGTTCCCTTGGTACAATTTTCTACTTACACATGGGTGAAGCCGCTGTCAGTAACTAATTTGATTTATAAATTCCATGTTTTTAATCAAATACTTTTTTATATCTATTTTCATCAGTTCCACTTATAATTAAAGTTTAAAAAGATTTTATTTAACACTTTGTCGTGATAGTTATTATACCTATCATTAATCACTCCCAAACGTCGATTTAATGAACTACAATACCGACTACTGAAATTGCTGAATTGGTACCAGTTGCTGAATTCAGAATTTGAAGTTCAATACGTGTCAAACCCTTCATTAATAACCAAAACTTGACAGGTTTTAAGGTTAAAATAGAGGTTATCAAATTCTAAATTCAAATTAAAAATTCTGTATCATGACCAAGCCTAGGCTTGCCATTACCTAGAATGTAAAGGGCAGCTGAAGAAACACAGGTAGGTTTTAGTCAGTAAAAGTGACGCACCCTCTCGCTTGACCTAGAGCGGGATTGCAGGAACGGTTGAATGAGTGACCATTGCAATAGAACGCAAAGGGCAGCTGAAGAATGTTCCGCTTGCTTCACCCAGAGCGGAAGGAGTTAGTCAATAATGTCCCATTTCAAAAAGAAGGATTTGGCCAATATAGGTAAATCAAATTAAACCTAAAAAGTTAATTGCACAAAACTTGTCTTCAACCATAGGTATATAATCTTCGCAATGGCAGTCAATCAACAGATAGTTTCTAAGATCAATGCAAACAGTAAAGCAATCGCTTTATCTATTGTGTTAGACTATGATTAGATAAACGCAGCAGTATACTTGTCGGCAAGTTCGATACCCCTTTAAGAAATAGCTCTAGGAACACTTGCGGAACTATGTCCCGTACCTATTAATAAACGTCACTCAATACTCAGAACTAGATTCAAGCCATTTGATTGGTTGAAACTAGTTTTAAGTAACGCTTGAGTTTTGAGTGACGTTTACTGACGAAACTTCATGATGAGTACTTAAGAGGCTTCTTTTTCAGTCGTTTATCGTCAATATCAATCATGGTTTAAAAGCTTGTTGCCTCATCTAATGCAATCCAACGCGATGTTTGAAGAAGGCGGAACACGATATAAGAGAGATAACGCCTGAAAACTCTGTTGACATTCGGCAATTCCGTGATTTACTCGAATGTTTCATAAAACTTGTCCAAGAAATACGTGTTTTTTTTAAAACCCCTATATTAGTTTTTGAAAAAAATTGACGTCATTCAGAATCTCAATTAAAAGTTCAAGACTTCTATGGATGTACTTTTTTATATTTTTAATATATGAGCAAATTATGGAGGGCCAAAATTCACGTAAAATAGCAGATTTTCAGAGGTTTTTACTGTATTGGTTTTACACAAATTTATATTTTGATGTCCGTAGAAGCCTAGATACTATCAACAAGATATATCTGGAGAAAGATGTGTAATAACATCATAATCGCGTAAGAACGGTTGTATGAAAATGTACCTTCAGTCTTCAGTTGGCAGCTCTTAAACCAGAAAAAAAACATTTAATTTTTTTTGCCATCAACACGCTAAGAAGAAATAGAATTGACACTATCTGAGTGCCGAGTGTGAGTAGATCGAAATGTTAGTACAACGAATTAAATAGTCGTCCTCTTCACGAAAAAAGAAGTGAAGTTCACGTCATGATAATGTTTAGCGTTTTTTTAACCCCTCCTCCACCCTGGTTGTGAGCATTTAAAGTCGGGTCAGTCTAAAGTTTGTTTAGACAAAGTATCTTACTTTTAATAAAATTATCTGAATAATCTTCCTTCTTCTTTTCTTTTTTTTTTTAACTTATTTTTATTTTTTAGCAGAGACATCATTAAGTACCTAGCAACGACGAGTCAAGGTCGGGATTTTCTTTGTTTTAGAAAACCTGCATTCAACGAAAAAATGTGGAGTGGAGTCAGATATCACGTGCGTACACACGTGATATCTGACTCCACTCCCTCTCCTCTCTCTTGTGATATTTCGTGTTGTTTTCCGAACTGGCTTCCCCCGCCCTTTGCAAGCCTTACATGATTAATGCACGATTCCCAAGGACGACATAAAACACGATTCGATAAAGACGTGCAAAAAAAAAAATAGGCTAACCTCCGAAATCAATCATAAGAATCGTTATGATTTTATTTGAGGTGGGAAATTACGTGGCAACGGCACGTCACTACTTACTCTGTGACACTGGCTCGGTCCGGACGGTTAAATTGACAACTGGACAGCGAGCTACCCATTGCTCGTCGTCTTCAAACCTACGCCTGTAAGAATCATGATGATGGCATCATAATTTTATAAGATTCTTACAGCACATTGTATGTAGTTTTATAAGTACCTAGCTTAGTCTAAGAGGTGTGCTTGAGATCTAAGCATATTGTAAAGATATACTATCAGTAGTACACTGTTTGTGCGAGCAATTGCATGCTATGTCGTACTGGTTCCTCGCTAGGGCTGTCTGCTTATTATGTTTATCACACTTTTTAGATATATGTGAGTATATGAATGAAGTAATAATAGTATTCTACAACTTTCATACAACACCACCTGGGGCCGTATTATGACCTCTTAAAACCATCATGTTTTCGGTGTGAAAAAGAGACGGAGCTATACAGGACGAATAGCACTATCCTTTTCTCACACAGAAAAGATGATGGTTTTAAGATGTCATAATACGGCCCCTGGTCCCAGACTATGCAGAGCTAGTGCTATAAGTAGGTACTGGACAACTGATAAACACACATACATTATATATTTCTGAATACATAATAATCGTAAGACGTACGGCGAATATTCACCCTTACGTTGTTGAAACCTCTACGGTCCGGACTAAGCGTTTCGCCTCGTCGTTTATACCGCGTACGTCGAAGGACTGGAACAGTCTGCCTGCTGCGGTCTTCCCGTCCGATTATAATTTGGGTGTCTTCAAGGCTAGAGTGAATAGGCTCTTAATAAACTAGTGCGCCTCACCATCAAAGATTGCATCGCTACTTACCATCAGGTGGGATCGCAGTCAAGCACTAGATTATCTCAATTAAAAAAAAAAAATCCCCATTTCAGCCGAAATCCACCGTTGGACATAGCCATCCCCCGTGTCGCCATAATGACCGGTCTTGTGCGTCTCACATCTATGGGATTTCCACAACCCTCACCAGGTCATCGGTCCATCTTGTGGGAGTACTTCCAACGCTGCGTCTTCCGGTACGTGGTCGCCATTCCAGAACCTTTCGTCCCGATCGACCATCTGTTCTGCGAACAATGTGCCCTGCCCACTCCCACTTAAGTTTGGCGATTCTTGGGGTACGTTGGGGTTGTATGTATGTAACCTTAGTTCTCTTCCTACATAATAATAATATAGCTAAACTAGCTTTACCAGCGGCTTCGCCCGAGTAAAAATAGATTTTTCCATACAAACTTTGGACCATCCGTTTCATCATCTTAGGGGGTGAAATTTAAAAAAACCCTCTCTCAGTGCTCACTTTCGTTATAAAAGGAAACCTTGTGCGAAATTTCGCAATCCTAGTCCCAGTAGCCAGTGTCGTAACTAGCTTTTTAAACGCCCGGTGCCAGTTTCTGAAATTGCGCCCCTAAAAAGTCAGAGTTGGGCAAGTTTAATCCGCCTGATGCAGGTCGTCACCGAACACGAGTGTTTCGGATATAACGGGAAGAAACGCTCGGGTGTCAGTCACCATTGTGTGCGGATCACCCGAAGTACACGGTGAAACATAATGGAGAAATTTGCTCCGCTGCGCTGTAGCGGAGCCTCACTGTGTCCTCGTGAAAGTAATCGATAGAGGCGAACTGAGAGTCCGGGTAACCTCTTTCTGATGCAATTAATGATACAAAACTTGACCTTGGTTTGATCATTTCATCCTTAGGTCTGCGCCCTGTGCCTGGGCACCGCTGGCACCGCCCTAATTACGGCACTGCCAGTAGTTTGGGCTGTACATTGATATATCAGTCAGTCAGTTTCTCCCTTTATAATACGAGTATATAAATTACACCCAGACACACCACATAAATGATCGTGCTCATCATACAAACACTTGTCTTGGGTGGGAATCGAATACACGACCTCCGGCATAGTAGTCAGGGCAGACTAACTATTGAACCAACAGGCCAGTCAGTCAATATGTTTGTCCCTATTAATTTTAAGCTCCTACTGTTATTTTATATAGTGTTTTTTATGATACTAAGTGCTTAACTGCGACCCCACCTTTTGTTTGCAGTGACGCAAACATTAATGGTGAATCGAGCCTAATATTCACTCTAGCCTTGAAGACACCTAATATAGTAGACAATAAAGAGTATATAATCTATCTCAAACGACTGAACGGATTTGGAAGAAAATTTGGCACACGTACACATAGGCCATGTCGTGACAAACGCACGACATCAAATGCTATGGCTATGGCTATTCCATAGAATTTGATGTCGTGCGTTTGTCCTTTAGACTATTTTCACATGGGTGAATTTTCACGTAACTATTTTCACGTGGGTGAATCGCAAATACAGTACCACTGTGGCGCCCCTTATTTATTTATTTATTTATATATACTTTATTGCACATCAAGATTATAAATTAACAAAAAGGAAACCATATAATAAAAAACACACAATTGGCGGCCTTATCGCACTAGGCGATTTCTTCCAGGCAACCTTCCCAGGATATGCGTCACTTCCTTTCCTCCCCAGCTTGCACAACTACCTGCACCTTCTACGACTTATGTGAGACCAACGACAGAGCGGTCCAGGTGGCTAAATATTGGTCGGACCAAAGAACAACGGCGAAGAAATTGTTGATGAAATTACTAAGTGTCTGCTTATCATAAGTACTTCCTTTTATAAGTTACCATGATATATGTATGCCAACGAAATTATTGACTTTGTTTTATCTAATCAAGATTATGGCCAGTCTAAGGACTGCACAAAAAGTCGTCATAATTGGAAACTGAATTGACTAGATTTTTTACGAAAATAAATAATCATGGCTTAGTTTTTTATTATGCTCATGGCTTACATGGCTTTTGGCTACATGATGGTGTTTAATGCGTTTGGCGTGAATGGCGTTTAATGTTGCTACTAATATAAATCTTGGTCAAGTAACATAATATACTGTGCTTTATGTATTGATAATAAATACTTCGGAAATAAATTTCCGCATTAAATAATAAAAATAAAAATAACTGTTTGTACTTATAATATAGTGGCAAAAATTACATAATATATGCTGTTGTCACAACAATAAATACAATATCGAAAATGATATCACCAGAAAAAGCATGGCATTACACATTTCAACAACCATACAGCCTAAAGACATGGAGAAAAAGAAAACATAAGTTTTGACCTGAAATCTTTTCGTTCCTTCAAAAATGCATTTTTTAAATTCATAAGGAGGTACGTAGGTATTATTGACATAATATACGTAATCTCACCAACTTTAAACTGGAATATTTTTATTACTTGGTATCTATTAATAGCAATGTCTAAGACAAAATTGTTTAGAAATTTAATCTGTATAAGTAATTTGTATATTTTTCATCACAAGACGCTAAAAAAATATGCCAGCAAAATTTTGTTCGGGACATGATCCTTTGAGTCAGATGACAGATCGACACGAAAGAAGAAGAAGACGTGGGTGAACACTAGTGGAAGCTAGGATCACTCTACAATAGTGTGTTTTACAACAGTTTCCAGAATTCGCTCGGCGTCAGAGTGGGGATCGCTCGCTTTGCGCATTCCATACATTGGCGAGCCAATCGTCTTCGTTGTTAGATACATGCAGCAACGCAAGAAACGAATGAGGAGTGATGTCTATAACGCGATGGCGCTGCGAGCCAATCACTGAGACTCCCCGCCCCCGCGTCTCACTACGCACCACTAAAAAGATCGAATATTTGACTTCTGCGCAACCGCTCAAGATCCGTTATGGCAACTGTACTTTAGGGGCATTAGGTTATTACCAGACTTCCATAAAACCAAATGGAGAAGTAACTTCATATAGGACAATAATAAGGGAAACTACGTAAACCGCTGTAGTCACAGGTAAATGCGCGACCTTTGAAACCAAATATAATTATTTATTGAAAGAATCCTGTTTTCCTTCCTTGTTAGTAATTTAGTGGCTCATTAGTAGGTATTGTGGTGTGTGGAGACGCAAATGAAAGGTCTCTTGTTACATTATATATAAAAATATTTCATTTGCTTAGCTGTTTAGGGTTACGTAACCAAAGGGTAAAAATGGGACCCTATTACTAAGACTTCGCTGTCTGTCCGTCTGTCTGTCACCAGACTGTATCTCCTGAACCGTGTTAGACAGTTGAAATTTTCACAGATGATGTATTTCTGTTGCCACTATAACAAGAAATACTAAAAAAAAACAGAATAAAACAAATATTTAAGCTGGCTTCCGTAAAACAAACATGATTTTCTTGCCAATTTTTGCTACGTAGTACGGTACTGATCAACCCTTCATATACGAGTCCCGAATAGGGATTGCAAATATTCGAAGTTTTGATTTTCGAATATTCGAATAATATTCGAATAATATGCGAACTTTATTTCAGAGCTATTAGAAAGTAGAATATTCGAAAATCAAAAATTCAAATATTTGCAATCCCTAGTTGGCCAGTTTTTTTTGCTGATTTGTTGTGGGACAATCTACGGCTCGTTGCGACGTGCTACAGTTACAAACTTGACATTATCAGCCGGTGTCGGCGTGGAGGCTGACGTACTGTCTCCTAATCTTATCAAATTATGCCGAGATCACTGCATCTACACACGTGAGATCCAACTCGGTTTTACAATATTCTTACAACGTTTATTTCCGGCCACCGATCACGGTCATTGTGGATAGATAGAGGACACGATTGATAATTTCCAACCAGTTGATGGAACGCGGGCTTGCGGACGGCGAGCAATGGGTAGCGCGCTGTCCAACTGTCCAGTAACTGTCCGGACCGAGCCCATGTCGTCGACGGCGCGCACTGTTCCCGCGCGCCTCAAGGAGTTGCCAACAGCAGGGGCCTAGCTGGATCGAAGCCTACTGGGGCCAGGGTTAATTTCGAAAGAGTAGCTCAGCCCCGGTATGAAGGCACGAAGGAACAGGGTGGGTTTTTAGTCAGTAAGAGTCTGACACTATTTCCCGCTCCGCCCAAGAGCGGGGGGTTGTCATTAGATGATTTTCCCACCATAAAAAAAAAACCAGTTGATGGGCTGTAGAATTCTTTGAAAGAATAACCGCAGCCCTGGGACGCAAAGGGTAACTGTAAGAACATGGGTGGGTTTTAGTCAGTAAAAGCCTGACACTTCCCCTCGTTCTAACCAGAGCACTGCCAGCAGATTTGCCCGCCTGAAAGTAAAAATTTGTCTTAAGGGGATGCAACTCGACATACAATTTTCACTGTTTTTCGTATAACCGCTCTTACGCGATTATGATGTTATTACGCATTTTTCATTAGATATTTTAGAAACACAGTATCTTGTCGATATTATTTAGGCTTCTATTGATATCAACTAATCCAGTAAAGACTTCCGAAAATCTGCTATTTTGCATGAACTTTGACACTTCATAATTTACTCAATTTAAAAAGTATAAAACCTTGCAAATTTCATCAAGATTCTTTTTAAGGATTTAAAAAAACACGTACATATTTCCTGGAACAAGTTTTGTAAAATATTAGAATAAATCACGGAATTACCGAATGATAACAGAGTTTTCAGGCGATATCTCTCTTTTTTGCGTTGCCTTTTCGTCAAACATCGCGTTGGATTGCGTAAGATGAAGTAATAAGCTTTTAAACCATGCTCAATTTTGACGATAGGCGAGTAGGTTAACGAACTGCAACCGGCCGGCTGCGGCACGGTAAATGTGCGGCAGCGGTCCGACATGAAACGTCTAAATGAAAGCGTCCTTAATGATGGCTAGATAGAAGACACGATGCACATTTTCCATCAGGTAGTTGATGGGCTGCGGAATTCTTTGAAGGAAATAATCGCGCCATGTTTTTTTTTATGGTGGGAAAAAATCATGCATTGACATCCCCCGCTCTTGGGCGGAGCGGGAGATAGTGTCAGACTCTTACTGACTAAAAGACCCACCCCGTTCCTTCTAGCCTTCATACCGGGGCTCGAGCGCTCTTTGGAAGTTATTTAATGACTAGCTACTGCCAGTGGCTTCGCCCATGTGAATGTAGAAAATATTGTCTCTAAGAAATATACTACCGGGATTAAAAGCCTACTTTTCCAGGACATGGCCTATTCATGTCACGTGTGCCAAATTTCATCCAAATCGTTGAGCCGTTCATTAGTGAAGAAGTAACAAACACTAATGTGCACACTCACAAATCGCCTTTAGAATATTAATGTGATCTTCCACCCAAAAAAAAAAACCTGTTGATTATTCTTCTTCTTCATTTGTCAACCTAAACTGTACCTACTGTGGGATGACGTTATACACGACAAAAAAATGGGGCTGTATACATACCCGTTACTGGTGGGACTCAAGCCTCCTCTCTAGGAGAGGGAATGGGCCGTAATCCACCACGCGGGCCCAGTGCGGGTTAGTGACTGTCACATGTCTTCGAATTTTTGGTTTTACACACGATGTTTTCCTTCACCGTTTTGACAACAGTGGTGATGAAATAAATTACACAAAGTAATGCGCCTGGCTGGGTAGTTAAAGGTAGAAAAAAACAACAAAAACCCCAAAATTGTTCACATAATTGGTAAATTCACAATAGATAATTCATAACAATTGCTTGTAGAAAATACTACGTAGGTACAGTGTTTTTCCATTTTGATTGTCATTTATTCATTCAAAAACAATAGCCTATACAATATTTCCATATATTGAGTGACGTTTTAGGATATAAACAAACTCTAATAACTTTGCTGTTTATGAATATTATTTATTGAGACTTTACTTAAATAATAACAAGATCGTTACTAATAAGCCCTGTATGTATTTGTAGTAATTAAAAATTAGTGGTGTATAGGGTGCAAGAGAAGAAAGTTTGGAAGTACTTGGGGGAAATCTTTGTCCAACGGTGGGACAGAAATGGCCAGTAAAAAAAAATAGGGTGTATAGCGCCATTCGTCTTTCTTGCTCGCACGACGGACATTTTAACACGTCATGGTAAGTGCCCAGTACCCCTAGCCAAGTTGATAACCCACAATTGTTAACGCTAGTAGAAAACTTCAAATGTACGGGAATGACGTCGTCTTAACGCTCAGTCACGTGGTCAGAACAAAAGAATCGGGGGCGTAGCCAACTCGAGGCGTTCGACGCAAGCGAAACGGTTGTAACTTGGCTAGGGGGGCTGGTCTCTCTTTTGATGGGCATCGTTGATGTCCAGGTGGTGACCAGCAAAAGGGACGTCAGCTTGCTTAGCATTCAATAAAAAACGCTTTTCTTAGGTAGTTGACGCCAAAAATCCTCGTCACATGACGTGTGTACTTTTTTGATGGTTTAAAATGCAATCATCGATCTCTGAAGTAGGTTATTTACATTTTTACATGCGGTTTCGAAAGACGTAAAGTTAACATTGAGCAAACAGCACAGGTTTGCACAGGTACTTGAGCATGGATTGTATAAATAATTTTGTCCTTATATGACAAGATGTTAAAGCATATATTGTGTAGATGTTATAACATATTGTGGCCTTACCTATTCGTAATGAAAACGAATATTACTTACTCGTTATGAAAACCAAATATACTGTACGATAGGAAGGTCAATGACCTCTATCATTTATTTCCATACCAAAAAATAAGTAAGATTTAGTCAAACTAAATCTTACTTAAATAAAAACTTAATTGCTAAACTAGCTAGGTAAATACATTTTTCAAGTTTAAATTAGAAAACATTTGCTTACTTATTTTCATTATTGGCAACAATTCGCTTTTTTCTTCGAATTGCCACAGACAGTGATACGAGATGAGCAGAATCAAGCAAAACAGTGACTTTCTGAAGCCTATTCCTTGGTAACGGCCAGGTTAATAGGTTTGAAAAAAATATATGTTTATTATAGATTCATGAACAACATTATCAAGATTTGATGTTTTCGTGCTATTAATACTTTTGTCTAAAAAAAATATTTAGCAATTTCGCAACTTTTCCCAACTTTTCCCTACTCCTTCGAAACGGCTTGGATCTTGAAATACATTTTTACACATAAAAATTGGTGGTTAAATATTCTTCAAAGTGAACATTGCATACGTAAATCAATCAATATTTCGCAAAGAAAATGGATTTAAAGATCGGCCGCGCGCTTTCCGGGCGCTGTTGGCCGCAAATAAATGCACAGATTTGCGTACTGCCGCCTAGGCGGGTGCGAGAGGTGCGTCTACATAATTTTGGCCAGATGGTCCAAGGGACTATAAGCCTTAAGATCTTATAGGAGTAGGTAAATGATAGCATCATGGTTGACACTGAGAATAGAAAAACGAATTAAAAACACTATAGCGACCCGCCCCATCTTCGCACGAGTGACAAACCATTTAAATTCATGGTTTTTAGGATTCGACACCCAAAGGGTAAAACGGGTTAATATCGCGAACATACGGACAGACAGAACCGACCCACTGTATGTGTCTTTGTTTTATAATATACAAAGACAAGGCATGGTAGGAAGCTGATGATTAGGTTTCAGGAACTAAAATTACATAACACTGATCACAGGAAAGAGAAACAAAGATGCTTAACCGGACAGAACTAGAAACAATGATCCATATTTTGTAAATACTAATTGTCATGGATTCGAAGAAAGTGCAACAAAACTGTGAATCAAAGTAAGTTTGAATGCGGAGGCACGTGGCTAAATAACATCCGTATTATGATCATAGGCATATACAAGGTTATTTGTAAAACACTGACAACGACTCAGCGGGGTTAACATGAGTAAGAGATGGCGCTAGACAACCTGTGTAGCTCTGTCTCTTACCCACACTGAAACAATCTTACTTTAAACGTCATGGTCTAGGTCCAGCACGCTTAGCCAAGTTGTTATTCTGCAATCGTTAACGCTGTCGAAAAGCGATGAAACGTATGGGAATGACGTCATCTCAACGTAAAGTCGCATGGTCAGAACAAACGAATATACAATTCGTAGCCAAGTTCACATCGTTCAAAATCGTTTCTACAATGTTTAACGCTACATCCTTTGTTATACAAATGCTACATTTTAGAACGAGCGGCCGACTCAGGCGCGTCAACATGGCTACCAACTTATCGTTTTCTACAATTGCTGTCACCGAGGCGTTACCGATTAGAGAACGGATTTCGATACAAACTGGTTTTTACTTGGCTAGGGGGGCAGGACTACGTTACTAACATCATAAACAACAACTTTTGTTCTATGACTTTTAAAAAGTTATCATAATTTAATTCATCAGATTTTCATACAAAAATAAAAATATTTAAAATGAATGTTCTAAATATTACGAAGTCTATGCGAAGCAAGCGACAGTACAATAGCAGAGGGGAGTCGCGTCATACAGACGTAGGTAGGTATAGCAAAATACAGAGTTGAAATGTCTTAGATAGAACAACGAAATTTTGAAGGTTTGTTTTTAGGTAAATTAATTATGTTTTGAAAAAGCCTTAGAACAAAAGTTGTTGTTTATAATGTTAGTAATACAGTCCAGCAAGGTTGTTAGTGTTTGACAAATAACCATGTATAGAGGGAGGAGAGAGGTTCGGGTGGATCGAACTTCACACAAAAATCATGTATATATTTTAGTATTAAGTATACAAGGTGTAAGAGGCAGCCCTCCACAAACTTTAAGGGCTTGCTCAGTAGACGAAACTGAACAACCTTCCACAACATTTTTTTTCAGGAAACGAAAAAAAAATCCGCCTCATCATATAAAATTATAAACTTGATTGGACAATTTGTATGGAGAGGCCGATTTTTTTTTTCGTTTCTGAAAAAAATTCTTGTTTAGTTTCGTCTACTGAGCAAGCCCTTAAAGTTTGTGGAGGGCTGTCCCTTACACCCTTTATGCACCTATTTAATTTTTGTTTACTTTTATATTCGCAACAACTACAAACCCATTTTGTGTCCAGGCAATCTCTGTCCACTCCAGGTGCCTGGAAGAAATTGCCGAGTGCGATAAGGCCGCCAATTGTATATTTTTTTTTTTTATTAGAAGGTTTCCTTTCACTATAAATTGTAATATAGGTGAGATACGCCAATTTATATAGATTGATCTGCGAAGGCTCAAATATCGACGCAAATAATAGAGAAGATAGGAAAAAACATTTAGAAATCTTAACTGATAGGATTATTTTATCAGAGCCACCGTCAATCAACAAACCAGAATAAACTATTGCTGATAGTGATTGTTCTTCGAGTAGCTACAAACATACTAGAGTATCTATCTACTTACTTTATAGACAGATTGAAAGGTGATAACAATTCGGCTGAGTAACACCGATGATGAAGGCTTCCTGCATGACAATGAAAAGAAACCTAAGGCCCTAAGTCCCAAGCAGTGCTATAAAACAGTTTTTTTTACATCTATCACACAACGCCGTCTAGTCTCAAGCTAAGCAGAGCTTGTGTTATGAGTACTAGACAACTGATAAACTTATTGGAACGAAGTTCCTTATCGCGCGTTGTGAAAGGGGGCTAGACGGAAAAAATTCTCACGAAAAATTGTACCGACACTTTTACTGTCAAAATATAAATCCAAGATGGCGGCTGCAAGAAATTATCAACTTTTTCGTCATGGGTGTCGTTTTCATGGTTTTCGAGGGTGTTGAAACCGATGGTACTGTCAAAATATAAATCCAAGATGGCGGCTGCAAGAAATTATCAAATTTTTCGTCATGGGTGTCGTTTTCATGGTTTTCGAGGGTGTTGAAACCGATGGTACTGTCAAAATATAAATCCAAAATGGCGGCTGCAAGAAATTATCAAATTTTCCGTCATGGGTGTCGTTTTCATGGTTTTCGAGGGTGTTGAAACCGATGGTACTGTCAAAATATAAATCCAAGATGGCGGCTGCAAGAAATTATAAAATTTTTCGTCATGGGTGTCGTTTTCATGGTTTTCGAGGGTGTTGAAACCGATAGTACTGTCAAAATGTAAATCCAAGATGGCGGCTGCAAGAAATTATCAACTTTTTCGTCATGGGTGTCGTTTTCGTGGTTTTCGAGGCTGTTGAAACCGATGGTACTGTCAAAATATAAATCCAAGATGGCGGCTGCAAGAAATTATCAAATTTTTCGTCATGGGTGTCGTTTTCATGATTTTCGAAGGTGTTGAAACCGATGGTACTGTTAAAATGTAAATCCAAGATGGCGGCTGCAAGTAATTATCAACTTTTCCGTCATGGGTGTCGTTTTCATGGTTTTCGAGGGTGTTGAAACCGATAGTACTGTCAAAATATAAATCCAAGATGGCGGCTGCAAGAAATTATTAACTTTTCCGTCATGGGTGTCGTTTTCATGGTTTTCGAGGGTGTTGAAACCGATAGTACTGTCAAAATATAAATCCAAGATGGCGGCTGCAAGAAATTATCAAATTTTTCGTCATGGGTGTCGTTTTCATGGTTTTCGAGGGTGTTGAAACCGATAGTACTGTCAAAATGTAAATCCAAGATGGCGGCTGCAAGAAATTATTAACTTTTCCGTCATGGGTGTCGTTTTCATGGTTTTCGAGGGTGTTGAAACCGATAGTACTGTCAAAATATAAATCCAAGATGGCGGCTGCAAAAATTTAATAAATTTTTTGTCATGGGTGTCGTTTTCATGGTTTTCGAGGGTGTTGAAACCGATTGTACTGTCAAAATGTAAATCTAAGATGGCGGCTGAAATAAATTATCAACTTTTTCGATATGGGTGTCTTTTTCATGGTTTTCGAGGTTGTTGAAGCCGATAGTGCTGTAAAAATGTAAATCTAAGATGGCGGCTGTCAGAAATTATCAACTTTTTCGTCATGAGTGTCGTTTTCATGGTTTTCGAGGGTGTTGAAACCGATAGTACTGTCAAAATGTAAATCCAAGATGGCGGCTGCAAGAAATTATTAACTTTTCCGTCATGGGTGTCGTTTTCATGGTTTTCGAGGGTGTTGAAACCGATTGTACTGTCAAAATGTAAATCTAAGATGGCGGCTGCAAGAAATTATCAAATTTTTCGTCATGGGTGTCGTTTTCATGGTTTTCGAGGGTGTTGAAACCGATAGTACTGTCAAAATGTAAATCCAAGATGGCGGCTGCAAGAAATTATTAACTTTTCCGTCATGGGTGTCGTTTTCATGGTTTTCGAGGGTGTTGAAACCGATAGTACTGTCAAAATATAAATCCAAGATGGCGGCTGCAAGAAATTATCAAATTTTTCGTCATGGGTGTCGTTTTCATGGTTTTCGGGGGTGTTGAAACCGATAGTACTGTCAAAATATAAATCCAAGATGGCGGCAGCAAAAAAAAAAAAATTTTTCGTGATGGGTGTCGTTTTCATGGTTTTCGAGGGTGTTGAAACCGATAGTACTGTCAAAATATAAATCCAAGATGGCGGCTGCAAAATTTTAATAAATTTTTTGTCATGGGTGTCGTTTTCATGGTTTTCGAGGGTGTTGAAACCGATTGTACTGTCAAAATGTAAATCTAAGATGGCGGCTGCAATAAATTATCAACTTTTTCGATATGGGTGTCTTTTTCATGGTTTTCGAGGTTGTTGAAGCCGATAGTGCTGTAAAAATGTAAATCTAAGATGGCGGCTGTCAGAAATTATCAACTTTTTCGTCATGAGTGTCGTTTTCATGGTTTCGAAGATGTTGAAATAGTGCTGTCAAAATGTACATAAAATGGGATAGTATTTTTTAGTTATCTTGCATTGGCTAGACGGAAAAAATTCTCACGAAAAGTTGTAACGATACTTTTTGCTATAGTAAGCTATTGTAAGCCGAGCGGCGTGCGCATGTTTCTCTGTCTGTCTCTCTCTCTTATAGAAAGCAAGACAGAACGGAACTTCGTTCCATCCGGGTGTCCCTTGACACCTCAGTAGTTTTTTTATATATATTTCTAATTACATACCTATTATAGATAAATTACACCCAGACACAGAACAAATGATCATGCTCATCACACAAACAAACATTTGTCCTGGGTGGGAATCGAAGCCACGATCTCCGGCATAGCAGTCAGGGTCACTAACCACTAGACCAACAGGCCTGTCAGTATCACACACGTCGTATCATCACAGTAACTTTCTGAAGCCTACTCCTCGGTAAGGGCTTGATCATTAGGTTTGAAAAAAATATATGTTTATTATAGATTCATGTACAACATAAACAACGTGTGATTTTTTCGTAAGACTAATACTTTTGCCAAAAGAAATTTTTAACAACATGAATTGTTTTCGCTTGTTTTCCCTACTCCTTTCAAACGACTTTGATCTTGAGAAATATGTTTACACTAAAAAATTGCTGGTTAAGCGTTCTTCAGAATGTACGTAACATATACGTAAATCTATCAATATTTCACAAAGAAAATGGATTTAATGATCAGCGGGGCTCTACCGCGGTGCAGTTAGCCGGAATTAAATGTACTTAGATATATGTCCATTCAATTCAGGCCAGACAAGGGACTATAAGCCTTAAAGAAATACTGGTAGGGAATTCCACTCCTTAGTGTATGAACAAAAATGTGACCAAAATGATTTGTACTTTGTTACTTGAATTTAAAATATTTCATTTGTGTATTTCACCGTCATTTCTCAAATAAATTACTCTATGTTTTCTTTGCTACTATTTGCTTTGTGTTGAATTGTCCTGTTTTTTACTATAAATATGGCTTTGTTTGTTACGGAGAACCACTGACTCCTAACTTACAGGCCCACACCTAATTAAGTACCTAGTCGGAGTACCTAACTATACACCACTTCGTCGACGGCGCGCACTGTTCCCGCGAGCCTCAAAGAGTTGTCAGCAACAGCAGGGGCCCAGCCGGGTCGAAGCCTACTGGGGCCACTGGGCCAGGGTTAGTTTCGAAAGATAGCTCGAGCCCCGGTATGAAGGCACGAAGGAACGCGGTAGGTTTTTAGTCAGTAAGAGTCTGACACTATCTCCCGCTCCGTCCAAAAGCGGGGGATGTCATTGGATGATTTTCCCAAAGAAAAAAAAACTATACACCACAAATTTTTCATTTGTACAAATACATAAAGGGCCTATTAGGAAAGATCTTGATATTATTTAAAGTAAAGTTTCAATAAAATAATATTCATAAACAGCAAAGTTATTAGCGTTTGTTTATATCCCAAAACATCACTCAATTGCAAGCCCATTTTGTGTCCAGGCAATCTCTGTGGTCGCTAATTGTGTGTTTTTTATTATATGGTTTCCTTTTTGTTAATTTATAATCTTGATATGCAATAAAGTATATAAATAAATTTATGAAAATATTGTACAGGCTATTGATATGAATGAATGAATGGCGAAAACAGTGGGAAAACACTGCGCGTAGTATTTTCTGGTAGCAATTGTTATAAATGATTAATTCAATTATGAATTTACCAATTATGACCAATTTTGTGGATATTGACTACACAAATATGGTCAAAAAGGTACGGATCATCACCATTGCTTTTAAAACGGCGAATGAAAACATCGCGAGGAAATCGGCATGTCCTCATTGCATTCACCTACTCACACTGGGCCTGCGAGGTAGATTACGGCCGGTAGATTAAGGAGGAGACCTCCTGAATAACAGTAGTGTGAATAAAACGAGTGACTAAAAAAAAGCTTAGCTACTGATGATGAGATACTGTTTTAACAACTTGAGCGGTATGAATTTGAGTAAGCGACACATTAAATAAACTAACGACAAATATTGATTAACAATAAAATCCAGAACGAGCTTACTAAAAGTGGCTTATTGAAATCCTAGTTAAACAATTAAATTAGTAAGTGAACGACTAAAATAATAAGTGAGCGACTAAATTAATAAGTCAGCGACTAGAAATAAAATTGAGGCTTTACATAACAAACTACTAAAAAGTTAACTTTATCAAATGTTTTCACCATTGTTTAATTATCTAGTCGCAGGTAGATTCATCATTTTGGATTGGACTGTGACCTACCGCGCGTGAGCTGAGCGAGCGAAGCGAGCGATGCCGCGACAGCGGCCGGCGATCGCTACGACCATACTGGTCGCAGATTTTATTTGACCATTTTCTAATTATCCGGGTTTTCGCAATATCCGAATTATCAAATTACCTTGTGACATACATAATACATAAATATCGATATTTAGGACATTCCGGAGTGGGACATTCAATACTGTGTACTTCGATATTTGGGACATTCGGAACACTTCATTTAGGATAAAATGCCGCTCAGTATAAATAAATCATTGGCCCAATATTGAAAAAAATGCAGGACATAACGTTGACACTCAAACAAATATTAGGTCACTCAAATATTATGAAGCTTCTCATTTTGTATTTTAAGTAATTCAAATTAAAGTTTGTAAGTCGCTGTCGTGTTGTGTTGTGTGTGTTGTGTGTTGTTGTTGATTTCTCGTCACTCGCAGTCAGTCGCTCACCTATTATTTCTATAGGTAACCCAAAAGAATTATTTTTGTCACTTAAAATTTTAATTTACAGTCACTCGTTTAAATATTACCCCATTAAAAAGGCTGATCATGCTTATGCTTATATGTAGCGGTGTACTTGTGACACGCAAATCCCTCATTACACCATCATTCGTATAAACAAGTGTGAATCACTCACTTAAATTCTAGTGATTCACCTACCAGAATTTGTACAGTTTTTTTTTTGCCGCTTAAATATATGTAATTTCCATTCGTTTACTTCGAATTTATACATCTTTATGTGAGTTTAACAACCTATCATCAACGTATAATTACTGTTTACTTACTCACATACTATATTATGTATGTATTGTAAAGTCTCTTGCGAAAAACACAATCATCTAAAATTATTCAAAAATTGTTCTTGTAATAACAAATTGAACGCGTGAATGGCAGGTCGCTTGGATCATACGTGGAGACATGAGGGGTTAAAAGGTCAGTGTTGTGCAATAATAGGAACCAAAAGGTTTACAGGCTGATTAGAAATCTGACCCTTCAATTTAAAATTGGGGCTAAGTTCAAGCCTAAGCCAGTGAATCTGAAGATATGATTTAAATTTAAAGTAACCTATTCTTAAAAACCACTGCGTTAAATTTCAGAGGTAACGACCTTATAATACAAGATATGCGACTCTATCTGTATTCGGATACGTATTTAGTTTCCTCGACATGATGACGAAGATGACGTGATGTTTTTTCCCAAAGATGTATATTAGATAGATGTATGGAAGACATGCTGAGCCGACCCCAAAATTTACATTCTCATGATGATGGTAAAAGTGAAGTTCCAATGAGAACTACACTAACGTAAATGCTCCTATTACCGCCAGTTTTAGCTGTCTTAGGATACACTTTAAAAAAATAGGTATAAGCTGTAATGTTAGGAAAGGTGTTATAATTTATAATTAATCTCAGCGAAGTATTCTTTGCAATTCAGTACTTAAATTCAATATTCAATAACACAATAGTTACTAAATAATTATTTAATCCAAAAGAGTAGTTGATTCTATTACCGACCCATAGAATGCGGCAAGATTCTATTACCGATTTTTCTGCTTCTTTTACCGACCGCTACGAAGTTGTCACTTCTTCTATACTATTAAATAAAATAAAAAATCGTTTTTAAGGTATTTATTATATAATAGCAATAGTTATGAGATCAACATAATTACAATATGAAAATAATAATTTATTGCAACGCTTAGAGCACTTATTTTTTGTTATTTTAATTAATAAAAAATATAATCAGTTCCAGAAAACAGTCTTCAAACAATTAAATGCTTACTTTTTAATTACCTACATACTAATAAGATATTATGAATCAGTAACAATTTTTTTTTTTTCGTAATAGAACCACAAAATAATTTCTCTTGTCACGCAGAGTTGTCCTCGGTATGCCATAGGTTTTTGAAGCTTCGTATAAGCTGGTCCCTTCATTTATAGCTAGAAGCGCAACTTCTAGTTGAGCAGAGGCGTACTGCTTGCGCTTCTGCGACTCTATAAAAGAACACAATCTTTAAAGAGATATAGAATTTAATTCTTCGAAAGAAGCTTTAAAAAGTTACATTCCGTCCCGCCATTTTTATTTGATTTGAAATCATATAAAATATAGCCAATGCCATGAAGCCATGAATGAAACTGGATGGCGAATATTATTTTACATTAATAATATGGCATGTGACAAAATCTCTCAAAACGTCACGTATGCAAGAAATGAGCCAATTTGTTCAAAAATATACCTACATTTTTTTTTGTGTACTGTAATATTACCAAATATATCGTCACAGCTGTGAGTCGGTAATAGAATCAAGTATGAAGGTTACAATATTCTATTAGCGACCAATAAAATTAATAATAAACAGATAAAATATCCGCTTTATTATATACTGTTAAATTCGATCTCATTGCTATATTATTGCTTTTAATGTCAGTTAGTCTTTAATTCAGATAATACAGGTTATTTACAGTATAATATCATTATAATAATAGAGATATTGTCTAACGTTGAATCGAGTTTTACACAAAAACTTTAAGAAATAGCTTTGTCGTTAATAGAACTAACGAAGTAAAATAATTTTAAGAATTGAATAAGCAAAAATTAAAATCAAATGAGGTAGTTCATAATAGATATTATTTTAAAATACTAGATGTTCTCAAAATTTTAACAACGCCATGGGTCGTTATTAGAATCAAGTTTTGAAATTTGGATTCTATTACCGCCTTAAATTAAAACATGATTTTATAACATAAAAACCAATAAAAAGTATTATATTAAGAGTTAGTTTAGAAAACGAATATATACGTTACAGCTGTAATGTGACTGCAAGAAGACAAATCCATTTTTAGGGTGTTATTTTCCTTAAGTAATATTTAGGTGTACTTACGTGGCTGGAGACGTGACACTATGAAAAGTGCGTCCGCTTCGGGCGCGTCCCACTCAAAGTCAAATTATTTCTTTCACTGGCTATTTAAACACACAAACTTTACTCTTTTTGTTGTCCAACAAAAATATGTAACTAATTTTTAAGGTATGACTTTTCTGGAACCCTATATTATGTCTAATATGAGTGATTTAAAAATTAGATCGTTAATAGAGTACACATTTTAGGGGGTCGTTAATAGGAGCTTTTACGTTAATCATCTGAACCGACTCTTTAACCAGCCCTAGCCTTGATCGAGCTTGGTTTAAAGTGTTGATGATGGTTAGGAATGAGCCAGTAACACGCCTGATTTGTACGAGGAACGATGTCGCGTGGCGTGTATCAAGTGCAGCTCTACAAGTCTAGTTTCCGTATAAAATGTATAGGCACAGACCGAAGCACCCAGATCGCCGTGTGTGGCACACGTGTGCGCAGTGTAGTTCTAGATTTACTCACC
Source organism: Mythimna ferrago (assembly GCA_910589285.2). Taxonomy (NCBI): domain Eukaryota; kingdom Metazoa; phylum Arthropoda; class Insecta; order Lepidoptera; family Noctuidae; genus Mythimna; species Mythimna ferrago. The sequence goes on along the minus strand of OU342686.1, from coordinate 22,226,017 downwards.
TGCAGTCTGGGTATCCGTCACAGAAGTGCTTGGCTTCACATCCTCGCCTCTCCCAAGCATCTCGTTTGCAGGAAATGTGTAATAATTTTGTTGGAACGGGTGGAACGTTGCCCAAAACATCGTGCACACGACAATGACCGTACTTCAATTTGACATTGATGTTTTAATTTTCTAAGGATACATTTGCATCTATACTCTTTACTACAAACTTTTTGATTGATCATAATATTGAGAGGATTGTCTATGTTATCTTTTAACCATCTTCCCACATGGTGACCCAAAACGGTAACGGCTCCGACTTACGAATTGTGTGGTCATGGTTTGAAACCACGACCCAACCAGGCGCATTACTTTGTGTAATAAAATTTATTCATCACCACTATCAAAACTATGAAGGACAATATCATGAGGAAATATCTTAGAAACAAAAATTCGAACACACCACCACCATCAACAAACACTGGACCCGCGTGGTGGATTATGGCTTCGCTCCTAGAGAGAAGACCTGAGCTCCAGGAGTGGGAACATTAAAAGCCTGATTATACTATTTTATACATCTTCCCATTTCAGTGTCCCTTTCCCCCTGTGGGTTTGTTCAAGAGAGTTACCGTGGCTCTTGGCCGCAAAAGGGTAGGTAACTGAAGAAACACAGGTGGGTTTTAGTCAGTTAAAGTCTGACACTCCCTTTCACTCCACCCAGAACGGGAGAAGTTGTTTGATGACTTCCCAAGTAAAGTATCCCATTCCTTCTCCTTAGGCTTAGCAAATGACCTGCCTTAGTTTTTCTCATTATTTCGTACTGGAGACCAGATCTTGTAATTAAAAAATAATACCCTGGAATCACTCCATGGAAAATACGAGTATTTAGCGGCATCAGGTTAGACTGAAGGCCGATCCCAAGCTAGATAGATAAGGAGTGGAATTCCCTGCCGGAATCTGAGTTTCCTGATAGCTACAACCGGGGATCTTTAAGTTAAGAGTGAATGGGCTACTTCAGGCCAGCGTTGCTCCATCGTGAAACACTTCGTCACTTTCCATCAGGTAATATACTGGTCAAGCGCGAAGCTATTGACAGTGTAAGAAAACCTATCTAACTGTTCTACGAAAAAGTCGAAAGTGACTGTTTGTATTCTAACTTTACAGCAAGAAGTGCTAATTAATGTCTACACGTGCAGTAGTGCACGTTTAAAAGAGGATGACATATTTACTCTTTACATCCAAAATTGGTAGGAAATTACGATACTACAGCCTCTTCAGGGTTGTGCCCTAAGGACGCTTTCAATTTATGCATTTTTGACGGCCTGCTGCGGTACGGATGCGGTGCGTTAGTCGTACTACGTACGGACGAGCGTATTTTTCATACAAAGCGCGCAATGCGGCAACCGTGCGGCGAACGGTCGACACTAGGCAACGTCACAAGCACCATGTGTTCAATTCAATGTTAAATAGTGCAATGTTGAATAGCGCAACACTGGCATATAAACGCACGGCAGCCGGATACGTTTTCAATTTAGGCGCTTGTTGTCGGACTGCTAACGTACTGCAACCGGCTGTGACACGGTAAACGTCCGGCAGCCGACCGGTTGCAGTAGGTACGCATAAATTGAAAGCGCCCTAACCAGGGGCCGATCTAGCAATTTAGACGCTCCGGGCAAAGATAAATTTTCGCCGCCCTTTACATACACAAAACCATATAAGTCATGAGTCTTAAGTCTTAAATATTTCCACTATCCAACCTGAAGTAGGTTGGAAAGTGGCACATAAAATTCTCAACCTTACAACTTGGTCTAGGTTGAAAGATAAGTCAATTTTGCCGCCCCTAATTTTTTGCCGCTCTGGTTCTGCTCCCCCTTAGATCGTGCCCTGGCCCTAACAGGCGTTGTACAGGATATTCCCCCGAAAACTTTTTTGCTTTTCAAGTAACTACTAACTATGAGCATTGAGTTAAGAAACTGTATCATCATTAGATAAAACGCTATCAATCATAACAGTAGAATTCACCAGTAATTTTAATTTCACCTTGTAAGTATATATCTAGCCTATCCCCCAAAAATAATATCATTGATCTACATATCTTCAAATCATGATCATCTGTCACTTGTCAGTTTCTCAAAATGCATGGTATCTAAGTGGTATTCGTATCACAGTGTTCTGGTATCTTATTTTATCAATAAACTGATATGACTGATATTTCTTTAGCTCCTCTGTGTCTATCTTTGATGCTGTAGGTACTTATGCGTGTTGTCACCACTCTTATCGAGAGGCTTATGTGTATTTTGAACTGTTCCTCTATCTGTCTGACTTCCTTATTTGATTATATTTTTTTTTTACAAAATATACTTACTAAATATGGAAACACTCAGCTCTTTTGCTCACTGCTTTTCAGAATAAATCCCTGGAGTAAGACCGCCTTCAGCGCTTGGGAGTTGAAATTTCCTCAGACCTTAACTTAGGGCGGTTCATTAAATCCAAAGTCAGGTAGCTGCTAGGAAACTCGGCGTTCTTGCAAAGGTCCGACGGTACTTCACATCGGGACAGTTTCTAATGTTATACAAAACACAGACCGTCCGATTGTGTGTGGTACTGCATTCCCATGGGCTAGTACCTACTGCAAAATGTCATCTAGCAGCTTTGAACACGGAGGAAAGGCGTGCGAAGAAGCTTATTGGTGATCCAGGTTTCATTAAGTTCAATCTACAAAGCCCTGAGCGCAGGCGTAGGGTAGCCAGCCTTTCGGTAATTTACAGAATGCATTTAGGAGAGTGTTATTCGTTATCTGCCCGTCTTCAAAAAAAAAATCCGAATCGCCCGTTACAATTTATCGCACGTCATGTCACTGCGTCACTGCATGTGTGAGTGCGACAGCCTGTACTAGGTTCCGCCTACTTACAGGTCGCGCGGTGAATTAAGATCGCTCGGCAAAAGTGGAAGGGGCATGCGCAGTATTCAATTATAAGGTCTATTTGGCGACGTGCGGGCGAGTGTGCGCCGACGGCGACACGTCATTGGTAGATCAGTCGCTCTTCAATTCCCGCGTTGCGTTCACGCGTCTCATTGGATACTGTTGTACTTGGGTACTGTTGCGTAGGTACAGCTTGTGTTATCGTATTAGTATTAATACGTAGTGGTAAAAAAAAAATGGTTAAAAATAAAGTTTTAAAACGGCAAGCCAGTAAAATGGTTTACGACGTGAATTCTTGCGTTAAGAAAGAAACTAACGAAATTATATTTTTTTTATTTTAATTTAAAAAAATTTTTTTTTTCTGTATTTACTTACTTACAAGATAAATTACAAGCAAAAACTAGTGTTATTATAAGTTATGTTACTAAGGTTCTAACATACGAAATTAAAAATAAAATCCTAACATAGGTACTAAGAATTTCTGTGCGCAATTGTACACATGCGCCGATTGCCCCCACTACTTTCACCGAGCCGCGACCTGTACTTACTCTACGAAACGTTCTTACCGATTTCCGTAAAAAAGAAAAAAAACCTACCCATTTTATTGTTGATTCGGGTCCAGAATTACTAACATAATTGCCTCCTGAATTTTTTTGCAAATACAAAACTGTACCTTGCATAATTTATATTCCCCGGTATCTTCATTTTAATGAAGTCACCTAATCGGTCCATTATGTACTCGTTCCTATTGTGTATTATAATTGTATACCTAATCTTAGCTACATCATGGTATCAAGGTTAGTTATCATCAACAAGGTAGGTACGTACGTACTACTAAAATGGTTCAACCGCGAATATCCTTCATTTTTTGTTACATCAATTCTCTTCGCGTTAATATAATATTAAACTTGGAACAGTCAATCTTGACTTCCTTCCGGTCAATAAAAACTATAAGCCCTTCCTTCCCATTCAATACCTGCTTTACCTACCGTTTTCAGGGTTCGCAATTCAGTCGTCAAAAACGGAACCCTTATACGATCATTTTGGTGTCAGTCTGTCAAGACCCGAACCCGACTCGAAGAGAAAATCTCAGGAACGCGTGGAGGTCAAGGGCGGATCCAGGGGGGGGGGGGGTCATGGGGGTCATGACCCCCCCCCTGGGCTAGGCCAGAACGTAGGTGGGCTACTAATTAAAATTGTTAAACATTCTTTTTTTTAATTTTTTGGCACAATATAGATTTTATGTAGGTACCTACTTTTTACCTGTATTTATTATTATAAAAATTAAATAATAACTTCGTGTGACTTGACCACGACTATGTAACGGGGCTACTCTCAAGCGGCTCCTGCCCAACCTTGGGGGTCCAGACGCCTCTTGCAGGAGGCTCTACGCGGGGAATGTTCGGTCCATGGCCCTATATGGGACGCCAGTGTGGGTGCCGTCGCTGCGTCAGCAACCGAAGGCCCAGCTGAACGCATGCCAGAGGGTCATGGCAATACGGATGCTGGATGGTGCGGGGATGCCGTACGGTTTCCCACGCGGCGAGCCTCCTTGCTGGCCTGCCACCATACAATCTGGAGGCAACAGTCCTTACACACATGCACGATTTGCGCGTGGAGATGCAACGCCGGGGCGAAAGTCCGCTGCCGCAACAGGGCGCGGACAGAGCTTCGGCGGGATCTGATGAAATGGCGTCAGCGACTATCGCAACCCAGTGCTGGGCAAGCCACAATTATGGCGGTAAGTTCCCTCTTTGAGGCGTGGTTGGAAAGACCTCATGGCGTCCTCACCTTCCGCATGACACAGGTTCTCACCGGACATGGTAAGCTCGGGAGGTTCCTGTTCCGGATTCGAGCGGAAATGACGCCCTGGTGTCGCCACTGTGCGGAACGCCTGGCGGACACGGTGGAGGACACAGTGGAGGTGTGCCTCGCTTGGGCAGAGCATCGCCGTGCCCTCGTGGGGGCGATCGGCCTTGCCTTGCCGGGCCTTGGTACAGGCCATGGTCCGGAGCGAGGAGGAATGGCAGGCTGTCGCCTCCTTCTGTGATGCAGTAATGCATCGCAAAGGAGGAGGCCGATCGCATCAGGCAACAGCGCTCACAGCGTCCCAGCCGCCGCCGGGATTTTATCCCGATTTCCGCCCACCGTAGGCGCTCTCCGACCGTCTGGTAACTGTCTGGACCGAGCCCAAGTCGTCGACGGCGTGCTCTGTTCCCGCACGCCTCAAGGAGCCAGCCGAGTCGAAGGCTACTGGGGCCAGGGTTATCCGAAAGGAAAGCTCGGCCCCCGTACGAAAGGCAAGAAGGAACGGGGTGGATTTTTAGTCAGTAAGAGTCTGACACTATCTCTCGCTCCGCCTAAGGGCGGGGGAAGTCATTTGAAAGATTTTACCCCCCCCCCCCAAACACGACTATGTGACCCCCCCCTGGCGCCAAAGCTGGATCCGCCCTTGGTGGAGGTTAGCTCATATTAATATCAAATAATCAAATCCTCCTTGGAATAGAGAATAAATCAAACTTCAAAGTCAACGCAATCAAGAGAAGACTGTTCATAGCGCATAATAATATTTTCATCCCACCATCTCGGAAAGAGAGTTTTTGCTCTTCGGTATCTGAGAGCAAAAGCCGTTTTTATTCTCTAGAGAGATAAAAGAAAATTAAATTTAGAACATCGCGTGCACTATGTTTATGTATTCAAAACATCATTAAACCTATTTACTTCTACCTCCATGGTACCAAATTCGTCATACAACTTTTTTTTAATTTGTTAAAAACTCAGACTCAAAACCTTTTTGGTGTACTTTTTTTTACATTTAGTCATTTCCTCGCTGAGGTGAAATGAAAAGTTACGTGTTGCACTCGACTGCAAAGATTTTTCACCTCGTGCTCTTTTGATTCTCTCGCTAACGCTCAGGATTCTAATTTTTGAATCACTCGCTACGCTCGTGATTCAATTTTAGAATCCTTCGCTTGCTCGGTCATCAAAATTGAGCACGTGGTTAAAAAGCAACTTTGCACTCTTGTATAACAAATAACTATTTTACACCACCTGCTCGATAATGTCGTTTTATACGTCATACAAACCTCACTTAAAGCATGTCATTCTATCCCTAGGGAGATAATGCAGTATGGCCGATCCCTAGGGAATAATGAGATTTGAATTTAGAGCATCAGAATCGTCAACATTGTGAATTAAAATGTAGGCACATCGAACAAGTTGACTCGAAATTCAAAACCAAAGAGTATGTAATCACTATGATTCAAACTGGCCACTAACAAAAAAAAGAAAATAGAATAAAATGTGTACTGACGACACGGGAGCATTATAGAAAATTGAAACTATAGAATCTTGGAGGAGTGAATTTTGTTTCTTTGATGAACTTATAAATATAATACTTATATTTCTTTAGTATATGATTTGGTCGACCAAATTGTCTTTTAATTATCTCACAGATGGTGTAAAAAGTAGAGTATGCAACACGGGGATAAAGCTGTCTTTGTCTTGGGCGGCTTAAATTCCTCACTTCACTCAGGTTTCTTTATTAACTCCCTCGCAATGCTCGGGAGTTAATTTTATAAATCCCTCACTGTCGTTCGGGATTAAAATCAGCAACCTTCGTTTTGTTCGGAATTCAACATGCCGCCCGCGACTTAAAGACACTGCTTTATCCCCTAGTCACATAAACTACTATTAAATTCCCGCAAGGGAATTAAAACCTATAAACGACTTTCCGTTCACCTAGAATCATTGCAAGAAGCAATGCCTTGTAGCACAAGTACAGGAAAAAATCCAGAAATAAATCCCGCTCTAAAGTGAAGCAAGCGGGCGTGTCAGACTTTTACTGACTAAAACCACAAAATAGATAGGTACAGAAGTAACAGAAGTCAATCTACATACAAAGCGCGCTCGAGCAACGCACACATAGACACTGCTCACGGACACAATAACTCGGAGCGCTTCGGCTCGCTCGTCGTACAGTTCCGGCTCAAACGCTCATTAGTGTGCGTCCACCGAGCGTAGGTATAAAAAGTGAAGTACATACATGAGATTGTCTTCTGTACTATTCTCTATCTATTTTGTGCTAAAACTCACCTTTTTTGAGGTGAGAAATCATTATTGGATTGCTTCTGCTAAGTGGAGCGAGAAGGGTGTGTCAGACTTTCACTGGTACTACTACTAACTAATTTTTCTTTTTTTTTGGTATGGAAAATCATCAAATCATTCGTCCCGCTCTTTGTGGAGTGAGAGGGTGTGCCAGACTTTTACTGATTAAAACCCACCCGTGTTCCTTCAGCTGTCCTTTGCGATTCAAGGCCGCGGTAACTCTATTAAACAATCCCGGAACCTTGGTAGACATCAGCTCTAGAGATCTTAGTACTACTAAAGAAAAAAAATACTTAAGTGAATAAGTATAGTTACCTAAACGAGGAAAACCTTAAAATTATGCCATAGAGGCTTCTAGGATACTTAGCATTCAAAGCTCGAATACAGGTAGCAGTTACCAACGTCTTTCCTGGTATAATTTTTGTTTCGGAAATATCCGTTTAGTTTTCTAGGAATTACTGCAACAATTTGGCCTGTTTCGTTGATAAAGGAAAACTTAACTGACCCTTGAGGACTCGACTGGCCTGTTGGTCTAGTGGTTAGTGACCCTGACTGCTATGCCGGAGGTCGTGGGTTCCATTCCCACCCAGACCAAATGTTTGTGTGATGAGCATAATCATTTGTTCTGTGTCTGAGTGTAATTTATTTATAATATGTATGTATTTAAAAATATATAAGTATGTTTATCAGTTGTCTAGTACCCATAACACAAGCTCTGCTTAGCTTGGGACTAGAGTACTAGACGGCGTTGTGTGATTGTTGTGGAATATTATATTAACTTGTTTTGAGCAATTTTCTACCCAAAACTATTTATACAGATAATACGAGAGATACGTGATGTTAGACATCACGTTACGACCCACGGGATCGATAACTAGATGAGGTTTTTTGTTTCGATGGGTAAAAATCATTCACTTGACATCCCCCCGCCCTTGGGCGAAGCGGGATAGTGTCAGACTTTTACTGGCTAAACACCAAACCCAATCCTTCGTTGCCTTTCGAGCCTTCCTTTCAGAAATAGACCCTTGGCCCCAGTAGGCTTCGACCCTGCTGTGCCCCTACGGTTGCTGACAATACCTACCTTGAGGCGCGCGGCAACAGTACGCGCCAGCGACGACTTGGGCTCTGTCTTGATGGTTGCCGGACGGTCGGACAGCGAGCTACCCATTGCTCGCCGTCACCCATTATGGGTAGAAAATTGCTCAAAACTAATTTTAGTTAGTAAGTAATTATACAGATAATACGAGAGATACGTGATGTTAGACAACACACTACGACCCACGGAATCGGAGAAGTAACTAGATGAGGTGATGATTGGTATCGCTGTTATATATATGATACTATAGTAGCTTTTGCCCGCGGCTTCGCTCCCGATCTTCCCTACTCCACCCTACTATACCCTACTCTACCCTAATCTACCCTAATCTACCCTACTCTACCCTACTCTACCCTACACACAACAAAAAAGAATTAGAGGAATCGGTCCAGCCGTTCAGGCGTGATGGCGTGACCAAGGCCTATTTCCCTTGGTCACGCCCACGGATATCGATCACGCCATATTCATTTTTACAAATAAAGATATAGCTTACTGACTTCCTCGATAAATAGGCTATCAAACACTAAATTTTTTTTATTCGAACCTGCAGCTCCTTAGATTAGCGCGTTCAAACAAACAAACAACCGTACTTGTTTATTTTTCACATTTCACATTATAAATCACTTTTGTAGTATCAGAAAAAAATAAGTAGCCCTGCTTTCACAAGCTGTTTTCCTTATGTCTGACTGATCCCAGTATCAACATAATATTAAACTGTAATTAATCTCCTTATGTACATGCATCTCCGCGTGGGTAGAGACAACACGTACCTCCTTGCTACAGATAACATTATGACAACTCTTTTACTAAAGACTGTGTAGAGAATAGTATGAGATGTAAGGACTGAGTCTCACTAGGAGGGATGCCAGCGGCGTAGCCAGGCGCAGTTAGTAGCCAGTGGCCAACCAAAAGTGGCCAGTTACTACCAGTTACTAGCGCTATGGCGTGAACCTCACGTACACACCATAGAGCTAGTAAGTACATGTATTTTCTTGACTACACGAACTGGCAGCACCGCCATGGACTCGCGGCGACGCACGGGCCTTAGTAGAATTAGATGTCTGCCTACTGCATCAGGAAATACTATATAAATAAATCAGAAAACTATAAATTTGAAGTTACGTCACAAAAAAAAAACTGTTTTCGATACTCGATTCAGGATTGAACTGTTTCCATAGGTAAGTCTGTACAGAGTCCTCAGTGCGCGAGTCTGACTCGCACTTGCCAGGTTTTTATTAGTGAAAACTGCTTCAAAATCTGTAGCGTGGTTTAGGAGGTATTAGCAGATTAGCAGATAGACGCGGAAAGTGGCTCTGTTTTATTATACGTAAAAATACCTGTACGGTGGTTACCTTACTCGGTTTACACCTTGTTTGTTAGTGCTAAGATGTTATGAGCATCGCGCCGCGACCCAGATTAGAAAATTTGATTGAGTAAAACGATGTTTTAGAGCAGTGGTGGCCGAATGGTAATGGCCTCGACTTACGAGTGTAGGTCGCGAGTTCGAACCCAACCAGGCTACTTTGTGTGTGTGGAGCACACAGTCGAGGTGTGCCCTGCTTGGGCGGAGCATCGCCGTGCCCTCGAGGGGGCGATCTGCGGCGGAGACCTCTCGCTCTGGGCCTTGGTTGAGGCCATACTCCGGAGCGAGGAGGAGTGGCAGGCGGTCGCCGACTTCTGCGAGGCAGTAATGCTCGCAAAGGAGGAGGCCGAACGCATCAGGCAACGGCGTTTTCGCCGCCGCCGCCGGGATTCTAATCCCAATTTCCGGCCACCGTAGGCGCGGGCTTGCGGACAGTGAGCAATGGGTAGCTCGCTGTCCGGCCGTCCGGTAACTGTCCGGACCAAGCCCAAGTCGTCGACAGCGCGCACTGTTCCCGCGCGCCTCAAGGAGTTGTCAGCAACAGCAGGGACCCAGCCGGGTCGAAGCCTACTGGGGCCAGGGTTATCCGAAAGGGCGCTCGAGCCCCGGTATGAAGGCTAGAAGGAACGGGGTGGGTATTTTAGTCAGTAAGAGTCTGACACTATCTCCCGCTCCGCCCAAGAGCGGGGAATGTCATTGGATGATTTTTTCCCACCATTAAAAAAAAAAGGCTACTTTGTGTAACTTATATCATCACCAGGTACTTCTCTCAAAACGGTGAAGGAAAACATCGTGAGGAAACCGGCATGTCGTAGGACCAAAAATTTGAACACATGTGACCTTAGAAATATATAAAAACAGCATTCACCAACCTGCACTGGGCCCGCGTGGTGGATTACGGTAACACAGATTTATTGGTACTAAAATAATTAATTACCTAATTGAACCGTGAGTGCAATCGTCAGCATGATTACTAAACAATACAAAATGGGTTTGCTCGTACAATACCTATAAAAATCTATGTAATTAGTTAAATATATGCAGTCAATAGCAACAATGGAAAAATTCCAAGAAGAAAACAGGGAAATTCATCGCACAGACACGCTTATTGATAATGTTGGTCCACATTCGTTTCATTGTTTGTCGCCACCAAACATACACCGGTCATACACCGTTCTTCTGAGAAACACAACTGTCCAACTAAATGACGCATGTTCTATCTATGCAAAGTATTCTTTATTTGATTGTTAGTAATCTCTAAACAAATGAACATCATCTCTCCATCATAATAATATCATCATGTAAATGCCTAATATCATTTAACGGTTCCATCTTTGTTTTAATTTTTTTATGACACTATTTAAAAAAAAAAACATTCATTCAGCCGAACATAGAACCTCGAAGTCGGTTAAAAAGTAGTAGCTGACCTGACAGACGTTGTCCTGTCTTGACGATGAATATTGAATTCGAATTGGTAAACTCTACCTTACTCTACCCTACCGTACCCCACCCTTCCCTACCCTACCCTACCCTACTCTACCCTACTCTACCCTACTTTACCCTACTCTACCCTACTCTACCCTACTCTACTCTACTCTACTCTACTCTACCCTACCCTACTTTACCCTACTCTACCCTACTCTACCCTACTCTACCCTACTCTACCTTACTCTACCCTACTCTACAATACTCTACTCTACTCTACCCCACTCTACCCTACTCTACCCTACTCTACCCTTCTCTACCCTACTCTACGCTACTCTACCCTACTCTACTCTACCCTACTTTACCCTACTCTACTTTAAACGAATGCATCAACCGGTCAATTTTTTTTTTTTTAAATATGTTCTGCTGTCAGTTGCGTTTTGTTATATCACGTTTTATGTCACGTCCCACGGGAACGACGGGAACGGGATAAAAAGTCCTTCTCCTGGTTCTTAGCTACCTCCCTACCAATTTTCAGCCAAATCGGTTCAGCCGTTCTTGAGTTATAAATAGTGTAACTAACACGACTTTCTTTTATTTATATAGATTTACATTACTTAGACCACTAATTCAATAGGTACTGATTTATTTTTGTTATAATATTGTAGAGATATCTATGGCGTCACATAGTAACTAAAAACGCTGGGCACGTCTTCGCCCGCGCCGGACTCTCCACACATTGTACTAAGGCAACTAGACTTGTGCTGTAGCGGCTCCCAGAAGCTAGTCAGCCTTATAATGTTCCCACGGCTGGGACTCAGACCTGAGAGAATAGGCCGTAGTCCACCACGTGGGCCCTCATATAAACTTTTCATAATTAACCTCGTAAGGGGATAAAACCTACTTACAAGCAGGCAAAGCCGCTAGCAGAAGCTGTTAATCAAAACAGCTCTACAAGCGTGTTCGCACTCAAACATGCATCAACACACCTTATTTGCCTCGAACCCCTCAAAACTAATCTCCCGACACACTCCAGCTGATAGCACTGTTCAGTGTTCGTAGTAAGTGCAACTCTCGCCAGCCAATGAGAGCTCAGTATTGATTCACGCCCTCGTCTCATGAGTGTCATGAGATCTGTCAGTGCGGTCCATGCCACTCTCACAGTCGTGTCACAGAAATATGATAAGATGATAAGTAATCTTGCAAATGCCATGACAAATATGAATTTAAATCCTTTGTAGCCGTGCCTCCGAGTTGTTTTATGTCGCATAGGGTTAGCACTTGTGTGTTTTTGTTGTTTAATTTATTTCGTACCTGCATGATGCTTTTTTTGCAGGGATAGAAGAAGGAAAAATCTATATCCATCTTCTTCCAGTCATCATGTGTTTCTTCAATAAGTCCTTGCTTTGATTGGCCTGTTGGTGGCTCTGACTGCAATGCCGGAGGTCGTGAGTTCGATTCCTACCTATAACAAATACTTGTGTTCATACACACAATGCCGTCTAGTCTCAAGCTAAGCAGAGCTTATGTTATGAGTACAATTACCGAAACGGATCTTATGCGCTGGCTTCAAGTTGCGCAGAAGTCAAATATTCAGTCTCTTTAGTGGTGCGAAGTGAGATGCAGGGGCGGGGAATGTCAGTGATTGGCTCCCCACGCCATCGCGTCATAAACGTCACTCCTGATTCGTTCCCTGCGTTGCTGCATGTATCTAACAACGAAGACGATTGGCTCGCCAATGTATGGAATGCGCAAACCGATCCCCACTCTGACGCCGAGCGCTCAAAATCCGTTTTGGCAACTGTAAAGTCAGTCTAGTAGGTTGTCTTATGCCAAGCATAGAACGCCTCATGACCCTCTGTGCAAATAGAGATTAGCAGAACACATGACAAGATGCTGTGACGACAGATGGAACAGGGGCATTGACCGAGTGAGGTTCAAGGATTGGTATTGTTAGAAGGAATGTTAGTCGTCATGCAGCAAGATAGGCAGACTTTGATGTTGTATGCCCAGCAGTGGGCGAAGTCGGGCTTTGGATGAAACTCTAAATCTCGAATTTAGTGAGCAGAGCATAAATAAAATTGATGTTTTGTAGGTTGTTGCCTAATGAATAAGAGGCATCAACAACAATACGTTAGAGAACCGGAAAATTAAAAAAAAAAACCTTTTTTTGGGTTGGAAATAGTCAAATAACTTCTCCCGCTCTGGGTCTAGGTTGAGCGAGGAAGCGTGTCCGACTTCTACTGACTAGAACCCACCTGTCTTCCTTCAGCTGCCCTTTTGTTTCCAGTGCCGCGCTAAACTCTTTCGAACACATTAGCTTTGTGACGGCTGTTGGTACAGTAGTTTTTTTATTATTGACTAGCTTTGCCCGCGCATCTTCGCCCCGCTCTTCCCTACTCCACCCTACTCTACCTTACTCTACCCTACTGTACCCTACTGTACCCTACTGTACCCTACTCTACCCTACTCTACCCCACTCTACCCTACTCTACCCCACACTACACTTCTCTACTCTACCCTATACTACCCTATTTTTTTTTCCATTAGAACCTTCTCGCGATAACGAACACAATAAAAAAAGAATTAGCGAAATCGGTCCAGCCGTTCACACGTGATGGCGTGACCAAGGAAATAGGGATTCATTTTTATATATATAGACAGAGGATCGCGTGTGACCACCATCTCACCTGATGGTAAGCGATGACGTGGTCGACGATGTAGCTTGGGTTGAACGACCAGCTGCTGCGCATATCACGGATTCAATTCTCGCACGAAACAAACATTTAAAAATTATATAGGTATGTCTGTCTTTGTGGTATTTATTACGGCAATCATTTTCATTGACATAAATTATGTTTCCCAAACGAACTACAAAAAAACTGGCTAGTGTTTTTCCTGTCATCAATATAACCTCCTACCTACTGGTTTAGATACTACAGAACTGGAATTAGGATAACTATTAAAGTATTTATAACGGATATTAAATATTCGAGAATGCCATACCTACCTAATAAACCAAATTTCGAATAGGCTTTTTTGCTGATTAATTTAGTTAAACTGGTTTTCTGTTGCTCTTTTATGTCGATAACTATCTATTTTATCTGAATCATAACTTGTGTGTTATTTTTATTAGTCTTATGACGTAGGTAGGCGTAGATTGATTACAAAATAATAGTAATATTAAAACTGCCATTTTTTTTACTCCATGCCATTTTATCCTTATTCAAATCCTTACTAATATTATAAATGTAAAAGTGTGGATGTTTGGATGTTTGTTACTTAATCACGCAAAAACGGCAGAACGGATTTGGATGAAATTTGGCATGCATATAGCCTTTGACATGGAAAAGAACATAGGCTACCTTTTATCCGGATTCCTTAAGTACCTAATGCCACGCGGACGAAGTCGCGGGCAAAAGCTAGTAGCTCATAAATAAGTATTATGGATAGTAGGTATCTACCTTTTTTAGCCAGTACTTAATAATCAGCGAACCCTTAATAAAGAGAAGTTAATCTATTAAAGCTTTGCTTTCCCTTGAACCATCTGGCCGAAATTAAATAGACACAACTCTCGTACCCGCCTACGGAAGTACGCGTATCTGTGCATTTAATTGCGGCTGACCTTTTTAAATCCATTTTCTTTGCGGATCATTGATTGATTTTTATGTGTAAAAATGATTCTAAAGATCCAAGTCGTTTCGAAAGAGTAGGGAAAAGTTGCGAAATTACTAAAAAAAATTTTTTTTCAAAAGTAGGTATTTATCGCACGAAAAAAATCAAATGTTGATAATGTTGTTCATGAATCTATAATAAACATATATTTTTTTCAAACCTATTAACCTGGCCGTTACCGAGGAGTAAGGCTTTAGAAAGTGACTGTTTTTTGGCACTTTTCGGGCACTTGGGCCTTCAGCGTGAACAACACTAGACCGATGCACGCGTGGACCACTCCTGATTTGTACGCAGCGGCACCTAAGGTAATCACATGCCCATGCACATCTGGGCGCGTCGGTCTCCATACCTACATTTTATATGAAAACTAAGACTTGCAGAACTACACTCGATCCACGCCACGCGACGCCGCGCCGTTCTACGTACAAATCAGGCGTGTAACAGGTGTGCATCGGTCTAATGTAGTTCTAGCTTAAAAGTGTCAACTTTCCTATTAAGGAATGCACAAGTTGCTCAGCTGTATACTGTACAGGGTTTTGCCCCATTTACACGTGGACCCAGCCTCGGCCAGGAAGCCCAAGGCGTCGACGCGCGCACTGTTCCCGCGCGCCTCAAGGAGTTGTCAGCAACAGCAGGGACCCAGCCGGGTCGAAGCCTACTGGGGCCAAGGTTATCCGAAAGGGCGCTCGAGCCCCGGTATGAAGGCTAGAAGGAACGGGGTGGGTCTTTTAGTCAGTAAGAGTCTGACACTATCTCCCGCTCCGCCCAAGGGCGGGGGATGTCAATGCATGATTTTATACCACCATAAAAAAAAAAAAGCCTCGGCCAGGAAACCCCGTTTATACAATGTCGATTGGCCGAGGCTGGGCCCACGTGTAAACGGGACATTACACATTCTGTACCTAGTGTACCTGCCCTATAAAATTCACTTGATAACCCGGACAACGCCTCTGTATTGTTTGTTAACTAAGGGTGTGTCGGCTACATGAACGCAAATAAAAGCACAATAAAAGTGCATGAAGTGTTTTTGTAGACGGGATATTTCCAAAGAAGTCATGTGGCTGTTATATGCAAATTGTTTCGTAGTGGAAATTGTGATCCCGGAGGACGCGGTGGAGTATACGGTGGAGATGTTCCCCGCTTGAGCGGCACCGCCGGCACCATGTCCTCGTGGAGGTGATCGGCCCGGCGACTGCCCGCGCCGGGCCCTGGTTCAGGCAACGGTCCATAGAGAGGGAATGGAATGTGGTAATAGTCTCCTTCTGCGAAACCGTAATGCTAGCAAAGGAACATATTAGACATCCTTAGCCTCAGCCATGGGAGACGCCACAGGCGTCGGAAGTCGCACGCCTTTAAGTGATGTCAGCAAAATCATATGGGTCCAGTGAAATTCGAACATCCGCTCCACCCTAGATCTGGAGAACTCATTCAAAATTTCATGAAAAACAAGTTGAACATTTTTACTTTTCATTTCAACTTCATTTTTCCCATCTTCTTTAAAACTTCTACCCCTAAAGGTTTCAGTATTGTACACGTTAGTCGGAAAGGAACGCACTCACCTGCTACATGTTATATTTTATTTGTATTTTCACCAAGATATGGAGATAAGTCATCATGGCAGATAACATTTAAATTTTAAAATACACAGTCATGACAGCTCTAAGCTGTTACAGTGGACCATTCAGGAAATATCCAAATACTTCAGCGGCAGTCGCTCCATTGATAAATATCTATATCACACTAATATCACTCATCATCATTTCAGCCTATATACGTCCACAGTTGGACATAAGCCTCCTCCAAGTGTTGCCACAATGAACGATCCTGTGCGTCTCCCATCCATCGGTTTCCCGCAACCGTTACCAGGTCATCGGTTCACCTTGTAGGAGGCCTTCTAACACCAATATGATATAGGTGAAAGGTTCTGCGTGTTGCCATGTGATGACATATGGCTCCGAAACGTGGTCGCTTACGATGGGCCTCATCAGAAGACTTAGTCACCCAAAGGGCAATGGAAATGGCTATGCTCAGAGTTTCCTTGCGTGATCGAACCAGGAATGAGGATAAAAACCAAGGTTATCGACAAAGACCGCAGAAGAAACAAGGATATCGACATAGCACGAAGAATTGCCAAAGTTAAGTAGCAATGGGCAGGGCACATTGCTCGCAGTACAGATGGCCGTTGGGGCCGAAAGGTTCTGGAGTGGCGACCACGTACCGGAAGACTTAGCGTTGGAAAGCCTCCTACTAGTGGACCGATGACCTGCAGCCTGATTCACGTAAAATCAAACAAGCCATATATCGTTGAAGTTTTATAGTCGCTCGATCGAAGTCCTATCCAAAAGCGGTATTCACGATCTATTGACTTATTTCCAGTTACATTAATAAGTATTCTACCAGGATAATGTAATACAGATTTTTTTTTAAATCGACGAATTTCAAACAACTAACGGACGTAAGGACCTATTTCACCACGCCCGCACACTCACTCCACTTGGAGGAGGACGTAACAGGAGAAGGAATTGGCCGTAATCCACCACGCAGGCCCAGTGCGGGTTGGTGAATGTCACATGTCTTCGAATTTTGGATTCTAGGACATGCCGGTTTCCTCACGGTGTTTTTCTTCACCGTTTTGAGAGCAGTGGTAACAAAATAAATTACACAAAGTAATGCGCCTAGCTGGGTTTGAACCCACGACCTGCAACTCGTAAGTCAGAGGCGTTACCACTCGGCCACCACTGTTGCTTAAACCTGTCTGTCTGTCAATCAACCCTATACAGATATTCTTTTCCTGGTATAAATTAGAGCAATGCTTTACAAAACACTCTAACAAGCTCTAACTGTCCTATTCATGACCAAATTAGCATAATTACCGATGATCGATATCAAAAATATCATATTACGATCATTAGTGGACTTTATTAGTATTAAACCGACAAAATCGTGATACCTCCTTAGCATAGTCATGAGAATTTGGGCCTAATATAGTTAAATCATTATGCGACGGTGTGCCTCCTTTAGGGGGAAAAGGTGAAGTGCTAAACGTTTGATCCTCTTGACGTCACTCACGTGCTTTAGTTGTTTGCGTACTAAAGTATACTATAGTAGTCTTTGGTACTAAAAATGAGAAACATGCTGTGCACGTGAAGCGTGCGCTATTTATGCATCTGACATTTTTAATTTATTGGCGCCGCCATTCAACTGGCCGTCTGAATGATAGGTATTTAGCCATTCAATCAAATAGCTAGACAAATACATTTAAGGTAAAGCTGTAAAATAAATTTTAATTTATGTTCAGCTGAAAAGTCGTAAGTATAATAACCTGTAGTGACATCTATGGCCCCACATTTGAACTAAAAACTACGAAATCCTAAAACAGGGTGAAGACAAAACCTACTTTGGTTCGGTTTTTCACTTTGATACCATAATATCGGCCTGTACCAAAGCATCGATTTTTTAAAATAAAAATTCATTAATAAATATATTGATGTAGTTAAATGCTGCAAAAAATATTCAAATATCGAGAAAATAGCCTTTAACCTTTCGTATGCCGTGCCGTAATTAGAGACACAATTAAAAAGTTATTGTGTCCCGCGTGGATCCGCGTTCCGGCCATGCAACGGGTTAAAGTTTTGTCTCTATTCACCCCATTTTACACCGGGTAATTGTTAGTTAGTTCTCCGTGCGATTTGAACATCGGCCTACGACACAGAGTAGGTACTATTTTATAACTGAAAACCTACGTAACGGCTCGAAATCATCTCTCAGACAGTTGCCCAGATCAAGACAAAATAGCCGTTCGGAGAATCCCCCCTTTTCAACGGAGGTTTGCTGAACTTTACGGCACTCTGTTCCGCATACCTTCAAAAACCCGGCAAACAAAGCTCCTATTTCAGTCTGCAGAAATTAAACCAACCTAACATTGAGGAAATGAAGAGGGTTTCTTTTCGTCGGATGACAGAGAGTTAAGAGGGTAGTCGAAAAGGGTTAAGTTAGACACACATTGTGTCAATGATTTTTTTTTTTTTGTTTAAAATTTTGTTTTTTCAGTGTGTGTATCCATGCGTGCAAATAAATTATTTTTCTTTCTTTTTTCTTTCTTTATTTCGAACTTAACCAATGGAAAAATGGAATGTTAACCTATTTGGAATACAAGCTTCTTCATAAACTTAGTTGGTCAGGATTGCGACTGGGTGACTCTACTCTACAGCATATACTAGTTACATTCCTAAAAAGTCAAAGGTAACAACCCAATAAACATTAACCCTTTAACCGCTTGCTTTGGATTATTCCGACGATTGTTTTCATATCCTTTTGGAGGTACACACACAATGAAACACGTCGTGGATTTCGGAATATCTTCTATTTGCAGTAAGCAGTAATAACTCACACGAAAGCCAAAATTACAACCAGAGCTCACACTGTCTCGAGTAGCGGCAACAGTCTATCTCTTTCAATATGGCGGCAGACTCTAGTCTGGCGCCGGAAACGTTTGGTGTTGTCACACAAAAATATAGTAGGCGGTGTTGCGACGTAATACGCCACAACCACCCCCCTACGGAGAAAATAACAAAAAGTTATTTACAAATAAAAATATACATACACTTGATGACCCAAGATAGGCAACAAAAAGTTAAAGAAAAAATAAAACTTAAGCTAAAGATCTAACCTATCCTTAAATCTAACCGTGCGACCTGACCGGGTGGTAACTGGTTGTTGTGCAACAGGGGGCACAGTCGGCTGTGCAGACGCGGAAGGCGCAGGTGGCGCGGGCGCAGGCGCGGAAGGCGCTTGCACGTCAGGCGCGGGCGCTACGATCTGTTGCGGAGCGGTTGCCCGGGAAAGGTCGCTCTCTAAGTCAGGTGCGATGTATGCAGGCTTCACGCGGTCGATACTGACCGTCACGCGTTTACCTGCAATGTCAATGTCGAGTAACTTGTCAGTCCGTGACATTACCTTGTAGGGTCCTGTGTAGGGCGGCTGCAGCGCACGGCGAACAGTATCGTCTCTCAAGAGAACATGAGAGGCATTCTGAAGGTCCTTGAAAATAAACGACGTCGGCCGCATGTGTCGTGAGGCCTGAATTGGACGCAAATTAGCCATTTTCGTGCGCAGAACCGTCACAAAATCGTTGACGTTGTCAATGTTATGGGACGTGCTGGCTATCAGGAATTCTCCCGGTAGGCGAAGCGGCTCCCCGTAAACAAGTTCGGCAGCCGAACACTCGAGATCCTCTTTCAAGGCAGATCGAATGCCGAGAAGCACGATCGGTAAGGCTCGGTGCCAGGTGTCGCTGTGGCACATGAGAGCAGCTTTCAATTGTCGATGAAAGCGCTCGATCATGCCGTTAGCTTGAGGGTGGTAGCTGGTGGTTCGCCTTCGCTCAGTCGCGCCAACATTCATGAGCCGTTTGAAAAGGTCTGACTCGAATTGACGGCCTTGGTCAGTTGTGACTGTGGTAGGAACGCCGAAGCGAGCAATCCAACCTTCGACGAAACGATCAGCTACCTCCTCGGCGGTTATCGAAGTCATCGGCCAAGCCTCAGGCCATCGAGAGAAACGGTCAATCGCCGTCAGGCAATATGAGTAGCCTCTCGATGTTGGCAAGGGGCCGATTATATCTAAGTGGACGTGGCGAAACCTGGAAGATGGAGCGGCAAAAGTTCCAAGTGGCGCGGACACGTGGCGCGTCACCTTAGCTCGCTGGCAATGGAGACATTCTCTTGCCCAGGTGCGGCAGTCGCGTGCAACGCCAGGCCACACGTAACGTTGTGCCACGAGGCGCGCGCTGGCGCGAGCACCGGGATGGCTGAGCGCGTGCAGGCGCTCGAAGGCGGCGCGGCGCAGAGGTGCTGGCAAGTAGGGGCGCGGCTTGCCTGTTGAGACGTCACACTGGACGGTGGTGTCCGTGCCTGGAATTAAAGTACGTTGCATATTGAGAGACGAGTCAGATAAGGTTTTTAATTCATCGTCAGTGTCTTGTGCTCGAGCCAACGCGGTATAATCGCACTCGAGCGAGACGGCTTCGATGCGCGACATCGTGTCGGCAACGACGTTATCGTCTCCTTTTACATGTCGTATGTCGGTAGTAAATTGGGAGATAAAGGTGAGCTGATTAAGTTGGCTGGGTGGCAGCTTTTCTCTACGTTGCTTGAAAGCATACAAAAGAGGTTTATGATCCGTATATATTGTGGCGTGTTGCGCCTCTAATATATACCTGAAATGCTGCACTGCCGAATATACTGCCAACAGTTCCCTATAATACGCTGGCCACACTGACTGAGTTGCCGTAAGCTTCTTGCTAAAGAAAGCAAGTGGTTGCCAGCCCTGTTCAGTCTGCTGTTGTAAGCACGCGCCCACCTGTGTGCCAGAAGCATCTGTGTACAACGCCAATGGGGCGTTAGGTACAGGATGTGCTAACCTGGTGACCTGAGAGAGGCTGTCCTTGCATGCAGTGAAGGCGTGCTCCAGTTCAGGAGTCCAGGGCATGGGTTTGGCTCCCTTAAGCTTCGTAGCTGTAAGGAAGTCAATGAGCGGGGCTTGAGTCTCGGCAGCATTGGGCAGAAACTGTCGATAGTAATTTATCATGCCCAAGAACCTGCGGAGACCTTGGGCTGTTTTGGGAAGGGGGAAATCTTTCAAGGCTTGGACTTTTTCTTCCGGGGGACTTATGCCTTTACTAGAGACTTTATAACCAAGGAAAATAACCTCAGATGTGCCTAGCACACACTTAGTTGGATTAACTACTACACCGTAGTTAGCCAATCGTTCAAAGAGCGTGCGCAAGTGGTTACAATGCTCCGTGGCGTCCCTGCTAAATATTAAAATGTCATCGACATATGGGAAACAAAAATCCAACCCTCGGACAATTTCATCGATGAAACGCTGAAATGTTTGTCCAGCATTTCTGAGCCCGAACGTCATATAAGGGAATTCATACAAACCAAATGGTGTTGTAATGGCAGTTTTGCAGACATCAGCTGGCTCTACTGGAATTTGTTGATAAGCCTTAACTAAATCAATAGTACTAAAGATGGTAGAACCAGCGAGAGCATGACCAAAATCCCCTATGTGGCGCACGGGATACCTATCCGGTACAGTACGAGCATTCAGCGCTCTATAGTCACCGCAAGGGCGCCATGAAGAGTCTTTCTTCGGGGCTAGGTGCAGTGGCGATGACCACGGGCTCTTGGAAGGGCGTGCGGTGCCTGCTTGCACCATATCTGCAAACTCCTTCTGCGCTGCTCGCAGTTTGTCCGGCGCGAGGCGTCGCGGCTTAGACACCACGGGTGGGCCGTCGGTCGTCTTGATGTAGTGGACCGTGTTGTGCTTCACCTCGCGATGGATGCCAGGGGGTCTCGTAATAGCTGGAAATTCAGATAAAATTTTATGAAAATCTGAATCTTCGATTTTAACGGTTTTTACACTGACCTGGTTAAATTTAGCTATGGAGGCTGGAGCAGTAAGACCAGTAACTCCGCAGCGTATTATTTTGTTTCTGCAGTCAGGAAGCAAGTTGTAGAAGGCCATGAAGTCAGCACCAATGATGGCGGTATCAACATCGGCAACTACAAAGTTCCACTTAAAAGAGCGGCGGAGACCAAAATTAAGTGTGAAAGTGTGACAGCCATAAGTTTTTATGGTACTGCCATTTGCTGCGCATAAATTGTAGTTTACATCTGCTATTTTGTTCCCTAACAATTTTTTAGGAAAACAACAAATGTCGGATCCAGTGTCTAGCAAAAATCTGAATTTGGTGTCTTTGTCCACAACAAATAAGCGGCTGCTATTGAAGCAATCAGTCGCCGCTGCTACTGACTGTTCTGTTGGTTTCCCGACCACGAGCATGGTTTGGTACATTTAGTTGCTTTTGCACCGAATTTATGGTGGTACCAACACAGAGGCTGTCGTGCCGCCTGGGACTCAGATCTAGATCTAGGTTGATGGGACCTAGGTCCAGAGCGTCGCCTAGAGCTAGACTCCCTTGTAGTTAAAGCGGCCACCTGACATGTAAGCTCTTGAACTTGCACCATTATGGCAGCAAGGTCAAGAGCGCTAGCTGTACTGGGAGAAATGGCATTGACGGAGACGGGGTTGACCTCTAATATTTTGTCAGCCAGTTCGGCAACTTTGTCCAGGGTGAGATCACCTTGGGCAGTCAAAATTGCCTGAACATGTTTTGGTAGACGTTGTAGCCACAGTTCTCTAATTATAGTGTTATCTTTGAACGACTTACCAGCCAGAGACTTCAGATGACGGAGAAACTGAGTAGGTTTCCGGTCACCGAGCTCCTCACCTGATAGTAGTTGTCTGACTTTTTGTGACTCTGAAGTGGAGAAACGCTTGATAACTTCCTCCTTTATCCACTCATACCGGCCACCTTTTGGAGGAGGGTTAGTGACCAGGTCTTCTACGTCATGAGATATCCTGGAATCAAATTGCGAAATGACATAATTGTATTTTGTTTCATCCACCGATATATTACATAAAACAAACTGTGATTCCAAGTGAGCAAACCATCCAGCGGGATGCTCATGCCAAAAAGGAGGCAGTTTAGGACGGACCGCATATGCTGCTGGATTCTGCACACTTTGGGCATTTAGTTGTGCCCGCAGGTCTTCATTTTGTTGCATCAGTCGTTCATTATTTGCCAAAATTTGGTTGAGTCTCTCCTCAATTTGTTGGCTCTCCATGTTGAATGTGTATTTATATATATTATAAAACGAGGTATACGTTTGTTGCAGTTACCACTCAGTCAGGTTGCTTAAAACTATAACAAGCAACTTAACACTGAAGACAAGGTATATACAGAATGAGCAAGATAATTATGCATGTGCTGCAGACAACAAGAATATAAAAATAATCCACAAAACAAATGGGTGCAAATAGCTTAATTTAAAAATACAATACCTTGTACCATTAGCGACTTAAAATGAGCTTCAGACAGAGCTAACTTTTAAGCAAACACGCACACGATAAACCAAACACCAAAAATATGTAAACCGAAAAAACAAAAATGTGTAAAAATAAAGATATAAAGAGATAGATTTGATAAAGTTTTGTTATCAACGTTTGAAACCACCGAGCACACCACAAGTTAGTTCTTTAGTACATGTTTAGTAGGATCAGTACGTTAAGATGCACATGCAGGCATGCAGTCGTATTTCAATTTTCAATTTCCAGTCTTCAGAATCCCGCGTAGCGATGACAGATGACAGTGACGTATCGGGTTGACGGCAGTTCAATCATTCATTCGATTCGATCACTAACCGAAAGTTCCGCTACTCCCCGATAGGTAGCGTATGGCGTCACTAGTCGCAGGTCTTCACGAAATTCCGTTTCCGGGTCGATGGCCTCGGAGCATTCCAAACTCGCGAAAACGCGAAAATGATGCGTAGGATGACGAAAACTGCTTGAAAAATGATGCACTAGTTAACACAAACTTTCTGCGAACCGTTGGTACGCCTTCCGATCCTCGGAGAGGCGCGTAGCGTGCTGGTGTGAGCCGGTAGGTAGGTAGGTATCTACTCGGCAACTTCTCGTTCGGCGATTTCCCGGCGGTTAGTGATAAAACCAGCCTGGGAACGTTGCGGGGCGTTGTCAAATTAAGCAGGCTGAAGATCTCAGCGAGGTTTACTGCTGAAGTCCGGTTCCACGTTCCTGCTGTAGGTACCTTGCTGTGTAGTTGCGTCTCGTATCACGTCGGGGTCACCAATTTGGAGGTACACACACAATGAAACACGTCGTGGATTTCGGAATATCTTCTATTTGCAGTAAGCAGTAATAACTCACACGAAAGCCAAAATTACAACCAGAGCTCACACTGTCTCGAGTAGCGGCAACAGTCTATCTCTTTCAATATGGCGGCAGACTCTAGTCTGGCGCCGGAAACGTTTGGTGTTGTCACACAAAAATATAGTAGGCGGTGTTGCGACGTAATACGCCACATCCTATTTACCAGGGTCGCGTATTTGCGACTGGCGGTGACAGAATAGCTGATGAGTTCGAGTATTTGGTCGTGGATGTGCGAATCTGGCGGAACAAAGGCGAGAATGATTCACACAGTGAGAGCCCGCATATGTAAACAGTTCGTTCGCTATTCACTTCGAACACTTTGTCACAAATGTTTCGCCGAACGACGAGGTGAATGGCGAGGCGAATAAAGGCGAATGGCAAACACCGATTTGTAAGCGCTGTATTACGACTACCTGTTTATGCTCACTGACGGAGCGACGTACTCTATCTCGCAGTCTCGCTACCTACCCTAAAAGTAGCATTCGTAAGAAAAATGAGAAGGTCAGTTGGTATTGACTTTCTCATTTTTCTATAGGTTGCGTTTATCAGTTCTATGACAAAAGTGGCAGATTCTTCGCCACTTACACGTGATTTATAATAATTAAGCTAATTTATTATTAATATATTATTATTATCTCTGCTTTCGCCAGAGCCATTCTGCTACTACTTAGCAACCCACAGAATGTTTCTACTCTGCAGCTCTACCGGTTCATAAATAAATATTAAGTTAACCTGAGTTAAGACTCTTAACTCAGGTTAACTTTAACCGATGTCTGTGGTGCCACCTATCGAGTATTTTAATTGATTTTAATTGCGCTCTGTAATCTGTGATTTTAATAACATTTTTTCCTATAAAAATGGAATGTAAAGAATCAACAAGGAAATTGGTTTTAAGTAACGTTTTAAGTAAGCTACACAAAGTGTTGCTTACGGCAGCGGGTAACTTTTAAAAAACATTTTAAGTCTCGACATTTTTATTTGGGCCGTATGTGCTTGAACGCAGTAGGTAATCAGTAATAAAAAAAAACAGTAGATATAGAACGTAAACTGCACAGTGCGTTTTTTTTTTTAATTTATAATTATGTCTTCTAGCGTAGATATACATACAAATTAAAAATCATACTGTGCCTAATTAACCGTATAATAATATAGAGGATATCAAAGATTTTATATATCCTACTGAGGACATTAAATGTTAATGTCAATGAGGAAAAATTGCCCTCATTTCTTGACTTCTTGTTCTGTGGTAGGTATTTGTTGTCTATGGTGCACAAAGCTGGCGTGGCCTCTTTGACATTCGTTAAAATTGGCGTCGCCATTTTGCGTTGCTTTTATCTTTGCAATAGTGCGGCCTGTTGTAGTTTTAATTAAAATATTAACTGTTTTGTTATAGCTAAGCTGTGATTGTTAGTAATTAAGTAGTGTAATATATCTAATTCTTAATATCTTATTTTATTCTAAGTTTTGGTGTCTTTTACGGTACAATGGGCAGAAAGAAGAAGAAGGCATCGAAGCCATGGTGCTGGTATCCTTTTCCAATAGCTACTAAATGGATTACGAAATTAGATTTGTACACGGCCTTCGTAATCAGGTCAAACGCTATATAACTTGTATTATTGACGTAGCATCACAATGAGTTTCCTTAGCTGTAATATAGGTATTGCAACAGGGAGTTCGACGACGAAAAGATTCTGATCCAACATCAAAAGGCGAAACATTTCAAATGTCACATTTGTCACAAGAAACTGTACACGGGACCTGGACTGTCAATACACTGCATGCAGGTACGTGCGTCAGTCAGTGCCATAGTTTTGGCATCCGCCGCACACGCCCACGGCCACCGCGCACTTGCTTTTTTTAACTCTCATACATATAACTATAGATATTTTGGCGCGACTTACGGGCCCAATTCTGCTCCCATAGTAGTACTATGTACAAAATGTCTTTCCCTATTTTCACTTGGGTGGGCAGATCTATCAAATAATTGATTCTAACATCTAAACAAAGCATGTACTAATATAAATTTTTAATTCTGTTACAGGTTCATAAAGAAGCCATAGATAAAGTACCAAATTCATTACCAAATAGGTCAAATATAGAAATAGAAATCTATGGCATGGAAGGTATACCGCCAGAAGATATGAAGGAGCATGAGAAACAGAAATCAGGTATAAAAACTCTTTTATTTGGCCATCAACTGAACGACTTTGGATTGATGTATGTACTGTTTCTTTATTATGCTTGGGACACTAGTTATTAATGTAAATAGGTGTGTAGTTTGTTAATTGTTCCAACAAAAAATGAGAGGTAGGTCGATATTGTGATATCTTTAGTGAATTTATTTTATCTGTGGCAATTTGAACAGGCGGTGGTAAAGGTGATGAAGACAGTGACGATGATGAGCCCGCTGCAAAGAAAAAAGCAACGCCAGCTCTGGTAAGCATGATACCTTGACTTTCTTGAACATTTTTTTATAGCACCTACTCCCAAAAAAAAATGGGAAATAATAATGGTTCCGAAAAACAATTTAATCTCCAGCGATCTGTGGCCGACTATTATTCTAATTAACTAGCGTTATAATGAATTACCGACAAAAAACCCAAAACATAAACGAAAAAAAATATCCAATTTAACAACAAATAAGAGCATGTTCAAATTACATTTTTTCCTAAAACAAAAATGGATCTTCGAATAACAAAACTAAACTTCCGAATAGAATACTGAACCTCCGACAAAATTACTAAGTTACCGACAACAGAGGTTTTGTCAAAATAATCATATTTTTACAACTTGCATGAACTGTTTTAATTTCTATTGTTGATTATCAAATTTATTTTTTAGCTCTCAATAATGATGAAAATACCTCAAATTCGGATCGGTTCGGATCTACTACATTTTCATAATAAACTGAGTTTTGTTTTATTTTTATCTTTGTTCTCGCTGACATTATAAAAGTTAGGAAATTTGTCGAATAATAATACAGTATAATATTCTAGGAAACCAAAGTCTACTTGGTTTTTGATTAAGGCATGAATAGGGGTACGTATCAAAATTCCGAAAGTTCATTATACCTATGGCTGAAATACCGACGTGCAAAACACCGAAATTCAAAATACCGAAAGGTTTAAATGCCGATGGACGTGATATCGAAACACAAAATACCGATGTTCAAATGCCCGAAAGGGCGAAATCCCGAATAGACGAAACAACTTGAACGTAGCGCGATTGGTCACAGTTCTAACGTTACCTAACTTATTTCACCCAGTTCAAAGTGCAATCAAAATACAATCTACCTGTGACTAGACTATTAGACAATGGTAAACACATTTTTACGAGAGATTGTGGCTGAACTAGGTTAGGTTAGGTTAGAATTGTGACCAAAAGCTACTTCTCAAAATAAAACAAATCGGGATCTTAGGGCACCCCGACACGGACGAGTCGGGATTTTGAACTTCGGGATTTTAAACTTCGGGATTTTAAACAACCGAACAAATGAACTTTCGGGATTTTAAACTTTCGACCATACGACCATTTGGCGTTTCAATTTTCGGGATTTCCTCCATCGGAAATTTAAAATTCGGGATTTTTATACGTACCCATGAATACGACTGTTTTAACTTTTTAACGCCTGAAATAGGTACCGATATCGAAGCATACCCGTGGTAAGTAAAATTCATGATATATGATGCAATTAAAAGTTATTGTTACAAGTACATTTTTATATTTTTATAAGTTTCTGTATAGCCACTCAGAATAATATTTTCAGTATAATGTGACAGTTAAAATAACACCACAATCTATGAAATATGAAAGTTAATTTATTAATTAATAGTAGGCAAGTAAAGATAAAAATTACAAAGCAAAGTTTTCAGTAGAACGTAATTCATGCTGGTAGAAAAGTATTAAAGCAATAGACAGTCATGTTTCGAACGACGAAGATTTCAGTATCTCATTCGGTCGTTTCGTCATTTTTATTCGGACAAAAGTAGTCGGAAAGTTAGTATTTTAGGCAGTAGATTTAATATTTTGAGTAAGGACATTTCTTCTTTTTTTGTCGGAGCTTTTATTACTACCCAAAAAAAATTGCTTTTAATAACTCATCTCAGGCTCAGATTCTAACTGATGCAGTTCAAACACTTATTGATTATTGTCCATGAATGTATTTGGTTTAGCACTTGCACTCATGACCTAATTTACTAAGCTCATTAGATATTCCTCTCCAAAGTACTTATTATTGTTGTTATCAACAACACAGTTATCTCAGATAAAGACTACTAATGTTTTTTTTTTTTTATCTAACAGCTGGGGCCTGGCCCATCACAAGTAACACAGGGTATATTACCCACTCCTATGGGACCAGTCCCCCCTGGGATGTACCCGGGACATATGCAAATGCAAATGATGCCTCCGTTTATGCAGGCTCCTAGGTAAGTTTTACTTATGTATTAAAATTATTTTCAATATTTATGATATTTATTCATCTTTACAGCTTGTGAAAAGAGCGTCTTTTTTTGGCTTGAATACTAAGTCTTTTAAGCCATGTCTTCATATGAATAGTTCATTTGTTTACCATTAGAAATATGTGATGAGTAGGTTAAGTAACCTCAATTTTAGCCTCTGATTTTATTGGTTGTTCCTTTTACCACATTCCATTTTCAAAATGCAAGATCCATTTTTGGCTGAAAATAATATGGTTTTAGTTGAGTAGAATTCAATTTATAATTTATGATCCAGAGGTAGATACATATTTGATGCAACAACTGAAATTATAGTTGTTCACCTTGTATTGATACTTATAACATCAGAAGGTCAATACTCGGTGAATCATATTTTATTAAACTAAATTATAACTAGACGTTTATAGTTATGGTTTTAAGGTTGTTCTATTTCACTGAGGTGGTTTGGTCTTAAATGTGTGTGTAGAGTTACATGTCTTTTTCTCTTTTCTCAAAGCACTGTGATGACGTACGTTATTTCTTATTTACTCTTTTTATTATTATTATTGATATGCTCACGCTTGACCATTATCTCAACTGATCACTCTTGCCTAGAAGTAACCTATTTAATTACGACTTAAAGCCCCATAGACTAGTTATCAGGAAATACAGACTCCAGCGGGGAATTCTACTCCGCAGCTTTACGCACACACCTTTAACCAACATGCCTGTGAGATGGGACAACTGTATCATTGGCTACTTTCAATGCAAATCTCTGTAATAAATGTCATAATAGCTATTTACAGGAGAGCAAAATAAGAACAATAAATTATAACCAACATACAATGCATTTCAAATGAGAATAGGATCAATTGCCATGTTGTGACATCACGATTTACTGTCAAATCGAGGAAAGAAATTTTTAAAATTGTAATTTATTTACGAACTTTGAACGAAAAAAGTTTATTCAGAATCCAGTTCTTCAATTTTACTCATCTCTAGAGTTCTTCAAATTTGCCATAATTTCTTCGATTTGACAGTACGACGTGACGTCACAACATGGCAATGATCCTATTCTCATTTGGAACACATAGTACAGTTTTGGATAAATAATATTCATTTTGCAAATAGTTCTTAAAGTTGAACCAATATGCCCATGTGAGATGGAACAACTGTACCATTGGCCGGCAAATAAATTTTGACGACCAAGGCAGACCATTGTCAGTAACTTCTTACATTACATTAATTATACCAGTAATGACTGTCCAACAGGGCAATGGCACCCTGAATGAGAACTGTCTCATACAGGGAAGGCACAATTGTTAGACAATTGCTTAAGGCGGATTGGCTGGTTCAGACTTATGCTACAGTTATTGAATTGAGTAAAGAGACTTCTTGTCTTTCGCATCTTCAAATTGAGGATAACTTCACAGGTAAAGTCAGTAATCATTGACTTGATAGTCTTACTTCAATATGAGACACTTTATATGTTTGCTTGCATTACTTTGAAATATAATCACACTAATATTATAAGGGTGAAAGTTAGTGTGTGTGTGTGTTACTTCTTCACACTCGAAATGCTGAATGGATTTGGATGAAATTTGGCACACGGGCAGACCATATCCTAGAATAGCACGTAGGTATTTCCCGGTATACCCCAGGCATGTGATCCCTTGAGATAATTTCCTACTCTTAAGCGGGCAAAAGCGCTGGCAGCAGCTAGAAATTACATAATTTGGGACTAAGGAGTCCCTACCACGATCTCTTAACGTGATCCATTTGACGACCTAAGCTGTACCTCTACCATGAGTTTAAAGCAATAGTATTTGTCGATACTCGATACCGACTACGTAAATATTTTGTGTGGCAAATTTTGGTTCCGTAAGGGACCGCTAAAGGCGCTGCAAAATTTGCCATACAAAATATTTACGTAGTCGGTATCGAGTATCGACAAACTCAAACTCATGGTAGAGGTACTGAACTGCTAAAGGGATGGCGCTATACAGGGTGAATATCTCCATCCCTCTTTCTCGCTCGCACGACTGACATTTTAACACGTCATGGTAAGGCCCCTGTTCGCTATTTAGTTTCACATTCTGTAACATGCTACAATAACAATGTATTTGCATATGTTTCTGAATAAAACAGATACATGTTTGTTATGTATGTCTTAACATATTAATGAGACTGTGGGCATATGTTATGCTAATGCACACTAATTGGCAGAGACAGTGTGTTACAGACTGTGTCAAAATGTAAATATAATATAGACTGTACTAGCTTTTGCCCGCGCGGCTTCGCTCCCGCTCTTTCCTACTCCACCCTACTCTACCCTACTCTACCCTACCCTACCCTACCCTACCCTACCCCTACCCTACCCTACCCCTACCCCTACCCTACCCCTACCCTACCCTACCCTACCCTACCCTACATCATTTGTTACAAAAAATATGATAAATGAAGAACCGCTCGACCGATTTTGTGCAAACTTCACATAAATCATCTACTAAATAGTCCGAACAAAGCCTAAACATTTGGTTTGGATAGGTGAGCCCGTTCTTGAGTTATAAAATTACAACGAAAAGTGGCATTGATTTTTATTTAAATAGATTTGTAAAATATAAGGAATTTAAAACCTGAATTTATGTTTCTACAAAAGTCTAAATAGCGTCAGTAAAGTTCTAACAGTGTTAAGGGTCATTCCTTGCAACGGGTGTACCAGGTCGTAAACTTTTAACCAGTAATTTAATAATGTTTTATAAGAAATGCCTATTCAAAGTTGACAAAGATTTAAGTTTTTTCAAGAAAATCAGCCGCAAGTACCGGAATGGACGTAACGTAATCACGTCCGTACGTAGTTATTTATTATTAGTTATTTCATCACCTCTGCTCTCAAAACGATGGAGAGAAACATCGTGAGGAAACCGTCATGTCCTTGTACCATAAATTCGAAAACATGTGACAGCCACTAACCAGCACAGGGCTCGCGTGGTGGATTACAACCCATTCGTTTCATTTCCAAAACAGTTTTCATCTACATAATTTTATTCCAACTACAATTTTTTTTAATAGTCTATATTGTGTCCCACTGCTGGGCAAAGGCTTCGTCTTTCTCATTTCAGAACTATGTCTAGGGCGGTCTACAAAATATGACAGTTAAAATAACTTGTGGCCCAATTGTTTCAGGATGATGATGCCAGGAATGCGGCCGCTGTTCCCGGCGGCGAGCATGCCCCCCACGTCGACGAGCAAACCCACATTCCCCGCCTATAGGTATGTCGGCTAATTATAACTAACTTTTAACACTTACTATATTTATTACAAACATTTCGTCAAGTTATTAGCCGTAATGTAAGACTAACCGGAATTTTAAAAGAAGTTGATGATAAAAATAACTTTTGAGTATCCAGTATGTGATGACTGTAGCAGAAATATATTCGATTCGACTGTAACACATGAACGGATATAGGAATATTTGCATTATTTACCAATTTAAAAATAGCTGGAATTGACCTGTAAACTACAAGTGATTGGTAAGATAATTCCACTGGAGTTACAGAATTCTCAAACACACATAAACTTGCGCCTTTTTCATGTGAGGGTAATAAGAAAAAATACCACTGAACCTAATCCCTCTTTACCTACCCAACACTTGGTCCTTGAACGCAAAGGTCTAAGAAGGAACTAGGTGTGATTTTAGTCAGTAAAAGTCTGTAGAAGGTTTTAGTTATGTGCACATTATGTAACATGTACAAAATCGATATAAATAACTTAGATACATTAAAATTGTTTGTAACTCGATATATTACTTGGCTTTGTTTCATCGCAATCGGTTGACTATATCGAAAGATATATAAATATAGTTCGCCGAGTCAGATTATTATAAAATAAAAACTTACTTAACCTTTCGAATGTCTTAAGTTACACAGTCCGACATAAGGTAATTGTCTTTCTATTGTGTCTCTAATTACGACATTCAAAGAGTTAACTCAATTAGTGTTGACAATACTTAAAACGAATGTTATATTTAGCAACAAAATTCGTCACATGAAAGCCAATTAATATCACAAAAGTGTTAGCTAATTACAATGTAAAATAACTGTGTTAATTACATTGTGAGTTATAAAAAGTAACAGTATCTGTTATCTAGGAATTTATTGTAAAAAAGGTTTTACAATAGATAATGGTTTCCCATTGTTTATTTTTATTGTCTGTGTCATTGTAGTACACTCGCGAATGTCCCAGGTTTCACTCGCATCCAATTTGAATTTGTATTTTCATGTACCTGTAAGAAAAGTAGCATAATTATTGTGTACCCCTGTGGGATGTTTTTAAATCCTGTACCTACCAGATTTTGTTTAAATCCGAAAGAATTGATGAGTGTCTAAAGAAACAAAAAACTTAAAAAAATATATAGGGTAAAAGTGGGATAGTTGCCCTAGGAGGATTGATGCCCCAAAATTCAAATTATGACTTGTAAACGTTCTATGATCGCAGTTAATACTTATAAGCAAAGAACACCCCCCACCCCGCTAGTGTGCGAGCGGCAACCGCTGTGATCGGACGTGTTGCGTGTTCATGAAGAAAGATCGACGGGCTAGCTCACAAAGATCGCGGATTACGAATCTTGATATTTTAGAAACGCGTGGAACTTTTCATTTCCAAAGGTAAGTTATATTATTTTATTATTATTTGCAAGTGTATAGTTTGAATATTACCGTCAGTGTAACATTTTGTCATTTTTTAAAAGGGATTTTTTTATTTTAATTACGGCAACTATCCCTATTGAAAAGGATAGACGCCTCGTATTTTGTGAGTATAGATGCCCTTAGGGGCATCTATCCTCTATTGATTAAGTTGATGTTTGTTGATGTTTGTTCATGTTCCCATTTCTTCTTTTCAGAAATGCCTCGCAAATATATTAGAAAGGTTGGAGTTCGTCCACGAGCTGAATGGACGCAAGAGGCATTAATAGCTGCAATAGACGAAATTTCGAGAGGCATTCTAGGAATTAACGAAATATCTCGTAGATATGGGATTCCCTCAAGAACATTGAGGCGAAGATTCGCTAACAAAAATACGGAAAAACTGACATTAGGTAATAAAGTTGTATGACCTAAGTTCTTGTTAAGTAAAAAAAAATCGTATTATTCCTAACATTTTTTTTTTTTTTTATAGGAAAACACCCACTTCTTGATTTTGTAAACGAAAAACGTTTGGTGAGTCATATACAGAAATTAGAAAAAGCTGGTTTCCCTCCAACCCGGGACATGATTCGAAGATTAGCTTTCGAGTTTGCTGAAAAACTGGGTAAAGAAACCAATTTTGATAAAGAGACTCGAAAGGCTGGGCCGCATTGGTTAACATCATTTTTAGAACGTAATAAAGAGTTAAGTATTCGTCAGGCAGAAGGCTTATCAGTTGCAAGAGCACAGGGATTAAATCGAGATGAAGTTAACAAAATGTTTGAACTACTGCTTAAAGTAATGACAGAGCATGACTTACTGGATAAACCGGATAGGATTTACAATGTAGATGAGACAGGTGTCCAGTTAAATAACTCTACTGGAAAAGTCATAGCTACAAGAGGCGCAAGAGTAGTCCATTCTATAACTTCTGGTGAAAAAGGTGAAACTTTATCAGTAATAGCATGCTGCAATGCTGTGGGGAACTTTCTTCCCCCAGTAGTCATCATTAAAGGAGTAAACAAGAAACCAGAATTTCAGGATGGGCTCCCACCTGGATCAGAAGTCTATATGAATAGAAAATCCGCGTACGTGAATGCTGAATTATTTCACAAGTGGCTGAAAGAACATCTTGTACCTAAAAAACCAATAGGAAAGATTATTTTGATTCTGGATGGTCATTCATCTCACACGAATGCTATAGATATGCTTCAAACTGCCGAAGAAAATGATATAATTTTATTTTGCCTACCCAGCCACACCACTCAAGCGCTGCAACCACTGGATCGCAGTTTTTTTAAGCCTTTTAAAACATTCTTTGCTGCTGAAACACAAAATTGGGTAGTGTCACACAAGGAACGAAAGATTAATCGATTAGTTGCAGGAAAACTTATTGGGAATGCGTGGACCCGAGCAGCCACGAGTTCCAATGCGATTTCGGGATTTAGGGCTTGTGGTATTTACCCTTTCAATCCCTCTGCAGTTCCAGAGAGCTTTTTTGCAATATCTGACATTTCTTTGAGTAATCAAAGGCCTACAGAAGACAATGCAGGTGAAAATGATGCACCAGAACCGGAACAAGTTTCATCTAATAGATCAAGTCCTGTAGTTGATCGAGTTCTTTCTAACGTTACTCCTAATTATATGGATATTTATTATAGAAATGAAGAAGCTCTTGAGCAGGAACCAGGTCCATCCAATGTACAAACTCTGGGAGTCGGTCTAAATCTATCCAACGTTTCTCCTTGTAATACGGATCAACCAGATAGGAGATTTTCTAATTCAAGCCCATCAATTCTTTCACAGAATAATAATATTATCAACATTGAGGAACTAGAAACACCAAGCAAATATTTGCAAGAATCTTCGCCGGTGCCAATTGTTCCGGTTCCATTTCATAAGAGAGGAAAACAATCAGCTGCAATTTTAAACAGTAAAGAAAATATTGAAGCGAAGAAATCTAAAGTTAAAGGTAAAGCTACTCCAGGAATACGTTGTAAAAATAAATGTCGAACAGCTACAGCTGATGTACAGAAGAAAGTGTTACGAACTGCAGTCAAGTTTCCAAAGAAGATTCCAGCCAAATGTATTAAGAAAAGAAAGGGCATTAGAGAATCTAGTGATGAAATGACCATCTCGGATATTTCTAATGAATCTGATTCAGATATCGACCAGGCGAGAGCAGGTGAAATTGTTCTACATAAAAAAAAACAGAGATCTCAAGCTAAGATTCAGAGTAAAGTTCCAGCAAAAAATAATAAGAAAAGACGAATAGAATACAAGGAGTCGAGTGATGAAATATCGATCTCAAATAATTCGGATGAATCTGAGTCAGAGGCATACAAGGATTGGGAATGCAAAGAATGCTCTGAAGAATATAAAAAGACCAAATCAACTGCAGATTGGATACAATGTTTAATGTGTAAAAAATGGCTACATGAGGATTGTACCATGTACGGCGACTATTGCAATAAATGCGGTAGGATTAAACGAATGAATACGAAAAAATACAAGTAGACTGAACTGTAGAAATACTTTTTTTTTCTGAAGCTGATTAATATAAGAACTAATAATAATTGTATACCAAAGTGAAGAAGTGAAATATACCTAAGTGAAGAAGTAGAATAAACCAAAGTGAAGAATATTTTTTTTCTGAAGCTGATTAGTGAAAGAATATGAAAATTAAAACCAAAGTGTAATGTGCCATAACTAAATATTAAAATAAAACTTGTTAATTATAAATATGCTTTGATTTATACCTAAGGGCAACTATCCTCATAGTGACAACAGCATCGGGGCATCTAACCCATATAAGAGGCATCTATACTCAGAACTAGTACTGTAACTTTTGTTTTTTTCTATATGTATAAGCAATAGCTGCATTGAATTTCTTTTTAAAATATAATAAATAATAGACCAATGTACGATAATATTGAAAAATTGGTTTAAATATAATTTATTTGTAGGAAAAAAAAATCAATTTCAAAATGTGGGGCAACTATCCCACTTTTACCCTATATTAAAAAAGCTTCATCAAATTACTTGTTTTAAATTAAAAAGAATGAACTGCTTTGGTGTAGAAATTGCTTGTATGTACTTGTATAATAATGTAATTTATGTGTAATGCAAAACAGGCTTATCGCTGTTATGTTAATATATTCACATTAGTATATAGTTGCGACAAAGTCATGACGAGATAATAATCCCTTTGCCAAGAGATGCGCAATTTATCTACAAAATAGATCATAATTAGAATTATTTATTTGCAAGCAATGTAGGTGCAATTTAGATATACTCTTTATTGTTGAACACCATAAATATAATTACAGTAGGTGCTTAAAATTAATAGGGTGTCACAATGGGCGGGCTTATCGCTAAAAGCGATATGTATATGACGCATAACACGTAATAATATAAAGAAAATCTTTTTGGTATAATGGTCAGCGAATTCTTCCTGCACTTATCCCGTGTTATTTTTGTTTGGTACAACACTTTTTTTTCATTCTCTTCTGTAAACTGTTACGCTATCACGATATTCATAACAATTCAGAAAAAGATGTCTTTCGCATTGTGACTACCATTTATGTAAAAAAACAACAATACAATCAACAATTATATTCCATTTGAACTCCCACCTCAGTATGTATTCTGGATCAAACACAACCACTACCTACTACAGCAACGCGACTATAAGCGCGCCGCCGACGACGACGACGCCGTCTAGCAGCTCTGAGCACAAAGAGAACGGCGAGGTGAAGCCGCCCGCCGCTAACGCCTGCCCGCTCGTCACCGCCACGGGCGCCGGCTCCAAAATCATTCATCCTCCCGAAGACGTGTCCTTAGAAGAGATCAGAGCGAGGAACGTCAAGTACCGCGCCAAGCCCAAACCTGACGCACCCACGGCACAGCCGCAGCCCGCGCCCGCCATGATCACGCCCAGTACGAGTCAAGCAGAGGTATGGGTTAGTGGTTCTTTATATTTATCTATTTTTGTCGTTTGAAAGCACTTTCATTTAGTTTGCTCACCGATTTTTTCGTTTAGCAGCTTTGTTTTCTAATATTTTTGTTTTGTTGCTTACCTTTAATGCACAACTGGATTTTCACTCAGTGATAATACAAGAACAGTTAATAATCCTTAACATTCAGATTTGTAATACACAATGCATACTAACTCTAATCCAATTCACAAATACATTTCTACAATCTAACGGCACCTGTGTGGAATCTTTAGATTGAGTTCAAAAGATGTTTATTTAACATCTCAAGATTTCGGAAATTTTGCTAACATAACGCACGCGCTTATGTTTATTTTTGTGTGTCGATTATACGGAATAGTTAGTTCCAAAGTTTGTTTTATTCATGGGGAAATATTTAAGTTCTGTTTTAAATTGCGTAAATGCCTCAGTTTTATTTAAACACTATAATTAGATACACGCTGTCTAAAACGGTAATCTGGAATGTAGTTGAGCCATCCACTTTCACATATCTTATGGTCAATAATCTTTCTGTAAAACAATTTATCAATATCTACAGTGTAGTGCTAGCTGTCGAGAAGACAGATTTTTCAGGCATCATGATGTCAACAAGCAAGCTAAAGAAGTGCTAGTCAGCCTCCCCACTAGACTATAAGATCGTGTAGCGACTGAGTACGAGTAGAAGTGAGGTGAGATTGTTTTGGCAACAGGTGGCAGCGCATATGAACGCAGCGGTGGCGGCAGCGCGGCAGCAGCAGGCGGCGGCGGCGCTGCGGCGCGGCGTGCTCAACAGCATGGGCGGCATGGGCGGCATGGCGGGCATGGGCGCCATGGGCGGCATGGTGGGCATGCTGCCGCCGCAGGGCATGGTGCCGCGCGTGCAGGTGCCGCACGTGCCCGTGTCGGTGCCGCAGATGCCGCCCGTCGTGCCCATGCTGCCCGTCATGCCGCAGTTCAACCTCGTGCGCCAGCTGCAGCCCGGTCAGTACCCGCACATAGCGCCAAACGACTACCCATACCGCTAGACAGAGGCCGCACAGACTACCGACAGGCGGCATTTGCAAACTGCGACAACTCGAGCCATTTGCAAGCTGCCAAGTTTCAACTTCTTAACTAGTTTTCAACTCTTATCGATTGACTTCATCCGAAATTCAGAAACCAGTGCACACATAGTTTTGTTAAGCTACCTAAGCATAATATTAGACCAGTGAGTGGTCATAAAGCACTTTGCAAACGCCCCCGGGTGCAACTCGAGCGCCTCTCGCGCTCGGCGACGATTCTTAGAACATTCTGTGAAGTATGATAATGTTTAGACATTGTTTAATAATGTTTACATCCCCCTTTTGATCATGTTTACCAGTGTTCTTTTATGAATTATATAAAAGTTGTCGTTAATGCTGGTCAGACGAGCTGCTCGTATGTTGACGACGGCTGTCCTTCTTGTCCGTGTCTAAACCTCTGATGTCCTTTCAGATGACCCCCCAATGAACAGTATTATGATGTATTTGTATGGATATGATATACTCTAACGTAGGACATATCAAAGTATTAGGTAATTCGTAATAATATATTCTCGTTGTCTTTGATGTTGCACATTGAACATGAAGTTAAATGTATTTACTTGTAACAAAATGTATTTTTTGATGTTGAAATGGTCCAAAGCCGAGACTCGTTGAAAATTTTTTGTACAATGTAAACCAAAGAAATTATGTAATGTTAAAGGTTAGTTAAAAGACTGGATTTTAGTACATTCCGATTGAACTCACTATAGTCGTCCATATTTTTATATTCGCATAAATATTGACAAGAACACAGTTCACACGTTGAATGTAGCTCTGTAACACTCAGACACATGGTATTGATTTTGCATTTATTGAACTTAAGAATAATTTAGAATGGGTGGTTCTCTTTAGTAATAATATTGCTTTACGATAGTTTAGTATAAGAAGACAGTAAAACAAGTATTGTTTTGATTCGCTTTGTTACTCACGCGACGCGTGTTTTTTACAATATACGTGGAAAATGGAGTGTCAACTTTTCATCAAATAAAAAGTGCATTCACTTGACTGATTTTCTTTTCTATTTTCCACGACAACATGACTGTATGATCTATTTAAGACTTGACTAGCTTTAGTTATTTTGACTGTGTGTAAGGAAATGATCGCTTGTGTTTTAAGAGCGTGGAGCAGTTGTCCACTTAGTTCGGTAAAGTCGAAGGCATCACAAGACAGTCAGTGCTTGGCTGCGTCACTGTCGCTCGGTGGGTGCCACTTGATATATTATGATAGCACTGGATGGTGTCAGCTCCGGTGCCGCGACATACACGATCTCTGTCTCTCAGTAATCTAAACACATAACAGCTTGTCGATACTCACCCCTAACGCCCACTAACTCGACCGACCTCTCACCCCTAGTACAGACCACTCGTCATAGACTAAACACTATCAAGAGCTAAACTGTGATTTTGATGTGCCATCCGCACTATCGGAGGAACGGAATGAAAATGAGCGGTAATTTTATTCACATTCCTTAATGGATTTGCTTATTGTAGTAGCTCTTATCTTATTACTGTCTCGATTTTCTCGTAGTGTCATATAAAATATGACTTTGTCGGTTTACGGGTGGGTACACTAATATTATATTTACGTACAGTAGTTTTGTCGCTTTACAATGTGCATGAAAAGAACGAGTTAATAGTCGTTGGCTGAATTGGATTCTACGAGCAACCATTCTCGGATCACACTGAAACATGCATGAACTACGGATATTACGATTATTACATCGCCGAGTATTTTGGAAGTGTGATTTTTCATGTGAATTATTTATCCTACCTACCTGTGTTCCTTTGCTTATACTGCACCTTATCAGTCGCCGAGCTCGCTGCGTGGATGTGCTGGCACATGCACGCACGGGCGGCCGGGCTCGCGGGTGACAGGCGATTGTTCAGCAGTCACAACGGCCCAGCCGTGTGTTGGACCTCCGCGGTCCCCTGTTGCTTCTCGCCGCGCGGCCCGGCCCAGTAGTGAGCGAGCCTTTGTGTGTGCAGGGATGCTGCTGCCGGGCGGCATGATGCCGATGGGCGCGATGTTCCCGGGCGGCATGGTCATGCAGCCGCGCTACCGGTAGCTCCGCGCCGCGCCGAAGCCTTCGCCGCACTAACACCTCTCTGTTGACAGACGGCCGCCCGCGGACGAGTCCGGCCCCGAGCGAAGGTAGGCGCTCGTTTGTAGTAATCGTTATATACGTCCGCTTGACCGGTTGTGTGTCCGAGCTCGTTGCTAAATACGCGGTGAGGGGATACTAACGACAAGGTAAGGCGGAGCGGCTAGTGCACGTCGGACAGGTGATCCAGTCGCCCGGCGCGGCCGAGGTTGGGCCGGCAGTTCCCTGCGGGCGGCCGCAGGCGACGCGTTGTCTGTCACAACAAGTGTTGTTGGATTGGCGGCCCCCTGTCCCTTAGCATAAGTCATTATATTCCTACCTTACCACTAAGCTCTCACATAGACTGTCAACAGCAGATTTCAGTAGTGAATTCCGTTCTTAATTAAAATTTCTGGTGTTAAGAGATGTGTGAAGATTAATAATTAAATAAATGTTATCTGCCTTGATGATTCTCTAAGCGTTTCCACATTAAAGTTGTGACGTTTGCCTACTCTTGTAGAATTTTGACTATTTTACGCAATAAATGCTCTGGACAATGATACGTTTTCGTCGTTTTATTTTCCTTTAATCTGTTTCTAGATCCCTGATAAGCGCTTGTCACATCTTATCCATGGAATGATAAAATTTATTCGTTATCACGTCGATCTACTTATAACTGGCTGCAATAAATAATACATCTGAAACTACGCTCCTGTAGGAAGAACACATCCCAATTGGCTGTCTAGTGTCGGCCCTAGCTCAAAACTGGTAATGACTGGTACACACTAAATGGTTTACCATTTCTGAACAGTTCTTCACGAGTCCATAGAAGAAGCATTGATTGGATGAGGATGTCACCCCTTAGTATTCCTGCTTGCTAAGCAACCGTTTATTACACCATCCTCTTTTCAGAATACGAGTGGCATAGGTCATGGGTAAAAATGTGCTATCTCGTGTAAATATTAACACCTGTTTCTTTTTTTAGTTTAGTAATTAAAGAAACAGTAACAGTAAAAAGTATTAGTAGGAAGAACCTTGAACCTCAGGCAAAAAAAAATATTTGGTAAGTAAAATAATAGATAGGTATTTAGGGAAAGCTCATAGCGTAGCTAGGTATGGGACCTCGTCAAAAACCCTATTTTTTTTTAATAGAGCCCATCTTAAGACCGCTTTTCCGCCTGATGGTAAGCGACAACGTGGTCGAACACAGTTACGATAGTTATCTCATATTCGCGTCACTGATGCGCTTTCGCCCATATCTAAACTTATCCACACTTCGCCTCTGAAGCTGAAGCATATTGCCAGTGAAAATAATGACATGGGTACATACTGACTACATTTCGTATCCGTCGAGTAGCTACATGTACTCCAATTAAAGATAGTCTGAGCAAGTACGTTGGTACCTACCATTTATTCATCCGCTTGTGCGTTTTTAAAATTGCCAATGTGTGGGGCCGGCATTACAGTAAAGCAGTTCAATACGAAGAAGTCTCGAATACACAATTTATTCGCGCTAGCAACACAAACAGTTCTAAAATATTGCCTTCAATGTCCGGAGGAGTCACTTGGTGGTTATAATTCATTAAACCCCACGCGTTCGCGCTTCTGTTGTCTTATTTTTGTGTTTCTATACCTTTTTGCCCTATGATGAGTTCCCTGACAGTTCATTTTTTTCCGTGGCACGCATACTACTTTAGATTACTAAAAAATAAACTGGCAAAAAAAATAAAAATGAAATGATAAAAAAAATATTGTCTTTCGTAAATTAAATTATTGTGGTTATTATTAACTGTTAATAAATGGAGAAGATTTTTGCCATTTTTTCCCGCTAGGTGTCGCGATTCTTATGATCCTTTATCGGCTTATCTATGCAGCGTTATTTTTAACTTTTTGGCATTCTATTAAATATAAATAATAAAAATGATGAACTGTGCAGTGCCGGGATGCAAAGAAAATGGTAATCATTTATTCCCAAAAGATAAAAATAGGAAAAGATTGAGGGCTAAAGCAATAAAACGACCAGAATTCGTAAAATCCCAATCTACATATTTACGATTATGTGGGCATCATTTTACAGAAAATGACTATAAAACTGTGTTAAATTAAGTAGAATAACACAGCATACTTTTTTCCTGCTTATGAAAAGTGATCATATAAGGGCACAAAAAAATTATTAAATGAGCTAATAAACTCACTCTCCACATTATTCTTTTTTTTTATATATATTTTTCATTTACACATAATGTACAATTTTACTATATCAATTAATCTAATAAATAATAACTAGGTATATACATACAAACTTAAAATAATAATATGTTCAAACGAGTAAAAAAAGCTGAAAAACGGGGAAAACTCAGAGGGCATCAAAAAATTCGTCCACATCGATGTCAATGGGAATATTTCACAATATTCTTGTGTTTGATGTTTATTTAATGGTGGCAATAGGATACCTCATTGCTTCTTGTACTGGTTCTGAGGGATATGAATTATCGGTGAAGTTAAAATTTCTATCATACGCCTCTAACCTACAAAAACAGAATAGCTTAGATATAATAAACAAGTGGATAAAAGTTCATAGGGTCAGGAGTTTATTGTTAATCAGTAAAAACATTCACCAAGAAAATATAAAATACTGCAGTATTTTTTTTACTTTTATTTACCAACCTCTCTACAAGGTCTGCCTTTCTTTCACTACAGGTCGCACCCCTCTTCTTTAGTTCCTCTTTTAGCTGATTTAATTTCCAGGTACAATACATCGTCAATACAAAAATGTTGAATATTTCATACAATTTCATAAGAACCGCTCCGAACCACAGAATGTAAATAGATCATACGCGTGGCGCCCTCTGAACACAAAATCTTCCCCATTAAGTAAATAAAATGAAAAAGTATAGAACTTAAAATGTGTAATGCGTTAAACGGAACTTTGCCAATAGAGATTGACACTACTCCACGACACACTAATCGACAAAATCGGAGCAGCCATCTTGAAATCGCATGTAACAGCATAAAATTGGAAAAAAGTAATAGAAAAAACTCAAAAAACTATAACAGACTGGAATAAATATATCCGGATCGACCGAATTAGGGACCAACAATTAATCATCGTGGTTGGAGAAGATTCCGATTCCGATATGGATATGAGTTTAAATCAAGAGTCAAGTTCTGACAGTGAATAATAAATAAAATATTATTTTAAACAGACTGCATTTTATTTACCACTAGGCGTCCCCCGCGGTTTCGCCCGCATTATTTCAGGTTTTTAGTTTTTGTCAGGTTTTTTGGTTTACTGTAAAATTTCATCAAAATCCGTAGACTAGTTCTTGCGTGAAAGAGTAACAAACATCCACACACACATACAAACTTTCACATTTATCATCTATAAATCTAAAATCGGT
The DNA here is from genome assembly GCA_910589285.2 of Mythimna ferrago. NCBI lineage: Eukaryota > Metazoa > Arthropoda > Insecta > Lepidoptera > Noctuidae > Mythimna > Mythimna ferrago. Next base: position 22,182,017 of record OU342686.1, on the reverse strand, counting down.
AATCCGATTCCATTTTCTTTGCCAACTGATTCGTTATTGTAAAAAATCGATTAAATTTCGTTAGGTCACATCACTATAATTGTCAGACAAGAACTGTCAGGGAACTCATCATAGGACAAAAAAACTATAATTGACGGTATTTGAAAGGTATCGTGTCAATTAGAGACAATAGAAAGACAATGACAGCGCGAACGTATACGCTTGGGGTCTAATTAATTAAGCCCACTTGCATAAAATGGTCTTAACACCTGCCTCCCTAGCCAAGTTATAACCGTTTCTTTTGCGTCGAACGCCTCGAGTTGGCCACGCCTCCGATTCTTTTGTTCTGACTACGTGACTGAGCGTTGAGATATCGTCATTTCCGTACATTTGAAGATTTCTTCTAGCGTTAATGATTGCAGATTATCAACTTGGCTAGGGATACTAAATAGATATCTGCACAGATAACAAATTCGAGTTTTTGGCGGGATTACTTCGAGTGAAGTTCAGTGGCTGTTTTAATTATTCGCAAATTGATTTCTAGTGGATATTTTGTATCTCAAATGTCTGCGCAACTAAATCTTTGAAACAGACGCAATCTTTGTAAAATGGAGCTGATTAATTTTATTGTGGTGTTGACTACCTCAGCGAAGGTTAACATAATACATTTACTGCCAATACCTACTACAAAATTTATAGATGGAGCATCTCCCTATAAACATGACAATAATAAAAACGGGCCAACAAATTCAAGCATGTGTACGTGTGGCCACAAGACTGGCCTCGGCGCCTCACATCACACACAGTGTATAAACGCTTTGCATCTAATATGTCTCTGTGCGTAAATAGTGATACCGGCTTCTACGAGAAATCTCCCATATAATAAAAAACTAGACTATGTAATTAAAATGATTTTTTTATTATTATTTAGGTCAAGTAAAAAAAATATGGCAGTAAAATAAATTAGTTTTATCTAATCTTTTAGACATTTTGTATTTGGAAATACGTATTTGAATTGAAAAAATAATCATAACTATTCTCTTAGTCAACTAATTTAAAAATATGACATTAAGTTAGGAAAATTGAATAAAGAAATTGGCTTGGCAACACTGAAGAAAATTGGCGCGAATTGTTTGAAAAAAGCTAAAATTAAAAAAATTAAATGACACTTGTGATGATAAGTGATGTGTTTCGCAATTTTTACCCATCTAATTCTGGCAATTTTATGTATCAGTAATTATATGGTATTATCTACATAGTGCGCGTAATACGTAGTACCTAAGGCGACACGATCGGCTCTGATTGGTGGGTACGAGTCCGCTATCCGGACCAAAGGTTGGTCTCTTGTCTTGTTCTTGTTTTGTATTTAACCCTTTAACCGCTTGCGTCAGATTGGTCCGACGAGCGTTTTGCGTGCCCTATTCGCCAAATTCGTGTGTTTGTGATTGGATACCTACCTACTTTATCTCGTTTAGCTCATCAATCCCCTTATGTGACTGCAGAGTTGACGAAATGGAGTATTTGGTCGTGAATGTGCGAACCTGGCGGGATAAACGCGAGTGTTTGTCGAATATATCCTACTTAGGCCGTTAAAATTCCAGTACCCCCTAAGGTGCTACAATCGACGGCTGCTTTTACTGCGCTTGATCTTTAGTCCGAACTCGGAGCTCATGTACTCCATTTTCAGAAGTAGCTCTGCCGTAATACGAAAACCAGTCGCAAATGAGATATGTTTGCGGCTCATCATTTCAGCCGAAAGAAATCCACCTGGACATAGGCCTCCCCAATATAGCCACAACGACTGGCCTCGTGCGTTCCGCATCTATACTTTCCCGCGACTCTCACGAGGTCCTTCGGATAGTCGGAATACAGAAAATTTTGACGCGTCTTGCCAAGCGGTACCATTGTTACAATTGCCAAAACGGATCGCTTTGCGCATTCCATACATTGGCGAGCCAATCGTCGTCGTTGTTACATACATGCAGCAGTGCAGGGAGCGAATCATGAGTGACGTCTATGACACGATGGCGCGGCGAGCCAATCACTGACACTCCCTGCCCCCGCGTCTCACTTCGCACCACTAAAGAGACTGAATATTTGACTTCTGCAAAACTTGAAGCCAGCGCTCAAGATCCGTGGCGGCAATTTTACCCAACTGCTAGAGTTTTGAGGTCGGATAAGCATTCGCCCCATATAGGTAAAATACTGGTACTCATCTGCATCCGGTTCGACTGGAAGGTGACCCTACTGTAGCTGGGAAAAAGCACAGATTGAATGGTAGGTACTAGGATTTACGAATAAGATTTATCTACTATATAAAAATAAGTCGGGTTTTCCTTCCTGACGCTATAACTCCAGAACGCACGAACCGATTTCCACGGTTTTGCATTCGTTGGAAAGGTCTCGGGCTCCGTGAAGTTTATTAGAGTAGAGTAGGGTAGGGTATAGTAGGCTGAAGTAGGGAAGAGCGGGAGCGAAGCCGCGCGGTTTTGCCCGCGCTAGTTCTAGTATATTTTATTTCTTTTGTTTACGGCTTTATCATCGTCTAAAGCCTCGGAGCGTATTTACGTAATGTACGAGCCGTCGGTATTTACAAAATGCCGATAGGGTTCGTCTGCATTCGGATTTTGCACCGGCAATTTCCGATCCAGTGCACACTGTACTATACAAATTACTACAAAGCAACGAATCTCTCCGGTCCGATCCCGACTCATTGAACGCTTACCTTAAGGACGTATTCACCTATTTCGACAAATATCACGGTTTTTCGGGAACCATTATGATGCTCTAGGAATCATAATTGAGTATATCTTGGTATCAAATAAAAGACAATATATCTATCTCCAGGATGGCATAAAAAAAATATTACGGTCTTATATAAAATTTTCATATAAATACGATTTTACCAACGCACTAATACAAGAAAATTACGAAACACAGAGTCTGAGTAGGAACCCGTAACTTAAATCCAGTAAACATTTTTACTTTAAAAAACATAAAATAATACAGCTTATATAGTCTTCAACACCTATAGCTAATTATTTTGAACCTACATAAATAACTTTATGATTTATGACCAAAATAAAACCACTCTCAATATTTCTTCATACATTTTTCATTGAACGCGCGATGTCTAGCGTCAGTCCGCGCTCAGAAGCGCTTGTGAACGGATGTCCGTATCGCTCTCTTACAAAAAATAAATACGTCTAAAATGTGTGCCGACTTGTATACTGCGACTGCCAAGACGTGCTACTTTTTCGGACCGAAATAAAAGTACAAATATCGTACTTATTGGAACGAAGTTCCCTAACGCGCGTTGTGAAAGGGGGCTAGACGGAAAAAATTCTCACGAAAACTTTTACTGTCAAAATGTAAATCCAAGATGGCGGCTGCAAGAAATTATTAACTTTTTCGTCGTGGGTGTCGTTTTCATGGTTTTCGAGGGTGTTAAAGCCGATGGTACAGTCAAAATATAAATCCAAGATGGCGGCTGCAAGAAATTATCAAATTTTCCGTCATGGGTGTCGTTTTCATGGTTTTCGAGGGTGTTGAAACCGATGGTACTGTCAAAATATAAATCCAAGGTGGCGGTTGCAAGAAATTATCAAATTTTTTGTCATGGGTGTTGTTTTCATGGTTTTCGAGGGAGTTGAAACCGATAGTACTGTCAAAATGTAAATCCGAGATGGCGGCTGCAAGAAATTATCAAATTTTCCGTCATGGGTGTCGTTTTCATGGTTTTCGAGGGTGTTGAAACCGATAGTACTGTCAAAATATAAATCGAAGATGGCGGCTGCAAGAAATTATCAAATTTTCCGCCATGGGTGTCGCTTTCATGGTTTTCGAGGGTGTTGAAACCGATGGTACTGTCAAAATGTAAATCCAAGATGGCGGCTGCAAAAAATTATTAACTTTTCCGTCATAGGTGTCGTTTTCATGGTTTTCGAGGGTGTTGAAACCGATGGTACCGTCAAAATATAAATCAAAGATGGCGGCTGCAAGAAATTATCAAATTTTTCGTCATGGGTGTCGTTTTCATGGTTTTAGAGGGTATTGAAACCGACAGTACTGTCAAAATATAAATCCAAGATGGCGGCTGCAAAAAATTATTAAATTTTTCGTCATGGGTGTCGTTTTTATGGTTTTCAATGGTGTTAAAACCGATAGTATTGTCAAAATGTAAATCCAAGATGGCGGCTGCAAGAAATTATCAAATTTTTCGTCATGGGTGTCGTTTTCATGGTTTTCGAGGGTGTTGAAACCGATTGTACTGTCAAAATGTAAATCCAAGATGGCGGCTGCAATAAATTATCAACTTTTTCGATATGGGTGTCTTTTTCATGGTTTTCGAGGTTGTTGAAGCCGATAGTGCTGTTAAAATGTAAATCTAAGATGGCGGCTGTTAGAAATTATCTACTTTTTCGTCATGAGTGTCGTTTTCATGGTTTCGAAGATATTGATTTAGTGCTGTCAAAATGTACATACATCACTCTCTCTCTTATAGAAAGCAAGCCAGAACGGCACTTCGTTCCATCCGGGTGTCCCTTGACACCTCAGTACCTAGTTTTTTTTTAAATTGTTATTATGGAGTAATAATGGACTTACTGATACAGAATGAGTGTTATTCTAAAACAAAGACCAGAAATGGCCAACGGAACTTCATACTTACATAGATATAACAATGTAGATAGTTAAGCGACTATGACAATAAAAATAAATAAATGGTTCTGAATAGTTATGTTAAAAATGGTACCGTCGAAGTGACCTGATGATGATGGAGCCGGAAGATAGGCACCGAAACTCCGTAGTTAATCAATGTGTCCTAGCCATGTTTGGGCTTATTAGAATTGTCATGATATGCACTGTGGCTGTAAGGTACTATCGAACTGATTTGATGATGATTATGGAACCGGAAGTTAGGCACCGGAACTCCGTAATTAATCAATGTATCCTAGCCGTGTTTGGGCTTATTGGAATTGTCATGAAATGCACTTTGGCTGTAAAATACTATCGAAGTAACCTGATGATGATGGAGCGGGAAGATAGGCACCGGAACTCCGTAGTTAATCAATGTATCTTAGCCGTGTTTGGGCTTATTAGAATTGTCATGAGATGGACTTTGGCTATAAGGTACTATAACATTAGGTTACGCCACGCGGACGAAGCTGCGGGCAAAAGCTAGTGTATTTATAAATCAATTTTTCCTGTTACCATTTTGATATACAAGGAATTAAAGTTGCCACAATATCATGATATCAAATCAAAGATGATTTATTCATCTCCCAGTTACATGCTTTCAAATTATTCAGTCCCATACAATCTTTTCACACAAATACAATACAGAAATTGGCTATGCTACAAATAGGGTCTGGATAGTACACATAACGGCTAAATCCGTTGTATATTTTACCTTATAATTATAAAAAAAAACTTTTTCCAAAACAAATAACCGATTTCACAAAAAAAAAAAAACACTAAAACCATCAAAATAATTTTAATTTCGGAACTCGGTGTTAAATAAGGAACAAACAATATCGAGAAACACAGACTTCCGAAATTAAAATTATTTTGTTTGTTATGTATAAGTCAGTCATATTTCGGTTATATTTTTTTTGGAAAAAGTTTTTTATTTCACACTTTTTAGTTGTAATACACTTACTTACAGCCAGAGTACCTTTTTCTCATGACAATTCCAATTAACTCAAACCCTGCTAGGATAAATTCATTGTTTTATTATGAAGCTTCCGTGTCTACCTTGCGGCTCCATCATCATCATCAGATCAGTTTGATAGTACCTTATAGGCACGTGTGGCGGAAAGTGTGGCGCATCTCATGATAATTCTAATAAACCCAAACAGGGCTAGGATACATTGATTAATTACGGAGTTCCGGTGCCTATCTTCCGGCTCTATCATCATCATCAGGTCACTTCGATGATACCATATTCAACATACCTATCCAGAACTATTCATTTATTTGTATTATCGTAGTCGCATAACTATGTTCATTTTGATATCTGTGTGAGTATGAACTTCCACTGGCCATTTCTGGTCTTCTTCACCAGTTCCACTTCATCAAATGTAATTTTTTAAGTGTAAATGCTTAAGTCTTTGATGAAAATACCAAAAGAACTATACAGTCGCTTATGATATTTGAGGAGTTCCCTCGATTTCGCCAAGATTCCATCATCAGATCCCGACTTGGTGACTATGGGACCATTTGGGAAGTATACCCTTTCCAACAAAAAAAGAATTTTTCAAATCGGTCGGCAAGCAACGAAGTTATGCGCGAACATACATAAAAAAAAATTCAATCATCCAAATTGAGAACCTCCTCCTTTTTTAGAAGTCGGTTAAAAATACATAAGTATTCATAGTTTTAACTGTATTTTACGATTAGATCGAATATTAAATTGGAAATAACTATTTGCTTCAGACATCGTACGAGTATTTATTGAGTTTGAAGATTTAATTCATGTCGGAGAGGGGTTGTGCGTTGTACCTAATTGTCTGATAAAATTAATCTCAAATACCCATTTGATTTTGTTAAATATAATATTTTTAAAGAAATGAGCCTGGGAAATAATCGTAGGTTTACAAAGAAATTGGTCGTTATTATCCGTAACGATATGGCAACTACTTATTTTTGCTATACGAGTAGTACTCGAAACTGGATAAGCAGGCAATTACATATTGCCATATAGTAATACTGATACTAAAAATCAAACAAGCTTGACTCAATTAATACTTACTAAGAAAAATAAAATAATACCTCAAATATCAAGACATGTTCGGTTAAAGTATAAATTTGAACGAACAATGGGCTCTATGTGTGCGTGCGCGTAAGGTCGACGTATTGCGACCAAGATACCTAAATTCGAGCGAGTGAATCTTGCTCACGCGTCCTTAAAATAGTTGAATTACATATTTTCTGATCGCTCCTTCAGGACACGGCAACAACTACGGTTTGCTGCCTTGGTGTGCCGTGTCGGTAACAAGAAGTGGCTACATCAAATCCTTAAGCACAGGCGTAGGGTAGCCAGCTTTCGGTGTTTTACAGGTTGCATTTTGGAGTGTGCGCGGGAATTGCAATGACTTGATTCCGCCATCTCATTTCTACCATCGGACAACCCAACGTACGGCGAGTATCCACCCTTACGTCGTGGAAACCTCTACGGTCCGGGCTAAGCGTTTCGCCTCGTCATTTATATAGCGTACAAAGGACTGGAACGATTTGACTGCTGCGGTCTTCCCGTCCGATTAAGACTGATTTTCCCGACCAAGGCTAGAGTGAATAGGCTCTTAATAAACTAGCGCGCCTCACCATCAACGATTGCATCACTGCTTACCATCAGGTGGGATCACAGTCAGACACATATTTTATATCAGATAAAATAATCCACAGCTCCTAAAGATATTCAGATACAGAACAGGAATGGGTAAATAAATAAAATATTAGTTTGCATATAATAAAGCTGTATATTGAATTATAATAATAAAAGGTCTCGTCTGTACACATAACACATTTATACATGACAACTATCCGCTAAATCGTTATTACAAGAAATATTATTATAATACCATATCCTAATACATGAATTACAACAGGCTTAATTATATAAAGTAATAATACAATTATTGCATTTAACTAGTATCACCATTAAACGATTCGTTCAACCCAATTAAATCTTTTAGTAAATAAATTCACAACATTAATTAATTTTAAATAAACAAATGATGCTATCCCTTTTTTTTAAATAATTTCACAACAAATACTTAACACCTATTTATGGCAACATTTAAAAAACGCAATTTAAAATGCAAACACCTCATAAAACTGTAAAAATTGTAAGTGGCATTGATTATTAAACTATTGTATATTTAATTATCTGTTTCGTAACAACTAAGCTAAGCATTATACGCTACTTGGTCAGACGAAATATAGGTGTACAGTTCACTGCAAGTTTACGATTTAGTTACAAAACTACAAAATTTGAGCTTTCCAAGGTCACGAGTGTGGCCGAATAATGTAGATAGAGGTGAAAGTTAGGAGCCCGAGCGGGAATTCACATGTTCTTGCTGCTTAAATTAAAACGTTATTCTTAAACACTATACTTGAGACGTGAACAGTCAGAATTGGGTGGATTTTGAGGCAATAATTTGGCAAAGTTCAATAAAGTAAAATTAACGATTTCCGCAAATACCATTTCCTTGGCTTATTATAACAAAAATAAACTAAAAATGTGGAATTCAGCGCCATCTAACGAGAAGATGGCGGCACTCGGACCCGTAACTTTCACCAAAATGTGAATGCTTCGAAAATTACGATTATACTCCTAGCGGCCGCTAGCCCGCGAATATTGAGCTCCTACTCTATCATAGACTGCCCTTATGTAAGGCTACATACATACTAGACTACAACCAATCTTTGTCGATATGTAACTGTTCATTTAATTGCGACCTGACTGTGGCTAAGGAAAACAAATCACAACCCTTTTAGCTAATTGCGAACACACCATTTGGCACGTCCGGACTATTACAATTCGTGTTTTATATTACCAACGTGGACTAGCAACGATCGAATACGAAACGAATACTGATTAATGTTATATTAGAGGTTATAAAAATGCTATCCAGTCACATAGTTTTCTAAAGTTAATGGCTCTAAGTTGGGGAAGTTTGAAACACCGTGCTTCCCTTGAGGTCGACCTCATTTGCTATACCCTGACACTAATCAAGGCAGCTCTATTTAGAAGGCATTTGAACCATCCCAATCATTAGCCTAAACACTTGGCCCAAATAGCCTTGTGGTCATCGTACCAGCGAGATGACCACGTAACAACTCCATCGATAGGCTTAACGTCTAGCAACTGCCACTTACTATTAAAACATTTTTCTATTTCATGCTATCCGAGTAGGTCTGGCGATGGTGTCGTTCGGAACACGTCGAGTGAAGGCGACGTCGAACGGGCGAGGTCGGGACATGGCGTGTTGGTTCGCGTCATAGACTCGAACCGCTCTCTCATGGCGGCCACATGGCCAGCTATAGGCACGACCTCCTTCTTTTCCTCTTTATCTTTAACTTCGGGCGTCGTGTCATCATCTACAGTCGGCCTTTCGGGCACGTCCAAATCTGATAGTAAAGACACTTCGGAAGACGCAGTGAAATACATTTCGCTGATTGGTTCGCACGCAGCGTTCGCGGGTTCAGTGTCGGAGGGAAACGTGTCCGTCTCGTCCGTCGGCGGCGACACGAGCGCGTCGCTCCAGCGCTCGGCGCGGTACGCTTCTATCGTCCTTATCGACACTTCTGAAGGACTTATCAGCTCCGCGTCGCATTCTACGACTTGCGCCACGTCGGCTTCAACATCGACCATGCTGATGGTCTCAGCCACACTGACCGCGTTGCTACTAATTACATTTTCTATTTCTACGTTATCTTCTTCAGGCGAGTCATCCGCGACTTCATCGTAAGTGGAAGTCCTCATCGTTTCGCATAATCTGTTTATAGCGTCGAACACGTCCTTCAGATCGCTGACGTCATCAGTGGGCATCATGGGTTCTTCGATGGGCAGTATGTTGAGGTCTCTGGAAGGTTCTTGAACGCAGGCGGGGAGGAGGGTGGCGGCAAGTGCGTTGGCGGGACACAGTAGCGCGTGTGCCACAGACAGCAGCGCGTGTGCCGGCGCCGACGCGGGCACCAAGTGCGCCGTGCTGCCCGAGCGGGCGGGGGGCAAGTGCCGCCCGCGCGGCGCCGGCGTGGGGGCGGCCTGCTGCGTGGGGGCGGTCTGACTTGTAGGGGCAGCCTGACTTGTTCGGGCGACCTGAGTCGCTGGGGCAGGCGGTGCAGTCGCAGCCGACTGCACAGTTGGCGTAGTCGTGTTGGGGGCGGGTGTCGAGGGTTGTGGGGGGGCGGGCGCCCCCCGGGCTCGCTAGCAGGCGGACGAGGTTCGCGTCCAGCCCTCCAGCGGGACCGACAGCGGCGGCGGCGGCGCCTGCGCCTTGCTCACTGTCCGACACAACAAACATTAGATAAAGTCGACGACATAAAAAATAGAACCTAAGTTGTCACTAGTTCTCTCAGAAAACATACTTCGTTCACAGATAGGTTTGAAGGTCTAGACACACAAAAGTCAAACAAACAAACAAGTTAGAATAGAATTTTATGATAATAGAATTTTATATTTTTGAAGATGTCCGTCTAGTCCCCCATTTCCCAAAAGAATAGATGCTTATATTGGTGTATTTACAGTTTATTAGTTTTTTATTATCTCAGCAGGTTTTAAAAGTAGTCACAAAATTCTAAACACATTTTTAGTATAATTTTGTTTTACCTAATATTTTCTAGTTATTAATAGCTACAGAAATATATTTGAAACAATATTTCAATTGTTTTTTAGAGGATCCCGTATCCAGAGCCTTATTCCATGCAAAATGCGATCCGAACTTTGTCAGAACTGCTCCGTGTAATCAATAAACATTGCAACAAAACTGACTTTGTTTAATTTGCAAATATTGTTCATTTATCACAAAGAACACTTAAAATACGCCAAGTACATAACCACAGACAATACCTGTCTACTTTTATACTGGGCATATTTGATTTTGGCACAGATCGATCGTAAAGCTGATTTCCTAGGCAAGAAACCAACCAGTTACCTTCTCGATATTGGAGCAATTTTAGGTAACTGATTGATAGAAACACCACTAGCCCCTTCGCCAGTGAACAGCCAACTAATCGAATTCTCAAACGCCACTAAGCTTTTGAACATGTTTTAAAAGTTTTCCTAAACAGAGTATAACTTTATACGATGTACAAAGATTTAATTAATGTAGTACCTACACATAAAGATAGGTAAGCAACATTTAACTTAGTATTTCAAGACGAGTTCCGTGACGCTTCCTCAATACTAAAATAATTTGCTGTTTTTCAATATGCGGTCAACATATAGGACATAGACTATAGATAGCAGATTTTTCTAATTAAATGAAAAAGTGAGTAAATTCTTCAAGGGCGAGGGCGAGCGGTAAGATCAAAAATATGAAAATTCATACTTTTGATCTTACCTTCCGCCGCCCCGCGCTTAGCTACCCCTCACAGCGGCAAGAACATGAACGGGCCGTTACTATGGTTCTGGGGTATAACTTTGGCCCAAGCTTGTTAACCAATAGAAACAAAGTCCCGTGTAGGAACACGGGACTACCAATAGGAATTGGTAAACAAGTTTGGGCCAATGGTTATGGTACTACACTCTCTTAAAGACTTTTTTTAGTTTTCAAACACCAAGCACATTCTTGGCTACTTAAAACTAAGTTGTGTTTGAGAATTCGACTTTATCATGCAATGATTTTTAGTAAAAAAAAATGTTCATGCAAAATGCTCATGCAGTGTTAAAACGACTATGTACACATGAAAGATGGAAAACATGCTCAGAATAATAATTAGGAACTTACCCATTGGACATGCAGGTCATATGTTTGTAGACCACAATCATACACTTTACTAGATTGACGAGATACTTGTTCTGATTATATTATTTGATATTTGTACTATACTCCATCGGCTTAGATTATCTAAAGGTAAACAATCTTGATATGTCTTTTTTTGCAAAATAGCGGCCCGTCCCGGCTTCGCACGAGCAATAAATATAGTCTATGTTACGCAGGGTGAATGTAGCTTTCCAATGGTTAAAGAATTTTTGAAATCGGCACAATAGTTTTTGAATTTATTTATTACAAACATACAAATTTTCCCTCTTTATAAGTAAGTAAGGTAAAGTTAAGTGTAGGTAAATCGTTATCGTGTATTAAACAAGATTATTTAAATTTAATTAATTACCTAACATTGGGGTAAATACCTAATTGTAAACATTTTTAGACATTTTTTTCGATAAAAGATATGATAAGATTGTTTACATTTAGTTAACTACCTACTTAAACAGCTGGAGTGTAGATTCTTACGAATATATATTTCTTTTTCTAATTAGCTCTATAAAGAAATTCTAGTATAAAACTAATAATACTCTTTTCAGAAATATAGTTTACATTTCCTCGTCATCAAATTGTACAATCCACTTCATTTTAGCGCGTTTATTGCAAAGCTAGTTAAATTCCTTGCCTGACTCAGTATTTGGCCACAGCAATGCCATCCACTGATGCTGTCATTAGGTCCCTATGTGAACAGGGCAATCTTTTCAAATTCACTGCAGTCTTTGTGATCAAGTTTATATATTTTTTACTGTTTTTTTTTTTCTTTCTTTATTATTTATGGTTTACCTTTTAATCTATTTGAGTTCTAAATATATTATAGGTTACTAGTTTTACACATTTTAACTAAAAAAGTAATCCTAATCGATTTATAGGGGTCTACTATAAAGTTATAACTACAGAACGAACGCCGACGTACACAAACAAGCAGAACGACACAAATGTTAGGACAATAAAATACAGGACAACTGATTGGTAATTATTACTCTTTTATTATCGAAAAAATAATAATATTATAAATACTATGAGCGTCGTACACATCACTATCACAATACCAGTTGCGATTCAATACATAAAGCGAACTGTTGTTCCGTCAATAAATTTCTTAACTGTGAAATTTGAAAAATGTATAACCAAATGCATGCGATAAAATTTTGTCGACGCATAATCTCGTTTCGAAATGATACTAAACTTGGATAAACGCAGTCAGTTTCGTTTCGAACCGATATAATGCGACCGCGAAATTTTCTCGCGAGTGAATGTTGACTTGACTGAGTTTACAACCCCATAGTTATAATGAATGAAGAACAAAAAATGAGACGCGTCTTTCTTCCGAACAAGCATTCTAAATACCCAACTTTGCTTTCGCAACACAAAGCCAACTTCACAACTTAGCAGTTAAGCAATTTACTGAGCAGCTTCCGAGTGAGATAAAAATGGGCATGAAGCGATACAGGTACAATAATAGCATAAAAAATTCTGCAATAATGGCACCTCACTATATTAAAAAAAAAAGAATCACAACATAGTTTTTTCTAACCGTTCAGCATCGCTACATCGTGCAAGCATTTGATACACGAACAACCGATCCAGTATGTATATAAACTAAATTATAATATAATAATAAAAATATAATTAAATATAAATATTCTTAATGACTCAACGCGATACATTGGTAGAAGTCCTAACGTACTACTCCATGAAGAAGAAAACTAGACAAATATCATTTGCAAAAAAAAAAAAAGATATTGAAAAAAAATCAGGGATGCTGTGATGATTTTAGACTTAATCGATGCGTTTTCACATCCTTTCAACTGTCTAGGGAGCACCAGTGGCTCACTTTAGAAAAGGCTTCTGCATTTCATTGAACTAAATAGTTCTTCCCTCACTATTATGTAAATATGTCGTGGCCAGATCTTAGAATTAATCACTTCATGATATGGCCAAACAATGGAGGATTGACATAATGTCAATCCTCGTTTAGCCATATCATTGAAGTAGGTTTTTTATTATAATAAAAGATCTAAAGACAGTAGGCCAAAAAAGGCTTGACATATCATCAAAATTTAACGTTTAAAACAATCTGGCCAGTTTTACTTGGCCATATGATGAAACGATTAATATTGATCATACAGTATCCAATGAGACGCGAGAACGCAACGCGGGAATTGAAGAGCGACTCTATCTACCAATGACGTGTCGCCGTTGGCGCACACCCGCCCGCACGTCGCCAAATAGACCTTAGAATTGAATACTGCGCATGCCCCTTCCACTTTTGCCGAGCGATCTTAATTCACCGCGCGACCTGTACAATACACTATGTTTTTTTGAAAATGTTGAAAGCAGTCGAAAGCATATTGAAAATCATCAATCCCATTGTCTTTTAAATTGCACATATTTTACTCAGTGATAATTATCTAGCATCCTTCGTGAAGTACTATTTAATAGCTAAAAAATAATGAACATAAGACTCCGTGTATAAAATAAGAGGCTTACATAATATACGAATATAATTTGGTATTTAATCAAATGGTTTAATCGATAAGTGATTTTGATAACGAATGATTTGCATTGGTATGTAGAGTGTGGTGAATCGAAATACTGACTCAACTTTAAACATTTACAGAAACGGATCTATCAACAGTGGCTTCGTCTATAATAATTCGAAGAATGTGAACTTAACTCCATTTAAAATTTTAAATAAAATAGGTTGGTTCTCAAGATGTAATTTTTTAACATTTCCATATCTATCTACCCAATGATAATGTCGCTATTGCTCGATAAAAGTGAAGAATCAACTTATCAAACGTTTTGATAGAGGTTAACATTATATTTAGCATTAATTCTACCGTTTTGTTTGATAGCAAATATTATATAGAATACTAGCAGTCCCGACAGACGTTGTCCTGTTTGAAAACTAGTATTTCGTCATAAAAAAAAAAATTAGCACCCGCTTTCAACGCCACCTACTGGGCTCAATTGTATTTTCAAATCATCTAGAGATCCATTCAAATATATACACAAATTTTTATCCAAATCGTTTAGAAGTTAAGTGATAAACACACGCGCAGTAGAATTATAATAATTATAAAGCTGTACTTTCAGTATTTCTATACCGCATATAAAGTTAAGTCAGTATTTCAATATAAAAACGTCACTCATTTGTTATGTTAGTAACATGGAACACTATGATATCAATGTGAAATGTCCACGACCATGATTTGAAATATTGCATTAAAACTTCCAAAATAACCAAACCATAACCAATGTGTTCCTGGAATGACATATTAAATGCAAACTTTTTGAAAAATAATCACTGTACTTTTTACTCCAATAAAAATGTACTAAAGAACAATTTTTAAAAACGTAATATTACTTGTAAGCATAGAGTTTAACTATCTATACTACTGTGTGCAGTGTCTAGCAAAATATAGTTCAGTACAAATATTATAAATACGTAGCGCGCATTTGTGATTTTTTTCTATACATTATTGTGCAAAAGACACACTATATAAACTCGATAGTATAAAATATCAATTCATACTTTCATCGATAAATCTTCGCTTCAATAACAACTTGCATTTAGTGTTATTTTCATGTTATAATTATTATTTTAAATTAAATAGTAGTATTTGTCGGATATTTTCGACAAACACTCTCACTTTTATTCCACTAGGGTCGCACATCCACGACCAAATACTCCATCTCGTTAGCTCTTCTGTCACCTATGGGGTTTGAAGAGCTAAACGAGAGAGAGAGAAGGAGAGAAACACTCGACGCTGGCAAATAGGACATGAAAATCCTCGTCGGATCACTCCGACGCTAGCAGTTAAAGGGTTAATTTATTAATTTCATTTCTTGTTTTATCTCTCATGAAGCGAAAACATATCAAAGGAAATTTAGGGTTGTCCAAGTATGAATCGAGGTTCGAGACTAAAAATCAATAATTGCGCGCCAAACTTTAATCCAATTTCAGTCTCCATTAAGACACTTAACCATACGTCATGCGGTCATGCACGTAAAAATAAACATTTTAATAACAAAAATAATACTTTATCATAATAATATTTTAACAATTTAATTAATCTTCGAGACCTGACTATAATAATTTTACTTAGATATTATGCTTGTCAATTTTGACTTGTACCTATTGAACTTAAAGATAAGCCTAGAACTAAATAAACTACGTTAATACAATATGACTAAGTAGAGCATGCGTTGTGCGTTTTGCTCTATAAATATCTAAAAAGAAAAAGATATCGATACTATTTGTAATCTTTGTTTTTAAGCAGTATCGATAATATCGATCGGAAATATCGATGGTGATATGCACATATCTATCTATAGGCAATTTTACTTATTTGTAAAAATTGCAAATATTGTCAAACAAAATCAATTGTACTCTAGTACAAAAGTATTTGAATGTAGGACCATTCCTATTTTAATAAAATAATGACATTTATTAAAAAATAATATGCCACTATGTGATTTGATCGTTTCATCGTAATTTGCCCTTTATCGGCAAAATACTTGTTTGACAAGTCAATGTTTACAAATGGAGCTGAAGGCGCCATATTAAACTCGTATTTTAATTGATCGAGTCACCTCTACTATAGATAGACAGATTAAACTGTTTCTATCAAGCATTCAATGCACCACAACAACTATATTGACCGACCGTTCAAAACATCTGACCGAACGTTCAAAACATCTGACCGACCGTTCAAGACATCTGACCGACCGTTCAAAACATCTGACCGACCTATCAAAACATCTGACCGATCGTTCAAGATATCTGATCGACAGTCAAAAAATTTTAATAGATCGATCGATGTGTAAATTTAACTGGCGTTTACTTAGTACATTCCCAAAAGGTCGTTATTCCCTCTCACGCGTACTTACCGGCGACGGTGGCGCTGCTGTAGCCCTTCGCGATGCGCATGAAGGGGTCCGGCTCGGGGAAGCGCGACGGGTGCTGGAACAGGTCCGCGAAGCGAGCCTCCAGGTCCAGCGAGCGCATCGACGAGCCGCGCACTGGCGGCAGGGGGGCTATGCCCTCGTCGCCGTTTATACTCTGGAAATTTGTATGAATAATTGTAGATAAATGGCTCAAATTGAGTGAAGTATCTGGTTACGATAATCGTGTGTAATTAAATATATTAAAATCCCTGCCGGAGTCTGTGTTTCCTGATAGCTACAACCTAGGGGTCTTTAAGTCAAGAGTGAATGATAAATGATAAATGATAAATGATAAATGATATTTATTTTGTAAATAGGTTTAAAAAACACTTTTACACGTCAATTTTTTTTTTCGTCATTTTATTCTAGATGAGGCCGGTGTTTCCTATCTGACTACCCTGAGAAGAAACACCGAAACAAACTCAGGGGTCAAGGTCTCTTTTAAAGTCCATACAGTAAATAAGTAATGGTCAAATCACATGAGAACCATGCAGATTTGTCTGAGATGGTCTTTTGAAGAAAGAACCATACAGATTTGAGTGGACCTGTCCAATCAGTGTAAGCATTTGTCAGTATTCGAAAAGCTCAACTTAGGACTACTAAGGAGCTCTACGACTTGACGAACAATACCAAAGAAAGGACATTTGGGTAGGCCGCAGAAAACACTCAAATTGCCAGACATACGTTAAAATTACTGAAAAGAAAAGAAAAAGCAATCAACATAGTCCTCACATTTACAATAATATAAGCAAATTGATAATTTACAAAATATTTAGAAAAGTAAATATTTATGTCAAAGAAAAAAAAAAAAAAATACTTTAAGTACTTAAAATGTATACATGTCATTTTGTAAAATAAAAATAATCTCCAATGTCAAAATGTGAAAAAAACAAATAAAATAAAAAGAAAAAGCACATTTGAAAATAAAAATAATTAAAAAAATACAAAAGATGAAAAATAAAAATGACAACAGTTGTAGTAAGTAGGTACTGGAGCAGGTCAATCCCAAGCCTTTTCGTCCTGAATATAGTCTTTTACAGTGTAAAAAGCCTTTTGACAAAGTTTACGTTTTACAAATGATTTGAACTTATTAAGGCTTAGTTGTTGAATATGACTAGGAAGTTTATTATAGAAGTGTATACATTGGCATCTAAATGAGCCCCCTATTTTTTTGAGCCTGGTTGCAGGAACTACAAATTTATGTTTGTTTCTTGTATTAAAATTATGAATATCACTGTATTTTTTAAACATGTCTATATTTTTATGGGCATACATAATATTCTCGTAAATATACTGTGAAGGCACAGTCATTACATTTATTTCTTTAAATTTATCTCTGAGGGAGTATCTGGGACTTAATTTATAAATTGATCGAATAGCCCTTTTCTGTAAAACGAAAATTGTCTGTATATCGGCGGCATTTCCCCATAATAGAATACCGTACGACATGACACTATGAAAATAGCTAAAGTAAACTAAACGGGCTGTCTCTAAATTAGTTAAATTTCGAATTTGTCTTACAGCATATGCTGCTGAACTAAGTTTTTTCGATAATTTGTCTATATGTGGGCCCCACTGAAGCTTAGCGTCTAGAGTAATGCCCAAGAACACTGTAGTATCTTCAGGACTCAACTCTTTACCTTTTATTAGCACACTGGTTTCTACTTGCCTCACATGAGGCATGGTAAACTTAATACATTTGGTTTTTTTTTCATTAAGTAGCAGGTTATTTACATTAAACCAGTGTACTATTTTTGAAAGAGCTATATTTATATCGTCAGTAACCTGCTGCTGACGTTTAAGTTTAAACAAAAGTGAAGTGTCGTCTGCAAACAACACTATATTATGATTGTCTTCTATGAGGTAAGGTAAGTCGTTTATGTAAATTAGAAACAAAAAGGGACCAAGAATTGAGCCCTGGGGGACACCCATTTTTACAACAGATCCGGGAGATCTCTTTCCGTTTACGTCAACTCTCTGAATCCTTTCACTCAGATATGATGTAAGAAGATCCAGGGAGGAGTTCCGGATCCCGTAATGGTGTAGTTTCCTGATTAATGTTTCATGGGGAACGCAATCGAAGGCCTTGGACAAATCGCAAAAAATGCCCAAGGCATCGCATTTATCTTCCCATGCATTATAAATATGTCCTAAAAGTTCAACACCAGCATCGGTTGTCGAACGACCCCTTGTAAAACCGAACTGTTTGGTATGCAACAATTTATGTCTATTAAAAAATCTCTGTAATTGCTGTAGAATGAGCTTTTCAAATATTTTACTAAAGGTCGGTAGTACTGAAATAGGTCTGTAATTTGTGGGGTCCGATGTACTACCGGTTTTGAACAATGGTATTATTTTACTATTTTTCATTAAGTCAGGAAACTCCCCGCGATCGATACAATTATTAAAAATAAAAGCTAAAGAAGGAGCTACAATGTGGATTATAGACTTAACAACGTCCACAGAATTACCCCATAAATCTGCAGTCTTTTTTACATTTAAAGAGTTGAAGGTCTTAATAATATCTACATAAGATACATGTTCGAAATTAAAATCAGAATCACAAACTTTAACATTTTTTTTAAGCAGAGACTCTGCTGCAGCGGGTGATGAATTCAGAGATTTTGTTGTTGATATGGGGATCTCTGAGAAGAAGTTTTCAAAAGCTGCGGCTACCTGTGAGTCCGATGTGATCACATTGTCGTCAATTACCAGGTTAAAGTCACTACATGGTTTTGTAGACCTACCAGTTTCACTATTTATAATATTCCAAGTCGTTTTAATTATATTATTACTGTTTTTAATCTTGGAACTCAAACAACGCGATTTTGCTTCAGAGCAAACTTTTTTAAACAATTTTGAATAATTCCGCACATATAAACTAAATTCAGCAGTGTTAACGAGAATTCTTTCATCATACAATTCGTAAAGCCGATTTCTACTTTTATGAATACCACTAGTAGCCCATTCACTGAACGACACATTACTATTAACTGAAATATTCTTAGGTATAAATGTAGAATTAAATTGATTACAGTACATGTTAAAGAAACCCTCATATTGGTGATTGACATCATCAAATTTAGACAAGTTTGGTAAATTATTAGTGAGTTTAGTTTTAAAAGTTTCTAAACGACTAGCCGTTAGGCCGAATAGGTTATTTCTAGGCTAGCGTGCTCCATCGTCGGCCACATCATCACTTACCATCAGGTGAGATAGTGGTCAAACGCAAGCCTATCAATAATAAAAAAAAAATAACATTATTATATACAGTTGCCATAATTAATCACTTAAAGATATGAGAATCGATAAACTAGAATCGGTATAGGTACTCTCCCTGGGGACATGAAAGGTCGCACTCTCCCGGGGGCACAAAGACTATCGAGGGCTTGGAGTTAGCACACTCCCAGGCCGCCGGGGGGCATGCAGCTCGCATACTCTAGAAGGGCATGTAGCTCACACACTCCTGGAGGGCATGGAGCTCACACACGTGTACTTACAGAGACAGATGTGCGGTGGTGTGGCGGCGGCGGTGGCGGAGGCTGATTTGTATGGCGGGCGGGCGGCGGGGGGGGCGGAGCGCCCGGCGGCGGCGGGGGGCACACGCCCGGGGGGCGGAGCCCGCGCGGTGCTCGCAGCGTGCCTGGAGATGAACACACATAACTTTATCGGATTTGAAAAAGACAGATTTCGTAATGGTGTGATGTCTGATTTAAAACTAGAGAGACCAATTTTCAATGGCAGAGACGAACCGGCGAGAATTTTTTTTTTTGACACAAAGTTATTCCAAACTCAACCATCTTTCACTTAAGTAAATTTTTCAAGAATTCTACTAATATAATAAACGCGAAAGTTAGTATGCATGGATGTTTATTAGTCTTTCATGCAAAAACTACTGAATGGATTTCGATGAAAATTGGTGTACGGGTAGACCATGTCCTGGAATAACACATAGGATACTTTTTATCAAGGAAGTATGTTACCTTGGGATAATTATCTACAATCACGCGGGTGAAGCCGCTGGCGGCAGCTAGTAAATAATTATAAATTAAAAGACCATCTTACCGAAATGTGAAGCCGGGTTCTTAGTGCCAATAGGCGGGTTCAGAGGCGCCGGCGGCAGGTTGAATGGTCGCCCTCCACCCGTTTGCGGTGACGATGGCGATGTCGGTGGAGATCTAACGACATTACAACAAATAACGATTGAATCTCTAGTATGGAAGCTCATAGACCAACTTTTTTTTGCAAGGCCCACGTGGATAAAACGACGTTTTTCAACAAACCGTAAGTACAACATTACAAATATATAACAAATTATGAGGTACCAAAAATAAGTAAGGCATTCCTTACTATTTTTTCGTGAAGACTGCATGAAATAAATGATAATTTTATTAGAGAGGGCTGACCGTCGTGCTTTTCCGCACGAAATAGATAAAGAAACATACATGTGTGCTTGAAAGCATTGCAAATGTTGCAATAGAAATCAGTTTTCTAGTCGAAAAAAGATCTAATTCTTTATAATCTTCAAAGCTTGATGATCAAAGCTCGTTTGTAATGAGTATATCTATTTAATACTTTTTACATACAAAAGTACAGTGGCGAACTTAATACTTTGTCCTACAGTGGGATAATTTTCGCTAATACAGCTACCAATCCCTTTCATCGCTTGCATCGGAGTGTTCCGTCGAGTGTTTTAGTGTCCTAATCGCCAGCCAGGGTCGTGTGTGTACTCCATCTTGTTTAACTCTTCAATCCCCATAGGTGACCAAAGAACTGACGAGATCGAGTATTTGGTCATGGATGTGCGACCCTAAATAAACTGTTTTTCGAATATATCTTACTTTGGCGGTGGTTACTAAACAACATTTATTTAAAAAAAAAAAACGCTATTTCAACTAGACTCACCTAGGCATCCTCATACTCTGAGTCCTACCAGCCACCTTCCCATTCGTGATCAGCTTCTTAGGCGGCGGCGAAGGCCGGGTGTCGTTGGTGGGCGCGGGGGCCAGCTGCGGGGGCTTCGGCGCCAGGTTGGGCTTGCCGTGGCTCACGCGCGCCGGGCGCTCGCACAGGTCCGACGTGGACAGAGACGACGCGGGCGCGGGGGATTGCGGCGCTGACGATAGAGAGGTCATGCTACCACCTTGAATTGGAAATTAACGACATTATTATTATGTTTGTAAAGTTGATTTCAGAATGACTATTGTGTAATCTAAAGCTAAAATGTGGGTTGTAGTGGAATTTGAACATTATCATGGTTGTTCTTAAATTTGACTCTCGATTACAAAGCAGTGGTGGCCCATTGGTAACGGCTCCAACTCACGAGTTGTAGGTTGTGGGTTCGAACCCAGCCAGGCATGTAATGTGTATTTTATGTCACCACCACTGCTCTCAAACCGATTAAAGAAAACCATCGTGAGGAAACCGTCATATCCTAGAATCAGAAATTCGACGATCTGTGACATCCACCAATCCGCACGGGGCCCTTCACTCCCCTAGAGAGAAGGCTTGAGTCCCAGCAATCGGAACATTATAAGACTGATTATGCTGTGCTCGATTTCAACGTGGTTTAATTTATTTCTATATATTTCTGATTAATCTGTGCATGTAAAAATGTTTATCAATACAAGTGCTTGATTAGGAAATGGCAACATCTTATCCGGGTAGTACTTCTGCGTTCCATTGGGACCATTCCCGACCTTCACGTAGGCAAAACCATTGACAATAACTAGTTTACATTAAAAAATAGTAGGTATATTTACCCAAAGCGCCCTGCCCTGTGGTATGGAGAGAGCTCTTGTTTCTGTGCAGCGTGGACGCGACATGGGGAGCTAGTCCCTGGTCTGTCTGCTGCTGAAGGTTGCTGATGCGGTCCAGTATGGAGTTCGTCGTCAGCACCGAATCTGACGAACTCTGTAACAAATTAAATAAAACTTAGTTGCTATGAAAGTCTACATATTAGTTGTTATAACACTTTGATGCCAGAACATAAAATCATTTGTTCGTGAGTCGACAATCTGTGTCCCGGATATTTAAAAAACACTTCCGCCTGACCACCGCTAAGTTCATTTTTGCTTGCACTCGTAACGAAAACTTCAAAGGGTTTGGCGCCACGCCGCGCCGCATAATTCAAGCGAAATTTTTTTAGTGATCAAGCAGAAATGACCGCGATAGTACGTAGCTTTTGTTGATTTGTTTTTTTTCAAGGTGGGCAATCATCTAATGACTCCTCCCGCTCTAGGGTGCGCGGGAGTCGGGTGGCGTGTCAGACTTACTGTCTAAAATCACATTTAAATCACAGCTGCATCAGCCCCGCTCGACCTTTACAGTTTACTAACACCTCTTTGAAGAGTTCGTGACACACTACGCGCCGGTTCTTATTGGATGAGCGGACGAGCTCCCATTGCTCGTTGTTGTACTCGCATCTACGGTGGCCGGAGATGTGGAGCTCAAGTTCTAAACAGGGACACCCAACTCATCTGACGTGTCAATAAAACCCCATTTCGCCAAATCGTGTTTACAGCCTGCCTACCTGGGTGTGCAACCGATTTAGTCCTTTACATATAGGCTACTGCAATTCACGTCTAGGCCGCAGATGTTCCTAGGGTTTCAAGAAGTCGGATGATGGTAGGCACAGAAAACATGAAAGAGGTTAGAAAGGAAATACTTTCCGATTTGTACTACAACGCCGCTTGTCTACCACTCTTTAATTCCACTACAAACCAATACGAACGCGCATTACGTATCTAACAGATCACGCACCCTTAGATCGCAAGTTTGCTATTGGTTGTGTCAATTATGAGCATGATCATATTTTGAGGCACGCTTGCCTCGCCCATAATTTTTTATTGTGCCACTTGTCCTAGGAATTTGTGCCTTGTACTTTTTGAGTAATAAGAGTATTGATCGATTGTGGTCGGGCTGGGAATCAAGGTTCCTGACCCGACCACCACTAGATCTTATAAAATATCAATAGTGGGAAGTTACTGATTATGCCAAAAATATGTACCAAATTCCACAGACCACAATCGTACTCTTATTACTCAAAAAGTACAAGGCACTACTATTACTAGGCAGTACTATTCCTAAAACACAATTAAAATAACCATTTTGTGCCATAGTAAAATATCGGTTCCAAGTCGTGGTCGGGTCAGGAATCACAACACCCCATAAGGCCATTCTAACCTCTCATCTTTTCTGTGGTGGTAGGTAACGTTTATTTGCAACCTTGGCAGAGTGCTCATAACATTTACAAATAAACTAAAGGCTTTTTGGGCTATAAGGATAATAATAGTATTTTTAGAGATTTTCGGTATCGACATCATATCATCAGATCAGT
The DNA here is from genome assembly GCA_910589285.2 of Mythimna ferrago. Lineage (NCBI taxonomy): Eukaryota > Metazoa > Arthropoda > Insecta > Lepidoptera > Noctuidae > Mythimna > Mythimna ferrago. The sequence goes on along the minus strand of OU342686.1, from coordinate 22,158,254 downwards.
TTCCGAATAATAATAGGGATACTGTATAAAATACGAATCTATTTGTAGCTCAACATTATATTTTCCCCCATTATGTTTACAGGAAAATATTTAATTTTTGGAGGAGGCTTTTAGCCAGTCCACAAATTAAACATGCATAATTATAATAATATAATTATTATTTCAATTATTTTATTTAACAACATAAAATGATAATTTTTAACCTAATAATTCGCAATCCATAATGTAGGTAATTTTTTTTTTTTTGTGGAATAAATGAAGCTATTTTATTCTTATATATGTTCCAAACCTAATAAAACGTCAGGATATATCTCGTTTTTTATAGCTATAGTGATGTATTTATTTATTTTATATCTTTATGCACATAAAAGGCAGACTTAATTACCTTTTCTTCTCTTTTTTTGTTTTCTTTATAGCATCTACAAAGGTATGTTAGCGATAACTAAAAGAAGTTTTTTTTATTACTACTATCGATACTAAATCCGATCCCGTGATTCCATAATTAGATGACATCATCACTTGTAATTAGTTTTAAATGGCATTAACGAGGAAAAATACCAAAAATTATGTCACTGCAGAAAAACAAATGCTTTCTGCATGCCTAGACGTAAACTTGATTGAATATCACGTCCACAATGACACATCCACTTATATTACGAAAAAAACGTTTTATAAAACAATAGCTTTTTTATGTGTCATCATCAGCAACCGCATAAAACACTGGTTTACATAGAAATAGGTTCTTTATGACGTGCATTGGCAGGAGTCCAGAAATTCGCCGGCACTAGGCACGAAGTTCAAGCACACTAGCGTATGTCTGCATATGGTTGCTAGCGATAGGAACGATACCGTCGGTCGTGAGCTTACGAGGTTGAAGGTCTGCGAGACGTATAAGGATAAAGTGTTATGTTATCAGGAACAATGGATCGTTAGTTTCCGAAATAGTAGACGAGTAAGAGATATGTAGGTGAAAATATTTGTATGGCCCCATGAGGAAGACGGCATCATCTTTTCGTTAATTTATGGGAGAAGGCATCTTTGGGTGAAGTTAGAATGATGTTGATGTTGAATCTTTTGCAGGAACTTGAATAAGGTTTTAATGTAATTAAGTAGTAATCTGTCCATTAAGACCGAAATTTTCTTTAGCTATTATAATATTACAGCTATTATACGAGGGATCCGACACGTTCCCTCGTAGCCAGAACAACAAAAGTGTCGAGACAGGACAAGCTTACGAGCCCTCTTTTTTCGGGGGAACGTAATCATTAAATAACTTCTTCCGCTATGTATAGAACGAGAGGGAGGGTCACTTTTACTAAATAAACCCTACCCGTGTTACTTTAGTAGTCCATTGCAATCCAGAGTCGCGATGACTTTTTCGAACAATCTCACAGCCTTCGCAAACATCAGTCAATTATGCTGACATCTCTTTGAGGTGCGCGTGGAACCGAATCGGATGCCGAGCTACGCATTGCTCGCCGTTCGTAAGTCACATCCCTTCCAATGTGTTTATATTGACAATTAGCGTCTTTGTAAATTATACAAGATAAATAGAATCCTACTAATATTATAAACGGGAAAAGTTTGTGTTTGTTACTCTTCCTCGTAAAATTACTGAATGGATTTTGATGAACCTTGGTACACGGGTAGACCACGGCCTAGAATAGCACATAGGGTACTTTTTATCCCGAGAGTATATTCTTTTGGGATAATGCGGGGAAGCCGCTGGTAGTAGCTTAGCTAGTATTCTATATAAATGTTGATTAAACATTTATCTGTATTTTACTCGGAGAAATAGCCAATAAAATGTTAGATCACATTAAACAAGTAGAAGTCAATCCATGGTACAACAAATCTACAAAAGCTGTGTGGGATATCTCCAAGCCAGACAGTCAGACAGAGCGATGAACTGACGAAGATAGTTTGAACACCGAGGGCGGAGGAGCGAATGTAATGATCCGATTTGTGAGAGGTATCTGTCTGTCTGGCGTATTATTATGATCCGATTTAGCCAATTATGGAGCAGTGTGTATGTTCCACTGTTTCGAGATGTGGCGGTAATTAGGGCCGATCGCAAGTTTAAAGTTGCCTAAGTTTCAGGAGACACCAGGACTACGTGAACTAAACGCGAGTCTTATAATCGCAAAAGTATATGAACTACTGCAGAATCAGAAAAATATAATGGTTTCTTCAGGAAAAATGCTAGATAGATAATGTGTTCAAAAGATAATACAGTTAATTTAGTATGATAGAAAGATACACGAAGATGCCTCTAAAAATTACTTTTCGATTAAAAGCCACTCACTTAAAAGATGGTCTAAAACACATGGAATTATTCTGATTCTTTGTCTACAAGTAACCGTAAAACGGTTATAGTATTATAATTTTTATTATCTTACCTAAACCTATGCAGCCTGATGAACCTTCAACCCATTGAATGCCGAAGCTGGCTACACAACTAAAGTCGGTTGCCAACATACATTTGTCCTGGCAATTATGAACACAACAAATAAAGAATATTAGTCAAATAGTTGCAGGCATTCTGAAGTTATGCGCTTACGTACATACTAACACATAATTATAATTATGTACATGCGGCAATTAATTTTTATTTATATGGTTAAGAAAATCTTAATTTTAATGATTTAACAACTGCGTTAACTTTAGTTGGTTTCCTACTATCAGAGAAAACTAAATATTTTCTTTGTTTTTTAAATATAAGGGGTACGTTGTTAACTTAAACACAGGAATACAAGTAAAAAGCCAATCTGTAAGGAATAGGTTAAGAGTCAAGAGTTAACCTATTCAAGGTTACTTCCAGGCAAGTACGCTACCACATCGTCGCTTTTCATTAGGTGAGAGTGGTCAAGCGCGAGCCTTTCAGCAAAAAATAATACTCTATACTCCATTTGTTTAGGTAGTTAACTAAATGTAAACAATCTTAACATGTCTTTTATCTAAAAAATTGTCTAAAAAATTTATTCAAAAATGTTTACATTTAGGTATTTACCTAAACCGATGTTAGGTAATTAACTAAATTTAAATGATCTTTGTATGTCTTTTATACGATTTATTTTAAATAAAAAGACATATCAAGATTGTTTACCTTTAGTTAACTACCTAAACAAATGGAGTATAGACACTTGTGATGTGTGTGGTACCTATACATATTTCCATACATAGGTGTTAATGGATCTTACTGATATGCTGCGACTCGATGTACCTAACCGATATCAATTCAAATGTATGCGCGCGATACGGTTGTGTCACGTCATACTTTCAGGAAGGCTCCTTAATCCAATGGTACCAGTACCTCTACCATGAGTTTAAAGCAATAGTATTTGTCGATACTCGTTCGTTTTTGGTTCCGTAAGTGACCGCTAGAGGCGCTGTAAAATTTGCCATACAAAATACTTACGTAGTCGGTATCGAGTATCGACAAATACTATTGCTTTAAACTCATGGTAGAGGTACTGAAATCAGCAACCCTTTTCGTTTACCGGGAAACCCTCAATAGTATTGTACGTGATTGTCCGTTACTTTTATTTTTGTTTCCTAAGTTGGCAAACCTTTCGTTAACATAATTGAGACTTTAATGGTCACTTAAATGTTACGTAACGTTTAGGGAGGGGGAGAGAGGGGTACAGAAAAACGTTATGGTGCGTTTCATGAGGGTCTAAAATCTTCAAAAATTGCGTTACGTAATACTTGAACGCTCCCTTTGCCTATCGTTCCAGGTGCCCGGATTTCCCTTTTGGAAGTCAGCCAATGGACCCAGTAGGCTTCGACCCTGCTAGGACCCTACGGTGTTGCTGTCATCTCATTGAGGCGCGAGTAAAACACTACGCGCCGTTAATAACTTGGGCTTTGTCGGAACGGTTACCAAAGCGAACTACCCATTGCTCAAACCAAAATCGGGATCCAGGTTCCCGGCGGCTGGGGCGGGAGGATGTATCCCTAGTACCATTTATAGAACTTATTCTGATGTTCCCGATCCGTCATAATATCGATTATAAGCAATTACGATGATATATCAACAATGCGCTGATATAATTGTTATCACTGCGTGAGTCAACGCCGCCTACGTTAAATGCGAAGAGGCTGCGTACTTCTGATAGCGAGTCAAAACTGTATAGGGAGAGGCTTTTGAAACAATATCACATCCTTAAAACAAAAGTAGGTAGGTCCAATTAAGAAAGAACATCTCCATAAAGTTTTCAACGTTTTTATTTACTCGATGAGAAGTTACGAATCAATTAGTGACTAATATCAATTATTTGAACGAAGACTTTTTTTTTGAGGTTGGAAATCTCATCTAATGACTTTTCCACCACGTTCAAGAATCACAGGTTTCCTTTTAAGAAATTCCAAGTGGCTGATAATATTGAGTAGCTCGCTACTCAGAATATTGTCTAAGCTTTAGGAGAAATAATACAGACCTCACGGCGTCCTTACCTTCCGCATGACGCAGGTCCTCACCGGACATGGCACGTTCGGGAGGTACCTGTTCCAGATACAAGCGGAAAAGACGCCCGGGTGTCGCCACTGTGCGGAACGCCCGGAGGACACGGTGGAGCACACAGTCGAGGTGTGCCCTGCTTGGGCGGAGCATCGCCGTGCACACGTGGGGGCGATCGGCGGCGGAGACCTCTCGCGCCGGGCTTTGGTTGAGGCCATGTTCCGGAGCGAGGAGGAGTGGCAGGCGGACGCCGACTTCTGCGAAGCAGTAATGCTCGCAAAGAAGGAGGCCGACCGCATTAAGCAACGGCGTTCTCGCCGCCGCCGCCGGGATTCTGATCCCGATTTCCGGCCACCGAAGGCGCGGGCTTGCGGACAGTGAGCAATGGGTAGCTCGCTGTCCGGCCGTCCGGTAACTGTCCGGACCAAGCCCAAGTCGTCGACGACGCGCACTGTTCCCGCGCGCCTCAAGGAGTTGTCAGCAACAGTAGGGACCCAGCCGGGTCGAAGCCTACTGGGGCCAGGTTTAGTTTCGAAAGACAGCTCGAGCCCCGGTATGAAGGCTAGAAGGAACGGGGTGGGTCTTTTAGTCAGTAAGAGTCTGACACTATTTCCCGCTCCGCCCAAGAGCGGGGGTTGTCATTGGATAATTTTTTCCCGCCATAAAAAAGGAGAAATAATACAACGAATAACTGAATGCGAATACCATCAACGATTACATCACTGCTTACCATCAGGTCGGATCGCACTCAAGCACATTTCATTTTCTTGTCCCGTGTTATTTGGGGCACACAAGCACTAAGTACTTTATTTAATAATAAAAAAGCATATTTAGGATACCATATTTTTTTTAGGAAGGAATATCATTCAATATTATACCCCGCTCTTGGGTGGAGCGGGAGATAGTGAGACTTTTACGGGCTAAAAACCCACTCCTGTTCCTTCGTTGCCTTTCGTACCGTACCGGGGCCGAATCTTCCCTTCAGAAACAGATCCTTGGCAGATGTTCTGCATCAGCTACATGAAAACGTCATTTAGCTTCAGCCATACTGCAAGAATTGAATATTACAAAAAATGGTGGCACATTAATACGAATTGCATAGTATCGTTGTCACATTTCAAATGAGACAAACGCCATTTAAAACATGTACTAATTTCGACTACTTTGAGTTACAACTTAGCCTGCTAAACAATTATTTAATTCAATTATAATAAATCATGTAGCCTTGGTTTTTAAGGATCCGTAGACTTAACAAGGAACTCTTGTACTATCGCCATGTCTGTCCTTCCGCCTGTGGCCTACCTAACTAAAAGACAGTTACGTCAGTACTAAAAAGTTGTTATTTTGCATAGGCATAGAGGTATATCGTGTATTAATCACGCAGACAAAACAAGGCAGTGTAAAATAAATCATGAAAAATATACCGTTAAACCGTTAACTCGATAAATATTTTCATAATAGCCCCCTCCTAAACCCGTATGTTTTATTGGGTCACTACGGTACCTTACACTACGCGTGAGCCGACTCGGGCTTGACAGGTTTTTGTCTCCTCCATTCACATTGTATTAATGTTTTTTGGAACATTAATAACAAACAAAAACGTCATACACTTTGCATATCCGCGAACAAAATCTCAAGCAGAGGATTCTATTGTTTTTGCTAGTGTGTGAATTCAAATAAAGCTTGTTTTTCCCTAAACTTATCAGCAGGCCCCCCGTATAATATCGAAATTGAAAAAAAAAAAACTATTGTACTAATGACAGGTAGAGATAATCTTCTACTAATCTTCAATTGAACAAAATCGAAAGTGCATATACGGTGAACACGAAACGAAAATAGAACGTTAATTTTTTTTTTTTTTTTTCTATTTCGATAGTATACATGGGGGGCCGTCGTTATAAGGAAAGAAATACCACAATAATCCACACATAAGCGACAATATGTACTACGTTATTCGTACGTCATTGTTATGCATATAGCAACTCGCTTGCGGTGGGACCTAACCTCGCCCTAGTATGCAAATAATTAGCAATCCTAACACAATCAGACAAGACTCGTTTTCCTGTGAATCATTGTCAGTGGAACTTAATGACTCAGTGATGACTAAAATGATTCCTTATTGACATGGTTTATAAGTGAAACTACACACAGGTTATTTTATACCAAGGTCTTTTATGTGGTAATAATACTGAATCATTCCATCTGAGACCTATGGGCGGAAGTTGGACGTGACCATTGCCCGTTTACCCGGAACAGAAAACTTCCGAGATGATAATTCTTATGTGTGTTGTCCATTCATCGACTGAGATGAATCAGAGATCGTAAAACGAAACAGCTGTTGGGTAAGACTAAAGAATTAACTTAAAGAGCATTAACTTTCATAATTGGTATAATTTATCTGTATTTGTGTAAAGGAGAAACTGACTAACTGACATAATCAACACAGTCGAATCTACCGGGACTATGGATATGAAATTTTAGACAAGGCTTCTTCTTATGACGTAGACGACCCTTAAGGGGGTGAAAAGGGGCAATTTTGTTTGTTTTTTATGCAAAATCTCAATCCGTGTGCTATATGTATACTTGAAAGTTAGCACGAATAGTATATTTAGCAAATAGGTAATAAAGGTTATTTAGGCGGTTTTAAAGATTGTATGGAGGATTCTTATTTCTTGAAATGATATACACAAAACTTGCCACATATGTAACCAAAATAAACAATTAAGGCTGTCATTATTAATTTTTAAAACTACCCTCAAAATACGGTTTGAAGGATGTCAAACTTTTCATGAAAACAGTCACGAACGAAGTCGCGAACAGTGCTAGTATTATATTGTTATTTGTATATTTGTATGAATAATATATTTTCAAATACATAAGATTTATTTATGAAGGTTTATATTCTAGGGTATGCCTACCCTAATATGATCTCTATAAATCTCTGGAAGGTTTGCTGGAAAAAACTTAATTGTCGAGTTAAGCTTCTTTTGTACATGATTAACTGGTTCAGTCGTTGATTAAAATAATACCTACATGACTACGCCATGTGTGTGATTCAGGAACTATTTGCGCAGTTCTTATCTTAATTGAATTAGTTTATCAAATTCTTTAGATAGGGCAACGTGTAGCTAATATAATAGTTTTCCTGTAATCTTGTTTTCATGAGACCACAAATACATTTAGCTGGATACCTATTAAGCCACGTTTTTACGAACTAAAAAGTGCGTAGATTAGGGCGATAGAAATACAATATAATGTCTAAAAAAAAACTATGTAATTTTTATTAACGACTAGTTGTGCCCGCGACTTCGTTCGCGTGGAATACAGGATTTTGAATTTATTTTTTCTAATATAAAAGTAGCCTATGTTACTTCTTATTACATCAGCTACCTGCCAAAAAAAGTCCCGTCAAAATCGGTCCAGCCATTTCAGAGATTAACCCGGACAAACAGATAAACAGACAAAAATTGTAAAAAATGTTATTTTTTTGTATGTACCGCATATTTTATGTATATTATTCATATGCATGTTGTAAAAAGCAGTTATTTCAATATTACAAACAGACACTCCAATTTTATTTATTAGATGTATAGATTTAAAAAAGAAGGAAGTCCTCAATTCTTCGGCCTTTTTTTATGTGTTCCCTGACTTTATAGGCACACTCGTATTGGATATATTCTATAGGTGTCTCTCTATAGAACTTACACCACAACTAGTGCCAAAACGTAGATTGATTTTTTTTGTAAAAAGTTTTTGTAGGATATTTACTTCCCACTACTTTTTTGTATTTTACAATCAATTCCAATTACCCTTTACTAAAACCCATAAAGATCAACATCACAAAAAAAAAGATTTATTCCATTTTATTACCAACATTTAATACCAGTGGTACCTATTTGATTGGACTCATTTTAAAAATCTAATTTGATTATTTGAGGTGACTGTACCAAATTCAAGTTGTGTTCGTTCGGAACGGAAAATAAATATCTACGATTTAAAAAAATACAAGTGGTATTAGTTTTTGGTAAAACGGAATAAATCAAAAAGTGATCAACCAGCAGCATATAACAAACGAATTCCGGCGCGCAACATGAAATATCATTAATCAGAATATCAAAGCCCCAAAATGTCGGAAATTCGCAACTCCGGCCATGGAAGCATTTGGACGGGCAAGGTGAACAAGCTGGTTTATGTAACGTCCTGCCCTATGTGTGCCGAGAGGCTGTTGACATAACGTTAATAGGCACAGTGTTAATGACAGCCGAAACTGCGACCCACACCGTGGCCCACGAGAGCTGGGTGTGTACATCTTAATGACGGTGCCAGCTTTTGAGAGTTTCCTTCGCGTGGAAGTCCAAAATTATCCTAGGGGAACGTGCGGCCTGGGCCTTAAGTCTGCTATTACAATAGTGTCAGAATGGTTCATCATTGATTTCATAATTGTTGATTTTGACAAGTTTTGGTAATCTACTAATATAATGGCGTCATTATGACTTTCCAATGGTCAACCACTGAGACTCCATTGGAAGTAGTGGCATACAATAGTAATCTCGTACATATTGACAAATGAATGTCTGACGTATGCGGTAATTTGCAAAAATTTTGACAGTTCCATTGATCAGTGACCATTAGAACGTCATTGTGCAATCATTGCTTTTATTAAGCTCGATATTGTCATTCTACCACAACTCTATCACGAGACCATTGACCGATCAGTGGTCGAACATTATGAATTAGCAGATTACGAACTTTTAGCAAAATGACAATGGAATCGTGTTGGAATGACGACTTTATAAAAATAGCAGACTTGGGCCCCTGGACTTAGTCTCCTACATAATGTTCTAATCTAGGCCGTGCTTTACTGGCGAATATCTGCAAATATAAAAAGCCAGGTACTAACTGGCTCACTGACTCATGAACGCCCAACCCTAACCCTTGGACTTGAAAACTGAAATTTTGCACAGAATTTCCTTGTGTGATGTATACTATCGAATAAGAAAGGATTTTCCAAAATTAATTTCATTCGGGGATGAAACGGGGTTCCAAAAGTATGACCTTTACGCAGGACTCGTATAGAGAAACCTATTTTCAAGCGGGTGAAGCTTCTTACGGTTTATGAGATACAGCCCGCTGATAGGCAGATAACCGGGCATACGTACAGTAGAGGCTTAGCAATAGGGTCTCGTCGACTTTCAGTTGCGGAACCCTATTAACAGTAATGTGCGCTACATCCCGTGTCAAATAGAACAGTTCTAATCTCAAAAGGGTTTAAGGCTTCAAAACATTAACAGAGTCAACTTACAAGTTCGTAAGTCAGCCCAAAAAAGAGAAATTACTCGGTTATTAGTATGGTTACCTCGAAAACAATCGTCTTTAAGACGCAGAAACAGTTTGCACATTGGTAATTAAGAAGTTACTCATAACTATGACCTAGAATGTAATGAGTACTTTTTCTAACGGTGCGAGAATAATTTACTCAAATGTGACATTGTTCGGGTCAATGACTCACTTTTCCTAATATTGTAAGCAAAAAAACCACAAATACTAATGACTAATTCAACGAAAAACTTAACTAAATGGTATTTTTTTTTTCCTGTGGCAAATCATATTTAGTTTTTTGACTAAAACTCACTCCTAGTCACTTCGTTGCCTATAATTCCAGGGCTGGGTTTTCCTTTCTGAAGCGATACCATGGCCTCAGTAGGCTTCGACCCTGCTGGGCTCCTACGGTTTGCTGACATCTCCTTGACGCGCGCGTGGAACACTACGCGCCATCGACGACTTAGGCTCGGTCTGGACGGTTATCGGACGGTCGGACGGCGAGCTACCCATTGCTCGCTGTCCGCAAGCGCGCGCCTACGGTGGCCGGAAATCGGGATCCCGGCGGCTGGGAAACCATATTTAGGTATAGCATTACGAAGTGCCAAGAAGATAAGTGGCAGCAGGCTAAATAAAAGATGGATGGATTGCGTGAGAAGTAATATTAAAGAAAAAGGAGTTAGTGATAGCGTGACGGGTGACAGGACAGAATGGAAGAAAGACGTGTTGCGGTGACAACAAACAAAACGGGACAAGGGCAGGAAGATGATGATTATGAAGTACCAAAGCAAGAAATTTGCTGTTAAATATCAGGAAAACAAAAACATAACCTAATTAACTGACAAAGAAACTTCAAAGGGAAAACCACCAAGAAACATAATTATGTTATATAAATATTAAATTCAAGTTTCAAACTTCGTAGTTACGAGAATTGCGTACAATTGAGGAATAAATGGAAATACTAGTATCAAAACTGAATTGGGTATTTGTAACTCTTCTTGGGCTTGTTGCACGTCACAATGTTCAGTATTTTTTTTTGACACATTTAGTGTCATCTACTTTTTATTGAATATTACCAATCAATAGGTAATTACTATAGTAACTTATATTAATATTATAAATGTGACAGTATGTCTGTCTATTGAGCTTTCACGGATAAACTGCTGAAACGATTAAATGAAATTTGGTACGGAGGAAGCTTGAACCCCGCGCACTCCGCATCCGAAGCCCCTGGCAGAAGCTATTACTTATTCAATAAAAAGCAACAGGCCGTACAGGGTGCGTCAAAAATAAACATATTGTTTGACCTGATGATGACCAGCACAGGGCTTTGGATAGAACCAGGGAGCCCAACATGAATAAAAGACGGCAACCCTGTTCCAACGGTGTATATTCGCAGAAAGAAAAAAATTGTTCTTGTAGGGAAAAGAACACCGCTATGTAGAAAACGGTACAACGCCATCTATCGATTCATATTACACTAATTATTATTACGTACACAATGTTCTTAGTACTCCTATCACGTTAAAAACATTATCATCGTTTAGCCCTCGTAAAAAATATGTTAATTAAGGGACACTAATACCAATATGACAGCTGTCACTAAAAACAATATGGCGAAAGGTCATTCCTACTATTAATCCTTATTTGATGGCATAATATTGTGATTCACAATTCATTGATATTCACGGTCAGCCATGACTACCAGTGACAATGACTAAGTCTACACCTTTGTCTTTTCATTAAATTGTGGTAAGAAGTCGTCAGGTATGGAATAAATTAGTTGTGATTAAGAAATACATGTGTTCATAATCATTAAAAGTTTTTTTTTTTTTATAGTAAACCGAAAGTTCTTAATACAAGAATTGGAATGTTCTTTCAAGTCAGTATTAGCAAATGACATGAACAGAAGACCTATGAGCCAAAAATCTAAAGAAGACTGCATGCAAAAGGAGAATGCTATAATGTACTGGAATTATTTAGAATAATAAAAAACAAAAGTACACTTTGATCTCTGCATCACCCAAAAGTTGACTGGTAGAAAATGCCAAGTCCAAGTCCGCCTTTGTACTACAACTACCAACCAGATTTTAGTCAATTAATTATTGAAAACTGATGTTAAAAATCTCAGTTGTAAAGAAATTATAAAACAAACGTGGTCAGAGGTAGATTCGTATTTTTAGCTGAAGACCACACGGCCAAATCTTAAATAATATGACGTTACGAGCTATTATTAGAAAAGAACCGCATAGTATAATATTTACCAACATTTATTTTTCTGTGTCAATAAAAATCCATGCTTCAAAAATATCGAAAATTGTATAATTCTACGCCATGTAGGTAACCTGTCATCAAAACTTCCATAAGTTCCTCTTATATAAAAAAAAATACACGGCAAAGAAAGCATTCATTAATATTTATATTTATTCGTCCATTACATCACACAGTACTCAAATATTTAGCACTATCAACGAATTATGGTAATACTTTTAAACCAGTATAATAAAAAATCCCCTCTATCTCATTTAATATTCCAGATGAACATCTGGCGAAGTATTTTATGTTGGCAACTCATTCTGCCTTATAAGCGCATGATGACCCGGTATCAAGCTGGCCAATCACTAACTTAAAAAAAAAAGAGCGCCCTTTGTTTGTTTCAAAAAAGTGACATTCGGTTACAAAGTTCAAAAATCGAATTTTAAAATGCCGCGTGACCTGTCTGAAATGAACGACCTGTCAACTGCACGAGAGTAAACTTTCAATTGCATGCACGAATTTAAAACCAACAATACTCACACAAAGCCATTCATCTGGCGTAATATTATCAAGCATTTTCGGGGCTTTATCATTCTTATCTAAAATTTATTTGACATTGATGTTACTTTGTGAAATTGGACTGGCGAAATTTAACAATCAAAATCATTCGCGAAATCGCGACAATACATTACACTTCCTTTCATAGATTCCGCTATTGTACACTACTTCATCTGCCTTTCACATAAAAACTTGGCTTGTCCAATCAATCCTGCTAAGGGGTTGAATTTTTAACCGACCTCAAAAAGGACGAGGTTCTATGTTCGGCTGAATGTATTTTTTTTTCTAATCAGCTTTTGAATTACAAGTCATTCAAGAAACTGCATCACACATGATTCCATCAGCTGTAAAACTAATCGCACATGACATAACCCAGTGCTGGCTAGTAATCATTTTAGCAGCACCGATGCCCTATTTCCAAACCATATTGTTTTGAAACGCGGTCAAAGTGTAACGCCCGGAAAACTAATCAACAGAATAGTTTTGTTATAAATATATTTCAGTGCTACACTATGTATGCTATTCTTAATTTTTTTTATAATGTTTTTTTTTTTTTACAATTACGTCAAACAGTGATAAACTTCGTTTAATGACTAGTGTGAATCTGACACCTTTGGGGCTTCGTCACATTATCACAGTGAATCTAATTAGTAAGTTTGACTAATTACGTGAAATGAGTATGTTTACGTTCATAGAAGTTCTTGTAACTTTAGCGCAATTGGCTATGATCCCACATTCCAAAGACGTAGGATTGTTTGAAAGGATTACAGTGGCTTTGGAACGCAAAGGGCAATTATTGAAGAACCACAAGTAGGTTTATTCAGTAAAAGATATCCCACAGAAACAAAAATCCTACAATAAGAAATGTAATGCAGAAATCAAAATATGCACCTATTTTGAGTTCTGGGGTAGATCTTTACCAAAATCCGGAAAATAAACATTCTATACTAAACGATTAAATACAAGGTGTAAGGGACAGCCCTCCACAAACTTTAAGGGCTTGCTCAGTAGACGAAACTGAACAACCTTTCACAAAAATATTTTTAAGGAAACGAAAAAAAAAATCCGCCTTACCATAGAAAATTGTAAACTTGATTGGACAGTCTGTCCAATCAAGTTTATAATTTCAGTATGGTGATTTTTGTCAGTATGGAGAGGCCGAATTTTTTTCGTTTCCTGAAAAATATTTTTGTGGGAGGTTGTTCAGTTTCGTCTACTGAGCAAGCCCTTAAAGTTTGTGGAGGGCTGTCCCTTACACCTTGTATATCCACATATCCCTTTTTTTACTAACCCTTACTGTCGCACTGCTGGGCAAAGGCCTCCCTTACGTCCTTCCAAACTTTCTTCTCCTATATCACATATCTCTTACGAACTGTTTATTCAATTTTGGATTATTGCAGGCTACACCAATGCTGCACAGCACTGAAGTAAAGGTAATATTCCCTAGGCCCAAATACACAAGAAAACAATGCAACTCTAGATGGACACGGTTATTAGAATAATCACTTCATACTTGGTACTACCCACTACGCTTAACCACGTTATTCCGCTATTAATAAAACTAACAGGAAATCTACGATAACATTAGCTTAATTAAGACTTAAAACAGCAGAAGTTGAAAATATAACTCAATAATGAAACGCAAGGTAACTAACGAAATGATTGAAGACTGCATCACTTTCCTTGTACTGGACCTTGACACAAATTCCGGATTGATATCGACTGAAAAATGTATCAACAACTGTTGTATTGTTGAAATTAGTCATTTTCTTATCAAAATCTTTACTTGAGGTACTTCCCTATACAACACAGTTTTAGTATATTATGCGAAACCCGAAACACGTTTCTAGTATTTTTATGTAAAGAATCTATGTACAAAATTTCATAAGTGTATCATGAAAAATCACAAAGTTACAAGCTTGTTATGTCAGCAAAAATACATAGTCACCGGGCCATCCAGGCGACTGAAGGGTTGTTTTGCACTTGGACCCAGCTGTTTGCCGACTCCTAATGCCCGCTATGAAGTGCCGTGACCTGCCCACTTAGTGTCGGTGGTGTCCAATTTGTGACCTTCTTAAATATTTTTGGGAAAAATACCATGGTTTATAATATGGTTTAAAAACTATTGGAATCCATTCAGTTTCTGATTCTGAACAAACTCTATTGGTTCAGGTTTTTCATAAACTAAAAATAATATTGTATAAATTAGAATTCCCAAACATATCGTCCGTATAGCAGTCAAAAATATAGCGAAATCAACTAATAGGAAAACTGTATGAAAAATAAATGAACGCGTGCACATAATACGTGTTATTGATAATTATCAGATAATACTCGAGCCAGCTAACGGCCAGAGCGATAACAATTCAATCTACTGATACTGTGGTTTTCTTTAATAGCTATAAAATAACGGAGCATTTTTTCATGCACGCTGCATAGGAAGATCTAATTATTACAGTATTTTTCTCTCTAGCTGTGTGGTCTGCCGTGCTTAGTAAAAAGCAGAATAAAGCGGAATTATTACACAATTTTTTATCAAAGCAGTTATATCTATAAGTATATTGATTGTATCTCGCATAAAACTTTTGTGCTGATTAGGATTACGCATGTCACCCATTGCGTTTCATTTATCAAACCAAAAACTACTTTTGTGTGAGTTCTCATCGCGGGCTTGCGGACGGCGAGGAATGGGTAACTTGCCGTCCGACCGTCCGGACTGAACCCAAGTCGTCGACGGCGCGTATTGTTTCACGCGCGCCTCAAAGAGATGTCGACAAAGGAGGGTTCGCTTCTGAAAACCCGGCTCTGGTATGAAAGGCAACGAAGGAATTAGAGTGGGTTTTAGTCAGTTAAAGTCTGACACGATAAGGGCGCAGGGGCGAAGGGGGGGGGGGGTGTCATTAAATGGTTTCCAAACTAAAAAAAAATTTCTCATGAACTCTTTGGAGCTTCTCTCCTGCGAATCAGAAGGATTGAGTATCACTGAATTATTTAGCTGGTTCTAAATTACTACTGCTTTCAACATCCCTGCAGAAGTCCTTTTGTTAAAGAATAATAAATTGAGTGCGGACCACGCCCTATTTCCCCATTTGACCTCTGTAATCCCTTGCTTGTACCGGAAACATTTTGAATACATGACTCTGCATCATTTGGTGCGTCCGGAACAACCGTGTATACGTGTAATCCTATATGGACCAACTTTTGATCATAAACTCTCATCGGATTAAAAGTTACGATGGCCGGATGTTGTGTACTGACCTCGACGTAATCTCTAGGGAAACAGATTTCGCACTGTGATACTGTGAATGAGTACGGGTGGACTTTTGTCCACTTATGCTCTAAATAGCACTAGATCTCACATGTTTTGGATTTAACAAAATTAATTCTGTTGTAATATCGAAGCGTTTAGTACTGTCTCGAGTTTTTCGCACTAGTCCCACTATAAACACGAGAAATATCTCAGAACAACCCGTATACGAGCTCAAATGCAGAACATTTTTCAAACACCACACGATGCAAATTTTAAAGCAGTATCTATTTGGACAAGACGAACACCAGGAGTGGTGTTCAAAACCCTTGAAGCATCAAAATATCATCTTATGTCATTTAAGTAAAAACAAAACAACGCAATTTAACGTATGGACCACCCATGTTTTGTCAAATAAGGCTCAGTTTAGGAGGTCTTTGTTCAGCTTTAATGTCTTTAGACTAATATGAAGTCTCGTTCTTAATATCCGAATGAATCATCACGAGATAAATCTACTATTCAATTAAACCGACTATCACGTGAATGGGTTTTCTAACCCCACAATCTCGCCAACGGGACTGCTATCTAAATAGTTGACGTGATTACTACTGCTAATTAGTGAGGCATCGTAATTAGATAGCCTTGTAACCTTCGACGCTGACATTACGACTATAAATTTTATAATTAAAAGGTTAACTGAAGCCTTACCATTGTCTGTCTGTAGCTGTTTATCAAGATTTTTATTATAATGGAGTTCATACATAATGAAATCATTGTAGAGATGATGGGTTTAAAAATGATAAGTATGTGACTGGAAAAGTGGAAATAAGGCGACTATTGTATACAAAACTTTGCTTATCCATATTTGGGTGGTAGGAGAATGATGACCCAGTATTTTGATAACAACAATCTAGAATATAATGATATAAACTTTAAGGTGAGACAACGTTGCACGGTTGCACCTAAAACGATCCCCAATGCCAAAACAGTAGGTGCTTCAAACGTCCCGTCATTTGGCACCAAGATGGTACTTCAATTAAAACTTCGTCGTAACAGACTGCCAGCTTATTGCAAGCAATCAACTCTCGTCCATCCACAATTAACAGTTCCCCTGCAAGACACGCTACAGAGCCTATCTTCTCTTCAGAAATTCGCAGCTTAATCTGTATTATCTACAATATAGTATCGGAAATCAATATTAGGTTACATCCTTTTCCCCAAAGAAGCTTCACGTTCACATTTTTTTTGCTACCGACCTCAGCAAAAGATAAACTTAATCAATAAATCCGAAATCATCTAGAAACTTCGATAGGGCTTGGACACTTACAGCAATAAATTGTTCTCAGCAAACAATCTATATGTCCTTGACATTACCAGAAAGTTGTTCTCCATAAAAGGACAGTCATTTATTTAATACCAGTATTTCTGTGTCTGGGTCTAATTAATGAGTAGACGAAGATTAATGGGAAGATAGGAAATACAAACGATTTAGCTGAGATTAGTCGCCTCTTTAATATTCATGAAGAGGATACGATTGAGATGTTTGTGAACCAGTGTTATTTAGTAGCTTTTTATAGATATATACTAGTACTTGACTGAATTCCATCTTATGCTTATACGTAACCTTTTATAGTCATCGTAGATAACAAATGAACGGAACTGGACAGTATGTGTAGAAAGCTTCATCTAGCAGGAACGATGACGATGCTACAAATGAAAATGAAGTAATCAGAAAAGGTAAAACGAATTGGTTGAGGGTGATATTCACCTTGTTTCCTCTCGTGGTGAAATGATCTACACGAGAATATATGATTAGAGAAAAGACTACACGCAAGTTAGCAAGAGAAGCTCGCGACAGCCGTAACTGCGTTTGATGATGATAAAGTATCTGAATCACAGACGAAATAGGAGACGGTCACAAGTATTAATAAATTTTATTAGCCTGATGATTAATCCGCATGTCAAAGGCTACATAAGCAGCGATAAACACTATGATTAATACGACTTTTACTTTCAAACAAATGTTCGCGTAAACATAATCTGTGCGGTTGCGAGTTTCGCTAATTGTCTTCATATTTTTATTCTTTTATTGTTCTTGTTTGACAATATGTAGAGATAAAACGATGTTGTTTTCTGTATATGTCAATTTATTGCTAAACTAAACCTTTCCTTTCCTGTGGAGAGCCCCTTTTCCGACATAATATCTACCACTTTCATACTTATCTTTACTGTCAACCTATGGTCGGATTCTTTGACAACGTGTTTTTTGTTACGGAAAAATGACAAACCCAACTCTTTTTAGGATTATGATGAAACCATTCAAACAACAATACTCACGCATCTGTCAAGCATGATAAGCCTGATGTTATCAAGGTTACGAGCGCTTTGACCCTTTCAATGCGTGACAGAAAAACAAGAGCATGGTAGCCCTTTGACACGATAAAATCTTATCTGGACAGATTTTCTCTTTAAAGAAAACAAAGGACTTACTCATTTTTAAACCGAGGTTTTAGAGCGATGTTAAAGCATAAAGAATCACGGGATAAAATCTGCAGAATCTGATTAAAAGCGCATACTTGTAATTTACTCTTTTCTTTAACGGAAATAAGGACTAATCTCTCATCTATACAGATGCGGCTAAAAATCAGTTTACCGTGCCTTTAAAACAGGTTAAGAATAAAGTTTGCGGTGGCGCATCTTGCGCACTGGCACAAAATAAACAAGTTACCAAATCCGTTCGAAATCCTCCCACATGGCGTATTTTATTTTTTTATTGCGACACGTGGCCGTCATCCCCGCTTAGGGTATTTTTACATTCACAATACTCGCGTGGGTGGTTGAAGTATTATTTTTAGGCGAAGAAATATTCTTTGTTTAGTTTTCATTGTCAAGTGTCTATTGGTAACAATTTTAGAAGTCGGAGCAGTTTCTAATTCGACCATCTTCTTGGATGTGTCTATTAAATGTCTTATATCACCGTTATTATCTATGAAACGCAAATTGTAGGGCATTTATTGTTCTTGAACTTAAGACTATTTAATTAAAGCATAGAGCGCGTTCAGAACCTTTCTTTTGTCTTTGAGCCTTTTGTATTAGCAGCAAAGGTTACTCGGGGTGCTCATGATTAATTTATTTGGAGCTCCACTTGTGCGTAAATTAGGCCGAAGGGCTACTTATTTATTCAGGGGGAGCTTAGTTGGTTAATTATTTCTAAGTTAGTTTTCGCCACTTGTACGAGTAAATATGTTAAAGACCTTTGTAATACTTAATAGAGTCAGTAAAGATACGAATATGAGCGTCTGAAATCTTGTTTAAAATTCATTAAAAATTGCTAGAAACATCTTCTCTAATATCATAGACATAACGCATCACAGCTAATTCTTAAGCACATTTAATCACGTATATTTTATGACGTAAGCAGCGCACAAATATTATAGCGACGAAGTTCTATACTTTCTCCACGAGCCAGCACGTCTGGTGATGTAAATAACAATTGAACAAAGATACTTTGGTTAGTAAAACATTGTATTTACGATACCCAATAAGGAAGATGCTATATCAGTATATTTTATAGGCAGCCATTTGACATCATCGCAAGCGCCATGTTTGGGAAAGAAAAGAGTTCCTTCGTAATTGGAGCTCCTTGGATTGTTTTCGTCGGTTTGACTCGATTCCTTTTGTGGCCGCTGAATGTTCGTAGAACCGTTCAAGACAAACAAATAACATTTCAATTAATCAATGAAATGTTGTTAATGCTGTGATACCTTCATCGTAGCTTCAAGACAGTCCTGTGAAATACAAAGACCCATTTCGGGAAAGAATAAAGCCTGTTGACACTTCGGAGAGTAAAAAGAACCTCATAAGTGTGGGAACAACTTGATGATTCCAAAGAAGTTCAAAACTTCGTCGACTGAGTTTTATACTGCAGGTTTTAAGATTTAGAAATGTCAAAAATACCACTGGCTCCAAACAATGGGAAATTCTTTCGGGATCGACATTTGAGATATTTTAATCCACTTTGCTATCAAGAATAATCGTTTTAACGAGTGTACCTATGTAATCAATTTTACTATCGGAATTATACTCGTGGCAACCTTAATTCATGTAATATGTTTTTCTAATTAGTTAGCAACTGAGCTATTTATTACGTATGTTTTCAAGGTTCATATTAGATTCTTAGTAATAAACAAACTGCAAGTCTTGTTTG
Organism: Mythimna ferrago; assembly: GCA_910589285.2. Lineage (NCBI taxonomy): Eukaryota > Metazoa > Arthropoda > Insecta > Lepidoptera > Noctuidae > Mythimna > Mythimna ferrago. Next base: position 22,138,208 of record OU342686.1, on the reverse strand, counting down.
AAGAAATAAAAACAGGAACTTAGAACATTTTGTAGGAACTTATAGTCAACATCTAAATAATTTCACGGTTGGCATGAAACAAAAAAAAAAAAACAGGAACTTAGACAATTTTCTAGGAACTTTCGGCCAGTTTCAGCCAACATTGGAATAATCGCTCGGTTGACACATTAGTCGCGGGTTCGGGAGCACGGAATAAATATTTCAATGGCCTACAGATACAACTATTTGTAAGCCAACCTGGAACAACTTCTTGGTTTGGCTATCTTGCTTACAACTCACAACACAGTGCGCTGAGTGCGAGTTGTTTTTACGTTACCGCAATCGAAACGTTTGCCGCGTTTGGCTCTCTGATTGGTAAAGAGCTTGATGCGGGCCAATTGGAGCGGCGAACGTCACAAACGTGTCGATTGCGTTAACGTAAAATAAACTCACACTAGGCACTCAGAATTGGAACTAGGGTGGAGCATATCAATTCTAAAGAAACACATTCTGAAATTAGAACAATGGAAACTTACCAAAGGCATCATTTTCTGCGTTGGCGGCTGTGGAGGGGGCCCTCTTGTCCTAATATCGCTGGGCTGTCTTCTAACCGCGGGTCTACTAGGGGCTTCTCTTGGGGCCTCTCTGGGTATTTCTCTAGAAGGTTCCCGATGATACTCTCTAGAATGATCTGAAGTGCCTCTGTCTCGTCCTGCTAGTGCTTCTGATAATGCCGCTGATAGTGCTCCAACGTTGCCCGTTGGGGCAGGAGGCATCGCTGGTCGGACCTTGTCTGGAGAGTACCTTTGTGGTGGAGGTTGGTGTGGTTGTGGCGGTGGCTGGTGTGGATGTGGCGGTGGCTGGTGCGGTTGCGGTGGTGGGAACCGTGGCGCATCGCTTTTGACTTGTCCATTAGGTGTGGAACCTGTGAAAAATGTTGGTGGTTATTTTTTTTTATTCTTTATTAGACAGCTCTTGACTTCGATCTCATCAGATATTAATCTAATATATAAATCTCTTCAATAAATCTTTCGAACTCCTATGATTTTTATGATTTATTTTGTGTATATTTGGTAGGTCTGAAAATAATAAATAAGAGCTAAGATAGGTGCCAGATAAACATGGAATAACGGTCATTGACCCTCCTACATTCGACATTCTTAATTTCAAAAACGGAAATAAAGACTTAAAGCTGTCTTGAATCGATATGTATCGTGATCCTTTACATGATCTAGTAATGAAAAGCGATTCATTGTTTGTTTTTCGGGAACCTACGCAGAGATATTAAGAAAAAGTCAATATACTTTATTCCACGGTTACATATCTGGCGACTTCTATAGTTTTTATTCTCCTACTTCCACCCCAATTTTTTTTTTTTTGAGAGTATAATTTATATGTTAGAACAATTTTAGCAAAAAATTCTCATTTGTTTGTAATATTTGTTTGCTACAACAGAAATACATCTGTGAATTTTTTTGGCTTTGTAACAGACAGATAGACAGTCAAGTCTTAGCAATAGGGTTCCGTTTTTATCGTTTGGGCACGGAACCCTAAAAAGATAAATACTTATATAATTTTAAAAAAAAACTACCTTTGGTGTCAAATTAATCGAGAATATCATAATCTTCGGGCAGTATTCTCGATTCTAATTGGTGGGTGTTGGACGTAATATAGATATTAATATATAATGTATATTCTACAAAGTAGGTATTATTTTATGTATATTGTTATGATTCTCAGTCACACGTGAATGTGAAAAACCAGTTTATTTTATTCTATTGTTTTTTTTTTCTACATTCATAGACCATAATACTGGCAACCCATAACACTATTCAAATGACGTATTTGATAAGTCTTACTATTTACAATGACATAAACTTGTATGCATGTATGTACATTGATGTAACTCTATCCACCCGTAATGGTTGAATGGAGGAACAGGCATACCTACCAATATCAGTAAAATAGGCAGTGATAATTTTTGCCCTTTTAATACAGAACCCTCAAAAACTAAATTTACATCCAATTCCTTCCTACGTTGGCACCTATGGTTCCTTTAGTTGCCCTTTGCGTTCCACGTCCACGGGTTTCCTTTTCAGAGGTTTTTCATAGCCCTAGCAGACATTGGCCTTGCTGGGCCGCTATGATTTTGCTAACATCTATTTAAGGCGCACGAGGAACACTACGCGTCGTCGACGACTTGGGCTCGGTCCTTATAGGATGAGAGGACGGCGAGGTACCCATTGCTCGTCGTCTGCAAACCCACGCCTACGGTGGCCGAAGATCGCTCTGCGATTACTGACCCCCAGGGCGCTTGCATTTGCGAGAGCGGCCGTGAAGGTGAAGTTTCCTCACCCTTGCGACCGCCTTCTTTGCTAGTCTGTTTCGCAGAAGGATGCGACCGCATCCCATTCCCTCTCGCTCTGAACCATTACCTGAACCAAGGCCCGGCGCGAGAGTTCGCCAGTACCGATCGCCCAAGCGGACCACCCTAAGGACAAAGTGGAAGTCCACCATGTCTTCCGTGTAGTCACCGTGACACCTGGGCGTTTATTCCGCCTGAGAGGTAGGGTAAAGTGCAATAGGGATACGTCGAGCGACGTAATAATTATTTCATTTATGAATGGTGTCAGTTTTGTTTTTATACATAGCTTCTTTTTACACAATGTAATTGTGGGAAAACTGTAAACTTCACAGACTACAGACCCATTCATTCATACCTAGACAAACATAATTTTTATATTTCAATCCAGTTTTATTTTTTAGAGTAACCATGGCGTTTTTGCCGGTTTTTCTCTAGAGGAAACGTCTGATTGGAGTCGTACACTAGCTTCAACTTTTTACAATATTTTGCCCTCTCTGCAGAACCTGCATGGAGGAGGACGAGACAGCAGCTCATCTACTTCTAAGCTGCTCGGTTGTCGCTGAATACAGAGCAAAGTACTTCGGAAATCCAGGTACCCTCCGTGAAATGCACCTTGGTGTTACTGACCTTCTGACAAGGTCCTACTGAATGGAACGATTCCAGATTGCGATTGGAACGGTCTATCGAGCTGTGGAAATGAATGCGGCCTCGAGCGTGACCGTGGCCACGGTCACTCGATGATAATACTGGGTATCCTATGTGCAACCCAGGATGTATTCTACCTCTGTGCTCATCCAAATCCGTTCGGCCGTTACGACGGTGTTGAGCAACAAACATACATTCAAACTTTCGTATTCTTTATTTTTGGCGGCTAAAACTAAATTAGGGTTCCATGTTACTCTAACTATTTTCGTTCTATTTGGTTCCATAACCTAATCCTTTCCTCCCCATTTTAGCACGATTTTTGAGTGTTTTCATGTTGAGTAAGTACAAATAATTTTTGTTGAGCTGTCTTGTTTTGTTCTAAATCTAAAAGATCAATGTCACTATTTTAAGTACCAGTTTCTGGAAACCAGTTAATTAATCAGTTGTATAAACTAATATCAAGTGTGATTAGATGTTGGCTACCTAGTTTTTTAGTTTAAACTGACAAACTAGGTGTCAGACTATTATCGCATTGTATTCCAAACACTCCTCGAAGAGACAATAGCAGTGGTTCGTTAAAGCGGATAGCACCTGCTAGGGATGCGGGATTACTAGAAAAGTTACCGCGGCCCTGATACGCCAAGGGCAATTGCGGCCCTCATGTGTTCACATGAAGGTTTCAGTCAGTCAAAGTCTGACACTCCCTCATTGCTCACCTATAGATTGGTTCTGAATCAGAAGGAGCCATGGGACCTTTAATAAGCACCTATTTGTCATAGAAGTTACAGACAACCCACTCTGCAGAGCCTGCATGGAGGAGGATGAGACAGCTTTTCATCTGCTTTTAAGCTATACAGTGGTCGAACCAAGTACTTTGGAAAACCCACCCTCCATGAAATGGTCAACACCAAGGTGCTGCTGGTTTTGAGGAACTGAGGTGGATCAAATGACATTATTATACATTTGTCCCACCTGTATGTAAAATACGAGCTTTAGTTTTGAAGTTGCGGACACCAGCCCAATCCTAATCAAAGGGACTCAGATTATTTTGATTCAATTTTTGTTGAATTTATTATTCATAAATAATTGTAAACCCTATTACACAATATAACAAGTGACAAATAATAATTGCCCTATCAGTTTCCCGTTTCAGGATCAGTCTATAGAACTTGGATGTTATTTTCCATTATGAAACTTTGTGGTTTTAACATTTTATCCTAAATAGTTCCCTACATTATTTATTTTAGACAACAATAAAATCGATCATTTATCTAATTATAAATATCTAACTACCATAGTTACATGAAGAAGAAATTATTTAAATAGATATAAGACCTTGACCTGAAATAGTAATACAGAAATAATAATATTATGACTTGTGAGACAACACAGTAAACAACACATAGTAAATGACTCAATCTCATTGCATCCTGTAGTGATAAATATAGGTATTAGTATTGAATTCATTATTTTGCCAGCGATGTTGTTTTACCCGTTTACGGGATTAAAAAAAAAGCAGATTTCAAATGCTCTATCTACACATCTAGACTAATATTATAAAGAGGTAGTTTGTTTTTTTGTTTGTTTTTAGGAGATAATCTCTGAAAGTACTGGTCCGGTTGTGAAATTTTTTCGCTTGGAGTTTAATGAATTACTGAAGAGTCTTCCGACTATCATTTGTGCTAATTTGAAGTTAGTCAAAAGATTACCTTCTTCATAATTATGAACTAATTTTGTTTTTTAAGATGTAGACATCATAACTTTTTTACAATTTTGAATTTTATTATATACTAGCTTTTGCCCGCGCGGCTTCGCTCCCGCTCTTCCCTACTTCAGCCTACTATACCCTACTCTACCCTACTATACCCTACTCTACCCTACTCTACCCTACTCTACCCTACCCTACTCTACTCTACTCTACCCTACTCTACCCTACTCTACCCTACTCTACCCTACTCTATCCTACTCTACCCTACTCTACTCTACTCTACCCTCCTCTACCTTACTCTACCCTACACTACCCTACACTACCCTACTCTACCCTACACTACCCTAATTTTCATTTTTTTTCCGTAGGAACCTTCTCCTCATAATAACGAACACAACAAAAAAAAAATTAGCGAAATCGGTCCAGGCGTTGTTGAGTTATGCGCTTACCAACACATTTTGCGATTCATTTTTATATTATAGATTGTGTGTATCTAACCTAAAATATGAGGATAACTTAGGTTGACCACATAAATTATATAGTATCAAGACAGTTAAGTGGATTTATTTATTTTAGTTAGTATGGTAATGAATAAGGCTTATAAAAGCTTTTTACCAAACCAAGTCTACTGAGGTAATAAGTGACAATATTAATTTAAGACAAATAGAAAAAGCATAAAAGTATGCAAGTAGCTAGAATGCCAGTGAACCATAAAAGTTCTAGTTGGTGAATGTCAATGGCACGCAAGCTGTCTGCATACTTATATGCCAGCTACAGGCAGGTGTACGGCCTTTACACTGGAATATCACCAAACAAGAGAGAGTACATGTAGTTCAAGATATTCTTGCGAGATCTTGCTTCAGTATTTTAGAAAAGTTACTCCAAAAATAATCCAAGTATTCACATTTTTGTTCTTTATCTTATTCAAACATGGATGATTAGTGAGTGACTACAAGCTGGTAGCAAAGTAACTTATTTGATTTTTCTGTTTCATCATTTTGATGAGCTGAACAAATAATTTACACAAAAAATACAATTTAGTGAAACTTACAGAATATTGTAGCAACACAATAAATGTATAATTTCACAACATCTGTTTAAAGTGTATTGTACCTTGAAGATATGAAATGTTTTATGATAAGAGGACAGCTATCTACTAATGAGAACGAAATTGTGCTTATCATGGAGGAGTCTTACCTGATAGTTTACCAGTAGATCTTAGCTTAGGCATTCCACCAGCGAACAGGCCGCCCAGGCCAGGGGGCGCGCCGCCGCCACCATTCTGCAGCGGCGCCGCACTCCTGGTGTTGCCTCCACTCGGGGAGCCTCCACCAGACACATTCGACACTTTCCCTGGTATATACGGGCCACTTTTGTCCACTGTTTGTGTCTTTTTCAACTTTGCACCCTGCCTTATGGAACTCAACAGCGCATTTCTATCATCAGCTCCACCACCCTTCGAGCTGCCTCCGAAAATAGGCGGAGGCGGCGGTCCCGGAGGTGGCGGAGGCCCAGGCGGTGGCGGAGGCTTCGGTCCCATGACGACACAACACTAACAGACACGGTCGCTAAATGCCATCAGACGCAAACGAATTAATTACGAATGTCGTGATACCATGCAACTCAGTATTCAAGTGACAACCCTTCAAACCTTCACAAGTCTCAGTGTACGTTCTCGCACGTGATGACAACACTTAATGCACAATACGTCACTCTACACCAATACATACGAATTTACATAAAATATTGAAGAACCTTGCCCCAAAAGATTAATCATTGTAGGAAGTACGTAGGCACTATAATATAATAGAAATTGTTTTTACTTGATCTAGGCTCACTTCGTCATAATAATTAATTACTCTTAGTATTACGGAACATCGTTTTATTATTCTTCCGAGTCTTAGAAAAGAATATAAACGAGTTCAACTTATTTTGCAAAACATAAACGGCCACCACACACAATGTGCTAAAATCAACGGAATGAACCCAATAGAGATTTTTGTAAAATTCGTTCACAAATGGCCGACTGGAGCCAGATGAACTGTCAAAAAGACTACACAGATTAAAAAATTAAATAATTGCCAATGCAAAAAAGAAACTAAAATAGTAGTTTATTTTGTTATTTGGTGTTTCTCGCTATTGTTTGTTTCTTAAAACACCGACTTCTGAAATTAAAGTTATTTTGATCGTTTTAGTGTATTTTTTTAGTGAATTCGATTATTTTTTTTGGTAAAAAGTTTTTTATTTCGCACTTTTTAGTTGCGATACACTTGTAGCCAGAGTTCCTTTTTCTCATGAAAATTCCAATCAACCTAAGCCCTTGTATAGTCTGTCTAGTAAGTTAAACGACTTGGAATTTTTTCAAGGAAATTAAAAATCTAATGTTGGCAACCGGAATTTTAGTTGTCATTCACTTGTTTTTTGAGATGACGATAGTTCTACAACAGATCTTGATCGTAGTATGGCTAGTGATGATGAATCAGTAAGTGGAATGGAATATTAAGAATCAGATTACCCGTACGATTCCAGATTTATTTTATTACTTATGACACTATTATGTCTTTGCAAATGTATCCTACTGTAGTAATAAGAATATCATTAAAGAGACTGAAATAGGTATATTTTAAACGAAAATCTTTTGCATTTTTTAATGTTAAAAAGTCCCCTAATAGTATTAAATCATTTAAAAAAAATACTTAAATTGGATACTTTTTGTAAGGTTCCATTATTAAACAATGACCAAAATCTCATAATCAACCTTGATTTCTGAACCAGTGTTGACTACATCAGATTTCATTTTACCTTAAAAATTACCCAAGTCGTTTAAATTATTAGACAGACTATAGGATACAATGTTTTATTATGAAGTTCCCGTGTTCACCTTCCACGTTCCGGCTCCATCATCAGATCAGTTCGATAGTACCTTATAGCCAAAGTGCATTTCATGACAATTCTAACAAGCCCAAACACGGATAGAAAACGTTGATTAATTACGGAGTTCCGGTGCGTATCTTGCTGCTCCATGTTCATCATCAGATCAGTTCAATAGTACCATAGAGCCAAAGTGCATCTCATGACAATTGTAATAAGCCCAAACACGGCTAGGATACATTGATTAATTACGGAGTTCCGGTGCCTATCTTGCTGCTCCATGTTCATCATCAGATTAGTTCAATAGTAGGTACCTTATAGCCAAAGTGCATCTCATGACAATTGTAATAAGCCCAAACACGGCTAGGATACATTGACTAATTACGGAGTTCCGGTGCCTATCTTGCTGCTCCATGTTCATCATCAGATCAGTTCAATAGTACCTTATAGCCAAAGTGCATCTCATGACAATAAATTTTAATAAGCCCAAACACGGCTAGGATACATTGACTAATTACGGAGTTCCGGTGCCTATCTTCCTGCTCCATATTCATCATCAGATCAGTTCAATAGTACCTTACAGCCAAAGTGCATCTCATGACAATTCTAATAAGCCCAAATACGGCTAGGATACAATGATTAATTACGGAGTTCCGGTGCCTATCTTCTGGCTCCATCATCATCAATTCATCATCATTTGATCACTTCGATGATACCATTTTCAACATAACTATTCAGAACTATTCATTTATTTGTATTGTCATAGTCGCTTATCTATGTTCATTGTAATATCTGTTTGAGTAGGTATGAAGTTCCGATGGCAATTTCTAGTCTTCTTCACCAGTTCGACTTCATAGAAAGTCACTTTTTGACTGTAAATGCTTATGCCCTCAATGATAATACCAAAATAACTATATAGTTGCCTATAATATTTGAGAAGTTCCTTCAATTCCACATGGAACCCATCCTTAGAAATGGATTTTGAAAAAAATGAGACCAATCTGGAAGCAAATCAAGCGATAGAAAAAAAAAAATTTGCAAATCGGTCCATAAACGACGGAGTTCTGAGGTACAATTGCCGAAACGGATCTTGAGCGCTCGGCGTCAGAGTGGGGATCGCTTTGCACATTCCATACCTAGGCGAGCCAATCGTCTTCGTTGTTAGATACATGCAGCAACGCAGGGAACGAATCAGGAGTGACGTCTATGACGCGATGGCGCGGCGAGCCAATCACTGACACTCCCCAACCCCGCGTCTCACTTCGCACCACTAAAGAGACCAAATATTTGCCTTCTGCGCAACCGCTCAAGATCCGTTGTGCCTACTGTACAACCGATGCAACGGAATTGAGAACCACCTTTTGTTTTGTCACTAGCTGTGCCCGCGACTTCGTTTGCGTGGATGTCGGAATTTAACAATGTATTTTTAGTGCGAAGCACTGATGGAGGATACCGATACAAATATAATTTATTTATTCTAGTGCTTCTTTATAAACAACATTAGCTGTGGAACCATCTGGAGCGTACACAAAAAGATTATTGAGGAGTTTACGTGTGATAATGTCTGGCCCAGAGCTTTATTAATCGTCATGGCATAACAGAGACTGTCTGAGAATTACACTCGTTTGAAAGAGAAAGGAAAGTTGATAGGAATTATAGGTATTCTTGGACCAAAAACAATATCACTGGCGTCGCAAGCTTCGATTATGTTTTGCTGCAGATTCATGATTTTGAGCCGAGTGCCGTTACAAAGTTTGGGAGGACATACATTTCTGAGGAGAATTATTGTTACACCGATTTTTAAAACTATTTTTTGGGCTGGAAGTCCGGGTGTGTTGAGGTAATCCAAAAATTCTACCGGGTAGTGCGTGGCGTCATCTTCTTCCATAACTGTATTTATACAGGTGTATTCTCTACTATTCCCGGACACATAAGTCAATATTTTTAAATTAATTGCCGCAGCTTGGTCATTGCGGGGAGTCAAAATAGCTCGCTGACATAGCCAAGAACCGGCTTGATTTCCCATGTTTGTGCAATGTCCGTACACAGAAGAAATTAGCTGCTGTTGTGATGTAACGCAAGAACAGAGATAAACGCGCTTCGCGGTCCTCTCTGCTTTCATGGGAGCGCTAAGTCGCGGTCAGAATTATTTGCGAACTTAAGCGCGACTCTCTTTCGGTGAGTCTCAGACTCACGTGAGAGGGCTTGGCGCTCTCGGTCAACCGATAAACGCGCTTCGCGTTCCTCCAAACTCTCCTGTGACCGAGAAACTGCGGTAACGTAAAAGAACGCTGCACCTATACTAAGTCGAGACTCACGTTGGGTAGGCGTTTCTAACTTGCCTTGCTCGAATTGCTGTTAGCCTCACTTCATGATCTTCTTCTGATTCTTGGGACCTACTTACTCTCACCGCACCCACGTGCGTGAGTGCGTGTTTCTCCGCATGTAGGTGCGTGATCTGCATGAACGCGCGTGGATGCAGTTTCAGTGCGTTGGACTATGCGCGTTTTCTATACAAACGGAGATACTTACAAGGAACGTTAAGACACGCATTCACGAAATACGCTGGGGGTTGTGGGGCAGTGTGATAATCGCCTTACCCTAATTTTATTTCTGGAAAACATTAAATTCAAATATCTTATAATAGACAGAACCGATTCCGATAAAACAAAAACTAAATGTTACTTCAAGTTACGTTCAAAGTTCCTTGTGTATAAAAAAGTTCCTTGTGTATAAAAGTTATGTACATTGCTTTCGTACATTGTACGTGATGCCCGAACAAATAAACAGACAAACAGACAAAAATTCGAAAAATGCTGGTGGGTAGTTTCCAGGGTTAAAATAATTACATTTTATTTAGTCTAATTACATTTTTTACGGCAACTAGCCTATTGGCTATTGGTTGTTTTTTAACACCCTAGCTAATTTTTTTTTGGATTTTTTTCATGTACAAAAACCACTTTTCTACAGTTTTATTATATCTATAGATGACGACTACTCAGAGCGCCTCGCCCGTGGGCTGACCACGCGTGTACAGCAAGTGGACCACTGGGTGGTCACACGTGATACTCTTGTCTTGATTTGCCCATGCGCTGTTCCAGAATCGATTGTGATCTGTCAGCCAATGAAGTCGATGCATTAGCGACACACAGCACTCCTTTTCAGTGCTCATCTATTCACGGACAACGCAATGTTCACTCGTTGGCTAGAAAACGTTTACTGGTTAAAAACTCTGCGTTAACCTTTGGACCACTTGACGTTTGCTGGTTAACACACGACTTTGTACACGACATCCACACGTATCCCACCTTTCTACAACGAGTGGACACCAAGCGATGAGGTGGTACTAGTCGGGTCTTGCCGAGTAGGTCTAATAATCTATGACATTTAATCTGTTCTCTAAGGTCCGAGTCACACCGGAATGGCAGCGACGCAGCGAGCTTTTTCAGCTTGAAATAATGTTAAACTTTATCTATATACTTAAAATACCAGTATGTAGGTATCGCTTGAAAAGCAAGAAAAGGTCGCGAGGCCGCCAGCTATGCGCCCGTGCCTCGAGCGGCCGCGCACCATGCGCATCTTGTCGGTAGTTCTGCCTCTGTTGCTGCCGGCCGCTGCCATTCCGGTGTAGGCGAAGTAACAATCTTATTTATAAAATATTTTTATAGATAGATTAAAACCAAATTTACTGTTCATTTACTTGCGGCAAAAATAATAGAATTATTTCAAACAATGGTTTATTATTTCATAGTCATTTATAATTTATTTTGAACTTCCCCCACTAACCAAAACAGGTTCATCTGGAAACTTTGAAGTGTACAGCACCAAATTAGTATCGTAACTAGCTTCACTTCCTCCGTCCGTCATACCCTCCAAAGCCAATCGTTCAGCTTCCGCGCGTGCCTCAGCAACTATTTCTCTTTCTACGTTTAACTCCTCTTTTTCTCGTAGGCGTTTGTCTTTGAGTTCCATATTTTCCCTGAACTTAACAAGACCCATTGACAAAAACTTTATTGGATCTGCAGGCTGATGAAGTAAAAGATCAGCAATACAAAATCGTAACGCTGGACCGACTGTTAATTTTAAATATTTAAAGTCTTCCGACACGTGCTCGTCATCGGGACATGGTTGATAAATATCTAGTTGGCTGCGAATGCGAACTAAATTTCCTAAGTCATCGTTCTCGTATTCACTCAAATGACCTTCTTCGCAATAAATAGGCTTACCGTTATCATTTATATAAAAACGACCACACCTATCATAATAATATTCAGTACCATTTATTATTTCTTTTACTTTGAGTAATACACCTGATGTGTTCATCTTATATTCACTATCAGAACCATGAGCTTTATAAACTCTTTCCCTTGTTCCGTCTTCTATGTAGTAACGCCCACAATCGTCATAGAAATAAACGTGATAAATATCGTCTGAAAGACGTACTAACTCGCCGTGTTCATTTGGTTGTAATAGAGTTTCATCATCTTCTGTCGATTTATAAATTTTTCTACTATGTTCATCTACATAGAAAGTGCCAAGTTCATCGGTAAATTCTTCTTTTACTTCAGTAACGCTTAGGATGGAAACTACTGATTCATGACTTCTTTCACCAAACACAGCTAAATTCCATAAACGACATAAATCTGTTACTAAGTTTTTACGGTTTTCTAGAGGTAGCATATGATTAAACACTTTCAGTTGATAAAAATCTGGACAAGGACATTCTTCAAAATCACCTTGTAATTTAATATCCGATAACTTTTGAATACTTTCTAAAGTAGTCTTTGATTTTTCGAGTGAATTTACTCTGTTTTCCAGATATTGTTTTTTCTGAATTAAGGCCATTAGGGGCGCACTTATCTCTTGATCTGCCAGTGCCTCAATAGTTTCTTTCAGAACGTCAATATTAGAAAGTACTTTGCGAAGCTCAAGTTTGTGCTCGACACAACGTCGTATTAAAGAACCTATCGGTTTACCTTTTTTCTTTAATTGATTCAGCATTTCTGCAGCAGCTGGGTTGAATTTGTCAGTTAGAAGAAGATCACCAACGATGTGTTGTAGGGGTTTTGACAAATTATCTTTTATATGCGGCACACGCATATAGTTACTCAATCTAATAGCCAATCCGTCATAATTTTTATCTAACCAGTTAAGTAATTGATCAATTGCTTCATTTACTTTGACTTTAAATTCTTCAAAACAAGAGGGATTTTTAAAATCTTTTAGTTTCTCTAAAAGGGCATTCGTCACTTCTTTGTGCATTTCTTCTATTATTTCTAAGTCGGTTAGAAGGTTAGCTTGGATTTCGTTGGAGAGACCAGGTCGATACTTATCCATATACTTATGTAAGTACTTTATGCGATACCCTACAGCATCTACAGTAAAACATATATCCTTGTACACTTTATCCCTTTGGAAATCTTCTGTCAAATGATTCATAAATTTTTCAATATCAGTTATGGCGCGTAACCATTGTAAATGAAATTCAACTATGACATCAGCGAGACGACTCTTATCTCCCTCTTGTAGCGCTGTGCGGACAGTGCATAGTGTATCAAATATTGGATCCGAAAAATCTGTACTAGTAATAAATATTACCGTAGTCTCGTAGAAATCTTTGATTTGTTTTGTGATATCGAACAAAAATTCATAATCCTCACTTGGTTCTAACATAGTGATACAATAAAATATCTAATAAAAATCACCACAAAAATTCACAAACTTACAGGAACATTGCTTGTCAAATCAAAACAATAAGTTTTGACATCCTTTGACCAAATATTTTTTAACAGCATTTAATGGCAGTAGGTATACCAAAGAGTTTTTGTATTAAGGTCATTGAATTATAAAAACCCAAGAAGCACAGTCTCTAACAAAAGTAACACTCTAAACTGTCACCAAAAATTTAAAAATTCTACGTATCGTCCGTTTTTTAATTAAAGACTACGATTTGACAATACGAATGTTGCATGTTTTTTCAATTTCATAAATAGTGAGGTACCGCAACCGGTACTGACCAAAAATCCGAAAAATAATTTCATTTTAAATTTATGCAACTAATTATGGTCAGGTTTTGTATTTTTTATATTAAATAATATTATCTATACTTATAATAAATCTGTAGAAGTTAAAATTCTGTACATTGAAAATATCAAAAAATAAATGGCAGGGGGTGTTACTAGACCGACACCGAACACAAAAAGGTGATTAAATCAATTTTTGTCTGTCTGTCTGTTTGTTCAGGCATCACGCAAACACTACCGGTTCGATTGCGATGAAACTTGGTATAATTATTCTTTAATATCCTGGGCACCACACTGAGTACTTTTTATCCCGGAAAAGTATATACAATAAAAACCAACTTCATTTTGTGGTTCGATCCCTAGACCCGATCACTGTACCAACCGCAAATAATAAGTTGGTCGTAGGTTTTTTTTTTCGATGGAAAAAATCATCCAATGACAACCCCCGCTCTTGGGCGGAGCGGGAGATAGTGTCAGACTCTTACTGACTAAAAAACCCATCCCGTTCCTTCAAGCCTTCATACCGGGGCTCGAGCGCCCTTTCGGATAACCCTGGCCCCAGTAGGGTTCGACCCGGTTGGGCCCCTGCTGTTGTTGACAACTCCTTGAGGTGCGCGGGAACAGCGCGCGCCGTCGACGACTTGGGCTTGGTCCGGACAGTTACCGAACGTCCGGACAGCGAGCTACCCTTTGCTCACTGTCCGCAAGCCCGCGCCTACGGTGGCTGGAAATCGGGATTGGAATCCCGGCAGCGGTGAGAGTGCCGTTGCCTGATGCGGTCGGCCTCCTCCTTAGCGAGCATTACTGCTTCGCAGAAGTCGGCGACCGCCTGCCACTCTTCCTCGCTCCGGACCATGGCCTCAACCAAGGCCCGACGCGAGAGGTCTCCGCCGCCGATCACCCCCACGAGAGGCGATGCTCCGCTCACGCAGGGCACACCGCGACTGTATGCTCCACCGTGTCCTCCGGGAGTTCCGCACTGTGGCGACACCCGGGCGTCACTTCCGCTTTAATTCGGAACAGGAATCTCCCGAACTTGCCATTTCCGGTGAGGACATGTGTCATGCGGAAGGTAAGGACGCCGTGAGGTCTTTCCAGCCACGCCTCAAAGAGGGGATTTATCGCCAGAATTGTGGCGTGCCCAGCACTGGGTTGCGATAGTCGCTGACGCCATTTCACCATGAAAGTTTGTCGTAGGTCACCTGCAGTGGAGTTCGCTAAGGGGCGCTGCACACGGCTAAGATCCATTATACTAATATTATAAATGGGAAAGTGTGTGTGTGTGTGTGTGTCTGTTTGTCCGTCTTTCACGGCAAAACGGAGCTACGAATGGACGTGATTTTTTAAGTGGAGATAGTTGAAGGGCTGGGGAGTGACATAGGCTACTTTTTGTGTCTTTCTAACCCCCCCACAGTAAAGGGAACCGTGTTACTCCGAATTTAACGCGAGCGAAGCCGCGGGCAAAAGCTAGTTAATAAATAATAATATTGTAAAATTGTACGAAATTTTTAAGAAAACGTCTATAAATAAACACTACAGTATCTTTGTCCAGTTTTCCATAAAGGTTCTATTGTTAAAAAAACCGGTATGAAAAATCGAATTTGGAGACATCACTTTTACTAAAAATCTGGCAACATATTTCTAGAATTTGACATTTGCACTTGTCAAATCATCGTCTTTAATGAAAAAATGAACAATAGGTAGTTATAATCATAACATAAACATATTTTTTGCAAATTCAACCTTACTTGAATTGTTTTAAAGTTGTTTTTACAAAGCAGTATACAAAAAGCAATAAAATTTTACGACCGAATTTAGCCGGCAGAACAAATCATGGAGTGGAGACGATTATTTATATAGTTTTTATTTTTATACGACATTGAATTAGATTGTTAAATTGCGTTCTAAACACTTATCTGAGCGTAAATATGTTTTGGGTAGAATATGTGTATAAATCAATTAAAAAATTTTTTACTGGTAACATTATTTATTTAATTATTTGGTTCAAAGGTGAAACTGGGTAGGTAAATGATAAATGATATTTATTTTGCAAATAGGTTTAAAAAACACTTTTACACATAAATATTTTTTTTTCGTCAGTTCAAGTTAGATGAGGCCGGTGTTTCTTAGCTGACTACCCTGAGTCTGGTCAAAGTTTCTTTTAAGGTTCATACAGTAAATATGTAATGGTAGGTATATAGTAGAAGGTGATTAGGTAGCAAAATTGTAAGGGTATAATCTACTACGAATTCCTCTTAATTAACACTCACACATAATTAAACGAAAAAAAATCTACAAAAATCTAAAATAACACTATCCCAAAATTTAAGTTTCATTAAAGAATCCATGGTTTGTCGCTGGAAGTTGCATGGAAGTCGGGGTTATAAATAGAAAAAATAAGAGATTAAACTAAATTAGACACATCAACTTCCGGTTTTTTTTTCTACTCATAGGATTAAAAACTATATTATAATATAGTATATACACATAACCCATAAATATTTGTTTAAAACTTTATTAGAAATACGTTCAAAATTATTAAAAAAAAAATTAAACACAATAAAAAAAATCGACTCCACAATTAAGAACAGGGGTTATTTGTATTATACGAACAAAATAATAGTAGGCCGGTAAATATGGTTCTTACACTGACAATGCGGTTATTGAAATTTGCCGTATTATATTTGAACCGATGAGTGAAATTTTCGGACAAATTAAATCAAAATCACATATTACAGTGTATATTAAGTCATAAAAACAACAAAAACAATTCAATAAACACTTTTACTTACCGAAAATACGATATCCCATCCTTTTTTAGCGTTTTTGACGTTATATTTTTACAATTTCTTAACGAACACTTCGGCATTTTTAACGAGCGTGCAGTGACGCGGGCGATGCGAGACTATTTGAAAAGAGCGCACTTTGTCGAATGTTGCGCTCTTTTTTCGCGGACGTTTTTGAGACGCTGAATGTGTATCTTGGGTTTTTTGTATATCAATGATTAAGGTATACAAATAAAGTGCGTCTACTGAAAGCGTAACCTGGAGTTTTTTTTAAAAATTAAATTGGCAACATTGTTTTGCCGAAAAAAATCACGTCAAAGTCTATGGTTGCAATTGTCAGTTTTTGGAAACTGATATTTATTTTTCAAGAATAATTGCTTAATTGTGGGAAAAACAATAAACAATAACGTGCAAAAACTGCTACACACTATGGTTAATAAGTTCAAACAAAAACAAGAAGAGAAAGAAGGTGTTTTCAATGAAAACCAACATTGTTTACATACGATTTCTGATTTTTAAGTTAGTATGATGTTACAATCTTGATTCTTGTCGACTAATAATAATAGATAGTTATATTAAGGATATAATGAATTTTTTTTTCGTATATTTTTAGATAAGTAATCTGACATATTGCGAATTTCATAATGGACAAAAACATCGAACAAAGAAGGCTTTTGGTGAATCGACTTAATCAAAAACACATGCTAGTGAGTGGTAGAATGCGTTCAAAAGCAGTTGAGATGGAATGAAAGATTTGCCTCACTCTGTCTGGTAGTGCATGAAAGTCTGAAACTGAAGTTAAAATCGCGAAAATCCTAGTTCAAGTTTGAGAGAGATGCTGCTGCAGCAGCTGCTGAACTTTTTGTGTCTCACAACAATCACTGGAGTATAAAACATGTTCCCACTTGACTAATCCCAAAAGATCTGAATTTTCTCTATGCTAAAACGAATCGATTCCAACCCAACAATCTTGAAATACATTAATAGTGTTGGCGAGACGTGATGAAGTTGAAATCATGTTGACTATTTTATTTGACTATCACGGAGTTGTGCACTTGGTATTCTTGCCAGAACGCCAAATGGAAAATAAAGAATATTATTTAAATATTATATAGCGACATTTGAGAGATCAGATAAAATAAAATAATTTGGAATACTATTTTGTGTGTTATTGACATTTACCATACACCCACCAAATAATACACACATCTTAAGTCTACACACATGTTTTTGACTAGGATTTAAGTTCTTATACAACGATTCTAAAACTGTCATAAATACAAAAAATACTCTAGTATCAAAACTTTTTTCTCCTACTATTTCAATAATACCACATTCAAAATTTTTGGCTGTAACCTCCTTTTCTCAGGTCACGCTTTCATTAGACGGACTCTAGCAGTTTTTCTATCCCTCCACTGACCTCTTTCTAGATGATCTAAGATCCGTAAAATAAATCTCTTCCCTCATGTGTTGCTCGATTACGATAAATATTATGTGCTAGAATTTAACACACTAGATAATGCGTTTTTGGAGGTACACACACAATGAAACACGTCGTGGATTTCGGAATATCTTCTATTTGCAGTAAGCAGTAATAACTCACACGAAAGCCAAAATTACAACCAGAGCTCACACTGTCTCGAGTAGCGGCAACAGTCTATGTCTTTCAATATGGCGGCAGACTCTAGTCTGGCGCCGGAAACGTTTGGTGTTGTCACACAAAAATATAGTAGGCGGTGTTGCGACGTAATACGCCACAACCACCCCCCTACGGAGAAAATAACAAAAAGTTATTTACAAATAAAAATATACATACACTTGATGACACAAGATAGGCAACAAAAAGTTAAAGAAAAAAATAAAACTTAAGCTAAAGATCTAACCTATCCTTAAATCTAACCGTGCGACCTGACCGGGTGGTAACTGGTTGTTGTGCAACAGGGGGCACAGTCGGCTGTGCAGACGCGGAAGGCGCAGGTGGCGCGGGCGCAGGCGCGGAAGGCGCTTGCACGTCAGGCGCGGGCGCTACGATCTGTTGCGGAGCGGTTGCCCGGGAAAGGTCGCTCTCTAAGTCAGGTGCGATGTATGCAGGCTTCACGCGGTCGATACTGACCGTCACGCGTTTACCTGCAATGTCAATGTCGAGTAACTTGTCAGTCCGTGACATTACCTTGTAGGGTCCTGTGTAGGGCGGCTGCAGCGCACGGCGAACAGTATCGTCTCTCAAGAGAACATGAGAGGCATTCTGAAGGTCCTTGAAAATAAACGACGTCGGCCGTATGTGTCGTGAGGCCTGAATTGGACGCAAATTAGCCATTTTCGTGCGCAGAACCGTCACAAAATCGTTGACGTTGTCAATGTTATGGGACGTGCTGGCTATCAGGAATTCTCCCGGTAGGCGAAGCGGCTCCCCGTAAACAAGTTCGGCAGCCGAACACTCGAGATCCTCTTTCAAGGCAGATCGAATGCCGAGAAGCACGATCGGTAAGGCTCGGTGCCAGGTGTCGCTGTGGCACATGAGAGCAGCTTTCAATTGTCGATGAAAGCGCTCGATCATGCCGTTAGCTTGAGGGTGGTAGCTGGTGGTTCGCCTTCGCTCAGTCGCGCCAACATTCATGAGCCGTTTGAAAAGGTCCGACTCGAATTGACGGCCTTGGTCAGTTGTGACTGTGGTAGGAACGCCGAAGCGAGCAATCCAACCTTCGACGAAACGATCAGCTACCTCCTCGGCGGTTATCGAAGTCATCGGCCAAGCCTCAGGCCATCGAGAGAAACGGTCAATCGCCGTCAGGCAATATGAGTAGCCTCTCGATGTTGGCAAGGGGCCGATTATATCTAAGTGGACGTGGCGAAACCTGGAAGATGGAGCGGCAAAAGTTCCAAGTGGCGCGGACACGTGGCGCGTCACCTTAGCTCGCTGGCAATGGAGACATTCTCTTGCCCAGGTGCGGCAGTCGCGTGCAACGCCAGGCCACACGTAACGTTGTGCCACGAGGCGCGCGCTGGCGCGAGCACCGGGGTGGCTGAGCGCGTGCAGGCGCTCGAAGGCGGCGCGGCGCAGAGGTGCTGGCAAGTAGGGGCGCGGCTTGCCTGTTGAGACGTCACACTGGACGGTGGTGTCCGTGCCTGGAATTAAAGTACGTTGCATATTGAGAGACGAGTCAAATAAGGTTTTTAATTCATCGTCAGTGTCTTGTGCTCGAGCCAACGCGGTATAATCGCACTCGAGCGAGACGGCTTCGATGCGCGACATCGTGTCGGCAACGACGTTATCGTCTCCTTTTACATGTCGTATGTCGGTAGTAAATTGGGAGATAAAGGTGAGCTGATTAAGTTGGCTGGGTGGCAGCTTTTCTCTACGTTGCTTGAAAGCATACAAAAGAGGTTTATGATCCGTATATATTGTGGCGTGTTGCGCCTCTAATATATACCTGAAATGCTGCACTGCCGAATATACTGCCAACAGTTCCCTATAATACGCTGGCCACACTGACTGAGTTGCCGTAAGCTTCTTGCTAAAGAAAGCAAGTGGTTGCCAGCCCTGTTCAGTCTGCTGTTGTAAGCACGCGCCCACCTGTGTGCCAGAAGCATCTGTGTACAATGCCAATGGGGCGTTAGGTACAGGATGTGCTAACCTGGTGACCTGAGAGAGGCTGTCCTTGCATGCAGTGAAGGCGTGCTCCAGTTCAGGAGTCCAGGGCATGGGTTTGGCTCCCTTAAGCTTCGTAGCTGTAAGGAAGTCAATGAGCGGTGCTTGAGTCTCGGCAGCATTGGGCAGAAACTGTCGATAGTAATTTATCATGCCCAAGAACCTGCGGAGACCTTGGGCTGTTTTGGGAAGGGGGAAATCTTTCAAGGCTTGGACTTTTTCTTCCGGGGGACTTATGCCTTTACTAGAGACTTTATAACCAAGGAAAATAACCTCAGATGTGCCTAGCACACACTTAGTTGGATTAACTACTACACTGTAGTTAGCCAATCGTTCAAAGAGCGTGCGCAAGTGGTTACAATGCTCCGTGGAGTCCCTGCTAAATATTAAAATGTCATCGACATATGGGAAACAAAAATCCAACCCTCGGACAATTTCATCGATGAAACGCTGAAATGTTTGTCCAGCATTTCTGAGCCCGAACGTCATATAAGGGAATTCATACAAACCAAATGGTGTTGTAATGGCAGTTTTGCAGACATCAGCTGGCTCTACTGGAATTTGTTGATAAGCCTTAACTAAATCAATAGTACTAAAGATGGTAGAACCAGCGAGAGCATGACCAAAATCCCCTATGTGGCGCACGGGATATCTATCCGGTACAGTACGAGCATTCAGCGCTCTATAGTCACCGCAAGGGCGCCATGAAGAGTCTTTCTTCGGGGCTAGGTGCAGTGGCGATGACCACGGGCTCTTGGAAGGGCGTGCGGTGCCTGCTTGCACCATATCTGCAAACTCCTTCTGCGCTGCCCGCAGTTTGTCCGGCGCGAGGCGTCGCGGCTTAGAAACCACGGGTGGGCCGTCGGTCGTCTTGATGTAGTGCACCGTGTTGTGCTTCACCTCGCGATGGATGCCAGGGGGTCTCGTAATAGCTGGAAATTCAGATAAAATTTTATGAAAATCTGAATCTTCGATTTTAACGGTTTTTACACTGACCTGGTTAAATTTAGCTATGGAGGCTGGAGCAGTAAGACCAGTAACTCCGCAGCGTATTATTTTGTTTCTGCAGTCAGGAAGCAAGTTGTAGAAGGCCATGAAGTCAGCACCAATGATGGCGGTATCAACATCGGCAACTACAAAGTTCCACTTAAAAGAGCGGCGGAGACCAAAGTTAAGTGTCAAAGTGTGACAGCCATAAGTTTTTATGGTACTGCCATTTGCTGCGCATAAATTGTAGTTTACATCTGTTAATTTGTTCCCTAACAATTTTTTAGGAAAACAACAAATGTCGGATCCAGTGTCTAGCAAAAATCTGAATTTGGTGTCTTTGTCCACAACAAATAAGCGGCTGCTATTGAAGCAATCAGTCGCCGCTGCTACTGACTGTTC
The DNA here is from genome assembly GCA_910589285.2 of Mythimna ferrago. Lineage (NCBI taxonomy): Eukaryota > Metazoa > Arthropoda > Insecta > Lepidoptera > Noctuidae > Mythimna > Mythimna ferrago. The sequence continues at coordinate 22,116,793 of OU342686.1, read as the reverse complement.
TGTTGGTTTCCCGACCACGAGCATGGTTTGGTACATTTAGTTGCTTTTGCACCGAATTTATGGTGGTACCAACACAGAGGCTGTCGTGCCGCCTGGGACGCAGATCTAGATCTAGGTTGATGGGACCTAGGTCCAGAGCGTCGCCTAGAGCTAGACTCCCTTGTAGTTAAAGCGGCCACCTGACGTGTAAGTTCTTGAACTTGTACCATTATGGCAGCAAGGTCAGGAGCACTAGCTGTACTGGGAGAAATGGCATTGACGGAGACGGGGTTGACCTCTAATATTTTGTCAGCCAGTTCGGCAACTTTGTCCAGGGTGAGATCACCTTGGGCAGTCAAAATTGCCTGAACATGTTTTGGTAGACGTTGTAGCCACAGTTCTCTAATTATAGTGTTATCTTTGAACGACTTACCAGCCAGAGACTTCAGATGACGGAGAAACTGAGTAGGTTTCCGGTCACCGAGCTCCTCACCTGATAGTAGTTGTCTGACTTTTTGTGACTCTGAAGTGGAGAAACGCTTGATAACTTCCTCCTTTATCCACTCATACCGGCCACCTTTCGGAGGAGGGTTAGTGACCAGGTCTTCTACGTCATGAGATATCCTGGAATCAAATTGTGAAATGACATAATTGTATTTTGTTTCATCCACCGATATATTACATAAAACAAACTGTGATTCCAGGTGAGCAAACCATCCAGCGGGATGCTCATGCCAAAAAGGAGGCAGTTTAGGACGGACCGCATATGCTGCTGGATTCTGCACACTTTGGGCATTTAGTTGTGCCCGCAGGTCTTCATTTTGTTGCATCAGTCGTTCATTATTTGCCAAAATTTGGTTGAGTCTCTCCTCAATTTGTTGGCTCTCCATGTTGAATGTGTATTTATATATATTATAAAACGAGGTATTCGTTTGTTGCAGTTACCACTCAGTCAGGTTGCTTAAAACTATAACAAGCAACTTAACACTGAACACAAGGTATGCACAGAATAAGCAAGATAATTATGCATGTGCTGCAGATAACAAGTATATAAAAATAATCCACAAAACAAATGGGTGCAAATAGCTTAATTTAAAAATACAATACCTTGTACCATTAGCGACTTAAAATGAGCTTCAGACAGAGCTAACTTCTAAGCAAACACGCACACGATAAACCAAACATCAAAAATATGTAAACCGAAAAAACAAAAATGTGTAAAAATAAAGAGATAGATTTGATAAAGTTTTGTTATTAACGTTTGAAACCACCGAGCACACCACAAGTTAGTTCTTTAGTAAATGTTTAGTAGGATCAGTACGTTATGATGCACATGCAGGCATGCAGTCGTATTTCAATTTTCAATTTCCAGTCTTCAGAATCCCGCGTTGCGATGACAGATGACAGTGACGTATCGGGTTGACGGCAGTTCAATCATTCATTCGATTCGATCACTAACCGAAAGTTCCGCTACTCCCCGATAGGTAGCGTATGGCGTCACTAGTCGCAGGTCTTCACGAAATTCCGTTTCCGGGTCGATGGCCTCGGAGCATTCCAAACTCGAGAAAACGCGAAAATGATGCGTAGGATGACGAAAACTGCTTGAAAAATGATGCACTAGTTAACACAAACTTTCTGCGAACCGTTGGTACGCCTTCCGATCCTCGGAGAGGCGCGTAGCGTGCTGGTGTGAGCCGGTAGGTAGGTAGGTATCTACTCGGCAACTTCTCGTTCGGCGATTTCCCGGCGGTTAGTGATAAAACCAGCCTGGGAAGTTGCGGGGCGTTGTCAAATTAAGCAGGCTGAAGATCTCAGCGAGGTTTACTGCTGAAGTCCGGTACCACGTTCCTGGTGTAGGTACCTTGCTGTGTAGTTGCGTCTCGTATCACGTCGGGGTCACCAATTTGGAGGTACACACACAATGAAACACGTCGTGGATTTCGGAATATCTTCTATTTGCAGTAAGCAGTAATAACTCACACGAAAGCCAAAATTACAACCAGAGCTCACACTGTCTCGAGTAGCGGCAACAGTCTATGTCTTTCAATATGGCGGCAGACTCTAGTCTGGCGCCGGAAACGTTTGGTGTTGTCACACAAAAATATAGTAGGCGGTGTTGCGACGTAATACGCCACACGTTTAATAGGACATTCCGAATAGATTGCCCAGCAAAGTCTGCTGCCAATGATAGAAAATGCTAGTATTTTCTATGTTGTCGGCACAGCTTTAATACTAGTCGATGTGCCAGTAGTGCCCAATTACTGGAAAAGTCTTCCTTCTTACATTTCACTTTTCCTGATGTAATATGATTGAAAGATAATTTCAGCTAACCGGCATCTGACGGCTGTCTCTTTCGGCTTAGGGACCCACTTTGTGGTTATTTGACTTCATAACTTTTCTAGCATTCTTTATTGTGTAAGTTCGGACGGTTACCGTACAGCCGGACGGCGAGCTACCCATTGCTCGTCGCCTGCAATCGGACGTCCACGGTGGCTAGAAGTCGAAGTCGGGATCCCGGAGTCTGGGGCGTGAAGATGTTTGTTCCATCACGGGCCTGGGCGCCTTCTTCGCCAGCACTACTGCTTTGCAGAAGGAAGCGACCGCGCATCGGTGCCGACACATTTATAATTTTGTACTAAGTATTTGTACCTACATTGAAAATCTGCGTGGAACCTGAGCGAGAACAAGAGTACTTCACGAGAACCCGAGTTTTCTATCACACTTAATGATTTATTTTTAATCAATGCTGCAGGCTATATTTTAGACTTCTACACTCTTTTTTTCTACTTTTTATGAAATATTAATTTTACGACTCCTTATTTTCTACTAAGCTAATATTTTTAAAACTTAGAACTGGCAACCCTGTACGCGTCTACGATTTGTTTCTGAAGAGGTCGTCGATGACTTTGCGATTATACAAAATTACAAAGAAAAAGTGTATCCGTTGTAGTGCTATTTTACAGTTTATCTACGTTTTTAGTGTAAGCATATAAATACACAACATGGCCGGAGCGATGTTATTCGAGAGATCGCGCGTGTCGTCGTCGACGAACAGAGACGAGGACGTCCGCATGACCGACAAAATGGTTAGCACTGGCGAGGTTCCCGAAGATGACGAAGAAAACATAAGAGCCAAGGAGCAGGGGATCCTGAACCTCGGCGAGAAATACAAGAAGGAAGGCAAGGCTAAAGAATTAGCGGAATTGATCAAAGCCACTAGACCCTTCCTAAGCTTGATAAGTAAAGCGAAAGCAGCAAAACTGGTTCGTTCTCTCGTTGATTTCTTTTTGGATTTGGAAGCTGGCATCGGCATCGAAGTCCAGCTGTGTAAAGAGTGTATAGAATGGGCCAAGGAGGAGCGACGTACATTCTTGCGACAGTCGCTGGAAGCGAGGCTGATCGCACTCTACTTCGACACGGGTATGTACACGGAAGCCCTGGACCTCGCCACGGCTTTGCTCAAAGAGCTCAAAAAGTTAGATGATAAAAACCTACTAGTTGAAGTGCTTCTTTTAGAAAGTAAAACCTATCATGCCCTTAGCAATCTACCGAAAGCCCGTGCCTCGCTGACGTCGGCCAGAACCACCGCTAATGCTATTTACTGTCCACCTAAAATGCAAGCCGCCCTTGACTTACAATCTGGTATACTCCATGCTGCTGATGAACGTGATTTCAAAACTGCTTACTCATACTTTTATGAAGCATTTGAAGGTTATGATGGTGCTGACAGCCCAAAGGCTCTGACTGCTTTGAAATACATGTTATTGTCCAAGATCATGTTGAACAATGCTGAAGAAGTAGGATCAGTTTGTAGTACTAAGACTGCACTGAAGTATGCAGGAAGAGAACTGGATGCAATGAGAGCTGTAGCTACTGCTTCCCACAAGAGGTCCTTAGCTGACTTCCAGGCGGCCCTCAAAACATACAAACGTGAACTTGAAGAAGATGCAGTGGTAAGAGCTCACCTTGGGGCTCTGTATGACACAATGTTGGAACAAAACCTTTGTCGTATTGTTGAACCGTACATGCGAGTCCAAGTTGACCATGTAGCCCGTTGTATCCGTCTGCCTGTAGTACAAGTTGAGAAGAAACTTTCCCAGATGATATTGGACAAGAAACTCAACGGAATCCTTGATCAAGGTGAAGGTGTTCTAATTGTGTTTGATGAGTCCCCTCTTGAGAAGACCTATGAAACCGTCCTGGAGACGATTCACCACATGAGTAAGGTTGTTGACACTCTTTACCAGAAAGCAAAGAAACTCTCATAGACCCATCTGTAAAATTGTTGTAGCATTAAAAATAATAATGTATATCAAAGTAACCATAAATTTTCAGTTTGAACTATTTGTAAATGGAACTATTTTTTGAAAGAATTCCAAATTGCATTATTTGTACCACAATGTTGTAAGTGAAATAAATAATTACAGAAAATGTTATAAAAAAAAAAATGTAAAAAAAGAATAGTCTAGAAAATGGGGAATTGCTGCACCCCAAAGTCGAGGGCTATGAGATGAGGTTCATTGTGTCAATTGGCACTCAACTACTACAAAAGTAATGCATTTTAAATATACCTACTAATCTTTTAATTTGATTTAACATTTCCTTTTTCAACATAAGCTAGTGAAAAATTATAATATTCTGTTTTATTGAGATAAATAAAAGGTGTTCTCCAAGTGGTAGTTTCCTTCACCTCTCCGCCCACACATATATTTAGCAAGTCATGTTATTTTAACTTGTTGGCACACACTGCAGTGAATCATTCAATGCAAATACCTACAGTTTCAACATAAACATTATATAGCTATATCAATTATATGAGATTTTCTTTACAGTAACAACTGCTTTTGGGGATCCTTTAGACACAGACTAGTACTATTGTTGCCTAGATAATGCCTGAGGAATTACTCACCCACCACAGTCATGCCAACCACTCCCACCCAGAAAAACAACACCAAGGTAGAAACAGAAAACATCTCCACTACCAGTAGACCTTGTCTTTCAGGAGTCCATACCCCAAAGGGTAAAGATGGGACCTTCTTGCTTACAGTCTGCTGCCTGTCTGTTAGTTACCAGGCTGTATCTCATGAACCATGATAACTCCAATAAAATAAATAAATAACCAGTTAATTTCTTTAACTGCATGTAACTTATTTCTATTTATAGGTGACCATTGATCAATCTTGAAGGTTCCAGTGAAAGAGTTGTATTGCTAAACTGTTCCTATAACTTGAAATGGCTTTAAGCCTGGTTGATTCTTTACTAACCATATTATGTACCTATACAGCTTTACATTTCCAGTGAGTAAAACATCTAGAACATTCCAGTAGGTATGGGTGGTGACCTTATACTCCAAATGAAGCAGTGGTTCACATTGAACCAGCAAAACAAGGGCATCAACTGTTACTAATCCTATATGGTGTTTTAAAGTGTAACAGCTGTTGAAAGAGGATTTCTCCAACAAAACAATATTTAGCACAGCCATACAGGTAAGTGGTACAAAGTTATTGTAGCTGTTATGTCATTGTCATTAAAAAAAAAAACTGTCCCACTAGGAATTATTCCTATATTGTAGGTGTGGTGCATTCACAACAACGTTTACACGCACATTCAAAAACCCGAATGAACTATCTCTAGACACAAATATTTGTTCTGTGTGCTGTGCGGGAATCGAACCCGCGACAAGGAACGCATTAGCCAATCGCTCAACCGTTGTGCTAGTAACATCAGTTGGCCACAAAACTATACTTAAATCTCTACTATTACTATAGCATGGATGCGAGACGCACAGGACCGGTCATTATGGCGACATTTGGGGAAGGCCTATGTCGAACAGTGATGATGATTCTTATTGTAAAAAATGCCCCCCTACTACTCTGCTTTGAATGTACAGTCCAGTCAGTGCTGGTTAGAATTAACATTATGAAGGACTCCAGCTCAATAGCATATAAAGAAAATAAAAATCGGAGAAAATCAAACAAACAAACATTATTTAAAAAAATAATTTATTTAATGTCTTAAAAACTGAACAATTTTAGGTAACCAAGTAATTTCAGTACTTATAAAACAGTTTTTATTTCAACAACATTAATTTTATGACTAACTAAGCGAGTTTAATACCCGCATTTGTTCAAACTACTTTCTCTATTTACAATTTATTCCAATATAAATTTTAAATTAAAACTAATGAGGTAATTAGTTATTCGAGGTTGATTTTTCTAACTTTTTAAGTGTACAGACAACTTCATCGACTAGTTACACCCTTTTCTATGATATTTTAGGGCTTCTTCACATGTACACATGGGGGTTATACCACAACTTCACCACGACCACAACCCCACCACGTGGCCGAGTGTATAATTCGTATTGAAAATGAACAGGACTATTCACACGTACCACATTTTGCAGTCGTTATCGACCGTGTGTGATACCGATCACATCGCAACCACCACAGCGACACTGCGAACTAGTGGCCGACTAAATCGCAAACACAACGTTGCGTCGACGCAACGACAGTGCGTAACCGTGTCTGCACACCACGTCCGCATCACAACTACAGGCGACCACACAACCACATCGACATTCGTCGGTACCACAACGCAACCACAAAAAGCTGCAGCGACACTATTCACGTAACCACTGCTTGACAGCATTTTGTCGTTGCGACGTGGGGTGGTACGTGTGAAGAAGCCCTTAATGTGAGCGAGATATTAAGTTGATGCAGCTGTCTGTACCATTACGGAAAAAGGTGGAAGTCATTTTGGTCAAAATGACTTAATTCCATGGGATAGACAGAAACTATAGAATAGCGGATTTTAGACAGTCACTCTTTCGCGCATGAAAGCGTACTTGTGAAGAGATGTTGATAGGGCTCGAAAAAGACCGCGCGTTTAATGCTGGTCACTCTCATCCATCGCCACAGCGTAAAGATGTCTAATGGTTACAGAAAAGAGCGTGAGTTTATGTGTTAACTTCACACATTATTGAACAAAGTCCCCCACCGCGACTGTTTGTCTGTCCGCGATAAACACGAAAAGTACTGGCCGGATTTTCAAGCGGTTTTCACTGATAGACAGCTTAAAAAAAAACGCAGGGAAAAGACGCGTAGAGTGATAGACAGAACTGACACAAAGTGAGCACACACGTCTACCTACCTCTTCATAGAATATAAGCATGAGGATAAATTATATAAGAATTCTTTTTAAAAATATGAATAAAACTTTCTAGAAAATCCTTTTTTCCCTGCATCTGCGGCGCAGTACCAGAGTTGTTTTGATATGTACCGTTACATGACGTCACCGCGAGGCACGGGCGGCGTGCCGGCGATATTTATCTTGTCTTGTACTAATGCGATAATATTCCCACGTCATTGCTTGTTTCTATTCAGAGTTATTTTATTGGCGACATTATCGAAATAGATATAAATCTTCAAGCGGCAATTTGGTGGGAACTTTTAAAATCTATACATAAAATAAATTTGTAGAAGTGTTTAGTTGTAAAACGTACGAAAGCTGTTTAAATAACTTTTATGCATTAAAATTGTGCGTAACTTGATATATTACTTAGGTCTTGTTCTATCGCAATCGGTTGACTATATCGAAAGATATAGATACTACATTCATTGATTGTTAGGCGGTACGAAGTTCACTGGGTTAGCTTAGTCGTAAACAAAAATAATGCGTCTTTCTAAAATTCTGATGTTTTCTTCTTTATTTCAGTTATGTTAGTGTTTAAAATGCAATGCATGTTTAAACATATTGTATGTATAGTTAGTACGAATCAAAGGTCGTCCAACTGTTATTTTAGCCGCGTCAACATGTAAACAGCGCCTATTACTTTCAATATAGCATAAAGACGCAAATGCAGCTTTTGTGGTTATATAAAACACGAGAGAAACTGAGACATTTTTCGAAAAGTTACCCTGGATCTGGAATAAAAAGGGTAAGTAATTGAAGGAACATAGGTAGGTTTTTATCAGTAAAAATATGATACTCCCTCTCGCCCCACATAGAGCGGGAGAAATTATCTGTAAATATACCACTTCAAAAAAAAAAAGAGTTCGAATATTCTCAGCTTCAAAGTTCTGGAACTCCGCTTTTTTAAGCTAATATGGAAACATTCCAATACTTTGGGCTGAAACGTAAGCAGACATTTTATTTTCAATACCTACTGCTATTTATTCCAATATGGTTGATTCCAGAAATCCCCACCGAGAAAACCAGTATTTTTCGTCCATACTTTCAACTCCTAATATTAATTTCAAAATGAAGATACAGACGCCTGAATGTTTTTCTTAACCTAACCCCGCACTAGGAATTACTTCTGTATCGTGAGTGCATTCACAAACATGTGAATTCACATGCACAAGACACCCAGACCCGGAACAACTATCTGTAGGTCATACTTAATTAAATATTTGTATCATGCGGGAAACGAACCCGCGTCACGCAGCGCAGCAGCCAGTCGCTAAACCACTGCGCCAACTGTGCTGTCATTAATTTGCTATCTTTTAGTCCTCACATAGAAGAACCTAGATTATTAAGACGGGGGGTTATGCAACCAATTAATGCAGATACATAACTTAATACCCCTTTTAAGGGGCAGAAAATATTTTTATCACCATATCTAATTGACTATTTGAAGACAATTTAAGCAATCATTAAATACTCTAAACTACATAAAAATTGTCTTTCAACAATAATTATTTCATTTTAATAAGTAATTGTGGCAGTTTTTCCGACGGTCACATTGATGTGCCCAGCAATTGATTACGACCGAATCTATACAGCGCCCATTATACACCGCTAAATTTTGATCGTTTTAATCCCGTGGAGGGTCGATAAGAAAACGTCTGCTGAGCGAGTTCAATGACCCTGCAGGTAGTAGTCGGCGTTGCGTCCAAACTACCTACAGGTCATTGGACTTGCTCAGCTGACATTTTCTTAAAGAAATTAATTTCGTACATGCGTAAATTAATACGAGTTTTAAAAAAAATGTACTTCATTTTTTAATGTTATCTTTACAAATCGATAGTGTTTCATATAGCAAATCGACCCTCCACGGGATTAAAACGATTAAAATTTAGCGGTGTATAATTTGAAAATAAGAAATACTTTTATAAAATATGCATCTATTCTAATATTTGTTTAGGGCTCCCACACAAAACTACGATACTATACGACGCCGCACCGCAAAGACCTACGATGCGAATTGCTGCGATACGATTTCGTCAGGTAAAGCATCGGTTCAGGTGACCATACAATGTGTGAGGTCCTCCATCAATAATTGCCGTCTACATTAGTTATTGTAGCAATTTTTTTCTGAATGCCAGCCCAAAGGTTAACATCGAATCGATATAGCATTATTTCATATAACTACTAACATTAAGGGCCCACACAAAACTAAGATGAGATACGACGCCGCATCGCAGAGACTTACGATGCGGATTACTGCGATCCGATATCGTGCAGCAAGGCATCGGTTCAGGTGATTATACAATGTGCGATGAGAATCAATTCGCAAGTTCTTGCGATGCGTCGTGCCGTAAAATCCAAAATGTTTACGACACGACGTCGCATCCCTGAGTTATGTTTTTGCTCCAAGGGCGAGGTTACAACACTGCGTTACGGCATCGCATCGACAAAACGACGTCGCACCATTGTACGATGAGACAACGCAACGCAAAAATTTCATCGTATGTGGCGTCGCATGGAATAACGCATCGGAGATTTGTACGTTGCGGTAGCACACCGGAAATTTCCACGATGCCTTTTGCGACGTCGCAGATTTTTACGACGGGACGTCGCACCGCAGTTTTGTGTTTGGGCCCTAATTAAAAAAAAAAAACAAAAACGCAACTAAAAACTGCCCACTTCCGTCAAGCCACATTATTCTGTTTGTTAAACTCCTCAGTATTCTCAGGCACAGTCCACCTCGGGTTCCAGAAGCCGGGCGGTGGCTTCGACTTATCAGTAGGGTTGTTCACGCCGCGGTGATGAGAACACTCGTTTATTTTCTTCGCTAACATCTCCGGGTCGTCCTTGTAGAGTTCGCCAAAGAACTGGAAAATTGTAATTAATGTCAGAAAGAAAGAAATAAAAACATTTTATTTGCAGGAAATCACGCAATATTATGACTCATCATGATCGGAAGATGCAAATGAAAAAATGGCGGCCAACCCCATTTTACGAGTAGATTTGTTTGCCTCTGTCGGTGCCTTTCGTACTTACTTCTTTGCATTCAGCACAGCTCCAACCGGGCAGTAAGCGTTTTTCTGCTCTGGTCTTTTTTCCTGGTTCATCATATACAATTTCTGCTAATTCTGGAATTTTCCTGTAATAAAATCATTAAAAATTAATGTATGATGTGTGTTTATCTGTCAATAAAATAAACATTCATAATCTAGAGTTGATAAAATGTTATTAATCTGATAGATAAGATAGATGACATTTTTCTTTTAACGGCGTGCTATTGAAAACGAACAAGGATAAGTGCGCTGAGTGCGAGTTGTTTTCACCCTAACACGATAGAAACGTTTACCGCGTTTGGCTCTTATTTATTTATTTATTTATTATATACTTTATTGTACATACAAAACAACAAAGAAAAACTTATATCTAAAACACGTACAATGGGCGGCCTTATCGCATTCCGCGATCTCTTCCAGGCAACCTGGAATAGACAGTAATTGTCAGAACATGATATGGGGCTGTCATAAGTTCAACAATAAGTATTATTTTAAAATTAATTACATTTATAATTATTATAATTGATAGATACACAGATACATACATATGCAATATAATACATACTTAAATCTCTCTCTCTCTCTCTCTGGCTCTTTGATTTGTTAAGAGCTTGGAACGGGCCAATCGGAGCGCCGAACGTCATAAACGTGTCGATCGCGTTAACGTTAAACAAACTTACACTAGGCACTAATCGTAATAAGCACTGCTGCTAACTGCTGAATGTGAGGGGGTTCGATTCCCGGATCTGAAAAGGTTTTTCGTGAGGAAATTTTCAATGGAAGCCCGCTGTCTGAATTTGTGTTCGGTTACTAATGGAAACACACTGCAGCGTACATGAAGGCTCCCAAGCCAAACACAGAGCTGCATGGCGTCATATCGTGAGATAGGCGGTGGTGCGGGACGCGACCGAGACATGACCACGACCACTCTGTTACTGCACGACTGAGAAGAACTAATGGAAACTGAAAGTGTAACGGCCTTACCAGGCAATACCCGGGCGAAGATAAAAAAGAACTTAAATTAATACCCTGAACTTAAATGTTGCCACCGCGTGGTCGCATATGAGACAGCACTATAAAATTTCAATGAGGTTATTACGTAAACTTTACCTTAAATATAACCACTGAAATACACTAAAAACTTAACTATTGGAGTCTATTTCTCATACATACACTAAAACTATTACTTTAATTGCTGAAATTATTCTGAAAATCATAAAAAATTGACTCGAGTTGACCTCTCGGTGACAGTGATAAAACTTTGTTTGTCTCACTTTTCGAAGTGAGCCAAGCAAAAAACCGGCACGTCGAATGAGACAGAGTATGTTATGTTTTGTCTCAATTTTCTTACTTATTTCGTATATATGCTTCTCACTTCCGCGCTTCCCTACAGTCTCATGGCTACGTCTATAGGTATTTAATGTAATGATAACTAATAATAGCAAAATTGAAAATTTTGAAAAACCTCCGACGCCTAAAATCTATAAAAAGTAAAAGAACTGGTTAAGACGAGTCTAATGAGCCCAAACTCGACGTGTTTATTAGTAGACAATCCAGAGTTCCATTAGTCACCTCCCAGTTCTAGCATCAGGTCCTCGTCATCATGAAAAATATTTAGAACTGGTTAAGACGAATCTAATAAGCCCAAATACGATGTGTTTACTAGAAGGCATTCCAGGGTTCCATCAGCCACTTCCCAGTTCTAGCATCATCATCGACACACAGACACCTCAAACTTATGACACTTCTCTTTTCCATCGGGGGTTAAAAAGAAGGATGTTCCACCTTACCTTTTGACATTATCCACGGTCTTTTTATTGACAGTAGTTTCTCGATGCAGTAGCGACATGCTGGGCTGAATATCGTCATCGTCTTGCATATTCGTTACATTTATGTTCTCAGCTAGAGGCCTCTTTGTGGGGCTGAAATATTTATTACACAAAATATTAGTCCTATTTCAAAGTCAAAATATTTTATTTCACAAAGGCCTACATGGGCACTTATAAAACGTCAGAAGCTAGTGCACGGTTCCAAATTGGTCGTTACCTATGGAGAAGAACCGGCAAGAAACTTCATGGTTACTCTAACTCGTATATAATTGGTAGTTAGCTCATTTTTAGGGTTCCGTACGCAAAGGCTAACAACGGGGCCCTATTGCTATCACTATACTGTCCGTCTAACTGTCACCAGGCTGTATCTCATGAACCGTGATAGCTATAGCTATCAGTCGTTGAAATTTTCACAATTGATGTGTTTCTGCTGCCATTATGCCAACAAATACTAAAAACAGAATAAAATATATATATTAACTGAGCTCCCTAACAACAAACGTGTTTTTTTGCCGTTTTATAGATAATGGTACGGAACCCTCACGCTTCATGTGCAAGTCCGACTCGCGCTTGGTCAGTTTTTTTTTCGATATTTAAGTTATTGAAAGAAACGAGTGTTCCATGAACTATATTCATTTTAAATGTCAATGATACTACTTTCAATAGACTTTTATGTGAGTACTAATTTCTTTTGGTTCATTGTGCGCGTCTATGCTATACGGAAAAATATACTCTGTGCATATCGTCGCGTGCGCCGCGATCGTGAACGTGTGTGTACAAAGTTGTAATGTAATTTTTTTTTTTTTATAATGGATAGGCTCGCGTTTAATCCGAATATTGTATTTGTACCTTGGGAATTAGTTTGCCTCTTATAAGTTGGGTCATTTTAATAACAATAAATCTTCATTTGAAACTAGAAATAAATACAACAATTTATTTATGTACTACGCGTTCCAAATGAGAATAGGACCGATTCCTATGTTTTGACGTCTCGTCGTACTGTCAAATCGAAGAAATTTTGGCAAAATTGATGAACTTAGAGATGAGTAAAAGTGAAGAACTGGATTCTGATTAAACTTTTTTTGTTCACATTTCATAAATAAATGAAATTTTTCATAAATTAATTAATGTTTAAAAATTTCTTTCCTCGATTTGACAGTAAATCGTGACGTCACAACATGGCGGGCGATCCTATTCTCATTTGGAACGCATTGTACGATAATAGTTGCAATAGTTTGAAACTAAGGTGCAGCTATCAACGCCCACCTCCAGAAACATGAGAACAGCAGTAGTTCCATGTCCCTATACATTATAATTATTTACTTATCTTAATCTAAAGTAGTGTGTTGTGTGTATGTAAGGAGAGTGTATGACTGCATACACTCTCTTACTATCCACCTCTCATTACGAGCGTATTTTAACTCTTTACTATCCATTTGAAGAATTTAAGCTCGACTACAATAGGTAAAGTGACAACAGCTCACCTGCGTTCATTGCCGACTCTATGAATATTCTCTAGCTGATCAACCTGATGTAGCAGAGATATGCTAGACTGTGTGTCGCAGTACGTCTCGTCGTTGCACTGTTCTGTTTTCATGGGGGAGTGCTTCTTGGAGTTCTTCGGTAGCCTGTAATTTAATAATTAGTTATTGCAGGCTAATTTCTGCCAGCGGCTTCGCTTCTCTATACAAACGTTGGACTCTGGTTTTATCTCTTTTGGGGATGAATTTTGGATAATACGTCAAAATTTCAAACTCCTAGACCCTGCAATTTCGATTCTGCGTTGATAGTCAGTCAGTCAGTCTATAAATATAGATAAAAGAATCAAGACTCAATACAAAATGTGTTCCACCGACACGTCCCTGTTGAGGATCGGTCGCAAAACTCGCTCAGGCCAGGGAGTTCAAGGCAGTGGCGTAATTATAGGGTGGCAAGGCTGCCAAAATGCCACGGGCCCCAGGTCTGATGGGGCCCCTGGTCTTAGAGGCCGCGAGCTCAGAAGAAGTAACCCAAAATATATATAAAAAATATTAAAATGAAATCACAACGTAACGTGATTTATCGGGGGCCCCATCTAATGCCCATCTAATGAATTTGCCACGGGCCTCAGTGATATAGTTCCGCCACTGGTTCAAGGGCAATTGCAGTAAGAAGATTCGTATTCTTTTTTTTATCTATTAATCAGTATCCCATCGTCAATAGTAGACTAATTATTTTATAAGATTAAAAATAGTTTGTAAAATTCAAAATGTTTGATCCAGCCCATCCCTTGCTGTTCTCCTCCAGTGATGCCGTAAGACGAGGACCATACCCCACAGGGGGTGCTCGTGGAGTAGCTTAACTCATCGAATGCCGCAATTAGAGACACAATAGAAAGACAATTGCTTATGTTGAACTGTGTAACTTAAGACATTCAAAAGGTTAATCAAATTTTTTATAATTCCTGGCTGAATGGCGGAGGTCGGCGCAGGAAAGGTCGGTTAAGTAGACAACAACTTTATAGTGTGAATTGTGACAGGCCTAGGAATTGGGAGCAGTGGTGGCTGAGTGGTAACGGCCCCGACTTACGAGTTGTAGGTCGCGGATTCAAACCCAGCCAGGCGCATCACTTTGTGTAATTTATTTCATCACCACTGCTCTCAAAACGATGAAGGAAAACATCGAGAGGAAAACGACATGTCCTAGAACCAAAAATTCGAAGACATGTGACATTCACCAACCCGCACAGGGCCCGCGTGGTGGATTACGGCCCATTCCCTCTTAAAGAGAAAGCTTGAGTCTCAGCAGTGGAAACATTAAAAGGCTGATGATGCTATGCTTATAGGAATTTGTTTTTATTGATAATCTCACGCTCAGTGCCGGATTAGCCTCATAGCAAGAGTAGCAAATGCTACAGGCCCCGGGCGTCAGGGGGCCTCGCTTGGACTTACAAAAAAGGGTACCTTCACCATATATCTAATCGATTCCGAATTATCCATAAAGACAACTGACCTGGGCTATCGCTACCTTAGATCGCTGCGGCTTGTGAGAAAAATATTTTATAATATTTTTTATCCGCTTTACTTTTATAATAATTTAGTAGGCCACTTGGTACAATTTGCTACATACGCGCTCGCTTAGTCTGGCACTGCTCACGCTTGCCCACTATTTCATTTGACAGAAAGCGACGATGTGGTCAAAGATGGAGCATGCTTGCCTAGAAGTAATTTATTCACTCTAGACTCAAAGATTTTAACTATTATCAGAAAACACAAACTCCGACAGAACAATCCATTCTTTAGCTACTATAAATGTGTTCCCAAAACGTTTTGCGAGTATAGATGGGACGTCCACCATGTACCGGTGGCGCATCGCCGTACGTCTGGTGGACTGATGATGGAAGGGGCGCAGGCAAATTAAGTGAAGCCACACAGACCTGAGGATGAAGTGGATGGAAGTGTCAGACTTTTACTGACTAAAACAAGTTGCCATGATTAATGTTGTAATTTATTTTATTTAGATTTCGCAGTTAGGAGAATTTTTCGCTAATTCAATAAGAGATTTGCGAATCAGGTTTGGGGGCTCCCCGAGCTTGGGGGACCTTGGGCGTGGCTACCAGTCTAGGCGGGGCCGTATTGTAGTGACTGTAGAGGCCACACATACATTCAGTCAAAATGGTATCGATGATTTGTGTATGGTTCGAAATTCAAATTTTAGATTTTTTCGTTGTTGCTAGATTGGCACAACTGTTTTCCATTTTGGCGCGGAGTTTGAGTTGCAACATTCTGTTATTTATGTTAAATACAGTGCTGTTTTTAGTTATATCATATCTAGTGTGTATTGCGAATTTCATAATGGACAAAAACATCGAATAAAGAGTTTGTCTTAAATTTTGCATCGCCAATGGAATTTCGTGTTCGGAGTCACTGAAAATATTACAGAAGGCTTACGAGTTACGGTTCATCGACTTTATCAAAAACACGTGCTTATGAGTGGTACAAAGCATTCAAAAGCGGTCGAGATGTGATAGAAGATTTGCCTCGCTCTGGTAGACCATCAACCTCTGCAACTGAAGTTAACATCACAAAAGTGAAGGAAATAGTGACTGAAAATCATCATTCAAGTTTGAGAGAGATAGCCGTCGAACTTTCTGTATCTCACGACACACCATTACCACTACCATTACCTTAACATTACCATTTTAACTAATCATTTAGGTATGAAACATGTTGCCGCTCGGCTAGTCCCAAAAGACCTGAATTTTCTCCAAAAACTCAATCGCATGAGAGTCGCTGAGGACATGCTAGAACGAGTCAATTCCGACCCAAAATTCATGAAACGCATTGTTACAGGCGATGAGACGTGGGTTTACGAGTTTGACATGCAAACAAGTCAACAAGCTTCGGAGTGGCGCCTTCCAACTGAACCAAAACCGAAAAAACCACGCCAAAGTCGATCAAAAGTCAAAGTCATGTTGACTGTTTTCTTTGACTATCGCGGTGTTGTGCACTCGGAATTCTTACCGGAAGTTCAAACGGTAAATAAAGAATATTATTTGAGCGTTATGCGGCATTTAAGAGAGCAAATTCGACGAAAAAGGCCAGATTTGTGGAAAGAAAATTCTTGGATTTTGCACCACGATAATGCGCCTTCGCACAAGGCCATCATTGTGAACGAATTTTTGACCAAACACTCAACAAATACCATCGAGCAGCCACCATATTCGCCAGATATGGCTCCAGCCGACTTCTATCTTTTTCCTAAACTCAAATTACTACTTCGTGGCACCCGTTTTCAATCTGTAGAAGACATAAAGGAGAATTCGCGGCGAGAACTGAACTCAATTTTGGAAACAGCGTTTAAAAAATGTTTTGATGATTGGATTATTCGTTGGCGTAAGTGTATCGTTTCTGAAGGGCCATAATTTGAAGGTGATAAAATAAATTTGGATGAATAACAAACATTTTGTGTATTATTGATCTTTTCCCGGTACTTTCTTGACAGAGTAGCATATTGTTGGCTTGCATACTTGCAGCATAATAATACCTTATAAGGTTTATGTTTAAAAAAGCATAGGATTCATATTAAAAAAAAACCTGATTGATTAGAGTTGTCTAATAAGTAAAAATATATGCGGACGTAATTTTTGTAAATAATGTTAAAATATCACGCTTCTACTAATACAATATAGTTTAATGAGTATACGAAACGTTTCACAAGAGCCTTGTACCCACAGTACCGCCTAGACCTTCAGTAGCTGTGCGAGTGAGTCTTGGTAGAATAGTTTCTAAGTTACAATACTACAATGCTGTTACCTTTTAGGGTTCAATAAGTTGATAGAATCCTCTTGAGTGAAAGTAACACTATGGTTCATCTTGACATCTTTCATCAAAACATTCTCTGAGTTCTGTTCCTGTTTTACAATAGTTTGAGTTGCATTCTGATCAATCTTCTTGGGAGTTTTCTTTTCAGGTTTAATTTTCAAACTTAATGCAGGTTTCTTGAACTTCATTGGGCTTTCCTTAGATTTGAAACTGCGGAGATAATAAGAGTAGTAAGTAATTGGTCTATTTTTATTTGAACCTAGCGGTCCGTAACGGCTTCGCACGGCCAATAAATATAGCTTATGTTACTCGAGGTGAATGTAGCTTTCCAATTTTGAAAGGATTTTTGAAATCGGCACAGTAGTTTTTGAGTTTATTCACTACAAACATACACACAAAAAACTTTTTACAAAAGAAAATATAACCGACTTCAATGTTAAAAACCGGCCAAGTGCGAGTCGGACTCGCCCATGAAGGGTTCCGTAGCAGCAAGTAACATAATATAAAAGTTCTTGTAATGTGTTGTAATTTTGATCGATGTTTTAATAATAGTGTATTTTTTTTTCGATTTATGACGCATTAAAAAAAAACTACTTACTAGATTTCGTTCAAACCAATTTTCGTTGGCAGTTTTTATAGTAATGTACATCATATATTTTTTTTAGTTTTATCATTCTCTTATTTTAGAAGTTAGAGGGGGGGGGACACACATTTTACCTCTTTGGAAGTGTCTCTCGCGCAAACTATTCAGTTTAGAAAAAAATGATATTAGAAACCTCAGTATCATTTTTGAAGACCTATCCATAGATACCCCACACGCATGGATTTGATGAAAAAAAAATTTTTGAGTTTCAGTTCTAAGTATGGGGACCCCCAAAATTTATTGCTTTTTTTCTATTTTTGTGTAAAAATCTTAATGCGGTTCACAGAATACATCTACTTACAAAGTTTCAATAGTATAGCTCTTATAGTTTCGGAAAAAAGTGGCTGTGACATACGGACGGACAGACGGACAGACAGACAGACAGACAGACAGACAGACAGACAGACAGACAGACAGACAGACAGACAGACATGACGAATCTATAAGGGTTCCGTTTTTTGCCATTTGGCTACGGAACCCTAAAAACACTGAAAAGTATAAAATAGCTTTAATTTCGGAAGTCGGTGTTTCTATAATAGTTTTGTCTCTTCGTTGTTTAACACCGACTTCCGAAATTAAAGTTATTTTATACTTCCAGTGTTTTTTAACATTGAAGTCGGTTATATTTTTTTATGTAAAAAGTTTTTTATTTTACACTTTTAAGTTATGGTACCACCACTAAAAAGTACCCCTCAGACAAACTTAAATAACTTATAGCCACAGTGCATCTCCTAACGATTCTAATATTCCCAGACACGGTTAGATTACATTAATTTAATTTTTTTCCTTCTGGCTTCATCATCAGATCAGTTGAATACCCCTCTTCTGACAGTCAGTCATCGACTACACGTATAAACAAAGCAACTTGTAACCACAGTTCTGCTGTGATTCTATGAGGAGTTCTGTTCCACATCTTCGAAGTTCATGATTAGATCATAACAACATTTCTATGGGACCAACTTGAACTTGAAAAGAATTTATAAAATCGGTCCACAATTGACCGAGATATCGGTGAACACACATAAAAAAAAACATACATTTAGCCGAACATAGAACCTCCTCCTTTTCGAAGTCGGTTAAAAATACAAATTTTCCCTCTTCATAATATTAGTGTAAATAAACGTTTTTGAAATTTTGTCATTACGACACAAGATACAAGTTACTTTAGTTTTGCTAAAACATACAAACACTCATAAAAGCAAAACGTTGCATGATGTTGTTGTTGTGTGACGACCGAGGTGGAAATCGCCCGAGCCCCAGGTGACGGTGATACGGAGCCGCGTGCTGCAGTGACAAATTTCCATGTGTATCAAACGAAGTATTGTAAAATAAGTAAAGGGTATTTACTAACTTAAAATGATTTGGTCCACTTGTAGGTGATGGCAAAATGGTGTCGTCATTTTCTAAGGATTCTTTTTTGATGAGAGGCTGAAAATAAAATAAATCGGCTTAAAAACCGGCCAAGTGCAAGTCGTACTCGCCCATGAAGGGTTCCGTAGCATCAAGTAACATAATATAAAAGTTCTTGTAGTTCGTTGTAACTTTGATCGATGTTTTAATAATAGTATATTTTTTTTAGATTTATGACGTATTAAAAAAAACTACTTACTAGATCTCGTTCAAACCAATTTTCGTTAGCGGTTTGCATGGTAATGTACATCATATATTTTTTTTAGTTTTATCATTCCCTTATTTTAGAAGTTACAGGGGGGGACACACATTTTACCACTTTGGACGTGTCTGTCGCGCAAACTATTCAGTTTAGAAAAAAATGGCATTAGAAACCTCAATATCATTTTTAAATACCTATCCATAGATACCCCACACGTATGGGTTTGATGAAAAAAAATTTTTTGAGTTTCAGTTCTATGTATGGGGACCCCCAAAATTTATTGTTTTTTTTTCTATTTTTGTATGAAAATCTTGATGCGGTTTACAGAATACATCTACTCACTAAGTTTCATCAGTATAACTCTTATAGGTTCGGATAAAAGTGGCTGTGACATACGGACGGACGGACAGACAGACAGACAGACAGACATGACGAATCTATAAGGGTTCCGTTTTTTGCCATTTGGCTACGGAACCCTAAAAAGGAGTCTTGCAAGTATCATTAAAAAAAAAAAACTGGCCAAGTGCGTGTCGGACTCGCCCATAAGGGGTTCCGTACCATTAGTTTACACCTTTTTTTCCACAACCTGGTACCCTTAAAAAGTACGCTTAAAATTGTGCGTCAGTCTGCGTGTCCTGATAGCTGGGGTATTTTTTAGCTAAGAGTGGATAAGTTACTTCTAAGCAAGCGAGCTCCATATGATAGTCGCTTTCCATCAGGTAAGATTGTGGTCAAGCGCGAGCCTATAAACTTTCATCATCATCATTTCAGCCGATAGACGTCCACTGTTCGACATAGGCCTCCCCCAAGTGTCGCGACAATGAACGATCCTGTGCGTCCCGCATCCATCAGATTCCCGCAACCATCACCAGGTCATCGGTCTACTATAAACTTTAAAAAATATAACATCTTACTGCTACATAGCCATTCACTGCTACGTTCTCATCTCTACCAGTTCTGCAACCGCCGCTAAATTCTGGTGAGCTCGTGATATCTATGATATTGGACTCCGGTACTTTCACTAAGTTGAGCCGCGCCTGCCGTAGTTTGCCGCTCTTTTTGGCACCCGGAGGAGTTGAGAAGGACAGCTTTAACGCTTTCGGTTCTGGATAGCTGTCCGACCTATAAACATACATGAGATAAGCATTAGCATAATCCGCATTATAATGTTCAGATGCTGGGACTCAGGCCTCCTCTCTAGGGGAGGGAATAGGCCGTAATCCACCACGCGGGCCCAGTGCGGGTTGGTATCACAGGTCATGTCAACAAAGTTTTGGTTCTAGAACATGCCGGTTTCTTCACGATGTTTTCCTTCCGTTTTGAGAGCAGTGATGATGAAATAAATTACACAAAGTAATATGATTAGCATTAGTAGATTTTTATTGCGTGTCCACTTGAATTGATTCAAGTGAAGTGGGTACGCGCGGAGAACTCAAGGCTGACGCTGCGTTAAGCTTTCGCCCGCGCGGTCCCATACAAAAGTGGTACGTCGCAGCTCGCCGCGCGGGCACCCGACGCGGGCAGCCGTGCCCGTTTTGCTACGTAATAATACATTAAAGTTCTCCATCGACACGACTACATGCACACCGTTAAAGTTGAAATAGCGGGACCATCGCACACAACACATGCGCATAGTCACGCGAAGGTAGGCCGCGCGTGCGCCCACTTAAGGCTTATAGTCCCTTGAACCATCTGGCCAAAATTATGTGGACGCACCTCTCGCACCCGCCTAGGTGGCAGTACGCAAATCTGTGCATTTATTTGCGGCCAACAGCGCCCGGAAAGCGCGCAGCTGACCTTTAAATCCGTTTTCTTTGCGAAATATTGATTGATTTACATATGCAATGTTCACTTTGAAGAATATTTAACCACCAATTTTTATGTGTAAAATGTTTCTAAAGATCCAAGCCGCTTCGAAGGAGTAGGGAAAAGTTGCGAAATTGCTAAATATTTTTTTTTAGACGAAAGTAGCAAGAAAAAATCAAATGTTCATAATGTTGTTCATGAATTTATAATAAACATACATTTTTTTCAAACCTATTAACCTGGCCGTAACCGAGGAGTAGGCTTCAGAAAGTCACTGTTTTATGGCACTTTTCGGGCGCTTGGGCCCTAACGCAGCGTTGGCCACAGAGCATGTAAAGCGTTGGCCCTAATATCGCGATGCAGGATTTTTATTACATGCCTACATGAATGAATTCAGTTGAAGTAAGTACACGCAAACTCTAATACTGCGATGCAGGATTTTGTAGTTTAGTACCCATGTAGAATTATAGGTGTCGCTACACATTACAAACAGGGACTTGAAAGTAAATTAAAACTTTTACTCACCAATTATCAGGACACTTTTTCTTATCTCTACAATCAGTTGGAGTCACCAAAGAAGTTTTAAATTTTTTCATCTGTATTATAGGACTGATACGTCCCGTTGTTGGTGTGCCTTCAATCTCGGAAACGGACTCATCTTTAAAGGACAGATCTTCTAAAGAAGAGTGCACCTCTTTCTTAATACTTATTGGTGAAGTTTTGTTTAGAAACTCTTTACTTTTCTTGTTATCTTGGTTCAATAGCACAGGTGTTGGAGATTCTCCAAAGAGTATTTTGAACACTTCGTCTAGTATTTTCCAGTCTTTTGTTTCGCTTAATCTAGTTAGTGTAGATGCTAAAAGAGGAAAAATTATGGGAAATAATAATGGTTCCGAAAAACAATTTAATCTCCAGCGATCTGTGGCCGACTATTATTCTAATTAACTAGCGTTATAATGAATTACCGACAAAAAACTCAAAACATAAACGAAAAAAAATATCCAATTTAACAACAAATAAGAGCATGTTCAAATTACATTTTCTCCTAAAAAAAAATGGATCTTCGAATAAAAAAACTAAACTTCCGAATAGAATACTGAACCTCCGACAAAATTACTAAGTTACCGACAACAGAGGTTTGATCAAAATAATCATATTTTTACAACTTGCATGAACTGTTTTAATTTCTATTGTTGGTTATCAAATTTATTTTTTAGCTCTCAATAATGATGAAAATACCTCAACTGTTCGGCCCGCGCGATGGGGTTCGGATCTACTACGTAACTACATTTTCATAATAAACTGAGTTTTGTTTTATTTTTATCTTTGTTCTTGCTGACATTATAAAAGTTAGGAAATTTGTCGATTAATAATACAGTATAATATTCTAGGAAACCAAAGTCTACTTGGTTTTCGATTAAGGCATGAATAGGGGTACGTATCAAAATCCCGAAAGTTCATTATACCTATAGCTGAAATACCGACGTGCAAAACACCGAAATTCAAAATTTCGAAAGGTTTAAATGCCGATAGTTGTTATATCGAAACACAAAATACCGATGTTCAAATGCCCGAAAGGACGAAATCCCGAATAGACAAAACAACTTGAACGTAGCGGTTGGTCACAGTTCTAACGTTACCTAACCTATTTCACCCAGTTCAAAGTGCAATCAAAATACAATCTACCTGTGACTAGACTATTAGACAATGGTAAACACATTTTACGAGAGATTGTGGCTGAAATAGGTTAGGTTAGGTTAGAATTGTGACCAAAAGCGCGCGAGCCGAGCGAGCGAAGCGAGCGGTGCCGCGGCAGCGGCCGGCGAGTGCAAATAAAACAAATCGGAACCTTAGGGCACCCCGACACGGATGAGTCGGGATTTTAAACATTCGAACAAATGAACTTTCGGGATTTTAAACTTTCAACCATACGACCATTTGGCATTTCAATTTTCGGGATTTCGTCCATCGGTAATTTAAAATTCGGGATTTTTATACGTACCCATGAATACGACTGTTTTAACTTTTTAACGCCTGATATAGGTACCGATATCGAAGCATACCCGTGGTAAGTAAAATTCATGATTTATGATGCAATTAAAAGTTATTGTTACAAGTACATTTTTATATTTTTTATAAGTTTCTGTATAGCCACTCAGAATAATATTTTCAGTATAATATGACAGTTAAAATAGCACCACAATCTATGAAATATGAAAGGTAATTTATGAATTAATAGTAGGCAAGTAAAGATAAAAATTACAAAGCAAAGTTTTCAGTAGAACGTAATTTATGCTGGTAGAAAAGTATTATAGCAATAGACAGTCATGTTTATTTTTCGAAGATTTCAGTATCTCATTCGGTCGTTTCGTCATTTTTATTCGGACAAAAGTAGTCGGAAAGTTAGTATTTTAGGCAGTAGATTTAATATTTTGAGTAAGGACAATTCTTCTTTTTTTGTCGGAGCTTTTATTACTACCCAAAAATTATTATAAGATTTTTTTTTTAATTGCAACTCTTTATGTAATCCTTAAGAATTGACTGTGATTGTTGGAAAGAATAGAGGGAGGCTTTTGCCCAGCAGTGGGACAAAAATAATCTTACATATAAATAAAATTGGAGTGTCTGTTTGTAATATTGAAATAACTGCTTTTTACTACATGCATATGAATATGTATACACATTTTTTTACAATTTTTGTGTCAGTCTGTTTGTCCGGGCTAATCTCTGAAATGGCTGGACCGATTTTGACAGGACTTTTTTGGCAGGTAGGTGATGTAATAAGGAGTAACATAGGCTACTTTTATTTTAGAAAAAAAATAAATTCAAAATCCTGTAGTCCACGCGAACAAAGTCGCGGGCACAGCTAGCCCATACTAATATTATAAATGCAAAAGTAACTGTCTGTCTGCTACGCTTTCATGTATAAACTGAAATTTGGTATAGAGCGCCAAGGAAGGACATAGGCTACTTATCATCTGGTTTCTCTCTGGTTACAAGCAAAAGATGATTGAAACTTACCCACTAATTGTATAATATTGTCTTTTGATTCAATAATCCTTTTTAGAGCCTCAGCACTACTGCAAGTGTTACTGGAAATGATGAGAGTTACAAAGATGAATTAAGAGATCCCTTAGTTATTATGTGGTAAACTTCAGTAGGGGATAAATGAGAAAAAGGTTACTATAAAGTTATTAGGTAAATAAATCACATCACTACATGTCATGCTGATTTTTATTATTTTAAATATTTTTTTGTACACCTCATAAGTAAGGGGTTTCATATGAACGAGTTGTGCGTGAAATATCGAAGATTTGGCACATTGGCCAGATTTGGATGCACCATTACATTATACAATTGCCAATGATACTTATGATTTTATTGATTTACTTCACATTCCAAGTGTTAAGGAACCAAGAGTCAGGTCGAACAATAATTATAAGATTTAAAAAAAAATTAAAGAATGGTGCTGGTGCACACACAAGTCAACAATAGCTATGTATAGAATAACCGCAACTCTGCCCCTGATAGTTAAAAAGACATATCTAACAAAAAGTAAAAACGGAGAAAAAAATGTTTTAATGAATGAAATGGGAAATATTGTTTGCTGTTTTTGAGTAAATTTAAATATTTACATATTAAAAGTTGAAAATAAAGCCGAATATAATGAGCTTTAACTTGGTTTAATAATAATATGAAACTCAAATCAAATCTGGAAAAAAAAAGACTCATCTAACAAGATGAGTCTTTTTTACTAACGGGGGCAGAACTGGAGAGCCATGTTTTAGTCACACAAACTACTTGTATGTTCTTTGCATTGAAAGTGTTCAATTTAAACTGAAATCTGTTGATAGTAATGTGATGTACCTGCTACATCTTTCCTGCTGTTTAATAAACTGTGTTTTATAGTTATCATACTCTGTGTATAACTGCTCAAAGTCAGCCAAAAGATCTGAAAATAAATTGTTGTGACCAAATTAGTACAGCAGCATAAGTAGAGATAAATATAGGGTCAGCGGGTCATCTTAGGAGCGAATTTAGTATAGTTAAATGTGCTGTTTAACCTTTCGAATACTGTAATTAGAGACGCAATAGAAAAACAATGAGTGAACGCAGGTATGAACTACCTGTGGTACAAAAAAAATTGTCCCAACCCCCAGGTCATAGTCTAGCCCTGAGCTTAATTTGGTCCAAATGTATTCAGCCTTTGTGAATGTAGAAATATTAGACACTCCTGACATTGATATTTCTAATACTTCGTGCTAAATTGATTACTTGATTAGTTCAAGGATAGAGTAACTATAGTAAACAAACACATCAATATTACCTTTAAAGTCCTGTAGGCTTTGAGATAATGTTTTTTCTAGGGCTAATACTTTGGTGTTACTAGAGAGCACTGATGAAAATGAACTACTTATGTTCATCAAAGTCATTCTTTAAAAGATTTTTGTTGAAATTTTAGCGCCAATTAAAAATAAAGAGTAAATGATTTGTTTGTCACGTCTTTGTGAAGTGCTGCAAGCGTCTATAGCTAGAGCATATGTTCTGTTATTGTTTTATGTTATTCTCTATCGAATAAATATACTTATTTATTTATACACGTAAAACTAACAAAAATAATATTGCTCAAACTTCCTCAAACCAAGCAAAACGAGTCTTGTCTTGTCTAAGTTACTGTGTGTCAAGTGTCAGTGTCAAGTCAACTTCTGTCAAATGTCGTGTCTTTTGTCAGTGTCTCTGTCAAATTAATTTCGGAACGGAATTTCGAAGCAGAATGAAAACTGTATGAGAAAGGCAACTATTTTATGAGTACTTACTAATTACGATACTTAGTAGACTCTGACCAACGAAAGATAGAAAAAACTATTTATCACACGTTGTTCTGCATTTTCTACCGAAATGTTCTTCGAAAAATTGGGCTTGGCAAAAAACCGAAAAACCTCAACATTCCTGTAAAATGTCTATTTATAATCTGTGCTTATCGTACTGACGTTTCCAACATTCCATCATTTCCCTCGTGTTCCGAATTGCGTCAAAAGCGAATCCGACCAACGCGCAAAGTCACAAATAGTACTCAATAGTCCTTATATTTTGTGACTATTAAATTTGGTCGGATTCGAGAAATAATCGCTTTTGACGTAATTCGGAACCTATGGATTATCATCGCTCAGTCAAATAATTTGTTGTTTTGGTATTTTTCTGACCAGATTCATGGTGTTCATGTGTTTTGTTTGAGAGTTTTAAGTGTTTCAGTGATTATTGTAACTTTTGTGACTTGTCTTTATTTAATAGAATAGAAAACAGGTTTGTATTGTGATTGTTTTGTGTAATTACTAAACAATTCTGATCCTACCATCATTCTAGCATCTTTTATCCCAGAACCACAATTTGCTGTTGTTGTTTGCATGTTTACTGAAATGGATGTCGCCCAAAACATGCCGAAAACTCACGAAAACTTCCCAGTGATGAAATTCTTCAGCCACACCACTAAAGAACCAACCTATGAGCCATAGCGGTCAAGTGAAATAGTCCTTCATGGAAAAGGGTTGTTCTACATGTCTCTAGGATTGCAGCTTCACTAAATGCAGTCACCACAATACATACACCACAAATTTTCTTTGGGACTGTGTTATTAAAGTTGGTTGAAACTGAGTTTACTTCTCCTAGGGATGCAAATACTTTCTTAAAGTTAATAACCTTCTTTCAAGTCATACTGCCTTAATTTATTAAACCCCAAGCGAACGCTGGCATTCACTCTCTCATTGTCTTTCTATACTATAGAACTGACAGACACTGTCTGTAATTATGCTATTTGAAAGGTTAATGGCATTTAATACTAATATTACAAGAATTGGTGTTATTACTGGTGTTCCTACAGATATTTGTGAAATAGAAGCATAAACCTTTTTATTTGTGAATGTAGGCAAATTCTTAAAGTTTGCAGCATTAATAGAAAAGCAATAACAAAATGGAGCTTGCAAACTAGTGTTTGACTGCGATCCTACCTGATGGTATGCAGTGATTCAATCGTTGATGGTGAATAGCACTAGTTTATAACGAGCCTATTCACTCTAGCCTTGAAGACACCTAAATTACAATCAATGAATGAAAACTCATGGAGACTTGTGTCAAAACTTCTGATGGTCAAGTCAACTTATGAAAACTACATAGCAGTAAATAAATTTCTAGTAATGATCTGGGTTTCATTGCTTTATTGTAGAAATGTGTGCTCATTGATAAATAAATTACAAAATATTTTCAAATAACTCAATTAAGTTATTTAAAAATATTTTAGCATTTTATTTATTTAAGTATAATCCTTGAAGTATTTAAGGTTCTTACTTGTAATTTTTGTTTCTTACCAAAAAATATTTACAGGTAAAAATATAATCTTTGAGCTATGGAGGCCGAGGATGACATGATTATTTTGGTTGTTGTTGATGATAATGAGAAAGCAAAGTCTTCAGGGAAAAAAATCCTAACTACTGAGCCTTCTAGAACAGGCATAGAAATGGATAATATAATTGAAACTGTACAGAAACATGGAGAATTTATGAAAATTGAACCCAAAGACAATGAATACCAGTTTGATTATGATATAGATGGAACTACATATGAGGTAGGATATCCTTCCATATTATAATTTTTTCACAAATTATTTACATAATTAATTATTACAAAAATGCTGTATAAAAATATCATGTTTGTAGAACTCCTCTGAAATACCCAATTAATATTTTTTTATATTTTATAAGGCAGCACAATATTTGCTGAGTCAGCTAGCATTATTGTATGTTCTGGGGCATCAAAAGTATTAATAACCATATGTTTCTCAGACTGAATCAAATCAGCAGCCAAATGTAAAAGAAGAATGTGAAGATGAAGAATCAGAACCAGACAATAGTGATGAGGAAATCTCTGACTGGGTGAGATTAAGCATGCGATTCTTAACCTCATGATTTATTTTATCTGTTTTTGGTGTTGTGTCTATGGTTTTGTGTGATAATCTAGTTATAAGGTTAGTATAAGTAAAATCAAGCTTTTTTTGGCAGTCATTTCCTTGAGAAATGGAAGCCAAAGAACCCCTGAGGAGGGTGGATAGACAGCTCCAGATATGGACGTCGTGGAGTCGTCTCAAAAATCTGATGAGGTTGCAAAAAACCTGAACTCAGATAGCGTCCTGGAGAATCTGAGATCACCGTCGACATGCAAAGAAACACCCACCATCTGAGTCTACTTAACCTACATACACAAAGCCAAGTTTTGAGAGCGACTCCAAGATAATCCACAGCGCGAGTAATAGGGCACCCTTCAAAGTATTTGTCTCCAGGATAGAGTATTAATAACCATATGTTTCTCAGACTGAATCAAATCAGCAGCCAAATGTAAAAGAAGAATGTGAAGATGAAGAATCAGAACCGAACAATAGTGATGAGGAAATCTCTGACTGGGTGAGATTAAGCATGCGATTCTTAACCTCATGATTTATTTTATCTGTTTTTGGTTTTGTGTGGTAATCTAGTTATAAGGTTAGTATAAGTAAAATCAAGCTTTTTTGGCACTCATTTTCTTGAGAAGTGAAAGCCAAAGAACCCCCTGAGGAGGGTGGATAGACAGCTCCAGATATGGACGTCGTGGAGTCGTCTCAAAACTCTGCTGAGTTGGCAAAAGACCCGAATTCAGAAAGCGCCCCGGAGTACCTGAGATCAGTATCGACACGCAAAGAAAAAAGCCACCATCGGACTCTACTCAATCTACATACACAAAGCCAAGTTTTGAGAGCGACTCCAAGATAATCCATAGCGAGAGTGAAAGGGCACCCTGCAAAGTATTTGACCCTGGATGGAGTATTAATTAACCATATGTTTCTCAGACAGAATCAAATGACCAGCCAAATATAAAAGATGAATTTGAAGAAGGAGAAACAGAACCAAACAATAGTGATGAACAAACCTCTGAAGAAGGAGAAACGGAGCTGGAAAATAGTGATAAAGAAATCTCTGAAGGAGAAACAGCACCGGACAATAGTGATAAGGAAATATCTGAAAAAGCTGAATACAGTCCATCTCAACAAAGGACTAAACGTCGCTTTACAATGGTAAAGCCATGGCAGCGCAGGTCCTTTGTAGCAGAACTGAGGAAGCAGGATAAGGAATTGAGAAAGGATAAAGAGTTATTGATCAATACGTTGGGTGGGATTATGAGGACAGTGAAGCCTCCACCGCCGCCAAAGAATTTCTATGTCATGAATGGTACTAAGTTCGAGTAAGTATGATTTTATTATTGAAGTTGTCTGTGAATGAGATGAGAATGAGATCCTTGTGGCATGTTGTGTTGAGTGTTGTGGTGAATCAAGATCGCTCGGCAAAAGTGGAAGGGGCATGCGCAGTATTCAATTCTAAGGTCTATTTGGCGACGTGCGGGCGGGTGTGCGCCGTCGGCGACACGTCATTGGTAGATAGAGTCGCTCTTCAATTCCCGCGTTGCGTTCTCGCGTCTCATTGGATACTGTTGTACTTGAGTACTGTTGCGTACAGCTTGTGTTATCGTATTAGTAATACGTAGTCTTAAAAAAAAATGGTTAAAAATAAAGTTTTAAAACGGCTAGCCAGAAAAATAGTTTACGACGTGAATTGTTACGTTAAGAAAAAAACTAACGAAATTATTTTTTTTTTATTTTAAATTTAATTTTAAAAATTAAAAATTTTCTGAATTTACCTACTTACAAGATAAATTACAAGCAAAAACTAGTGTTATTATAAGTTATGTTACTAAGGTTCAAACATACGAAATTAAAAATAAAATCCTAACATACTAAGAATTTCTGTGCGCAATTGTACACATGCGCCGATTGCCCCCACTACTTTCACCGAGCGATCTTGATTCACCGCGCGACCTGTAACTTAGCCACTTTTATTTAAGTTAATAATCATACATTTTGATTGCAGATGTGCTTACTGTGGGCAAGTGATGGACACATTACCGGCAGCCAGTCGACATTTTCAGAAGAAACATGGACAGCGGTATTTAGTATGCTATGCGTGTGGTGTCGATTTTACATGGTAAACTTTGTTAGATCTTTTTCTTAGTAGCTATTACTGCTCAACTGCTGGGCAAAGGCCTCTCTAAAGTCCTTCCTAGTACTCTTTTTCGGTACTATTTCCAACCAGGCTTTTCGCGCCCAAGCAGATTAGATTAGATTATTCTAAAAGATATTCAAGGGTAAACTGAGAGTAGAGTAGTTCATAGAGAAAAATGCTTTAAAATTGGTTACTTGACTGTTTTTTTTTTTATTATTTGTACCTACCAAAAACAAACTTTATCTAGATTTTTTCAAATCCTCTAGAAAGCTTTCAAATCTGGTGGAAGGGGAAACTGTTCAAGTAAAAGAAAGAGAATGCACAAACTATAAAGTGACCTCACTGCTTTAAAATTACACGCACAAAATAGAGACATAATTTAATAGCCAATTTTTGAGATTTATTTTTAATGTTATTTGATTAGTACAAAATGGAGGCAATGGTTCCAATGCTTCCACACTTTATTAGCTTTTGTTTTCTAACACAGGCCTGGAAACCTGTACAAACACGAGAAGCGGTGCATCGCTCCAGATGCGGAGATAGTGCTGCGCGCGCGCGGGGTGTTCCTCGGCCGCAAGGGGCGCGGCAGACCCTTCCTTACACCCAACAAGTTCACTTTGAAGGAGAATGAGTAAGTCTATTTGGTGACTATACAAACGACCCGGCCCGCCGCAAATTAAATATGTCGTGGCCAAATGTTAGAATTCATCACTTCATAATATGGACAACAATGTTTTAGTTTAGGTCAGATCGTTTAAACATTAACGTTTGATGTTGTGTCAATCCTCGTTTGGCCGTATCGTTGATGTAGGATTTTTCTGATCATTAAAAGGTATAAAGAAAGTAGGCGAAACGATTGACATATAATCTAATTTTAATGTTTAAAACGATCCAAGATCGTAGGCCTTCCCCACGTATCGCCAAAACAAACGGGATTTCGGATTCTGTTTAAGTTAAACTAAAAGTATCGTTATTTTATCTCGCGAAGGCGAGTTACCCTTGGTTATGTGATTAGATTTATGCATTGTCCAGTTACTGTGCGCAAGTCATTTTTTTTAACATCGAGCACTCTGAGCCCCACGGAATAAAGAAAAGTAAGAGAAGTGCCCCTCAGATATCGCGCGCGTGTCAACATTAGGTCGAGATGCGCAACATTTAGCTTATTCACCGTCAGATACTTGTCGCGATTGGTTCTCTCAGAAATACGCGAAATATTACAAATTATGCCTGGTTTTTCGGTTTTGACCTGCAAAAACGAAAGCAGAAAAATTTTAAATGAAAATACCACATTTTATGACTTTAATGCAAACTATAAACAACCTTATAGTCATAATTACAAAGTCTAAATACACTTGGCCGTCATCTACAAAATCATAACATAAATTCTAGTAACTTCGACGCTACTCAATTAGGGATGGGACACATCCGTAAAGTAGGTCGGTATCGATAATTTTTATTTATTTCTAACTATTTATTTCATGGCTGGCACCATCATTCAGAAAATTTGTGTCGGACTTTTCATGTGTATAATTTATAAATATTTAACTAAGATTGCACATAAATCACGAGGTTTTAACAACACGTAACCTGCATCCGTCCGAAATAGGTGCGGGTTGCTAATCACTTTCTTTACTTCTTCACGCTTGAAAGGCTGGATATTACATAATATTAACCGTAATACATTAACTTCACAAAACAAATATAGATATTTGAACGATAAAGCAATACCTACTAAGAACATTTTAATTAAAAAAAAAAAAGACGGGTTGCACTCCGGGAGTGCCGGCAGAAGTGAAAACTTGATTATTAACGTTGAGCATGTTTGATATTTTGGAATGGTTAGGGAATAATTTTGCACCAATTGCTTTATCAGTATAAAAGTACTATCATTTATGTGGTAGAATACAATATTCATTTATTGCGCTATCGTACACAAACATGACAATTTATATTACATTAAAAATTTAACACTTTAAAACTATTACAATTATTTTACATTAAAAAGTTTATCTCTCCGAAAAACTACTGAGGTGTCAAGGGACACCCGGATGGAACGAAGTTCCGTTCTGGCTTGCTTTCTATAAGAGAGAGAAAGAGAGAAAGACAGAGAAACATGCGCACGCCGCACGGCTTACAATAGCTTACTATAGAAAAAGTGTCGTTACAACTTTTCGTGAGAATTTTTTCCGTCTAGCCAATACAATATAACTAAAAAATACTATCCTATTTTATGTACATTTTGACAGCACTATTTCAACATCTTCGAAACCATGAAAACGACACTTATGACGAAAAAGTTGATAATTTCTGACATCCGCCATCTTAGATTTACATTTTGACAGCACTATCGGCTTCAACAACCTCGAAAACCATGAAAAAGACACCCATATCGAAAAAGTTGATAATTTATTGCAGCCACCATCTTAGATTTAAATTTTGACAGTACTATCGGTTTCAACACCCT
Organism: Mythimna ferrago; assembly: GCA_910589285.2. Lineage (NCBI taxonomy): Eukaryota > Metazoa > Arthropoda > Insecta > Lepidoptera > Noctuidae > Mythimna > Mythimna ferrago. The sequence goes on along the minus strand of OU342686.1, from coordinate 22,083,834 downwards.
CGAAAACCACGAAAACGACACCCATGAGGAAAAAGTTGATAATTTCTTGCAGCCGCCATCTTGGATTTACATTTTGACAATACTATCGGTTTCAACAGCCTTGAAAACCATGAAAACGACACCCATGACGAAAAATTTAATAGTTTTTTGCAGCCGCCATCTTGGATTTATATTTTGACAGTACTATCGGTTTCAACACCCTCGAAAACCATGAAAACGACACCCATGACGGAAAATTTGATAATTTCTTGCAGCCACCATCTTGGATTTATATTTTGACAGTACCATCGGTTTCAACACCCTCGAAAACCATGAAAACGACACCCATGACGGAAAATTTGATAATTTCTTGCAGCCGCCATCTTGGATTTATATTTTTACAGTACCAACGGTTTCAACACCCTCGAAAACCATGAAAACGACACCCATGACGGAAAAGTTGATAATTTCTTGCAGCCGCCATCTTGGATTTATATTTTGACAGTACCATCGGTTTCAACACCCTCGAAAACCATGAAAACGACACTCATGACGGAAAAGTTAATAATTTCTTGCAGCCGCCATCTTGGATTTATATTTTGACAGTAATATCGGTTTCAACACCCTCGAAAACTACGAAAACGACACCCATGACGAAAAAGTTGATAATTTCTTGCAGCCGCCATCTTGGATTTACATTTTGACAGTACCATCGGTTTCCACGCCCTCGAAAACCATGAAAACGACACCCATGACGGAAAATTTGATAATTTCTTGCAGCCACCATCTTGGATTTATATTTTGACAGTACCATCGGTTTCAACACCCTCGAAAACCACGAAAACGACACCCATGGCGAAAAAGTTGATAATTTCTTGCAGCCGCCATCTTGGATTTACATTTTGACAGTACCATCGGTTTCCACGCCCTCGAAAACGATGAAAACGACACCCATGACGGAAAATTTGATAATTTCTTGCAGCCACCATCTTGGATTTATATTTTGACAGTACTATCGGTTTCAACACCCTCGAAAACCATGAAAACGACACCCATGACGGAAAATTTGATAATTTCTTGCAGCCACCATCTTGGATTTATATTTTGACAGTACCATCGGTTTCAACACCCTCGAAAACCATGAAAACGACACCCATGACGGAAAATTTGATAATTTCTTGCAGCCGCCATCTTGGATTTATATTTTTACAGTACCAACGGTTTCAACACCCTCGAAAACCATGAAAACGACACCCATGACGGAAAAGTTGATAATTTCTTGCAGCCGCCATCTTGGATTTATATTTTGACAGTACCATCGGTTTCAACACCCTCGAAAACCATGAAAACGACACTCATGACGGAAAAGTTAATAATTTCTTGCAGCCGCCATCTTGGATTTATATTTTGACAGTAATATCGGTTTCAACACCCTCGAAAACCACGAAAACGACACCCATGACGAAAAAGTTGATAATTTCTTGCAGCCGCCATCTTGGATTTACATTTTGACAGTACCATCGGTTTCCACGCCCTCGAAAACCATGAAAACGACACCCATGACGGAAAATTTGATAATTTCTTGCAGCCACCATCTTGGATTTATATTTCGACAGTACCATCGGTTTCAACACCCTCGAAAACCACGAAAACGACACCCATGGCGAAAAAGTTGATAATTTCTTGCAGCCGCCATCTTGGATTTACATTTTGACAGTACCATCGGTTTCCACGCCCTCGAAAACGATGAAAACGACACCCATGACGGAAAATTTGATAATTTCTTGCAGCCACCATCTTGGATTTATATTTTGACAGTACTATCGGTTTCAACACCCTCGAAAACAATGAAAACGACACCCATGACGGAAAAGTTAACAATTTCTTGCAGCCGCCACCTTGGATTTACATTTTGACAGTACTATCGGTTTCAACACCCTCGAAAACCACGAAAACGACACCCATGACGAAAAAGTTGATAATTTCTTGCAGCCGCCATCTTGGATTTACATTTTGACAGTACCATCGATTTCCACGCCCTCGAAAACCATGAAAACGACACCCATGACGAAAAATTTGATAATTTCTTGCAGCCGCCATCTTGGATTTATATTTTGACAGTACTATCGGTTTCAACACCCTCGAAAACCACGAAAACGACACCCATGACGAAAAAGTTGATAATTTCTTGCAGCCGCCATCTTGGATTTACATTTTGACAGTACCATCGATTTCCACGCCCTCGAAAACCATGAAAACGACACCCATGACGAAAAATTTGATAATTTCTTGCAGCCGCCATCTTGGATTTATATTTTGACAGTACCATCGGTTTCAACACCCTCGAAAACCATGAAAACGACACCCATGACGAAAAAGTTGATAATTTCTTGCAGCCGCCATCTTGGATTTACATTTTGACAGTACCATCGGTTTCAACACCCTCGAAAACCATGAAAACGACACCCACGACGGAAAATTTTATAATTTCTTGCAGCCACCATCTTGGATTTATATTTTGACAGTACCATCGCTTTCAACACCCTCGAAAACCATGAAAACGACACCCATGACGGAAAATTTGATAATTTCTTGCAGCCACCATCTTGGATTTATATTTTGACAGTTCTATCGGTTTCAACACCCTCGAAAACCATGAAAACGACACCCATGACGGAAAAGTTAATAATTTCTTGCAGCCGCCATCTTGGATTTACATTTTGACAGTATTATCGGTTTCAACACCCTCGAAAACCACGAAAACGACACCCATGACGAAAAAGTTGATAATTTCTTGCAGCCGCCATCTTGGATTTACATTTTGACAGTACCATCGGTTTCCACGCCCTCGAAAACCATGAAAACGACACCCATGACGGAAAATTTGATAATTTCTTGCAGCCACCATCTTGGATTTATATTTTGACAGTACCATCGGTTTCAACACCCTCGAAAACCACGAAAACGACACCCATGGCGAAAAAGTTGATAATTTCTTGCAGCCGCCATCTTGGATTTACATTTTGACAGTACTATCGGTTTCAACACCCTCGAAAACCACGAAAACGACACCCATGACGAAAAAGTTGATAATTTCTAGCAGCCGCCATCTTGGATTTACATTTTGACAGTACTATCGGTTTCCACGCCCTCGAAAACCATGAAAACGACACCCATGACGGAAAATTTGATAATTTCTTGCAGCCACCATCTTGGATTTATATTTTGACATTACCATCGGTTTCAACACCCTCGAAAACCACGAAAACGACACCCATGGCGAAAAAGTTGATAATTTCTTGCAGCCGCCATCTTGGATTTACATTTTGACAGTACCATCGGTTTCCACGCCCTCGAAAACCATGAAAACGACACCCATGACGGAAAATTTGATAATTTCTTGCAGCCACCATCTTGGATTTATATTTTGACAGTACCATCGGTTTCAACACCCTCGAAAACCACGAAAACGACACCCATGGCGAAAAAGTTGATAATTTCTTGCAGCCGCCATCTTGGATTTACATTTTGACAGTGTTATCGGTTTCAACACCCTCGAAAACCACGAAAACGACACCCATGACGAAAAATTTGATAATTTCTTGCAGCCGCCATCTTGGATTTATATTTTGACAGTACCATCGGTTTCAACGCCCTCGAAAACCATGAAAACGACACCCATGACGAAATAGTTGATAATTTCTAGCAGCCGCCATCTTGGATTTATATTTTGACAGTACCATCGGTTTCAACACCCTCGAAAACCATGAAAACGACACCCATGACGAAAAAGTTGATAATTTCTTGTAGCCGCCATCTTGGATTTACATTTTGACAGTACCATCGGTTTCAACACCCTCGAAAACCATGAAAAAGACACCCATGACGAAAAAGTTGATAATTTCTTGCAGCCGCCATCTTGGATTTATATTTTGACAGTACCATCGGTTTCAACACTCTCGAAAACCATGAAAACGACACCCATGATGAAAAAGTTGATAATTTCTTGCAGCCGCCATCTTGGATTTACATTTTGACAGTACCATCGGTTTCCACGCCCTCGAAAACCATGAAAACGACACCCATGACGGAAAATTTGATAATTTCTTGCAGCCGCCATCTTGGATTTACATTTTGACAGTACCATCGGTTTCAACACCCTCGAAAACCATGAAAACGACACCCATGACGAAAAAGTTGATAATTTCTTGCAGCCGCCATCTTGGATTTATATTTTGACAGTAGAAGTGTCGGTACAATTTTTCGTGAGAATTTTTTCCGTCTAGCCCCCTTTCACAACGCGCGATAAGGGATAGCTGTCTACTCTCCATCCGTCTTACGCTTTTTCGATCAGGTCACGTGTCCTGACGCGAGTTTAAGATTTTATACCCATTACAGAAAAAGTGCTCAACGCCGCTAAAGAAGTTTTCACTTCAAAAAAAAAATATTTCAAAGTCAGTCCACAATTGACCAAGATATCGGTGAACAAAACATACATTAAGTCGAACATAGAATCTTCTCCTTTTCGAAGTCGGTTAAAAATAAGATTACCCCCCTACATAAAAATACCTCTTTAACATTGATATTTTAAAGATAATCAACCTTATCCATTATTAAGCATTTGTATGATGTTAACAAATTATTACATTGCTTACCTGAATAAATTACGTAACATCAATATTAAAATATCGATATATGTCTACATTTCTAAATGAGTAGCAAAAGTGATTACATGTGCAGGTGAATATGGCATCTATTTCAAAGTTGCTAGAGTTCTGAATAGAATGACAAATGACGAATTTGTTACAGCGCCATCTAGCGTGGAGTAGCTGAACTCGTTGTAAATTGGTTATAAGACGAAAAACATCTTTATTGTTTGTGTCATGTCAAATAATAACAACTTTCAATTGTTGTAATAAGACTTAATTTATCAAAGCAATAAGAAGATGATTAGTAAAAGTTGCGTTTTTAATTTGTAGCCAATCATATTACTGGTTTTTATGTGTGTAATGGACAATTTAATGTACAAATGTGTGAGTTTGGCGACATTAGTTCCCGTGCTTTGCCAGGATAGGGGCACTTCTACCTGTATTTTCTGTTCTGTGCTGAGCCCTAAGCACGCGCACACAGTAAAAATGTCTACATGAACTTACTACTATAGAATAAGTTACAAACACACTTTAATGGTGAGCAAAGATAAGTGTCTTTAAAGTTCATATATAAACGAGTTCAGAAGATTTATCTCTAATTATATTAACTCGGAATAAGCAGGAACTGCTGTTGCTATAGGCGTTCCACAGGGTTCAGTTCTTGGTCCATATGTTTTTAGTTGATTAAATCAGATTATAATAAATCAGTTCAATATTACAAGTAAATTATTATTGTTACTATAATGGTTTTTTCCACTGCAGAGCAAAAGCCTCCCTACTCTCTTCTGTTTGTCTAAAGCTATTTGGACAAATAATTTTGTTTGTAAGTTTTTTTTTTAATAAAGCTAACTAAACCAATATTCTCTGTCAAGGCAAACAAAGTTCCCGTGCTCTATGTGTTCGGCGGTGCTCATATGTAAGAGCACTTTGCAGTCGCATGAGAACTTACATCGTGGCGAGCGGCCCTACCGGTGTAAAACCTGTCCGGCTGCTTATACGTCTTCTTCTGCGCTGTCGGTAAGTTTTGGACGAATTTAACTACTAATTAAGATAAACGTAATTTTAACACATTTAATTACAACTCCAAAGTATTCAAAAAGTATAACACTATGAAAAGGGCTTGTTCAAAAATTCACTTTATTTGCCCAACATATGACAGAGACGTGGAAATGATTAAGGGTGAGTGAGAGTTGCACCATTTAACTATCCCTTAGTTCCGTATTACGTCAAAAGCGATTTTTCGCGAATTCGACTAAATGTAATAGTCACAAAATATAAGGACTGTTGAGTACTATTTGTGACGTTGCGCGTTGGTCGGATTCGCGATATAAACGCTTTTGACGCAATTCGGAACATGGGGTATAACGATAACAGAGCCGTTAACAGTTGTCAAATCGTCAAATTGACCAATATGCGGTCGTTTCACGGCTGGTTATGGTATGGTTATCGTTATAGTTAAATGGTGCAACTCACCCTAAGAGTGCTTGCCGGCGCTATTTTATTGTATCATTCTAATTCACAATTTTATTTTACAAGTGCTATTCCTTTTTATTTTATGCTTGTTGTCGTTGTGCCTATGAACATTATATTTTGCCCGCGGCTTCGCTCGCGTACATAAAATATAGCCTATGTCACTCAGGAATAAAGCAGCATTCTATGGGTGAAAAAATTTAGCTATCGGACACATTCAGAGATTACCAACTACAAACAAAAAAAAACTTTACTCTTTATTATATTAGTGTAGATTAGTTAACTGTAGACTAAATAGTCGATGCTTCGCTAGCTACCCTCGATATGATTTTTTTTTTTATTGAACTATTAGAATGTTTTGTTCAAAATGCTTGATTTCCAGCGTCACACCAAGATGCACAAGGACGTCCAGTTCCTGTGCGACCACTGCGGCCGCGCGTTCAAAGTCAAAGCCGCGCTCATTTCTCACATGGACACGCATAATCGTAAGCATTTCATACATTACTTATGCCTTCGAAAATCTATACCACAAAATAAGTGCAGAAGTCAATCTCATGTGTGTACTTCGCTTTTTATACCTACGCTAGGCGATCGCGCTAGGGTCAGCGCGTTGTGCCGAACTGTACGAATGCGACCGGGCGATTGGAATTCAGCTCTGCAACAGTGTCTATGTGTGCGTTGCTCGAGCGCGCTTTGTATGTAGATTGTCTTCTGTACCTATCTATTTTGCGTTTATACTGTGGTAACCGTACAAAACAGAAAACGGCAGATACGAACGGCGTTTATACGGCGTACATCGAAGGACTGGAACAATTTGCCAGCTGTGGTCTTCCCCTCCAATTAAAATTTAGGTGCCTTCAAGGCTAGAGTGAAAAGGCTCTTAATAAACTAGTGCGCATCACTGCTTACCATCAGGTGGGATCGTGATCAAGTAATTAGTTTATATGAAATTTAAATGGGATTTTTAAAGATGATTAAATGTTAGGCTCTTAATAAACTGGTGCGCCTCACCATCAACGATTGCATCACTGCTTACCATCAGGCGGGATCGCAGTCAAGTACTAGTTTATATCAGATAAAAAAAAAATGGCGTATGAAGGGTAGACCCTGTTGATATTTGTATGGGAACAGTCAATCACAATGTGCAATTAAGTGTATAAACGTGAAACATGGATAAGTTGATCAATATTAATAAACTATATGAAGTTAATATTCCGTGCCGGAGTCTGTTTCCTGATAGCTACAACCTTAAAATCAAGAGTAAATAGGTTACTTCTAGGCAAACGTGCTCCAATGTCGGCCACATCGTCAAGGTCAAGCGCTAGCCTGTCAATAATAATAATAATAAAAAACTTACACTTTCTTTTCTGCAGGCTGAAACTATGGAACACGCTGTCATTTCACTAGACGGCGCTGTGTGATAGTTGTGGAATATTATTATTATTTGTCTCACATTTTTTTGTCTCTTGGTTACCTTACCCCTGTTATACCAGACTAAAACCTTATAGTGTCCACCGCTATAATGAGGCGGAGCTCGAAATACTAATTAATTCGCTTGAACCCTTGACTGGAATCTTCATAAAGTTCCCAGCAGGTCCCACCCTCATGAAGACGCGCCCGGAACAACTGCGCACCGCCTATTTGGGACCACCTGTCTCACATAAGATTCTCAAATGATTCTTTTGTTACTTTTAAACATCTGCTACACTTTAACACATAGTTCCCAACCTTTTATGAATTACTGCCCCCTTTAAAACTAAGAAAAAGAAAACAAAACTAAATCCCAACGCCCCCCTTTACATAATAGTTAATTATACCAATTTTATATGTCTGTCTATTTATCTATTAATAATTATTAAAATAATTATTTTTTAATTAATTAATTCTCTCTCTCTCTGTGTGTGTAATCGTCCTACTCATGGTCGAAGTTGAAGGTTGTGATTATTAATTAGTTATTTAAAAATACCAAACCATGTTGACATAACGCCCCTCATTTGCCTTTGGGCGCGCTACCGCCCCCCACGAAAAGCTCCATCGCCCACTAGGGGGCGGTACCTAAACCTATGCCTTAACAGGTCAACGATTCCTTTATTATTTAACATTTTATCAACAGCAATACGAAAACATGGCTGTGAGGAGTGCAACCGTCGGTTTGCTCAGAAGGCGGCGCTGATACTGCACGTCAACAGAGTCCATAGGAACTTACCACCACCCTGCGCTTGTCAGATATGTCCAAAGAGGTCAGTATCCTATCAGAAAGTTGAAGTAAAACCTTCAGTAAAGTTATTGTATTTTAAACTTTTTATTGAGCAGTGGTGGCCGAGTGGTAACGGCCCCGACTTACGAGTTGTAGGACGCGGGTTCAAACCCAGCCAGGCACTTTGTGTAATTTATTTCATCACCAGAGCTCTCAAAACGGTAAAGGAAAACATCGTGAGGAAGCGGCATGTCCTAGAACCAAAAATTCGAAGACATGTGACATTTACTAACCCGCACTGGGCCTGCGTGGTGGATTACGGCCCATTCCCTCTCCTAGAGAGGAGGCTTGAGTCCCAGCAGTGGGAACATTAAAAGGCCGATTATGCTATGCTAAACTTTTTCATGACAGGCGTAAAGTGTAAGTTAAAAATGAACTGAATTTAATACTGTATTATTTAGTTTTATTGGTGTTTACTGCGGTAGGGATAAAGTTTAAAATACAATAGCGGATTGGTGAATGGTCCACGGCTGAGTCTGGGCCTGCTTGGTGGACTACGGTCCATTAACTCTACTATAGAGACCTGAATACCAGTAGTAGGAACATTATAACGCTGATTATGCCTATGCTAAAGTGCGCCACCCCCCACTGGGTGGAGTGATTGCTGGGTGTGACGCGGCGGGAGCTACAGGAGCGGTCATGAGACCACACATAGAACAGCATAGTCGGCCTTATAATGTTCTCACTGCTGGGACTCGGGCCTGCTCTCTGGGAAACTATAAAACCATACGCTACGCTTATTCATCTCGGTCTTAATAGCCGTTGGTTCTAAACAACACCATCCAACACTTCTACACACAACTCCACAACACTCAATTGTTGTTGCAAACTGACAACCCCAAAGCTTTTCCTTTCGTTCAGTCCATCCAAAGGTTGTCTGGTAGAAATTGCCCTGTGCAATAAGACCGCCTATTGTACACTTATTTTTAGAAATTTTAATAATAAATGTTAAAATAAATAAACACCGCACATATTGTTCTAGATACCCGCGGATGTATCTACTCAAAGCACACATGAAGAGGGAGCATGGAATGTCGATCATAACTCGCAAGGTGAGATTTCATTATAACTTTGAATCTTATTGTAAGATTTATAACAGTCAATATCCTCGTTTACTGAAGATACTAGATTTTCTCCTGGACACAACACTCGTACCCGCCTAGGCGGCAGTTCGAGTATCTGTGCATTTAATTGCAGCCAGCTGCGCCCGGATAGTGCGCTGACCTTTAAATCCATTTTCTTTGCGATTTATTGATTGATTTACATATTATGCTATGTTCACTTTGAAGAATATTTAACCACCAATGTTTCTAAAGATCTCAGCCGTTTCAAAGGAGTAGGGAAAATTATTAATCGCACGAAAAAATCAATAGTTGATAATGTTGTTCATGAATCTATAATAAACATTTTTTTTTTATTATATTAACCTGGCCGTTATCGAGGAGTAGGCTTCAGAAAGTCACTGTTGTTTGGCACTGCTCGGACGCTTGGTCCGTATCGCGAATAGACTCTTCTTTGTCAAAATTTTCATTGGTTGATCTTTTATCAACACCGCACAATTATTTTCAGATGTTCTTCAAAACCTTACCAACAATGACGGAACTAGAAATAAAAAAATCCAATTATATTTTGAACAAAACAAAATGCTAGCATCCCGCCGCGACCTATCAAGGCCGGACCAGAACCGACAGAAGAATTTACTTACGACCAAGAGTTTGAGGAAGTTAGCAACGAAATGGAAGAAGAAACGAAAGCAACAGAGCAAATGTCAATGGATGACTTTATGCAGTACGTGAGCCACGGTGTTCAAGAACCAGGTACTAATGTAGTTTACATACAGAACGGGAAAGTCGTGCAGAGCTTCAACAGCGATCTTGTGACGCGGGAAAGTAATTTGTATTTGGAATTCGAGGCTTTAGTTGATGGGCAGATCATTGTCAAACCTTGTAGTGATGAGAGACTTAGTCATTTGACTGTTGGGAATAGTCTTTAATTCATAAAACTGCTATCGTCTTGTGTCTCTAATTGACGGTATTTGAAAGCTTAAGGTACAGTACAATTCACGAATGATGGCGGCCGTGAAGTTAGCCTTTGCGAACGTTCGCGCATACTACACTCTTCTCGCACACGCACGTCGCCACTTGGTTCCTAAAACACGTTACTGCGCAGCCTTCTGCGCAAACTTCATGGCCGCCATCATTCGTGAATTGTACTGTAGGCGCCAAATAAACGTAGAATAACGGTTATTGGCCCTCCTCCATTTATTGACATTCTTGATTTCAAAAACGGAAATAAAGACAAAGTTGTCTGGAAATTACATGTATCGTGATCCTTTACATGATCTTTTTTTTTTTTTTTTTTTTATTGTTGATAGGTTCGCGCTTGACCGCTATCTCACCTGATGGAAAGCGACGATGCGGTCGACGATGGAACGCGCTTACCTAAAAGAAACCTATTCACTCTCGACTTAAAGATTCCCGGGTTGTAGCTATCAGGAAACACAGACTCCGGCAAGGAATTCCACTCCCTAGCCGCACGCACAATGAATGTGTTCCCAAAACGTTTTGTGTCTAGTAATGAAAAGCAGTTCATTGTTTGTTTTCGGGTACCTACGCAGAGATATTAGGAAAAGATCAATGTACTTTATTCCACGGTTATCTGTCGACGTCTATAGTATTTTGTCTCAAGATATGCTAATAATGGTCAACAGCGTAAAAATCTGAATCTTCTGATGACATTGTAAAATGAACTTTAATTAAAGTAGCATAAAGTGCATGTTGATATTATTTTTCGCGGCCAGCAAACGGATCATTCCTCTTGCAGAATAATGATCTTTATAATAAACGTCATTAAGAGCAAGTTGTATAGCTATTCGCGACCATCAAACGGGTATTTTACCTTTGCTGTTTTCTATTTTTTGAAATTATGTAAGTGGGTATTGAAATTGTGTATTTTGTATGTCAAAGGGGCTGTCCAGATACTTAAGTATTGATAAAGGATATGTAATTTTATTTTATTGAAATAGCCTACATAAACAAAGCCTTTTGTAATTGTATAAAGGTGAGCTTACACGGGCACGTGAAATTGTGCATTCTCAATATAATCTTCACATTACCGTGATTTGTTTGGTGTTGCTGAAATACCATTATATCCAGGAATTGCGCAGTATATTTTTTTTTAAATATCAATTTGTGTGCGACTGTGAACCCACCTGATGGTAAGCAGTGATGCAATCGTTGATGGTGAGGCACACTAGTTTATTAAGAGCCTATTCACTTTAGCGTTGAAGACACTTAATTACTATCGGGCGGGAAGACCGCAGCAGACAAATTGTTCCAATCCTAGAATGGTGTTGCCGAAACGCCATTAGTCTGGAATTGCGCATTCATTGCCTTTGTAAGCGTATCTTACTGTAGGATATGGATTATTTATAATCCTTAAAGTGATTTTGTTAATATACAATCGGACAGGACAGGTGTGATTGTAATTTATTGTTATATAAAAATAAAACTGCCAAAGTATTTTTAATACGAAAATGTGTTTTATTACGCACTTATTATTTCAACCAAATATGTTTACTCATCTATAGCATAATGCGTACACAATCGTAAGAAGACACCACGAATTTTTTTGTTATAATGCATCATTACATACTAAGAAAATACAAAAATATTAAGCGGTTTCTTGGTAAACAACTACTCGGGATACCTTAAAAATATGCGAAATGTACACATACATGAAATGCACCATTTTATAATACGCCGATCATTCATCTTGGTCATAAGTTAGCACTCCAAGACCTTGGTTTTTGGGCTTCTAAAACATGTTTCTAATATCGATAATAAAGGACGAATTGAGAACGTCCTTACGCTTGAATTCGTTTACAAAAAATCATCAAATAAATGTTTTGTGATCATGGTGTAAATTTTGGTACAGGTAAAGGAACAGACGAAGGCAATACTGTCCTACCTTTTAATCGCTTATGTCGGATGGATTCGACAAACACTCGCGTTAATTCCGCTAGAGCCGCACATTCACAACTAAATACTCCATCTCGTCAGCTCTTCTATCAACGTCAGCTAAACGAAATGGAAGTACCCAGTCGCAAACACACCCCTGGCAAATAGGATACAAAAATGATAGGGCTTTACTATAAACTTCGGTGAAATATCGATATTAAAAATTCGTGATGACACCTCTATTGATATGAATTACTTAACATTTCGACATGCATTTATGTTTTCAAATATATATATTTTTTTAATTGATATAAACTAGTGCTTAACCGCGACCCCACTTGATGGCAAGCAGTGATGCAATCTTTGATAGTGACGCGCACTAGTTTATGAGCCTATAGTCACTCTTGCCTTGATATTACAAACATGTTTTGGAAGCTACAAAAACTATACGGTAAAGTGTACGGGTGCATTGTATAGAGCTAGAAAGCGCTTTTCTCTATTCTCGACATTACAATCACTTCGACCAACAACCACAAAAACTAACATCAACTCTTTTATCTTCACTCCACAATACTGATCATAGTTTTATCTTAACAATGGTCCAAAAATATCTAATAGCATTCCTAAACGATCAAGTAGAAAAATACTTTTAATTATGCCTCACAGAAATCTAGCTTCTTTGTTAATTTTTCCCTCACTATCATCAAGATATAATTTCTCTTTTATTTATATATTTATTTTCTTCTGTGTCATGTCGAATTGCGTCAAAGAATACGTTGTGGGTCTAAGAGTGTTAACCCTTTATCTACACCTACTACTGTGACAATCTCGATAAGTTTCGATTATCGTGTTGCATAATGTTCAGGATGAAAATATTACATCACTCTGTATAAAACTAAAAATTTATCGATATCGATAGATAGGGCGGGGACTTAAAGCATTTTTTTTACAGATACGCTCCATCTATCGATATTCGATCGAAATTCTATTCTAGGGCTTGCCTACTAGAATACTGTTCCAATCTTTCGAGTTTCACAGAATGGCGTCAATTGATAGCGTTTCAGTCGTAACCACAGAACAGATGAGAGGCTAGAATGGCCTTGAGGGCGGGGCAGGCGTGCCACAAAGTAGGGCAATGCTCATAGTTCAACTACCAATAGCAAACTTGCGATCTAAGTGTGCGTGGTCTGTTAGTTGCGTAATGCGCGTTCGTATTGGATTATTGCCTGTAGTGGAGTTAAAGGGTGTGAGACAAGCGGCGACACTCGTTGTAGTACAAATCGGAAAGTATTTCCTTTTTAACCTCTTTCATCTTTTCTGTGGTCGTAACATTACGTTAGTATTATAGTAGTGATCACTTAGCATTCCACAATATCTTGAACATTTTATAACAATACGTCGATTTAAGAAATGCCACTGTCTTGATTTACCGTAATTTTAACACCGATGTGCCCATATTCAAGCCGATAGAAATGAAATAAGGCAAATATACAACATGAGATTTCTAGCGTGTTGCACACTTCAGATAAATTCGTATACTCGTGAAATGAGCGCTAAAACAATTCCCAGCTAACCTATCGTGGTGGGGCGTCAAAATCTAAAGTATGAAAATGTCACAGACGCTATGGGCAAACACTAGCGGACTGCGAGCGTACTCAAAGTGGAGCGCGTGCGACGAACACGCCGCGCTAGCGTAGCGAATTTGTTGCGGACAGATCCGGCAACAAGATGCGGATCTTCGAAGTAACAAAACCAACGGCAGTGTCTTCTCGTCGGAATCCATTTTGTTATCGAGTGTATTTTACGTCGTTAACTTGCTACAAACACGAGTTGAAAACGTTGCGAATTTCCAAGCGTCCGCGACGTCTTCGCTCGCAACCGCTCGCAAACGGCTAGTGTGATAACGCCCTATGAATCAAATATTCTTTCACATAACACAGAGCACAGTGTCGAACATGTCTTTATACAAATGGGGTTTATTTTCTATCCGCTAGCACTCAGCCTCAAACATTTTCATTGAACATTGTGCATCAAAATCTTAACATTAACCCTATGATAACAGTTAACACGATTACATTAAACAGACAATATTGTGAACTTGTAATGCATTTATCGTTTGACCTTATTTTTAATTTGAATGTGTTTCTCGAAAAGACGTGCCTTTCGGTAGTTTTTAGGATATAGGATCTTATGTAGTTGTCAGAAAGTCTACTTTTCTTTAATAAGTACCTACTAACAGCTTTCGAATGTGTTTTTTTTGTTTGTCTCTATTAATTTATGAACACAAATAGTTTATAGTCAATACTATCATTGCTACGAGCATCTTCTAATGAAAATGATGGCTCTGCGCAAAGATCTATTGTTTTTTTTTTTCTCTCTAAACCATGATTAGCGATATCGCTTCCCATAAACTCAAAACTACCGACAAATACGTCTTTCGATGAACATAAAATGATATTAGAATGTGTCTTTCGTTCGGTGATCCGACATTTTGTGTAGCCAACTATGGTTTTTTTTTGTTTTTGTAAAAATAAGTGTGTAATATTAAAACTCCGCCTGACAAACGTTATGATACTTCATTTCACTGCGATTTCGATGTTATTTTTGCCTTAGGCAATATTACCTATTATAAACTGTTTCATTATTGGTATTTGTGTGCAAATTGCATTTCTAAACGTTGTCGATTTTGCATTATCGAGAAAAAAATATAGGTTTTTTTTCTTATAAATAAGTAACGATTATATTTAGTAAATAGCGCAGCCAAATGTTTCATCAAAACGTTCAGTCAGGCAGAGTTTATGAGGGCAGAGTACACTATTACCGCCTATCGGCTGGGTGATGTTGATAATGACATTATCCACATTGCCTGACTTATTTAATAGAGGACTCTGAATGTTAAGATAGTTCTGGACAAATTTAGTGAAAAATATTGCCTTTATCTAATAAAACTCCATGATTTTGTACACAATACATAATAAGTCGTAATCGTTTTTGAGTATAATGTAAATATAAATATATTTGTTATTATATTATCAAATAATATTGAACCCGTTGGTTGTTTCACGTTAAATGTGTCCAGAAACACATGATTTCGATCAAACGAGCGTTCACTTAGAGTTTGTATTATATTTATGTATATTACATTGTATATACTAGTGGCAGTTATCAACGCTCTTGATATCAACTCGTAGGTTAAAAGCTCACTAAGTTCATACTTCACAAATACTTTATTATACACACATTTATATTTACTGAATAGTTTAAGGCCTAAAAATTGGTAGATAAGGTTATATGGAAGATTGTTATGATCTTTGAGCTACTTAACTTTAGGCGGTATCAAAGAAATTGATAAAATAATCACAATTGCATTTTCTTTCTGAATAAAGCTAAGTCGTGTGAGTTGAATCGCCTAGTGAGCTTCTACACTCTTGCGACGGCAAAGTCATACAATACAATTACAAAAAAGTACTTCCAATTACATCACTATTGAAGTCGGACGTCAAGTTAGTCGATTATATAATTAGTTATCGATTTATTTTCGGGAAATTAATCAGTGCGTATGAGTACGATCGATTGACATAGACATAATCATAGATAATCGAAGCTCATGCAATTTCTTACAATGATAAGTTTATACAATTATAAATGAAGTACCATGTGATTAAGATAAAATATACGGGTACAAGGTATCTAATTGATAATATTAAATGGAAACAATAAATGAATAATAAAACCGTCCGATGGCTAACTCGTTTCGTCATTCGTTCATATAAAAATGAGCTCAGATTTCGTTTCCGACTACCAACGAAAAAGTCAAAGAAAAAATAAAAGTAATTTTGAAAAAACTAAATTGTTGTAAAATATCCAAATATACACGAGGAATAGTCGAAAATGACAATTACTAACTAAACATCACTAAATCAGGCGCAAAGTAAAATAAAATGGAAATCATGTTCCCACAACACATTCAAGTTTCGACTAGTTTCCTCACAAATAATAAAATAAAACAAAATAAAAAGCGAATTGTACAGCTGAAATCATTAGGAACATACAACTGACATTATCTGAGCAACTTCTTGAAAGAATACGTTCAAGAAATTCAAAAATTTCTATTACTAACATACTTATCACAGGTTAAAAGGGACAAGAGAAAGTATTAGTGTTCTCTCAATACAGTACATACGTAGCTACATAATATAAAAACTAAGACAACTTACGATGTACTAACGAGCGCGTCGACGCACGACGCGGCCTGAATGAAATCGTTTTAAAAATTAATAATAAATTCTAAGCCCATTGCCCCTTACGTGGGGCGGTTGAGATCGATTACTTACATTTATAACAATATAACATTACGTTGACTGGCGGTGCCAAAGCGCTGAAGCCGATTAAAAGTAAAAGAGCACATAAGGCGATATCCTCACTGTGTTCGCTCGGACTAGTAGACAGTCGGACGCGCCGCGCACTCCGGTCAGCTCCGATCTCCCAATAATAGTTAGTTGTGATCATAAAAATAATATGCAATCGAAGCTAACCGATGTACACAGCAACATTGATCTGTACAGCTATTCAAGCTTTAAAGACTGTCCCTCCACGCCAAAGGATTTTATATCTAGTTGGTATCGCTTTAAAGGTAATTTTGGCGTGCGGTGAGCCCGAGCTGATGTTCCCGATCCTTCCTTGGAGTAAGGCGAGCGTTACCGTCAACTCGCCTGACACGTCATCACGAAGGCTCTATCCGGCGGCGGGAGTTCATCGTTGCTGGCCTATCGAGGCCTTATGGCCGTAAACGAACACTCGTGGTGCATATCAGATGTTTGTGGGTAATTGACGCTTCGGAAAGTCTTTTTTGTAGTCGCGCCGGTTTGTGGGCTTCCATCGCTTGGCCACCAATCGTATCACAACAGCACTGTAGTCACTGAGGCCCAAAGTCCGGCCTGAAACACTCGATGTGAGGCGCGCGGCCTGGGGGACCGCGCGCCTAGTCCCACCCGTTCTCCTTCACCATATGAGCCAGTTCTATTATGAACTTGCCCTCTTTGTATTTCTGACTTGATTCGAACGCGTGCTCCTGAAACAGAAGGGTGATATTGTATTGACAAGATAGTAGCAGACACTAAGGGTTGAAACTGCGTTAAGCGGACGCCTGCGACGGGCACCCGTCGCGTAATAAAGCGCGTGTCGTGTGCTCGGGTTCCCTTCGCGGAAAACGGATTGTTACCTACGCAGTGTCGCTAGTTCAACTGTAACGGTGTGCATGTAGTCGTGTCGATGGAGAACCTAATTATTGTGTAGCAAAAAGGGGGCGCGGGGTCCGGTTCCCCGCGACATATCCCCCCGCAACGGAACACTTTTGTGCGAGACCGCGCGGGCCTTTTGCTTGACGCATTTTCGGCCCTTAATAAACGTGTTTGGAACTTCTGCATGAATCCACGATTTAAATGTCATTGGGACCATTTGGCACGTGTCCTAACCCACCTCTATGGATTTATATGTGAATGCAGTTCAATAAAGATTAAAGGGGGCAGGGGTGAGATCAATTGAAATGTTCTGTGTAAGAGGACGGATTATAGTGAAACTAACGGATGATTTTATGGAAGCAGACATATGAATTCAGAACTGTTGTATAATATATAGATCATGTAATATTTTTAGAAATATTTAATTCTAGTAGGTACCTATGCCTTGTCTATGTGCATCTGCTCTTGTCTTCTGTGCAAGGACTGTAGCAGTTAAAACACGTAGATATTATAACCTATTGTGTGTCCCACTGCTGGGCGATGGCCTTATTTATTTATTTAAACTTCATGTACAGTAGTGGTACATAGGCGGACTTAATGCAACAAGGCATTCTCTACCAGTCAACCTTTGGGTTAAAAAGACAACACTGGTAGGTTTGCACAATAAACAATAACAGATACTTCTCCTTCTCTTTCTCCTTTCAAACTTCTCTGTCTAGGGCGATCTCTGGTCAAGTTTGCCCCGCGAACATGATCAGATCGTCACACCACCTTCGCCGCGGTAGATCTCGACGGTGTCGACCTCCTTCTGGCGTCAAGTGAGTGACAATCCTCGCCTCGTCCGGGTACATTCGTGCGACGTGACCATCCTCCCATAAATTGAATACTTCCCGAAAATATTACATGTTCAGGGTCAATAACCTAGATGTTAATGTAGTATTGTCTATGTCTTGCATTATTTTCAGACTGGTCTTAAAATAGGCTATGATGCTTGTTTTTCAGAAACATTCGAAGAAATGTCTTGTCAGATGATAGAACGTCCACGTGCGCGTTTATGATTTCGAAAATCTTATCAATATCGGATGATCAAATGACGTTTATCTAAACTAAGATTTGCGTCTGAGGATGATAAAACATCCACAATGTACAAGCATTATTAGGAGGTTACCACAGTTGCCATTACGAATCTTGAGCGGTTGCGCAGTAGTCAAATATTCGGTCTCTTTAGTGGTGCGAAGTGAGAGCGGGGGCGGGGAGTGTCAGTGATTGACTCGCCGCGCCATCGCGTCATAGACGTCACTCCTCATTCGTTCTCTGTGTTGCTGCATGTATCTAACAACGAAGACGATTGGCTTGCCAATGTATGGAATGCGCAAAGCGATCCCCACTCTAACGCCGAGCGCTCAAGATCAGTTGTGTCTACTGTACAGTTTTATGCCAATTAGATATTAATTTGTTCTAATTAATTAATATTATAAATTAACTAAATACACACGTAATAGATATCAGTGTGGTCTTTGATAGCCTGAAGTCTTGCCATGACGTGTTAAATTGCCAAGCGTGCGAGCAAGAAAGCAGTTCAGCAGTGGTGACCGCGTAGTAACGGTCCCGGCTTACGAGTACGAGCGGCATAACCCTGCGAGGCGCGTTATTTTGCGTAATTTATTACATCACCACTGCTCTCAAAACGGTGAAGAAAAACGTCGTGAGGAAACCGGCATGTTCTAGAACCAAAAATCCGAAGACGTGACATTCACCAACCCGCACTGAGCCCGCGTGGTGGATTACGGCCCCATTTCTTCTCCTAGAGAGGAGGCCTGAGTCCTAGCCGTGGAAAAAGATTAAAAGGCTGATTATGATATGCTTTTTGCTAACTAAATAGGTACTAATATGTTTTCGTTATCAGTGTGGTGTTTGATAGCCGTGAGAGACGTGTTAAAAATGTCAGGCGTGCGAGCAAGAAAGAGGGATGGAGCTAAGTATACACCCTATATAGGTAGCTCCATCTATTTTACAGTTCAGTTTAGGTCATCAAATGGATAGCGTTAAGAGCTCGTGGTAGGGTCTTTCATCTTAGTTACAAAATGACATAATATATTCCACCACTATCACACAACGCCGTCAAGCCTCAAGCTAAGCAAAGCTTGTGTTATGAGTACTAGACAACTGATAAACATACTTAGATATTTCTAAGTATCAACATATATATTATAGATAAATTACACCCAGACACAAAACAAATGATCATGCTCATCACACAAACATTTGTCCTGGGTGGGAATCGAACCCACGACCTCCGGCATAGTCAGTCAACTACTAGACCAACAGGCCAGTCAAGATTAAATCGCGATAAAGATCGCGTAAGTTCAAATCGCTCTTTAGATTTTCGTCGTCTATTTTGGGATTATAATTAGGGTCGAACAGAAAAAGAATTACTTTCAAACGAGAGCCTTGTTACTCGAAGATAAGTTCCAGTGTTCTAAAATTGCTTATTTTTAGTTTAGATTAGGTAACAGTTGGGCGAATAAGCAAATTGGTATTAGATTTAATTTTTAAATGATGTCATTTAAAAATTAAATCTAATATCAATTTACCGTATGACGTTTGCTTGTAAATGTCTTCAGTTAATGCAGCATAGACCTGATTATAAACTGTAACATTTGGTAAATGATATTTATTTTGCAAATAAGTTTTAAAAAAACATTTCTACACGTTAATTTTTTTCAGTCACTTTAAACTAGATGAGGCCGGTGTTTCTTAGCTGACTACCCTGGAAAGAAACACCGAAACAAAGTCAGTCAAAGTCTCTTTTAAAGTCCATACAGTAACCATGTAATGGTCAAAAATATGAGAACCGTGGTAGCAACCTATCAGAATTAGTTCGCACTATGGCTGTTCGGTAACCGTTCTGACCAAGCCCGAGTCGTCGACGGGGCGTAGTGTCTCACGCGCGCCTCAAAGAGATGTCAGTAAAACCGTAAGGGTCTAGTAGGGCCGATGATAGGACCTAGAGATGAGTTCTAAAAATGTTATTAACCGTGATCTTTTTTTTCAGGAGGTAAAATCATCATGCTTCGCTGTTGGGCGGGAGCCCAACCCACTCCTGTTCCTTCGTTTCCTTTCGTACCGAGGCCGAATCTTCCTTTCAGAAACAAATCCTTGGCCCCAAGTAGGCTTCGACCCTGCTGGGCCCCTACGGTTTGCTGACAATACTGGGCCGCTACGGTTTGCTGTCAAAACTACTGGTCTTAAGAACGCAAAGGGCAAGTAACATAGGTGTGGTTTTTCACCTCAGAAAAAAAAATCGCCAGAATATTTAAACAAGAAAGAAGGAAGTGCCAGTTGTTTTTTTATGCCCTTTGTAGATGATCTAATAAAATGGAGCACTCCGGAGGACGGAAGCAAAAGGTCTAAAGAGAAATGTAGAGACGCAAATTTGTAGCTGTCTTGTCTTTATTGGGAACTAGTTGACCTGATAGACGTCTATTCTATTTTATAATTTACTAGCACCTTGTCCCCGAGTTCGCTCGCGAGAATATTTTCATAAAACTTTTAACACCCCCTTTTTTAAGGGTGTATCATCCAATGACACCCATACGCACAAAGCGTTTTGGGAACGCATTTATTGCGCGTACAGTCAAGGAGTGGAATTAACTGCCGGAGTCTGTGTTTCCTGATAGCTACAACTTAGAGGTCTTTAAGTCAACGAGTGAATAGGTTACTTCTAGGCAAGCGTGCTTCATCGTCGACCATATCATCGTTTACCATTAGGTGAGATGGTGATCAAACGCGAGCCTATTAATAATATAAAAATTTTTTTTTGATAAATATAGTTGAACCTGACTGACATATTGACAAAAGCTAAGTTAACGCTAACCCTAATATATAGGTATTAGTCCAGTCAAATTAGAACAAAATATAGGGGTAAGGTTACAATAATTCGCTCCCAGCTAAAAATTGGTAGGATTGTTCAAAACACCATCATAAATGGAATTTAAAAAGTCTTCATCGATCCGACACTTGGAAAAACGGTCAACCTTGTGACACCGCAGTGTCTTCCGGTACGTGGGCGCCACTCCAGAACTTTTCGTTTCCATCAACCATCTGTTCTGCGAGCAATCTGCCCTGCCCACTTTCACGTACATATCACAAAAGATCGTACAACGAAGAAGTACAAAGTTTTAATTTTAAAAAAACTTAAATTCTCTAAATATTTTTTTTTTTTATTAAACCCTTTATATTTTACAGAAAAATTGTCATCAATCTCGATTAAATGTGCAAGGCTTCTTCTATTGATGTATAGTAGAGGATACGGTTAAGAACGACCTTCACCGGTTTGTTTAATGGATGAAACGTATTTTATGATAAGTTTAGTACCTATATTAAATAATATAACGCACGTGGGTTGCCTGAGAAATTCCTGGCCAAACAATTTTGTTTTTTTTGTAAAATGCACCGGTGTGTTTAACGAATAAATTTAATACTAACCGAAAGAGTGAAGCCTCTAGAACATAAAAATGTTGGGTTGCCTATTTGTTTCGTGGCATAACTATGGATTGCCAGGTATAAACAGGTATGTATAAACAGGTGTGTTTATTTTGATATACAACAAATTCTATATTAATTTAACGCTGTTTCATTACGAATACGGTGTTATAGTGTTGTCTGCAAAAAAAATCTGGTATGAATAACGGTTGTGCATTTTTCTAAATAAAAAGTAAATTTTCAATTTTAAATTAATAATAGTCTGGCCAGGAATTTCTTAGGCAACCCACCCGCGTTATATTATTTAATACACTAAATTTATCATAAAATACGTTTCATCCATTAAACAGACCGGTGAAGGTCGTTCTTAATCGGATCTCAGACTAGTACTTTTTTATATTTTTAATATTTGAGTACAATACGGAGGGCCAAAGTTCACGAAAAATAGCAGATTTTCAGAGGTTTTCACTTGATTAGTTTTACATAAATTTATGTATAGCTGTGTATCCAAAATATCTAGAGAAAGATGTGTAATAACTAGTGTGATAATAATCCGGTTAATATAATTTGGTTAATAATCGATTAAAACTCAGTTAGTAGCCATTAATAGCAATCATGGATGATAACCCCTGCTGTTAATGTTATTTTAGTGATTGAAAATTTCCCTTCATGGTTTTCAGGCTTAGGACTGTCAGATTAGACTTTATTTTCATCATCTTTCTTTGTAGTAAATAAATGTGCAATTTAAAACTAATCTGGCCCATTTAAAAATATTATTTATTTATTTTATGCACACAAACCAACAACACACGAAAAAGGAACACACGAAAAAGGACTTCTTCACCGAAACATATCAGTCGACGTACTGATTCCGGATTCGGTCGGCGTCGCTGTAGTACAGTTCATGCATCTCTTTTTGGCACGAATAGTATTAGCGCCAGAAAGAAATAGCACGAGAAACGGGGGTGCGGGGATGCATGTTACCTACTAACTAACCGCTCGGGTATTTTCCATTGTTTATAATTTACCTACGTCGTATTCACAGAAAAGAGCTAATAAGTAACTTACTTATTGTACCTTACATTTTTACGTATCGGTTAAAATTTATTTTTAGGTATACCTACATACACTTACATATTTAGCTCGCTTTGTTAAATCAAGTAATTAATTAGGTAAGTAGATGGTTAAATCACAAAGCGATGTGTCAATAGTAATTATTTATAAGGTTTTTATAGTATTGGATCTCTAAATTAACAAAACTGAATTTCCCAAAAAATGTGTATTTATTTTATTATTAACACTTTTTCACATACAAAAAGTGAAAATAAATAAAAAGAATTAGGTACAATACATTGAATCACACTGCGTACACGCACCCAATTTATGTTCACACCCACAGATTTTACACTAAACAAAAGTTTTTATTTTTTTAACAATACATTAATAGCAGGGTTATCATCCATTGCTAGGCAATTAATGGACACTTATGGATTATTATCGACAATAACTCAAAGCATCCGGCTATTTACCCAACACTAGTAAAAACATCATTATGACGTAAGAACGGTTGCATGAAAATGTACTTCGAAAAGGACGCTCATAAGTCTTCTGACGAGGCCCATTAAGGCTTAAAATCATCCAACCTAGTGTTATACGTACTGTGGTATTACTCTGTTTTCATGAAGTTGGAAACGTTGAAGTAAAAATGTAACATACGTATGTCGGTATGTTATTTTTCATAACTTTCGTATGAGGGGCACGATCTTATGCAACGGTATTTGAGGATCGTTTTCACGGAATATTGGATGTGTAAGACGAACTGAGGTAGCATGTGGGCAGAAACTTTTTGGTTTTCAGATTTTTGATCGGTTTGGGTATGTACTTCTAAAGTTATCGTAAGTAAGTAAAACATAGAAAGATTTAAGAGCTATTTTGATCTTGGAAATAGATTTTCTAATAGTACTTTAAGCGGAACAAAGTGTCAAGTCCCGCAAACCTCCGTTGAAAAGGGAGGATCCTCCGACCAGACGAGTTTTTTTTTAAGGAGGGATAGCATTCAATGACTTTCCCGCTCTGGGTGGAGCGTGAGGGTGTGTCAGACTTTTACTGACTAAAACCACCCCTGTGTTCAGTTGCTCTTTGCGTTCTAGGACTACGGGTTTCCTTTTCAGAAAATTCCCCCGGTCCTGGCGTGCATCGGCCCTGGTGGGCTCCTACGGTTTGAGATCTGTTGAGGAACGCGTGGATCGCTACGCGCTGTTGACGACTGGGCTCGGTCCAGTCGATCAGCAGCTAGTCGGGCGGTGAGCTACCCATCGCTCGACGTCCTCAAGCTCGCGTCAACCGTGGCTGGTAGTCCGACCAGACGGTTGTTATGTCTGGTTTGGGCAACTGCTCAGTAGGTGATTTCGGACTAGTGAATATGTTCAAATCGTGCAGAAAACTCTAATTGCAGGACGTAGTTTAGTTCCTATGTGACGTCATACATGTCCCTACAGTACCTGTAGTAGTTAACAGGAAAGAATTCAAGAAGTAAGTAGTATGAACGTGTAAAGCCGATTTGGAGTCGTGCAACATTAGAACAGAACGCGAAGATTGGGTACCTTTTTACATGGATAATCGTCAAATGACTTCTTCCTCTTTGGGTGGAGCGAGAGGGAGTGTTAGAGTTTTACTAGTTAAAACCCAGTGTTCCTTCAGTTGCAGTTCAATGGCCACGGTACTCCTTCGAACAATCCGCCAACCTTGGCAGGCATCGGCCCTAACTGACCCCGTCAATTTTCGCTCTTTGAGACACACATGGAAAACAACGCGCCTTACTCAGGCTTGTTCTTTATCGGACGGCGAGCTACCTATTGCTCGCCTTCCGCAAGCTTGGACCTACGGTGGCCGGGAATCGCAATGAGACTCCAGACGCTCAGGACTTCTCTGGCGAGGGCCGGGGCGTGATGCTTGTCTCCACCTTATGGAAGAATAGGCACTTAAAATGTGCAAGAAAACGTACGATTCTCTCTTCAAATTGATCTCATAATAGAAAAATAATTCCTTATGTTTATGGCTGAGTATGGTTTCCGCACTTAGTCCTATGCAGACCATTGTACGTGGGCCATGGCAGCCATAACCTTAGGTGGGCTTATTCTAACCAGCCCACCTCTCTCCAAAAACAGATTAGGCCTCTCAGGATTTTAGGGCGTCAGTGAGGGAGTTCGGGGAGTCTATGGTTCTTGTGCGTATAACAGTGACACCCATGCAGTCAAGGAGTACATGCGCAACCGCCTCCTCCTCCTCCAAGCATGCTAAATAATTCCTTAAGAGTTCCTTTAATTTTTTTCTTGGTCGACAAGAAAGAGTGACGTAGACACTTACATATTTCCATCCGAGCATGGTCTTGCAACACTCGCAGTAGATGTCGGCGACCGCGTGCAGCCCTGTCAGTAGCACGCGCTCCTCCGCCGGACCGCAACCCACGTTTACACTGGAAAAAATCAGAAAAAACCTTTTATAAATACGAACTTCAAAAAAAAAAACCTCGTCGCGGAAGAATATCGACCTCATTTGAAAAAAGTATATCTATAATGCATTCCAAATAAGATTAGAATCTATTGCTATGTTGTGACGTGACGTCATACTGTCAAATCGAAGAAGTATTAGGCTAAGCAAAGCAAGAAAATTTTAAAACTTAATTTATTTACGAACTGTCAACGAAAAAAGTTTAATCAGAATCCAGTTCTTCAATTTTGCTCATCTCTGAGTTCTTCAATTTTGCCCAATTTCTTGCGATTTGACAGTACGTTGTGACGTCACAACAACTTATTTGGAACGCATTTATACAGTCATAGACGAAAGCAGTTCTTTTTTCAAAATGTCAATCGAATTCGTTTTGTATCTGTGCATTTGTATAAAAATATTCGCGCCATTTTTCCATTTTCGCGTTACTGTTTGCTTTAGCTTTCGATTTGTTTGTAAAAGCTAAACATTTGGCAGCAACGAATTTGCTTTTAAAATATCAAGTGTATTCTAAAAGCCTAAAATGTTCAGACAGCAGAAAGGTACAGTTATTTACAAACACTATCCGTCTATCTCAAGGATTACAAGATAAATATTTGTGAAAGACGTATAATCGAACTCTGTTGACCGTGACATTTATGAAGCACATGCTAAGTCACATTGGCAGAGAAAAAAAAAAATGGCAATACCGTTGAAAGTGACTGTATTGATTGTTTCAACGGAAAAATAGCTGAGGTTGTAGCAACGCACTCTATTGCACACAGCGAAGGACGCGCATCAAATTACAATTATTTGGCATTACAACCGTCAAGTGCGAATATAGTCTTGATAACGGCGTTTGTTTGCGAGATTATTTTAAAAGCCATGGTATATGGTAAGCTAGCACTTGAGAGGTAAATAATGCTAATACAGGTGTTGAAATCCTAGTAGCGTGCAGGTCGCTTACATGAAATATGCATGACTAAACCAGAATATATAAAGTGACGTTGATATTATTATACTCACACTGAATTGAAAAGGTACGCGCGCCCCTGGCTGCCTTGAAACGACTGTAAAACAGAAACATATTTCGTTAATGTAAAATCGTATTAAAATTAAGGCTAGCAATGCAGCTGGGGAGAAGAAGAAATATGTTCTTATTGTAATAGCGTAATTGGAAAATGGTTTCAGCATGAATAAGAAACAGTAACAGCTTTTGAATGGAGGACTGTAGAAGCAACAGGCGATTGTTTTAATTGAAAAGTTATAGAATAAAGCGAGCATTTTCTAGAAGAGACAGTTATACTAAAGTTGTTATTGTTGTATTGTGTTCACTGAAGGACTGGGTAGGTCAGGAGGTAAAGGTAGATTGTAAAATGAACGTGATTATGAGAGAGGGACATGGTATTTAAAGGTTGTCATAAAAGTAGGGATGAGTGAAATGCGCGGGCATAGTGTGTTGACCTAATTAATAATAATTACACCGAGTAGGCCACAAAGCACTTCACAAAAATGAAGATTAATTGCCGCTGTTGATATTAATTTGAACAAAGAGTTCACGAGCTATTTCTGTTGGTGTCAATAACAGATTCGGGCAATGAATGCGCGAATTTGAATATTAGCCTCGTACATGAATCACAATGACTCAGAGAATGTTTGTGAGGATTGAAACGAAAACGGAAATTATTTGAATGTTAACGGAAAATACGAGAAAAGTACCCAATCATAGAACATTAAGAAAACTTGAAGGAATGCTCAAAAAATTTCCGAATTTAAAACAAACTGAAAGCCATTTTTAAAATGAAAGGGTTTTCACTACGTGTAAATGTCAAGGTAAAGAAGTCAGATAGGTACCTACCTATCAATACATTATAAGTAATCAATAGAGGGAGAAAGGGGCCAAAGAAAAGATGGATGGATTGTGTGAGGTGTTATATGAAAGAAAAGGGGTTTAGTGATAGGATGATGGGTGACTGGATAGAATGGAAGAAAAAAATATGTTGCGCCGACCCCAAATAACACGAGACAAGGTAGGAAGATGATGATGAAAGTCAAATAGCTCATCTCTTAAAAAGAACAAAGAAATTGGTATATTGGCTTGAATAGAATAGAATAGAATAGACTTTATTGTACACCAAAAAGTAATACAGCTTATACAAAACTTCAATTTGTGGGTACAATTATGGCGGTCTTATCGCTGAAAGCGATGTCTTCCAGACAACCTTAGGATGGATAAGAGCTTAAAATAATACACGGGGTAGTCTGTGACTTGAATAGTTTTTAGTCATTTACAGCAGAAGACATGCTATAGAAGGCGCTAGGTAACCGTGGAATAAAGTACATTGACCTTTTCCTAATATCTCAGCCTAAGTAACCCGAAAAAGAAACAAGGAATTGCTTTTCATTAATAGATCATGTAAAGATCACGATACGTGTCGATTCAAGACAGTTTTATGTCTTTATTTCCGTTTTTGAAATTAAGAATGTCGAATGTAGGAGGTCAATGACCGTTATCCACGATTATCTAGCACCTACTTTAGATGAAGATTATAGTAAAATTTTACATAAGAGCATTTTCAATAAGAAATTAGGTACCGAGTAAATTGGGGTGACTTTAGCCTTAAGGTATAACTTTGGCACCAGCTTATTATTATATTTTTTATTGATATAAACTAGTGCTTGACTGCGATCCCACCTAATGGTAAGCAGCAGTGATGCTATCGTTGATGCTGAGGCGCACTAGTTCATTAAGAGCCTATCTGGTATCGAACGGGAAGACTACAGAAGGCAAATTGTTCCAGTCCTTTGGATGTACGCGGTATAAACATTAAATATTAACCACAGTAAACAGCTTCTCACGTTCCTATTGGTTAATAAACTTGTGCCAAAGTTATACTCCCAAATTAACCCCACTTTGCGGTACTCGACAGACGGAAACATGCTTGAAAAGGCAAAATTTAAAAAAATATGAAATTTTATAAATAATTGAAGAAAAGGGGAAAACTATTAGAGTCTGTCTAAAAAGTCAAACGACTTGGTGCAATAATCAAGGTTGATTAAGAGATCTTGATAATTGTTTACTAATAGAAGAATCTTATAAAAAGTATCGGATATAAGTATTTTTTAAATGATTAAATATTATACAAAATTCCCAAGTAGTATAACTTTTTAGACAGACTATAATAGAAAAGTGTGAAGATAAAAGTTTATAATACCTTTGATATAAGCTCGTCATGGCTGGCCAAGTGCGCGCGGCAGTGTATACAGCTGTAGGTGCGGTGCGCCGGCGGCAGGTAAGCCTGGAAGGTCTTGACGGGAGTGCGCGCGGCCGTGGCGCCGCCGCCGCCCTCGCCTGCCACCCCGGCTCGGTTAGTCACCCCGTCACGCATGAGTGCCTGCTAGCTACCAACATACACCGCCGTCAGCTACTGGCCAAGGCGGGCGCCCTAAGTGCACTATGAATGGCTACCATGGAGATTAGACGGCTCTTTCTGGTTTAGTATTCGAGGTAGCTTTCAGATTATAGAGAGAGATTATTAGAGAGATTTATACTTGATGGATTATATTAGAGAGATTTATACTTGATGGATTTTTTTCAGATTATTAGAGAGATTTATACTTGATGGATTATATTAGGTAGGAGGTGACGTTCAATACTTTACAGAAATGTTATGGATGATAGACGTCTAAGTATCAAAACATTTACCAGGTTAAATCTCTACTTTGAAGAACGAAAGAATAAAGAGAACTTCTCTGAATAGAAGCAAGAAAGGGTTAACAGTCTTTGAAATGAAACTCCAGCTCCAGATTGTCTTTTACCGAAATAGTGGAATACAACAGGAAGTCTTGGACCAAATTTGAGCAAAGTAGATAATTTCCTAACATTGTAAGAGATCATTGATTTTGTGAAGGTAAAATATTACAAATTGTATGCGCAGAGTGTAACTTTTGCCACCACTCAAGACTTGGAACGAGTCCAAAAATATGACCATCGTTTTGCAAAAGAAAATGCAATTTTCTGAAGGCTTTACTCTCATCTAGGTGCAGCTTAGCCATTCTATTTGGATAAAGATGCTGTTTCACAAAGAGCTTGCATAATAGAGAAACCTTCATTATAATAATAATATTCCATTACGGGTAGTACTAGAAGAATGAGTTGACTTAAGTTTACCAAGAATAGTCTTACTTCAGTTTTGTTCGAATATCGAAGTTTCCTTAGTCACATTATAACCTGAGCTCACTGAGTAGTTAGCTCGGAATCAGATTAGTATTCTGACCACAACAAAGAGAGTGCTCTAAACCGAACCAGAATTCATTAACAATTAGAAATCCAGTATCCTAATTGCGTAACTCATAGCTTTAATTCGGACAAAATCGTAACAACATTTGGATGTAAGAATATTTCAAAAATTCTTCTTGAACGCGTTGGATATGATTTTCAAATTGAGAACTACACATTTCGAAGTCTAGTAACTGGGTTGCTGGTTTTTTAGCCTAATCGAAGTGTTTTTTTTTTGTTTTTAAATGAGATATAAGTGCTTGACTGCAATCCCATCTGATGGTAAGCAGTGATGTAATAGTTGATGGTGAAGCGCACTAGCTTATTAAGAGTCTATTTACTCTAGCTTTGAAGATACCTAAAATTATTACCAGCGAGGTAAACCTAAAGTCACTCAAACTTCTACAATCAACAACAGATGTCCAAAAGGCCTCTCTATCTCAATCGCAACCATAGGAGTATAGTGCACGTGGGGCGTAAAGTAACAGCACTCATGGGACAGTTATTACATTGAATTCTAGTTAGATCCAATCATATGTCTATGGGTATCCATTAGATTTACAGTGGTCAAACAATAAATGGTCATCTCTTAGATATCCTCAATAAAAAAAAAAATCGTCAAGAAAGATATCGCTGATTTCGAAAAAAAATCATTGGACCTTCGGGACCTTCCACACAAATTTTGATCAGCTGATGATAAAGTTCGAATAGTCCATTTTTCCAATGGGGTTTACTATTACTTCCTTGAAAAAAGTTGTTTATTTCCATGGGCAGAAGCTTTATGTAAAAGATGACCATCCATTTCCGTTTATGTAGGTATGAATAAAATTTCTTAACCACATTCTCTACTATACATAGTAGAATGGACTGAGCAATATCATAAAATTGATCGTTCTGTAGAAAGCGACTAATACCTCTTTTCCGTTGGTCTTAGTGATGGAAGTGACGATATAAGCTAAGACGTAGTTCAATAAGAATTTTAAACTATTGAAACAAAGTCAAAGCTATTTAGATATTTGCAATAAATGCGGTGCAAGAGATGGTAACGTTTTTTTTTTGTAAAGAAATATTTCGCCATGAATTGGCATGCAAATATTACTATAGAATGCTAAAAGTAAGCAAAACTACAAAATTTTACAAATTTATCACGAAAACAAGCTACACGATCACTTTAGGTATTTCTCATATGCTCATCTGTCATACCTAAATAGGGAATGCTCAGTCCATTCTCATGATTCCAACCATGCGTAACTCTATAGCTATCAACATATGTGTGTATCTCTAATGTTAGGTCAAAAGATAACGTGTGCTATGCCATCAGTCAGCTGCGTCTTAAGTCTATTCATAGGAAGATCAAAGATAAAATGTTGGGTAAACAGTTTTGTATCGAGTTGTTTTGGCTGAGTACCCATTTTTTTACGACACTTTGCCCTGGACTTGACAATACTACTGTATCACCACCATCTTTTTTCTTTTTTTTTCCGACTTTACAAACCAGCCCCCCTAGCCAAGTTACAACCAGTTTGTGTCGAATTCCGTTCTTTAATCGGTAACGCCTCGGTGTCAGCAATTGTAGAAAACGATAAGTTGGTAGCCATGTTGACGCGCCTGAGTCGGCCGCTCGTTCTACAATGTAGCGTTTGTGTAACAAAGGATGTAGCGTTAAACATTGTAGAAACGATTTTGAACGATGTGAACTTGGCTACGAATTGTCTATTCGTTTGTTTTGACCACGCGACTTTACGTTGAGATGACGTCATTCCCATACGTTTCGTCACTTTTCGATAGCGTTAACGATTGCAGAATAACAGCTTGGCTAAGCGTGCAGAGGTCTTATTTTTGGGCCAATTTACACCTGCGATTTTTTTCTTCTTTAGTAGTATTTTTGGGACCACAATTTAGATTTTTTTAGTTACTGTACTTTAATGCATTTTTACTTGTGGTCCCGAAATACTACTCAACAAAAAATTAAATTTATAGTTAGAAGTTGGGACCGCGGTCCCGGTCTAAACTAAGTGCTTCTCGACCCTTATTTTTTGCCACTTGCTTTTCAATTCTGTAACAGGTGGTAATGAGGAAAACAACATTAAAAATTGCTAACGAATTATTTTGCTTGCCTGAAATAGAGTGGTTGGTAATAGTCATAGGCAAAGTCATTAATTAGGTTTTAATTAACAGCTGTCTACATAGTTAATGGAGCTGTGAAGCAAGTCTGGCTTTGATTGTTTCTGGCCATTTTGTTTGTACGTGACTTGTTTGCAATGAACATTCCTTTTGACTATCGAAGTGGAATTTCAGGATTCAGTAATATCTAAATAATTTATTTTTTCTGCTAAACAAAGTCCTTTCAATATTCAAGCAGGTATTTCTATTCCTCTTTCACTATTCCTTTTCTTGCTGGCACAGCACTCCGTCTTCTGTTAGGTTGAACTGTATAACGCTGGTCGAGCCTTGGTTTTTTAAAACCAAGGCCATCATCAACAGGTATCAGACCACTGTCTTGGCAATGTCCAAATGCCAGTCAACTATCGTACAGTCCAGCACATAGTCCCTCATGTTGGTCATGAAGTTTGTCCAGCTCTTTAAATGCGTAAAACACTTTCAAATGCACCGTATTCGGAAGATTCGTTTTCTATCCTAAGATGGAGTTATCAAAGGCCTCAAAGTGATTTTTTGCGCAGCTAACACAGCCAACTTTTTAAAGCTAAGATATCAGGCAAGTATTATTGCTTGGCAGATACAAAAATGAGCATAGTTTTGTATACACCAGGTCAGAGTAGCTTGCTAGAAAAACTAGCCTCGTGTACTAGGGTATTACGCAATTTAGGTGGTGTTCTTGTCAGTCTGGATACACACCTGCCTGGCGCGAGCAGCAAGCGCTCGCCGCCCACATCAGCTGGGAAGACCGCCGGTCACCTGCCGCGCGCGCCCTCGCACCGCGCCGCGCGCACGCACTTTGATCCCGCCACCCTCTGAGGACAAAGACAAAATAAGGTTTAGAACTTGAAGGACGCTTAGGATGCTGACGCGGTTGCTGCAGTACTGTAGCACATCTGGCATTTCGCCGTAGCGTGTATCGATGGCTTTCATGCCACCCTACGTAAAAGAGCCGCATCGCTTCTAAATCGTGTGCGCGGCAGTAGCAACAGCTTTCTTAGCGTTGTGACTGGTCAAGTAGAGTCACCTATATTGCGATGGCTTTCATGCCATCCTACGTAGAAAGGCCGCATCGCTTCTAAATCGTATCCGTAGCAGTAGCAACAGCATTCTTAGCGTTGTGGCCGGTCGAGCAGACTGTTAAATGTTGTGGCATTGTGGCAGATGCATGTCGAGAGGTTGCGCATATTTAATTTTAGCTTACTAACATATCTATTTTTTAGTATAACTACTAAGATCTGTTTTGTATCTGAGATAAATAAATTATTGTATTATTTTCGAACCGACTACACCACATATCTTCAGTATTTGATTATAATTTTAGAATTGGAAGGACTAAAACATTTCTGACCATATAGATCGATACATAATACCTTCGTGGAGAGCCGACTCCAAAAAATTGAATGATAGAAGGCAAAGGAAGCAATAATAAAAGCAAAAATAAGCAAAAGTAATAATTCTAAAATTTGCAGTAATATTAAACGAGGATTATTGGGGCCCTGAGATAGTGAGACGGGATCTAAAATAAATAATAATGTGTAATAATATAACGATAAATGACTTGTATCATTTATAGTTATCGATCATGTTAGCCTAGCCGTTTGATAGAATAGCTGAATTCGGGCGGTTAATTGAACGGCGCCGTTTTGTAAAATGGCTAGGCTGTTAACTAAATGGCGAATTAAGCTAGTTGCTGCAACATAATAAACTATCATAATGATTAAATCAGTTGCAGTATTAAAAATAGCAGCAAGCAAAACAATATTAGTTTGTTTTATTTGATGTTTAAAAACGCAGCAGCATTGGCGCGTTGCCAGTTTTAAAGTGAATTCCATATTTGTAATTGCATTGCTTATAAGTTTTGCTTAATGAAATGCAAATTTAGTTATGGTAACCTCGATTAAAAATACTTTTCATTTAAATATATATCTACGTTTCTGAGTATTTTGAGCCTAATTAAATTCGTCGATCATTGAACTGTCTGCAAGGTAAGCGGTGAGGTAGAATTAATTACAAAAAAACAATGACTCGCTTGAATACTTTAAGAATCTTATTCTATAAGTAGGTAGGTAGTCACTTTAAGCTGATTTGTTTGTGGTTCCGTACTTTAAAAGGGACCCGTGAACAGTAGGCCTAACCTACTTGTTCACAGTTTTTAGTTTTATAAACTTCAGTAGGTAGTGTTAATTTGCCTAATTTTTTGGTTCCAGCCCCCGTCGTGTTTTTTTTTGTTTTTTCCGGGAGGTAAAAATCATCCAAATGAGATCTCTCGCCCTTGGGCGGAGCGGAAGATAGTCTTACTGAAAAAACCCACCCGTTCCTTCTTGCCTTTCATACAGGGCCGAGCCTCCCTTTCGGAAGATCCCTTCGTGTGCGAATGCGACACACTCTTGGCCAATTTTGTTTGAACGCGCTAATCTGTGAAACTCAACTGACGGATTTGGATTTTTTTTTTAATTTTATATTCCAATTTTTAGGTAAACTAAAAGTGATCCTTAGATGCCAAGCAAATCTAAAAAAAAAGAACGCTAAGCGAAACCGAATTAAGTACTAAATGTCTACTTTTTTTTAAATGGGAAAACATCCAATGTTGTCTCCTAGTTTGGGTGGAGCGAGCGGGATTGTCAGACTTTTACTGACTAAAACCACACCTGTATCCTTCATTTGGCC
The DNA here is from genome assembly GCA_910589285.2 of Mythimna ferrago. Classification (NCBI taxonomy): domain Eukaryota; kingdom Metazoa; phylum Arthropoda; class Insecta; order Lepidoptera; family Noctuidae; genus Mythimna; species Mythimna ferrago. Next base: position 22,049,203 of record OU342686.1, on the reverse strand, counting down.
TTTAAGTTCTAAGATTAAGGATTTCTGCCCGCAGCATGTACGTAAACTTGTGAAACCACGGAACACACCTAGTCATGAATAAACACTGATAGTGACTAGAATATCACTCCGCTCGAGTTTCAAGCATCGAAGCGACAAGGCCGCCGCGGTCTGCTCGCCCGTCGATCGTTGACCAACGGGTGAAGAACCCAACTTGTCCATGGAACTCTATGACGGCTGTGAACAGACTTTTTTGTCTATTGGTTTAGTTGTCTATGTCATTTGTGGATCCGACGCCCGACCGTAGACTGTTTCAAATCAGTTAGTTGATTTTTGTTGCTAGGTGGAGATGGCGTTACCTACTGCTTTTAATTGATTGCTCAATGATATTATATATAGGTCAGTTCATAAGATGAGTTACAATGTGGTAATGATTTGGGACAAATAAAACATAACATTTATTACATTCTTTATTGAACATTCCATAAATGTACAGGACAAACATTTATATTTAAAAAATATGTGTACAATTTATATTACGGATATTAGAATTTTAAAAGTAAAATACAAAAAGGAAAATTTGACTTTATATATTACTTTATTAATTTTCAATTATTATCATTGTTCGGCCATACAACACAAACAAAAACCTGTTATAATCTGTCACTTGGACTCCACCGTTATCCGAAATGAAAGGGCCTATTACACTACGCGATAATCACACACGATATTCAGACTCGTCTTATTATTCATTCATAGTAAGACAGTCTGACACTTATTACAACATGCGACACGACGCGACATCGACTAAGACTGTCTGAATATCGAGTGGTGTAATAGGCCCCTAACTGAAACTTTTATGTAAGTTTCAGTTACGGTCACGGATATTTTATAATTTCGGATAGCTTCGTTTTCGGTTAACATTAGTAGGTAGTCAGAGGAAGATTTCCACTGTTTTTGTTTAACCTTTCGTATGCCGTAATTAGAGACACAATTAAAAAGTTATTGTGTCTCGCGTGGATCCACGTTCCGGACACACAAAGGGTTAAACTAAAAAGTATCGATAAATTGTAAAAGTTTATAATTTACTAGCTTTTGCCCGATGCTTCGCCCGCGTACATAAAATAGCCTATGTCACTCAGGAATAAAGCAGTTTTCTATCCGTGTAAAAATTTTAGCATTCGGACTAGAACTTTCAGAGATTAGGTACCTGCTACAAACAAAAAAATAAAAAAAGCAAACTTTACTTCTCTATTATATTAATTATTTATTTATATATTTTTTTTATTAATGTAGATAAAGCAACGCGTGAAAAATGCTAGTTGTTGATATTGCAAACTTGAAATAGGTAATGTTTCAGTTATGCTCCAGTAATCATTTGATCAGATTCTTAACCTTGTTAATATAATATATTAATTTAATCTTAATGAAATTGTCTACCCAGGCGGATACTTAGTGCGAGGTAGCGAAACGGACATGTTTCTAGAAGAAACTGCAGCGGTCTTCCTGTCCGAATATAATTTAGGTGTCTTCAAGACTAGAGATATAGGCTCTTTATAAACTAGTGCGCCTCACCATCAACGATAGCATCATTGCTTACCATCAGGTGGGATCACGGTCAAGCACTAAATGATAATGATAAATGATCTTTATTTTGCAAGTAGGTTTTATAAAAACACTTTTACACGTCAAAAATCACTTTTAATTTTACACGTCACTAGTTTAAATCATTAAAAAAAAAAACTACGATTTGACTTTTACCGCTATCTAGGTACCTACCATAACCTCTTTAGAGAAATTGTTTCCCAATAAAATATGTCACTACACAATTTACTTACAGAGACAACTAAAACATTTTCTTTTATATTTTCCTAAATAGATTTATCTATTTATTTTATACCTATATACCTAAAAGCGGAATAGCACTCACTGATTACTCACGAAATCTCAAACTATCAATTTGACAAGTAGGTTCCTTAAAGGGAAAATCTTCTTAGCGGATGTCTACACATCCGCTAAGAACGGATTTTCCGAAATTCACCCCCTAACCATGAAACGAGGGTCCAAAGTTTGTATGGAGAAACCGACTTTCACGCGCGCGCAGCCGCTGGCAGAAACTAGTATGTGATAAATTTTCTTTAGTAACTAAAAACAAATTTATCGCCACTCTAATATGATTTATTCCAACCATCAACGTTTCAATAGCTTTTATTTAGGATCATTGATTTTGATTGAAACACACTATTTCAAATTTAGAATCTAGGTTTCAATTTGGAGCAATGCACTCGGACTACACAGAGCATGGAACGCAACTAGTGGCATGCTTTAAATATTCGTGGCCATGGAATATTTTGCGCCTAACAAGTTTCGGCTTTTGAATTGGCCAGATTTGGTCTTTTGAAAACCAGAGTCAGGTAACTGGTAGGAACGTCTGGCATTTTGTTGAACTGGAACTATTTGGCGCAACTGTAAGGCATACAGTTATTGTTTTTATTTACTTTTTAAATTTAATTTCTACATGTTTCTACCTACATTGTGTGTGTTTGTGTGCCAAGTAAAACTGGTTTTTTTTTTTGTAACTTTCCTTAATTGTTATGGGCTGTCAATTTCTATGAGTAAATAGTACGCTTGATTTATATAGAATGTTTTACTGACAATATATCTTCTCTGAAACTCTGACAATGGCCGCTGAGACGTTTTAGTACTCTGTGGTCTACTGTGGCCATAGACAACGTTCTCTTCTAGATCAGTGGTCTATTATAAGACAACGTTGTCTATGGCATGTAAGTGCGGTGAAATGTGTAATGAATGGCTGGTTCTAAGAATGGCTGGTATCCACTAATGTGGGCATTCAGTAACGCATTGTTGATCGTATAATAACCTCTGATCATCATTGACGATAAACTTGACCGAGAATGCATGCGGATGTGACTTTGAAGGAGGAGCACGATTATTAAAGCGGTTTTTTTTAAGGGCAACATTAAAGTGTGTTGTTTTTTTGTTTGTGATCTTAAAAGGCAAGTGGAACCTTTAAAAGATAAGTTTTGGTACGTATGTTTTTTTTAAGGTGGGAAATTGATTTAAGATTCGATAACTTCTTTCGCTCTAGGGTGGAGCGGGTGCGTATGTTACAGGGGTTTTTTGCAGTCGCAATTTGATTCAGAGCGACAATATTTGAGTAAGTAGGTATACAAAATAGTGTCAAAATTCCCAATAAATGACTGTATTTTTAGAGAATTCATAGCTTAATCAAAAATATCCAATGGCTTATATTTACTAACCTAGGTGAACCAACCAACCAACGAACCAACGAACCAGCCACCAAACCTCCAACCAATCAAAAAAAAAAAATGAAAGAAAAAAAATGGATAAAAAAAATAAAAAAAAAGATTGAATGAATGTTAAATGATTAGGATTTTGACGGACAACAGCGACATTGTTCATGTTTTTACTACCCATAGGAAAAACTGCTTTTCTATAAATAAGCATTTTAATTTAAAAAAAAAATGCAATTAGCGTGACGTGCTAAAGCTAATCATGATAATATATCCGTGTATTTTATTACCTTTGCTATGGAGGTATATAAAATATGAATTAAAGAAAATTATACGTTTGCCAGCTGAAACAAACATACAGATTATAATCTTATCATACTGTTGTTGGTGAAAATTACTCGTGTTACCTTACTTTTAGTTATTCCCTTTTTCAACGTCAAGAAAGTAATTTCAATTGATTAAAAAGAGCATTTTTAAAAAGAAAATTTGACTAACTAATTAAAGCTACTCTAATATTCCAATTCTAATTTGTTGAATAACATACATAAATTTGTTCTGCCACCTACAAATACAAAAATAATATAAAATTACTTTTTAATTTTCTACAAGAATGAAATAAGCTCTGTTTAAAATTCGAACGCTGTCGTATTTCAGAAAGAAATGTTTAACTTAATGCTGTTCGACGATGTGTAACACTTCAGTACTTCATAAATATGCTGTACTTACTAATGCTATTCCCCTCCAGTATAACAGTACCGTTTGTGCTACTTCCCATGCGAAGAAAAACAAAAGGAAGTTATTAGAGAAATATAATAGTAGTATGGGAATTAGGAGAAATTAAACCTAACTGTTGATGTTTTAGAATGGAAAAAAGGTTAACTTACTTCTCATAATTATTTTGAGGCGTTAAGGGATTGTAATTCGGTGAAAAGCAGATACGAAAACTAATTAATACAAAGTTGAACTGCCACAAAAAAGAGTTGGAAGTGTTAGAATATACTCCATGTGAAAAACAAACTTTTTTAGCTATGCGATTAAACTTACGGGACGAAAACAGTTCATGAAAAGAGAATAGACAATTTCACTTTTGAATTTAGAATGAACGATATCAAGCTCCAGAGGCGCGTTATAAAATGTCATTGTTCCATCTTGGTTTGAAGTAATTATTTTTTTTATAACAATCGAAATAAAATGTGATTGTCCACTAAAAATCTAATAAAACAACCGCCTTCCGGTTTTAGATACGAGACAAAGGCGAAGTGTTACACATTATTGGATATTTTATAAAACAATGTCATTGTGTCACGCTCATTACTATGTAGTTTACTTTTAGCACGCATTTAAGAGACAGAAATATTTATATTATTTTTTGATGCGTGTTATATGAGGACGAGACTATGTCAATGAGTAGGGTAGTATTTTCACTTCAATATTCTAAGGTAAATGCTCTAATACTTATAAAATAAAACATAGGTCAGTACTATCAAAGACACTTCCGCCTGACCACCGCTAAGTTAATTTTTGATTGCACTCGAAACAAAAAACTACAAAGGGCTTTAGGGGGTTTAATCACGCCGCGTGCAGGTTTGCTCCGCATGCCGAAAATATCAAAATGAAAAAAACGCAACGTGCAATCCCGTATGCGCACGATATTTGACAGGCCTGTTGGTCTAGTGGTTAGTGACCCTGACTGCTATGCCAGAGGTTGTGGGTTCGATTCCCACCCAGGACAAATGTTTGTGTGATGAGCACGATCATTTCTTCTGTGTCTGGGTGCAATTTATCTATAATATGTATGTATTTAGAAATATATAAGTATGTTTATCAGTTGTCTAGTACCCATAACACAAGCTCTGCTTAGCTTGGGACTAGACGGCGTTGTGTGATAGTTGTGGAATAAAAAAAAAAAAAGAATTAAAAAAATATATATATATATATTAAAAACATCCTAAGAAGGACAAACACACATACAGAAGAATTATATACTTATATAAATATTTCCTAAATTTATTTCTTATCTACGTATACATATATTCAGGTAGTCTACTGCACGGTACCAAGAAGTAGATACGGTTAAAACATATAAATTTATAATAAAAGTATTTATTTAGTTCAAACGAATTTGCATTTCCAGTTCATTCACCTAAAAACTGAAGGTAAGTAAATCTATTCTGGGCTACTAAAAACAGTTCCGTTTGATTGTACCTACAATATTGTATTTTAGGAAAGGTCATTCGGGTTTATCACTTATTGATTTTTATATTAGTGAAAACTACAACAAAATCCGTTACGCGATCCTACATCACGTTAGTTACGAGGAAAGTGGGTGAAGCCAAACGAGCGTAATTTTGTGAGTCGTGAGTCGTAGAATTTTCGGTCGCGTAATTTCTGTTCATTCGGTTTCATACAAAAGTCCTGTTCATTCTCACGGCGACGCAAAATGAGCTGTCTGCCGCAGTAGAAATGAAACGACAAAGAAATTCTGCAACTCACGACTCACAAAATTACGCTCGTTTGGTCTCAGCCCTATAGTATGTAAAGAAGAAGTACTAGCTTTTAATAGCGGCTTCACCCGTGGGACAATGAAGAATGCTTGCCGCGAAGGTTAGTCTTCAAGACCCTTTAGCTTATCAGGAAGAAGAAAATACATAACACAGATGATTCTACGACAGCGACATCTCACGCCAGTTTCTGGTTTAGGCCACGGCCTAGAGAGAGGGAATGTGATGCCGTCGCCTCCTTCTGTGAAGCAGTAATGATAGCGAAGGATATAGCCGAACACGTGAGGGAACGAACGTCGTCGGGAGCCGTAGGGTGATTTCCGGCCATCGTAGGCGCGGACTAACGGACGACAAGCAATAGGTAGCTCGCCATCCGGCGGTCCGACCGTAGGGGCTCAGCAGGGCCGATGCCCGCTAGGGCCACTTTCTGAAAATGAATCCCCTATTCCTAAAACGCATAAGGCAACTGAAGGAGACAAGTGTGGTTTTAGATAGTCATGACCAGAGATCGGAATAGGTAGGGCTGTTTTATGTACTTGCCATAGGTTAGAATAATATGGATACTCCCCGAGTCCCGGAATTTGGTTGGATTAAAAGTAGGTAGTAAAATTATAAAAAAAACTATTCTTGCCTTCGGGACTAATGAAGGATTACACTTCCTTTCTGACGGGTAAATATTAGAAGGACGAGATTAATGCCTTGATCACTCGCACCGAGTAAACGGGCGAGACAGTACTCTCAGCCGAGTACTCGGTACGTGTAACAACAGCGCCGAGTGCTCGGCCTACCATTTATCTATACAACTCGCTTACATCACTGTCTCGGCCGAGCAACATTTTACTGTCTCGCCTTTTTACTCGGTACGTGTGATCAAGACATAAAGATAGTTTAATAAATAGATAAACTTGATTCACGTAACATTTTCTTATTCAAGAATCAACAATCATTTAAACATTTTTATTCTGAAGTTGTACAAAAACATATTAATAAGCTCGTGGAATATCCATACTAACGTCAATGTTTGCGGTCAATGAACCTAAATAGCCCTACCTATTCCGATCACTGGTCATGACATGGACATACTCGCCTGCTTCATTTTAAAGTAGGAGAAGTAATTGGATGATTTTAAACATCTCAAAAAAAGACATATATTTTTTTTATTGATATAAACTAGTGCTTAAAACCTTTTTAAAACAAAAAGCGTATTGTTTTCCAAATGATTTATGTCACTGACAGCGTGTATCAAACATGCGCCTGCGCAGTTAGTAATCATTTTATTTACGCGCCTTCATTATCACTTGCGGCTGGTCACGATCGCTTCAATAATAAAAACGTTTATTTTGTGTTATGTACGATTCAGTTTATTGACACCAAATGTTGGTCAGTGTAGTGTTGACTTCAATGTGAAGAAGTGATTTATTTATTTACTAGCTGACCCGGCAAACTTCGTACCGTCCCTCGAGCGCCAGGGGTTCATTGACCCGGAAAATTGCACTGTTTACGTAGATCACCAAAAAAATAAACAAAAACTTTTTTCGGATTTTTCTAGGAAAATCAAATAATATAATATATGAAGAATATGTAAAGAAACTAAAATTTTCGACCAAATAACTTTCGTATAAACTTGGGGAAAACACGAAAATTAAGCATTTTTCAAGGACATCCAAGATGTACAGACGTATGTACAATCGGCGCAGTCAATGAATTTAGTATATCTTTCGATATAATCAACCGATTGCGATGAAACAAAGCCTAAGTAATATATCAGGTTATACATAATTTTAATGTATAAAAGTTATCTACATCGATTTCTTACATTTTACGTGATGTGCGCACAACTAAAAACTTTACAGATTTTAACTTTTTAGTCACTGGACCCACTTTCAAACTTCCTTTGTTATACTCATTTCTCACTTTATCCAATTATATTACGGTGCACAAAAAAAAACATACTTTAGTAGTCTGTTTTTAAGCCTTGATCACACGTACCGAGTAAATGGGCGAGACAGTGCTCTGAATACTCGCTACGTATAAACAAAGCACCGAGTGCTCGGCCGAGCGCTTATCTCTACAACTCGCATATATCACTGTCTCGGCCGAGCAACATTTTACTGTATCGCCTTTTTACTAGGTACGTGTGATCAAGGCACTATTCTTCTATCTATCGCCTTCAGGGTATAGGATTTTTAGAGCTATAGCCTGCCAGAATTGTGGGACCATTTGATAGGGTTACCGTGACCCTGGAATGCAAAGGCGACTGAAGGAACACGGTTAGGTTTTAGTCAGTAAGTCTAGCACTCTCTTTTTTTATTATTTGGGCTCGCGTTTGACCACCTGATGGTAAGCGATGATGTGGTCAATGGAGCACTTTTGCCTAGAAGTAACTTATTCACTCTTGACAGCTCATAACCTAAGCCTAAGTCTAAGCTCTCTTACTTCAACCAGAGCGGAAGAATTTATTTGATGATTCTTAGTGCCCCGCAAACGGGCCACAAAAAAAAGCCGCAACAAAAAAAAGGCTTGAAGCGCGCCATAAAAAAAAGGCCGCCTCAAAAAGAAGCATGAAGCGGCTTTTTTTTGTGTCCCGTGTGCGGGAACACTTAATACAGAATATTAAGTCATGTAAAACATTTGCTACACCTACGTTCCTAAGTTAAACGTGGCCAATAAATCACAAGTCTTTGTTTCATTTATCACCAATATTGGAGCCAATGTTCGGTGTAACGAACTATGAGTGCTACTCATACAGAACACATGATCATCATAATTTATTATCCCTTTATGAATCTCAACCACGGGTTGAGCTCAATCAAAGATGATACATGTAATGGAAATAATTTACAACGTATAGTTGTGTATAAAATGACCGACTAATTTAATCAAGAATATGAGATATTGTATGAATAAGTATGTTTTTCTTCTTTGCCTGTTTTTTTTTGTAATGTAACTTATTTATTTTTTACTCTTTTTCTCGTTTCTTTTTGTTTCTTTAATTTTGTTTTATTGTTTGTTTATTGTGTAACCATTTGTGTCGTAGTTTAATTTTTAATCATATTTTTAGACATTTTGATTCCATACAATTTTAATTAATCACACATGTGATCACTATCAACCTATGACCTGGGGTGCTATTCTCTAAGAAAACAGCCTTGAGCGCAGCGCTGGCCGCAGCGACGAGTCGAGAACGCAGTACATTGGATTAACAACCTAATAAACCTTTACATTGGATTGTTAATTCAATGTACTATGCTCTCGACTCGTCGCTGCGGTCAGCGCTGCGCTTAAGGCTGTCTTTTAGAGAATAGCACCCCTGGTGAGGGTTGCAGGTATCCGATGGATGCAAGCCGCACTGGACTGTTCGTTGTGGCAACACATAAGGGGCAGGTCCATGCCCAGTAGTAGCCTTTCGGCTGAAATGATGGCGATGACGTGTCATATCGCTAATTGTCACCAGTTTCTTCAACCCGTTCAATACAATTTCGGTTAGTGTTGTGGGGCTGCATCTGGTTACCTCACAACGAGTACCTTCCTACAAACTTGGGGGGTGACCAGATGTGACCTTAAATATAAATATAAACTTAAATATAAATATATGCGAAGTTTACGAGAACGCCCTGCCGACAAACTGCAATGCAGTTTAGCAGATGTTAAGATTATCGATGTAACAAATGAATAACATTTAAAAAAAAAAACAGGGACTAAAATGATGATCTTACTCTAATTTTGATTACATTTAATTGATTTTACCAAGTCCCACAATAGAATTAATGCAGTTATTTCCAGCACCGTAAAGAACAGAACCGTAATTATTTAACCCAATTATTTTGTTTACCTTCAAAATCTAAATTTATAGGAGTTAAAAACATGAAGGCTCATTTCACTAATGAATACAGTTCCGTTTCAATGTACGGATTAGCCATTAAGCCGGACTATCTGAAATTTTGGAATAAATCCAGTTGACCTACATTTGTGTAGTTCGGCCTGAAAACTGGGTTGTTGCATACATATAACTTAACGGCTTGGAACTGAAAACAACGGCAGAATTTATAAAGTTCCTTCTGTTTTCTGATTACACACCAGAAGGTAGATTTGAATAAAGAAAAAACCGACCAAGTGCAAGTGAAAAAACTAGAAATAATCTGTTGCCCGATTCACGTAATGAAAACCGTAACTATATCGTAGCGATTTAGTCGTTAAGACCATTTCCGTATTCACATCCATCAATCGAGTTTGAACGACACCGATTTTAAAGTCGTTTGATATTCGTCGATTTAAAAAAAAATCTGTATTACTTTATCCGGGTAGAATACTTATTAATGTAACTGGAAATAAGTCGATAGATCGTGAATACCGCTTTTAGACAGGACTTCGATCGAACGACTATAAAACTTCAACAATATTTGGCTTGTTTGATTTTACGTGAATCAGGCTACAGATTTGTTGTATAGGAGTCCTCTTAAATATTTATTTTATTCTATTTTTAGTAGTTGTTGTTATAGCGGCAACAAAAACATTGTCATCTTTGAAAATTTCAACTGTCTAATTATCACGACTCATGAGATACAGACTGATGACATACCGATGGACAGAGAATTAATAGCAATAGGGTTCCGTTTTTACCCTTTGGGTACAGAACGCTAAAAAACAGGACCATGCCAGGACTCTAGCTTTTGAAAGCCTGAGTAGATATTCAGTCAAATAAGCTAATATATTCATAACAGCTATATTGTGATTGGGTTAACAAAACATCATTATCAAAACAAGAAACTAATAGTCAATCATCTTGATACGATCCGTCATCATAATCGATTGATTAGGCATTCAGAAACTGGGCAATATTCAGTTGCGTTGAATAGTCCAATCATCATCATCATTCACAACCTTCAACGTCGTTGAGTTGGTAACTAGTTACAATGCCGTATTCCAATTACATCCAGAATAGGCTGGAGTGTTTGTCATGTACTGCACTGATTGACACGGTTCGCGTTAGCTCTACCATTGTGTCCTTTCTGTGTCATACTTTGAATAGGTTGTTTGTTTAGGTTTCGTATGTTGTGGGAGAATTTTTAGTTGTTAGAGAAAGGAGTTCGTTCGCAATTATTTTGAGAGTATATAGTATACTCTCTCTCTCATCACTTTGTAAGAGAGCGAAAGATGTTTCTTCAGATATAGGTACCTAAACTAGCGAGAAGGCCTAGACGCTAAAGATTTATGTTCAAGCAGACCTGAAAATGTCAATAAACAAGTAAGATTGTTTTACCTAGATTTATTGCAAGCAAATAGCGTTAAACGCGTGTTTTATCAGAAATATAGAGTTCTTTGTAAGGACAAATGTATGTTGGATGAAGCTATTACAGAAAATAATACGTCTAGTCGAAATGATAGATAACGGTCTGAAAGAAATAGATTGGATTGAATTATAAAAACTGGTCTGATAACTTTACGATGCAATAAAAACTGAGAAAGTGAATAGTTTTGATTTCGTTTCAAGAATCTCATAGTAGATCTTGATTTAATCGGTACTTTATTAAAGTGAGATTACACATTGTTCTTTGCTGAAATGGAGCAAGGAAATATTCTAGATAATACTTATGACGTAAATGAGGAAGATGTAAAGACTGTGAATCAAAGGTGAGAGCAATTAAGATAGACACAAGAAGAGACGTTTAAATGGAAAATATTTGCATTCATATGAAGAACAAATAGAGCATGTGCTTATGTACTGCAAACATTCAAAGGCAAAGATCATTAGAATCATTTTCTCATAGTTACTTGAACATAAATGGATTCAACAAGAATAACTAAGACATTACGAATCAATTTGCCATCCGTCACAAATAGTGTTTTAATAGATTTTGTTCATATACAGTATCAGGTGTTATTTATTCATTTGGCACGGTAGGTACTGACACGAGTTGATGCGATTGGTGTTGGTCACGATCTGAATTTAGTCATAGTTAGACTTGGTTTCTTATGTTCGTTTATTGTTGGTAAATATAGGTTGCTCTTTGTTAAAATCTCATGTTGTTGAATCAAGGATATATCGTTTAAATCATTCATCATGGTTCTAGATTGGTTTAACAGTGTATTATATCTGATTTAGTTTTTTCTTTTCGCCTTCAAGAAATATCAACTAAATATAGATTTTTGATACTGCCATATCGTTATATCATAAATCTGGCTATAAGTTATTTACTTTTGTTATATTTAGTTTGTTTAGATTTTCTATAGCCTCTGTTATTATTATTTTTAGTTTTTATTTATTTTTGGGATTTAGTTATTTACATTTTCTATAGCATATGAAGAATTTTGTAGGACATGGCTCTTGGAGAATTTCCACCTCCTTGTTCAACAGTGTTACAATAAAAGCTCGTTTCAAGTCAAGTACCCGCGCTGACCTCATAATTTATTTCCGTCTCATTTAATAATGTTCATTCACTTCTTAGCTTTCATCTCATTACTTTCATTACTATAATTCTTACTGCTGTCATTAACATTATGTAGTAATACATATCAACCGTCCTATAGGTTGGTCGAAGTGATTCCAAAATTTTACTACCTTATTAGTACAATTCTGGACAACCAAATCATATAACTGTCTTCAATATAAATACTAGATCATTAATTGTGTTCCAAAAGCATTGTTTAATCAAATACGAAACTTAATCCGATATAAAAACTTCCAAAGTCGTCTGAAGATCATTCTTCTAAATTTATAACGTTGTTTTGTATTGAAATGATGCTAGTTTATATTAGGGATCGCTTGAGTAATTACAGTAGTTAGTGGAATTGGAAGAAAAACATTAGAGAGGCAGCTAATGTCTTTAGATTTGATTGCTTGACACATTGTTGATTACGTCCCAACGGGTCGTGGAGGTCAAAGAGAAATTAGTTGATAATATCGTTGAATATTATAGTTCCTTTATATAATGAATTTAGGGACAACCTTGTCCTTGTCCAGGAGGAGTCAATATTAGAGAGTTAAAACTCACATAGATTCTCAGAGATGTGAAGCTTTATCTTTTTTTTAATTCTCTGCACATAAATCTTTAACATGTTTGCGATACCCTTTTTACTACAGTGCGGCAACGATAATAAACATATAATATACTGATTTTAGTGTTCAAACAATTTCTTAATTTAAATTATGTCTCGTATCGTTAGAAACAAATCAACAACTACAGTCAACAATAGCTAATGTTGTCAATATTAACCTATAAATCTACTTCAGAGTCCTTTATTTGTTTGATAAAAGCCAATAATTTAGCTTGTACCAGCCATTTTCGAACTGGTGCAGAAACAGTTACGAAACTAAAGCACACGTGCACTATTTCGACATCCATGATCTGTGTTTAGTATTTGTGTACGCCTATTTGAGTATTGAGCTTACAAATACTACAAAGTTCGATCAGCTCGATAGCCTGCTTCAATATGCTTGTTACAGGTTACAGCATGTTGGCGTTTTAGTAGTATGCATTTGATTTTATCGAATTGATTGTTTACTTGCTCTCTGTATTTGTTTTGGACTGTTCGGTAAATGTTGGTTTTAGACTGATTAGTTCATTATAATGTGCTGTTATGTTAGGACCGATGTTTATGGGCTGAATAATGATGTGCATGAATCTAGAATCTCTACTATCATCTTTATCACGTTCTTTGTTGACAGAAATGTGTTAAATATTGAATGGATTATCTTTAATCGTATTTTTATCAAATTCTTTGCTTTTAGCTTTCACTAGCGAGCTAGAAGGATAACCTTTTTCTCGTCCTATATTAAACAAAGTTTTCATTTCTAAGACAATGTACCTAGATTTTTGTTAACCGTGCCTTCCACAGTCGATTGTTATATTGTATTACCGATTGTCTCAGTGTCGCAAGCGATGGCAGTGTTTTGTTTGCAGATGTTGCTGCAACAGCTTCAGAAGCGTTTAGCGCTACAATGCATATTGTTCGTGTAATAATGACGCTTGGGAAATTATCACTTTGCATTGCGACATCGCGTCCCTTGTTAATTAAGTAATGAGAGTTAGATAATTCAGTTGTGTTTTCATTGACTCAAGATATTGCTTTATGGTTTTTATTGGAATGAAAATTAAGTAAATAGTTGAACATTTTAGAAATAAATACCCTGAATAAGAGGGATTTCTGAGCGTTTAATATTTGACTTAAAAGAAATACTTTAGTCACAAGCGGTCACTGACCGTTAAAATCTTTTTGTAAAATTTTAAATTAGTTAGTATAGTTAGGTACTTGAAAGTACTTTAAGTTGCAGTCAGATTGCTTATTCATTTTGTACCTAGATTAGATTCCAATCAACTTTTTATTAAACACGGCGACTGAAGTTCAAGAGAATTGAATTCTCGTATTTCGGAGCATTCACCTCTAGGATATCAAGGTCCATATTCTGTGAAACAGTAAGGGGTAGCGCACACCGTGAAGTGAGTTTTATTTTTAATAACACACTCCTCAGAATTCAAAATTAGAATTCGTCTCCGGAAATTTTTACAAATTTTGTACTTTTTAATGTACTTAATAAAGTCTGTATTGTATCGCTAATCAAAAAGTTTCGTCGCGTCTTTGTTTAAGCTGACCCTAATGTGAAATATTCTTTAGATATTCATTTGTTTTTATAAGTCACTTGAAATAAGTACGTGGTACAGTACTTTGTTTAGTCTGATTAACAATTTAATTAGATTTACATTGTCGAAACGCTCGTAAATTATAAACAAACTCGTTTTTTATTATGTTTAACAAATACTGTTTGACAAACATAATATAGGTGGCTGTTTTTCTTCACTGTACTAATATTGAGTTAGTGAAAGAACGATGTAATAAATTAGTGGTTATTTTTTATAACTGCGATTTTTTGTTTTGTGATGTTACGGTACCGATTAATATCTATGTGGTTTTACGGTTTTTTTCTCGTAATTACGGTTTGACGCGAATACACTTAGTTTTTATATCTACTTTGGTACAGTTGCGAGGTTTACTGGATATATAAAAACTATTGCCCGTGACTTTGTCCGCGTCATTTTCGTAAAACTGCAATTTTGTGATTGCAAAAGGATGTATATTTACCATAGATATAAGAAAGGAGATATTTACCTATATGATGATATTTACCTATATATTTTACGTTCTAACGGCTAAAGGGCAAAACGCCAATTATCTTCAGGAAATAAACTTATTTGTTATACCCATTAAAGCATAACTCTTTAACTTAAAGACGAGGTAAAATGACAACTTTTTATTAAAATGGCTCATTTTACCTCTTTTGCAAAAAAATTAGGAAATTTTGAATTCCGCGGGCTTCCCTGGTGCTAAGCATTATAACCTGCTAGGTATCTTAAGGCCTTGCGACTAAATTCAAAGAAAATAACACCGGTTTTAAATTTTATTTCTTCCTACAATTTGAAACCTACGTGTATGATATTTTGCATTAAAACTTGAGTTTATTTTTTTTAATTTTCACAATTTCCATGAAACAAAAGCAATTTAATCCAGCGTAGTTCATAGTCTAGTTAAATTCACATCACGTCTCAGATATTTGGGGCCGTAACACGTTTTTAAGGCTTGTCTAGACGAATGAGGTTCAAACTGGCGGACGGATTAGTCACTCGCTGACTAATACACGGGGTGGGTTTAAAAATATAAATTAAACTAGCTTTTGTTAGCGGCTTTACCCACGTGAAAGTAGAAAATGGTGCCAAGGGAACATACTCCTGAGATATAATACGAGAGTTTATCCGTGTGGCAAAATTCATTCAAATCCGTTCAGCCTTTTGAGCTTGACGGAGTAGCATAGATACATACAAACATATGTACTTACAAACTTTCGCCTTATTTTATATAGTGTCAAGTGTGATTTTATAAGAGCCAGTAAGCAGATCAGTAGCCAGCGCTGACCCACAAGAGTATTTCATCTTGCCTCAGAGGAATCTTGCATTTTGCCCCAGGGGAACCTTGCATTTTGCCCCACAGTAATCTTGCATTTTGTCCCACAGGAACATTCCATTTTGCCCTACACAGGAAAACATTTTGCCAGGATAAAAAGTTTATGGAGACCCAGCAGTAGCTTAGCTTATTAATTGTAGTTGGACATAATATTTCCAACCTTCTAGTTTGAAAAGCGAATTTGGGAAATAATTGAAAAATACGTTAATCTCCCAGGAATCAACAAGCATCTTATTTGCATATGGATTGGAGGAAACAATTGTTATTTATTAGACTGCCATTCAGGCTGATTAAAGCCTTTCAAAATTATAACAATACTTATTGTTACATTTTCCGGGCATCATACGCATTGATCCCAACCTCTGAACTTACCCCTGACCCCAGGAAGCGATAACAATAATATACTTTGACCCTTACTCGATACGTCGCACATTACGCACAAATAAATTAGAAAATTATGTCAACAGGGAAATCAAACACACCACTGATAACATCGTCCTTGGCGGGATGATAGCTTATCAGTCATGTGAACTATCGGTCAACGGTACGGACAAACTTTGGCCTACTTAGGATAAGTAATTTATTTCTTTTTAGGCGTTATTTACATTTAGTAAATTGGAGGGTAAAGGATATCGATTCTCATATTAAGTAGGTAAAATTTAATTTCGGGTTGTTTTTAACGCGTCGCAATTGTAATGTTTTTGAAAATATGGCTAATTGTGTCACAGTAAAACTACATTAGTTAGCAAAACTGTTAGGTAAATGTGAGAGGTATTCCTAAAACAGAAAACTACACTTTTAATATTAGTTAGTAAAACCTACATTAAAGCGACCGTTGAACCCGTACTCAACTATAGTCACTGAAAATTGAAAGAGATATTTGACTTTTTTGTTATACATACAGGTGTAAAACATACGTCCAGCACCGTGGGTACATTTACAAACATAAACTGACAAACACATGGAACAACTATTTGCCTATACGAATATTTGTCTCATGCGGTAATTGAACCTAAGACAGGCAGTGCAGCAGCGAATTGTTTAGCCACTGGGCCAACGGTGAAATCGTCAACATCGTTTACTGGTAATGCGACGTAGTTTTGTGACGCGTGGACAGCGGAATTGTTTGAAAGTTTGAATAGAATAGAAAAACTTTTATTCGGTACAGACACAGCACAACGGTTATATTTATACACAAAGTAAATAAAAATAAAAGTACAAAGTACGAAAGAGAGAGAAGTTTGAAAGAGTAACCGTGGCGTTGGAACGTAAGGACCAGGGGTGGGTTTATTAACACTCCTTCTCGCACCATCTAGAGCGGGTGAAGTTATTTAATGATTTCCGATCTATAAAAAATGACCTAATAGTATGTCCTTCTAGCAACAATTTATTAAGCAATCAATGAAGCCTAGGAAAACCCAGTGGATTTCGGGAAAATGCAAGTTTTTTTCATGAACAATGCGAAAATTTCCAAAAAGTTTTTGTAAGAAAAACCATAGCTGCCATGTTATTTCATTTTCCGTTCGCAATTAAGGATTTTCCCACAAAAACAGTGTTTATACTACCTAGGTACTAAACTCCAAGAAGCGACGCTAAAACAAAAACAAAGAAAAAAATATTCTAATCACTACTTAATCGATATTTTATCTAAACGGGTTAAGGAATAAAAACATAAACAATTACGTGGCAGATATTATCATAATGGAAAACACATTAGACATCGGCTTTCATATAAGAATGACCGATTTGTGATTACAGATAAAACAATCTTTAGTATAGCATATTATTATACTGTCGTTAAAGTAGTCCGCTCTCACTTTTATATTAGTATTTTATGAACGTTTTTTTAGTTAGTAGGTCAATACTTATTTTGTTTTATGTCATCCGGGTTGAAGATGGGACAAGAATATTGCATTTTGCACCACAGGAATATTGGATTTTGCCCAACAGGAACGTTGCATTTTGTCCAACAAGAAACTTGCATTTTCCTCCACAAGAACCTTGCATTTTCCTCCAAAGGAACCTTGCATTTTCCCCCAAAGGAACCTTGCATTTTGGCAAAATGACGAAACACAGGGAATTGACATTTTAACAGGATACAAAGTCTATGGAAAGTCGACGTCGATTTTTTTTTTTTATTCAATATTTATACTTCCAAGGACCAAAAAAAACTGGGCAAGTGGAAGTCGGACTCGCGCACTGAGGGTTCCGTGCAAACTACAATTCCCGAATGGAGTCTCGAAGATTTTTCCGAATTGCATTTTTTTCTTTTTTGTGACGTAGGTAACAACAAATTTACTGTTTTCAGATTTTTTCCTATACCTGTACTATAAAACCTTGCTTTGTGTCAAATTTCATCAGGATTCTGGATCAACGGGAAGTACCCTATGAATTTCAATCTTTGAGAGTATTAAAATATACGTTTTTTGCAACATAAACGGCCCTATCTTTTTTATTCGGTAACTTAGAAGTTTGATTTTTTCACAGCTTGAAGGCACCGCAGACCTAAGTATATGGTTTTAATTTCAACTCGATACCTCCACGCGTTCTTGAGATAAAGGGTCTTGAGAGAGAGAGACAGACAGACAGACAGACAGACAGACGGACGGACAACAAAGTGATCCTATAAGGATTCTGTTTTTTCGTTTAGAGGTACGGAACCCTAAAAAGACTATCTATTTTAAAATTCGTTCAGATTTGTAATGAACATCTAAAATGCACTTCAGTTATATGATCGATAGCATTGTGACATATTTTGCCGCCTAAACGATACGACGTCAATCGACCCCAACCTACTGGCATCTTAACATTGTCTATTACTTCGTTCTTGGAAACCAGCTGATAGCATCTGTGACTGGACTTCGAACAGGATGGAAACAACTTGGCAACAATGAGGGTTTGAATTGAATCAGTAATTTTTACATATAATTTAAATAATAAATCTGTTTCTGATGCCTTTTATATCGTCAGAATTGCATATGACGAAGTATCTACGCAAGAAGATACGTATTTACAAGAAATTATGGATGATTTCAGAGAATTTGAAGCAAGGAGTAATTTAAGAAAACACGAATTTAGACGAGTGTTTTCTTAAAATACACAGGTTACAGAGTTTAGAAAAAAAAAGCGTTTGAAGAAAACGCGGCGTGACGGCCGGCTGTCAGGCTTGTTAAGTAGAAGATTGACAAAGCATAACACAGTGAAGATTGGTGAGCCGACATGGAATGGTGAGTTCCAGCTAATTGTGGATAATGTTGAACACGTTAAAAAAAATTGGATGCCTCCATTTTCCAACGAATGCACCAATACTGTGTTCATTCACTCGTAAGCCTAGCCAGAGCAACATATTATTTGTGTGACAGCCGTCGACGTCGAGTCTGGTAGCTGGAGAACGTCTGCCAAATGCTAAGATTAGTCATTTGACGTACGAACTCAGTACCACGCCCACGGAGTATGAGGGACTGAAGGGATTAACTATTCAGAAGATGGACAGCATCCACTCCAGTAACGTTATTCAACTGTTACCAATCAGGAGGAGGAGGAAAACGTGAAATGGATGGCAAGGAGCTTTGTCTTGAGATAGTTGCTGCAATATCATTCTTTCTTTCCAATGCCTGCACGTTGTCCACTTGATTTAGCATTATTTTTTGTCCTGTGGACCATTGAATAAGGCTGAGTTTAAAAGTGATACGTTTGAAAGAAGACTGGTGAAACTGTTTCCAGAAACACATGAACTTCTAGAAGATGCTAATCCAGGATGTAAACCATTTATTTATTTACAATGTTATGAAAATTTTCCTCTACCGTTTATTGATTATATTAGTATTAACAATAAAATAAATTGCAGTCCCACGCTATATGAAGGTCACGGCTAGAAAGACTGATCATGCAAATTATAGTAACACTAGTATTGTTATATGATACTATTTTTCCACTATATGTAAATTAATAATGTTTATTGATTTTATTACAAGTAGGAAAATACAACGGAAACATCAACCATTAACTTGTACGTACACAGTAACAAACTATATAGAATTTATAGTTATGATCTTTCCATACAAGATAATCCAGATATTTAAATTATAATAGAATTCAATATTCGGAAAAAGCAATTTTAATGATAACTTATCGTAGACGCTATGGTGATGATAGCAGACCAAAGGACCAACATACGAAAGACGACATCATAAATTTTTGGTGTAAATTCGTAATCCGTTGCTGGAATCTGACTCTTTTGCGTTAGCATTATAAAGTTTATGCATAAATATCGTATAGCACATTGAAAATACCTTACTAACAACAACAATATGTAAATATTTACACACTTGTTTATTTATTTATGCAATCTGAAAGTGTAAACCACTTCCGTTTGCCGCATTGTTTCTTTTATGATTTCTGAACAATGTTGTTTTATAATCCTCCATATATTCATATTTTCTATTTCGAATCTATTGAAAGTTTGATAACTGTGGATTGAAAAATATATTTTTTATCTTAAGTAGGTCAATCATAATGAAACTAGTTATTTGCTTCCGGACATAGCTTTGTAAAGGGACATAGACAACAAATAAACGCTTAAGGCCCAAGCGCCCGAAAAGTGCCACAAAACAGTGACTTTCTGAAGCCTACTCCTCAGTAACGGCCAGGTTAATATGTTTGAAAAAAATATATATTTATTATAGATTCATGAACAACATTATCAACATTTGATTTTTTCGTGCTATTAATACTTTTGTCTAAAAAAAATATTTAGCAATTTCGCAACTTTTCCCTACTCCTTCGAAACGGCTTGATCTTTAGAAAAATGTTTACACATAAAAATTGGTGGTTAAATATTCTTCAAAGTGAACATGGCATATGTAAATCAATCAATATTTCGCAAAGAAAATGGATTTAAAGGTCAGCCGCGCGCTTTCCGGGCCCTGTTGGCCGCAAATAAATGGACAGATCTGCGTACTGCCGCCTAGGCGGGTGAGAGAGGTGCGTCCACATAATTTTATCCAGATGGTTCAAGGGACTATAAGCCTTAAAGAAGAAGTAGCAATAATACCAACGGTTGACCCAATTATTGTAGCTCGCAAACTGTCAATAGATATGCTATTGAACAAGACCATAAGTATGAATGGCTGATACACTCGTGTAAACATCTATTGATCTTGAAAGCTAAATTAAAGCCAAGGTTGCTCGGGAAGATCATCTATGTTCCTAATTATAGTCGTCTTAATATAGACTAGGCGTTGGCGAATTTGCTGTATCGAGATAAATTACCCTTTGCAAAGTTGTGCGATAAATTTTTGAAAGAGAAATGGCTATGATTTATGATAGTGCATTACTGGCTTTTATAAGATTATCTTTTCTCCGAGATTTTGCTGGGTATATATCAAAAATATACGTCTTTAAGACATGAGACGTGATTTTAGAAGGTACTATAAAATCGTTCCAATATATTTTAGAGAATAGGGGATTTTATTTATGATGCAGGTTGAAACGGTGTCAATCGAAATTGAGATTTGTGGAATTTAAGGTAGTGCAAAAAATAATTGAACTGAAGTTTTTTAGTCTCACCAAACGATAACGGTATAATTTTGTTTAATATATAAGCTGATTAATAATATAAGTCAGCTTACATGCATCTTGACGTCCGGCATCATCTCGATCATAAATCATAGGATTAAAATAAGTGAACAGGTAACGCTTATTTCTTTGTCTGTCCATTTCAAGTGTTGAGTGTGTTGAGTAGATACTCATTTCGTGTATTGTTTGAGATCTTTGTCGACTGTTTTACTAAATAGATGTCCCCCATCATCACAGTTATCTTCAACGACAGCGTCTATATTCATTACCGGTACCGTAAACAAGATAAGTTTTCTTTCTTCATAATGACTTTCTTCGTCATTAATCAAGAAATGCTCATTATAATTAGGTACCATTGCCTCAACATTAATTGCCTGTTCTAGAAATGCCTGTAAATGTGTTTTCCACTTTATCGTAATTATGACAATTTGCCATTTACTGAGATCAGAAGTTTATTGCAACAGTGCTGGTGCTACGTAATCGATGCAATCGAACGTCGTTTGACGTTGTACACAAAGACAAAAGTTTATCAACTGTTTACTATGACGATGGGAGGTCAATAATATTCCATTGAATATAATTTCCAATCTCAGTTACATTAATTTTTTTACTAGATTATTATTTGAGTTGGTTTCTTTAACATATATATTTAAATATGTATTCACTAAAAAAAAGTACACTTCGGTAATTTGAAATCGAATTTTATATTGTTTAGGTACTCGTATCTGATTTTGCCACTGAAAGATTTTTTCGACGTATTACCAACGTAAACAAGATTCCAGATAAATATTGATAGCAAAAGTCTTAGCGTTATCGTAGATAGTAAACTTTCTCCTAAGACGACAGATAAGGCCGACGACAGAACTAAAAACACCGTCGTCTGAAATATTTATCTCTTACAAGTATGATATCACGCATACCGCCAGTATTTCCTGAATTCCCTTCGCCTATTAATAACACACCGTCTAATCCACTGTTTACCTGAACGGCTTGATTTATTTCTATCGAAAACATCGAGGTATATTCGCGATCCACGCTGAAGGCGGAAACGATATTTTTCTCCTTCTTCGAAACGCCCGAACTCTGAGTTCTGTTTTTGTAAATATTTTCGCTTTTCGCGGATTAAATCTGTTTATTTTGACAATTAATACAGTTTTTCGTGTAATCGCAAAAAACGTATCGGCTCGAGTTCAGAGCGCAATTGCGTCAGATAAACGCGCCTGAACAACAACTGATAAAGACAATGGTCCTCGTTCTTATGCAACCAGATAACGTTGGCTGCGCATTAACCCTAGCACGTACTAATATGATCCCTATACCTTCATTATACGGCACATAATCAGCTGGGACCGATGATAAACACTTTTACAGAGTAAAGCACGCTGGCTCACAGCTGTGTAATATGTATGCCATTTACATAATCTGGCCGAAGCGAAACCGGCTGGGACGACTATTGGCAATCAATTTTCAATCAAAGTACAAAGCAATAGAGTACACTTTGTATTGTTTGAAACAAAGGCATATGTTTCCTTTGATTAAGCGAGTGCAAACTGTTGCAGAGTCGACATATAGAACCAACTTCCGCGGCAATAAGTGAGTTTCTACTTGATTATTAGGTACATGACGATGACTGGCATTTAAGATTTACCACACACATCAGTGAACTGAGGAAAATCATTTTAAATTACCATTTGCGTTGATTTCTTGATATTACCCTTCGTGCAAAATGACGAGGCTTGTTGACGTAGCAAACAACTGTCTAACACACACTGAGGTGTGATTTCACACTATAAGTTTCGAGAATGTTTTTTCCAATCTTTCAAAAACACTGCACGGTTTCTCACAATTTGAAAACAGAAGGTGAATATACCGTATTCGAACTAGATAAACTACTAGACACAGTTTGGATCACTCACCTAAATTTTATCAGAAACATTTTCTCTCAGCCACAATCAGTATATATTCGCGGAGCGATCGGCGATGGACACGTCTAGGAACCGGAGAGACATCAGCCATAATGAGGACATACGCGGAATAAATTAATGGAGATACGATCGTGCCGAGAATTGATACAATTGGAAGACACAAGCTTGAAACATTATACACAGTATATGATCTTTTAACCTACAGATTGAATGTGACGCTCTTATGATTTGTTTTGCTCTCTGTCTAATTTGAATTGATTTAAATAATGTTACTGGAGGATTCGGCCCTTTTCCAGCACGAGAAGAACCTGTGCTATTGAGCTGTATATTATAATTATATTGTATACATTTGAGGAGGATAAAGACGAAAGTTTTTAATCTGTTGATAACTGCATTACTCAAAGAATAAGAGTGAAACAAGTAAAGAATCTAAAAGCAACAAATAAATAAAAAACTGAATTTACCAGATTCGAGTAAAATAGGAAATATCAAAGCATACTCCGACCAAACGCTATAAACCATGAACACACGAATCGATCATTATTTTGAATAACCGATTCTCCACGCCAGATCCGACACGGAAATAAAAACAAAGATATTTATAATGCACACGCGAAATGTCAATGAACGGTAGGGCTGCACTTGGTGCCAAGAATGCGCTAATTAAGATACACGTAAGAAACTGTTTCACGCCAACGTATTGACCAATGGAAACATGCGAAGATGATAAAGACTATGAATATTATCGATTAGTTGGAAATCGGAGCATGTGGCAGTTCTGGAGAAATTGAGAAACCAACTAACCAACCAACTGTTATAAATTACATATTTAACAAGAACTAAACATGACTTGTTGAGGTGAATTCTATCGTGCAAAGTAAACCACATTAATTCCCAACTGGTACAAGAATATACAGTTAACATAAGACACACAAAATCACTTACGAATCCTCAAGAAATGGAAAGATACTAAAAGAAACTCTTACGACCGACTTTCATGCTATATTTAGCTTCAAAACAGATACATTCAAAATTGTACCGTTTAAATCATCAAGAGTAACTCCGAGCTGGACGATGTGCGTATATACGTCTTCCGGCTGAGAGTAAGTGTCAGGAAGACGGGCAGTTGCATCCTTCTATGCATCACTAACAAGATACTGCCACGCCCACTACCAATAAGTTGACTTTGATTACAAGACCGCTAAGTCAAGGGGTCCTCCCTTCAGAAGGCCTATATCTGGTCCACCGAATACAAGATTTCTTTTTTGGACTCGGACCTAACCCAGTGGAGATAGTAGGGTAAATTTGACTCTCCTGTTGAAATCAATAGCTCGCAAAATTTTGTTATGCTCTGCATTAAAAAAAAAAATAGACCAAAATTCTGCAATATAAATATATATTAGCGGAATAATTAATATGAATTGAGGTAATTGATATCACTGTAGGCAGAGTTTGTGCATTTTTTTTACACATAAAAACTTATCCATGTTTATATAGCGCTTATTATTCAATTATAAATTGGTTATCGACATAAACCATTAGCCGATAAAAAGTATTGCGGCGGGAGTTGAGTAAACTACGCAGTGTTACAATTTGAGTGTATCAAAAACAAGGTATGGAAATAGATTTCGCAGTGACAATAATATTTTTATCATATGAGAATGTTTGCCTTCTTATTTTGTATCAAAATAACTATGCGATTGTTGTTTTTTGCATACCTGTTTCTTGTTCGAAAACGTTTTTCCCCTCCTTAACCTTTCAATCGTGGAAATTACAGACAATAGAATGACAATAGGTGCGCGAACGCCGGCGTTCGCTTGGGGTTTAATGAATGTCTGAACTTATTTCGTTAACGGAGTATCGTGATTTTAAAGTTATAAATAAACATTAATTAGGAATACTGAACGCCGATTTAGTCACTACTGGCCTATATAACCGGTTGCTGAATGTTTCGGGCAATGGCTTCACGCTTGAACTGACTTCGTTAAATTAACAGTCGCTAAGTGGAAACTTGTAAACCAATATGGTCGGTTTCAATCCTAAACCAATGCTTCTAACACGAGTGGTGCGTATTAAATTTTGATATATTTAAAAATGACATGGAATCTTTATAATTTTCTTGTGTTTATACTGAATTATATTTCCTTTATTTAATGTCTCTATAATAAGAATATTATTATTATGATGCTAAAATATGAATCAAACGAAGAAACTTCTTTGAAATCAAGAGTGTTTCCGTCACGGGCGTAATTTGCAAAATTGTGACAGCTGAGTCATTTTGGCAATTAACTTATATACCCCGTATGTGTGTTTATAACGGATTTAAATACATAACTGTATAATTTGAAGATAAACGACCTTGCGACTGTGACCTCTGTATTTGAATAATTAATTCTTTCGCGTTCCGCAATGTTTGTTTCCAAGATATGTTGTGATGTGATGTGATTGTTTTCACTTATGGATAGGTGAAAACAATCACAACACATGGTAATAATTTTAAGACGAAATTTAAATCTATTTTAATTGATAAAACCATACCTAAACTGGATGCAATGGATGATGAAGAAAAGAGTCAAGAATTACTGTCACAAATTTGACTAATCCATTTACCTAGACTTCTTTTATTTAAGGGCAATATCAAGGTATGTAAGCCCCATAGTACCCTGTTACATTGGCTTTACCAAGACCTGTCTTCCACTTTGACAAGCTGCTACAAGCTATATGGATTGATTGACTGGATGATTCACTCTCATATTATGCTTTGCTTATCCTGTCATTCTGCCAGTCAAATCGACTTCCTTTATGGCTTCATCCTGATCGTCGTTTAAGGTTCTGACTTTGACGTTTCAAAGGAATAGCAGGTGCAGGTGTTGCAGAATATTAAATTAGTGCTTATTGAAGTTTATAAACTACATAAACATAATGAGCCAAAACTGAAGACATAAAAAGATTAAAATAATAAACCCGTATATGCTTTTGTCACGACAGTAAACATTTATAATCGAAATGTAGAAGTAGTGGTTTGCCAGTTGAATAATTTATAAATTGTTTTATTATTTTCTATCATTCGTTGACGTGTAAAGAACATTGTACGAGTATGTTGCTCTGCCAAACCATTCTTTGCCGTCTGCATTTCTTTTACCACTTTGTTGCATATTGCGTCCTGAATGCTTAACGTTCCTCCTTTCAGCTTTGCATCTGAGATAGAGTATAATGTATCTATCCCTCTTGATATGTATTCTGTATCGGTATGTCCATGTAGGAAGCGATCTAATACAATTTGAATTAATCTATCAATCATGATTACTGACCCATCCATACGTGGAGGATTATGGCTCCCAAACTCGATTAATTCCTATATTCGGCACATAGGGAAAATATTTATATTCATACATATGTCTGCTGACACATTGTTTTTCTTACATGAGCAGAATATTAAGCGCTCTACGAGTTTCTTTCATTTAGAGTATTTTAGTGTTTAATAAACTATTTTACTGTTACTAAGGTCATGTTATTCCTTTAAATAAGGCATCTATTTTTGCTTTTCTTCTTTTTCTTTTTGGACGTCAACTGTTGAGGCATTGTCATTCTTCTTATCAAAGAAGTTTGTATGTCTCCCTCTAGCCTTTTTTTAACTATGTTAGTGTCGGCTGCCAGTCTAACCATAAAGAGTTGGATGCCAATATTTTACATGATCTCCACAACCTTAGGTTGCTTCTGGCTATCAGTAACGTTTGATCTACAAATGGCAGCCGGGATCACCGGCTTATCCTGCTTTCAGAGATACGGATGAAGCTGGGTATGTTAAGATGCCATCCACATAACGACCTCGGCAAGCATTGCTTAACTTAAGACATCGACCCTTGCGGCTGATATTATTTTAGCTAGGTACGTGTCCCTTAAAGAAATTAACGTTGAATTTAATATTTTGAACATATTTTAGTGTAGTATTAGTAGCTTCACTCTTTACTTTGTCACTTATAGTTTTGATGTTCCAGTCCAGATTCGAAACATTTAAACATTTTACAACTTAAGACCGTCTTTCAGATATATTTTAAGTTCTTGTCTGAAAAATATTTCACGTCGCTAGTCTAGTCTGTCAGCCATAATGGCAATCTTCTGACACAAAGGCTTAGGGAACTCAAAGTTTATTAAAGTCATCTTTCACTCAATTTGGTCCTAATCGAGCGTGAATGAGGGACCAAGGTTAAGTTTTTGCTAGAATTTAGAACACGGCGAACATATTGTTGTTTTATAAAGTAAAAAGTAATTCAAAACAATTTTTTTTTAATATTTCTTTTTTATTAATTGACATCTCTCGTGTCAGACCATAAAGCATGCAGGAGCCCAGCCGGGTCGAAGCTTACTGGTGCCAGGGTTATCCGAAAGGGAGCCCCGGTGTGAAGGCTAGAAGGAACGGGGTGGATTTTTAGTCAGTAAGAGTCTGACACTATCTCCCGCTCCGCCCAAGAGCGGGGGTTGTCATTGGATGATTTTCCCCACCATAAAAAAAAGACCATAAAGCATTATCTTATTTTTTGCCAGTCAGGTTTAGGCTTAATAATAATCAGCTAGATACGCTAAAGCCTAATGATTGATTAGACTTAACGAGAATATAGACACGAAGTGATATGCTCCAATTCCTTACGAGATGACTCGATTAGTTTATAGATTCTAATAGGCTTCTACGCGAAATTGGGACTATGTGTAATACCTAAGTAGTTGTGATAAAGGTATTCTAAGTAGACCTGAATTCCGTGTGTTTGTAATAATAAACAGGTTACTGTAGCTTGTACCCTGTTCCCGATATCTATCTTTATATATAAAACTAGCTCTTGCCCGCAGCTTCGCCTGCGTAAATAAAGTATAGCCTATGTCACTACGGAATAAAGCAGCTTTCTATCGGTGAAAAAAATTTTAGCAATCGGATCAGTACTTCCAGAGATTATCCTCCTACAAAAAAAAAAAAAAACTTTACCTCGTTATTATATTAGTGTAGATTTTTCTGTACGTGAGTTAGGGTCTAAACAGACGGACTGCATTTCAACTGCAATCCAACTGCAAATTGCAGTTTAAGTGCAGTTTGAATGCAGTTGACACGACTGCAATAGAACTGCATACCAAACGTGTGGTCCGATTGCAGTCGTGTGAACTGCACACCGACTGCATCCGAACTGCATCATATCCCCCGCCCGCACGCTCCGCCCTCCAGTTCTATGGTGCAGTTTGGATGCAGTCGGTGTGCAGTTCACACGACTGCAATCGGACCGCACGTTTGGTTTGCAGTTCTATTGCAGTTGTGTTTGCAGTTCTATTGCAGTCGTGTCAACTGCTTAAACTGCAATTTGCAGTTGGATTGCAGTTGAAATGCGGTCCGTCTGTTCAGACCCTAGTCACCCAATCGTAGGGGTTGGGTGACTAACTAAAATCTAAACTAACTAAACGCTTAGACCGATTTAAATGAAATTTTGTAAATAGGACCGGGTCCCTGGATGGTTTAAAAATATATTTGGATCCGGTAGATGGCGCTGCAATTAGGTTCTCAATGTTTTTTCTGACGAAAAGCCTGCTTTCGGACAGTACGTTGGTCGAAACCGCTAGTATCATAGCTAGTATAAACATTATTACATTTGAAAATGTAAATAATATGAATAAATAGGAACATGTATGTGCCTTTAGGAAACATTTTAAATAAATATTAGTTAAAGGAACTAACATGAACATATTTTTGAAATATATCCGACCACATTTTAGTATAGGAATGAAAATCCACCTTTCCTGTTTGCTTCATTACCATCACAGTGACGTTTTACACCATGTTCTGCTATAAATCGACCCATTATCAAAGAAAAAACAACAAATTCTGTTTAAGTATGTGCTTTTCAGACCACCAAAGCCAATAAAATAACGTAGTAAACGACATTGCGATAACTAACGCTAGCATAACACTGCCACAAATATCAATTGGCCACGTTATTTATACTGAACTTTGTTAGTTCGTTTGTTATCATGGAGATGGATTCAGAAGAGCAACTACGGAGAACGTATTCAAAATGGTTCATTGAAATAAGGCGCTAATAAGGGTCTAAACAGACGGACCGCATTTCAACTGCAATCCAACTGCAAATTGCAGTTTGAATGCAGTTGACACGACTGCAATAGAACTACAAACACAACTGCAAACCAAACGTGCGGTCCGATTGCAGTCGTGTGAACTGCACACCGACTGCATCCGAACTGCACCATGCGCGGGAGGGCGGAGCGTGCGGGCGGGTGGGTATGATGCAGTTCTATTGCAGTCGTGTTTGCAGTTCTATTGCAGTCGTGTCAACTGCATTCAAACTGCACTTAAACTGCGATTTGCAATTGGATTGCAGTTGAAATGCAGTCCGTCTGTTTAGACCCTAACACTCATCTGTAAAGGAGAAACTGACTGACTGACATATCAACCGCACAGCCGAAACTATAGGGCCTAGGAGCGTGAAAATTGTCACAAGGTTTCATTTTATGACGTACTACTAAGAGGGTTTTCCAAAATTCACCTTTTTTTTTCGATGGGAAAAATCATCCAAATACAACCCCCGCTCTTGGGCGGAGGTAGTGTCAGACTCTTACTGACTAAAAAACCCATCCCGTTCCTTCAAGCCTTCATACCAGGGCTTGAGCGCCCTTTCGGATAACCCTGGCCCCAGTAGGCTTCGACCCGGCTGGGCCCCTGCTGTTGCTGACAAATCCTTGAGGCGCGCGCGCCGTCAACGACTTGGGCTTGGTCCGGACATTTACCGGACGGCCGGACAGCGAGCTACCAATTGCTCACTGTCCGCAAGCCCACGCCTCCGGTGGCTGGAAATCGGGATCGGAATCCCGGCGGCGGCGAGAGCGCCGTTGCCTGATGCGGTCGGCCTCCTCCTTAGTTCAAAATTTCCCTCCTAAATGAGTGAAACGTGGGTCAACAGTTTCTAAGGAGGAACCTACATCCACGCGGGCGAAGCCGCTGGCAGGAGTTAGTCTATTATAAAAGGATTAACTGACTGACATATCAACGCACAGCTTATACTACTGGGACCTAACCTAACCTAACCTAACCTTTTGCACAAGGCTTCCTTTTTTGACATAGGCGAGCATTAAGAAAGGGTTTTCTTGAAGCCGCTTAACGGGATGAAACGGGGATCTAAAGTTTGTATGGAGAAACCTATATTCACGCGGGCCAAGCCGCTGGCAGAAGCTAGTCTATAGAAGTAGATACTGACTGACTGACTGACATATCAACGCACAGCCGAAGCTACTGGGACTAGAAACATGAAATTTTGCATAAGGCTTCCTTTTATGACGTAGACGACCACTAAGAAGGATAAAAAGGGAGAATTTCGTTTATACTGACTGTTATTATTAGTTTTTTAATATTGCCCTCGTAACATGGTTTGTGGGGTGCTAATTCTTTATGAAAACATTCTCGCGAACGAAGTCGCTGGTAAAGTGGTAGTATTACAAGTTGTATTCCTGGGCCTGGACGTATTGCAGAATATGTCATGATGGAAAAGGGAGTCAATGATAGCGCGACGGTTGACAGGACAGAATGGAAGAAGAGAGAAGAAACAAACATATTGCACCGACCCCAAGTAACATAGGACAAGGGCTAGAACATGATGAAGATATTATAATGGATGTAATTAATGTAACCGCTCACACCCCAAGATAAATTATGAGAAAGAGTGCACTTCTTAATACGTGTCCTTCCTGTTGTATATAGAAGACATCATTCTTATTTTGAAAAACTGTGTCTAATAGCAGTAGACATATATTCCTTGTCAACGTTGTCGATATTTGCGTCAGTTGCGTTAAATACTGTGCCTTCTGCGTCTACTACACAACAGTTCCATTCTATGTCACGAAATTCTGCAAACTCCTAATCTAATAAACTTGATTCGATTTCAGCAGACTCGTCCAACGAGTTTAAACAGAAAAGGCGACTCTATTAACATGACCTTTTCATAAATAAAAACGAATTTCTGTCGCTAGAATCTATGTCAGACGAATTGATGTCTACGTCTAATGTAGATATTATATTAATGTTACATTGACCCATGATATTTTATTTTGTATCAACTTGGATGACAATAATATTAACAATATTTTTGTTTTCTGTCCACTTCAATCTAATCTTATCATTTCGTTTTATGAGATTTTTATATTTATTTTTATTGATAGGCTCGCGTTTAACCACCGTCTCACCTGATGACAAGCGATGATGTAGTCGACGATGGAGCACGCTTGCCTAGAAGTAACCTATTCACTCTTGACTTAAAGAGCCCTAAGTTGTAGCTATCAGGAAACACAGACTCCGGCATTTATTTAATTTAATACTGCAATTACATTAATGGAATCATACCTTGAGGAAGTCAGTATAATTCGTCAAGGAAAAGGTGATAACCTAAAAAGATTAGCTTTAAAAATGCTTATTGCATTTGTTTGGGACTTTACTTAGTATGTCATTGATACAACATTATCTGTGGTGAAACTGTCAATGCTGTTCAGTCTGTTTCACCCAGCATGAATTGTTCGTCATAACAATCTACTAAAACAAGTGGCTGTAATGGAAAGGCAATTCAGAGATGGTTCTAATCAAAGTAGAGGAAAACAACGGTGCAACGTTGGGACGACGACATGACATAGTGGAGATAGCTGGTATCTTGTGGGTCAGAGCTAGACTAGATTAAATCTGGTCAAGTGGAAGAGCCTGGGGGAGGTTAGTATGTCAAGGAATGCGCTGATGAAGGAAGCCTATGTGTAATAGTAATGTTTGTTTAGTTTATAAGTTGTAATGATTATATTGTAATTAGTTTTAGTTTCGCAATAAATTAAGATTTTATCATTGTTAGAGCAATGCCACAAAATTATTGGTAGTTATGTAGTAAAATTCATTAATCTTACATTTAGATTCAGTTTATGATTGCTCGATCACCTTACGTTACCTGTTGTCAGCGCAGTAATAGCAGCAGCTGATCAATACGCATTTAGAAATAGGCTGTTTCTGCAACGACCAACGGCCTATACTGCTCTGGTCTCTTTTCTAGGAACATACATAAACCTTTCGACAGCTTTTAGAATTTTCAAGAAAACGTATTAAAATTGTGAAGTATGAACTATTTAGTTCAATGAAATGAAGAAGCCTTTGCTAAGGTAACCAACTGGTGCTCACTTGATGGTCCAAAGGTATAGCCCCCTTTTTCTGTGCCATATCCCTCTCTCAATATTTGTCTATTTTATTTTCCTCGTCTACATCCTCGAGCCGTTACTGTAAGTCTATAATCCGAACTCTCAATTACGCGATAGCCCAGTTATATTAATCCTTATATTTGCCGACACGTTCGAATGTTGTGATAACGCTATCAGACTATCACGGGTCTATATCGTGGTACTGATAAGATGTGGGGAAAGCCTTTCATTATAATATTGTGTAATAAATTCTGTTGCATATACAGTTCGTTAGTCTGAAGTTGTTTTTGTTGGAAATCGTGATAATGAAATTTTCAATAAAGGCAATGTTACTGAGCTTGGTAACGAAGAGACACCTGGAAATTCTATGAATGTATCTAAAGTGAAAGTATTTGAAACAGTATTGGACGGAGATAATTGTCCTGTTCATACGTTTGGCAGTGACTTGGGAAAATCTGAATTGATATACAGGGTGTAAGGGGCAGCCCTCTACAAACTTTAAGGGCTTACTCAGTAGACGAAACTGAACAACCTTCCACAAGACTATTTTCAGGATACGAAAAAAAAAATCAGCCTCACCATACAAGATTAAAAACTCGATTGGACAGTTTGTATGCCGATTTTTTTTTACTGAAAAAAGATCTTGTGGAAGGTTGTTCAGTTTTGTCCACTGAGCAAGCCCATAAAGTTTGTGGAGGGCTGTCCTTTACAACCTGTATAAGATTTGAGATTTCAAACTTACTGTTTCAAAGTTAGATCCTCTTTTCGTAAAGGAAAGTAAAACAACTAAAGAACTACAGTATAAAAATCGCTATAGCTTTCGAACAAAAGACAAAGAACATTCGCTACAGCCTATATCGGTAAAGGGTCACATCATGGTCGCATCTTATCTCCATACTTTCATGTTCGTAGTCATAATTTATAGCAATAACAGTAGAAAGCCAGCATACACAGACCTCTTCTCTTTGTGACGGAAACCAATGTACCGTGCGGGTGGTCTTCCAAACGATTGGTCATTCATGCAATGGCGATCCTTATAATGGCTGACAGTTTTATCGTACATTGGCAGCTCAGCAGGAGCTTGAAGCTTGAACCAGCTTCATCAATACAAAGTTGGCGATATTATTATATCGCCAACTTTACAGGGTTATTTGTAACACACTGGCAACTCCACATGACTATGTTATTAACGTCATAAACAACAACTTTTGTTTGGTTCATCACATTTTCATGCACAAGTAAAAATATTTAAACTGAACGTACAATTGCCGTCACGGATCCTAAGCGCTGGCTTCAAGTTGCGCAGAAGTCAAATATTCGGTCTCTTTAGTGGTGCGAAGTGAAACGCGGGGGCGGGGAGTGTCAGTGATTGGCAAGCCACGCCATCGAGTCATAGACGTCACTCCTGATTCGTTCCCTGCGTTGCTGCATGTATCTAAAAACGAAGACGATTGGCTCGCCAATGTATGGAATGCGCAAAGTGATCCCCACTCTGACGCCGAGCGCTCAAGATCCGTTTCGGCAATTGTACTAAATATTACGAAGTTGTAGCGGAGAGGAAGTTGGGATCGGGCGGCGGGGGTGCGCGATGCGCGAACGTCACGTCATACAGACGTAGGTACGTATAGCAAAATACAGAGTTGTAATGCGTTAGATAGAACAACGTAATCTTGAAGGTTTGATTTTGGTAAATGTATTATGTTTTGTAAAGAGGCATAGAACAAAACTTGTTGTTTATGATGTTAGAAATACAGTCTTGCAAAGGTTAGTAGTTTACAAATAACACTGTATAACTTTTATCACTGGCCTCTTGTAGGTACGTCTTTAGATTCCAAGGAAGTCGAATCAACCTTTAAAGTTTTTATTTAAACCTGAGTGATGTGTATTTATAAATGTTGATTTAGTGTTTGGCATGTTTGTGAGAAAATGTACGGAGATGTTGAATACGTAGAGGTTGGGCGTTGACCTGAATTCATTGTGGGTAAACAGATATCAGCGGTTGGAAAAGGGTGTCATTTTGGGTCGTAGAATGGTTTATTAATATAGCATCCGTTTTAGGATTTCAAGGTGACTTCGGCACGGGTATATTGCATTTTTGCGTGTATCATGTGAAAAAAATAAGGAACCTAGTTAGGTAATATACGATATTAAGGCGCAAGAGGATATTTTCCGTGTGACGTAATTGACCATGTTATACTTCGGTAGCCTAGATCAATATTATACTTTTTTTATAGATTATGTTAATATTTTAATCGTTATTACGCAAAAGGAAGAGATTCTTAGTTCGGAATGCTTTTTTTATTCATTTGTTTTCTTAAAATTTCCTCATTAATTAATGAAACGAAATTCTTTTATTATTTTTTTATCTTTGATAGTTGATAGAATCCAATAGATGCCAGACGCACAGGACCGGTCATTGTGGCGACACTTGGGGGAGGCCTATGAAAGTACGTCTTTCGGCTGAAAAGATGATGATGATGATAAAGATAGAATTCACTCTTTCCTGATCAACAACATCGTATAAGACTGCGCAGTGCCTCTTAGAAATTTAAAACAAAAACACGCTCCATACTCCATGAGTCATCTCAATAACCAACTGTTCAAGATAAATAACTCTAAAACGTAATAACACAAAGTACAAAGAACTGTTACGCAGTTGTTGTCAAAACTGTGTTATCGTGTGTTTACGAATGTGATTAATGAGTTATCACTGCTATCAGGCCATGTGTGAAGCTGAATTTGGAACGTTCGCGAAATAGGACAGAGATACTGAGATACGGATATTGTACTTGTGATAGC
This sequence comes from Mythimna ferrago, assembly GCA_910589285.2. Lineage (NCBI taxonomy): Eukaryota > Metazoa > Arthropoda > Insecta > Lepidoptera > Noctuidae > Mythimna > Mythimna ferrago. The sequence goes on along the minus strand of OU342686.1, from coordinate 22,013,977 downwards.
ATCGAAGATAGGCTGGCCTCCGAAAGCACGTTAAACCGTTGGCCTAAGGGCTATAGAAAGGGAAATATAGGGGAATATAGCCCTAAGCTACCAAACTAGACACCATACAGACACCAGAGTCGCCACACGTCCGAGCTGGTCGCGCCACCAAACGGACACCAGGTGAGTAACTCTCTATAAAGCTGTATACATTTTGTTGGTAGCCGCGACTGGTCGCGCCGCCATGGTGTCCCGGTGAAATATAGCCCTAAGGTACCGTGGCCCTCAAACGCTAAGGGCAGTTGTGGAAACAGGGGTCTTTTAGCCAGTCGTCAGACACAAGTCAAGCCTGACACACCTTATCATAATCTCTTAATTAAACACTCTTGATTTAGTGTAGGATATGATATGGTCATATCTTAGACTAATATTCTGTTCTGGTATTAATATCCATTATTAGTAGTATAAAAAATATTTGTTTATTTTTATTCATTATTATCAGAATATTTGTGTATCACATAATTATTATATGGCAAAAAAATCTGCACAACCGTCGGGGCAACGATGACTGGTCTGGTGACACAGACACACTGTTTTTTTTTATGTCATAAATTCTATCTTTCAAATGACAAACTGTAGTTAAGTGTTTGGCGCCATTATGCACTATATGTAAGCCATATCCTCTGTGTATAGCCAAATGTCAAATTAATCGACCCACAAGCAGTCGAGAAGATAAAATTAGCGGTAAAAGGAAAAACAAACCGGTTCTGACCATAAACTGACATTAAAACGATACCAGTACATATTTGGAGAAACGAGAATACCAGTACAGGTTATTAATTCCGTATCTACAAGTTTACTTAAAGAAAAAAAAAAAATTAGTACTTAATTAGTAAAGTTATTAAACAGTGAAGTATTTATGACCAGTTATTTTTATCAGACCATGTAATCCTGTTATGTAGTCAAAACAATTATGAAAAGATATTTTTATAACAAACTGTTTTTTTTTTAAATACCTTATTCTGATAGCAAGAGACGCCAGGATTCTTGTGTTATTACCTGAAAATATGAAATAACAAAATTAATACAAAAGACTAATCTCGAACACTAGATAAACAACACTTTTCTCACATTTATTATAGACTTTATCACAATATCATAAAATCTAAAGTCGTTTGTAGATGTGTCAGTTGGTCAGCTGATCGGATGACCACAAACAAACGACCGTGAACCCTTTGTGACAGCTGTTATGGATTATGGCAGACACTTTGTTTCACAGAGGTTTTCTGTGAATCTATGGTTTAGTACGAATGTTGTTGTTTGTGGTTCAATCGGCCAGTATTGTTTATTGACGACACACTTTTTTTTTTGTGGTAGATTTGGAGAATCAAAATGTAGGTTTGAATTTCAAATTTCGAACTGGTTTATTGAGTTTTGGCAGAAAAATAATTTGTTATTAAAAGTAATGATGATTTATAATTGAATAATGGCATCGAAGAGAAAGTGAAAGGACGAAAGATGTCCATACCACTTTTTCTAAACATAGAGAAAATTAATTTGAACAAAAAACGAATTGGTGTCAGTGAAAGTCTGTATTTAATGGAGGTGGTTATAAATAGAGTAACATTTTATCCTTTTTTCCCAGCAAAAGAGCGCCAATTACAATTCCATGCCTTTGACACACAAATTAAACTTTATCAAAAAATGTTCAACATTTTTAAGAAGAAAATTTCTCGAAATTAATTTGCATTATATTCACGTCAAGTTGAAATAGCTTTCTAGAGCCCTTTGATCCATTTAAATGTGTTAGACAGACGGAATTTTGAGAGGTTACGAGTGTTAGTAGTACTAAGGACAGCTAATTAATTATGTTTTGTTTTCATTAATTATAAATAATTAGGTATGTTGTTGTTTAAATATGAAATAAATTACCCGTTTATCCAGCCGGTTTCTTTGAAGTAGTCCGCGTACCGCGACCTTAGAACGCAAAGAGCAATTGAAGGAACACGGGTGGGTTCTAGTCAATAAAAATCTGATACTCCCTCTCGCTCCACCCCGAGCGGGAGAAGTTATTTTATAACTTCCCGCACAAAAAAAATTAATTAGTGATTTTAATCAGAGATAAGGAAGTGTCTTTTACTGACTAAGACCCACCCGTGTTTCTTCAACTACCCTCTGCGTTCCAGAGCTGTGGTAACACTTTCGAACAATCCTACGTCCCTGGCAGTGACCAATACTAATCTAAGGTTCCTAAACTAAACCTAAACCCATCCAAAAAATCATGCCGCCGGGATTCCGATCCCGATTTCCGGCCACCGTAGGCGCGGGCTTGCGGACTGCGAGCAATGGGTAGCTCGCTGTCCGACCGTCCGGTAACTGTTCGGACCGAGCCCAAGTCGTCGACGGCGCGCACTGTTCCCGCGCCCCTCAAGGAGTTGTCAGCAACAGCAGGCCCAGCTGGGTCGAAGCCCACTGGGGCCAGGGTTAGTTTCGAAAGATAGCTCAGCCCCGGTACGAAAGGCAACGAAGGAACAGGAGTCGGTTTAGTCAGTAAAAGTACACTATCTCCCGCTCCACCCAAGAGCGGGGGATGTGATTAGATGATTTTCCCACCGGGAATAAAAAATCTCGAAAAAGTCATTGAATCTGGTAATTTTAATTCCCCAGCTACACTGGCGCACACCCCTTAAGGCCCGGCGCCCATTATCGGCATCGGCATCCTTCGGCATCCCTACATGCATTGCGAAGGCATAGTTTCCGACAGTTTGCGATTGCATGTAGGGATGCCGAAGGTTCCTTTTCCGTGCCGATGCCGATAATGGGCGCCGTGCCTAAGCCGTCGTCAAGCAACAGTATTCATGTCCAGTCTGAATAATTTAAGTAAATCGTTCCAACCAGAGTTTATTGAGCGTCTTAAGGCTCCGGCTAGACCGACGCGCACCGACTGACCAAACTGGTTTGTTTCTGGGTTCCGTACGCTTCCGCCTACTGCACGTGTACTATCGATATTACTATTACGAAATAACACAACTAATTCCAGAAATACTACCATCTAATTTAACTTGTAATAATTTATTGTTTTAATTATAATTTATGTAATAAATAATTGTACAGCCGATTGTGATTATTAGAAACATTGTTGTAACATTAATTAGTGTAGGTAATATTGTATTACTGTATTTTATTATGACATTTCAATAATTTATTGGATGACGTAATATTATTGCGTATATACTGGACAATACAGAGGACGAATGAATTCCGAATAGACCATAGTTTTACTGATATTTCGTCCGCATGACCAGGGCCTCAAGTCTGCTATTACAATAGTGTCACAATGTTCTATCATTGATGTCATAATTGTCGATTTTGACAAGTTTGGTAATCTACTAATATAATGGCGTCATTATGACTTTCCAATGGTCAACCACTGACACTCCATTGAAAGAAGTGACATAGAATGGTAATCTCGTACATATTGACAAATGAATATTTGACGTTTGCGGTAATCTGCTAAAACTTTGACAGTTTATTTGATCAGTGTTTTACCATTAGAACGTTATTGTGCAGTTATTGGTTTTAATATGCTCGAAATTATCATTCTACCACAATTCTATTACAAGACCAGTGACCGATCAATGATCGATCATTATGAATTAGCAGATTACAAACTTTTAGCAAAATGACAATGGGATCGTGTTGGAATGACGAATTTATAAAAATAGCAGACTTGGGGCCCAGGAATTACTATAGAAATAAAGAAAACCAAGAGAAGTAATCCTATCATTGGCGTATTTAGGCTTATCTTTTGAGGGGGGCCTGGCCCCTGACATGCTATGGCCGATGCAATGAAGCTCTCGACCTCCCCATATACGCCTATAAATCCCATACTTCGTAACTAAATTCGTGGGCGCACTGGTTTCCAGATTTTGATTCACTAGGTCAAACCATATATTACAGATATACTCGTAGAACCAACAGATCAAAGGCCATCTCAAATTGAGGGAGATCGTCAAGAAGTTTATAAAAGCACAGCACGAAACTCAGTAGTAAGCAAACAATTAAGACAAAAAATCAAGAAATATATAAACACTTAGCTATACTAGGTATAGGATGTAACATTATCACAAAATGTTACAGAGGAACAGTGATGCCGCTGTGGTGATGCTATCGAAGTATCGAAAATTCAACTCAAGAGAAGATGAAACCCGTGAATTGAATGTCTACAATTAAAGTTCTATCTTAATAATGCACCAAAAAACTAGAAGGACAGTTTTTTTTTTTTTTCGATGGGAAAAATCATTTTATGACAACCCCCGCTCTTGGGTGGAGCGGGAGATAGTGTCAGACTCTTACTGACTAAAAAACCCATCCCGTTCCTTCAAGCCTTCATACCAGTGCTCGAGCGCCCTTTCGGATAACCCTGGCCCCAGTAGGCTTCGACCCGGCTGGGCCCCTGCTGTTGCTGACAACTCCTTGAGGCGCGCAGGAACAGCGCGCGCCGTCGACGACTTGGCCTTGGTCCGGACAGTTACCGGACGGCCGGACAGCGAGCCATTTGCTCGCAAGCCCACGCCTACGGTGGCTGGAAATCGGGATCGGAATCCCGGCGGCGGCGAGAGCGCCGTTGCCTGATGCGGTCGGCCTCCTCCTTAGCGAGCATTACTGCTTCGCAGAAGTCGGCGACCGCCTGCCACTCCTCCTCGCTCCGGACCATGGCCTCGACCAAGGCCCGGCGCGAGAGGTCTCCGCCGCCGATCACCCCCACGAGGGCACGGCGATGCTCCGCCCAAGCAGGGCACACCGCGATTGTGTGCTCCACCGTGTCCTCCGGGCGTTCCGCACAGTGGCGACACCCGGGCGTCACTTCCGCTTTGATTCGGAACAGGAACCTCCCGAACTTGCCATTTCCGGTGAGGACCTGTGTCATGCGGAAGGTACGGACGCCGTGAGGTCTTTCCAGCCACGCCTCAAAGAGGGGACTTATCGCAATAATTGTGGCGTGCCCATAACGGGGTTGCGATAGTCGCTGACGCCATTACACCATGAGATCCCGCCGGAGCTCTGTCCGCCATGCCGTGACCTGTCGCGGCAGAGGACTTTCACCCCGGCGTTGCATCTCCACGCGCATGTCGTGTATGTGTGCAAGGACTGTTGCCTCCAGATCCCACGGTGGTAGGCCAGCCAGAAGGCTCGACGCTTCGCAGGAAATCGTGCGGTATCCCCGCACCATCCGAATTGCCATGACCCTCTGGCAGGCGTTCAGAATGGCCGCCGGTCGCTATTGCAGCGACGGCGCCCACAACGGCGCCCCGTAGAGGGCCATGGACCGAACGATCCTCGTGTAGAGCCTCCGGCAGGAGGCGTCTGGACCCCCAAGGTTGGGTAGGAGCCGCTTGAGAGCGGCCCCAGTCCGGTTGAGTTTGGGAGCCAGACGTCAGAAATGCTCCTCGAAATTCCATCGGCTGTCGAGGATGAGTCCCAGATATCTCATCGAGGACCCAACGCCGATGCGAACTCCTCCCACCGTTAGTTGGGAACCCGAAGGCGGCGCGTTCCGACGGCCGCGACCGTGAAAACACATGGCCTCGGATTTGCGCAGCGCCACCTCGAGTCCCCCGTTTCCCCGTCTTCCAGCGAAGTGGGAACTGGCCCCTCTCCAAGCATGCGCTGAAGAGCCCTCTTAGTCGAGGCCCGAGAGCCTCCATGGCCAGGACCCAGGCTTTCCCAGGCAAGCCATCGGGTCCTGGGACGGCGTTCTTGACACTCAGCCTTTGCACCGCCACTCTCATCTCTACCTCGGTCACCTCTGGAGCATTATCGTCGTCGTCGCTATTACGGTCCGCGTCAGTAGAAGTACAGTTCAATGAGTTTAAAAATAACCCAAAATAAATATAAAATAGCATATTGTACGAGAGTAAACAAGCGTCATAGTAAATAAATATTTCGCGAGTTGATGACTTGACGACACTATTACGTTCATTGAGAGGAATTTTAGACCGTCAAGACAATACTGGAAGAAATATCTTGGTATAGTAAATACATATGGTTGTGAATAGCAATGGTAAATCTACACTAATGTAATAAAGAGGTAAAGTTTTTTTATTTTTTTATTTGTAGGAGGTAATCTCTGGAAGTACTGGTCCGATTGCTAAAATTTTTTACCGATAGAAAGCTGCTTTATTCCTGAGTGACATAAGCATATATTTTATGTACGCGGGCGAAGCTGCAGGCAAAAGCTAGTTCATCAAAAAAGAACTAAGTAATCCTAATGAGATCGAAACGCTTAAAAACTACTTTACCCTGCTGTTGGGCCAGCTTCTAGTTAAACCGATGCAGCTAAATATAAAAAAAAGACGTGTGGCACTCGGGGACTGCCGCGGTAAAGCTATTGCATAGCATTTTTTATCAACTTATGCAATAGACCTCGCCAACAGCTGCTTAACCCCACCCATCCAAAACCAGACCTCGCCAACAGCTGCTTAACACCACCCATCCAAAATGAGACCTTGCCAACAGCTGCTTATCCCCACCCATCCAATACCAGACCTCGCCAACAGCTGCTTAACCTCTTCCATCCAAAACCAGACCTCGCCAACAGCTGCTTAACCTCTTCCATCAAAAACCAGACCTCGCTAACAGCTGCTTAACCCCACCCATCCAAAACGCCGACAGCTGCTTTCACTCATTTGTTTTCTTATCGGTCACCACGCTCAAAAAACAAATGAGTGGGGGGGGGGGTGTTAGGTTATTTTCGTTACGGAATTACTGGATTCGGTCTCCACGCTCAAGGCCCGCGATAGAAGCTATGCAATAGCTTAAAAATATTTAAGCCATAAGAAATAAGGTTTTCGACAACAAAATTAAAATCAATATTTTTTTGTAATACAATAAACGAACAGAATACTACTACGAATAGCTAAGTCCGAGGTGACAACTTAGATAACGGAACTTCTCATTGCATTTTGGAGAATTATACAATTAAATTTTTAGCTAAGTCTGTGTAACAGAAGCTTCGTTCATTACCCTACTCCGAGCTTAGAACTGATGAAACAATCCTCAGCATTCTAGAAATTACAACCGACGACACAATGTCGATGATGATGTTACCTAATATTTTTTTGTTAAATCAAATGCACAACCAGTTCTGTGAATTTAGTTTCTATAATAAATTCATCAAAAAGCAGATATTTCGACAATTAATAAATATTAATAACAACGCGACCTTTCAAGGTTCCAAGATTTATTTTGGATGGCGCCGCATTATAAAATACATAACCTCGTTATTAACCTTGGTAGCTACATAGTCTACATTTTTATTATATCTGCTTATACAATAATTCGAAGATTTAGTAGCTTCGAAGATGCTATTAAATCCATACATTCTCCTACTTACGAAATAGTTGATGGAAGTTACTATCATACGATACAGTGTTGATATTTTTATAAGTATAAAAATACTGGCATAAAATATACTTCTCTCAAAGTTAAATTTAATTCAAAACTCTACAACTAACATTAGCCTATATATACTCGGAGTGAAGAAAATAAAAAAAAACTAATGCTAATGAACTCTGAAGAAAATATCATCGTATGTTTATCTCAGTTGTAATCTTCAGGTCTTAAATTAGAACGTCTAGATTCAAGCCTGTCTCACGATTTATTTGTCGCCCGTTGAATTAATTAAGACATCGAAATTCACGATATGCGACGAGAGGACATAATGCTTTTGTTGGAAGATGAGAAACTGAAAGGTAGGAAGGAAGATTTCCAACAGTCGTAGAGGTTATGGATGGCTAAGAGTGCCTTGGTATAATAGAACTCAGTGAAATGTCAATAAAGACAACAGCATGAGAGGTAGACTGCTTTAGGATAATGACAAAGATGAGAAAAAAGATTTTTTATAGAAACAATTAGAAAGTGTGAATGAAATGAACATCGTCTACTTTTTATCAGTGCATCTGGAGAAAAAAGCTATGTTGTGACAAATTATACCATAAACAAGTCATCATGAACAGAGCACGATCAGTGAAAAAATTCACAGAATGCTTAGTGGCTGTCGTTCAAACAATCCCACGCTTGATTTAGCGACCGTAAACAGTTTTTGTACCTAACAGTGGGAGTTTCATTAAAATGATTCAGATAATTTGTAAATTGTAAGTATAAGTACTTGGGGTTTAACGCCCTATCCTTGAGTTAAAGAAATCGTTCTGTGAAGATGTTTGTTGTACGTTGATTATAACATTGCGTATTATAACTACTATTTTAATATTATCAAATAAACATAAACGTCAACAGCAGAGAAGGATGTGTGAAGATCTGATCGTGTTTGCGACACAAACAAGGCCACAGATCGCTATTGGAACGAAAAGGCCTTTTTTTCCAGCAGTGGGACATAATATAGTCTAATAAAAATATAAATACAACCCCCCTCACACACCAGAATAGGATAGTTTCCTGGGCCAAAATAATTACATTTTATTTAGTACGTATTTTAGATTATAAAAAAATATTGGACAAGTATTTTTTCTTTTTTCGATTAAACAAAAAATAACAAAGATATAGCCCATTAAAGTTACGTGTGACGTCACCCCGTGCGAAAAAATGCAGCACGGCGTGACGTTACACGTAACTTTAATGGGCTATATCTTTGTTATTTTTTGTTTAATTTACAAATAAAAAATACGTGTCCCTTATTTTTGAACAATCTAAAAGACGGACTAATTACATTTTTTACGGCAACTAGCCTATTATGATAATTTTAAGACGTCATGGTACGGCCTCCGATAACTTAATTCAGAAGGACTATATTAATTTTCAAATTACGAAATCAAAAAATGATAATCTTAATCACATTAGTAGCTGATTAAATAATTGTTTGTAAAATAATGAATAATAATGAACCTCTAAGATTTGGAACTTTAAAAGCAGAACACGATACCAATAAAGTGAATAGCGAGAATAGACTGACATCTAGTATCCAAAAATAGGAGCTAGAATTAAGTAACGAGCAACTAAATCTCAGGTCTATAAACGCCGCCGGGCCTTGGTTGAAGCCATGGTCCGGAGCGAGGAGGAGTGGCAGGCGGTCACCGACTTCTGCGAAGCAGTAATGCTCGCAAAGGAGGAGGCCGAACGCATCAGGCAACGGCGTTATCGCCGCCGCCGCCGCCGCCGGGATTCTGATCCCGATTTCCGGCCACCGTAGGCGCGGGCTTGCGGACAGTGAGCAATGGGTAGCTCGCTGTCCGGCCGTCCGGTAACTGTCCAGACCAAGCCCAAGTCGTCGACGGCGCGCACTGTTCCCGCGCGCTTCAAGGAGTTGTCAGCAACAGCAGGGACCCAGCCGGGTCGAAGCCTACTGGGGCCAGGGTTATCCGAAAGGGCACTCGAGCCCCGGTATGAAGGCTAGAAGGAACGGGGTGGGTCTTTTAGTCAGTAAGAGTCTGACACTATCTCCCGCTCCGCCCAAGAGCGGGGGATGTCAATGCATGATTTTTTCCCACCATAAAAAAAAAAAAAAAAAAAAAAAGGTCTATAAACGCAGCATTCAGTAAACAGATTGAAAAATGGTTTTCGAATTCACTAGACGTAGATTGAGTATTATATTCAAAGAGTTAACAACCTCGCACTTTGGGGGTTAATAGGGTGTTATCTTGAGATTCAATTCAATGAATCCCTACTGATTTCGTATCAAGTACATTGCTCTGACTTCTATATATCAGTGTGTTTGTGGGGTGAATGAATTTGAACAAACGCAGCAATCGATTGACGACACGACGTCGACGGGTCATTGAATCGAATCACCGGCTTTATGCAAATTAGCTGTTTGAGTACCACGATCGTGACGGTTTTTAGATCACACACGTTTCATTGTGCTTTCTGTGTACATGAGTTACCTTCACGTAATTAAGGCCTTTCGCTTTCAACTACAAAATCTGTGCTGACGAAATGTTAACGGAATGCATTTACTATTTCTGTTCCAAGCTATTTCCATACCGACTCTTTTAAACATGTTAATTCTTCTTTTTTAGTTCAGTCAGTAGGAAAACGTCCTAATTCATTATTTGCTTTGTAAACATTTACATTTAGTTAGAAACAAGTTCTTCATGTTAATCGTTCACCATCATAAATCAATCAATATATATGAGCACGATTACCTACTGCAAAAAGTTTTATTTTTTCTGGTCTATGAAAAAAGTATAGAAGATAATCGTTTATTCCGGTCCATGACTTTAAATAATTGATATAATCTTTTGAATACTTCTTCCACATAAAGTTGTGTAACAAGCTGCTTACAGAAAAAATGTACACGTATTATTGTACCTAACTGATAATATCTTACGTCGCTTTTCGTAACAATATCCGAAAAGGAGACGTTGTTTGTCATTTTAAAAATAGAAGTGTCTTTATGGTGGGCGTCCCTTGCGCCAGATTCGAAAGAGGTAGTCAATCTTCACGAAGGAAAATTTTGAGCTATCAGCGTGTGAATAAAGCGAATTTACATTTTACATTTCGATTGTATTTTAAGACATGACTAAAAGCATTAAATGAGAATGAAAGAGAATCTTTGTTTAAACCTGATTTAATGTACAAAGCAAGCGAATATATTGAGTTAAGTAGTTGTTCTAGAATATTGAAAAACTTTCCTTAGTTTAAACTTAATAACAAATTCTTTAGCTAAGGTTGTACGGACTACGAATACGAACAAGTAACAGTGACCTATTGCGACTTATATCTGCAACGCTCCGGTTGGACGTAGTGGGGACTCCAATATAGTAATTGTCAATATTCTGCAATCAGCGAATCAGAGGCGCTATCAGATTCCGAGTCCGTCCAGTTTATTCCAGATCTGTCAACCTTGTTTGAAGCACCGTCGGTTAGTGCCCTCGAATCGTCCAATCCACGGTCCTTACTCCTTAGTAATATGGATGAATCATCAGATTTATATCTCGGACGTGCTGAATACAAATATACTGGAATTTATGCCGAATTGGGTGAGCGCATTGAGCTTTATTTTGAACGCCAAAGTCGAAGGTGTTCCATATTCTACATATACTATCTACTACTCTGGACCCTAGTATTACTCGCAACTGCCTATGTTTCTTTTCACAGATTTGCTGGAAGAAATTATCATAGAAATTTCTCTGCACAATTCACAAATCCTTTGTATCATATTATTTTATAACATCTATATCTATTTTCGTCAATAATAAAATAAATGCATGGTTAAGTTTTTTTTTAAATAATTTATATATATATATATATAAATTATTAAATATAGCTGCTATCTCTATCAATTGTTATCTAGATTTGCACTATTCGATTGCCAACAGTTAGGTGAGGTGATTATATTAATGATATTGATGAGGAAGGATGCAGTTTCAATGAAGCTTCCATATTTAGTTATACTTTTATTATAGAAACGAGTAGAAACGTAAACAATACAAAAGATCGTATTATTAACATAATTATATAAAAAACTGATGAGTAATAATTAGACCTGCCAGCCAAAGTAGCAACAGTCTATTATTTATTGCGTAACAAAGTCGAGAATCTCGATGATTACATAAAAATAATGACAATGATAAATCGTGTTACGTACGAACGGACTGTTGTCATAGTTGCATACAGCGGTAACCTTCAACTAAGTTGTTTGATGGTACCCGGTACCGCAGAGAGTGGAAGGAAAGAAGATCAAATATTGGAATATGATGGAGGAAATAACACATCGCATTCAGGTTATGAAATAAATAAAATGGATCATGAAGATATGGATAAAGAGATTGTGTAAAAATGAGATGGCTAACAAAGGATTGAATACTCAGATGATAAAACGGGACAAGTAGCTGCCCTTACCTCACATAAATTGAATAAGGACAGCAATTTACTATCCCTAAACCTGAGTCGAATATGCAAAGCAGGCTTTTTTTGTTTGTTTAGCGTATCTAGTTTTTCATGCAGTAGAACTTCTGCAGGCATGTACATAATATTTCTGTTTATAATAATAAAGTACTTGTGCCCAACAACCGATAGATGACCGCCTACTAGCACTTTAGATACTCGTACCTATCATGGCATTGGAATATATTTAGATTTTAATGACGAAAATACAAGCTCTATGACAGGTGATAGATAATTAGGAATTTCATAAGACTACATTAAGTTTTTATTTAATATTGAAGTGCTTTATTACATAACAAAAGGCTAATGTACAACATGCAGTAGGAACAGAAACTTTTTGTGATCTTCATTAAAATAAGGACCAGGTTCAAGACAAAAAATTAATAAAACAGACAGGCAGGCAGGAAGGCAAAAAGTATAGTCGGCAACGTAAGTTTAAGACTAAAACACTTCATGTTAATAAAGTGACGTAGAAGCAAGTATTTGAAAAAGAAAAAAAGATAAACAAATATCTTCAAAATATACAAATGAAGTAAAACAATTGTCTCATAATAATATTTCCTAATCCTAGCTCACCAAAATAGAGCGAAGTGGAATTGCGACAATTCAACTAGATTCTAGATTCCACGAAGACGAAATTATAGCAAGCAAAGTGAATTAGTGTGCAGCGAACATCTCGAGACCTAAAGACACGAAGCGAAGACGATTGCGAGATAAGGTCGTAAAGAGAACGCGAAATTTCCTAAATTTGAAAAAAAAAATCATTAAATGCAATCAAAGACAATCTCTGTCTAATCTAGGTTGCCACGAAGAAATCGTAGAATTCGATAATATTTTTTTTAAGTTATCCTTTTTGTATAGGTTCATCTATCTTGGTGAAAATTATAGAAAAAAAATATATATGTATAACAAATAATAATAAATTAAAAACTTAAACTTAAACCACAACTACATATTTGAAAAGGATCTAGAAGCTATGTTTAAAAAAAAGATTAGTCTTCAACTCTACAATAAGGCACAACTTAAGTCTCTGAATGTTAAAACAAAAACCGTCAATGCAAAAACTAACACAAGACCGTTCAGAATTACCATGTCCAGACAATAAAGGAAGACACCATATACGAAAGACTGAGCAGGTAAAAAAGAACTAAAATGAAACAAAAGGGAGCGTTCAGTAATGTATGTGTTGTCTGTCAACAGTTCAAGGACTAGCTGGATGTTATTACAGACGGTACCCGCCGGCTAGACAGGGCACAATAGCCAGACATTTAAAATCACCGAACGCTTCGCCCATCCCGTTTTATTGCTCAAACTTACAAGTCAATATACACGTAGAGCAAGCAGAATATTATAAAAACTAAATTGAAAACTGTCCAGACGATGCTCCAACACTTTATCCTGATGCTGCAGAAAATGAGGATCGCAATTTCGATGCAGACGGGGGAAAGGGAGATGCAGTTTCAAGTTTAATGCACGCATGTCTAGACGGGAGAATGCACAGGGAATTTATTGTAACAATATTATGTAAGAACAACCCACCGTCTGGGTATAAACTACTTCAATATAGATTTTACGGGAAAATGAAATTGGCTATTCGAAGAGTAATAAATGCACTTTATATTGAAGATTCCATTTATTTATTTTTACAGTCTTGACTGCCTATCATAACGTTCTTCGAACTTTTGATTCATCTAGTAATTCTTAGGAACGTCGAACGCTTAGATATAGACTACAAAGAAAATAAATTGCACTGTTTACAGCCAGTGCTCTAGTTAAAAGTGACGTAACAAGAGGTAAAGCTGCAGTTTTTAGTAAAACTAAAATGAAACAGGGTTTTAATTGAGCGACATTAGAGAGTAGACTAACGAGACAGAAATTAAATTTTATTGCAGCACTGTTTGTACGGAATTGCGCAGGATTACACTTAATAAGGACAAAGTATTTACTCGAACTACAATGAAAATTTTAAAGACGCAATAGGAAAGAGTGAGTATGTAGTTATAACAAAGGGTTTCGGTATTTCAAGTCGCCTTCATGTAAATATTTTCCTTAAGCTCGTTGGCTGGAAGCCAAATTAGCGAGACAAGTTTATACCTTAATATTGCTTTATTTAGGTGATTATTTCCCTTGGGCTGCGGTGCAACGGTACCGCCTGAACCCGTTACAGTAATGAAGGACCGGTTACTTGGGCAGATTTCACTTTAACTACATAACATTATGCAGTTTGGCAATTTGCGATCAATGTCAAGTGTAGCTGTTATGTCGGGGATAACAGTAGATAAAAAACTTGTATAAGATGACTTTTTATCTTCATGCTTAAGTTACAGTGGCCGAATTTTACCGTTAAGATTTGATAATTGCATAACTCTGCAGCGATCGATTCGAATCAGCCGAGATGAAGCAGCGATTGTGTTATACTTAGGCAACTTTTGACGTAATAGTAGTTGCAGCGCTGAAGCGGCTACATGTGTCAAAGAATCATCGTAAGTAAACTCATGAGTAGCAACTTATAATTTTATCGAAGTAATAACAACTTCCTCATTGTATCGACGAGTTGACACAACACGGACTAATCTGTTACATCATTAAGTCACAACATGATACAGCATGTCAAAGTGCCTTTGTCTCTGCCGTATTTCATACTCAAGGTCATCTACACTTGCAGGTGGAATATTAAAGTTTTGTCTGCAATTTCGAACTCCATTATGGTTTGTCTGCGGTTTATAGTTGAAATAAAGTTTTTATGAAATTCTGTGCAGTTCTAGGTACGAGTAGTTTGTCTTGTCTATAGCGTTGTTTATCAAGGTAAACAACCTTGAGATCCCAAGGTAGATGTTACATTAGATAACCAAATAATAGCCCTGATTTATTCCTCAGAGATTTTCGCCATGTTCACGAAAGTAGCTCACAGTTTAGGAATGAGAAAATTGGAAGTGAAACACAACAAAAGCGACCCACTATGACAAAGATCACAGAGTTTCATGTTCACTTCCTGGTTTATGCGTCTGTGAATCAGCAAACCGCCTGCCAAGCGCCACTGCCAAATTACCGGCCGTCTCCGCTCTGGAAGTCCCTTAGGTAGTCGTCTGTACCTACTACAAGAGATCACTAACTCAAAATAGAGTTCACTGTCTGACAGTTTTTGGTTTTACGAACTATACGGTCTTAAAACTTTTTACGACTGATCACTTAGCTTCGATGGAACCAAGTACATAGTAGATTGTAGACTAGTGACTATGTTAAGCAGAGGCCCACCAAAGCGAATCTGCTTTGTGATTGTATAAAAACGCACGTCGGAACTGCAGTAACATAGTGAATATCTAGATTCAAGAATACTCTCTAGGGGCACTCTCTGTTCGTTTACCTTCATAAATCAATGGGCAAATTAATATGACCAGAAAACAGAGAGAGTACAGGTGCAGGACTAGTGGTTTTATGTGTTTCCGAGACACAAAGTGCGGGTGAGGTGGTCCAATTAACGGTTATTACTGAGATACTCGTATTTCTAATAGTGGAATCTAATAATCACCGGCATTCTCGCTTACGATTTGGCCAACAGTGCAGTCAAAACAAGCTGTACAGTATCTATGGTTACACAATTTACTAGATAGTTAGGACCGACAGACAAGAGGCGATCTATCGTGTAGTCGTGCGTTTTGGTCGTTCCACTGCAGTCACGAGCTGAGGCCAAAGATAGCTGAGATTAGCTTTGTGGTTTATTTTATGGGCCTACGAATGCATTGGATGTTTCGGCTGCATTGGACTTTGTAGCGTTCGCAACGGAATCTGTGTTTGCTGTGCCTACTGCTGCAGTTTCAATTGAGGTACAATTTTATGTTTGTTGATCTGTTTTTCTTTGTCAATTACTTCGAATTTGGTTAATATACTTACGTATGTTAGTAAGGAAATCACTGCTATAAATTATAGTCTTATCAGGACTCTCCTCATTAAAAACATATCTACGACTGTCTACGATCATACGACAAGCTGTCATAACATCGTAAATATTGCAATAAACAATGAGACAAAGAAAAGCAACGCACTGACAATGCTACTACAAAGACAGTACTAAAAAAAAGTCCCCATGACTCATAAAAGTTAGTTAATCACCAGTAATTCCATCAAAACGTTGCGCAAATCCATTGTTGCGCGAAGTCTAGTTAATTACTAAAGATTTAGAGTATTACAAAGGCGCACCAGTTCCTTGGATTATAGCCAACAGTCAACAGCACAAGAAAACGGTTAAAGTAAAGAACAGGAACCTTCTATGTGACTCAGAGCTTTGTTGACATAACCACCATGATCACATTGTGGATCTTGAAAAATTGAGAGATGCTGTAGAGTCTGTTTATAGCAATAAGGAATTTGAGTGTGGTATAGCCGATGATGCGAACTTTCAGAATCCGAGTGATGTAGACTTCTGATCACAGTAAGAATTGAGACTACCAAAAAATTAACAATGCAGTCTACACCATACTTATTTAAAATTCTAGATAGATATAACCTGAGTTAGAATGAAAGGCAGAGGCTGCGCGTCATTGCTTCAAGTTAGAATTGCCAGAGCCGACAACCCAGGATAAAAAAATCCTGGCACAGAAGACTGAGGAGACTTGCCCCAATCATGGGAACAGGAGAGGACAACGAAGAAGAGTTATAACCTGAGTTCGATATAAGTAGTATCTCATTAGAAACTAGTGGGTTTTTCTCTTAAGCAAATTCGCAGTCTATTGGCAATGAGCCCTATAAACGGAGCCTCTTGGGAACAGTAGTGCCATTAAGTAATCTGATTACATTATTGTGCATGACATGAATACGTATGAAGCACCTAACTTACAATAGTTCATTCAATTTTAATAATTCTTTCATTATTAAATGGACGGAATTCAAACACTCCTAGCATGCAGATGGATTAAGAAAATACATTTACTCTTTTTATTGATAGTCTCGAGCTTGACTACTATCGTACCTGATGGTAAGTGATGATGTGGTCGACGATGGAGTACGCTTGCTTTAAATACCCCTAGGTTGCAGCTATCAAGAATTTCTAAAATATACTTCGGCAAGGAATTCCCATTTCTTAACTGTACGCACAATGAATGTATTCCAAAACGTTTTGTGTGTATGTGTGGAGTGCCCACCATGTACCGCTGGCGCATCGCTGTACGTCTGGTGATCCGAAGATGGAATGGACGCATTTCTTGATTGTGCTTTTAAACTTATAATTTCCGGATCTATTCGGAAATGTTACATTGCCTTAGGAAGCTTTGCATATTCAGAATTATAATCTTGCTCTAAAAACAGTTATATTTGTGGATAGTCGCCAGTATTACAGAGATTTTTGCTTTCCTTTCTGGCTGGTACTACACTAATTTCGTTGAGAGCGTTATAAACTTACGGGAGTACCTAATAATACATTTGTTAGTGATTGTAATGGTGCCTGAAGTAGCCATACAAGTTTAACTACAGCTTCAGACCGTTTTAAGGTTCCGTGCCAAAGTACTAAAGCAACGATGTTATGAAGTAGATACTTAATGGGTGGGTCCTAGTGCGCAGTTCTGGGTGATGAGACGTTTTTCGTTTTAACCGAAAATCGCCTGTCCTTTTGAAAAATAATGTTGATATAAAAGGTTTGAAATGGGACAATATTTTTTTTTTTTAATTCGTGACCGAAATAAGCCACCGTCACACTTAATTGTCACACACTCCGGTGTTACGTATCATGGATGTCAGACATGTGCATGGAACAAAGATGTATACGAGTAGGTCGCACAAAAGTTTGTTTTGACAGAGGAATTGCTATTCGATAACCGAGAACTCACACCGTACAGTTCGGTTCTTCAAATGTCGATATTAATTAATTAGCACCAGACAAAACTACGCACCATACATTGTCATAAACATGATAATTGTGTAAACGACCCTTTTTCCTTAATTGCGTTTTACAATGTATGAAAATATGTTTTTCTTTCGCACAATTTTCAGCAAACAAACTTTGTGGCTATTATTGCGCAGTTACACACTATGTATAAATATAAAATTGTCTATTTCCCTCGACAATCAGCTGACGGATATATTTATGTTACTCTCAGTTCGTAAAACTGAAATCAACAAACTGTTTTCGCCAAAAAACGGTATAAAAACTCTTGATATTATAATTTGATAGTGAATATTATTCAAATACGCATTCTACTTTCACTTGAGATTATATTTTTATCCGAGACGCGTACCAAAGCTATCTTGGATGCAAGTGGTCAACAGACGACGAGATAAAATTCCTTTACTGTTTCAAACGTTTTAAAACTATGGGTTTTAAAGTTAAGTAAGCGTTCGAAATTACTTTTGAAGAATTTAAAGCAGCCCATGAACGAACAGAGCCTTTTTTCAAAAGAATTATTGAACAATAGTGAATAGGCAAACGAAATTATTTTAAATAGCAAAGAACCTTTTTGAAATAAACCTAAAAAAAAATGGAGCACTAAGTTTGCCTTCATTGTATGCAGATTTTTACCTGAAAATGTCTTCCGAAAACTTTCGAGGGCGAACGACAGAACTAAATATTTTATAACAAAGAGCGTATTGATATGACACGTTTCGAGGAACTGCATTAAAATGACAAGCACTGCACTTATCTCTGTTACATAGCAAATAATTATTGTTAGTGACAAGTTCACGACTTGTAAATTATGCGATAAAAGTATAAATAAACAAAGACATAACTTTTGCGACCTCTTATTGACATTTACAGTAACATCATTATCGTTTGACATAAGGAAGAAGACATTAGGTTCAATTTAGTTCTGTCAAAAGTTTGTTGACAAAAATGATATCATGGCGTTGTTTACTATAAATAGTTCCTAACGGTAAGTTGACCGCGACTGTGCCGTACGGTTCAGTTGACCGCAAAATTGAATCATCGTGTCACTACACTAGTGGTAATTGTTTGTGTATGTGAGAAACTATGTACGGTGCAATAAATTTACCGTTACCCAAGAGACGAGTTACCAGGCCACCAGGCGACCATAAGATACCGCTACACGCCTTCTACGGCAACCGGCCAAATTATAACTGTATCTAGTCGCAAGTCGCGACAAGCGGGGGATAAACGCAGTCGCAAATTGAGGAGCCGACTTTTAGTCGCTCGTGTGCAAGCATCTCATTTGCGGTGAAATCGTGCGGTGCCACATTTAATGACCATGCCAGTACTCACTTTCCAATCCTTGTCCTGACTGACATTTCGCGATGATCAATCGAGTGTATGAATATCGTTACGAACACTCCTACACCTTTGTTGTTTGTATAAAATACGACGTTAGGAGCAATGCACACATTTGCATTGAAAGACATCGATATGCATTGATATGTGTCGATGCATCCACTGATAGGTTTAATATCGCTTCACTCCCGATATGAAATAAAAGATTATAAAGTTATTTCTCTTTTGAAGCACAACGCCGCGATCGCCATGCATTACGTACTTACAATGTCCAAGAAAAATAAAAAGAAAACGAATTACCTTCTGGCACAGTGGCGAATGCGTAATTTTAGACGTGGTAAAAAATCTTCGGTACAAACGCTGACGGATCAGAGCTCCACAGCACAACACTTCACAGTAATATTGCGCAGAAGAGGAAAAAAATCTTTAGAATAACTGCACTAAATTTAGCCGATATACGCGATAACACGATAGCTCTAAACAAAGTAAGTGCCGAGACGTCACACGTCCGTCGCGCACGGCGTCCACACGCGAATAGACCAGCTTGTTGAGCCGAGCACTCGGAGCACGCGGCTTGTCAACAAACAAAGAGGGCTCGCTCTGCGCAGGCGCAACGACGCCACACGCACACAATACACCGCGTGTGAATGAACACGTAAACATTGAGTAGATTTCGCAGTACTCAATTTTCGTTATAAAATTGGCGTAGTCGCGCCCGACACTCTAGGCAAATTAAAAAGGTTTGTGGAATAGTTATAAACCTTTCCAATCGTAAGGTTTTCGGGTCAGCCGCGGGCAATTTCTCTGTAAACGTATTTTCAATATTGGCGATTGTATAAACGATGCGAACATGAGGCTACGGAGAGCGAATCAAAACAATAACACAGTCCGAATCGGGGCGCGCGCTATCGACAGTCGTAAAACGAATCGTATCTAGTTATATCGAGTCTAGACTCTTCGACAGCTGATTCGACATCCACATACATAATAATTGGTAGTTTAGTAGTTAGACAAGTAAATCGTGAAAGGTCACGGATGAATGTTCTAATGTTGGCACGCGACGCGTAAATAACTGGGTAGCCGTGAACCTGAAGACGTGCGTTAGAAAGAAATTCGGTCCAACGCGGGGGCGGCTAGGGAGAGCACGAATGCGGGAATAGTGCGGACAGTGTAGGGGAACATATTTATTTATATACGACGCGATGCACCGAACAAAAAATTACAGATAACAGCACTAAGATCAACACACGATAGCGATATACGAATAATAAATAAAAACGACCTAATCATATACCGAGATTTATTTCTTCAGATATTGAATAAGAAAATATAATATGTGAATATTGAAAATTGATTGGTTTTGAAAATTGATTGGTTTTGAAAACTGTTTTGTGTATTTAGTCTATGGGCCTTAGTTGCCTGATAATAAAGAGTTATTCATTAAACCCCAAGCGAACCCGGCGTTCGCGCACCTTTTGTCTTTCTATTGTGTCTGTAATTTCCACGATTGAAAGGTTAATATGGGTTATTATATCTCAGAACCGTGGAGTCCTGGACCATTGGAAAGAGTACGAGGAGTCGAAACCAACTCGTAGAGGCCCCTGAGTCGCTCTTAATGGACTGTGGTTACCAACCGGCGATTATCCCTGTACCTACGCGCTATGCTAGTGCATCCAAAGACAACCCCCGGTTGGTGAAAAACTATTGCGACATATAGAAAATAAAGATAATAGGGTTATGGTTTCTGGAGTATTAAGTGGACTGATTACCAGGAACTACCTAAAGACTGTGGCCCCTGTGTAAACAATGTTATTGATATCAATTAATAAAAAGGCAGGGGATTACTTGCGCACTCAACAAGTGGGCCCCCAAAAACGGTTATTATTATCGTGATTTAATTTTATTCTCTCACTTTTACTGTTGTTATTTTACTCCTAAAAAAACATCTAAAAATTGGGAAAATGATTTTGTCTCACAAATCTTGGCTTCCCTACCTCAATTGTCCTACAAATACCATCGGAAAACTGCGCACTACAAGTCAATGACTCGTGAAAACATAGGCTAGCAATATTTGATCTAGTTAGTGCAGAGTCGAATGTGAAGGACCACACCTTAATGTTTTGGAGAATTCACTTTATTTTACCTACGAGTAGAAGAAAATTGAAGAACGAAATTAGAAGGCTTTCTCTTATGATTGGTTTACTTGAGTTTAAGTGTATGATTATGATTGTTATTCTTAGAATAGAATAGAATAGAATAGCATTTATTCGGCGCAAGCAACACAATATACAACAACATAAAAAATAATAAAAAAAGAGTACAGACATACAATACAGTTGCAGTGACTGTGCCTGAACCGAAAGGGTCACCAACTCAGCAATTCCTGAGCGTATAAATTGAAAATCATATAGATAAAGTCTAGAAACCGTTAGGAATAAAAAATGTTGAAAAATAAGACCAATTTTGAGATTGTAGGTCCGTTGTATTTGTTCGTAGACCCTACGTAGCGGCTCGTAGGCTCTACGTAGCAGCGCGTAGGCCCTGCGTAGAGCTTCGTAGACCTATCGTAGAAATTCGTGGGATACATTGGTAGTATTATTTTATTTATATTTTATTTAATTGCGTCCATGAAATGTCATAAATAAAAAAAAAATATATACAATGGTATATTTAATTTATTTTGTATCTACGGCATTGTTTATGTAATTTTAAGGTCTATTTTTATAACGTTTTTTTTTTTCGTTTTAAATTTTATGTATCATCGCGGTCATTTCAGCCTGATCACTTAAAAGAAATTTCGCTTTAATTCCGCGGCGCGGTGCCAAACCAAACCCTTTGAACTTTTCGTTTCGAGTGCAAGCAAAAATGAACTTAGCGGTGGTCAGGGGAAGTGTCTTTGATGGTACATGTGGGTGGACTATGCCTGAAATAAACGTATTAATAATTAATAGTAGACGCTCGCTATTAGGCCCTACGTATCCCGTAGGGTTATCATGGTAAATGCTCGTAGGCCCAGCGTAGGATCAGTGTAACCGCTTGTAAGTACAATACGGCTCGAAGGACCAATGATCTCGAAATTCCGACGCAGAGGCCGGAAAGTGATTCAATCAAGTCAACGCACTCAGGCGGACGGAGACGTTTTTCAAGTTTCCAATCATTTGATAAATAGCCACTCTTGCGTCAAGGTGACGAGAATTGTGAAACGACTGTTTATCTTGATTCACTGACTTTATTTACATCATACGCCGATTTTTGTGACGTATATTTTTGTAGATATACAATGATAATGGTGAAGGTGCCTTTCATTTGATTTTTGTGATTCTAAATAGAAATGACGATTTGAAAATATCAATCTTTCTTGAGTTGTAAGACGAAATAAGGTTATTTTATTACATTACTAGTTGGAGCCAGCGGCTTCGCCCGGGTGATAGTAGAAAATGATCCTAGGCGAACAAACTCTTGGGAAAAAAAGTATCCAATATACTATTCCACGACAGTCAAGGTAGAACCACACTGCGTACACGTGTGATACACACGCCGATCTGGGTGTGTCGATCTCCATATATCTTATATGAAAACTAGACTTGTAGAGCTACACCTGATACACGTCACGCGACGTCGTTCTACGTACAAATCAGGCGTGTTATAAGTGTAGTTCTAGCTTTAGTCTTCCTGTAAACCAACTTTCACCGAAAAAAGTTCAGCCGTTCGTGTGTGAAGAAGTAACAAACATACACACACAAAGTTTCATCATCATCATCATATCAGCCAAAAGACGTCCGCTGTTGGACATAGGCCTCCCCCAAGCGTCGCCACAACGACCGGTCCTGTACGTCACGCATCCATCGGATTCCCGCGACACTGACCAGGTCATCAGTTCACCTTGTTGGAGGCCTTCCAACGCTACGTCTTAACACCCTTTGGGTGACTTTGAGTCTCCTTATGAGACCCATTGTAAGTGACCACGTTTCGGAGCCAGAAGTCATCACTGGCAACACGCACTGGTCATAGACTTTCTTGAGACACTGTGGTATATTGGCTGGGCTGTACTGCAGTCTCTCGAACGGTGCCAGCTTGACTATCGGTACATCGAAGTGCTGAAGTGTTTGTACAAAAACGCCACCATGTCAGTCCGACTTCAAGACCAGACATCGAAACCTCTTGCAGCGAGGTGTGAGGGAGGGAGACGTCATTTCTCTGGAACTGTTCACGGCCGCACAAAGTTTCACCTTTATAATATCAGTGTGAAGTGTGATGTGCAGACTATATCAACAGCTATTGCCATTGACGTGTCATACTCTTAAATAATGATAACGAATTTTCTACGACTAATTTTGCGTATTTAAATTAATCTACACTAATATAATTAAGAGAAAAAAAAACAAACTTTCCGTTTGTTTTTTTTTTTTGTTTTTATGTTTTTTTGTTTGTAGGAGGTAATCTCTGAAAGTACTGGTCTGATTGCTAAAATTTTTTCACCGACAGAAAGCTGCTTTATTCCTGAGTGACATAGGCTATATTTTATGTACACAGGCGAAGCCGCAGGCAAAAGATAGTGTCAAATAAAACGCAGAAACTGAAGTAGGTACATTTCTCAGGTTTGAAGTTATGATTTTCTTTCTTTCCTTTTCCATTCATCTATCGTCAACATCGAACATGATATAAAAGCTTGTTGCTTCATCTAACGCAATCCAACGCGACGTTTGATGAAGACGTAACGCGAAAGAGAGATTGCGCCTGAAAACTCTATTAGCATTCGGTAATTCTGTGATTTACTCTATTTCACAAAACGTGTTCCAAGAAATACATGTTTATTTAAAAACCTTGCAAGTTTTTGAAAAAAAATTTCGTTATTCAGAATCTCGATTAAATGTGCAACGCTTCTATGGATGTACTTTTTTATATTTTTAATATATGAGTACATTTTGGAGGGCCAAAGTTCACGTAAAATAGCAGATTTTTAGAAGTCTTTACTAGATTAGGGGGCACGGCAGTGTCCCTACCAAGGCGAGCAAAAAAGTGGGACGGCCGTACCATCCTTTTGTCCAACCAGTTTAGGCTATTTTCGATTGGTTTTACACAAATTTATATTTTGATTTCCATAGAAGCCTAGATAATATCCACAATATCAAAAATATCTGGAGAAATATGTGTCATCATAATCATGTAAGACACAACTTAGGGGTCTTTAAGTCAAGAGTGAATAGTTTACTTCTAGGCAAGCGTGCTCCATCGTCGACCACATCATCGCTCACCATCAGGTGAGATGGTGGCCAAACGCGAGCCTATACATAATAAAAAAAACCGGCCAAGAGCGTGTTGGGCCACGCTCAGTGTAGGGTTCCGTAGTTTCTCGTCCGTCACAATAAGTGTTTACCACTTATGAGTTTAAAAAAATGCTTGCATATACGATTATACTACAAACTTAGTCCAGAAATTATTTTGTACAACTTTTTTGTCTTTTTTGTACAAAAACTGTTCTTTCCATCAAGTTCAAAATGATTTTCCTTGAAAGTCCTTATAAAGTTCTACTTTTCACATTTTTTTCATATTTTCTAAACTTATGGTTCAAAAGTTTGAGGGGGGGACACATTGTTTTTTACTTTTGGAGCGATTAATTCCGAAATTATTGACATTATCAAAAAATGATTTTAGTAAGTAATTTTTATTTTACCACTTTGTCGGCGTGATTGATATACATATTGGTACCAAATTTCAGCTTTCTAGTGCTAACGGTCACAGGGATTAAGCGAGGACAGACAGACATGGCAAAACTATAAGGGTTCCTAGTTGACTACGGAACCCTAAAAAAGAGCGGTTGTATGAAAATGTACGTCGAGTTGGCAGCACTTAAGTAATGATGATTGCAAGTACTTGTAGATATTGCCTAATATTCCACTCACTTTGAAAACATAGCCATGACACACACATGTGTTTATCGTTAATAGATAACAAAGTGCACTGCTCAATATATAATTAGTACCTATTATATACACATTGCTCGCAGAACAGATAGTCGATGGAGCTAAAAGGTTCTGGAATGGCAACCGTGTACCGGAAGATGCAGTGTTGGAAAGCCTTCCACACGGTGGACTAATGACCAGGGTCTAGCCAAGTTATGACCGTTTCGTTTCCTATTTGTTATCGTTGAGATGTCGTCATTCCCATACAATTGAAGTATTCTACTAGCGCAGCGTTAACAATTGTAGATTATCGAATTGGCTAAGCCTGCTGTTGAGGGTCACGGCGGGAATCTGAAAGATGCGAGACGCATAGAACCGTTCATTGTGGCGACACTTGGGGGAGAGAGTCTTATGTCCAAGACGTCTTTTGACTGAATGAAGATGATGATGACCCATTTAGTCAATAATTTGTACGTAACACATTAAAATCGTACATTACTCTAATATTCCTAAACGACCTTAAAGAAAGGGCAATGACCTGTAATTAAAGAATCGTATAAATTAAGAATCGATATCAAATAAAGAATAACAACCAATTTACGATTGACGTCCTCGGGATAATTATTATTTGAAAGGGATCAATATTGCGAGCGATATATTTAATGTTGTGTACATAAGTACGTCATTATTTTGTTTAGGTCAATCACAGACAGTGCCCTGTGCAGAGCATGCTTGGAAGGGGAGAAGACAATTGCACATGTGCTCCTAGACTGCACAGGTGTCACTGAAGTACGCACACGAACCCTAGGATCCCCGTAGTCCTTTACTGATGATTATAATCTGTTTTTGAAGAGAGGCTGGTTGAAATAAGCCCACCTAAGGTTATGGCCGCCATGGCTCGCGTACAATGGTCCGCATTGACTCCGCGTAGACTAAGTGCGGAAACAATGCTCAAGCTAGAACTACATTAGGCCGGCGCACACGTGGACCACGCCTGATTTGTACGTAGAAGTTAGAACTACGTCGCATGGCGTGGATCTAGTATAGCTCTACAAGTCTATAGTTTCCATATAAAATGTATGGAGACCGACGTCCCCAGTACGACGTACGTGCCACGCGTGTGCGCAGTGTAGTTCTACCTTTATACGCTTTATACGCACAAAACGTCATGAGAACACATTAATTGCACGTACAGCTAAGAAGTGAAACTAAAGCCCCGGGAATCCCCTGCCGAAGTTTGTATTTCCTAATAGACACAACCTCGGTCTTAAGTCAAGAGTGATTAGATTTTTTTTTTTAATAATATAAATTAGTGCTTAACCGCGACCCCACCTGATGGTAAACAGTGATGCAATAGCGGATGGTGAATCGCACTAGTTTATTAAGAGCCTATTCACAAAATTTCGCACTAATTGGTTGTTCTATTAAGCTACAGCTCAACCAACCAACCACCACAACCAACCAGCCAACTAACCAACCAGCTCAACCTAGTCACTCAAGCAGACGCTTAAAATTATAACCGGACGAGAAGACCGCTGCAGGCAAATTGTTCCAGTCCTTCGATGTACCTATGTGGTTTAAACGACGACGAGGCAAAGCGCTTAGTCCTTAGACTTTAGAGGTGTCAAGGATGTAAGGGTACGTCGGGTAGTCCGATGGTAGAAAGTAATGAATCTTGTTTACTTTTTGAGCATAAAAATACCCTTCCTACAATACACTTAAGAGCCGGTTGTAGTCACGAGTATTTTGTATGAACTCCGCCCGGGACTATGTCGATTTCGCGGCCCCGTAAAAGCGGTTTTATTTTTATAAAAAAAAAACAATAACTATTCAAGATTTTTGTTTTTGCGAGGCCCTTTTAAAAAACCAGCTTTATTATTTTCTTGTAATTTTCAAATATTTCCGTAAACATACACATTTGAAATCATAAATTAGGGTCAGATTCGCGATTTTTTTTTTATCGAGCCAACTAATTTATATCATGTTTTGATTTTTGCCCGGCGGTTGGTCATATCATCATCATCATCATCATTTCAGCCGATACACGTCCACTGTTGGACATAGGCCTCCCTCAAGCGTCGCCATATCGAACGTTCCTGTGCGTCCCGCATCCTTAGAGGCCTTCTACAAGGTGGAGCGATGACCTGGTGAAGGTAGCGGGAAACCGATGGATGCGGGACGCACAGGAACGTTGGTCATATAGTCAACTTTTAATAAAATAATGTTTCATGTTGTTCTCTTTTATATTTATGGATTTCCAGAGGTTTAAAGTTTTAAAGTTCAAAATGAGTAGAACCTGGCTTTAAGCCGAAACTTCGAAAAGTGTCTTTCGGAGACAAACTGCTTATCAGAGGCTGGATTTTTAGCTGCATTAAATGCACAACCGGTTCTTTTTTAATTAAATTATATCAACGTTTAAGAACCTTTTTAAAACCAGTAAAAAGGTATTGAAAACTAATGAACGCTATAAAAAACCTCTGGTTTCCGAAAGCCTGTTCAATTCGATCAAATCAAGGACAAGTTTCATGGCAACAGTTTTGTTATGCTTACGTTTTTCTTATTTAACCAATTATAACGACTTATATCATTTTGATAGATATATTTTTCTATTGATTTACGCGGGGTCACACTAGGCAGTTTTATTGGTTTTCGTGGTCAAGTAGTTACAATTACAAGGTTTTAAGTAACCGCGGTTGTACTGCCCTAATAAACCAAGGTATAAACGTAACTACACTAATGTTATAAAGAGGTAAAGTTTGGTTTTTTGTTTGTACAAGGTAATCTCTGAAAGTACTGGTCTGATTGCTAAAATTTTTTACTAATTGAAAGCTGCTTTATTTCTGAGTGACATTGGCTATATTTTATGTACCTAAGCGGGCGAAGCCGCGGATTGGTGATATGATGATTTGATCCCGTGTTTTATTGGTGTATAGTGGTTGGTGCTAGCCAAAATAAGTGAACAGCGATGATTTGTAGCGTGTGGCGATCATGTGTTACAGTGTGTACCGAGTCCACGAAAAATGTAGAAAAATTAAAAGAATATGGACATGATCGACCTAGGAACGGAACTCGGTACTCCACGCTCAGAAGTCGCGTTTGCGACCGCCAGATTAACAAGGTAGTCAAAAGGCAGTGTAAGTACAGTACCTAAATAATTATCCGTGCGTGTTACATAACAACGTGTTTGGTATTGTTGAAAACGGACAATATGTAACTAATGTACCTAAGCCTGTCAAACTTTATTATGAAGTGTTTACAGTTGGGTACTTTCAGAGAAATTAGTGTTGATCATTTTAAGATTCGGATACATTCGGGAACATCCCCCAAACATGACGCGCAACGTTGTCACATTATCCAGCAACATATCCCGCGTCATATGAATGCGTTGCAAGGAGTTGGGGGCTAAGTTGCGGGATACGGAGTAACGTTGCAGCGTCACGTCTACGTCATGCTGCAACCATTTGGAACCGTGCATTAGCTTCTGATGTTTTATAAGTGCCTATGTAGGCCTATGTAAAATAAAAAGATTTAGTTTTTTTTTTAATTTTTATTTTATATTAGTGTCAATTGGGGCGGACAATCAATTTTCCTGACTTAACGTCCCCTTGTTCTGTGCAGTTTCTCGCTGCCATCTACATCATGTTATTGTTTCACATTTTTAAGTCTTTACCAGACTTATCGTGTGAACTTTTTTTGCCTCGAAGTCTCTTAATTAATATAGATAAGGGCTGGCCTTTCGGTCGTTTGCAGGCGTAATGTTGTTCCAAGTAGATTTTTTATATAACAGAGGGGTGTAGCATCTCTTTTTTCTAAGTCAAAGTCTACTAAGTCTTCTGAAGAGGTTGGCCTAATAATTCACATCATTATAGCAGTTTCTTAAGTAGTACATACTTTAACATTAATAAAAACTGTTAAATCTAATATACAACATTAGGTTTCTGCGAAACCTGAATATAGTTTGTTCAGAATCAGTAACTGAATCGATTCCAATAAATTTTATACACCACAATTTTGTAATTAGTACACATACTTAAAGGGCTTATTAGAAAAGCCCTTGTTATTTTACAAGTAAAATCTTAATAAATAATATTCATAAACAGCAAAGTAATTAGCGTTAGTTTATGTCCCAAAATGTCACTCAATTCATGGAAATATTGTGCAGGCTATTGATTAATGAATGAATAAATGACAATTATTAAGGAAAAACACTGCCCGCAGTATTTTCTACTAGCAATTGTTATGTTTACTTGATTCTATGATGAATTTACTTTTTCGTGGTAAATTTTAGGATTTCGGTTTTTTCTACTTTTGACTACAAAAATACGGTCAGTGACGGGTACAGATAGAGCCCCATATTTTTGTGTACTAATTAAAAAGTAGGGGTGTATTTTTTCAAAAATATTTAAAAGTTCACAAGTTCGCCACTCGCGACACTAAGCGCAACACAGGTCACGGTAGGTCATAGCAGGCATTAGTGCCAGCGCACAGATGGTTGCGGGAGCAAAACAATCCCTCAGTCGCCCGGATGGCCCGGTGACAATGTACTTGTGGTTGTGCGGACAACCAGGTAACATGATAACATTGTAATTTTTCATGAACCCTTCGCGTGCGAGTCCGGCTCGTACTTGGCCAGTCTTTACTGATATGGAATTCTTTCAGACAAACGTCTTATTTATTAATGTTCATTTTAACCCTGAGATCCTAAAAATGCTTCATCAACCCTCTCTTTAAAAGCAGTTCAAAATTCAATTTTAGATACGCTCAAGATGCTACGAAATCAAAGATTACCGATACCATTTTACGAGTAAAGCGATCGTAGTATATATATATGTATAGTAGTATATATATGTATAGTAGTATGTATATGTATAGTAGGAGTATCGCAAAAAACATGGAAAAAATATTAAACGCGAGACGGCTGGATGTCTCTATTACCCGTCTACGTAATAATGGATGTAGGTACGAAGTAGAGCATTTTACTTAGTATTTCAGTATAATAATGATGTACCTATTTATGTGAAGTGTCTGCGATCAATGTACACAGGTACGTCTTTTTAACCCTCAAATCGGGATCGCGGGCTTGCGGATGGCGAGCAATGGGTAGCTCGCCGTCCAACCGTTCGGTAACCGTCCGGATCGTGCCCAAATCGTCGATTGTGCGCAATACCACGCGTGCCTCAAGGAGTTGTCAGCAACGGTAGGGACCCAGCAGGGTCGAAGCCTACTGGGGCCATTGGTGATGCGAAAGAGATCCCCGGGGATCTGGAACAATGGCAAAGAAGGAACAGGAGTGGGTTTATAGTCATTAAAAGTCTGACACTATCTCCAGCTCCGCCCAAAGCGGGTGATATCATTGTATGTTTTTCCCAACTAAAAAAAACCTATCAATATGCTTAGGATGCTACGAAATCAAAGATTACCGATACCATTTTACGAGTAAAGCGATAAATATCGCAAAAAATATATGGAAAAAATGTTAAACTATCGTGGGTTGGAAGGTGTCTCCATTACCCGTCTACGTGATAATGGATGTAGCCACTGGCGTAACAACCGAAAGGCTAGGCGGGGCCCACGGGCCCTCCAAGCACGGGGGGGCCTCAAAACCTGATTAGCGAAGCTTATTGAACTACTGAGAAATTCTGCCCCCTTTGAAATCAAAATAGAATAGGTTGCAACACTACAACCCGAGCGCATTAACGTGACACGTGGCTAAAAACAGTTGCCACATTGAATACTCGAAAAAAAGGTTGTATTGTCACTTTTAAAGCATCGTAAATTCGTAAAGTAGTAAGTCATGGGACTACTCAGTGCGAAATAAATGTTGATTTTCATAAAACTACTACTATACTCCTTCCCGCTCCACACAGACCAGGAGAGGATATTTAAAAAAAAAAGTGGGCCCAGTTTTAATTTGCCCCAGGGCCGTTTGTTACCTAACTACGCCACTGGATATAGGTACGAACTACGAAGTAGAGCATTTTACTTAGTATTTCAGTATAATAATGATGTAGTTATGTGAAGTGTCTGCGATCAATGTACGTACTATATAAGTTAGCTATGTTGTACATGAACACGTGATTGTTCTAAAACCATTTGTTGAGGAGAAATGGCGAAAAATAATCGTAAAAAATATACTCTGCATTCTTCAGCATCGATAAATTCTTTACTAGAGGCAAGTATAATGTAAAAACTTTAAAAATGTTGATTTGTTTGTGTATATTTTTCGTCAGAATGGAACATAACTTGTAAAAATAAATTTCGTGCGTGTGCCGTTATATGAATCTAACACATGATGTTATAATCACTTTTTTGTTTTCAGTGGGAGATCGTTTAATGACTGCTCTCGTTCTGGATGGAGCGAGAGAGAATGTCAGACTAGCTAGAACTACTACTAGTAGTTTAGTGACTAAAATCCACCTATGTTCCTTCAGTTGCCATCCCGGAAACCTGGATCCGTATACCACTTGGAACAAATAAAAACATATTACATATATAACCCCCGCTCTTGGGCGGAGCGGGAGATAGTGTCAGACTCTTACTGACTAAAAAACCCATCCCGTTCCTTCAAGCCTTCATACCGGGGCTCGAGCGCCCTTTCGGATAACCCTGGCCCCAGTAGGCTTCGACCCGGCTGGGCCCCTGCTGTTGCTGACAACTCCTTGAGGCGCGCGGGAACAGCGCGCGCCGTCGACGACTTGGGCTTGGTCCGGACGGTTACCGGACGGCCGGACAGCGAGCTACCCATTGCTCCCTGTCCGCAAGCCCGCGCCTACGGTGGCCGGAAATCGGGATCGGAATCCCGGCGGCGGCGAGAGCGCCGTTGCCTGATGCGGTCGGCCTCCTCCTTAGCGAGCATTACTGCTTCGCAGAAGTCGGCAACCGCCTGCCACTCCTCCTCGCTCCGGACCATGGCCTCGACCAAGGCCCGGCGCGAGAGGTCTCCGCCGCCGATCACCCCCACGAGGGCACGGAGATGCTCCGCCCAAGCAGGGCACACCGCGATTGTGTGCTCCACCATGTCCTCCGGGCGTTCCGCACAGTGGCGACACCCGGGCGTCACTTCCGCTTTAATTCGGAACAGGAACCTCCCGAACTTGCCATTTCCGGTGAGGACCTGTGTCATGCGGAAGGTAAGGACGCCGTGAGGTCTTTCCAGCCACGCCTCAAAGAGGGGACTTATCGCCATAATTGTGGCGTGCCCATGACGGGGTTGCGATAATCGCTGACGCCATTCCACCATGAGATCCCGCCGGAGCTCTGTCCGCCATGCCGCGACCTGTCGCGGCAGAGGACTTTCACCCCGGCGTTGCATCTCCACGCGCATGTCGTGCATGTGTGCAAGGACTGTTGCCTCCAGATCCCACGGTGGTAGGCCAGCCAGAAGGCTCGCCGCTTCGCAGGAAATCGTGCGGTATCCCCGCACCATCCGAA
This sequence comes from Mythimna ferrago, assembly GCA_910589285.2. NCBI lineage: Eukaryota > Metazoa > Arthropoda > Insecta > Lepidoptera > Noctuidae > Mythimna > Mythimna ferrago. The sequence continues at coordinate 21,981,547 of OU342686.1, read as the reverse complement.
TTGCCATGACCCTCTGGCATGCCAATTACCTCACACTGGGTATTATGTCTATATCGTGGTTGCTTTCACAAACATGTGCACTCATATAAACAAGACACCCAGAACAAGAACAGAAGACCTATCTGTAGGCCATACAAATATTTGTTCCATACGGGAATCGACCCCCCGCCACACGCAAGGAACCCTCACAATGACTAACCAAAGGCTTTGCGTCTAAAATAGTACGTAAACCCTCTGACTAGTCCTCCGTTCCCCGAAACAGTATGATCAGTCTACATATGGGAAAATTCCAAAAAAAGGTTTGTTCCACCCCACAGTTCGGCGAACTGAGGAAAATTCAGCGAAATCACCCATGAACACATTAATTACATCAGCCAATGACGCAACGCACGATATTTGAATATTTATCGAGCAACAAGCTCCGAAGACTGTAAAGGGTAAGTGGAATCGCTGATTACTTTTATTGAGTGATTCGGAGACTACCCCGAGAATAATACACAACACAGGGTGAGTCTTAATTCATCGAATAACTTTCATAGGATGAAAATATTAATAACTAGCGGCCCGTCCCGGCTTCGCACGAGCAATACATATAGCCTGTGTCACTCAGGGTAAATGTAGCTTTCCAACGGTGAAAGAATTTTTGAAATCGGCACTGTAGTTTTTGAATTCATTCATTACAAACATACACACAAAAATACAATTTTTCCCTCTTTATAATATTAGTGTAGATGTAGATAAACCAATAAGCTCGCCAAAAAACAGCTTTACTGCTTTTTTAAGGTCATCCAATGAATTTTGCCACTCTGGGTGGAGCGAGAGGGTGTATACGATGTGTTATGTGTACGATCTGTGACACCCGTTGTATAGAATGACCCGCGATTTGCTAGTACCTATACTAAGAATGCTATATAAAAAGAGAAACTGACTGACTGACATATCATCACACAGTCAAAACTACTGGGCATGAAACTTTGGACAAGGTTTCATTTTATCACTCAAATGTCTCGCTGTTGGTGGCACGTGTTATTGGGTCGTTCAGTTCCCTTCAGAATGGTTGAGCTGAGTAGGGCTGATGCACGCGTCATGCTCGTGAACGGGTGCCGTCAGATGGGACTGGTCATCTCTTAGCTGCCAGTGGCTTAATTCAGTTTCTATATTTTTATTATTTTACATTTTTATTTTATTATCGACATTGTGCTCACATGATAGAAGCAACAAGTAATATGTAACCAAGCATTATATGTAACACATAATATGATTTAAAAGAGTGTCCATGGAGTTTCTTGCACGTTCTTCTCCATAGAGACCTACTCTTTGGAACGTGCAATTTAGCTTCACTTTTTTTGGACTGACCGACATTTGACTATTCAAAAGTGCCTGTAAATGGTCTATTTGAAATAAATGCTTTGATTTTTTTTGATTTTGACGTCGGTCAGCACTAAGAAAGGATGTTCCAAAATTCACTCCCCCAAAGAGATGAAACAAGGGTCCAAAGTTTTGTGTAGAGAAACCATTTTGGGAACACATTCATTGTGCGTACAGCTAAGGAGTGGAATTCCTTGCCGGAATCTGTGTTTCCTGATGGCTATAACCCGGGAATCTTTAAGTCAAGAGTGAATAGGTTACTTTTAGGTAAGCGCGCTTCATCGTCGACCGCATCGTCGCTTTCCATCAAGTGCGTCAAGTCAGTCAAGCGCGAACCTATCAACAATAAAAAAAAAACTTACTTTCTCGCGGGTGAAGCCGCTGGCAGAAGCTAGTAAGTCATTTTGGATCACACGATCTTGGTCTTTCCCTTATTACATATCAATTAAGACAGTTTTTGTAAAATAAAACTGTAAAATGCAGACGTGTATCGAAGTTAAGCATTGGCACAAATTGTAACTGTTCAAGCAGGCAGGCTCATAAGCGCGATTTTATGTATTTATGTAAAAAGATGTATGTAATGTGTCTGGCAGTCAAATGTGTAACGGAATATAATAACTATATGCCACTTCATATTATCGGTAGGCTCCATCGATATATATGTACTACGTACAAGATTACGCGTGCCGAACACTAACTTCAATCGACTCAGGTGTCATGTAGTCCGTACATCTTAAACACACATATTACACTATGTTGATCGAAACGCGTAAGTGCCACGAAATTCATGACGCTAAATTAAGACATTTTGGTTGCAAAAAAAGTATCCTCTAACTAAAAGCTATCGCGCTGCATGTTTTAATAGTTCTGTTAGACGATATTTATGTCAATGTAGCGCTGCAGCGAACTTTTCAGTATTTTGACAAATAGTTTCCATGAACGTGCTTGTCCATCTATAAGTCGATGGTAGGCTCTACAACGTCTTCATACTACGTGCGATGGCAGATAGGAAAGAACTTTGCAATGGTTGCGCTATTCATTTCGAATATTTAAACATCTATCATGCTCTAAAATTACTACTATTGGTCAAAATGTTCTGGTTGATAATTACGACCGCGTACCTACAGAAAGACGTAGTTTTAAGGGGGACCGATGACCGATGAAACTCCCATAGGCTGAGGCCTGAGTTAACTCGATGCGATAAGCGCGATCGATCTATACGGAGACGATTGTAGGAGGCCTATGTGCAGCAGTAGACGTCTTTTAACTGGAATGCTGCTGCTGATGATGATGAAGAGGCCTATTAGGTAGACCATGTCTACGTATTAGGCCTTTGCATAAGGTGGACCGACATGGTGAGGGCTGCGGGAGTTTGCTGAATACGAGAAGCACAACTGGTATATCTGACGACTATTGAGAGAAAGTTTTGTACAGCAGCATGGAGTTTCTTGCACATTCTTCTCCATAGAGATCTACGCTTTGGAATATGCAATTAGCATTTTTTTTCTGACTGACTTGTTGACATTTAAAAAGTGCCTATAAATGGTTTTTTTGAAATAAAATTATACGTCTTTCAACTAAAATACTTACTGCTGATGATGACCTAAAGATCTAATAAACCGACATGAAGAAAAAGGGTTCCATATTTGACAAAGGAACCCCAAAAATCACCGTCTGATCAAAGGTATGTGTAGTCGCGTCTTTACTGTCTACCCGTAAGTGGTATTTTGCTTATATTTCGAAGCCTTTGTGTCAAAGTGGGTAACAATGTCAAGCAGTTTTTGCTTATAAAATCAACTTTGCGTATGGCAGTTCGTAAATAAGATATGGGCTCGTTGGGAAAACTTCGTGATTTTCCAGAGATTCTTGTTAACGTTAAAATAATTTTAATGTCTATCGCTGATGATAAAAAAATTAAGGCATATTCTGAAACGTTTATTAAATTAGGCATATTTTTGGTAAAATGTTCACAATTCTTCTAGTTGCTAAGGCACTAAAAACATTTCATCTTTCCCTTAGGGCTATATTTCACCGAGAAATCATGGCGGCGCGACCAGACGCCTATGGTGTCTAGTTTGGTAGCTTAGTTGGTGTCCCGATGAAATATAGCCCGTATGGTATAATGCTCCAAGATAGCTTCGAAAATTCAAATTATTTTAATTTTTTTTTTTATGAACTTGCCATTCAATGGATTAGACTGAGAGGCTTGTATTGATGATTTTAATGGTTGTAACTAGGTAAAGCCAAATCGGTTACGGTAGCAAATCATATTTTAACACTTCATCACCATAAGGCCCGCTAGCGGGTCGCAAGTTTTCGAGTAAGGCTCGCCAACTATAAGTTGTGGTGGAGGTGTGGGGTGTGCGGTACATTACACCCTGTTCCGTAGTATCTCTAAAACCCACTTAAAAAAAACATGGTTGTGAAAAGCAATGCAGGCGATGATTAATGCTGCCAGAAATACTAACAGATTGTAATGGAGAAGGTTAGTGATTTCGAGCTGGACCACCCAAACTGCTACAAATAAAGAAGAATGTTTGCTGATGGCTTCAACCTGGGGATCTTTAAGTCAAGAGTGAATAGGTTACTTCAACCTTGGTTCGCAAACTTTGCCCAAAAGCTTTGAGGGAAAAGAAAACCACCGATTGGAGAAGAAGATCTCGGTTACTTCTAGGTAAACACGCTCCAGCGTCAATTGCATCTTCGCTTTCCAGTACCTGATGGAAAGCGACGATGCAGTCGACGTAGGACCGCTATCTCATCCGAAATAGTGGTCGAGCGTGAACCTATCAACAATGATAAAAAAAAGACGTGTGGCACTCGGGGACTGCCGCGGTAAAGCTATTGCATAGCATTTTTATCAACTTATGCAATAGACCTCGCCAACAGCTGCTTAACCCCACCCATCCAAAACCAGACTTCGCTAACAGCTGCTTAACCCCACCCATCCAAAATGAGACCTTGCCAACAGCTGCTTATCCCCACCCATCCAATACCAGACCTCGCCAACAGCTGCTTAACCTCTTCCATCCAAAACCAGACCTCGCCAACAGCTGCTTAACCTCTTCCATCAAAAACCAGACCTCGCTAACAGCTGCTTAACCCCACCCATCCAAAACGCCGACAGCAGCTTTCACTCATTTGTTTTCTCATCGGTCACCACGCTCAAAAAACAAATGAGTGGGGGGTGTTAGGTTATTTTCGTTACGGAATTTCTGGATTCGGTCTCCACGCTCAAAGCCCGCGACAGAAGCTATGCAATAGCTTAAAAAGAATCCAATCACTTCGAATCACAATGCGGATAAAACCGACACAAACAACAAAACAAAACAACATCAAAACGTTTCTTGACAAGCAACGAAGATGTAACAAGCAAGGAAGCCCCCAATCAGCGCATCATACCTTGACCCGCCGTATCGCTGGCCAGATCTGGTGCGGTCCTTGACACGCTGGCGTGCCGGCCAATTGTGTTGTGTGTAATCTGATCGATTTGCGTCGCCATGTGCCAGGGTAGTGCGGAAATTGTTTGATGGACCTTATTTTTTAAATTGTATTAAAATATTTGATTGAGGCAGGTATGTATACAACATTATTTTTATTACGATACCAATATTTTTACACCACGATATATTTTTTCCCAAAAATATTTAAAAAAGGTCACAAGTTGCACACCACCGAAACTAAGTACAACACAGCCACGACAAGTCATAGCGAGCATTAGGTGCTAGCAAACAGCTGGATGTAAGAGCAAAACTACTCTTCATCGCTTGGATGGCCCGCTGACTATGTATTTTTGCTGCCTAACCGGAAAAAAAGATAAAAATTGAGAATTTATGTAAATCTGATGCAATTGAAGCAACTGTAAGGACCAATTTTGTTTCAAAAAAAGATTTATGATATCAAAGTCACTTTTTCCCGGTATTTTCCTTTATCTAATACTTTATTTATGTCCACTTAGATAAAATTCTCGGAAGCTTTATCGTGATATGATCTCATATACTGAATTGTAGGAATTACTAAGAAGATACTTGCCTCTTGCAAGCATTTCATCGTAGAATTCTTATGGTACGGTTATGGAAAAATATTTTGTTCTATCTCTGGGCTTGAGCTCGAATCAAGATATTGTTTTATAGGTGTCGTATTGGTACTTGAAGTGTCGTATTGGTACTATTGTCTTATAGGTGTCGTATTGGTACTTGATATCTTGTTTCATTGTAAGATTTTTTGTTTCATTGTACAAAAATACATTACGTTTATAACGTTAAATGTCAAGAATACATAGAAAATTCGAGACAAACAATTTCAAATTAAGAACAATAGAATCAACCGTTGGTTCCACACGCGAGATGATTACCATAATACGAAATAACACTGGCAGCTTTATACTATTTACGCGTTCGCTTTTCAAATCTATAATTTAAATACTGACAAATAAGCTTGTGGCTTAGTAAAAACCGCTGCACAGGCCGATTTTTAAGGTTAAGCAACGTCGATCAGTGTGTGGAAGACTTTCCATACAAATTGATACTCCTCCGTGTCCTATTCTGGCTGTCATTCGTAGATCTTTAACAGTCGTTACAGGTAGACAGAAGGAAATAATTCGACACCAGATGTACCGTGTTATCAAGTTACTGGAGGTCAGTTGGGCAGTGCTCTAGCTCTATGTAAAATGCTGCTTTCGATCACTCAGAAAGCCAGTATAGTATAGTTAGGAAAGGTTAGGCAGGAAATACTGTAGCAGTTATTTTTTACGTGTTCGTTTTTCAAATTTTTCATTACGTTTGAGGCAGAAAAGAGATTTTAATGAGACATCATTCTCCCACAGCACAGTTTCGAAATTCAAACTTCTCACACAAAAAACCGCGAAACAGTCACTAGATGGATCTACGAGCAAAAACTGGGGCATGTCGAGCGCAGAACTAACTGCCTACAATCCACATTCATATCATATCGGTCACCGTTTGTATGTTATTACGAACACTTGACCCCATTTTATGGCAAATTTTCATTCAGAATTTATTTTTAGAGGTTAATTTGCATCGCGATATCAAAAACTAGCGACGGCTAACGGCCTTTTTACGAGGTTCTGTTGTTTTATTTTTGCTAAATTATCTACTTTTTTTTTGTTCACGTGTATCCGTAGTGGACCAAATGTTTTTTAATACATTAAAATACTGCCTGTGAGTAAATTAATCATGGTCTGAATTTTCGTACCGTTTTTTGCCGAACGTGTTTTTTCCGCTCTGAAGTAAAAAAAGGGCACACATTAATGGTCTCTTGAATTTGGTCCTGTTCTTCAGGGACATAATTGAGGGCATCTACTCACTACTACATTAGTTACCTAGAAACAAATCGGTCAGTTTCGTGATCGGTGCTGAAGAACACTCGTCTGTTGAAGGGAATCGTACAGCATGCAGGCTGGCTGGATTTTAACACTGATTTGAATTTCAAAGAAGAATCGATTAAAGAGTATTCAACCTGCGGTCTTTAAAATCGCGCCAATCACCGAAAACTTGTTTATTATGTATGTATGTTGCATACACTAATGGATATCTGATCAGTTTGTGGGTGTCATCCCTGAGTGCTAGGCTATTTTGCAGACTACATGTGTTAATAATAATAAATAAATAATAAAAACCGCCTCAGATGGTATGGACATGTCAGCAGAAGAATCGAGGACCATGTCGTAAAAATTGCCCTAAACCAGCCAGAACAAAAGAAAGGCAGAGGTCGCCCACCACTGACCTGGTGGTCTAAATTCGAAAGAGACCTTAATTTAGCCCTTTTGCCAAAGCCGACAATCCAGTATAGAATATCCTGACGCCGATTCATGAGGAGACCCGATCCTAAATAAAGGAAACACAGAAGAGAAGATTCAACCTGCGGCAAGCGAACCTCGTGTGGCCTGTCAAGCTTACCCTTTTGTGACCCTGAAGCCAAATACATATTAGTGTTATTTTTATTGAGTGGACCAGTATCACTTTTATTAACTACAGGCTGCTGCCAAGGGCTTCGCCCGTGATGAACATACTCCCGGGATAAAAAGTATCCTATGTGCATAGGATATGGTCTACCCGTATCCAAGTTTTATCGACACGTGTTGTCGCATTGTCGCGTCACATCTTGTCTGTGAGAGCTTTGAAGGTCCTTTGAAGTTCAAAAAAGTACGTATTTGCGGGTAACAGAGTTAAGATATACGAATTGCAAAGTAATAGTTTTTTTTTTCTGCGGTTAAAGTAATCGCCAATATTTTGATATTCACTATTATTTTGACGTCAACAAGACAGTATTTAAATCGAAATCAATTCCATAAGTTATTCAATTTATCAAAACATTCTAAACAGATACGTGGACACAAAACGGTTTTGGTTCTTTCTTTCAAAAAGTTTGAAAAACTCTGATTAATAGACTGTCCGAGGTAAACTCAAATATAATAAAGTCTATGTTTACAATTTTATGACTGTGATAGACAGACAAATTGTTTAAGTTTGAGCTAAAAGAAAAACTAAAACTTTCGGCAAATAATAGACAATATTTTCCATTTGCATTTTTTTGTTGAAGAAACAGATGAAAAGAGATTGCGTGTAGCAGAGATGAGAATGTTGAGTTGAGTTGATTTCAATTACTTTTGTCAGTTGAAAGTGAAATGTTTTGTCTTTGTGTGGTCATGTGAAAAGGAGGGATTAAACACATACTGATAATATTTTTAACCGACTTCTAAAAAAGGAGGAGGTTCTCAATTCGGATGTTTGTATTTTTTTTTTTATGTATGTTCGCGCCACTCGTCACTAGCCAACCGATTTGAAAAATTCTTTTTTTGTTGGAAAAAAAGAATTTTTTTTCCCAAAATCTTCCCAAATGAAAAGAATCTTCCCAAATGGTCCCATAGTCACCAAGTCGGGATCTGATGATGGAATCTTGGCGAAATCGAGGGAAATCCTCAAATATTATAGGCAACCATATAGTTCATCAAAGACTTAAGCATTTATAGTCAAAACATGACATTTGATGAAGTGGAACTGGTGAAGAAGACCAGAAATGGCCAACGGAAGTTCATACTCACAAAGATCTCTCAATGAGCATAGTTACAAATAAATGAATAGTTCTGAATAGGTACGTTGAAAATGGTATCATCGATGTGACCTGATGATGATGATGGAGTCGGAAGATAGGCACCGGAACTTCATAATTAATCAATGTATCCTAGCCATGTTTGGGCTTATTAGAATTGTCATGAGATGCACTTTGGCTATAAGGTACTATCGAACTGATCTGATGATGATGATGGAGCCGGAAGGTAGGCACCGGAACTTCGTAATTAAGCAATGTATCCTAGCCGTGTTTGGGCTTATTAGAATTGTCATAAGATGCACTTTGGCTATAAGGTACTATCGAACTGATCTGATGATGATGATGGAGCCGGAAGGTAGACACGGGAACTTCATAATAAAACAATGTATCCTAGCAGGGTTTGAGTTAATTGGAATTGTCATGAGTATTACAATTCCAATAGTAGGTATTGCAACTAAAAGTGTGAAATAAAAAACTTTTTACAAAAAAAAAATAACCGACTTACTAAAAAAAACACTAAAACCATCAAAATAACTTTAATTTCGGAAGTCGGTGTTAAATAACGAAGAGGCAAAACTATTATAGAAACTAGTATTACATTATAATAGTTCGGTCAATTTAGACATCCGGGGTTACAAAAATTCGTACCCAGCTGAAAATTGGTAGGATTGTTCAAAACACCATCTTAAATGAAATCTAAAAAGTCCTTAGCAATTCGACACCTGGAAAAAAAAAATACTCGGGGTCAAAAGTCACAAAAACGAGTTTTCTCGCGATTTTCAGCAAAACGGTAAGTTTTATCATAAAATTGAGTTGACAAAAATTGTAGATCAGAAATTATCTGATCTACAATTTCGACAGACTCAAAGACAAAAAAAAATATTTTTAGAAAGTTTTATATTTTTGGGAATGATTTATGAATAGTATTATTTGTACCAGAGGTAGCAAACCTAATAACTAGACACTAATTAGGGCACAAAAACTGTCTACAAACTAGGACATAAATCACATCGAACCAGCTCTTCTAGTCTAATGACACGTGTCGTTTTAACCAGCGCACCAGAAATCGATGAGTGACGTCACAAGATCGGACCGCCGATAATAATATGTACCACAGGTACATCATTAGTGTCTAGCATACACGACAATCTGATATGGAAATGTACGTGTGTATAACGGTTAGAACATATGTACATTCGACACGACGTCGAAGGGACGTTGTTCTCTCCTATCATAAATCGATCAGTAGATTTAAAACAGTATGAGGGACGGAGGCGTATTTCGTCTTCTCTGTCACGCAAATTTTTTATTTAAAAAAAAAGAATAATTAGAAGCGTTAATACGATATTTAAATTATTTTTAGCCCGTGGAGTCTTCAAGGGCTAAGAGAAGCTGGAGTAATACAATGACTTTGAACAGCCGAAGGCATTTGACAAAACAGGCGAAAGTATTTTCTGGACGAAATTTTATGAATGATGAGGAGGCATAGTTGACACCGGTATGTTATGATGAGTATGACACTGATGCACTAAGATGTTAATCAGTTCCTCATTATTTTGATTTAGAGATCTGTACGGGAAAACTCACAATCATGCTTTTCAAATTTTAACCACTGACAATCAGATCGACAATGACTTTTTTAATAAAAAATAAATATTCAAAGGTGCAAAAAAATGACCGGCCAGGATAAAAGATAAAAGATTAAAGGAAATATAAGAAATATGATGATGAAAGATAATAAATCAATACTTAAAACTACATAGAATAAATATTCTGTATCCATAACTAACAGAGCGTAAGTTCACAAAAAGGAAATAAATATTGACAATGTCATGTCAACCAATAGTAAACAAAACATGCAAAAACATAATGTAAAACTAAGATTAACGAAATTAAAAATTATATTTTAACAGGTCATAATTATTATAAGTATAAAACGCTACAAAAACAAATATATCTAATAATGGGAATGTTTATGATATTTAATGAATTGATTATTGAATGAATAAATATGGCAGTCTAAATTTTAAAGCCAAGCCTGAATTTTCCCACTGCTGGGCAAAGGCCCACTGCATTCATTCAAGAGACAAATGAATAACTAATTTTGAAAGGTGAATAACATGTCTGATACATAAAGATTATTTGAATTTACAATTCGAAGTAAACCTCAAGATATCACAGTTCAAAGTTTGCAGTTTCATAGAACGATAATTTCATACGTAAAGACATAACACCACACTATCTGCAATGTCGTGTTGGAGAAATCTATACATCTATACATATAAATAAAATTGGAGTGTATGTTTGTAATATTGAAATAACTGCTTTTTACTACATGCATATGAATATAATATATACGGTACATACACCAAAATAACATTTTTTACAATTTTTGTCTGTCTGTCTGTCTGTTTGTCCGGGCTAATCTCTGAAATGGCTGGACCGATTTTGACGGGACTTTTTTTGGCAGGTAGCTGATGTAAAAGGAGTAACATAGGTTATTTTTATTTTAGAAAAAATAAATTCAAAATTCTGTAGTCCACGCGAACGAAGTCGCGGGCACAGCTAGTATATTAATAAAGTACCAATGATGAGATAGAACTAAAGAAGCCATTTTATTTATGTAACTATCGAGTAGTTCCCAATAATCGTAGGAAGTGGTTATTGTGCTGGTATCACACCACATAGTGACCAGAAAACGTTTAAGAGCAATTCGAAAAACCGGCCAAGTGCGAGTCGGACTCGCGTACGAAGGGTTCCGTAACGTCCGTAGCAAAAAACGGTAAAAAAATCACTTTTGTTGTATGGGAACCCCACTTAAATATTTATTTTATTCTGTTTTTAGTAGTTGTTGTTATAGCGGCCACAGAAATACTGCCCCCGTTAGTAAAAAAGACGCATCTAACATTTTTTCCAGATTTGATTTGAGTTTCATATTATTATTAAACCAAGTTAAAGTTTATTATATTCGGCTTGATTTTCAACTTTTAATATGTAAACTTTTAATATGTTCAACATTTTCATTTTGTCGTTTTTACGATGCATGTCTTATACGTCATGTGTGTATATGTTTCGGCCCTAAGGTAATGTTTATTTTTCAAACAAGGCGAGGCGAAGTACCGTGTTTTGGGCTCTTTATCGGTCAGGTTTCGCACTCTGTTGGTGGGCCGAACGTGATATTTTTGTGAATTTATTCGTAAGACCAAACGTGGCCAAACTGTGCTGTTTCAAATGGTGTTTATTCAACTTTGCGTTCGTTGCCCTTTTGTTGGGTTCCGTACGTAGCAGTTAGCTTGGGACTTATGTATACGGCTTATATAGGAGTTTGAACAACTTTCTAGGTAAGTGTAATTTAACTACATCACATCATATTCTATTCTTTATTAGTGCATAGAGTCGATTTTGACTATTTTGCCAATGTCTAATGTAAATTAGATCATCAAGAATGTATATCATTAACACAAGGAACTAAAATATTAGAAACTAAGTAACTGTATGCATTAAAATCTTCGATTTATCCTGTTGCTCTCGGTTAGTACTGGACTGAAGCAATCACATCATAATCTACACTAAAATTAGAGGTAAAGTTTATTTTTTTGTTTGTAGGAGGGTAATCTCTGGAAGTACTGGTCCGATTACAATTTTTTTTTTACCGATAGAAAGCTGCTTTATTTCTGAGTGACCTCTCTTCTTCTTCCTGCCCTTGTCCCGTTTTATTTGGGGTCGGCGCAACACGTTTTTTTCTTCCATTCTGTCCTGTCACTCGTATTTCTGAGTGACCTATGCTATATTTTATCTAAGCGGGCAAAGCCGCGAGCAAGAAGCTAGTTATTAATATTGTAAAAACTTGGCACATTGATAAACTATGTCCTGGAATAAGACGTAGATAATACTTCTCTTAATGTAGGTAATTTATATTCTGGGTGTATGTTCCCTTGAGATAATTTTCGGATTCACGCGGGCGAGACCGCTGACAAAAGTTAATAAATAATATTGTGAAGAGGTGAAGTTTGAATTTTAAATAGATACAGAACGCAATTTCCGACCAACTCATCAGAATAAAATAAAATAAAATTATACTAACGCTAAGTATAGTCTTTAGGTTTTATGCCGGGCAAATGATTGTTCAGAGGCCTTCAGTCGCTTCATTTCCTGGTACGCGGTCACCACCCCAAAAACTTTCGGCCTCATCGAGCATCTGTTCTGCGAGCAATTTGCCCAACCCACAGTGTGTACAAAACAAAAAGTCTAGATATCACGGCTTTACAAATGCCTGTTAATTAACAGCGAATCTTATAGTATTATGCAAAACAAACCTGTTTTTTTTTTTTGTTTATTATACCTTTTTGTTTATTGGTTGTACAACTAAATCTGAACTAACTTATGTTTCAAAGCGAAGATTTACATATTACGGCGTACCACATGAAAGTGTACTGGGTCCATTACCTACCTTTGTGAAATAAACGATATTCCTCGAATCATACATACTAGGACTTTATTTGCTGATGATTTTATGTGAAAGAATATATGGACAGAGTTGAAAATAAAACGTAGGTATAGTAGTTTATGATTAATAATAATTCAGTGGTTGATCTAAATAATAATTTAAACAAACACAGACATACATTATAATTAACGAACGAATCCGCTATAATCCTAGCACTATGCACCAAAAAAAACAAACAATTGTAAAATATTAATTATAATAAATATGGTGTGAAGTATGGAAATTATGTATACAATTAACAACGTTTATATATTACTTGTGTATATTATTGAATAGGTATGTAAGTATTTAAAATACAATCAAATTCCTAAATTAACAAGCATAGGTCTTAGGTACTAATCACAAAGTTTTAAAAAAAATTTCTTAACTTTTTTTGAGACATAAAGAAGGATGACCTATTTGTAACAAATAAATACTTTTAACTTGGACTTTTTCTTTTCAGTTTTTCGCACAAGCGGAAACAGAATAATATTTTAACAATGAAACAAAACTTGGCTTTCTTCCTAAACGTTTTTAAGTAATTCGGAATTAGTCAACACTTGTGCTCCTATGACTCAGACCAGATGAAATGTGTTTGTCACTTCTTGTTTTGTTCTTGTGTTACGCTAAACGACTTCCATTAGTTATTTTATAAAATGTGTCGCTGCCAATAAATATTAATTCTTTGTAAAGGCATCTTTTTGACAAATAGCGATGCAGGCATGAGTCATGGCGTCGTCGGCGCGTAGTATTCCACGCGCGCCTCAAGGAGATGTCAGCAAACCGTAGGGGCCCAGCAGGGTCGAAGCCTACTGGGGCCATGCGACCGCTTCTGAAAGGGAAACCCGGCCCTGGAATGAAAGGCAACGAAGGAAATAGGAGTGGGTTTTAGTCAGTGAAAGTCTGAGACGCCTCCCACCCCGCCCAAAGCGGAATATGATATTGGATGATTTCCCACCTAAAAAAATGGCTTGAGTTATGGGTAGTGAGATTATTCGAAAGAGTTACCGTGACTCTGGAACGCAAAGGGCAACTCAAAGAACACCGGTCGGTTTTAAAATAGTCAGTGTAAATCTCATACTCTCTCTCTCTTTTGCTCCACCCAGAGCGCGACGAGGTATTTGATGACTTACAACCAAAAAAAAAGACATGGGGCATGAGTCATGATTAAAAAAATACTAGGCTAGGCTGTGTGTGTTGTATCGAGATCAGGTTCGGTGATGAGCTACCATGAGCTTTCTTGAGATTTGCATATGTAAGCGTTAGTTGTGTTTGTGTTGGTAAAGCTGATTTTATTGAGGGCCCACAGTTCAGTCAAAACGAACTGCCTAACTTATTGAAAGACTAGCTTCGTCAGCGATTCCGCCCGCCTGATATTAGAAAATTATCTCAAGGGAACATTCACCCGAGATAAAATACTTTTAAGCTATTGCATAGCTTCTATCGCGGGCCTTGAGCGTGGAGACCGAATCCAGAAACTCCGTAACGAAAATAACCTAACACCCCCCACTCATTTGTTTTTTGAGCGTGGTGACCGATAAGAAAACAAATGAGTGAACAATCAATCAAAATTCAATTCAATGTGTGAAAGTGTAACTTCAATTAATATCAAAGAAAAAAAAACAAAGGAAAAAAATATTGCATAAATAAAATAAATAAATAATTATAATTGCATAAGTTGATACAAATACTATGCAATAGCTTTACCGCGGCAGTCCCCGCGTGCCACGCGTCTTTTTTTTTTATCTGAAGAATGTGTACTATTTAGAGAACATGGTCTAACCCTTGTGCTAAAATTGCCTTTCATGCAAATCCCTTTAGTAGTTTCAACGTGAAGGAGTAACTAACATACACACACTCGCAAAATTACGCCTTTAAGTATCAAGTGTGATTATCAGATTTTTCTTAACTTTGACTATTGACCTCGATACCAAGATAATACCTAAACAAGTCGCATGCATAAGAATTAAAGAATGGTCCTTTTAAATCCGTTATTCAGAATTAAAAAGATCAAACATATAAACTAAAAACATGAGCCATCATACTCAAGAGCAGGGACTTAAAAACACCTTCATAAAGGTTACAGAATTATAAGTGTTACATGTTGAATGTGTAACAGAATCAAAAATGTAACACATTTATATGTGTTTTCAATCTGTTAACCCAAAACACTTAAAAAAGTGTAACCGTAACATATCTGTAACAGATATAAAAGTGTCAACAGTGTTAATAAGTGTAACAGGTAAACGCAGCGTTGACAAAGTTACAATTTACTTATTTATGGTACTGTGCAATTATTTCAGTTACACATATTAACACTTATTAACACATATAACAGGTTACAGTTTGATTCGGTAGCACTTCAGAAACACATAAAAAAGGTTACAGTTTCATTCGGTAACATTATTGTATCTGGTACATTTAAAAGTGTTTTTCTGTTATAACTGTTTTAAAAAACAGTGTTAAAACACATTATTACGGTTACAGTTTGAGTCCCTGCTCAAGAGGCAAACACTTATGTGGACGCCGTTCTGTTCATGAGAACTCTCATATAAAAACACCTGGCTTCTGGCGCTAGTGGAAATTACCCTTAATTTCCTTAATGGCTGTTCTGCGTGCACTTAAACTTGTGCCTATAATTTTCCTTTCACCAAGTTATTCTTCGAGAAGGTGATTTGTTATTTCAATTTACTTTATGAATCAATAATTTGATATTATAGAGTTTGTCAGCCGGCAGTTTTCGGATATTTAAGAAGTTAGTGGAACGTTTTAAAGAGGACCACTACCTAGTACCTGTACATATTACTACTCTCTACTACCTGTATGTTTATATGCTTGGAAGGAATATAATAGACAGGGAGCCGATGCCTGCTAGGGCAGTGAGATCGTCCGAAAGAGTTAACGCGGCTCTCGAATAGAAAGGGCAACTTAAGGAACACAGGTGGGTTTTACCTAATGACAATCTGACATTCTCTCTTGCTCCACCCAGAGTGAATCGAGTTATTTGATGACATGCTACCAAAAAAAAAATGCATGAGGCATGACTCATGATTAAAAAAATACTGGACTGTATGTACCTATTATATTGAGACCGGAGGTTACCATGACGCTCAAAGTAAGATTGTTTTTAATCTTTTTTCAGCGTGGGTAAGAGATGGCGCTAGACAACCTGTATAGCTCTATCTCTTACCCACACTGAAACAAGATTAAAACAATCTTACTTTAAAGTTCATGGTCTAGGTCCTAGTTCGGTGATGGGGTTATGCTTTCTTGTACTTTGAATAAGTAATACTATTGGTATATTGGTCTTTCTACGTTTCAAATAGACCTCCCTCAAGTGCCGGTCCAGTGCGTCTCGCATCAATCAGATTCCCGCGACCCTCACCAGGATATCGGTTTACCTTGTGGGAGATCTTTCAATGTTTTGCGGTAGTTTGATATGTACAGTTGCTATGCCATTACGGATCTTGAACACTTGCGAAGTCAAATATTCGGTCTCTTTAGTGGTGCGAAGTGCGACGCGGGACTTGCCGACAGTGAGCAATGGGTAGCTCACTGTCCGGCCGTCCGGTAACTGTCCGGACCAAGCCCAAGTTGTCGACGGCGTGCACTGTTCCCGCGCGCCTCAAGGAGTTGTCAGCAACAGCAGGGACCCAGCCGGGTCGAAACCTACTGGGGCCAGGGTTATCCGAAAGGGAGCTCGAGCCCCGGTATGAAGGCAAGAAGGAACGGGGTGGGTCTTTTAGTCAGTAAGAGTCTGACACTATCTCTCGCTCCGCCCAAGAGCGGGGGTTGTCATTGGATGATTTTTTCCCACCATAAAAAAAAAGTGCGACGCGGGGGCTGGCCGTGCTATCGCGTCATAGACGTCACTCCTCATTCGTTCGCTGCGTTGCTGCATGTATCTAACAACGAAGACGATTGGCTCGCCAATGTATGGAATGCGCAAAGCGATCCCCACTCTGTCGCCGAGCATTCAAGATCCGTGATGGCAACTGTATTACCTTTGGTATCAAAAAATATTTTTGCCATCAACCTGCTATATTTGGCTTTAAATTATCCGATAAACTAGATGAAAACATCTTCAGTTACTGGAGTAACTAACAAACTTTTACAATGAGGTTTCAAATAACTTGAAAGTTTCCTTAGGGTTTGTTTAATGGTAAAATGAAATTGAAGTATCTTGTTGTGATTATTAATTGATTTTGAAACTTTACAATTTAAAAAGAATTTACTTTTACTTAAGAACAGAAAAATTAAAAAAATATTATTCTTATATATAGGGTGACTGGTAATTAGTGTACGATACTTAAACACGTGATTGTGCTCGTGATAACCAACAACTTTTACTATAGAAACAAACCTGAAATCGCGAAAAAAAAACCAGCTGTTCAGTACATTTATGTTTGCCTAATGTACTGAACAGCTGATATTTTTTTCGCGATTTCGCCTTTGCTCCCATAATAAAAATTGTTTGTTATCATGAGCACAATCACGTGTTTAAGTATCGTACATTATTTACCAGTCACACTATATATGTGTTAAGTGTTTTTTATTTTATGAAAATGCAAAGGTTGCTTTATATAGGTACCTACTTACATACTTTTTTTTAATTTTTTTTTTAGATCATATAAACTAGTGCTTGACTGCGATCCCACCTGATGGTAAGCAGTGATGCAATCATTGATGGTGTGGCGTACTAGTTTATTTTAAGAGCCTATTCACTCTAGCCTTGAAGACACTCAAATTATTATCGGACGGGAAGACCGCAGCAGGCAAATTTTAAATAAATTATATATTTGATTTCAGCTCATTAAAAATCAAGAAATTTTGTTTCATAAATATGTTTCTTAAATAATATGAAAACATAACTCATTAAAAAGTGTAAGTACCTAAGTTATTATTCAAATGTGACCTTTTGTTTATTTAATTCTCATTAGAAATTCTATTATAGGTATCTACATATTTGATTTCAGCTTATATAGAATCCAAAAAAATATGTGATAATATGAAAACGTATCTCATTAAAAAGTTTACCTAAGTCTTATTAGAATGTGACCTTTTGATTATTTAATTCTCATTAGAAACCTCCGAGATAGCAGAAAGTTAAAAACGTATCAAAAGATTTAATTGAAAGTTGATCCCCGAAATCGATAACAATTTTCAAACAAACTTTGCCGCGTAAAATTTAACGGAACAAACCAATGTAAAACTTGAAAGGTCGTTCAAAACCGCAAAATTTTAAGTATTTCTAAATAAATAAACGTTTAAACGACTTACCTCTTTGTGCGGCTGAGGCCAACAATCCGTCAGTAACACAGAACTACGAAGTAAAAGCACAAAGTTATTGGATGAGCGATAGTTCGCGGACACTCGCGGGTATTCGCGGGCAGGTCACGTTTACAACTGACTGGCCGAGTGCGCCCAGTGCAATGTGCAGAGGTCCTGCACTCTGGTTCCGTCACTACACCAGACTGGCGACCAGACACATAAATTCAACAACCGTCGCGGTACCATCGCCCGTGGAAATTATGTAAATGTCTGTCTCGCGCTAGTGGAGGAAAATATCACTTTTGTTTTTTGTTTTTCAATTGTTTGTGTTGTTATGCTTTTTATTTTGTCATTTATGCCGTTACAGTTCCTTTATTTTGTAAAGTTATGGGTTCGTAGATGTACGAATTTTGACAATAAATCAAATACGTCTAACTTCTTCATTTGTTGTCCTGTCTACAACAAGAACCGTCTTAAAAATATATTTTTTAAATTATAATATAGATGCGTAGGCAGCTTGTTTCGCATGAACTATTATCAAAATGTAATTACTGTCGACGTTAGTTAAAAGGGCTTGTAATTAAAATAAAAGCTTTCTAATTAAGTTTACGAACAATTTTATGTTACTTGTTGTTCTTTCATGTAGAATAGAAAGCTTTACGTATCCTTTAATGTT
Source organism: Mythimna ferrago (assembly GCA_910589285.2). Lineage (NCBI taxonomy): Eukaryota > Metazoa > Arthropoda > Insecta > Lepidoptera > Noctuidae > Mythimna > Mythimna ferrago. Next base: position 21,962,675 of record OU342686.1, on the reverse strand, counting down.
GCTAACTCAAACTAATTAAAAATTATTAGGCGTGTTGAAAGAAATAGAAACTTGTTTTATTAAGTGTTAATAGAACTTATATAAAATAAAAATATAAACTGAAAAGTTAACAAACGATACCTACAAAATTTCTTTTAAGCTCATAAATCCCAACTCAAAAAATCATCTCTGAATATCCAATTAGCATTACATGGGATTTTTTTGATAAGATTACATTGACTAGGTTACTACTAGACAAGTGAACTCCATCATCTATTCCATCTGATGAGGTGTAATAGTAGTTAGATGCGAGATAAAAAAATCTTATTAGTAGTTTTTGTACGAAAATTCACAAGAAACAATCCCCTAAAACGCCTGCCCGACATGTAAACACAAAACTAATATTAAGACCGTAAAACAAAACAAAGTGCCGCATCAAGCAGTGCGCTCACTTCCTTCGTACGCGGCGTCTATTGCACCGTGCAGACGGGTTGCACTGTATTCGATCGGCGAAGACAAAGCGATGTCAACGTCCCGCCAGCGACGAGCCGCGAGCGATGACCGCGCAGGAAGTGATCCAGGTAGCATACCACCACTGAGTAAAAACTTTCAGATTGTAACGAAGGGACCAAATGGATTAAAGGACCAAAAGTTAGGCGAGTAGTACACAGTTACTTTTACTTCAGACACCGGAAACCCCATTTATTTATTTCTTCGTAAGTGTATTGAAAAACGTCGATTGATACATGTGGAAAGTCATTTCAGCGCCCGAGCCGCAGGCGAGAGTGTTATGTAAAGCCTCCATAACACTTTTGCCTGCGGCTCGGGCGAATTCTGTCTTGGTGGTAATGAAAAACTTTCTCCACTTGTATGAAAATATAATCTACTATTTAAAAATCATTTTTCACTCTTTCAAATGTTCTCGAATGACCATTCACTCGAATTTACATTATGGTTGCTCGGTGTCAGATACTTTATCTATACCTACATATAAATAAAATTGGAGTGTCTGTTTGTAATATTGAAATAATTGCTTTTTACTACATGCATATGAATGAATATAATTATACGGTACATACACCAAAATAACATTTTTTACAATTTTTGTCTGTCTGTCTGTCCGGGCTAATCTCTGAAATGGCTGGACCGATTTTGACGGGACTTTTTTGGCAGGTAGCTAATGTAATAAGGAGTAACATAGGTTACTTTTATTTTAGAAAAAATAAATTCAAAATCCTGTAGGTCACGCGAACGAAGTCGCGGGCACAACTAGTACTTTAATAAAGTACCAATGATGAGATAGAACTAAAGAAGCCATTTTATTTATGTAACTATCGAGTAGTTTCCAATAATCGTAGGAAGTGGTTATTGTGCTGGTATCACACCACATAGTGACCAAAAAACGTTTAAGAACAATCTGAAAAACCGGCCAAGTGCGAGTCGGACTCGCGTACGAAGGGTTCCGTAACGTCCGTAGCAAAAAACGTTAAAAAAAATCACTTTTGTTGTATGGGAACCCCACTTAAATATTTATTTTATTCTGTTTTTAGTATTTGTTGTTATAGCGGCCACAGAAATACATCATCTGTGAAATTCATTTTCAACTGTCTAACTATCACGGTCCATGAGATACAGCTTGAGTGACTGACAGACGAACAGCAAAGTCTCAGCAATAGAGTTCCGTTTTTACCCTTTGGGTACGGAACCCAAAAATGGACCGCAACTAATAAAGCATCTCAAGAACCCACACATAATATGAATCGCCAATATAAAAGACTGAAGACGTGACTTCGCATTATTTTAAAATGCAAACATTTCAACCATCATATCCGATTGGAATTCGTAACTATGACAACAAAGGACAATGACCTCCCGTGAGGAAACTCATAAAAAAGTTTGAATTCATTTTCAGAACTATGCGAAATTCAAACAAACTGTCAACATCCAGAATTTGAAATCGGAACAATTTAAATTGCGTTCCTACAACTACTTTTTATTTTTGTTAATATTTTTGACATGGATACTAAGTCCTTTAAGTCATGTTTTGGTATAAATAGTTAATTTATTTCGGTACTATTAGAATATGGTTGTACATGTACATTCTAATGTTCCTTCTCAACAAACGCTGAGGTAGCCAACACTACTATAAAATTCTCAACTCCATTTTACCGAGATCGCACCTGTTTCAACTATTCCACATATTTTCCAGTTGCACAGACACTTGAGATACAAAACCACATCAATTTTACATTAGAAAATCCACTAGGAATCAATTTGCGAATAATTAAAACAACTACTGAACATCACTCGAGGAATTCCCGCCAAAAACTCTCCTACAACTATACTGGCCAGTGCCAAACAGAGATGTCCAATTGTCCATCCAGCCAGTGATGGCTTAATTTTTCTGCTCTTCCATTGGTCTATTTTCGCCAAACAACTTGTGGAAGCAGGCGTAACAGGTAAAAAAAGCATAATTTAGAAAAATATTTCAAACTGTCAGTTGCGATTAAGAACTTAAAGCCAAATGACTACTTTGGCGAGCTAGCGTGGAACGTAAATACAATTAGAATGACAATAGTTTAAATAGTTTTTTTTTTTAAAGAATGACGACCGAAGAAACTACATACGGGTTGCCAAAGTCAAAACATTTATTTATTTATTTACTCTTAGGAGAACCAACAGCTATAACTAATGAATAACGACAGTATAAGAAACATTGAGCCAATTACAGGTTCTCACGGATAGAAATATACAAAGTAGTAGAAAACTTACGATCACTAACAAGCACGATAAAAAAAAAACTTAATAAAAAAGAACATAAAACATCACTCAAATACAGTCAACACTGTGCACTTTTGAAGAAGTCTGCATTCAGCTGGGTGCGTAAAGAGTAGGTTTTAGTGTTGAATGGGTCAAAAGAGAACTCTTTACATAGAACATTAAAGTCCTTACTCGCTCGCACCATGTACGAGTTTCGCCTGTAGTTGGAAGAGGAAGAAGGAATAGAGAAATAGAATTTATTTCAATTAAATTATTTCCAGGCTTTTTTGCGTGAATAGGTTCCTCATAAACTAGCGCGCCTTACCATCAACGACTGCATCACTGCTTACCGTCAGGTGAGATCGCAGTCAAGCACTACTTTATATTATTTAAAAAAAAATTCAGTTTCAAAAAAGCAAAAAGATGATGCTATTTGCACGTTACAAATCTTTGATTCTCTATAGAGAAGAACGTACAAGAAACTCCAAGGACATTGTGTGAAAGATGATAATATGCCAGAAAGGAGGTGATTGAAATGACGGCAAATTAAGACGTGTGAGCGATGACGTCGAAAAATGCTTGAGTAAATAAATGCACATTTTCCAAATTCAAAACGTAGCCGTTTGAGACCGAATAAACATGTTTTTTCTAAATAAAAAATTAGATTTCGCGAAAAAGCAATTACAATTTAATTTACATCCCCAAATCAAAAACCAATCTGAGACACTTCGCCACTATCCTAAGACTAGGGTATTGTTTTCATTAGTCATTTTAATTCAAATTGTATCACCTACTTATTTCTTTTAATCCTATTATTTTAATTTCACAAGTTATGTAATTTATTGAAAACGAAAGAAAAGCCGTCCCTAACGAATGACGAATGAGTTATCTTTTTTGTTTTATCTGTTTGAATAATTTTTGCGTATTTTTATTATATGCATGGATGCATTTTGGAGAGTGTGCGCAGGAATTGCATGACTTGATTCCGCCATCGCAATTCTACCATCGGACAACCCGACGTACGGCGAATATTCACCCTTACGTTGTTGAAACCTCTACGGTCCGGACCATCGTTTATACCGCGTACGTCGAAGGACTGGAACAGTTTGCCTGCTGCGGTCTTCCCGTCCGGTTATAATTTGGGTGTCTTAAGGCTAGAGTGAATAGGCTCTTAATAAACTAGTGCGCCTCACCATCAAAGATTGCATCGCTACTTACCATTTTGTGGGATCGCAGTCAAGCTAGTTTATCTCAATAAAAAAAATAATATATATTTATACATATAATATTTTTGGAACGAAGTTCCTTAACGCGCGTTGTGAAAGGGGGCTAGACGGAAAAAATTCTCACGAAAAATTGTACCGACACTTTTACTGTCAAAATCAAGGACCGTACAACCCCGGTTAAGAGTTAAGTCTTTGGAAGGGTCACCCGTTTATGAGGTTACCTTTATCATGATGTAACCCCGTGAATGGGTTTTAAGCTCGAACCCATTAAAAGGGTTACCTTTATCATGATGTAACCCCGTGAATGGGTTTTAAGCTCAAACCCATTAAAAAGGTTACCTTTATCATGATGTAACCCCGTGAATGGGTTTTATGCTCGAACCCATTAAAAGGGTTACCTTTATCATGATGTAACCCCGTGAATGGGTTTTAAGCTCGAACCCATTAAAAGGGTTACCTATTCAATATGGGTAACCCATTGAATGGGTTCTATACTTGAAACCCAGTGTTAGGGTTACCCTTATCGAGATAACCCTTATAGGTAAGGGTTTTCTTCGGGTTACCGTATTATTATGGTTATTCAATAAATTTATGCTCAGTAGGTGCGAGTTTCACTAGACATTGAAGACTTGTAGACGAAGCACGTGTTTTTATAATATTTAGATTTTAGACAAGTACTCTCATATTAAGGTGTGTGTCCTGAACTCCCGTATTTACGATAATTGTTATCTCGTGTGATCCGTGTTAGCCGTGTTATCGTAGTCAATTGAATGAGCAATGGGTAAGTAAAAATTTTGTATGTCTTTTATTGGAACGAAGTTCCTTATCGCGCGTTGTGAAAGGGTGTTAGACGGAGAAAATGCTCACGAAAAATTGTACCGACACTTTTACTGTCAAGTCAAAATATAAATCCAAGATGGCGGCTGCAAGAAATTATCAACTTTTTCGTCATGGGTGTCGTTTTCATGGTTTTCGAGGGTGTTGAAACCGATGGTACTGTCAAAATATAAATCCAAGATGGCGGCTGCAAGAAATTATCAAATTTTTCGTCATGGGTGTCGTTTTCATGGTTTTCAAGGGGGTTGAAACCGATGGTACTGTCAAAATATAAATCCAAAATGGCGCCTGCAAGAAATTATCAAATTTTCCGTCATGGGTGTCGTTTTCATGGTTTTCGAGGGTGTTGAAACCGATGGTACTGTCAAAATATAAATCCAAGATGGCGGCTGCAAGAAATTATCAAATTTTTCGTCATGGGTGTCGTTTTCATGGTTTTCGAGGGGGTTGAAACCGATGGTACTGTCAAAATATAAATCCAAAATGGCGGCTGCAAGAAATTATCAAATTTTCCGTCATGGGTGTCGTTTTCATGGTTTTCGAGGGTGTTGAAACCGATGGTACTGTCAAAATATAAATCCAAGATGGCGGCTGCAAGAAATTATAAAATTTTTCGTCATGGGTGTCGTTTTAGAAAGAAGAAGAAAGAAAGAAAGAAAGAAAGAAAACTATTTTATTTGGCATACACACTCGTAGATACACACAATGTAGTAACAGCATGTAGACACTAATAAATTGTTATATCTAAAAAAAAAGAGACAACTAACAATGTGTGTCTCACGGCGGCGCCAAATGGGTCCAGTTCAGCAATTATGCCAGACAACTACATGGTAGTTGCCAGACGCTGGTTTTCAACTGAACCTTATTTCGAGTGTACGGTTGAAAATTGGTTTATATTTCAGTACTCAGTTATTAGTGATTAGTTGTAGGGTAAATAAATTACATATTATATATGTTTATGTGCGATAAATAATAAATAAATAGGTGTTCAGCATACAAAATATATCAAATTAAAATTAAAAAAAATAGTAATAGGTCTATCTAATCGTGCATAATTACATGCGCAAACAAACAACCGGCTTTGAAGCGACTCAATCTCAAAACAATGCCACGCCCGTCAGCTTGCGCAGTGTATCGGGACGCCAATTCATTATGCCTAGGGCAGCTAGGCGCAATGGACGAACTGTCAACAGCGCGAAATGTAAAAATGTAAAAATAAAAAACTTGTTATAATTTCGGGTAATTTGGAAATAAAAAAGAAATATCGCAATGAAATAAAGTGCTTAATATCTATCAGTTATAGTCAGTGTTATACTCGTAGAAGAAAGAAGTGAAAAAAGATTCGTATATAGTCAGAAAGGTGAGTGTCGTTTATTTTTATTGATGGCTATTTGAATAAATCAAAGTGTAAAATGTAAAAGTATGAAATTAATTTTTTTTTTTCTTTTCAGTTGCGACTCACAATGACTGCCGTGTCCCCAGAGTGAGTGGCGACGGCGACACAGAATGCAAGTACTGGATGCAAGTAGGCCAGACACATAGGGTAAGTCAACATGAAAAAAAAAAAAAAAAAAAAAAAAAGTAAATACAGCCAAATAATTATTTTTAAACTATAAATTAACGTGTCCTTCGTTTCTCACAGGTCTCCCAAGCACGCGGGAACACAGACCAGGTGTCGCGAATGATGCGCGCACCTACTGGCCGCAGACAGAACGAGACGAGCAGACAGCTGTGCCCAAGGAACTTTCATCACCCACAAGCCGCAGATATACATAAGCTATTTTTATATCTTCGTGTTAAGTTAAAATCCACTGTAGACAGTTCATATAAATGAGACATTAAGAGCGACCATATCCAGTTTCCTTTGCGCATCTATCAGGTACTGCCGTAAACGCGTTCTGAACGTATGGATAGTGCCCAGTACTCTTATAGGAGGCGGAATATTATTCCACACCTTACTAGCAGCGTATCTGAAACTGCCTTTGAAAGCCGCTGTTCTATGAGACTGGGTTGAGAGTTGTTGCGCACAAAGCCTGGCCGCGCATTCCCGTCTACTAGCCATCCAGCTGAGCTTATCGTACAAGTACCTCGGTTTCCTAGTCTTGACGACGCCAAAAAGAAGACAGGCTAAATGTAACTTTCGCCTTGATTTCATTTTTAAAATAAACTGTTTGTTAAGAAAGGGGGTGACATGACTTCTAGGAGGAACTGTATAACAGAAACGAGCGCATGCATTTTGGACTCTCTGTATAAGCCTGTCGGTACGAGCCAGCAAGCGTGGGCCGTAAACCGTATCAGCGTAATTTAGTTTCGATAGAACAAGGGTTTCGACCAACTGCTCGCGGAGCTTCTCCGACAAGAAAGGTCTCATCTTGTACAACAGTTTCAGGCGATATAAGCAATTTCTAACGGAGTCAGCAATATGCTTCTCAAACCTAAGGTTTTCATGGTTTTCGAGGGTGTTGAAACCGATACTACTGTCAAAATGTAAATCCGAGATGGCGGCTGCAAGAAATTATCAACTTTTTCGTCATGGGTGTCGTTTTCATGGTTTTCGAGGGTGTTGAAACTGATGGTACTGTCAAAATATAAATCCAAGATGGCGGCTGCAAGAAATTATCAAATTTTTCGTCATGGGTGTCGTTTTCATGATTTTCGAGGGTGTTGAAACCGATGGTATTGTCAAAATGTAAATTCAAGATGGCGGCTGCAAGAAATTATCAACTTTTTCGTCATGGGTGTCGTTTTCATGGTTTTCGAGGGTGTTGAAACCGATAGTATTATCAAAATGGAAATACAAGATGACGGCTGCAAGAAATTATTAACTTTTCCGTCATGGGTGTCGTTTTCATGGTTTTCGAAGGTGTTGAAACCGATAGTATTGTCAAAATATAAATCCAAGATGGCGGCTGCAAGAAATTATCAACTTTTTCGTCATGGGTGTCGTTTTCATGGTTTTCGAGGGTGTTGAAACCGATGGTACTGTCAAAATATAAATCCAAGATGGCGGCTGCAAGAAATTATCAAATTTTTCGTAATGGGTGTCGTTTTCATGGTTTTCGAGGGTGTTGAAACCGATGGTACTGTCAAAATATAAATCCAAGATGGCGGCTGCAAGAAATTATAAAATTTTTCGTCATGGGTGTCGTTTTCATGGTTTTCGAGGGTGTTGAAATCGATAGTACTGTCAAAATGTAAATCCAAGATGGCGGCTGCAAGAAATTATCAATTTTTTCGTCATGGGTGTCGTTTTCATGGTTTTCGAGGGTGTTGAAACCGATGGTACTGTCAAAATATAAATCCAAGATGGCGGCTGCAAGAAATTATCAAATTTTTCGTCATGGGTGTCGTTTTCATGATTTTCGAGGGTGTTGAAACCGATGGTACTGTCAAAATGTAAATCCAAGATGGCGGCTGCAAGAAATTATCAACTTTTTCGTCATGGGTGTCGTTTTCATGATTTTCAAGGGTGTTGAAACCGATAGTATTGTCAAAATGTAAATCCAAGATGGCGGCTGCAAGAAATTATCAACTTTTTCGTCATGGGTGTCGTTTTCGTGGTTTTCGAGGGTGTTGAAACCGATTGTACTGTCAAAATGTAAATCTAAGATGGCGGCTACAATAAATTATCAACTTTTTCGATATGGGTGTCTTTTTCATGGTTTTCGAGGTTGTTGAAGCCAATAGTGCTGTCAAAATGTACATAAAATAGGATAGTATTTTTTAGTTATCTTGTATTGGCTAGACGGAAAAAATTCTCACGAAAAGTTGTAACGATACTTTTTGCTATAGTAAGCTATTGTAAGCCGTGCGGCGTGCGCATGTTTCTCTGTCTGTCTCTCTCTCTCTCTTATAGAAAGCAAGCCAGAACGGAACTTCGTTCCATCCTGGTGTCCCTTGACACCTCAGTAGTTTTTTCATCTATATTACAATATAATATGTTGTGATATAAGTGAAAGTGTAATTTATTATAATATAGAAGGCCACAGCATGCACAAACAGTTTTGTGATGTGGTCCTAACTAATGGAACACACGTTATTACGAACCCATAGTATAATGTAATTTATGTTGTAATATATCCTTTGGAGATTCTAATAATTAATTAAATAAACGTTCAAAATTATGTGCTTTTCTTTGGTCCTTGTACACAGAAACCACAATCCAAGGACCAAATATTCCCACGTGCTATTGACATATGTCAGTTACCATCTTTTATGAGCCAATTTTGTGAGCGCAGATATATTTACAGAGACGAACCAACACCGGATTTATTAGATTTTTCTCACTTTGAAATAAAATTACTTCTACAACACGAAGGAGAATGGAGCTGACTAGAACCATATTGATATTGACAACTTGCTTACTTCATGTAAGGCCTTGGGTACGAGTAGAATTTCAAGTGCAAGTGTATTAACCAGTTTTGTATCCATTGTATTTCCTAATTAATTTATATTTTGTAAGATTTTGTGCAAAATTCACGAGAACGTACCTACTGCCGACAAACTGTTATGCAGTTTGGCAGATGTCATATTAAATTTTTTTACTAAAAGTCAGTTAAAGATGGTAAAAAAGATTTTTTTTTTAATTTTACCTATTTTCACTTACATGCCTAACGCCATTTCTGTCTTTCATACCTTTTCATTCCAAAACACCTTCAGGACATACCTGCAACAGAATAAAATTACCTTATTACTAATGAACTTAGGGTTAGTTCAGATAGATACACAATGTAGATTTTTTTGTATGTATTAAGAAAAATACAAACAATGAGAAGCCCATACTCTTTTATGGGCGTTTTGCACCCAGAGCTTTATCAAGATGATAGTGTGTGAGATGACTTTTTAAATGGCCTACAATAAACAAAACCTACAATTTGTTACAGCATCTTAAGAGCGGGGGTTGTCAATGGATGATTCATTCCCACCATATAAAAAAATGCCCATTAATCTTTGAATTTAATCCGTAGATAATAAATTCGAATTATTATCATTACTCTTCAATATAAACTAAAATTGTTTATATAAAAAGAAATTTAACCTTATCGTTAGTAAAAATATCTACTAAATATCAGATTCTAAATTCAAATTTTCAATAAACAATTTTGGCTGAAAGTCAAATAAACGTTAACACAAAATCTTAGGAAACAAATCGATCACCTATTTATTTACAGTCTAGTGCCAGAGAGTCAAAAACCTCAAAAAAGAAGTGCTTACAGAATTCCACGACAAAACCCGAAGTTCCCCGAAGTCGTCCGAAGTCCCAAGACTCGAAGTGGATGGCTAGTGTTCGTACTCGATATCCTATCCATCCCGAATGATCCCCCGGGGGATCGGCAAATGGAATACTACTAGCTAGTGTGATGGAAGGGGACCTGTTTATTTTCGATCTGGGGAAGCTTTACTTTGGAATTTTTCTGAAAAACCAGCTTTGAAGGCAAAATGTTGTCTATGTGTTTGTTGTGAGATACGGTAAGTGATTTAGTTTAATAATCGTTTTAAACATTTTTTACTTAAAAAAATCTGGGCAAATGCGAGTCGGACTTGCACCCTGAGGGTACCGTACAAACTTACCTATGAAAACACAGCACAGCTTCAAGGGACCGCAGACCTAAGTACCTATAATAATATGGTTTAATTTCTACGTGACACCTCTACGCGTTTTCGAGATAAAGGGTCTTGACAGACAGACGGACAACAAAGTGATCCTATAAGGGTTCGTTTTTTTCCTTTTGCGGTACAGTCTACAGAGCCCTAAAAGTATTTCGATGTTTTAAATACAACCGGTTCTCATGTTCAATGATGATTCCGAGTTCTAGATTTAAGTACAATTTAAAAGTTTGGTGAAAGTCTGGGTCCTTACCATTATGAGCTATACACTCTATATAGCTCTATCTCTTTAACAGTTCAGTTTAGGTCTTCAAATTGATCGTTTTAAGAGCTCGTGGTATGGCCTCAGATCTGAATTTCAGAGATACGAATATTAAGGCTCTTCACCACCCTAGGTTGACTGGTAGAGAACGCCTAAGGCATTAAATCCGCCTTCGTACTTAGTGTTGCATGAAGATTAAATTAATAAAATAAAATAATTTATTTATTAAAACTTTATGCATATAAACACTGTACAAAGGCGGACTTAATGCCTTAGGCATTTTCTGCCAGTCGACCTTAGGGTAGTGTGTGTATAATTTTTTTTAAACGCTGGCCCACTCTGGGTAATACTTACTCCTGTATCGTGGGTGGGACAAACATGTAAACTCACATACATAAGACACCCAGACCCGGGACAACTATGTAAGTAATTTTGTTTCAATAACATTTGTTTAATACATTACAAAATACAGCTGGACTAACTTTGCCTCCTAATGAAGGTACAAAAATTTAATAAATAAATAAAAAACAACATTAATTTAATTCAGATAACCTTGATCCATATTACAACCAAAACATTTCAAATCAATTCAATACCGTTAAAATAAAATTCAAAACATATTCTAAATTAGAATAAACATACAAATTAAAATCAAACCTTCGATAATTAAATACATTAGGCCTGCTTGATTACTTAAAAGAAAAAGTTTTGCTACCATATTTTTCCTCTCAAGACGTTAGAAGTATCCTACAGGTTGGGCTTGTCTTTTGTCTTACTTATAAGTATAAAACCAATTAATTTATTCTCATACAAGCGGTGAAAGTAACTAAAAATTTGAAGAAATGTGACATTGTGGCGACACTTTCGTCAGCATTGGACAGCAACATCAACAGTGGACGTCTTACGCCTGAAATCACGATGATGACATTCGTTTTTTTTAAGCTATTGCATAGCTTCTATCGCGGGCCTTGAGCGTGGAGACCGAATCCAGAAATTCCGTAACGAAAATAACCTAACACCCCCCACTCATTTGTTTTTTGAGCGTGGTGACCGATAAGAAAACAAATGAGTGAACAATCAATCAAAATTCAATTCAATGTGTGAAAGTGTAACTTCAATTAATATCAAAGAAAAAAAAACAAAGGAAAAAAAATACTGCATAAATAAAATAAATAAATAATTATAATTGCATAAGTTGATAAAAATGCTATGCAATAGCTTTACCGCGGCAGTCCCCGAGTGCCACACGTCTTTTTTTTTTGTTATTGACATTATCACGCTTGGCCACATCTTACCTGATGGAGAGCAATAATGAACACCAACGATAAAACTTCGTGGTGGATTTCTTCTACCAGAGTAAACGTTCACGCTCTTGCCGCGGTAGCTAAGCGCGGCGCGGTGAGCGGTAAGATCAAAATATGATGAAATGTTTGAAGCACGCTTTGAGACGCCGCTAAGATCGAAGTCGTGGACAAGCCGTAAATCCCTTCAATGAGAACATTATAGTCTAATTATGACGCAAATAATGCTTCGACCTTCCAAAACAGTTACCATAGCAACACACCAAACAGTTTTAACTACTAAAACTTTACCACCAACGGTTGCCATGGAAACTAGAAGTAGAACGTCTAAAATCTAGACCCGAGAGTGTCCCAGGCCGCTCACCTAACCTTGTACATTCAACGTTTAAATATCGGCGTCTGTACGTATAGCATGGCAGTACGTATCTATGAAACTTCGCCCTGACACCGTTATAGAATAACGAAACATAACCAAGACCGATTTGCAGTGGCAGGGCTGATACGTTGAACAGCGGGATTTTTTGACAAGATTTAATCTTAATAAACTAATGTGCCTCGCCATCAGAGATTGCATCACTGCTTACCATCAGGTGGGATCGCAGTCAAGCACTAGTTTATATCAATTTAAAAAAAAAAGTTTCCGCTGTCCTGGAACGCGAAGGACAACTAGAACATGGGTGGGTTTAAGTCAGTAAAAGTCTGACACTATCGCCCTATTTCCCATCTCAAAAAAAAGACTGATAAAGTGCACCTTACTCCAGCTATTATTTATCTAGCTAACTCCTACAATTGCCAAAACGGATCTGGAGCGCTCAGCGTCAGAGTGGGGATCGCTTTGTGCATTCCATACATTGGCGAGCCAATCGTCTTCGTTGCAATACATGCAGCAACGCAGGGAACGAATCAGGAGTGACGTCTATGACGCGCTGGCGCGGCGAGCCAATCACTGACACTCCCCGCCCCCGCGTCTCACTTCGCCCCACTAAAGAGACCGAATATTTGACTTCTGCGCAACTTGAAGCCAGCGCTCAAGATCCGTGACGGCAATTGTAAGATTCGTCATTGTTCAGCTATCAACCTACACAGGGCACGCATGGTTTTTGTCTATTCTCTCTCGTAAAGAGAAGGCATGACGACCCAGCAGTGGCAACATTGTAAGGCTGCTTATATGCTTATGCAACGTTTAGCCAAAAGACGTGTCCTGAAGGACTGGAACAATTTGCCTACAGCACTTTTACCGTTCGATTATAATTTAGGTGTCTTCAAGGCAAGACATGAATAGGGTCTTAATAAACTAGTGCAATACACCATCATCGATTGCTTCACTGCTTACCATCAGGCGAAATTGCATTCATGCACTAGTTTATATCATTAAGAAAAGACTGATACGGTGTGACTTAGCTTAGCTAAGTCCTAAGGTAAAGGATGACGAGTCATTATCGTTGGAGACGTCGTCTATCCTGGACATAGACGTCCTCAATCGTCGCCATAACCACCATTATATTTCTTATTTCCAGCTAAAATACTAAAAGACGTAAAAGCATTTTGGGGCCTGTTTATTTTGATTTTTTTTTTGTGTAGATCTAACATTTCGAAATCCTGATTTGAATTGAAAGGATTTGTGTTACATTGTACAATATTGCAATATTACAGGCGCCTGCATATTGCTTTAATTTCCAAAGGAATCAAAATTACGCAATGTCGTTGCCAATTTTCCTATGAAGGAAGCAGCTTGAAAACCGACTGGAGCAAACAAGCGTGGTATTTTATTTATGGTCGTTTTTAGGGTTCCGTAGCCAAATGGCAAAAAATGGAACCCTTATAGATTCGTCATGTCTGTCTGTCTGTCCATCCGTATGTCACAGCCACTTTTTTCCGAAACTATAAGAGCTATACTGATGAAACTTAGTGAGTAGATGTATTCTGTAAACCGCATTAAGATTTTTACACAAAAATAGAAAAAAAAAAACAATAAATTTTGGGGGATACATAGAACTGAAACTCAAAAATTTTTTTACGTCAAAGCCATACGTGTGGGTTACGTATCTATGGATAGGTCTTCAAAAATGATATTGAGGTTTCTAATATCATTTTTTTTCTAACTTGAATAGTTTACGCGAGAGACAATTCCAAAGTAGTAAAATGTGTGTCCCCTCTCTGTAACTTCTAAAATAAAAGAATGATAAAACTAAAAAAAAATTATAATGTACATTACCAGGCAAACCGCCAACGAAAATTGGTTTGAACGAGATCTAGTAAGTAGTTTTTTTTTAATACGTCATAAATCTAAAAAAAATACACTATTATCAAAACATCGATCAAAGTTACAACGAACTACAAGAACTTTTATATTATGTTGCTTGCTGCTACGAAACCTTTTATGGGTGAGTCCGACTCGCACTTGGCCGGTTTTTTGTCAGTGTAAGAACAGCTACGTACCTATTATGTAAGTATATGGGCCTTTGGCTATTCTCACAGGTTGGTCCTTTGGCCATTTGGTACTATTGTACTATTTGTCAAACCTCGCTATAGAACCAATGGGACTTTTGTTAATATTGTCTATTGATAGAGTTGACCAATAGACAAAAAAAAAACAAAATGGTTCCTTACAAATTGTCTCCAAAATTTCAAAGCTTTAAAAACATTGTATCGTTAATTCTCGTAAACAAGCGAAGAGAACATTTTAAAATCATTGCATTTTTATTTCAATGTTAAACAGACACTGTGATTCATGATACAAAATGCCCGTAACATCAAGAGTATACAATTTAATCAATTATCGCGAAATAATCCGATCCATGGCATCGGTTTTATTTACTCAACAGAGAGATGATTTCCTCGAAAAATCGCTGAAAATATTTAAATACTTTACAATATGTAACAACTTATAAACGTTATCTAACAAATTATTCTATCATGACTAGGTTTAAAAAATATAAAAAATCTTTTTCCATGGTTTTGTAGCAAAAGCATTCCGGTCTTTCACTTCCAAAAATACCATTTTGCCGTTTAAGCGGTCTAACCCGAAGAGATTGGACTTGGATCATCCCTTCATTCACCCATCCCTTGGAGTATGGTAAGAGGTAACGCCCGCCTCTAAGTGCTGATGGTGAACACCAGGCCTTTTGCTGATTCTATCTTAAATTAATTTATTAACAGACCTAACGTAAACATAAGCTGCTGGGTCTAAAAGCATAAAGCGGGAACTACATTAGACCGACGCACACGTGAGCCACGCCTGATTTGTACGTAGAATCGCGTCGCGTGGCGTTGCGTGGCGTGGATCTAGTAGCTCCACAAGTCTAATTGCCATATAAAAAGTATGGAGACCAACGCGCTCAGATCGACGTATGTGGCCCACGAGTGCCCAATGTAGTTCTACTTTTAAACTTAAACTCGAAGAAGATGTGTAGGGAGGAAATGTAATAATGAATAGCATAGCATAGTCGGCCTTATAATGTTCCCACTGTTGGGACTCAGGCCTCCTCTCTAGGAGAGGGAGTGGGCCATAATCCACCACGCGGGCCCAGTGCGGGTTGGTGGATGTAACATGTCTTCGAATTTTTGGTTCTTGGACATGCCCATTTCCTCACGATGTTTTTCCTTCACCGTTATGAGAGCAGTGGTGATGAAATAAATTACACAAAGTAATGCGCCTGGCTGGGTTTGAACCCACGACCTACAAACTCGTAAGTCGAAGCCGTTACCACTCGGCCACCACTGCTCTCTAATCTCCAATAATGAATATGCAAGGGTTTTTAAAATTATATTTTTTGCCGATTAAACCTTATCGCACACAGTTTGAAACATTATAATTAACACCTAATTTATAAAAACACGTTCGTTCTGAACGTGGCAGCCCTAAATCCTACATTCGTACAAAGTCTAAAATTACACTTGATTCAATAAAAACGAGCATTGTGCTCATTTTTGTAAAGTAACTATTCAAAACGACTACAAAGAAGTTGACGATGGCGTTTGTCTCTTTAGAATATTGTTTTGAACTATCTTTTGTCCGATTGCATCCCAAAAAAGCTGATACAAAATTTCTTAAGCCTTCAATGTGTCTCAAGGATAATAGAGCTTATGCCAATTATGAGAGATGTCTATAGTCAACCGCCAGGATCGTCGATGAGGCCGAAAGATTCTGGAGTGGCGACCACGTCCCGGAAGACGCTGCGTTGCAAGACCTCCAACAAGGTCGACGAAGGACCGAAGAACTAGTGATGAGGAATGCAGGAATGCGGTCATTGTGGCGACATTTGTGGAAGGCCTATGTCCAGCAGTGGACGTGAAATGATGAATGATGGAATTAAATAGCCTGACGCTGCATAAGCAAGCGTACGTCCTTTGGTGTTTCCACCGCGCACATGAAGGGCTCGCCATAATCATGGCGGTAAGGTTTTAACTTGGTCATCCGCTGTGCAACTAAATAATAGTGCCGGTACGGATAATTCAAGCATTTGTTGATCAAAATATTATATTAGCATTTTTGTTAATTGGTCCCAAAATACTACTCAAAAATAATTACAAATTCTGTTTTCAAGTGGGACTTGGGACCGCGATTCTGGTACCCAATTGCCCCACGACCCACAAACAAACTGTTTTATTTCTTGTGTCAACCAGTTTTATGTCAAGTATTTTCTTCTCGAAACCTTTTCCTTTAGATAGGATCGCTAGCTATTAAAACTATCCGAAATTCGTTGAGCTAAGAGTTTAGAAAGTATCCTGACAACTTTTTATACTCATGATTCAACAAAGCCTGGAACCCTGCTGTTTCGGCCTCTTTTATGGTCAAATGTGCTTTACCATCCCCGGTTTACAATGCAAAATAAACGACACAAAGGACCAAAAAAATAGGCACACAATTGAAATATTGTAAAACCCGTCTGGAATATTAATCTTTTCATCCATATGAATGTCATGTCAACATCAATTGGTTTAACACCACGCCGACGGCATCCGGCCATTTGTCACGCTGCTACATCATCGGCTGTTCCGGCAGCTGGTGTGACTACTGTCACGTTGTCACGCATTATTTGTCACGTCGTGATAGCTAGTTACCCTAAAGCAAATAACAGTTAAGCAAACAGCAGCCGATATAGCACGAAGAATCGTCAAACTTAAGTGGCAATGGGCAGGGCACATTGCTCGTAGAACAGATGGCCGTTGGGGCAAAAAAGTTCTGGAGTGGCGACCGCGCACCGGAAAACGCAGCGTGGAAGGCCTCCTACAAGGTGGTCCGATGACCTGGTGAGGGTCGCGGGTCCGAGACGCACAGGACCAGTCGTAGTGACGACGCTTGGGGGAGGCCTATGTCCAACAGTGGACGTCTTTCGGCTGAAATGATGATCATGAATTAACAATATTAATTCCGCCTAGCCCGTTCCATCATCGGACTACCAGACGTACGGCTATGCGCCACCGGTATATGGTGGATATCCCACCTACACGCACAAAACGTTTTGGGAACACATTCATTGTTGTTTCCTGATAGCTACAACCCGGGAATCTTTAAATCGAGAGTGAATAATAATAATAATTCCATCGTCGACCGCATCGTCGCTTTCCATCAGGTGAGATAGCGGTCAAGCGCGAACCTATCAACAATAAAGAAAAAAAAACAGTTACTGACAACAACAACAACAACTTGCTTGAAGAATAATCTGACGTATATTAGTCAGATTTTTAATCGATGAAAGTAATTTTTAGAGACATCTTTGTAATTTTTTCTTTCTTTGTTTTTTTTTTCGTCGAGTAACAAATTACAATTGCCGCCACGGATCTTGAGCGCTGGCTTCAAGTTGCGCAGAAGTCAAATATTCGGACTCTTTAGTGGTGCGAAGTGAGACGCGGGGGCGGGGAGTGTCAGTGATTGGCTGGCAGCGCCATCGCGTCATAGACGTCACTCATGATTCGCTCCCTGCGCTACTGCATATATGTAACAACGACGACGATTGGCTCGCCAATGTATGGAATGCGCAAAGCGATCCCCACTCTGACACCAAGCGCTCAAGATCCGTTTTGGCAATTGTAGCTGTATTATGCTTTAAGCACACTATCCAGCATTTATCCTGAAGATTATTAACATGTATTTTTTTTAATTCTGTTCACTGCAGTGGGTCTTATACTTTTACGCATTATAAAACTCGCGATTAACTCTTGTAGTCAGTCATCTCAATATGTCTTTATTAATGTTTTCCTAGGTCAGGCAGATGTTAGTCGAGGAGTAGCCAAGTGGGTTAAATTGTAGAGGATATTGTTAATTTCAATTGAGAACGTGGCCTGTTGTTCGATTAAAACGGATCAAAAGACCAAGACCTGTAGAAAAAAAAATACAAGCACAGATTTGGTTTAAAAAGTGCTTTTTCAAAATAAGGACAACCAGGTGCAATGAATACTGAGCGATCGCTTAAACTAAGGAAGCCAATAAAGGTTTTATACATTTTTGGACCTTTTCTGAAAGTGTCGGTCCACGTGTAGCTAAAATTAGCCATTTTGAGCAATAGTAATATAGTACAAAAGTTGTAGGATCAATCTCAGCCAAGTTATACAAGTTCGATGATTCGTCATTTCCATACATTCATTAATTTCTGAAAGTGCAGAAAAACAAAAAATAATGATAGCTATTGCTAAAACTAATGACTCAAAGCCATTATAAGACAAAACGAGTTGGTAGTAGCCTATCATTTTTATACCTATACCACCTAAATTTATACGGTTAGTACCAGCAAAAAAAAATATAATTGAACAAGTCTCGCATCTTCTGGTTCGACCCATTGTATACCTTATACCACCGTTTTCCATCAAGCGAGATCGAGGAATAAAAAAGCCGCTCCTTATGAAAAAAAAACGTCTAGCCGACTGCAGAAGTACACACACAAGTCAAACACAGAAATTATTAAAAAAGTAAAACACTGATAGCGACAAAACTAGAACAAATTATATCAGCCGTCGAAACGATGTCTCTTCAGAAAGTAATGAGTATCATAATATTTTACTAGCTACATTCTGTGCCGAGGAAATATGTCATTGTGCTCATAACTTCAAAACTACAGATTGCGTTATTGAAGCCAGTCATAACAAGACTTAGCGAGAAATGGAACAATTCGCGAAAGAAGATGTAACTGGCTACTTTAGTTTGACGTAAACATTCTTTACGTTTTTGTTTAAGAAAAGATGGAAGGATTGTGTGAGGAGCATCCAATTATATTCTAGTGATAGACAAGCCCTTTAAACCCTTTTTAGCCCTTTTTTTTTTCCTTTCATGGAAACTATTTGTCAAAATATTGAAAAGTTAAAACATAAGTTCGCTGTAGCTCTACATTAGCGTTATGTTGTCTAACAGAACTATTTAAGATAGCTTTTAGAGGATTTTTTTCGCGACTAAAATGTCTTAAGCGCTATGGATTTCGTTAAACATAGTGTATCGTTCAACGTGTACGGACTACATTACACCCAAATCGATTGAAGTGAGTGTTCGGTACGCATAATCTAATGCGTAATACATATCGATAGTGAGGAGTGATATGAAAGAAAATGGAGCTAGTGATAACGGGCGACAGGATAGAACGAAAGAAAAATCGTATTGCACCAACCCCAAATAATACGGAACAAGGAAAGGAAGATGATGATGATTTCTACAAGGAGAACTAGAGGATTTATAAATGTCGTGGCCAGATCTTAGAATTGATCACATTGACTAGCTTTTGCCCACGGCTTCGCCTGCGTACATAAAATATAGCCTATGTCACTCAGGAATAAAGCAGCTTTCTATCGGTGAAAAAAATTTAGCAATCGGACCAGTACTTCCAGAGATTACCTCCTTCAAACAAAAAAGCAAACTTTACCTCTTTACAAAAAGAAAGATTATATAATAATCTGATTAAATAATAATAATAATAAGGGCTTGATTCAGAGAGCAGTTCTTTTGGACACGGCTCGTATTGTTAGGAGGTTCCTTTCTTTGGAGCCCTAACCACCGGTGGCTTGGACCCTGTTCCTGATACCGGTGGGCTACTATTTTTTATATATTTTTAAATGTTTTATTTATTTTATATTGAAATATTTAAAAATGTAATTTATAATATGTAATATTGATGAATAAAGGAAATAATAATAAAAGGAAACACCTTATTTGATTAACTAATATTACGTTATTTTACAACCAAGGGGTAACGAATAAGTGTAAATATATTAATCTTTTGGTGCAGAAGGATTGGCTGTCGACACTACAAATCGTCAGTCCAGATTTAGACGGGAGCCAAGATGCATTCCTGAGAGTTACGTTGATCTCATAATTTCATATTAACGATGGAATCTACGCTAATAAAACTTGCCATTTTCTTTCCTAGAATTTTAGACTGATAGTTAAGACTCACAAGACATGTGAATTTATGTGCACGAAGTTGCTGTGAGTGCGTTTGAAAGAGTTACTGTGGCCTGGGAACGCAACGGCCAATCAAAGAACACAGGACGCACCTCAAAGAGATGCCGGCAAACCGTAAGGTCGATACCCAGTAAGCCTACTAGGACTTTCTGAAAAGAAAACCCGTGGTCCTAGAATGCGAAAGGCAACTGAAGGATAGGTTTGGTTTTGATAAAAAAAAGTCTGGCATCTCGCTCCACTATAGACCGGGAGAAGTAACTGGATGATTTTCGACCTAAAAACAATCAAAGCTAAATATAAAGAACCAACAGTGTAAGTATATATAACCATGGTCACAATAGCAGCAGCATTTAAACAGCTAATTCGCTTTGACGGTACTTTCCTTCAGTTTTTGGATGAGCTTGAAACTACCGCTTGTTTAATCAGATCATAGAGCAAGGAATCTCTTCAATTGGGTAGTCGAATCATTTTTAGGGTTTCGTACCTCGAAAGGAAAAAACGGAACCTTTATCTATAAGGTCACTTTGTTGTCCGTCTGTCTGTTTGTCTATCTGTCAAGACTTAGTTATCTCGGGAACCCGTAGAGACCACTATCTCACCTGATGGTAAGCGATGATATGGCCGACGATGGAACACGTTTGCCTAGAAGCAATCTATTCACTCTTGTCTTAAAGACCCCTAGGTTATAGCTATCAGGAAACACAGACTCCGGCAGGGAATTCCGCTCCTTAGCTGTACCCATAATGAATGTGTTCCCAAAATGCTTTGTACGTATGGGTGGGATGTCCACCATGTATCGGTGGCGCAACGCTTTACGATTACGGTATCGAGTTGCAAGCTGTGAAAAAATCAAACTTCTGAGTTAACGGAAAAAAAAGATACTTTATATCGCAACAAACGTATATTTCGACTCTCAAGGGAATTAAAATTTATAGGGTACTTCCCGTTGACCTAGAATTCTGAAATAAGGCATGAAGCAAGGTCTCAAGTCTAGGAAAAATTCTGAAAACTGTAACTTTGTAGTTTCGCCAAAAAAAAAAACAGTTTTTGCGTTTCGGAAAAATCTTCGTAACTCAATTCGACAATTCAACTGTTTTATAGGTAAGTTTGTACGGAACCCTCAGTTCGTGAGTCCGACTCGCACTTGCCCGGTTCTTTTTATATAAATTACTAGCTTTTGCCCGCGGCTTCGCTCCCGCTCTTCCCTACTTCAGCCTACTAAACCCTACTATACCCTACTCTACCCTACCCTACTCTACTCTACCTTACTCTACCCTACCCTACTCTACTCTACCCTACTCTATCCTACTCTACCCTACTCTACTCTACCCTACTCTACCCTACCCTACTATACCCTACTCTACCCTACCCTACTCTACCCTACCCTACTCTACTCTACCCTGAAAAAAAAAAATTAAAAAAAAATAAAAAAGTATCCTATGTCCGTCTCCTGGTTTTAAGCTACCTCCCCACCAATTTTCAGCCAAATCGGTTCAGCCGTTCTTGAGTTATAAGTGGTGTAACTAACTGACTTTCTTTTATATATATAGATTCGTAACAAACAAAACTTAATGCAGAAAATCTGTTTGTCTCATCACACTAAATTATGATTCATTCATCCTTCCATCAGTTTCCGTGAAAACTTCAACTATATCTGATGACACTACTTTAGGTATACCTCTTTTGTGAACTATACATACATGACATTTTAGAAAACCGTCATTGTCCAACCACTAATATTATTAATTAGCAATAGTGAACAGGCTTTAGGATGAACTCCCTTAACCCATTCCTTCCTAAAAACCTCATAACCAAACCGCACAGCACCGCCTCTGGCGGTGTAAGAAAAAACTACGATTCGAATCCAACGCGCCGGCCGGCTAACTTATCTTACGCGCGCGCGATTAACAATCTCTGAAAATATCGTGGAATATCGTCTGAAAGTGCGTCCAAGATGATCCTGGATCCCAGCACCCAGTGAGTACCTGACTTCCATTTTTTACCATCCTTTTATCCTGTTTTTTGAAACTTTCATATAGCGTCACCCATAGATATCCATCCGTGGCGTCACCCAACTTCGCTTCGGTTCTAGGCGTTCCGTGCTCTACAAATCCGATGGTAGTTAAAATTAACCTTAAAGCTTGAGGTTAACTTCAAGGCAAACCTTGTAGTTACCGAGGAAAGGGTATAATTTTCGCTACTGCAAATCTATTTCGGTTTGCAGGAAACCATTATGGCTTATAAATTAGGAAAATTATGTTTGAAGTTGAAACTTTGCCAATTGCCACCACTTAAATACTTTGTATGAATGAAATAGCAATTTTGTAGTTGTAGATCGATCTTCAGTCTATACAACCCGATTATGGCAAAGATGTCTCAAATAATTCTTATAAATATATCTGTCAATCACCCAGGCTAATAGCTAAGGCTGCACGCCCACGTACGATAATCGGTGACCGATTTTTTGTAGGAGAAAATAGAACACACTGATAGTAATAGTGCAACGCACACGTCCTACAAAAAGTCGGTCAGAAAACAGAACAATGTTACTAATATACAAAATCGGCCCGATTATCTGTCCTACAAAAAGTCTGACGTGGGCGGGCAGCGTAAACCTTGACTCACTTTTGACTTAAGACCCTTAGGTTACTTCATAAGCAACAACATATTGTCATTGCTAACTCTCAGGTGAGATAGCGGTCAAACGTAAGCCTATATACACTAATAATATAATAAAGAGGCAGTTTGTTTTTTTGTTCGTAGGAGGTAATCTCTAAAAGTACTGGTCCGATTGAAATTTATTTATTTATTTACTTATACAACATTACAGTCTACTAAACTAATGCGTTGTACAAAAACAAGAAATAAAAGAAGAAAGTAAAAAAAAGAAGAAAACATATTCACATTACCACTACCTAATATAAAATAAAATATCCCACAAAACCAAATAAGACAACGTTGACTTATTTTTTATCCATCCTCTCAAAAAACCTCAGACATTCACGACACACATCTATCCATCTCCCAGCAAACAAGTCACACTCTGGTGTTAGAGTCAGAAGAGCATTAAGCACAGAAAGCGCACGAACGAGTGGCGAGTTAGCTCTTGACACTGTCTGCGATAAAGGATCAGCTGACAATCGGTGTGTTCGCGGCCTGAGGTGTTGTTTAGGAACAGGAGGAACAAACAACCTCACCAGCTGAGCAACTAATTCAGGACAATCAGATTCACCCCGAAGAACTCGACAAGCGAATACGAGTAAAAAGTAATTACGCCTTACTTCTAGAGAGTTAAATTTCAGCATTCCGAGTAAAAATTTTGTGTGATATAAAAATTGATAGTATCCAAATAATTTTGTTATACATGAATCTAAGGAATGTTTTTTGGACTTTCTCTAGAAGCAAGACGTAAAAAGTCTCATAGGGATTCCAAATAATGCAAGCTGACTCTAATTGTTGATAAATTGTAAAATGTTTTTACCGACAGAAAGCTACTTTATTCCTGAGTGACATAGGCATATTTTATGTACGCGAGCGAAGCCGTGGGCAAAAGCTAGTCAATAATAATAATAATAATAGAAAACGAATTCGAGAGTTATGTACCTTTTTGATGTACCATATTTTAAGCAAAAAATACCTTTTTTGAAATAACACCTTTTGCTCTGGGTGCAGCAAGAGGGCTTGTCAGACTTGTAGCGACTCAAAACCCCTGTATTCCTTTAGTTGCGCTTTGCGTTCCAGTGGCACGGTAGCCCACTAGCCTAGAAATAACATATTCACTTGACTTAAAGCCTTAAAACCTAGAGTAGGTTGCAGCTGCCAGAAAATAGACTCCAGCAGAGAATTCCACTCCTTAAACCTTTTACCATCAACCGGAAACAAATCCAGACAGATACTACTAAGAAAGTCCGAATGAAAAAATCCAATAACACTGTTCCTCGAAAATTACATAACTCGTAAACAATAAAACCGTTCTACATTTCAAATGAAATATCGATGTAAAGAGAGACGAAATTAATTTACAAACTCAATCGCAATCCAGTCCATAGCAGATGAGAATCGGCCAGGATTCGCAGAAACAGTTGTTTGTAAAAAACAAAGAGCTTTCAGACGTATTGTCTCTAATCAAGTGATTCATTCAATCATAATATAAATAGTGACGGGGCACTAAACAGAGATGTGCAGAAGGACCAGTACCCCCGACTTGGTCTTTTTTCACATTTTGCACAGGCAGACAGAAATCACCCCGCTTTAAAGATACGATTGTACAGTGACTATGTATATTCGTAGGTAAATATCTAACAGTTACAATTAGGCCCCTCTCCCACGACGACTTTTTGTAACGGTGCTGTCGCGTACTTGTTCTACGTATAATTTTGGATCGTCGTAGCGTCCCATCTCTAGTATAGTAGAGATGGGACTGTACTCAATTTGCAAAATGTTTGGTGCAGTTTTTTTTTTTTCTAAACTCTTCTAAAATCTCAATTTAAACTTGTGTTAAGAGCAGCTAACCCGACATACATTTTCACTGTATTTCATACAACCGCTCTTACGTGATTTTGACGTCATTACACACTTTTCATTAGATATTTTGGAAACACATCTTGTGTATATTATCTAGGCTTATATGGAAATCAATTTATAAAGTATAAAACTAATCCAGTAAAGACCTCTGAAAATCTGCTATTTGACATAAACTCAAAGTTCCTCCCTTCATAATGTAAGTCAAAGAAATATAACAATAGAATCCTTGCAAATTTAATCAAGATTCTGAATGACGAAATTGTTTACTAAAAACTTTTACAGTTTTAAAAAAAACACGTTTTTCCTGGAACAAGTTTTGTGAAACATTCGAGTGAGTAAGTATTACCGAGTGCCAGCAGAGCTTTCAGGCATTATCTCTCTATTTTCGCATTGCCTTTTTATTAAATATTATGTTGGATGAACCGGGAAACTTTTAAACCATTTTCAGGTTGACGATAGACAAGTGGGGAAATCCTCTTAATATCTATTTTATTTTTTACGCGATTGCCTAAACCATAGCAGTATGTCAGGCTTGATATCGGCAACAGGTTCTCATAGACGCTAAGAAAACGGCACAGACTGGTCCTTCTGTACCCTATCTTCTTTACGTAGAAGGCGAGGACCTCCTGCCCTTGAGAACTGTCTCGAGTTGCGGACCAAAGGAGCGGCGCGGGCGGCGGCGGCGTTTGAACGGGACAACATCTGATTAACACAACTGTTTGGTTTCCTGGAAATATGATGATATGCATACATCGTATTTGCCGTCTATACAAAATGATAGCTGCAAGAAAAATAATTGTGGGTGAATCAGTTTCATCTATTTTGAATGTAATTTCATGAAAATTAATATATTTGTGTAATAAATGGTTAAAATTTTGTATTATGTAGTCCAGTTTGGTTAATGTTGTTTTCTTTATGGCCATGTTTTGTTTGTTTTCATATTGTACAATTTTAATAATGTATGTATTTACTCAATGTTAGAAGAATGTATACTGACCTTGGATTATTGTTTACCTACTCACGGAAGGGACGCCAATTTGACACTCACGGTGGTTGCTGAAAACCAGCACTGTAGATTGCTGGATTTGTCCAGCGTCACAGTATAAGCTGAGCAACGGCCTATTCTTGCCTAGATGCGACGCACAATTTGAATGTATTTATATTGTATTTGTTTTGTTTTTAACTTTTATTTTTGTTTGTCTTTCTCGAGGCGGCCGGCGTCGCACAGATTATATATTAATATATATTATTATTACGCGTGTTTTAATAGACAACCTAGACAACAAAGTTGTCTATGGTTCTATTCTGTTAGGCCTGGTGTACACTTGACGTTATGGCAACTAATTTTTATTTTTATCTTGTTTTTCTTTTATTAATTTTTATTTTTATTTTGTTTTTCTTTTATTAATTTTTATTTTTATTTTGTTTTTCTTTCATTAATTTTTATTTTGTAATTATTTGTGTGTCTCTAAGGGCAGAATAAACATGTTTTCTTTCTTCTTTCTTTCATACTGGGTTAGTGCATTAAATAACGGAGATTCTTTTTTGTTTTGGGTCCCACGAAGTCCAGTTTTGAGAATGCTGAGTGCAAACCAAGCGAACGGAAAGGCTCGTTACCGTTCGTTCGCTCTGTTTATACCCTGCAGAAGACGAGCGTACGGTGTCCTTTAGCGATTTCTATTCCTTAGCGTTCGTTCGCTTGATCTGTACCTACTTTTAGGGTATTCGTTTTTGAGAAAAAATCGAGTGCTTGGAACTTAAAAGTTATTTCTTTAATTAATTTAGCTTTTATTTAGGCATGTATTTAATTTGCAGGCTTACTCCTACCATGATAGAGTATTAGACATGAGCTATAGGTAACTATGTGGAGCTAGTGATAACGGGCGACAGGATAGAACGAAAGAAAAATCGTATTGCACCAACCCCAAATAATACGGAACAAGGAAAGGAAGATGATGATGATTTCTACAAGGAGAACTAGAGGATTTATAAATGTCGTGGCCAGATCTTAGAATTGATCACATTGACTAGCTTTTGCCCACGGCTTCGCCTGCGTACATAAAATATAGCCTATGTCACTCAGGAATAAAGCAGCTTTCTATCGGTGAAAAAAATTTAGCAATCGGACCAGTACTTCCAGAGATTACCTCCTTCAAACAAAAAAGCAAACTTTACCTCTTTACAAAAAGAAAGATTATATAATAATCTGATTAAATAATAATAATAATAAGGGCTTGATTCAGAGAGCAGTTCTTTTGGACACGGCTCGTATTGTTAGGAGGTTCCTTTCTTTGGAGCCCTAACCACCGGTGGCTTGGACCCTGTTCCTGATACCGGTGGGCTACTATTTTTTATATATTTTTAAATGTTTTATTTATTTTATATTGAAATATTTAAAAATGTAATTTATAATATGTAATATTGATGAATAAAGGAAATAATAATAAAAGGAAACACCTTATTTGATTAACTAATATTACGTTATTTTACAACCAAGGGGTAACGAATAAGTGTAAATATATTAATCTTTTGGTGCAGAAGGATTGGCTGTCGACACTACAAATCGTCAGTCCAGATTTAGACGGGAGCCAAGATGCATTCCTGAGAGTTACGTTGATCTCATAATTTCATATTAACGATGGAATCTACGCTAATAAAACTTGCCATTTTCTTTCCTAGAATTTTAGACTGATAGTTAAGACTCACAAGACATGTGAATTTATGTGCACGAAGTTGCTGTGAGTGCGTTTGAAAGAGTTACTGTGGCCTGGGAACGCAACGGCCAATCAAAGAACACAGGACGCACCTCAAAGAGATGCCGGCAAACCGTAAGGTCGATACCCAGTAAGCCTACTAGGACTTTCTGAAAAGAAAACCCGTGGTCCTAGAATGCGAAAGGCAACTGAAGGATAGGTTTGGTTTTGATAAAAAAAAGTCTGGCATCTCGCTCCACTATAGACCGGGAGAAGTAACTGGATGATTTTCGACCTAAAAACAATCAAAGCTAAATATAAAGAACCAACAGTGTAAGTATATATAACCATGGTCACAATAGCAGCAGCATTTAAACAGCTAATTCGCTTTGACGGTACTTTCCTTCAGTTTTTGGATGAGCTTGAAACTACCGCTTGTTTAATCAGATCATAGAGCAAGGAATCTCTTCAATTGGGTAGTCGAATCATTTTTAGGGTTTCGTACCTCGAAAGGAAAAAACGGAACCTTTATCTATAAGGTCACTTTGTTGTCCGTCTGTCTGTTTGTCTATCTGTCAAGACTTAGTTATCTCGGGAACCCGTAGAGACCACTATCTCACCTGATGGTAAGCGATGATATGGCCGACGATGGAACACGTTTGCCTAGAAGCAATCTATTCACTCTTGTCTTAAAGACCCCTAGGTTATAGCTATCAGGAAACACAGACTCCGGCAGGGAATTCCGCTCCTTAGCTGTACCCATAATGAATGTGTTCCCAAAATGCTTTGTACGTATGGGTGGGATGTCCACCATGTATCGGTGGCGCAACGCTTTACGATTACGGT
Organism: Mythimna ferrago; assembly: GCA_910589285.2. Taxonomy (NCBI): domain Eukaryota; kingdom Metazoa; phylum Arthropoda; class Insecta; order Lepidoptera; family Noctuidae; genus Mythimna; species Mythimna ferrago. The sequence goes on along the minus strand of OU342686.1, from coordinate 21,934,251 downwards.
ATCGAGTTGCAAGCTGTGAAAAAATCAAACTTCTGAGTTAACGGAAAAAAAAGATACTTTATATCGCAACAAACGTATATTTCGACTCTCAAGGGAATTAAAATTTATAGGGTACTTCCCGTTGACCTAGAATTCTGAAATAAGGCATGAAGCAAGGTCTCAAGTCTAGGAAAAATTCTGAAAACTGTAACTTTGTAGTTTCGCCAAAAAAAAAAACAGTTTTTGCGTTTCGGAAAAATCTTCGTAACTCAATTCGACAATTCAACTGTTTTATAGGTAAGTTTGTACGGAACCCTCAGTTCGTGAGTCCGACTCGCACTTGCCCGGTTCTTTTTATATAAATTACTAGCTTTTGCCCGCGGCTTCGCTCCCGCTCTTCCCTACTTCAGCCTACTAAACCCTACTATACCCTACTCTACCCTACCCTACTCTACTCTACCTTACTCTACCCTACCCTACTCTACTCTACCCTACTCTATCCTACTCTACCCTACTCTACTCTACCCTACTCTACCCTACCGTACTATACCCTACTCTACCCTACCCTACTCTACCCTACCCTACTCTACCCTACCCTACTCTACTCTACCCTGAAAAAAAAAAATAAAAAAAAAATAAAAAAGTATCCTATGTCCGTCTCCTGGTTTTAAGCTACCTCCCCACCAATTTTCAGCCAAATCGGTTCAGCCGTTCTTGAGTTATAAGTGGTGTAACTAACTGACTTTCTTTTATATATATAGATTCGTAACAAACAAAACTTAATGCAGAAAATCTGTTTGTCTCATCACACTAAATTATGATTCATTCATCCTTCCATCAGTTTCCGTGAAAACTTCAACTATATCTGATGACACTACTTTAGGTATACCTCTTTTGTGAACTATACATACATGACATTTTAGAAAACCGTCATTGTCCAACCACTAATATTATTAATTAGCAATAGTGAACAGGCTTTAGGATGAACTCCCTTAACCCATTCCTTCCTAAAAACCTCATAACCAAACCGCACAGCACCGCCTCTGGCGGTGTAAGAAAAAACTACGATTCGAATCCAACGCGCCGGCCGGCTAACTTATCTTACGCGCGCGCGATTAACAATCTCTGAAAATATCGTGGAATATCGTCTGAAAGTGCGTCCAAGATGATCCTGGATCCCAGCACCCAGTGAGTACCTGACTTCCATTTTTTACCATCCTTTTATCCTGTTTTTTGAAACTTTCATATAGCGTCACCCATAGATATCCATCCGTGGCGTCACCCAACTTCGCTTCGGTTCTAGGCGTTCCGTGCTCTACAAATCCGATGGTAGTTAAAATTAACCTTAAAGCTTGAGGTTAACTTCAAGGCAAACCTTGTAGTTACCGAGGAAAGGGTATAATTTTCGCTACTGCAAATCTATTTCGGTTTGCAGGAAACCATTATGGCTTATAAATTAGGAAAATTATGTTTGAAGTTGAAACTTTGCCAATTGCCACCACTTAAATACTTTGTATGAATGAAATAGCAATTTTGTAGTTGTAGATCGATCTTCAGTCTATACAACCCGATTATGGCAAAGATGTCTCAAATAATTCTTATAAATATAATTATCTGTCAATCACCCAGGCTAATAGCTAAGGCTGCACGCCCACGTACGATAATCGGTGACCGATTTTTTGTAGGAGAAAATAGAACACACTGATAGTAATAGTGCAACGCACACGTCCTACAAAAAGTCGGTCAGAAAACAGAACAATGTTACTAATATACAAAATCGGCCCGATTATCTGTCCTACAAAAAGTCTGACGTGGGCGGGCAGCGTAAACCTTGACTCACTTTTGACTTAAGACCCTTAGGTTACTTCATAAGCAACAACATATTGTCATTGCTAACTCTCAGGTGAGATAGCGGTCAAACGTAAGCCTATATACACTAATAATATAATAAAGAGGCAGTTTGTTTTTTTGTTCGTAGGAGGTAATCTCTAAAAGTACTGGTCCGATTGAAATTTATTTATTTATTTACTTATACAACATTACAGTCTACTAAACTAATGCGTTGTACAAAAACAAGAAATAAAAGAAGAAAGTAAAAAAAAGAAGAAAACATATTCACATTACCACTACCTAATATAAAATAAAATATCCCACAAAACCAAATAAGACAACGTTGACTTATTTTTTATCCATCCTCTCAAAAAACCTCAGACATTCACGACACACATCTATCCATCTCCCAGCAAACAAGTCACACTCTGGTGTTAGAGTCAGAAGAGCATTAAGCACAGAAAGCGCACGAACGAGTGGCGAGTTAGCTCTTGACACTGTCTGCGATAAAGGATCAGCTGACAATCGGTGTGTTCGCGGCCTGAGGTGTTGTTTAGGAACAGGAGGAACAAACAACCTCACCAGCTGAGCAACTAATTCAGGACAATCAGATTCACCCCGAAGAACTCGACAAGCGAATACGAGTAAAAAGTAATTACGCCTTACTTCTAGAGAGTTAAATTTCAGCATTCCGAGTAAAAATTTTGTGTGATATAAAAATTGATAGTATCCAAATAATTTTGTTATACATGAATCTAAGGAATGTTTTTTGGACTTTCTCTAGAAGCAAGACGTAAAAAGTCTCATAGGGATTCCAAATAATGCAAGCTGACTCTAATTGTTGATAAATTGTAAAATGTTTTTACCGACAGAAAGCTACTTTATTCCTGAGTGACATAGGCATATTTTATGTACGCGAGCGAAGCCGTGGGCAAAAGCTAGTCAATAATAATAATAATAATAGAAAACGAATTCGAGAGTTATGTACCTTTTTGATGTACCATATTTTAAGCAAAAAATACCTTTTTTGAAATAACACCTTTTGCTCTGGGTGCAGCAAGAGGGCTTGTCAGACTTGTAGCGACTCAAAACCCCTGTATTCCTTTAGTTGCGCTTTGCGTTCCAGTGGCACGGTAGCCCACTAGCCTAGAAATAACATATTCACTTGACTTAAAGCCTTAAAACCTAGAGTAGGTTGCAGCTGCCAGAAAATAGACTCCAGCAGAGAATTCCACTCCTTAAACCTTTTACCATCAACCGGAAACAAATCCAGACAGATACTACTAAGAAAGTCCGAATGAAAAAATCCAATAACACTGTTCCTCGAAAATTACATAACTCGTAAACAATAAAACCGTTCTACATTTCAAATGAAATATCGATGTAAAGAGAGACGAAATTAATTTACAAACTCAATCGCAATCCAGTCCATAGCAGATGAGAATCGGCCAGGATTCGCAGAAACAGTTGTTTGTAAAAAACAAAGAGCTTTCAGACGTATTGTCTCTAATCAAGTGATTCATTCAATCATAATATAAATAGTGACGGGGCACTAAACAGAGATGTGCAGAAGGACCAGTACCCCCGACTTGGTCTTTTTTCACATTTTGCACAGGCAGACAGAAATCACCCCGCTTTAAAGATACGATTGTACAGTGACTATGTATATTCGTAGGTAAATATCTAACAGTTACAATTAGGCCCCTCTCCCACGACGACTTTTTGTAACGGTGCTGTCGCGTACTTGTTCTACGTATAATTTTGGATCGTCGTAGCGTCCCATCTCTAGTATAGTAGAGATGGGACTGTACTCAATTTGCAAAATGTTTGGTGCAGTTTTTTTTTTTTCTAAACTCTTCTAAAATCTCAATTTAAACTTGTGTTAAGAGCAGCTAACCCGACATACATTTTCACTGTATTTCATACAACCGCTCTTACGTGATTTTGACGTCATTACACACTTTTCATTAGATATTTTGGAAACACATCTTGTGTATATTATCTAGGCTTATATGGAAATCAATTTATAAAGTATAAAACTAATCCAGTAAAGACCTCTGAAAATCTGCTATTTGACATAAACTCAAAGTTCCTCCCTTCATAATGTAAGTCAAAGAAATATAACAATAGAATCCTTGCAAATTTAATCAAGATTCTGAATGACGAAATTGTTTACTAAAAACTTTTACAGTTTTAAAAAAAACACGTTTTTCCTGGAACAAGTTTTGTGAAACATTCGAGTGAGTAAGTATTACCGAGTGCCAGCAGAGCTTTCAGGCATTATCTCTCTATTTTCGCATTGCCTTTTTATTAAATATTATGTTGGATGAACCGGGAAACTTTTAAACCATTTTCAGGTTGACGATAGACAAGTGGGGAAATCCTCTTAATATCTATTTTATTTTTTACGCGATTGCCTAAACCATAGCAGTATGTCAGGCTTGATATCGGCAACAGGTTCTCATAGACGCTAAGAAAACGGCACAGACTGGTCCTTCTGTACCCTATCTTCTTTACGTAGAAGGCGAGGACCTCCTGCCCTTGAGAACTGTCTCGAGTTGCGGACCAAAGGAGCGGCGCGGGCGGCGGCGGCGTTTGAACGGGACAACATCTGATTAACACAACTGTTTGGTTTCCTGGAAATATGATGATATGCATACATCGTATTTGCCGTCTATACAAAATGATAGCTGCAAGAAAAATAATTGTGGGTGAATCAGTTTCATCTATTTTGAATGTAATTTCATGAAAATTAATATATTTGTGTAATAAATGGTTAAAATTTTGTATTATGTAGTCCAGTTTGGTTAATGTTGTTTTCTTTATGGCCATGTTTTGTTTGTTTTCATATTGTACAATTTTAATAATGTATGTATTTACTCAATGTTAGAAGAATGTATACTGACCTTGGATTATTGTTTACCTACTCACGGAAGGGACGCCAATTTGACACTCACGGTGGTTGCTGAAAACCAGCACTGTAGATTGCTGGATTTGTCCAGCGTCACAGTATAAGCTGAGCAACGGCCTATTCTTGCCTAGATGCGACGCACAATTTGAATGTATTTATATTGTATTTGTTTTGTTTTTAACTTTTATTTTTGTTTGTCTTTCTCGAGGCGGCCGGCGTCGCACAGATTATATATTAATATATATTATTATTACGCGTGTTTTAATAGACAACCTAGACAACAAAGTTGTCTATGGTTCTATTCTGTTAGGCCTGGTGTACACTTGACGTTATGGCAACTAATTTTTATTTTTATCTTGTTTTTCTTTTATTAATTTTTATTTTTATTTTGTTTTTCTTTTATTAATTTTTATTTTTATTTTGTTTTTCTTTCATTAATTTTTATTTTGTAATTATTTGTGTGTCTCTAAGGGCAGAATAAACATGTTTTCTTTCTTCTTTCTTTCATACTGGGTTAGTGCATTAAATAACGGAGATTCTTTTTTGTTTTGGGTCCCACGAAGTCCAGTTTTGAGAATGCTGAGTGCAAACCAAGCGAACGGAAAGGCTCGTTACCGTTCGTTCGCTCTGTTTATACCCTGCAGAAGACGAGCGTACGGTGTCCTTTAGCGATTTCTATTCCTTAGCGTTCGTTCGCTTGATCTGTACCTACTTTTAGGGTATTCGTTTTTGAGAAAAAATCGAGTGCTTGGAACTTAAAAGTTATTTCTTTAATTAATTTAGCTTTTATTTAGGCATGTATTTAATTTGCAGGCTTACTCCTACCATGATAGAGTATTAGACATGAGCTATAGGTAACTATGTGGATACGATGTCACGGATTTACGTGAGAAAAGCGGAAATATCGCAACACTATTTTCTACACTAACCTAAGAATACATACAACTAATGACGAAATAAGTACTACTGTTAAAAATCTGACAGTATTAAAATGAGAATCAGTGGCTAGTGGGAGTTTTTACCACATTCAATCGTTTTCTATGCACTGAGATGAGTGCGAGTTGTTTTGACTAGGGAATGCAAACCGGTTAACCCGAAAACCGAAAAACCGGTTTTTCGGCATATTTTTCATGATTAAAAAAACCGGTTTTTATTTTCAAGTAACCGGTTTTTCGATTTTTTTTTAAATGACACTATTTTTTAGCAATCATTGTTTTAAAACGCTGTTGAGGCTTGATATCAGTCGTAGGTTTGTTTATTAATATTTATGTACCATAGTGATAGCTACACCAATTGTACAGTTCTTCTGTTTACGAACATTAAAAATCCAGGCAGACCGCGTGTTGTAAGAACAGGCAGTGAATGCTGTCAGGGCCAGAATTAAAATCTCGCAAGGACACCAAAATTCTTATTCGCAGATAGAATACCCACCGTTGTTACTCATCATAACATCATCGAGTCGCTTTTATAGAAGAGAGAGTGAAAGATCAAAATCTTTGCTTGTTCGTTACACTGAAGAAAAACTCAGGGATATTCTTGCTACCGATGAGAAAATTTTCACAATCAAGGTATATTGCAACAAGCAAAATTATCGGATGTAAGCTTCTAACTGCTTCTAACTGTCAATGGCGAGTACATCAACCACCTTTGGTTTGCCGACGACATAGTAGTCATGGCTGAGACTACGGAAGAGCTCAGCACAATGCTCAATGACCTCAGTAGAGCTTCCGAAAGAGTGGGTCTTAAAATGAACATGGACAAAACTAAAGTCATGATAAACAACCATGTAGCACCCACTCCTACCAAGATCGGAGACTCTATACTCGAAGTTGTGAACGATTACGTCTACATCGGACAGACAATCCAGTTGGGTAGATCTAATCTCCGTCGAATCCGACTCGGCTGGGCAGCGTTCGGGAAGCTGCGCGGTATCTTCTCGTCCAATATACCACAGTGTCTCAAGACGAAAGTCTAAGACCAGTGCGTGTAGCCAGTGATGACATATGATGCACATCATCATCATTTCAGCCGATAGACGTCCACTGTTGGAAATAGGCTTCTAACTCCAAAGAACACTCTCAACAGGTTATCAGAGTCCTAAATGATCATCATGCGGCATCAGTAATGGTTTGGTGAGGGCATCACGGAATGACCAAGGTTCATTTTCGTGAAAATGGGCTACTCTAATTTCAGCTAAAGAGTATCAAGATACTATCCTAAACGCCATAGCAAAGCCTCTTAAAGCCTCTCTCTATTTGATAATATACTAGGGGTTTTTCAGCAAGACTCAGGTTCCAGTCACAAGGCACGCACTACCCAGGCTTGCCTTGCAGCGAGTGTTTCGGGCTTCATTAAGGCTGATGATTGACCTTTGGCTAGCCCAGACCTCAACCCGTGAACTACAAATTGAGATCTATATTAGAGAGCATGGGCTGCATGTAACAATAATTCAAAATCCTTAAAAATTCTTTACGATCAGCAGTGGACAACTTTCTAATGATCACCGTGCGTAAACAGATGACGCTTGGCCTGAACACTTAAAAGCCTGTGATAGGGCTAATCTACACTTATACTAATACTCGTATAATAAAGAGGTAAAGCTTGTTTTTTTTTTGTTTATATGTTTTTTTGTTTGTAGGAGGTAACCTCTTGAAGTACTGGTCCGATTGCTAAAATTTTTTCACCGATAGAAACCTGCTTTGTTCCTGAGTGACATAGGCTATATTTTATGTACGCGAGCGAAGCCTCGGGCTAAAGCTAGCTAGCTAAAAGTAGTGAATATTTTGAGTTGAAGTATATATTAACTTCTAGCTAAGATTCTCTATGTATGACATCATTCTGAGACATTCGTTTTTATGAAGACGAGATTTTTTTATTTTTAACAGGATTCATATTAGGTATACAATATATTTTTTAATAGATAAGTTCCAAGATAAGTTTAAAAATATTTATTTAGAATTTCACAAGCAAAAAAAAATTAAAATTTTCACTTAAAAATAAATTTCAAACAAACTAATTTTAAAACCGGTTACCCGGTTAACCGGTTTTTTTTAGGAAAACCGAAAAAAAAAACCGGTTTGTAATTTTGGCGGTTTTTGCATTCCCTAGTTTTGACGTTTTACGTTTACCACGTTTGACTCTCTGATTGGTTAAGAGCTTGGAGCGAGCCAATCGGAGCTCCGAACGTCACAAGCGTGTCTGTTGCGTCAACGTACTCACACTAGGCAATCTATTCCACGTAGTCACATCAAATTCAAATAGTCATCAAATAGTTACATCAAATTGCGTCTCAGTATTCCGCCTCTCGTCCTTCATGTCTCTACTTACCTTCTACTACTAGTGCATCTTCACTAATATTGCAGAGCATTTACAACCACTTGTTAGAGCATCATGAATAAGCTTCAAAGCTCTCTTATACAGGCTGTTACGGAAATGGCTAACCATATTTTAGACACTGTTTCCTATTTCTGTCCATATAAATTAACAACTTTCTTCAAGAATATTTCAAATAATAAAATTACTAATAATTTGGATTCTGTTCCTAATATCTATTTGTTATTGAAATATTTTAAAATGTAATTTATATGTATATTAAAATTTAATACAGAGATAAAATTTCGAAAAACAATAAATGTTTTTCCGTAACAAGCTCAGCTGACCAAAATTAAGCTTAGAGTCACCCAAAAGGCAATGGAGAGGTCTATGTTAGGACTATTCCTGCGTGATCGAAATAGGAATGAAGATATCTGCAGGAGAACCTAAGCTACTGACATAGCCAGAAAAATCGCAGAACTTAAGGGCCGATGACCTTGAAATTTTTTTTACCCCTTTTTCCCTATATCATTACCCTTGAACGATTAATCTACGTAAATATGAGAGCCTTATGGCGAGAAAAATGACGTACGTCCTCCTAGGCCTAGACGACCTGTTATTTGAAATTTTGAGGTTAGGATTTACAAAATTATCGAAAAATGCAGAAAAAATGTACTGTTACTATACAAAGTATTTGCACAATATTTACAATCATTATATTCTCTATCGACAGGTATAAATTTCGTGTTGGTAATCGCTTAGGTAAAAAAGTTTATGCACAAACAGTAAACGCAAGTAGTCATTTTTGTAATAATTTACCTATTTTACAAACGTAAAACAATAAACGAAAAAAATATTTGCACAGAATTGTAGTCCATAAAACAAAGAATTGCATTATATTTTTTTCAGAATTTCATGATGCACTTTTAAGGTACTTTATACAAGTTGAAAACAGGCTTTCAAAAGGTCATCGGCTAATATGAGGCCCCTAAGTGGCAATGGGATGGGTGAATTGCTCGCCGAACAGATAGTCGATGGGGCCGAAAGGTTCTGGAGTGGCGACCACGTACCAGAAGACACGTTGGCCTAAGATAAGTTGGAATGATGACCCGGTGAGGTTAGTGGGAATCCGATGGATGCGTGACGCACAGGACCGGTCGTTGTGGCGACGCGACAGTGAACATCTCTCGGCTAATATGATGATGAAGAGCACAAAAATTAAAACGGAAGGCCCCACATTTTTGTTGAGGTGTATAGAAGTAATGCAATATTATCAACCACGACCACTCTGTCAAGAGTGAACGACTAAGGAGGAGGAGGATAGAAGGCCCCAGATAACCGTGCATTAAAGTACGTTGACTTTCTCCTAATATCTCTGCGTAGGTACACGAAAAACAAACAATGTACTGCTTTTCATTACTATGCCATTCAAAGGATCACGATACATGTCGATTCAAGACAGCTTTATGTCTTTAATTCCGTTTTTGAACTTAAGAATTTCAACAAACGTAGGAGGGTCAATGTCCGTTATTGCACGTTTATTTGGAATATAGCGAATTCATGAGAAAAGGGAAAATCTGAGCTCCGTATTCTGACTTGCTCCGTATTTCCAATTTGGAACCGTGCTAGCTTCTGAAGTTTTGTAAGTGCCCATGTAGGCCTATGTGAAATAAAAATATTTTGAATTTTGAATTGAATTGCAAATGTCTAAATTCCACATACTATAAACGACACGTCGACACTGTCTCTCTTAAAGATTATCGTTGTTATAAACCCCAAATGTTTACATTCGCAAATTAAGGAATAAATTCTTCCAGTTTTTATTAAACTGCACAAGTGCATACTTTACTTATATTGCAGAGCACTTACAACCTGCTGTTACAGCACCATAAGCTTCAAGGCTCTCCTACACAACATGGTAGCAATCTCCTGCAACCTAGGTACTTCCTATATATATATAGAACCCACTGCTTAGGTTTCCGAGAGTATGCCAACGCTTCAAAATTATGGCACACCACAAACTTAAAGCTGTATTAAACCAGTTGTGAAATAGACTTAATATATGGACATAATGTATAGAGTCATGTAATACTAGCTGTGTCCCGTGGATTTATCCGTGTCTTTGGTTACTGTTCTGCTCGTATTGGTCATAACGTGATGTTATATAGCCTTTAGCTTTTCTGGATAAGTGGGCTAGACAATACTAAAAGAACTTTCAACACGCAGAGTGGAAGGAGTAATTTGACAAATAATAAAAAACGCGAGTTTGTATGTATGCATGTGCTGCACAGGCCGCCTCAGGCAACGGCGCTCTCGCCGCCGCCTGGATTCCGATCCCGATTTCCAGCCACCGTAGGCGCGGGCTTGCGGACAGTGAACAATGGGTAGCTCGCTGTCCGACCGTCCAGTAACTGTCCGGACCAAGCCTAAGTCGTCGACGGCGCGCACTGTTCCCGCGCGCCTCAAGGAGTTGTCAGCAACAGCAGGGGTCCAGCCGGGTCGAAGCCTACTGGGGCCAGGGTTATCCGAAAGGGAACTCGAGCCCCGGTATGAAGGAATGGGGTTGGTTTTTTAGTCAGTAAGAGTCTGACACTATATTCCACTCCACCCAAGAGCGGGGGTTGTAATTGGATGATTTTCCCCAACATAAAAAAGGGGGTGGTCTTTGCCTACCTGTGGGACAAAAAAATACGCTAACTAGGTAGATAGACAAATAGATACACAAAGGACAACTAAGGATACTTTTTTTATCTTGGGAGTATGTTGCCATGGGATAATATTTTACTATCACGCGGGCGTAGACGCTGGCAGAAGCTAGTCTTCAATATACACCGGTTATCAAAAGGACAGAGTTATGTGCAAAAGAAAGGGGGTGGTCTTTGCCTACTTGTGGGACAAAACACGCTAACTAGATAGATATTTGCAAATAGATACACAAAGGACAACTGACATTGAATTATAATGTATATCAATGACAACTGAGGATGCTTTTTTTTATCTCGGGAGTAAGTTCCCTTGGGAATTTTACTATCACGCGGGCGTAGACGCTGGCAGAAGCTAGTCTTCAATATACACCGGTTATCATAAGGACAGAGTTATGTGCAAAAGGCAGGGGACAGGTCTTTGCCTACCTGTGGGACAAAACACGCTAACTAGGTAGATATTTACAAATAGATACACAATGGACAACTAAGGATACTTTTTTATCTCGGGAGTATGTTCCCTCGGGATAATATTCTACTATCACGCGAGCGTAGACGCTGGCAGAAGCTAGTCTTCAATATACACCGGTTATCAAAAGGACAGAATAATGTGCCAAAGAAAGGGGGTGGTCTTTGCCTACCTGAAAAAAATACGCTAACTACATAGAAATTTCCAAGTAGATACACAAAAGACAACTATTAGTGCTGAATTCTTCTAGAAGTTCTGAAACAGTCCACCACACTGTTTTCCATCTTTCTCGTAAATAAAGCAGTACAAAAGATAATTTAATTTCGAGCTGGAGACGTGAACGATACATGAGGGACTAGACTTGAGGCCACTTATTCAAATGCGCTGAATACATTTCTGGAGCGGTTAGTCAGATTTTTATGTAACTTGAATGAAACGAGGAGAATTGGTAATGGCTGTGCAATAGTGAATGTTGGTTGAATTGTAGAGTACCTGGTAGACGGAATATGTTAACCCAGTGCAATGTGCTCTATAAAAATAAAAAAATCTTTATTGACGTACATTTTTGCATATATAAATAAAATTTCCTGGCTCCTAAGCTAGTTATAGACTGTATTACAGCTGCCAGTGTATTCTCCATAAAGATAGCCAGTTCTACCTAACAAGGGTTATAATAATATCTATTTAGCGACGAAATCTTCCTTTTCCGAAAATCAAAACCAAAAACGACCTACAAAATCTATAAGTCGAGAGTGAAATACATATGTTTCTTCTAGGTAAGCGCGTTCCATCGTCGACCTCACGTCGCTTTCCATCAGGTGAGATAGCGGTCAAGCGCGAATCTAACAACAATAATAATAATAAAAAAAAAATACGATCACATTGAAGCCGTTCTATAGACGGACTGCTTAGACACTCGAAGGGTTAGTGTTTTTCCCACTTCAAACTCATAATAGCTCCATTCAAATCTAAGATCATAATTTTCCTGCCCTTGTGTCGTTTTATTTGGGGTTGGCGCAACACATTTTTTTCTTCCATTCTGTCCTTCCACGCTATCACTAACTCCCTTTTCTTTCATATCACTCCTCACACAATCCATCCATCTTTTCTTTGGTTTCCCTCTATCTCTGTCCATCCACATTTATACTCCTAACTTTGTTTTAAATAAGATAAATACATACGTCGTGTTTGATATCATTTGAAAGGGCCAGCCTTCAGAATCTAGGTACGCGCCTGTTTCACTGCTTCACTAATGAACAGAAATTTTATGTTAATTACCCAGTTCTTAATTAGAAATTTTGTTTTTTAGTATCATCTAAACCTAAGATGATACCACTTAAATCTTCATTTACATTATACTGTAAGATGCATGTTATGTTTTAACCTTTTAATTGTGGAAATTACAGACACAATAGAAAGACAATAGGCGCGCGAACCCCAGCGTTCGCTTGGGGTTTAATGAATTAAACCTGTCTAAGCGAATACCCCGAGTGCGTAATTTCGCCTGGATGGTTCCAAAATTGTTCAAGCGAACTGACTGGCATGTTAATCTTGAACAAATCTCATTTGTGTGTTAAATTATTCATTTAGATATAATTCATGTTCTCAAGGCCTCGTGTAACTTTAAAAAAAAACTAGGCACGGCTGTTATCGTTCGAATTTCAAACGTTTGTCGAATTTAAATGTAGAACTTTGAAGGCAAGGCAGTAAAATTCGACGGCTTGCATAAGTGACCAACTATTAATATCTAACCAATTTTATTTTAGAATGAAAATAATGAACATTTAGTTCCCGTATTTTTTTTTTGTTATGAATTAAATAAGATTATGGCAAAACCCCCCAAAAATAAAAAGTAAATAAAAAAAAATTGGCCTGAATGGATGCGAGACGCACAGGACAGTCTAACTGTGTACGTCTTTGGGCTTAAATGATGATGAATGTAAGGGAAAATTAAAAATAAATAAAAATAAACACGGTCCGAACGGTTTCTGAATGGCCATACGGCGAGCTACATCTGGCCACACCAAATCACACTTTCCTGTTCTTCTATTTTTTTCTGCATCACCCTGGACTGATAGAAAATGCCTAAGACAATGAGTTCGCCTTTGTAAAGTGTAGAAATACTTTACTAAAGCGAACTCATTGTCTTAGGCTACTAGGTGCATAAAGTTTTCAATATGAAAAGTTGTAATAAATCAGCGTATATTAAATAAAGCTGTAAATACAAATTAAAGTACTAATTTAAATGCCCATAATCTGAAAAAGTTATAAACTGCACTTACATCGGTTGTAAAAACACAACGCGAACTGAACTTTCGTAGTGGCCCATCATGAATGTCATTGACATGAGACATTTCAAGTTTTATAGCCAATTTGCTGAATAAATAAAATCGCATCAGAGCTCTAAAATACTTAAAATAAATCTAGAAACTCTACTACCAATGAACGGAGGTTCTTTGACTTAGCTTTATTTATTTACAAGGGCTATCTATCGATTCGAAAGTCAGTACCTACTCGATTTTTTATCTTTAATTATATATTTTTTCATTTATTTAATTCCACAACTTAGAAAGAAAGAAAGAAAGAAGAAAGAAAGAAAACACGTTTATTCCGCCTAAATAGACGCACAAATCAACGCAATATTATATAAAAAATAAAAAAAATATAACAGCCAGTATCCCTATCAGGCCATGTGTGTAACGGGCATAACACTATTGCCCTTGTAACCTGCACAGAGCATGTAAACAGTTATTGTATCTGTGGCATTTTGACTATTTAGATGCTCTGTGATTTTGTTTGACGCCGGCCTTATACAGAGTACAACATAAACAAAAATAACCTAAAAATAACTAAAAATAAAAGAAATACTATTATAATCATAATAACACAATCTAAGATTCTAAGTTGTGCGTCGCATCTAAGCAAAAATAGGCCGTTGCTCAGCATATACCGTGACGCTGGAATAATCCAGGCATCTACGGTGCTGGTTTTCAGCAACCACCGTTCGAGTGACAATTTTGGCGTCCCTTCCGAGAGCAACTTAAGCGGGTTAGTACATATACAGTAATATACACATACTTTTACTTGAGCATTTCGATTTCTGTCATCATACATAAATTATTATACATTATTATTAATTAAAGAACAACACTACAAAAATTATAACAAAATTAAATTTTAACAATTAATTATTACACAATAGGTATATGTACGATAATTATTACTTTCATAAAATATACATACGAACTTATCCTAAATACAATTCTTATTCTTGCAGCTATCATTTTTCTGTAACGATGGTAGATACAACAGGCAGTGAATTGCACCACTTTATGGGGAGGTGACATGATGACTTACTCAATAATACGACCTGGCAACAGCAAAACTCCCTGAACGCAAGAAATATCCCTCTACCGTGAAATAAATTAAGAAAGTGTGTTAAAATTAGGAAAACAATGCACTCAAAATATGAGAAGAGGTGTGTAGGTGTATAATATTTGCACCAAAGTGATGCCGAGAATCCAAACGGATTATGAGTCGTTTGAAGTAATGTGTCTGTATAAGCATTCAGCGACTCATCACCCCTAAAATTCATATCTCGCCAAGAAGACTGTGATCCAAGAGGGTAGGATCAAACGGAGACCATCACCACTGTGAAATACTTACACACAACGCCATCAAGAGCTTGTGGTATGAAAGAAAGAAAGTAGAAAGAAACTAGACAATACTACTACTAGAATAGAAAAGAATTGAATATACTTTATTGTACACCAAAAAGTAAGATGACAAAACATAAACTTAAATCAATGGGTACAATGGCGGACTTATCGCTGACAGCGATTTCTATCAGACAACCTTAGGATGGATTGAAACGAATAAGACAAAACAGGGGTAGTCTGCGATGTACTGCTACTATTAGGCAACTGATAAACATACCTAAAAATATTTCTAAATACATACATAATGATAGACAAATTACACCCAGACACAGACCAATGATCGTGCTCATCACACAAACATTTATCTTGTATAAAATTTTTATTTAATTATATATTCTTACATAATTTATTCAGCTCAAAAAATTTGACGGCATTGCCGTGGCCGAATTCTGGGCCAGGCAAGGAATTTAACTAGTTTTGCCATCGATACGATAAGAAGAAGAAGCTCAAAAACTTTATAAAAACTCGTTAAAAACATGTTTTATTGATTCCTGAAAAAAATTTGTAAAAATTGTATGGAATATAAGGTATTTGAAATAACCGATTACATTACAAAGGTTACGACAGGTTTTAGTTCGTTTTGTCCGGACAAACAAATGACAATCTAGAGTAGAAATAAAGGTTAAAACTTGCATTTTGTATTTTAGTTTTACAATTTTAAAATTCTAATTACCGTAACCGACACTATCGGAGACTAGCGAATAATCTACGAGTACACTTAATAATATTATAAAGAGGTAAAGTTTGTTTTTTTTTGAGGAAGTAATCTCTGAAAGTAATGGTCCGATTGCTAAATTTTTTTCACCGATGGAAAGATTTTATTCCTGAGTGACATAGGCTATGTTTTTTGCACGCGGGCAAAGCCGCGGGCACAAGCTAAACTGAAATAATTTCATATCCGTAACCGTAAGTATTCAAAACCGGCATAATATTGCTTCCTATATCCATAAGTATCTGTATTTAGATCCGAAATTCCAGACGCATAACTTCCCTGGGCCCTTACCATGACGTGTTAAAACGTCAGTCGTGCGAGCGAGCAAGAGGGATGGAGCTATACACACTATATAGCTTCATCTCTATAACAGTTCAGTTTTGGTAGAGTCTGTCTAAAAAGCCAAACGACTTGGGCAATTATTAAGGCAAAATGAAATCTAATGTAGTTAACACTGGTTCAACATTTAAGGTTTATTAAGAGATCTTGATCATTGTTTACTAATAGAAGAACCTTATAAAAAGTATCAAGTATAAGCATTTTTTAAATAATTAAATATTATACAAAATTCCCAAGTCGTTTGACTATTTAGACAGACTATAGTCATGTGTAAAAAGCACTCTAATGTTTGAAATCTGTATTGCAACAGTGTCTTAGCTAAGCCTACGTCAGACGAGGCGAGAGTAAAATATATTACATACAATAATTTAAAATAACTTAAAATTTAAAAAAAAATTGCTATGATGGAGCGACATAGTCAATGTTGTGACAGCTCATTAATAAAAATTAAAAAAAAAGATTCGAGTTATGTACTCATGATAGGGCCTCTGGTTCGTATCAGAATTGCTCATATTTTTTGCAAAAAAAAAACTTTCAAATTTGAAAACTGTTGAAAACAAATAATAATATAAAACTCCCACATATCATAACGTGTCAACACTTTTATGTAAATGAAATATTCATACAAATTATATTGTTTGCAGTTTCATGAAAAATGCGCGTCGCATTGAACAGTGCAAACTATATCAATTGAATGTAAATTATATTATTATGTTAATAATTTTATGCGCATTCACATTTTATGACCCTGTTATGTTGTTTTTCTGCACCTTGCACTAGGGCGATTTTTACATATTGAATATTTTTTTGTATAATATTGTTTTGAAAAACTAGCGCTCTCTCCTAGAGAGGCGGCTTAAATCGTCAAAGTAGTCGAAAAGGTTTAAAATTGTTGCGAGAACTAAAAAAATCTGTAGTGTCTAGGTACTTTAGAATCTGCAACAATTCATTTTATGTAATTCAATAAAATGAGGCGTATTTCGTGACTGTGACAAATTTATTTTTATTACCATATTTTATGGACAGCTTTAAATTTTATTTTTAATGATGTCACAAAATATACTTATACAAAATGAGACAGGGACCTCTTTTGAGTAAATTTTTTTAGACTGCTTATTTAAGGTCCGTGACATTTAAGTAAGATTAGGTAAGTTTAATACCTGACCATCGGGTAAGGACCAAGCCCAACTTGACCCAAGTCGACTTGGGCACAGATTAGAAATAGTTGCCATGTAAGCCTCAGTGACTTTTTGAACAATGCCGCATCCCTGGCAGATTGGTAATATCCATTAAATACACAGACCTCTACTATTTACCACGGGACAGGTTGAGTTATACGTTTATACGTTTGACAGTAAATTTTTGTACCTATTTAAAGCGCCACTCGCGACCGTCCAGAGAACTAATTTTGACGTATAATGCAAATGGCTGCAGAGAAATGTACATTATTCTGAAGTATTTTTGCATTTTGAATTAATTTCGTTCGAATTCCGTGTTATCCCTGCTTCAGGAATAATATAAAACCTATGAAAAATGAGGTAAGCAGCGTGACATAACTAGTTTTAGTACCGTAGACACTCGCTACGGCTGACAGCAAAATGGCGAATATCAAACGAGCACAAAAGCACTTTGACGGACGCCTGTCCAGTGTGTTAAAGAGGTAGAGGTCAGTGATTAAATGTCACTCATAATAGCTTAATCAGCTTTATAATATTCTCACTGTTGGAACTAAGGCCTCCTCTCTAGGAGAAGGAACAGACCGCAATCCACCGCGCGGTCCCAGTGCAGATTGGTGGATGTCACATGTATTCGAATTTTTTATTTTAAGACATGCCGGTTTCGTTGTGATGTTTTCTTTTACCGTTTTGAGAGAGTCACAAATTAAGGCGTATAGTCCCTTGAACCATCTGACTGAAATTATGTGGACGCAACTCTCGCACTCGCCTAGGCGGAAGTACGCAAATCTGTGCATTTATTTGCGGCCAGCAGAGCCCGGAAAGCGCTTTAAATCCATTTTCTTTGCGAAATATTGATTGATTTACATAATATGCAATGTTCACTTTGAAGAATATTTAACCACCAATTTTTATGTGTAAAAAGGTTTGTAAAGGTCCAAGCCGTTTCGAAGGAGTAGAGAAAAGTAGCGAAAAGTTGCGAAATTGCTAAATATTTTTTTAAGACAAAACTATTAATAGCACGAAAAAATCAAATATTGATAATGTTGTTCATGAATCTTTAAAACACATATATTTTTTTCAAACCTATAAACCTGGCCGTTACGAAGGAGTAGGCTTCAGAAATTCACTGTTTTATGGCACTTTTCGGGCGCTTGGGCCTTAATATACCTGGCTGACTTTGAACCCGCGGGCCGCCGGGGCCGTTACCATTGGGCCACTACTATACTATCATAATAGAAACATAATATAGAAATCCAACTTCTAAAACTAATTGTAAACTATGATTTATATTCTCGCACAGCTGTAGGTTATGTACTATTCGATTCGATACGATAGTCTGATGTCATCCAATAAGTACTAAGGCAACATCAGCACAGCGGGGGTTCTCACCGATGTACACCCACCCACACAGCTTCAATTATCTCTTTATTAGATGCAGTATTGCCGTGATGGATGCACTTGTGGGGTGGGTTATTGAACTCCGACACCCTGACCACGGATTGTGGGTGCTCCGTTAGTCAGATCACAGATTAGCGAGATGTGGAATGATAAGATGTGCGAGGTTCGTCGCTGTGGGGAGTGTAAAAAGAAGCGACGTGATTAACTATTGAGAAAAGATTGAACGATTGCTCTTGCCAGGTTCTACGAATTTTTTAACTTTTTTAAACCTCTGGAAATCTACAAATATAAAAGAGAACACCATGAAAAAGTTGACTATATGATCAACCGCCGGGCAAAAATAAAAACATGATATAAATTAGTTGACTTGATAAAAAAAATCACGAATTTGACTCTAACTTACTATTTCAAACGTGTATAATGTAACCGATAGAAAGCTGCTTTATTCCTGAGTGACATAGGCTATATAATTATATTTTATGTACGCGAGCGAAGCCGCGGGCAAAAGCTAGCTAAGAATATAATAACACTGGTATTCAACTGAATTTGTTAAGACTGGAAGCCGACCCCTGTTACGTTTTTTTTTTTTTCGTTTTTCTTTTTTGTTTTGTGTTTGTCTTAAGTTTTTGTTGTCTGTTGTTTTGTGGGCCAAAATAAATACTTTTCTTTCTTTTTCTTTTTTTCTTTACCCCAACATATTTAGAAAAAAAGCTAGGCAAATGGATAAATTACAGTTACCTACTTATTAAGGTACAACTAAGTAATTCCAAACTAAGCCGACCAAGTCGACCGACGCAAAAAATGTAATAAAGAAAGGACAATAAATCGAGCAACAAGACAATCCTGAACACCCGTTACTGACCCAATAAATAAATAAGCCTGATTCACTATCGGAGGCCCAACCACGAGTCCTTAACGCAATCCATTTAACGTCTTAAACTGAACTGTTAAGTGGATGGAGCAAACCCGAAACACGTCTCTAGTCTTCTTCTTCTTCCTGCCCTTATCCCATATTACTTGGGGTCGGTGCAACATGTTTTTTTCTTCCATTCCGTCCTATCACCCGTCAAACTATCACTAACTCGCTTTTCTTTCATATCACTCCTCACACAATCCATCCATCTTTTCTTCGGCCTTCCTCTCCCTCTCCATCCGTCTATCGAAACGCGTATCTAGTATTTTTATGTAAAAAATCTATGTACAAAATTTCATAACTGTATCATGAAAAATTACAAAATTATGAGATTGTTATGTTACCTCTGTCTGCACTCGGACGACTGTCGACTGGAGAGTAGTTTTGCTCCCGCACCCAGCTGTGCGCTGGCACCGAATGCCCGTTATGACCTGCCGTGAGCTGTGTTGTACTTGTCGGAAAGAACATAGCATGGTGTAAAAAATATTGGTTTCGGATCAGAAACTGAACTTCTGATTCTGAACTAATTTATTGAGGTTTCGCATATACTGAAAATAATGTTGTGTAGGATGAATAGCTCTATCTCTCTTTCTTACTCGCACACTTGACATTTTAACACGTCCTGGCAATAAGCCCCTGATGCCTTATGAACAAGGTCCAAGATGACCTCTTCAATAATCCGAGATAACCTATACTCTGTTCAAAATAACATTAGAAATTTATGACAACCTTTTATTACTTTCCGTTTAACCAATTTTGACTTTTATTACGTTGATTGCATAACAAATGGCGGCTGCTGTAAACAGTTCGTATTGTAAGCACTTTTTTGTTTTTAATGCCATCCTTATAGCATATAGCACAGCATAGTCAGCCTTATAATGTTCCCACTGCTGGGACTCAGGCCTCGTCTTTAGGAGAGGGAATGGGCTGTAATCCACCACGCGGGCCCAGTGAGGATTTGTGGATGTCACGTCTTCGAATTTTTGGTTCTATGACATGCCGGTTTCCTCACGATGTTTTCCTTCACCGTTTTGAGTGTAGTGGTGATGAATTAAATTGCACAAAGTAATGCGCCTGGCTGGGTTTGAACCAGCGACCTACAACTCGTAAGTCGGGGCCGTTACCACTCGGCCACCACTGCTCTCCTTATGCCATCGTTATGCCTACGAAATAGAAGTTAAAATCGGTTGAACAGACAGTAAAAAAAAGTTTCTTTAAATTTCTATTCTTAACGGGAATAGACTATAAACTCAAAGGGCCGTAGCCCCGTAGGCGTAAACATAGTGTTACGCAACATGACTGACATTATAAATAACCACTTTCTAAAGATAAACACCACGTGGACAAACGGTGAACACTTGAAGTAAACCGGTCCAAACAAAGGGAGGCAACATTATTTAATGACGTCAATAAACGTGTTATGAAATGATTTGTTATTTTGTTGTTGTTTAATAAACGCCTTATAATGCAATTAGGTGAATTGCTCCAGGGTAGTCCGCGTTTAAATTTTTGCAAGGTTTTTTTTTGCTGTCTGTAGCTTAGTCGGATAGTATGAAAACATAATTTGTGTTATTATTTGCAGTCATCATCATTTCAGCCGAAGGACGTCCTTCGGCGTTGTGGCGACGTCTTCCCCCAAGCGTCGCCACAACGAATGGTCCTGTGCGTCCCGCATCCACCGCATCCCCGCGACTCTCCAGGTCATCGGTCCACCTTGTAGTAACGACGTGTATGTAGAGGAAAGTAACCAAATATGGAGTACCATTTTATTTTCAATTATGAATACACACTGATTACACACGCTGATTAGTGTTTTAACTTATAGCATATGTATTATTATCTACACTATTATAATAAAAACCGGCCAAGTGCGAGTCGGACTCGCCCATGAAGGGTTCCGTAGCAGCAAGTAACATAATATAAAAGTTCTTGTAGTTCGTTGTAACTTTGATCGATGTTTTAATAATAGTGTATTTTTTTAGATTTATGACGTATTAAAAAAAAAACTACTAACTAGATCTCGTTCAAACCAATTTTCGTTGATAGTTTGCATGGTAATGTACATCATATTTTTTTTTTTTTGTTTTATCATTCTCTTATTTTAGAAGTTAGAGGGGGGAACACACATTTTACCACTTTGGAAGTGTCTCTCGCGCAAACTGTTCAATTTAGAAAAAAAATATTTTAGAAACCTCAATATCATTTTTGAAGACCTATCCATAGATACCACACACGTATGGGTATGACCAAAATTTATTGCTTTTTAGGGTTCCGTAGCCAAATGGCAAAAAACGGAACCCTTATAGATTCGTCATGTCTGTCTGTCTGTCTGTCTGTCTGTCTGTCCGTCCGTATGTCACAGCCACTTTTTTCCGAAACTATAAGAGCTATGCTGTTGAAACTTAGTAGGTAGATGTATTCTGTGAACCGCATTAAGATTTTCACACAAAAATAGAAAAAAAGCAATAAATTTTGGGGGTCCCCATACTTAGAACTGAAACTCAAAAATTTTTTTTTCGTCAAACCCATACGTGTGGGGTATCCATAGATAGGTCTTCAAAAATGATATTGAGGTTTCTAATATCATTTTTTTCTAAACTGAACAGTTTGCGCGAGAGACACTTCCAAAGTGGTAAAATGTGTGTCCCCCCCCCTCTAACTTCTAAAATAAGAGAATGATAAAACTAAAAAAAATATATGATGTATATTACTATAAAAACTGCCAACGAAAATTGGTTTGAACGAAATCTAGTAAGTAGTTTTTTTTTTAATGCGTCATAAATCGAAAAAAATACAGTATTATTAAAACATCGATCAAAGTTACAACACATTACAAGAACTTTTATATTATGTTACTTGCTGCTACGGAACCCTTCATGGGCGAGTCCGACTCGCACTTGGCCAGTTTTTTTTATTTTTGTGTGAAAATGTTAATGCGGTTCACAGAATACATCTACTTACAAAGTTTCAACAGTATAGCTCTTATAGTTTCGGAAAAAAGTGGCTGTGACATACAGACGGACAGACAGACAGACAGACATGACGAATCTATAAGGGTTCCGTTTTTTGCCATTTGGCTACGGAACCCTAAAAAGGTAAAGTTTGTTTGTAGGAGGTAATCACTGGAAGTACTGGTCCGATTGCTAAAATTTTTTCACCCATAGAAAACTGCTTTATTCTTGAGTGACAGGCTATATTTTATATACGCGGGTAAAGTCACTGGCAAAAGCTAGTATTTAATATGAATAATAAAAAAAAATGAGGCACTAAAAGTTTTTCTTCTTTAATTTGAAATTTTCATTCACATAAGCCTACATGAGCACTTAAAACTTCAAGCTATTGCACAGTTCCAATTGGTTGTTTCCTATGTAGAAGAATGAACTAGTCACGAGTACTTTTTAAATAAAATTATTAATTCTTACAATATTTCCATGTAAAACAATGTAGACCAATTAAACTTAGTATAAAATAAAGAATAATCGATGGAACTGTAATATTAGCTTCTCAATTTGAGTGGACTAAGTTAAGTAGTGTCTGTAAAAAGTTCTGGATATTTTATTTTGTCTGTATTTAGGTCTGGCTCAAAGCCTAAAAGCACTCCCGAAAAGTTGGTCCAAAGCCACTGATGTTTAGCAATGTAGATTAAAATTATAATCCAACAAAAACTTTGAAGTAAAAAAAATCTGCGTGAATATGAATGGGTCTTAAAATGCTATGAAAACTTTCGAGCCATACAATTGTTCAGAAACAATCTGATAACATAGTTTTGAACGAACTTCACAAAAAGCAAACATTTTTGATGTTGATAGGCTCGCGCTTGACCGCTATCTCACCTGATGGAAAGTGACGATGTGGTCGACGATGAAGCACTCTTGCCTAGAAGTAACCTATTCACTCTTGACTTAAAGACCCCTAGGTTGTAGCTATCAGGAAACACAGACTCCGGCAGGGAATTCCACTGCTTAGCTGTACGCGTAATAAATTCGCTTTATCCGTATGGGTAGGATGCCAATTGCCAACCATGTACCAATGGCACAACGCCGTACTTCTAGTGGTCCGATGATGGAACGGACTTGGTGAAATTAAATTGTGAAATTCCAATGCACACTCCTCCAAAAAACGATAGAAAGACGACAGGTCAACTCAGCGTCTAAATCTACATTAAAAGATTTAATGTTTTTTTTGTTTGTATGAGGTAATCTCTGAAATTACAGGACCGATTGCTAATGTTTTTTCACAAGCTGCTTTATTCCTGAGTGACATATTATAAATACGCGGGTGAAGCCGCGGGCAAAAGCTAGTCGTAGTATAATTTAAATGTAAACAACATTTCAAGCGATTTGTTGAGTTGTAGGCAAAAAGTTGATGTGTACGGCGAGCATTATTACCGGCGACGTTGCCGTGCAGACGGAGCGCAGACGACAAAGAAAACTCACGAAATGTAGATACACCCTAACATAGTGGTATTTCAGTAAACTCTCTAATTAGTGTAGTACGTTACGTAGTTATGTGCATACAGGGCATTAATTTGACTAAATTCAATAAATTAAAATGGTCGATTTTAGCAAATACCTTTTACTTGAATTAATTATGTTCTTAAACTAAGGAAAACCTAAAAAAAATTGGGTACAGCGTCATCTAGCGAGAATCTGGTCTCGTTCGGGCCTGCAGCTTTCCCCTTAAGCCAAATTAATTGCATTTCAGTCTATTTCGTACAAAAAAAAAACGAATATTTAATGAGCAAAGATAGCAAAACCAAGCTAATCACCAATTAAAAACAGATGAATATTTATCCTTTATTCTGCACAATTTGTTATTCGACTGAACCCTACTAACTAACCAGGCAGGGCAAGGTGACCAGGGCACTGGCTCTTTTGACTCTCTGTCCAGTGGTCGCAAAAACCCTATTGTTAAGCGTGAAGGTATAGATTCGATTTCTGGGTTAGGCAAACTCTTACTGGGTTTTTCCATACGAAAATCCTCAATAGCAGTCCAGAGTTTGGAAGTTGGTGGTGTGATACCCTTGGGATACATGTGAAGCCGTTGCTCCTGCACCTGAACTATTCCCAGTGGTGTGGGATTGCCATCCCATTAGACTATGAGAATAAAGGAGCAGAGAGTGCACTATAATATCTCCTGCGTACTTGGCTGATTTCTGTTGAGGTTGTCCACTGTGATCGAAATTCAGCCGGGGGTATCAATAACGCGAGCTCCATCGTCGACCACATCGTCGCTTTAGAGACCGAGCAAACCACAGACTTTTAATCGGCCGATAGTTTGGTTGGTTGCTTAATAAGTATGAAGCTGTATGGAAGTGCGCACACAAAACGATTCAGAATCGGCCGGCAAAAAAGTTTAGATTCATACTGATTAAGCAACCAACTAAACTATCGGCCGATCGAAAGTCTGCAGTTTGCGGTGACTCTTAGGGTGAGTGTGACTAGTGGTCAAGCGCGATCCTATCAACAATAAAAAATAAAACTGTAATTGGTCAATTCACGGTCCTCTCCTCTCCACTCCGCCCAGGCAGTCAGCTTAAACGCACCCTTAGACTAGCAGACACTCTACAAGATTTGTCGGTAGCTAACAATGCGTTGATTTATTCGTCGAGATTTACTTCCGACTACCTCTGCAGACTGCAGACCAAGATGGCGCCTGCAGACTGCAGACAACAAAGACGACGTGATTAATTGACGGGGCAGGGACCTCTACACCTCGTAGTTAGTGTAAAGGGGGAAAGAACGAGACGATTTACTAGGAAATGGTTGAATGGAATTTTAAAGGTATGTTTTGGTTGAACGCTCATTAGTTCATGAACGGCGATGAATGAACAGATTCAGACAAAATTTTATGTTCACCAGGTCTAGCCAGGTTACGACAGTTTCACGCCTCCGATTCCTGTGTTCTGACCACGTGACTTAACGTTGAGATGATATCATTCCCATACGTTTGAAGTTTGCTAATGATTGTACATTATCAACTTGGGTAAACCCTCTGGATATAGGTATGCATGCTAGCATAGCATAGTCAGCCTTATAATGTTCTCATTGCTTGGAGTTAGGACTCCTTTCTAGGAAAGTGAAGGAGCCGTATTCCATCACGCGAGCACAGTGCATTTTATTGCAAGGACAAGTCGGTTCCCTCATAATGAACTTCACAAAATAAAGACGACACGGTTGATGCAGCGGTTAAGCGATTGGTTGGTGGGCTGTCGCGGTTTCGAGTTCTACACGGTTCAAATATTTGTAGGCCTTTAGATAGTTGAAACGCAACCACGATATACACCCCTACTTTTTAATTAGTACAAAAAAACCGGCCAAGTGCGAGTCGGACTCGCCCATGGAGGGTTCCGTAGCAGCAAGTAACATAATATAAAAGTTTTTGTAGTTTGTTGTAACTTTGATCGATGTTTTAATAATAGTGATTTTTTTTCGATTTATGACGTATTAAAAAAAAACTACTTACTAGATCTCGTTCAAACCAATTTTCGTTGGCAGTTTTTATAGTAATGTACATCATATATTTTTTTTAGTTTTATCATTCTCTTATTTTAGAAGTTAGAGGGGGGACACACACATTTTACCACTTTGGAAGTGTCTCTCGCGCAAACTATTCAGTTTAGAAAAAAATGATATTAGAAACCTCAGTATCATTTTTGAAGACCTATCCATAGATACCCCACACGTATGGGTTTGATGAAAAAAAAATTTTTGAGTTTCAGTTCTAAGTATGGGGACCCCCAAAATTTATTGCTTTTTTTTCTATTTTTGTGTGAAAATCTTAATGCGGTTCACAGAATACATCTACTTACAAAGTTTCAACAGTATAGCTCTTATAGTTTCGAAAAAAAGTGGCTGTGACATACGGACGGACAGACAGACAGACATGACGAATCTATAAGGGTTCCGGTTTTTGCCATTTGGCTACGGAACCCTTAAAAGGGGCTCTATCTGTACCCGTTACTGATCATATTTTTGTAGTCAAAAGTAGAAAAACCGAAATCCTAAAATTGACCATGACAAGGTAAATTCATCATAGAGAATCAATCATACATAACAATTGCTAGTAGAAAATACTGCGGGCAGTGTTTTTCCTAAATAATTGTCACTTATTCATTCATTAATCAATAGCCTGCACAATATTTCCATAAATTGAGTGACATTTTGGGACATAAACCAACGCTAATAACTTTGCTGTTTATGAATATTATTTATTGAGATTTTACTTATAAAATAACAAGGGCTTTTCTAATAAGCCCTTTAAGTATTTGTACTAATTAAAAAATTGTGGTGTATGAGTAACTAGCTTTTGCCCGCGCGGCTTCGCCCCCGCTCTTTGCTACTGCACCCTACTCTACCCTACTAGTCTAGTCAAATTAGGTCATTTTTTAATAAAGATTGGAATAAATTCTCTGGAGAGGCAAAAACGTTTCTGATGGTATTGTATGAGTGAAAAATAGAGTATAAAAAAAAAAATCATTTGGCACCCCTACGGAAGGGGGTGAAAACTGTTTATTACTCATAACTAACCAGAGAATATAGGTGTACACACCATTTTTTTTTTAATGGTATATTAAACCTCAACCTACATTATTGCATTTTAATTATTTTAATTAGACCAACGCAGCATTAGAAAAAAATTAAAATGTTATTTTTGACCATTGCGGCATTGGGGAAAATTGTGTAGTTTTGTAAACTGAGGAAAGTGTTATAGATTTCGACCTAAGTACATGATTGATTTTGCACCCCAGTGCGACGTATGGAAATTAGTTTTACACGTTTTTATGCCTCTGTACTTCGGGGGAAATTTAAGTAGTTTTGAAAATAATCACAATTACATTAATTTGGTTTCCTTTATATTTGCACCCTATAAAAAATTAGCATTTTTTTAAGGAACATACGTTTTTCTAGTGTTGTCTTAATTGCCAAAGAACTATTACGCCATGGAAGTGACAAGCGCGCGACACGGAATAATAAACTGACAAGAAGAGATAAGCGTAGTCATTACTTAGGAGTGTTGTGGGATGTATTTTACGAGGAAGGAGTACTTTCTGATTGTAAATGCTCTGTTAGTAAGTGTTAGTAAAGAAACCTTATTTTGTTTTTATTAAAAAAAAAAAAACAGTTAAAAAAACCGTCTATGTTTAAACAAAAAAAAACGAGAGTGTCCTGTAAGCATGTCCTTTATTTATCTTCTATACATGCATATAAATAAAATTGGAGTATCTGTTTGTAATATTGAAGTAACTGCTTTTTACTACATGCATATGAATATATATACGGTACATAGAGTTTTACCATCGAAAGAAAACAACGAATTATTAATCAAACGTTATGTATGGCAGCATTTAAAAAAAATAAGAATTGTCAAAATTGTTTTCCTGCATCTTATTATACCCTTTTTGCTTAAAATAATGCCATAAACAATCACTAGTTCGATGGAAAGGCTATTTAATATAATTGACAAATCTAAAGACGCAAAAACGGAATTAAATTAAAAACATGCAGATAAAATGCGACGGTTGGATACAATAATATCATTTCTAGGTTAGTTTTTTAATTACTATTATAAAAACTTGATACTTTTTGACTATTTAATAATTGTAATATTACTCACACGGTGTATTATACTTTTCAGAAGATTTCGGCAATGGGTAGACGAAACTCCTAATAATGAAAACAGTACTTGGAAAGTTGTATATTTCGTATGCGCGCTATCTAGCAAAGTAGCAGCGGACATTTGAACGATATTATATTGCATACATAATGACATCAATCGGCCATCCAAATTAATAAAAAAAATCGATAACAAACAATTTGTTTTATTCAAATTTAAAGATTCCAGGGAAGTGTTTATTGAAAGACCCACTGGCTCCACAAATGATTGGACCTGTGCTTTGTATAACATTCGATGTTGTCCTGGTATGAAGCGCCGTCAGTGCCGGATTAAACCGACGCGGAGTCTATTGCTAATTCGACCAAGGGCCCCCCCCTACTACTAATCAATTAATTTAGTAGTAAGATACTAATTAATTTAGTACTTTTGGAAAACCTAGATGGTGATCGTTTTTTGCATACCCCGAATGATTAGAATTTTGCTTAGGACGTTTTAGGTTTTCTTCTAACAAGTAATACAGAATTAAGGAGTCTTTTTGATGCTGATGGCGAAGCCTTTGTGAATTTATACAGAAAAGCTGTACAGTAAGATTTACTAATAAGATGCAACATTTACACTTCTGGACACATCTATTGGCCCACCTTGTATTTTCAGTTTCGTTTGGTCCTAGCTAAAATTTTATATTAGGTCGAGCAAAAAGTTTTTATGCAGTTTTGAACCTGGCACATTCACAATTTCATTCAATAGTCTTTTTTTGAATTTCGAACACAGAATTTAAAGAAACAAAAGACAATTTGGAGCCTGTTTGTTGATATCAAACAATCGAATACCAAGAAAACTTGGTTTTATTGGTTTACTTGGATTTAATTCTTGAAAAACTGATTGATATCTTTGGTTTTGCAACAAACATTACTTATTCTTAACATTAAGGTGAGGTTCTATCAATAATCTATGGATACTTCACCTGAAGTCGCCGCCCAAGCTGTGGCACTTATTCAGGCCAGACACAGTCAAAGAAACGTGAGTGCTCAACTTAATTTAAGTCGATCTGCGGTCCGAAATGTTTATCGGAGGTACCTAGAGACTGGCGGCTTTGTTCGTCGCCAAGGAAGGCCACGATCTCGGGTCACAACTGAAAGGCAGGATCGATTCATCGTGACGACCAGCTTGAGAAATCGTCACCTTACCTCCATTGAGATACAAAACCAACTTCGCGACTTCCACGGAGTATCTGTGAGCGCTCGAACTGTTCGGAGAAGGTTAAAAGAACGCGATATGGTACCACACAAGCCAGCTAACGGGCCCAAACTAACGCGAGCCCACCGAACAGCGCGCCTTCATTTCGCACGCAGTCATTTAAATTGGACACAGCAAGATTGGAGCCGTGTACTCTTTTCTGATGAGTCTAAAATTGTGTTACATGGCAATGATGGAAGGAAGAAGGTCTACCGACGTAAGGGAGAGCGTTTCGCACAATGCTGCTTTGAAGAGAGGGTTGCTTATGGCGGTGGCTCATGGACTGTCTGGGGCGGTATATCCGCGAGCGGCAAAACTCAACTTGAGGTTGTTACAGGACCACGGCTGCCAACATTAAATGCTGAAAGGTACATTCGTGAGTGCTTAGAACCTCACGTGATACCATACGCGGACTATGTGGGCCCAAATTTCCTTTTTATGCATGATAATGCAAGAGCCCATGCGGCCGGCATCGTCAGGGAATATCTTCAGGATGTGAACATCACAGTTATGGACTGGCCAGCCAGAAGCCCAGACATGAACCCCATTGAGCACATGTGGGACGAGCTAAAAAGACGTGTTAGGGCTCGTCAGCCAGTTGCCCAGACGATGCAGGAGTTGAAAACTGCCATAGAAGAGGAATGGGAGATGATCCCTCAAAATTTCATAGAGCGGTTGATAAACTCTATGCCTAATCGTATGAGAGCTGTGGTAGATGCCCATGGAGGCAACACGCGTTATTAAATTAAACCTTTATTAAAATATGAACCTTACTAAACAAAAGGTTATCGGTACCCTTGTTGCGAGACCTTTCAACGTTACGTCTTCAGGTATCCGGTCGCCATTCCAGAACCTTTCGGCCCCATCGATCATCTGTTCTGCGAGCAATGTACCCAGTTTACTGCCACTTAAGCTTATCTTCCTCTCCATTGCTCTTTGTTTACTTAAAACCATCTGATGAGGCGCATTGTGAACGACCACGTTTCAGAGCCAAATAACACTACGCACAGGCAATGTAATATTCACATAGACACACAAAATATGTAATTCCCTAAAAACCTTGTTTAAGCTTATTCTTAGTAGGGTTATTAAGATTGAGCTTAACCTACACATATTAAAATTAAGTGGTTTTAGCTAGCGCTGCTAGAAACTGCTGGCTAAAGCTACCCTTTCTAAAATAAGCTTGAACAAAGCTTTTATTTACCAATAACTCCGTGGATTTTAAGATCACTTGCGTAAAAAGTACGATGATGGGATAAATTCTAAGAGATCTTCTATTTTGTAGTTTGCTTGCAGGATAGTCTGAAGTAAAGTGACTATCTCATCACATCCAAAAAAATCAGCTGTATTTAGGTTTCACGCAGTACCAATATTTTGACTAGTTTTTTTTTTATGTTCAATAATGCGGGATCCCTGAACGCGCGGGGCCCCAAAATGGGGGGGTCCGCCACTGAGTGTCATCTAACCTTTGCTTGAATGTCGAGTTTCCTAGCAGCTACCGTAGCTTTGTGCTCAATGAACTGTTCAAAGTTTAAGGAAATTTCAACTCCCAAGAGCTGAAGGCGGTCGATACACTCCAAGGATACATTCGAAAAAGCAGGTGCCAAGGTGATCAGGCTGCTTTTACCAGTGAACGGACATGCTTGAGTTTTGGCGGCATTGAATATCGCGGCTAAATAAGCAGCACATGTTTAATTGTTAAATAAACATGCATCATATATATATCGCACACTTATTATTTTCATGAATAATCAAACGTATCAACTCCGTTTAAGTGGCGTACAGCTAGGGTGAACTGCTTCAATTTTTTTTAATACGGCCTCCTTTTTGTTTTGCCATCTTTCGTTGGTCAGAGTCTACACCAAAATAACATTTTTTTGCAATTTTTGTCTGTCTGTCTGTCTGTTTGTCCGGGCTAATCTCTGATATGGCTGGACTGATTTTGACGGGACCTTTTTTCGCAAGTAGCTGATGTAATAAGAAGTAACATGAGCTACTTTTATTTTAGAAAAATTAAATTCAAAATCCTGTAGTCCACGCGAACAAATTCGCGGGCACAGCTAGTTTCAAATAAATTAGTTGTATTTCGGTTGTCTTTAGAACTATAAACCGTGTGACAGCGCTGATTATTCTACGGCATCGGGTAAGGTAGGAACAAAAAAATATTAGTATGAAAAATGTGGAGTTTTAAGTAGGTATGCGCCTCAAAAAGAATCTGGGTAAGGGCGAGTCGGACTCGCACACTGAGGGTTCCGTATCAACTAACTTAAATAAAATAAATATCTAGCTTTTGCTAGCGGCAATTATTCCTATACTTATGCTATAAGACTTGCTTCATGCCAAATTTCAGGGTTCTAGGTCAACGGGAAGTACCTTTATGATTCCCTTGAGTGTCGAAATATATTTTTTTTTGCGACGTAAATGCCGGGTATCTTTTTTATTCGTTAACTTAGAAGTTTTTACTTTTACACAGCTTTAAGGGATCGCAGTCTTGAGTATTCGGTTTAAATTTCAACTTGATACTTGCACTTGTTCCCGAGATAAAGGGACTTGACAGACAGACGGACGAACAACAAAGTGATTCTATAAAGATTCCGTTTTTTCCTTTTGAGGTACAGAAAGAAATAAAGATCGACAGAGAATTGATATGATTATCATAATTTCTTGTTAAATAAATACTTAATACAGGGGCAGGTCGGGAGGTCACGACAAACAATGCAATACACTTCTTAATCCATTTTTCAAAACACAGCTAATAAAATAGAGGAAATTATAGTTATTAATTTGTATAGCGCAGGGATCGCTTCTTGCCACAAAAATAATCTAAACGCATATACATGCACGCACTTACTTACTCTCGACCCCGCCGCGCGCGCGCCGTGCGACCCCGCGTTCGCTCTCCGAGCGCCACGAGGCGCAGTATGCATTCACGTTAACTCTACATAAACTTCCAGTTATGTATTTCTTATTTTTATTACGTGCGAATGTTTTATATATAGAATACAATAAATATTAAAAAATCCATGACTACACTAATTTGCCCCGAAGTACAATCTACAAATATTGTAAAATGCTGTTTTCCTAGGGGTGCAAAAGGGTGCAAAAATAACTGGGTGTATAGGATGCTTTAAAAAGCTTATTATGAGTTTGCACAAACTGGCTAAATTTCCCTTGAGCTGCAAATTAAAAATAATGATTTATTAGTATTTCATACACCTCATACTTTTTTCGTGAAAAGTAATTATACACCAAAGGGGTATCTACATATATCTAAACTTACCATAACTAAATACTTATGATTTTTTTAAATTTTGGGACTTTAATGTTAAAACCTAATATTAAACGATGTTCCGTACATAACAGGAATGGTGCAAACTCAGAGAAGACTTATATTCATGTCTTCTAATGATTCCACAAAAAATTACAACTACACGAATTAAGTCCAATCTTTTTGCTAATTTGACTAGACTATACCCTATTCTACACTACTCTACCCTACTCTACCCTACCAAAACTTCACATAAAACATCTACTAGATAGTCCAAACAAAGCCTAAACATTTGGTTTGGATAGGTGAGCCCGTTCTTGAGTTATAAAATTACAACGAAAAGTGGCATTGATTTTTATATCTTTAGATTCCTAGAATGAGGTAACGCTTTTAAAAAACCAAGCCTGGTTTAGAACCCACGAAAAACAACTCGTAAGTTATGGCCACTTAATTCCAGACAAATGCAAAATCACAGGCAACATTTAGCAAGACGAAAACCAATAACACCTTCAAGCACGATAACATCCACTAACATTGCCTCAAAACCGCTCAAAACTATTCATACCACCACCCCTGTCAGACCAATAAAACCTCTATTGACGTACATTTACATCCACATCATAGCATTATTGGCTGCACCGGTGCAGGGTGCAGTCAGACAACAAAGGACGGCGACGATTCGCCGACCCCTCGTGATTGGCTGGCGAGACACCCAGTTATGTAGGCGAGACACGGTTATATAAAAGTTGTAAGAGTGTTATATAGTAACAGGTTAAAAGACTGTTTCACTACCTATGACTATGTTACTTGTTTAGAAGATAATTTCAGATACTGTTCTATTTTTAGGGTTCTGTAGCCAAATGGCAAAAAACAGAATTAACCCTTATAGATTCGTCATGTCTGTCTGTCTGTCTGTCCGTCCGTATGTCACAGCCACTTTTTTCCGAAACTATAAGAGCTATACTGTTGAAACTTAGTAAGTAGATGTATTCTGTAAACCGCATCAAGATTTTCACACAAAAATAGAAAAAAAGCAATAAATTTTGGGGGTCCCCATACT
This sequence comes from Mythimna ferrago, assembly GCA_910589285.2. NCBI lineage: Eukaryota > Metazoa > Arthropoda > Insecta > Lepidoptera > Noctuidae > Mythimna > Mythimna ferrago. The sequence continues at coordinate 21,900,609 of OU342686.1, read as the reverse complement.
TAGAACTGAAACTCAATAATTTTTTTTCGTCAAACCCATACGTGTGGGGTATCTATGGATAGGTCTTTAAAAATGATATTGAGGTTTTTAATATCATTTTTTTCTAACTTGAATAGTTTACGCGAGAGACAATTCCAAAGTAATAAAATGTGTGTCCCCTCCCTGTAACTTCTAAAATAAGAGAACGATAAAACTAAAAAAAATATATGATGTACATTACCATGCAAACTACCAACGAAAATTGGTTTGAACGAGATCTAGTAAGTAGTTTTTTTTTAATACGTCATAAATCTAAAAAAATACACTATTATTAAAACATCGATCAAAGTTACAACGAACAAGAACATTTATATTGTGTTACTTGCTGCTACGGAACCCTTCATGGGCGAGTCCGACTCGCACTTGGCCGGTTTTTTTTTAAATTTATTCAGGAACTAACTGACCCGGCCAACTTCATACCACCTAATAGCCAATGAATGTAGTCTGTGCGTATCTTTCGATGTAGTCAATCGATTGCGACGAAACAAAGCCTAAGTAATATTTCAAGTTACACACAATTTTAATGTATTTAAAAAACTTTTTACAAAAAAAAAATACAACCGACTTCAATGTTAAAAAAAAACACTGAAAAGTACAATATAACTTTAATTTCGGAAGTCGGTGTTTCTATAATAGTTTTGTCCTCTGTCTCTTCGTTATTTAACACCGACTTCCGAAATTAAAGTTATTTTTTACTTTTCAGTGTTTTTTTAACATTGAAGTCGGTTGTATTTTTTTTGTAAAAAGTTTTTTATTTTACACTTTTTAGCTATGGTACCATCACTAAAAAGTATCTCTCAGTTAAACTTAAATATACCTTATAGCCAGAGAGCATCTCATAACGACTTTGATAATGCCAAACACGGTTAGATTACATTAATTTACCTTCTGGCTTCATCATCAGATCAGTCCGATAAATCCCCTCCCCCTTTTCCTTCAGCCAGTCATCGACTACACGTATAAACAAACCAATTTTACTTGTTACGACAGTTCTGCTGCGATCCTATGAGGAGTTCTGTGCCATATCTTCGAAGTTCATGATCAGATCATAACAATATTTCAATGGGACCAACTTGGAAGCATAACCTTTCAATCATAAAAAGAATTTTCAAAATCGGTCCACAATTGACCGAGATATCGGTGAACATACATTCATCCGAACATAGAACCTCCTCCTTTTCGAAGTCGGTTAAAAAGCTATCTACTTACATCGATTTCGTACATTTTACGTGATGGGCACACAACTAAAAACTTCTGCAGATTTATTATTCAGGAACTAGTGGCTATTATGAATAGGTGTTTCATAATGAAATTGAGATTTTAAACTAAACTTGATTATTACCACCGTAAGATTTGGGATTTGTACATGGTGTAGCTATGCCGCCGCCCCGATGCAAAACTCAAAGATGGACAGAGTTCCAGCGGGAACTTCCTGCCCTAACTCTAAACTCACTCCACCCAGAGCGGGAGAAATCTAAGAACCCTGAACATTTGGAAAGCGTATAGGCCAAAGCGGACTTGTAGATGCCCCTTAGACACTTTACTTGAAACAAAACAGACTACATTGTAAATACTCTGGTAATTTGCCCACAAAAACGTTTCCGCCACTATTTTCCTCTATAACTTGGCTCGCATTAGCCAGGGGATCTGCACAAAATATTCGTTTTCACGCCCCTTTCCTTGTCCCATTAAGTTTCGCCTAATGGAAAGCAGTAACTCTTTGGGAAATTCGACACAGTAAGTAAGCCTGACTGTAGTGAACTCTTCGTAGTAAATAAACTGAGGGACGTAACATAGACTCTTTAGTATATACAGTATCAAATTAAATTAACTATTGACCCTCTGCATATGTGATGGGTATCGAATAAATATTTTAAATTACTCGGTGTTTTTAATATCGTGCGGTTTGTTCACGCATGCGGGATTTCCCCGCACGCGTAACCCCCGCAAATGTCCATTTCATACAAGTATTTATTGTACCTAATACCTGGAATATCCCGATTTCCGGCCACCGTAGGCGCGGGCTTGCGGACGGCGAGCAATGGGTAGCTCGCTGTCCGACCGTCCGGTTAACTGTCCGGACCGAGTCCAAGTCGTCGACGGCGCGCTGTATTCCCGCGCGCCTCAAGGAGTTGTCGGCAACAGCAGGGGCCCAGCTGGGTCGAAGCCTACTGGGGCCAGGACCGGTATGAAGGCTCGAAGGAACGGGGTGGGTTTTTAGTCAGTAAGAGTCTGACACTATCATTAGATGATTTTAAAGGATTAAGGGAAAGTTTCGGTTGAGTCGAGTCAAGATAGTTGTCAAACGTGACCCTATCAACAAGGCAGACTTAATGCATGCTCTCTCTACCGCAGAATATCATTGCCTCCAATTTACTTGTCAATAGATTGTAACTTATATCGTGTGTTTATCTGTATGTTTATTTATTTTATAATTCGACCTTCTTTTGTCTTCCTTCAACTGTAGTCACCGGATGCTCGTTAGTTAAATGTTTACCTGCAAACAAGAAAAAATAATATTTTAATACTAGATAAGTTCATCCAACTGGTTTTTTTTATTGGTACGGTACATATTTGAAGTACGCCTTGTTTAGCTCTTAGTTCCACACTAATATTAAATTAGGATAAAATAAAAAGCCTTTATTCTATTACTAATAAATTGAGTTACTTAATTAAATATATTGTACACTGTACATTTAGTCATATATTTTATAATAATAGGTTAGTTGCCGTAAAGGGAGTTAGTGATAGTTTGACGGGTGACAGGACAGAATGGAAGAAGAAAACGTTTTGCGCCGACCCCAAGTAATATGGGATAAGGGCAGGAAGAAGAAGAAGGTTAGTTGCCGTAAAAAATGTAGTCTGTCCGTCTTTTAGATTATTCAAAAATAAGGGACACGAATTTTTTTATTTGTAAATTGATATAGCCCATTGAAGTTACGTGTAACGTCACGCGCCATGCTGTATTTTTTCGCACGGGGTGACGTCACACGTAACATTAATGGGCTATATCTTTGTTATTTTTTGTTTAATCCAAAAAAGAAAAAATACATGTCCAATATTTTTTTATAATCTAAAATACGGACTAAATAAAATGTAATTATTTTGACCCTGGGAACTACCCTATTATGCTATATAATATCTCTTCGGCGTTGGGCTCCCCGCACGCTAATATTACTGTGCTAATATTATATAGGTGAAAATTTATGAGTATACGTGTGTGTTTGTTCTTCCTTCACACTCAAACGGCTGACCCGATTTGGATGGAATTTAGCAAACAGGTAGACATGTCCTGGGTAGACATAGGACACGTTTTATCCCAAGAGTGTGCTCCCTTGGGATATTTTTTTACTATCACGCAGGCGAATCCGAATAGTTAGTTACTTATTTCATAAAAATAGCGTCTCAGTGTTCAGCTATAAAGAGAAGGAGCAAGTCCTTTTAACACAGAAGTTAAATTTTTTCACAGCTTCAAGGGAGTACATAGTTAAATATCAACTTGATACCTCCAAGCGTTCCTGAGATAATGGGTCTTGACAGATAGACAGACACATGGACAATAAAGTGATCCTATAAGGTTCCGTTTTTTTTCCATTTGAGGTACAGAACCCTAAAAATTTCAATTAGTTCAGGTTAGCAAAACATTAAGGCTTATAGTCCCTTGAACCATCTGGCCAAAATTATGTGGACGCACCTCTCGCACCCGCCTAGGCGGCAGTACGCAGATCTGTGCATTTATTTGCGACCAACAGCGCCCGGAAAGCGCGCGGCTGACCTTTAAACCCATTTTCTTTGCGAAATATTGATTGATTTACATATGCAATGTTCACTTTGAAGAATATTTAACCGCCAATTTTTATGTGTAAAAATGTTTCTAAAGATCCAACCGAAGGAGTAGGGGAAAAAAGTTGCGAAAAGTTGCAAAATTGCTAAATATTTTTTTTAGACAAAAGTATTAATAGCACGAAAAAATCAAATGTTGATAATGTTGTTCATGAATTTATAATAAACATATATTTTTTTCAAACCTGGCCGTTACCGAGGAGTAGGCTTCAGGAAGTCACTGTTTTATGGCACTTTTCGGGCGCTTGGGCCTTAACTTATCAAACCCAAAAGGTTTGATAAATTAACGTTGTGCGCGCCAATTTGTGTTCTGAGCGATTGATATCAGATAACCGGACACATCTCGTTAAAATATGATATGTGTATTTGTATTAAAAAAAAAAAAAACACAGACACACACACACGCCACAATCTGATCAATATGCACGCAGCAAAGGACGAGTGCACGCGAAGTTCATGGCTACTTGTTCGATATTCAAATTATGTAAATTAAAATAACAACGTTTGCGCAACACAAAAGCTTCATTAATTATTCATTAAATAATCGCTCAAGGTCACCACAAAACAGTTAAGCTTAGAAAAAAAAATGTTCTATAATAGTAACTATTATAGAACATTTTTTTTTGCTAAAAGTTTTTTTTTTTAAGTAAGTATATTATGACACTTGTTGACACTTCGCGTGACCCAAGGACTAATAGCTTTTACTTCGGATAAAGGATAAGCATTGCCATTCAGCGTGGCAATGCCGCCAGTCTTTTGGAAAGATTACCAGTAGACAGCGATGCGGAGGTGTTTTTCGACATCGTACTTTAGATTTTTTATTTATTTATTATAAACCAATGTTTGACTGCTATCCCACCTGATGGTAAGCAGTGATCACAGATATTTTTTTATATATTTCTATGGCAGTGATACAATCGTTTATGGCTATTTTATTAGTTCTTTAGGGCTTTTATTTTGTAAGTTAGTTTTAATTAGGATAAGTTTAGCAGTTGTATGGATTTAATTTCAATTTCAATAAACCTACATTATGCAGGTACCTAAAAAAAGTAAAAAAATTATACATAATTTGTACGTTCACACCAAACTTTGACCGAACATCACTAGTTCAGCCAGTCCAGGACCAAGCATCATAATAGGATTACCCGACTAAGTACACTAGTGTACAGTAGGTACCTATACTGGCTTATGTTTACGCTAAAAGGGAACATTATTTCCAATCATAGACGTAGGAAAAAAGGCTGCCAGGCAAAAATGGGACTGAGCGGATCATTTTCAGCCGCATATGCTCATTGCTCGCAGAACAGATGGTCGATGGGGACGAAGGGTTCTGGAATGGTGACCACGTATCGGATGACGCAGTGTTGGAAGGCCTCCCACAAGGTGGACCGATGACCTGGTGAGGATCGCGGAAATCCGATGGAAGCGAGACATACACACACTATGTCCAACGATGGACGTCTTTCGGCTGAAGTGATGAGAAGAAGTTGGGGGAGGTCTTTGTCCAGCTGTGAGAAAGTTGAACTATGTATTTTTACATTGGTAAGTTTGTACGGAACCCTCGGTTCGCGAGTCCGATTCAAACTTGGCCGGTTTTTTAATGTACATTTTGGGATACACTCCAGAGTAACACTTGCAACCAATAAAAATGCACTTTTATCGAAAATGAAACTTTTTTATTCATGATCAGAAACCACGGCCAGTATGGATTTGCTATAAAGCGCGCGTCACACAGAAGGCGTATTGGCACCATGCCAGTGGCTTGTGGCCATATTTAGTAGGCACTCCAGTCGTATACTTCGATTTGCCATGAAACTGCCAAGGAAAAGAGAGAAAGTGAAGTCGTAGGGAGCCTACAGTTGAAGTACCTAGTTGCATGGCTTAGTTACTCCAGATTTGTAAAGGCTTTTTAAAGTAAACTGACCTTCATCTTAAAACTTTTTTTTTATATAAATGTATTCCACAACTTTCGCACGTCATCTAGACCCAAACTAAGCGGAACTTGTGCTATGAATACTAGACAACTGGTATAAATGCTTTATATTTCTAAATACATACATACTATAGACAAATTAACAACTTACGAGTTGTAGGTCGCAGGTTCAAACCCAGCCATTATTTTGTGTAATTTATTTCATCACCACTGCTCTCAAAACAGTGAAGGAAAACATCGTGAGGCAACCGGCATGTCCTAGAACCAAAAATACGAAGACATGTGACATCCACCAATCCGCATTGGGTCCGCGCGGTGGATTACGGCCCATTCCCTCTCCTAGAGAGGAGGCCTGAGTCCCAACAGTGGGATAATTATAAGGCCGAGTAGGTACGTATGTATAGATAAATTACATCCAGACACAGAACAAATGATTGACACAAACATTTTTCCTGGGTGGGAATCGAACCCACGACCTGCGGCATAGCAGTCAGGGCCACTGACCACTAGGCCAACAGGCCCGTCAATAACTGGATGAACTAAGCTATGATAAATAGAAACCGTGAGGAAAGTTATAAATTGGAGACACGCGTGCACTTCTCTATCGTGAGGATGTATTTCTGACGAATGAAATTTGGAGGTTTTGTAAAAATGTCGACAGTGCTTTTAACCATTGTCGAGTCATTTATGATTCGACTTATCGCCGTTTTCACTATCGCTAGGTGACACCGCAAACTTAAAGGACCTATTACACTGCGCTGAATATCGCGTGCGATCGTACTATTTTACATTCATAGAAAGACAGTCTAGTCTATGGTTCGACGTATCGCGTAGTGTAATAAGGGTTAGACTGTCTTTCTATGAATGAAAAATAGTACGAGTCGGAATATCGCATGCGATATTCAGCGCAGTGTAATAGGTCCTTTAATTACTTAAAGCGATTAATTTGCGCACAGCTAAATGATGTTTATTTTGCAAATAGGTTTTAAAAAAACATTTTACACGTCAATTTAACTAGATGAGGCCGGTGTTTTCTCGCCGACTACCCTAAAAAGAAACACCGAAACAAACTCAGGAGTAAAAGTAAACAAAAGAAAAGAAAAAAAATCATTTTATTTGGCGAAAGTCTCTTTTAAAATTCTTGTAGCAAACATTGTAATGGTTAAATCATATAATAAATAAATATCTTTATCTTTATTTCCCAAAACTTACAGAAACTTACATCCATGTGACAGGTTTTCCTACAAGAAATAGAAAAAATTACAAAACCTTTAGATGCTCCAGAAATCTGTACACAATAAATTAAACTCTGTCCCTTAAACTAGGTTATCCTGTGTCTTAAGGGACAGTATTTCGCGATTACATTCTAAAAGGTATGTTACAAAAGTGGATGGTGTCGATTTATCTGCTGAGGGGAAAAAAGAACATGGAGTACAGGTTGGTGTCTGCGATGATCTCTTGATGAATAAACCATACAGATTTTTAGTACACCTATCTACATTAATATAATAAAGAGGTAGTTTGTTTTTTGTTTGTAGAAGGTACCTAATCTCTGGAAGTACTGGTCCGATTGCTAAAAATTTTCCACCGATTAAAAGCTACTATAATTCTGAGTGACAGGCTATAAGTCTTCAATAATAAATTTATGGCAATAAATCCATTCCTCACCAATCAGTTCTCATTGTTCTCCATCCTTAATTAAAGTCGAAACGTTACAGACCATTTAACAGACAAAAGGTACCTCCGTACTGGGTACCTTCTTTTACGAGATCGACAACGAATTGAATTTCGATAAATCAGAATGATTGATTTGATTGATTGAATTCAGGACGTAAAAGGCGGTAGAGAATTAAGATCATGATGAGATAATTTAATTCATCAGCTCGCAATCGTCTATTGGTAACTAAACATGGCGATTTCAATGAATGCTCGGTGTGGAAATGTATTATTGGGATTTTTACGCCTTGGTGAGGCGATTAGCGACCGAGTAATAAATTGTGAAAATAATAATGATTAGGTAGTTATAATTTGAGCAGTAGTTTTGTGTATGTCGCTTTTAGTGCACTTAGCATGTTTTTAGGATCGTGCGGTTTTGATCAAGCCTAAGGAATTGCTCCGCACGCGTGACTTCCGCGAATGTCCATTTCACACAAGTATTTATTGTAATGCGTGGAATAGGCACACGGGACGCGTTTTTTTTGCATTTTGAAATTTTTGCGAATTCGAGATTAACGTTCTCCATTTCATAAAATTAAAGAATATTAATCTGATTACCAAGTCTTTACTCAAATGACTGCTAGATACTCTTCCACCTACGTATATTATCTGGTAGCACGTCAACGTATCGTTTGTGTATCATTAGTGAACGCTAACCCACTTGATTGACATAACAACAGTACCAGCCATTAGACTACCTACACGTGCCGTTTAATGTCATAACGGGGTACAGTATTAATCAGTAGCGGATTAGCCATGTAGCCAGAGTAGCAAATGCTACAGGTCCCGCGTATTCGGAGTCCCGTGCATTTGGAGTCCCGCGCATTCGGAGTCCCGCGCGTTCGGGGATCTCTGCACTTGGACGCAAAAATCTAGTCAAAGTACGAGTATATATTATATGCTAGCTAACCCGGCAAACTACGTATCGCCTCCGGGTTATATTTCATCGAGATACCATGGCGCATGCGGCGGCGCGACCAATCGCCGCTACCAATAAAATGTATACAGCAATATAGAGAGTTACTCACTTGGTGTCTATTTCTGTCGACCAGCTCGGACGTATAGCGACTCTGGTGTCTGTATGCTGTCCTGGTTAAATATGGCCCTAACAGGCAATGAATGTAGTATATCTTTCGATATGGTTAACCCATTGCGATGAAACAAAGCCTATGTAAGATATCGATTTTGTATATTTTACGTGATGCGCGCACAACTAAAAATTTCTACAGAACTACGAGTATTATATGTACTCGTATAGATATTCAAATCCGAATACTGATTATTATTTTTTTTAAATTAAAATTAATGAAATAATGATAGTCAATCTATTTCCCTCATTACCGTATTTTCCACGTACCTTACCCGATCTTTAAATCTACAGGTTTATTAGAGATTGAGAATAAGAATGAGAATAATAGTAATAAACAGGTGTACAGAAAGATTATGATGGCCCCCTGCCATCATAATCTTCCTGCCTTTTTTGCATCTTATTTGGGATCGGCGTAACACGTTTTTTTCTTCCATTCTGACCTGTCACTCGTCTTGCTATCACTAACTTTCTTTTCTTTCATATTAGTCTTCACACAATCCATCCATCTTTTCGTTGGCCTCGATCTCCACAGGGGCCCCGTGGCCGAATTTGCTACAGGCCCCGCGCTAGCTTAATCCGCCACTGGTATTATTAACTGACGATAATACTAAGCTTATGGCGGCCATGCTGGGATTGTTGATGAGGCAATATTACCCTCATAAGCTAAAAAGAGCGCAACTCATTGAAACGGAGTTCTGAGCAAAAAGGATTGTGCAAAGAACGTTTGATGTCACGTCTGTTTACTAAATAAAAGCTTCTGCCAAGCCACAGGGCACACAGGATTCAGCGAATATGGTGTTAAAGCGTTGTGCAACTGAAAATAACCCCGGCATCGCTTGGCCGCTGAAGTGCGGTTGTAAAATTATACCGCGCACCACCAAGCTTGATGGGGTTTAATTTAGTAGTATTTTATGCTTGTAATGGAGGGTTGTAGTTAATTTATATTTACGTGTTTTTATGACCATTAAGGGCAATAGCTATGCTTGGAGTTTGCTTGCGTGATCGCATTAAGAATAAAGATATTCACTAAAGAACTAAGGTTATCGACTTAGCTCGAAGAATCGCCAAACTTAAGTGGCAGTGGACAAGGCACATTGCTCGCTGAACAAATGGTCGATGAAACCGAAAGGTTCTGCACGCTTAGCCAAGTTGTTATTCTGCAATCGTTAACGCTGTCGAAAAGTGATGAAACGTATGGGAATGGCGTCAGCTCAACGTAAAGCCGCGTGGTCAGAACAAACGAATAGACAATTCGTAGCCAAGTTCACTTCGTTCAAAATCGTTTCTACAATATTTAACGCTACATCCTTTGTTAAACAAACGCTACATTGTAGAACGAGCGGCCGACTCAGGCGCGTCAACATGGCTATCAACTTATCGTTTTCTACAATTGCTGTCACCGAGGCGTTACCGATTAGAGAACGGAATTCGATTGTAACTTGGCTAGGGGGGCTGGAGTGACGACCACGTTCCGAAATACGCAACGATGATAGGCCTCCTACAAGGTGGACTGATGACCTATTGCAAGTTGCGGGACGCACGGGATCATTCATTGACACTTGGGGGCTACGTCCAACAGTGGACGTCTATCGGCTGAAATGATGGTAATGATGATGATGAGATGAGTATTTTATGCTTGTAATGGAGGCTTGTAGTTAATTTATATTTACGCTTTTATGACCATTAAGGACAATGGTTATGCTTGAAGTTTGCTTGCGTGATCGCATTAGGTATAAAGATATCTACTAAATAACCAAGGTTACCGACATAGCTCGAAGAATCGCCAAATTTAAGTGGTAGTGGGCAAAGCACATTGCTCGTAGAACAGGTGGTCAATGGAGCCGAAAGGTTCTGGAGTGGCGACCACGTAACGGAATACGTAACATTGTAAGGCCTCCGACCAGGTGGACCTATGACCTGGTGAGTGAGGGTCGCGGGAATGCGATGGATGCGAGACGTAAAGGACAGGAGGAGACGGAAAGGAGGAGGAGGAAAGTCGTTGTGGCAACAATCGTATGAGGGTTCGGTTTTTCCAGGAACGCGCGCCAGATGATCTGGATTTGTTTCTGATAGGTTGATTGGAGAATACCAAACACAAAGAGAACTAAAAAGATATGGAGAGGCCTTTTTCCAGCAATGGGGCAACGTAAGCTAATAATAAGAGGTAAAATGAAAGTTTTATAAATATGTAAGTTCATTTTTTTCTTGCCGATGCTAAAATTCTCAAAAATTCTCTTAAATTGATTTTGTTATGTCTCTGCACCACCCTAAGGTCGACTGGTAGATAATGCCTAAGGCATTAAGTCCGCCTTTGTACAGTTTTTTGTGCAAGAAGTGTTAATAAATAAATAAATAAAAAAGATGTGTGGCACTCGGGGACTACCGCGGTAAAGCTATTGCATAGCATTTTTATCAACTTATGCAATTATAATTATTTATTTATTTTATTTATGCAGTATTTTTTGTCCTTTGTTTTTTTTCTTTGATATTAATGGAAGTTACATTTTCACACATTGAATTGAATTTTGATTGATTGTGCTCTCATTTGTTTTCTTATCGGTCACCACGCTCAAAAAACAAATGAGTGGGGGGTGTTAGGTTATTTTCGTTACGGAATTTCTGGATTCGGTCTCCACGCTCAAGGCCCGCGATAGAAGCTATGCAATAGCTTAAAAACAAACTATCTCTTTATAATAATTATTATAGGTGTAGATAACTTCTTGAAATACAGCTCAAAAAAAAAAACTAAGTTCCCGTTTTCATATCTCTCCCAAGAGGCTACTCAGACCTAAGTTTAAGTCTAGCTATTCATTTCGCTCTCAATTATTATCAAGCATGCAAGATACCTGTCCCGAAAATTACGTAATTCACATTTCAAAACCTAGGAACGTTTCTCATCCCTTGCAGACGAGGTCGACGACCTGTCTGTCCTTTGCCACTGAAATTTTACCTAAAAACCTTCAGACACAGAATAAATAGGTACAGAAGGTCAACTCCACATAACGGATGAAATCGCACGCTCACATAGACTAGACACGCTTCACGTTCAGCGATTATAAGCGAGCTAGGGTTTGGCATTTGGTTCAGATCGCCGTACATTCGTTTATATCACACTAATAATATAGGTGAAAGCTTGTGTGTATGTACGTTGGTATGTGGGTGTGTTAGTCTTTTACGGCTGAACAGACTTTCGGGTGAAATTTCACAACTAGTTTATACTTCAGATTTACGTGATAATGCGCTCATTATAAAATAATTCTAATCAAAGTAATAATGCGCTCATTATAAAATAATTCTAATCAAAGTACTAAAACCACGCGGACGAAGGCTTTGGCAGAAGTAATGTAACATAGACTGTAACCTAAACTGAACTGTTAAAGGGATGGAGCTATATAGGGTGAGTAGTTCCTCCATCTCTTTCTCACTCGCACGCCTTTTATTTTTATACGTCATGATAAGGCCACAGCACGTCAAAACTGCGTTTAAGAGCCGTCAGCGCTAGTGAAATTGACATTGACAGCTCTTAAACGCAGTTTAGTTCTGCTGATATTATGCGTACATTTTCAACCGTTGTGTGAACCGACCTTCTGTCTCTTCTTTATTCTGTGGCACAGGTCTATTAACAAAAGATTACATTAACGTACATCTGCAGACTTTTGAATTCCATTTAAACTAACTTGAAATAATTTAAATGTATTTTAAAAGTTCGTTCTGAAATATTATAAAGCATTTTTCTGTTGTTTTCATAATTTTAAATGCTTTTGAGTGAAGTTTTTGGGAATTGTATTTAGTGGCTTTCTTTAAATTTGAATTATGATAGATACTAGTGATAATTATAGGGGCCCAACAGAGCGAATGCCCGCTAGGGTCATGCTGTTTTTAAAAAAGTTGTAGTAGCCCTGGATCGCAAAGGGCAATTGAAGGATACAAGTGGGTTTTAGTCAGTAAAAGCCTGACATGCCCTCGCGCTCCACTCAGAGTAGAAGAAGTCATTTGATGTTTCAAGAGTTGCGGCGGTCCGAACGCAAAGGGCAACTGAAGGACACATGTGAGTTTAGTCAGTAGAAGACTTACATATCCTTTCGCTCCACCCAGAGTAGTCATTTGATGACTTCTAACCTCAAAAAAGAAACTGTATTTGTGACTAAAAGAAACGATCATTGGTTACTGGTTAAGGACCTATTTCATGATGTCCAATTAACCACTCCTTTCTGAATTAATTAAAAAAGGAACAAAATGTCTATGAAATTATTTGCCAAGTAAGTTACCAAGTTAACGGAAAGGTAATCATAGGTGGTGAAACAGGCCCCCAGAGTCATTTTAACAAAGTCCTGTTGAACTACACTCCGCACACGTGTGCCACGTACGCCGATCTGAGCGCGTCGGTTTCCACACATTTTATAAGGCAACAAGACTTGCAGAACTACATTAGATCCACGCCACGCGACGCCACTACGTACAAATCAGGCGTGATCCATTGTACAGTTGCCATCACGGATCTTGAACGCTCGGCGTCAGAGTGGGGATTGCTTTGCGCATTCCATACATTGGCGAGCCAATCGTCTTCGTTGTTAGACACATGCTGCAACGCAGTGAACGAATGAGGAGTGACGTCTATGACGCGATGGCGCGGCCAGCCAATCACTGACACTCCCCGCCCCCGCGTCGCACTTCGCACCACTAAAGAGACCGAATATTTGACTACTGCGCAAGTGTTCAAGATCCGTGATAGCCACTAGCAACTGTATGCGTCGGTCTAGTGTAAATAGCTCGCTTATATCTATCCTTCTTCAACACAATGGTCTTCTCTTTCCAACCCATACATTTTGTTTTAATGATACGAACCCCTTGTCACCAGTTGACTGATATCCCTAGTCTGGTTACAGTGTCATTTATTTTATACTGGTTGGGATCACAGGTCACACGTTGTTTTGTTAGTGAAACACACCTTCCCTCTCCTAGAGAGGAGGCCCGAGTCCTAGCCGTGAGAACATCATAATGTTATGATTGTTACACCAGTAAAAGAAAAGGACAAAAAAACGTTAAGGCCCAAGCGCCCGAAAAGTGCCATAAGACAGTGACTTTCTGAAGCCTACTCCTCAGTAACGGCCAGGTCAATAGGTTTGAAAAAAATATATGTTTATTATAGATTCATGAACAACATTATCAACATTTGATTTTATCGTGCTATTAATACTTTGTCTAAAAAAAATATTTAGCAATTTCGCAACTTTTCGCAACTTTTCCCTACTCCTTCGAAACGACTTGGATCTTTAAACATTTTTACACATATAAATTGGTGGTTAAATATTCTTCAAAGTGAACATAGCATATGTAAATCAATCAATATTTCGCAAAGAAAATGGATTTAAAGGTACGCACATAAAAACAGATTTGCATACTGCCGCCTAGGCGGGTGCGAGAGTTGCGCACACATAATTTCAGCCAGATGGTTCAAGGGACTATAAGCCTTAAGTATTGTGATATCGAAAGGAGATCGCATGAGTTGCTTTTTTTATGTAGCCAACGAACTGGCTTGTAAAATATACTTAGGATTATGCTGTTCTAGAATAAATTTGAAAATTTGTAGAAAAAAGAATGTGTGTTGTTTTTTCAGTGTTGAGGTGATCTTTGTAAGAAAAGCTTGTGCGTTCAAATAAGAAAATATAATAGTGTGTCGGCCCGTGTGTTTCATTCTATAGAAAAAATCCCTACACGAGCCTACCGTGAGCTGAGCATTATTATTGAATTCCAACAGATTTTTTTAAAATTAATATAAACTAGTGCTTGACTACGATCCCACCTGATGGTAAGCAGTGATGCAATCGTTGATGATGAAGCGCACTAGTTTATTAAGAGCCTATTCACACTAGCCTTGAAAACACCTTAATTATAATCAAACTGTAAAACAGCATATTGTTCCAGTCCTTCAATGTACGCGATATAAACGACGAGGCGAAAGTGTTTCCTTTGGTGGTCACCCTAACCAGGACTCCTCCATGTACTATCACTTGCAAAAGTCCATAAGAATTCTTAAAACTTATTCGTTTGACGTTTAGTTTGACTTACGACCTTTTATTTTCAAGTTTCGCCAACAAATGATTGAAATTCACAATTTCATCAACTTATCATAAGTCAAGATGGCCCAGTGGTATAGGCACACAGATTGAAGCGCAAATCAGCGTGCCGCAAGTTCAAATCCCACGCAATTATTGACTTTTTGTAAGTTCTTACCCGATTGGAAGTTATGTATTTGCATTACATATATTAAATTATTCTTTAACTTGTTCACACATTTCTTAGAGTTAGAAAGGTAGATCACAAAAAAAACTAAATAAAGAATTAGATTTCTGCGAGGTAGACACGAGTTTTAACTTAACCGAAATGAACTGTCGTTTGGTTGTAGTTGTTGGTTAGTGACGTGAGGTTGACAGTATTGTAATATTCGCAAAATGCAGGCTAATATTAGTATTGAAGTGAGGGCGACTATCATTGGGCTGCATAAAAGTGGTCTTAATAAAACACAAATATCTGAAGAAACCGGACTGAATGTGAGTATAATAGCTATTGAATATAATATGAATTGTAACTTTATTACAAATTAATCTTCTAATTAAAACGTATGCCATTTATGAATCCATTCATCGTATCTTTATGAGGTTTAAAAGAGAAATACGTAAATCGTTGGGTTTATTGGATTGGTTATTGGATTAATAAATGCAGTTTTATTTTAAAATTATATTCAATAATTATGATTATTAACATTTTATATAATGAAAATGAAGTGAAGTAGGTATAGCTGCCTAATATATATATTTTTTTTATTTTAGAAAAATACTGTAAATCTTTGGCTAAAAAGATATGAGGAAGAAGGTAGCCTTGCTAGTCGAAAGAGAAGTGGGAGATCGAAGCTTATTAGCGAGGCGCAGCGACGACATATGGTGGACGTATACGAAACGAATGGTTTCGCACCAACGAGACATTTTGCGGAATTATATGACACCTCGATGGATACTGTTCGCCGTGCACTTCACGCTGAAGGCGTGCATCACAGAAAACCTGCTAAAAAGCCGTACTTGACAGAGAGGCACAAACAAGAACGATTACGTTTCGCACTAAATATTTAATGTTAACTAAACTAAATGGCCTACCATTTTATTTTAACATATCTGTGATTATTCGTTAACAAACACTGTATTATATTGTGTTTACTTTCGTTTAAAACAGCTATATCTTTTAACTTGTGCCATCGCCTCATCTTAAGAATGCAGTGAACTCGCTATCAATTTTGTTGACAATAATCATGAGTCTATTTCGTTTTTTATTCTTCTACCCGCACTGTTTTAACATAATACTATAGTTCAATTTATTTTTCTCATCTAATTGACGATTATCTTGTGAGAACTAAAGTTCTTTTAACAGAAATTGAGGTTTGGTTTCAATCTTCTTTTCGTCAAGAAAATGAACAATTAAGCTATGACCTCAATACATTCATTGTGACGTTACACAAAAATAAAATGTTTACAAAGTCCAAATCATATATCACTTTTCAATAAATAACTGGATATAAACAATTACCTATATTTTATTTTATTAAAATTTGAATATCCGTTCATTGTTACGTTATTCATATTATGAATGGTCTAAGTGGGTATACTTCCAACAAACAATCTTAGGCGTAACATAGATAACGGTTACAAGATAACTTTTTGTCTAGGTAACAATTCGACGTCACAATTCTCTTATATGTTTAATTTGTAAATATAAAGAATAAACATTTTTATTAAACACGTCTTTTTATTTCCACCTTATAACATCGAAAAGATGTAACAACTAAATAATTGCAAATTACGAATGTGATTCTTCTTGTGGTTAATAGAGTGTACATTACCCCAGCTGGAAAGTTGCACGTGGAGCGATATGAGTGGAACGTATAATTAGTGCGTCATCTGGTGTAGATGTGCGCCGCATATAAAATTAGTGCGCCTTGTCGTTTTGGAAAAAAATGGAAAAAACGATTCCAGCTGGAGTAACGTTACCTCAGCAAGAAAATTTTTAAAAACTAATCGGAGAGAAAAAAATTGTATATGAGCAGATAGCTTATGCTTGTGCAAAGATGTGCCCCGAAAATATAATCGGTGCGTGTTCAGGTTTTCGAGATATTGCGTTTCCTGCTGGAGTAGCGTTTTGCAGAATCGTGTATCTCTAAAACTATTGTATGTGCGGCTGTACTATAAACATACACGGGTAGCTCTTGGTATGTGCGTATATGTGACAGAACTATATTTATAGAAATATTTCTAATTCTCGAGTAACTGCACTTTTTTGAAAAATGGATAAAATATCTCAGCGCTTTAATGAGAAAACTAGTAAGCTGTCTGAAAACGGTATTCAGTCCCGCTAGACGTTTACCATAAGCACATCTCAGTTTCAAAAGCGCACATGCATGCGTTATTGAATAATATTGCTAAGAGTTGAGACGACGGTGCCCTAAGTTTAACATCAACACACAAGAAACTGGCTCAATTCAAGATGTAAAGGTGTACACCAATGATTAGTGCGTATAATCAAGTGATATATAGTGAAAATTCAGCTTCGAATGTTTCGTAAATAAGAAAATATAATAAAAAAACCAAACATGTAGATAACTGCCGGCTACCCGACCAAATTTGAATGGCCCCAAAAAAGCGACGGTTTAGTACATACACATGACTTTCTTAACTTTACTCCTTACTCAATTGACACGTGTTGTGCATCAGTACACTGAAGTAGAAAAGAAATAACAAAATAAACTTTTTATTGGATAATAATAATAAATAAACCACACACTTTATTTTTATGTGTTTTAGGAAATATTTAAAAATATGTACAGAAAATAATAATAATAATAATAACAAAATTCTCTCTACACCCACCACACACACGCTACATTGATTTGAATTGATCCGTTAACTAAAAACTATCCAAAGTTTATTTTTTGGCTAGTTTTTAGCTACATTTTTCTATAATGATAATAACATTTCCGTTCCGCATGGCAAGAAGCTCGTGAAAGCCGAGAAATATAAACAAATTAAGCATATTGACTTGGCTCATGAGGATGTCGACGTGAGGGATCTGGACTCTGTGATCATTGTAGATCACAGAGTCCAGATCCCTCACGTCGACATCCTCCGTCGAGATCCGATAGTCATGTCGGACAATGGCTTAAAAGCCTAGAGCCTCGACCAACACCTTGAGAGGCTCTCGTTAGGCGACTGGATCAAGGGCTTGATTCAGAACGCGGGACGGTAGTCCTGGACACGGCTCGTCTTAGGAGGTTCCTTGCTCTAGAGCCCTGACCGCCGGCACCGCCGCGCCGCTCAGCGCCTTTAGTTTGGATTCTGTTCCCGATACCGATAGGCTACTATTTTTATATTTTTAAAAGTATAATTATATTTATTAATTATATTTTATTTTACATTGAAATATTTCAAAATTTGATTTACATGTAATATATATATTATAGTATTAATAAACAAAATAATAATACCAGATAAGAAACATTTATTTTGGACGAAGTCTATATTTTGTTAGTAACAATATCTTGAAAACTTAAAGACTTAATAGAAAAACTTAAAAACGGATAGGTATCACAATTTATTTTATTCAAAGACATTAAATATATACTACGGACATATATATTGATATATTTGCAAATCTTATTATGGTAAAATGACAGGACCTAACTTTGGTTTATTTTCATAAATATTCTTGGTAATTAGAATTCAATAATTTTTCATAAATAGTTCGAGAACATTTGCTATTGTATGAACAACAGTACAGAATGGAAGAAAAAAACGTGTTGCACCGACCCCAAATAAAATGGGACAAGGGCAGGAAGAAGAAGAAGAGTTCGAGAACATTTGCTACATTTGAACATTTGGCGGTGTCTACAGTAGGCACAACGGATCTTGAGTGGTTGCGCAGAAGTTAAATATTCGGTCTCTTTAGTGGTGCGAAGTAAGAAGGGGGGGAGGGGCGGGGAGTGTCAGTGATTGGCTCACCGCGTTACAAACAGACACTTATACCTATTATTATTAAAATTAGGTCATATTATTATTGCTAACAAACGTTTGAACGCGACTGTACGGACAATAACTTGGGCTTAACACGTTCAATAAAGAAGGTCATGTGTATGTACTAAACCGTCGCTTTTTTGGGGCCATTCAAATTTGGTCGGGTAGCCGGCAGTTATCTACATGTTTGGTTTTTTTATTATATTTTCTTATTTACGAAACATTCGAAGCTGAATTTTCACTATATATCACTTGATTATACGCACTAATCATTGGTGTACACCTTTACATCTTGAATTGAGCCAGTTTCTTGTGTGTTGATGTTAAACTTAGGGCACCGTCGTCTCAACTCTTAGCAATATTATTCAATAACGCATGCATGTGCGCTTTTGAAACTGAGATGTGCTTATGGTAAACGTCTAGCGGGACTGAATACCGTTTTCAGACAGCTTACTAGTTTTCTCATTAAAGCGCTGTGATATTTTATCCATTTTTCAAAAAAGTGCAGTTACTCGAGAATTAGAAATATTTCTATAAATCTAATTCTGTCACATATACGCACATACCAAGAGCTACCCGTGTATGTTTATAGTACAGCCGCACATACAATAGTTTTAGAGATACACGATTCTGCAAAACGTTACTCCAGCAGGAAACGCAATATCTCGAAAACCTGAACACGCACCGATTATATTTTCGGGGCACATCTTTGCACAAGCATAAGCTATCTGCTCATATACAATTTTTTTCTCTCCGATTAGTTTTTAAAAATTTTCTTGCTGAGGTAACGTTACTCCAGCTGGAATCGTTTTTTCCATTTTTTTCCAAAACGACAAGGCGCACTAATTTTATATGCGGCGCACATCTACACCAGATGACGCACTAATTATACGTTCCACTCATATCGCTCCACGTGCAACTTTCCAGCTGGGGTAATGTACACGTTAATAGATCACATTCGTAATTTGCAACTATTTAGTGCAAAAAATGCAATAGTATTTTTCATAGAAATAAAAAAAAACAGCTATATCAATATAGATTGGGAATTTTCAAAGTAAGAAATAACTGCAACGGACCGACCATGATTTGAACTCGGGTTACGTGATTTGCGAATCCAACACTTAGTTCACACGGCTACCAGCACATGACGTATTTGGTACGAATTTTATCAATGCTACCATATAGCTCACTGCGACGACAGTTCCTTAGTGTGTGTTATCTGTGGAATGTGGATACTCATACATGCGCACACATACGCACGGAAATATCGCGCTCGCTCGGTTCGTAGCAATGTAATCATTAGCGTTCCTATGGACTTTTGCGGCCTTACTGTACCTATGGCTTGCTGTTTCTGTCCAGGGTCGGTGTTAACCAGTGGTCTACCTACCTCGTAACCCATCTTCTACGTGGTCTTCTGCTGGATGCGTAAGGGCTGCTCTACATAGTCATTTGGTCATTTGGTCCACAGTTCATAGGGCATGCGGGAGAAGTGACTGAAGCCCATTCAAATGTATTGGGCAGTTACTAAAATATATTGTTTTATGCTGGGTGGAACTTGAAAACTTTTTCTTCGACGTACTTACAAAAACTAGCCAAGTGCGAGGTGGACTCGTGCACGGAGAGTTCCGTAACGTACGAAGCAAAAACGGAAAAAAAATCACGTTTGTTGTATGGTAGACCTATGTACTTAAATATTTATTTTATCAATTTTTAGGATTCCGTAGTCAACTAGGAACCCTTATAGTTTCGCCATGTCTGTCTGTCTGTCCGTCCGCGGATCTCTGTGAAAATTTCAACTGTTTAGCTATCACGGTTTATGAGATACAGCCTGGTGACAGATGGACAGCGAGTGTTAGCAATGCCCTTGACCTTTTGGGTCAAGGGCATTGCTAGCCTCAAAACAATGATTTACAAAATACTCTCCAGTTACAATATCTAGATATAAAAAGTAATTTTAAATCTGATATGTAAACGATAAAATGCACTGTCCCGCATAGCGTTAACATAATAAACTCCTTGAATTTGCATTTTTATTGCGACGAAACGTAACTACTGCAATATTTTATCCATTTAAACTTCCGTGAAGTTACCTCTCAAGCAAAAATAAACAAACAATCAGACAGGAAGACGCAGGAAATACAAACTAAAAGTGGAGAGCAATAATACTAACTTCAAGTTGAGAGAGAAATAATAAAGTTTCAAGTTATTCGTACTCAGTGTTATTGATTTGTTAAGTAATAATTAGGCGTGCCTCTCACTAACGCATATTTTTTTTTTGGTTGTAAAATCATCTCATCATCAAAGTATTATTATTTCGTTTATTCATTAAAGTACATATAAATTATATTTTTAAATATTCAATAAAAAATAAAAAACATTTAAAAATATAATTATTATTATTAAAGTATTATCTAAATGACATCTCGCGCCCTTGGGCGGAGCTGACTTAAAAGCCACTCCTGTTCCTTCTTTGCCTTTGTACCAGGGCTCCGGGGATCTCTTTCGCATCACACATGGCCCCAATAGGCTTCGACTCTGCTGGGTCCCTACGGTTGCTGACAACTCCTTGAGGCACGCGTGGAACACTACACGCTGTTGACGACTTGGCCTCGGTCCGGACGGATACCGGACGGTCGGACGGCAAGGTACTCTTTGCTCGCTTTCCGCAAGCCCGCGCCTACGATGGTAGGTACTGACGCATAATATCAGACTGAAAACATGAAATCCTTCAGGGCCGCTGGGATTATTTTAAAGAGTTACTGTGGCTGTAGAACGCAAGGGCCAACTGAAGGATCACAGGTGAGTTTTAGTCAGTATAGCACCATCTCTCGCGCCACCTAGAGCGGTAGGAGTCAATTGATGATTTCCCATTAAAAAAACCTATCCTGCTCTATCGACTATTAACGTTAATCTTTTTATTTTTTATTTTTTTGATAGGTTCGCGCCTGACCGCTATATCACCTGATGGAAAGCGACGATGTGGTTGACGATGGAGTGCGCTTACCTAGAGGTAACCTATTCACTCTTGACTCAAAGATTCCCGGGTTGTCGCCGTCAGGAAACACAGATCCAAAAGTACCAGTCAATAACGCCTTAACGATTGAACTGATCTGGATGACACTTGACACACGGGTAGATACACAGTTGATACTGGGTTCTATAACGAGGATACATTTTATGGGAGGCCTTCTGAGAAGTAGTGATGTGCGCAAAGGGGGTGGTCGATGCCGTGAGGCTGACACACGCCTCACGTCCTGGCCTCGTGCGTCAGAAGTAGCAAAACAATTTCTGGCCACCGTAAGCACGAGTTTGCAGACCACGAGCAATTGACACCTTGATGTTCGGCCGTCCGGTTAGGACCAAACCCGCGTCGACGGCGCGTTGTGTTCCACACGCGTTTTAAAGATTTCATCAAGATTGCCTGGGCTAGTTCTGCGAGGGATCGCAGTCAAGCATTGGATGGGAATCCGATGGTAAGCAGTCTAGCCTTGAAGACACCTAAATTTTAATGGGATGTGAAGACCGTAGCAAGCAAATAAAGGCAAGATATTTATGTATATTATATTTTTTTAGTCACATTCGTTATAGTTTTGGCTTGAAACAGGCACTTGTTTATTTGACATCATATCAATATTGAAATACGGCGTCATGAACAAGTGTTATATAAAAACCTCATTACAATACCACTGGTTATGTAATGAAAAAACACATATTTACGATCCATAAAACTTAGTTTTACACCTCTCGTGACGTAAAAAACGCGATACGGTAATTTGTTCACGTAAAAATAACACAAAATTGATATTGAGTTTTCACAATACGGTGAATCTAAAAGAGAAATCTTACAAATATGTAAGTACGACCGACTTATTGACCTCAAAAACGTAGAGGGCAACGTTTTTGAGGTGATTGAGTCGTCCTAATAGGCTAATCGTGACTGGTAAAGTAGATGGAAAAAGGCCTCGCGGGCGCAGCCCAATACGTTGGTCTGACCAGATCCGCGCCGCTCTTGACTCCACAGTATACAAGGCCCTTCACACCGCCAGAGACAGGAATAAATGGAAAAACATCATAAAAAGTAAAGTGATGGTATTTTGTATTAGTAAATTATTTTGAACCCTTGTTTTTTCGTATTAATCTTTTATTTGTTTTTACTTTTTTATGCACCTGCCATGTTTTCTCTTCGCCACCCTAGGTTGACTGGTAGAGAATGCCTAAGGCATTAATTCCGCCTATGTACTTTTATGTTGCATGAAGACTTAATAAATAAATAAATAAATGAAAAAGGGAGGTCACGACCCTCAGCATTGAGGAATACGACGCAAGGAGGAGGAGTCCTCCTAAGAAAATCTATACAACATTTGTTTCAGTATATGCGAAATCCGATACACGTGTCTAGTATTTTTATGTAAAAAATCTATGTACAAAATTTCATATCTGTATAATGAAAAATGGCAATGTTATAAACTTGTTACGTTACCTCGTTGTCCACACAAATACACGGTCACGCTGGCCATACGGGCGATTGAGGGTTTGTTTTGCTCCCGCATCCAGCTGTGCTCTGGCGCCGAATGCCGCTATGACCTGCCGTGATCTGTGTTGTACTTAGTGTACTTGGTGTCCAAATTGTATATTCAGGTTTCGCATATACTAAAATTAATGTTGTACGAGTATAACTTTTAGGTATTTACAGAAATTTTTAAGACACTGGAGAGTAGATTTTCCGCTTTATTGGTTTTAGTAATTATTTTTATTTGTTTTCGTAAGTTATAGTAGCTTAAATCACACTCTACCACGGTAGTACTCTACTCACCTCACTCACTCTCCTAGAGAGAGGAGAGTGAGTGAGGTGAGTAGAGTAGTCTTTACTCTTAAAATTGTAGATCTATGTAGGTACTATTAATTTAAAATTTTACATTAAAATGACACACACAACACATCAACAACATGATACAACTACATGATACAATCATTATTAAAAACAAGGTTAGTTCTAGTATAGGATCATTACACACAAAGCATAGCTGAGCCATTGCGGCCCACTCTTGAATGTACCCAGATCAATTTACAGCACTTCAGTCGATGAATTGTTCTGCTACATGACGCCATAGTAATGTCCATGTTGAAGTGTTACATGCTCTAACAAAGGGATAGCGGCGTGTGTTTTAAAAGAACCGCCATTGTAGAAAATAGATTGTTAAAGATACTGGAGAGTAGTTTTTCCGTTTGATTGGTTTTTAGTAAATATTCTTATCTGTTTTTGTAAGTTATGGTAGTAGCACACCAGCCCTCTTAAATCACACTCACCCCAACTCACCTCCTGCACTCAACTCAGTCACTCTCCTCTCTCTATCTTTACTCTTAAAATTATAGATCTATGTGGGTACTATTAGGCCCGGCGCCCACTATCGGTGGGCATCGGTGCGGCTCGGTAGAGCTCGAGCGCTTTACGCCGGCTTCGGGCGGCTTTGGGCGCCTTAGAGCTGCGTCGGGCGACTTCGGGCGGCTTTGGGCGCCTGAGAGCTGCCTCGGCAGTCGTAAACACGCCTAAGGACGCCGTAGCTGATTTTGGGTAGCCTAAGAATAGTTCTGGCTGCAGAAACATCGCAGAGCAGTCACTCGTAACGTTCCGTGAAAACAGTTATGTGTGTGTATTTATATTATTGGATTGGGACTTAGTTCTCATTGTTCATCTTGCTGATATTATTATATTGTTTTGTTTTTGTTTAAGTGTTTATTCATAAGTTATTTTTGTAGCTTTTAGTCTCAAATTGTTTTGATATTTATTTTATTTTTACTTGGTATTAGGACATTTTTATTAGTATTTTGGTTAAAAAAAAATGCCAATAACAGTTTTCTTTACGAATGTACATGCGCAGAAGTTCGCAGAATAACTTGGCAGTCCTGAACATAGGCTTCAGGACTGCCAAGTTATTTTGCGTCTACTTGTACGATACGATAATGAAGGCGCGTGTGGTGATCGAAATGACTGTTCTGCGACGTGTCTGATCCGAAAATGCCACCCGAGCTACCCGAAGACCGTCTCGGCATCCTTAGCCATGCTTACGGCTGCCGAGGCCGCCCGAAGTCGCCCGACGGAGCTCTAAGGCGCCCTAAGCCGCTCGAAACCGGCGTAAAGCGCTCGAGCTGTACCGAGCCGCACCGATGCCCACCGATAGTGGGCGCTGGGCCTTAATTTAAAGTTTTAGACATAAATAAAACGACAAAAGTACTCTATATGACACAATCATTATTAAAAACAAGGTTAGTTCTAATTTCTAATACAGTATTATTACACACAAAGCATAGCTGAGCCATTGTGGCCCACTCCTGATTGTACCCAGATCAATTTACAGCACTTCAGTAGAACTATTGTTCTGCTACATGACGCCCTATGTCCATGTTGAAATGTTACATACTCTAACAAAGGGATGGCGGCGTGTGTTTTAAAAGAACCGCCATTGTGGAAAATATATTATTGAAGATACTGGAATGTAGTTTTTCCGCTTGATTAGTGTGGCAGTTTTAGTAATATTCTTGTCTGTTTTCGTAAGTTATTGTAGTTGCCACATAACCAGCACTCAGAGGCAGATATATGATTTTTGATGATTTTAAATTCAACATCACGTCTAAACGGCTAGTCCTGTTTTGGAAAAAATACACCGTTAAATTTTGATCGTTTTAATTCATTAAACCCCAAGCGAACGCCGGCCGTTCGCGCACCTATTGTCTTTCTATTGTGTCTGTAATTACCACGATTGAAAGATTAATCCCGTGGATGATCGATCCGGTACATGTACTCGTATTAATTTACACATGTACGAAATTAATTTATTTAAGAAAAGGTCAGCTGAGCGAGTCCAATGACCTGTAAGTAGTATTTTTGAAGTTATGTCTCACAGACAAAAAAGCGAAGATCTGGCAAAAACCTTTCGGTGTATTTTTATGAAACTTTCACAAACTAAAAGATAATTTAATTACCTATCTTTTGATGTACGGTTTTTATTGAAGGCAATTATTATTCAAAAAATCTTGATGCGCGGGGAGTGACGCTAGCTCCTCTTAAGCTCGCCCAAGGTTGCTTGCTTTTAGTGTCGCCTAAAATCACACTCTACTCACCACACACACCCTACACTCACCTCACTCACTCTCTTCTTTCTTAAATCTATAGATCTAGATAGGTACTATTTGAATTTTTGTATGGTTTTGGATTCTGATTTGAGTATAAAACAAATTGCATAATTATGTTTTATACTCAAATCATACTGGATTCAGCAATCATTGTACACCGATAGTCGTGTACAGCCAATGGAAGATGCTGCCGCCTAACGAGAGCTTCCTAAGATCTTGGTCAAGCTCGTGGCTAGTCTAAGACATGATTCAGAAAGCGGAACTCCTGGACACGGCTTATATTGCTAGAAGTTTCCCTGGAGCCTGGACCGCCAGAAGCTTGGACCATGTTTCTGATACCAGTGGCCAGTGGGCTGCTACTTTATATATTTTCAACTTTTTAATATATTTTTTAAAGAAATATTTAATAAAATAATATATACTTAAGGGGATATTTTAACTGCGCATCAAATCTTATTCTTCACTAAAAATACTAATTGTATACCAAATATTAATTATTTTTCTATAATGATTAAGGGACCGTCCCCGTAGTGATTATTTTTTAAATCACCCAGACACCCTATGTTGTGTTTCCTGATAGCTACAACTTAGGAGTCTTTAAGTCGAGAGTGAATAGGTTTCTTCTAGGCAAGCGTACTTCATCGTCGACCACATCATCGCTTACCATCAGGTGAGATAATGGTCAAACGCAAGCCTATCATTAGTAAAAAAGACGTATTTAGTACACAATCAGTATTTTCGGTTGAACAAAGGTATACTTTGTAGTAGAAAATAGGAATAAATTGACGAACCGTTTATACACGTTAGGTTGTACCTGATAGGTTTGCCTGCACCTGTCAGGTAAACTCGTGTAGAAACCTGCACAGTTGTGCAACATACACGCTCCGGTTTACCTGTACAGGCATATCTGTCAGGTGTACCCTAGTGTGTATCTTAAGAATGATTAACAAACGAAATTACATGTATAATATTTAGATTTGCCCAAATGGGAGGCCAAACGTTTTTCACGAATACGATAAATAACAAAGGTTTTCGTTCTAATATACCTTATTAGAATAACAAAACGTATACGACTTGATTGACATAACAATTCACACACCTTATTTTCGAGTATTATTGTGGTTTATAATTGCTTGAGATCGCGAAAGATAGGAAGAAAATGGAGGCAAATGCCCTTTTTTTGAAGTGGGAAAAATAATCAAATAATTTCTTCTACTCTGGGTGGAGCGAGAGGGGGAGGTCAGGCTTATTAACCACGGCTTCCCCCTTCGGAATTCACTTCAGGCTTCTATCCGTTTGGGACCTTATGGTTTTGCTGACGTCTCTTTGAGGTGCGCAACATTACGCGCCGCCTGTCAACGACTCAGGCTCGATCCGGATGGTTACCGGACCGCTGGATGGCAAGCTACCCATTGCCTATCATCCGCAAGCCGTCTGGGTCGGGATCCCAGTGACTAGGGTGTGAGGACGTCCGTTCCCTCACGCGTCCTTCGCTTAGCATTACTACTTCGCAGAAGGAGGCGACCACTTGATTAAAATTCACCTGTGTTCCCTCTGTTTTTATTTTCCTTTCACGGTAGCAGTAACTCTCGAACATTTCAGCAGCCCAGGCCATGGGACAACACTAATAACATCTACACTTAATATTATAAAAAGGTAAAGTTTGTTTTTTTTTGTTTGTAGGAGGTAATCTCTGGAAGTACTGGTCCGATTGCTAAAAATTTTTCACCGATATAAAGCTGCTTTATTCCTGAGTGACATAGGCTATATTTTATGTGCGCGGACGAAGTTGCGGGCAAAAGCTAGTATAATAATATTGATGCGAACACCGCATCGGAGTTTTTGGCACGATTCCTTCGGCTGAAGTTCAGTAGCTGTTTTAATTATTCGCTAATTGATTCCTAATAGATATTGTGATTTAAAATTGGTGTGGTTTTGAATCTCAAGTGGCTACTCAAAATTACTAAAAATACCGAGAGCCGTAAATTGGAGTTGAGAATTTTTTTGTAGTGTTGACTACTTCAGCAAAATTTGTCGAGAAAGTTGACTTAATACATTTGATGCCAAATACAATAAAAACATTAGAACGTTTACATAAATCGGTCCGGACCAAGCGTTTCACCTCGTCGTTTATACCGCGCACATCGAGGGACTGGAACAATTTCCCTGCTACGGTCTACCCGTCCAATTGCGAAGTGAATTTAGGTGTCTTCAAGGCTAGAGTGAATAGGCACTTAAAAAACTAGTACGCCTCACCCATCACTATTTACCATCAGGTGGGATCGCAGTCAAACAATAGTATTATCAATAAAAAAAAAACAATTTTCGAAGCTATACATTTAAATAAAATTGGAGTGTCTGTTTGTAATATTGAAATAACTGCTTTTTACTATATGCATATGAATATACACCGCTAAATTTTGATCGTTTTAATCCCGTGGAGGGTCGATAAGAAAACGTCTGCTGAGCGAGTTCAATGACCCTGCAGGTAGTAGTCGGCGTTGCGTCCAAACTACCTACAGGTCATTTGATTTGCTCAGCTGACGTTTTCTTAAAGAAATTAATTTCGTGCATGCGTAAATTAATACGAGTTTTGAAAAAAAAAGGTACTTTATTTTTTAATTTTGTCTTTACAAATCGATAGTGTTTCATGTACCGGATCGACCCTCCACAGGATTAAAACGATCAAAATTTAAGGGTGTATACACCCCTACTTTTTAATTAGTACACAAAAAAATGGGGATGTATAACGGGTACACCGTTACTGATCATATTTTTGTATTCAAAAGTAGAAAAAACCGAAATCCTAAAATTTACCACGAAAAGGTAAATTCATCATAGATTCAATCATACATAACAATTGCTAGTAGAAAATACTGCGGGCAGTGTTTTTCCATTTTAATCGTCATTTATTCATTAATAATCAATAAATAGCCTGCACAATATTTCCATAAATTGAGAGACATTTTGGGATAAACACAAACGCTAATAACTTAGCTGTTAATGAATATTATTTATTGAGACTTTACTTAAATAATAACAAGGGCTTTTCTAATAAGCCCTTTAAGTATTTGTACTAATTAAAAATTAGGGGTGTATACGGTACATACACCAAAATATTTTTTTTACAATTTTTGTCTGTTTGTCTGTTTGTCCGGGCTAATCTCTGAAATGGCTGGACCGATTTTGACGGGACTTTTTTGGCAGTTAGCTAATGTAATAAGGAGTAACATAGGCTACTTTTATTTTAGAAAAAAATAATTTATAATCCTGTAGTCCACGCGAACGAAGTCGCGGGCACAGCTAGTGGTAAATAAAATGACTGGAAGACCTTACGAAGGTATCCTAGTCTCAGTGGCGGATTACCATAAGTGACAATCAATAACACCACATTTGTCTATTACAAGGACTAAATAAATAATTATGCCACTCCCCCGCTGTGCAAACATGCATATTTTATGTAATTAAGTTGTTTACATATATATTATGTATTTCTGTTACAGAGCAATTGAATTACACGTATTTATTACAGTTGCGATTTGGTGATTAAATTGTAATACATCGCAAATTGATTTTAGAATCGATTAATTGTAGGGCATAATCATTGTCGCATTATTATTATGATTAACTAGCGGCCCGTCCCGGCTTCGCATGGGCAATAAATATAGCCTATGTTACTCAGGGTGTATGTAGCTTTCCAATGGTGTAAGAATTTTTGCTATGTCGGCAACCTTAGTTTTCCTGATATCTTCATTTTTTATTCGATCACGCAAGGAAACCCCGAGCATAGCCCTTTCCATTGCTCTTTGGGTGACTTTAAGCCTTCTGATGAGGCCCATTGTGAGCGACCACGTTTCGGAGCCATATGTCATCACTGGCAACACGCACTGGTTAAAGACTTTCGTCTTGAAACACTGTGGTAACATAGCACAAAGAATTGCCAAACTTAAGTGGCAATGGGCAGGGCACATTGCTCGCAGAACAGATGGCCGTTGGGGCCGAAAGGTTTTGGAGTGGCGACCGCGTACCGGAAGACGCAGCGTTGGAAGGCCTCCTACAAGGTGGACCGATGACCTGGTGAAGGTAGCGGGAAACCGATGGATGCGGGACGCACAAGAACGTTCGATGTGGCGACGCTTGGGGGAGGCCTATGTCCAACAGTGGACGTGTATCGGCTGAAATGATGATGATGATGATGATGATGATGATGAATGATGAAGAATTTTTGATATCGGCACAGTAGTTTTGAGTTTATTCGTTACATACAAAAATACAAATCTTTCCTCTTTATAATATTAGTATAGATAATATAGATGAGAAACCGACAAATAGAGTTTTTATTTTTTTTGAGTTTTTTTTTATTGTTGGTAGGTTCGCGCTTAACCGCTATCTCACCTGTTGGAAAGCGACAATGCGGTCAACGATGAAGCGCGACAAGAAGAAACCAATTCACTCTTGGTTTCGAAGAAGAAGACAGAATTTTTTTTTCTGAGCGGTGAAATCATCAAATAACTTCTCAGGGCTCTGGGAGGAGCGAGGTCCCGTGTCACACGTTTACTGACTAAAATCCACCCGTGTTCCTTCAATTAGCTTTTGCGTTTTAACGGTGATTCTCAAACACAACCCTTTTTTTTGGTGGGAAAAAATCATCCAATGACATCCCCCGCTCTTGGGCGCAGCGGGAGATAGTGTCAGACTCTTACTGACTAAAAGACCCACCCCATTCCTTCTAGTCTTCATACCATTACCACATGCCTGGCAGGTATCAATATTAAGGCAGAACTACGTTGCGCTCACGTGGGCTACGTATGCCGATCTATACGCGTTGTTCTCCACATATTTTATATGGCAACTAGACTTGCAGAGCTACAATAAATCCACGCCACGCAGCGCGCCGCTACGTACAAATCAGGCGTGGTCCACATCGTCGGTCTAGTGTAGTTTTCGCTTTATGCTGACGTCTCTTTGAAGCGCGCATGGAATACAACACGCTGTCGACTTGGGCCTGGTCATTATCAGACGGCGAGCTATATATTGCTCGCCTTGCTACTTTTTGCGCCCAGGGCGTAAGTATTGCTTTTCTGCTGCCGCTTCCTTCGTTTGCATTACTACTTCACAGAAGGTGTCGGCTTCCCATGTCCTCTTGCCCCTTAGGCCATAGTGGCCTGGACCACGCCAGGAGATTCATATAATGCCATGAAATAATTGTATTGTAGCTATCCCGATTTAAAAACAAAATTCCTGGATGTTGTTTATCTTTATTCTTTATTGTACACAAAAAAAAATTACAAACAAAAAAAAACAGGACATTTGATGTAAGTACATAAGCGAGCTTAACCCACAACTGGGTTTTCTTACAGAAAACCATTATCTTCCCGTATATCGGTTCTTATAGTAAATCGGTGTAGTGTCCATTAACTACATAGGACATACATAAATGCAATTTTAATGGAAAAAAAGACTAGCTATCTATCTACGCGTCTAAATGCACGCTCATCCAGTTAGCGAGATTAACTGGGTCACTATGAATGGGGCCGTGTCACTGAAACCAGCTCGGTGCAGTATTTTATAATACACTCTTTTTGCTTTGAAAGCGAGACGCATCCGCAATCCGCCAAAAATACTTTTACAGAATGAAAAGCGTTTTTCACGCTCTGTTTTTTTTTCTTTCATAGAGATGGGGTTTGAAAATGTATACTAATTTCATTTGAAAATATTCAAACCTAGCTTTTGCCCGCGACTTCGTCTGCGTATATAACATATAGAATATGTCACTCAGGAATAAAGCAGCTTTCTATCGGTGAAAAAATTTTAGCAATCAGACCAGTACTTTCAGGGATTACGTCCTACAAACAAAAAAAACTACTATAATTATTATCTATATGATAATATTATCTATTTATTTATTATAATTATGTAATAGTGTAGATTACAGATTTTCAAATGCTTAAGGACTGACGCCTTTAAACCTTGACATAAATAATTTTTTCAGTTGACTTAAAATACTACGGTCAATGTCAAACATGAACTTCAAAAACCGTATTTTTTGCCTAAAAGCATTGACTTACTTTTAGAAGTAAACTAATGACTAAAAGGAAAAATAATATTGAACCGGAAACTCACAAACCAACATCTGGATCCTGAATGTTATTTAAAATTAGAATAATAAAAACATTGCAATAAAGAATGTTCGCAGACACGCTCGCGAATGGCGCGACCTATATTTAGCGGAGACTGTTGACCCGGTGCCCTCGCCCTGCATCTCCTCTGTTGACGAAACGTGTCGATATACTTTCTTCGACCTATGCCACCCTGGTACTTATTGATTCGAGTTCGTCTTAAGATAGCTCTTTTGTTCTTTTCTCGCAAGATTGTGGTGAGTGAATGTTAACGATTTCTTTGTGCAAGCTCTTTGCTGTTTTCTTAGGGGTTTTGGTTTGAAAAATAAGCTCACATTCTTGCGAGAAAAGAACAAAGAGCTTAAGTAGCAAAATCTAAAAATAAACCCCGGATTTTCTTCTCAAGAGCAGGAAAATTTACTTAAAGATTGTAAGAACGAGGGACCCGAAAACCCGTGTTATCCCTAATTTCCATTACGAAAAAGAATATTTTTATTTAGCATTTTCATGACAAATTACAATAAAAGTTGAGGCAACCCAAGGACTCACCCCTTTACCAAAGCAAGAACTTTTCTACGTTTCATTCTGCAGAAAGATAAAAGTATTCAGTATTTCACATTCATAAAGCAAGTACTCCTCATAGCATTGTCTTTGTGCAGAAGTAAATGAACTCCTTGCTAGTCTGCAGCCCTCGTTCGTTAGAGTCATAAAAAGATGAATGGACGGTTGACGCGAAGTGCTGGCTTTCACAATCAGTATTTGTTTTAAGAATAGTTGCAGTGTTTATTGGTCCCTGCATTGCTGATTGAATTTAAGTACAAAGGTATTTTTAAACACCTGCATAGCTTGAAGTAGACAGATCTATTTGTAAATTAAATGGACTGACAATGTGTTATGAAGCACTCTACATTACACCTGCCTACGTGGCTTAATTTAATTTCACTTGTTATTAAGTGACGTCTATTTTTAAAACGGTTTGAATTCAATCGGTGCTGAAAGAGACCAAAACATTCAATCCACGTTATATTGAGTAGTCTATCAAGTATTTAACGAGTTTCAAAGGATGAAGCAGTAAAAATAAATCGAGTGGAACTTAGTAGATTGCTCAAACGCATTACGAGAAAAGCAAAATGAATTCATTCAATGTGTATCACCTTCTTTGTTGCATAATGCGATCACAGTTTATTCGGAACGCCCCAACCAGTCCTTGGGCTTGAAAACATACCTGTAACAAAATTGGCTTCGTTAATAATGGACAAACATACACGAAAATCCGATAACATTAAATAACAGTCGAAACGTATATTTATCGAGTATTTCAGTCTATCGTTGGCTTGTGAGCATCGTGTATAATGCAGGGCGGTTTATTTTGGTAGCCATCAGTACACAAGCAGTAGCCTGTGACCCAGTTAACTGGCACATGACCCGAGTTGACCTCTCGGCCTAGGTCGCCGGTCGCGCCGCCCGCATCCCTCCTGCCACCTCCAGACCTATCTGCTGAAACCTCCGACCGTTCTTGCAATCCTAGTACTTTAGTCTGTTGATACGACACAAATCTTTTTCGGTTGCGAGGATTTTCTTTGACAGACTTTTTTATTTCATCTCTGTTTTTGCATAACGGATTTTCGAGATTCATTCAGATAGGATCATTATGTTTTTAAATAATAAATAAGGCAAGATGTTTTCGTTTGATACAAAGCAGCTAACAGATTGCTTCAACATAAATTAATTCATTTTTATTTCCTCACTGAGTTTTCCAATTATAGCGCCTGTGGTTTACAAGTAAAATTGCCGGTAGGTAATCTCTGTTTTACTTCCTTTAGCCTGAAGCATAAAATCCAACTAAATAGCCAAACAGATTAATTTGTCTTACAAGGGGAAAACGTTTCCTCTAAATGCTGCAAACGACGCCCCTTTTCCAGTTTATTTATACTGCAATACCACTTAAATAATTTATCACTGGAAGAATATTTTCGTCGTTCTCCGAAGTCTAGAATAACAAGCAAAGTGATTCGCGTAGCGTTGCAAATCGCGTCCTATTTTCAGCTACATTACACACTTTCAGTAAAACAAAGACGCAATCATTGAAAAACAATACCTAATCTAACTAAACTAATACATAAAAATCTCATGTCATGGTATTAATGATTGCATTCCTCTGAAACGGCTCCACCGATTTAATTGTTTTTTTTTCTCGTATATATGGTAGGTATAAAAAATAGTTCGTACTTTTTTCATTCATTCACAAGAGCGAGGGAACGTACATCCTAACACCCCAACCGCCGCGACTGAAGACGTCCCGGGCGTCGTGAATCGCATAGCGATCTCTGGCCAGCATAGGCGCGGGCTTGTAGACGACGAACAATGGACAGCTCGCCGTCCGCTCGTTCTATAAAGACCGAGTCGAATCGTCGATGGCGCGTACTGTTCCACATGAGCCTCAAAGAAATGTCAGCAAACCGTAGGAGCCTACTAAGCCTGCTAGTACCACGAGGAAAAGTTTGAAAGGGATACTCGTGGTCCTAGAACGCAAAAGGCAACTGAAGAAATATAAGTGTAGTTTTAGTCAGTAAAAGTCTCACACGCCGCTCTAGAGCGGGAGAAGTCATAAGATGATTTGTTCGCGGATGAATGGAAGAACATCTAGTCTATCTCTCTGAAGTTTTGTAAGATAAATATATGATTGCCGTGTAGTTATATATCATAGTTATTTGTACATAATTTTCAAAAACGTGTCTTTAATTAATGTAATTGGCCTTTGGCCGTATTATGTTAAAGTAGATAGTAAAACGGGGTGAATAGAGACTTAGGGGTGAATAGAGACAAAACTTTGGTTTGGTTTTTCACTTTGATACTATAATATCGGCCTCTAACAAAGCATCGATTTTTTAGAATAACAATTCATTAAAAAATTGATATACTTAGTTAAATGCTGCAAAGAATATTCAAATATCGAGAAAATACCCTTTAAAGTTTTGTCTCTATTCACCCCTAAGTCTCTATTCACCCCAGTTTACTGTAAATAAATAAATGATTTTCCCACCTCTAAAAAAAAGTCAGTAAAGGTCTGACCCGCCTTCTCGGTCCACCATTTTGGCACCTTTAGTAGAGCAAAAATTACTTAGGTACATTTTTGCTCTACTAAAGGATCGAATAGTTAAGCTATTTAAGTTTGTTTTAGTTCATCGATCTTTGCACAATAAGTGTCGTCTAAGTAATTGGCGGCGAGATGGCAAATCTCTCTTCATTTAATTCAGACGGGAGCGTCGACCTGTGCACTACATAAGTTCGACCCAGGGCAGTCGTATAACGACTAAATTGGAGTAATAAGACCCCACCCTTTACATGCTAATTTTCTTTATTATTCACAAGTTGGACGAAGGTTCTGTCACAAAATAGATAGGTGCAGAAGACAATCTCATGTATGTACTTCACTTTTTATACCTACGCTCGGTGGATGCACACTAATGAGCGTTTGAGCCGGAACTGTTCGACGAGTGGTCCGAGACGCGACCGAGATATCGTGTCCGTGAGCGGTGTCTATGTGTGCGTTGCTCGAGCGCGCTTTGTATGTAGATTGACTTCTGTAGGTACCTATCTATTTTGTGGTAGCAGTAGGTAAGCAGCTTCAACTTACAATGACAATCTATCTATATACCGTTAAATTTTAATCGTTTTAATCCCGTGGAGGGTCGATCCGGTACATGAAACACTATCGATTTGTAATGATAAAATAAAAAAATAAAGTACCTTTTTTTCAAAACTCGTATTAATTTACGCATGTACGAAATTATTATTTTTAAGAAAACGTCAGCTGAGCGAGTTCAATAACCTGTAGATACCTAGTTTGTACGCAACGCCGACTACTAACTACAGGTCATTGAACCCGCTCAGCTGACGTTTTCTTAAAGAAATTAATTTCGTACGTGCGTAAATTTTATCTTTACAAATCGATAGTGTTTCATGTACTGGATCGACCATCCACGGGATTAAAACGATTAAAATTTAGCGGTGTATAATTTATAAAAGGCAAAACTGACAACTGACGTATCAGTGCACAGCCGAAACTACTGGTAAATGTTGCACAAGGTTTCCTTTAACGACGTAGTTGAGCACTAAGAGAGGATTTTCCAAAATTCTCTTTCTAAAGGGTGCAAACATAAAGAAACAGTTACCGGTACAGGCAAGTCTGTACGGGTCAGTACCTAGCGTTGCTCGAGCGCGCTTTGTATGTAGATTGACTTCTAGACCTATCTATTTTGTGGTTCTGTCTAGTAGGAAGCGGTTTTATCTAACTATATCTATCTTCTAATATACAACATTAGTTTGAGTAAGTATATGCGAAACCCGAAACACTTGTCTAGTATGTTTTATGTAAAGCATCTATGTACAAAATTTCATAACTGTATCATGAAAAATCACAAAGTTATAAGCTTGTTATGTCAGCATAATCACATAGTCACCGGGCCAGGCGACTGAGAGGTTGTTTTGCACTAGCACTCAGCTATTTGCTGGCGCCTGTTGCCCACTATGGCCTGTGTTGTACTTAATGTCGGTGGTGTACATCTTGTGACCTTTTTAAATATTTTTGAGAGAAAATATAATATGGTGTAAAAGCTATTGGAATCCATTCATCCTAAAAATAATGTTTTATGAAATTCTCGTGTCACAGTGTTTGTAACAAAACTCCTCCGAAACGGCTCGACTGATTCTTAAGAAATTTTGTGTGAATATTCAGTAGGTCTGAGAATAGGACCTAAACTATTGTTAACTCTCCCATCGCCACTTTCCTTTTTTAAAATATATAGGGTGACTGGCAATTAGTGTACGATACTTAAACACATGATTGTGCTCATGATAACAAACAATTTTTATTATGGGAGCAAAGCCGAAATCGCGAAAAAAATATCAGCTGTTCAGTACATTAGGCAGACATAAATGTACTGAACAGCTGATTTTTTTTCGCGATTTCAGGTTTGTTCCCATAGTAAAAGTTGTTTGTTATCATGAGCACAATCACGTGTTTAAGTATCGTACACTAATTACCAGTCACCCTATATTTGCCAAATCAGCTATTATAAAAGGAGAAACTGACTGACTGACATATCAACGCACAGCCGAAACTATTAACAGCCGTAACTAGGAGCGTGAAATTTTGCACAAGGTTTCCTTTTACGATATAAGCGAGCAATAAGGGCCAAGCGCCCGAAAAGTGCCATAAACAGTGATTTTCTGAGGCCTACTCCTCCGTAACGGTTAGATCAATTGGTTTGAAAGAAATATATGTTTATTATAGATTCATGAACAATAATATCAACATTTGATTTTTTCGTGCTATTAATACTTTTGTCTAAAAAAATATTTAGCAATTTCGTAACTTTTCGCAACTTTTCCCTACTCCTTCGAAACGGCTTGGATCTTTAGAAACATTTTTACACATAAAAATGGGTGGTTAAATATTCTTCAAAGTGAACATTGCCTATGTAAATCAATCAATATTTCGCAAAGAAAATGGATTTAAAGCGCTTTCCGGGCGCTGCTGGCCGCAAATAAATGCACAGATTTGCGTACTGCCGCCTAGGCGGGTGCGAGAGGTGCGTCCACATAATTTTGGCCAGATGGTTCAAGGGACTATAAGCCTTAAGAGAGGATTTTCCAAAATTCATCATCTAAGGGAATGAAACATGATTCCAAAGTATATACAGGGTTATTTGTAAAACACTAACAACCTTGTAAGACTGTATTACTAACATCATAACCAACAACTTTTGTTCTATGGTTTTTAACAAAACAGAATTCATTTACCAAAAACAAACCTTCAATATTTCTTTGTTCTATGTAACACATTTCAACTCTACATTTTGCTATACCTACCTATGTCTGTATAACGCGACGCAAGCGCACCAAGCACCCCCTCCGCTCAATCACCGTTACTCTCCGCTATTGTACTATTGCTTAGACTTTGTAATGAACGTTCAATTTAAATATTTTTATTTTTGTATGATCTAGAAATCTCATGAACTAAAATGTGATGAATTTTTAAAAGTCATAAAACAAAAGTTATTGTTCATGATGTTAGTAACATGGTCCTGAGAGGTTGCCAGTGTTTTACAAATAACCCTGTACCTAAACAGGACCCTAATTTAAAGCGGGTGATGCCGCTGAGAGAAGCTAGTTCGACTATGTATATTCCGTCACAAACCTTAAGGGGCCGGCGACGGATGAATTTCCATCCAAACGTAATACCACGCTCATTTGCAGTTGGAGCATATTTCCAACATATTATGATGATATTCGGTTATAGACAATATTTATCTAGGTTCCTACGTCTATCTTTAAAAAAAAAAACAAAAAGAAATTTAAGCGAATTGTAATTCGCACTTTTTTACAGCGTAAATGACAAAACATGCCATTTGGCTTTTCCTGTATTAAAAATAACAATATTTCTAATATTCTCGACGTAGGAACCTAGATAAATATTGTCTATAACCGAATATCATCATAATATGTTGGAAATATGCTCCAACTGCAAATGAGCATGGTATTACGTTTGTATGGAAATTTATCCGTCGCCGGCCCCTTAATCTACAAACCAACGACTGAAGTGACAACACAAAGAACAGGTTTACTATCCTTGATACGTCCTTCAGTAAGGTAATTAGACTTAACATAAACAATGCTAATTATATAAACAAACGTCTCAGGAATTACAACTTAGTTTACACAGCAGTAATTAATAACAATGTAAAGAAATCATCCAATTGCTTTTCCCGTTTCAGAGTGGACCGGGAGTGTTAGACTTTTACTGACTAAAACCACACCTATGTTCCTCCAGTTTCCCAGTGCGTCACAAGACCATGAGTAATACTTTCAGAAGTCGACCCATGGCCCTAGTAGGTAAGCTTCGGCCATGATGGGCCCCTACAGTTTTGCTGACATCTCTTTGAGGAGCACGAGGTACATTAAGGCGTGTATATATCTGGCCAGAATTAAATGCACACATACTCATACCATTACCACCTGGGTAGAGCCCCGCTGACCTTTAAATCCATTTTCTTGTCAAAACATTGATTGATTTACATATGCTATGTACAATTGTGCATTCTGAAGAACACTTAACCAGCAATTTTTTTGTGCAATTAAACATATTTCTAAAGATCAAAGCCGTTTGACAGAAGTAGGGAAAACCAGCGAAAAAACATCATGTAGTTTTTTTTTTGCCAAAAATATTAGTCTTACGAAAAGATCATATGTTGATAATGTTGTATATGGAGTAAGGGCCATAATGCTTTCAACTTGTAGGAAATTTATCCAAGAACGTAAATATCCAAACTTGTTCATAGAAAAGTAGTCTGTAAGTATCGAAAAATAAGGCTTATAATGAAGTGGGCGAGAGCGAACGCCGGCGTTCGCTTGGGGTTTGACGGAATGGCGCGATGACATTAGCGCGAACGCCGGCGTTCGCTTGGGGATTGAGAGGTACCGTCAAGTCAACGACTACCGGAAGGTCGGACGCCGAGCTATCTATTGCTCAACGTCCGCAAACCCAAACCTACGGTATCGCAGAAGATACATTTTCCCGATGTTTCTTTATACGATTGCAAGTTTATTTCGGTAGAACGGTAATTTCAAACGTTCTGTTACCGACCGACTTCCTACATGTTGTTTTATGTTAACCTACCACCCATTTGCGTAACCAACAATAAGATGAATGGGAAAACGCGTGAAAGGTTCCCAAGAATTAAAAAAATGTACACGACTGTAGCGTTCCAAATAAGGTGGAATTACGTAGTGTCAAGCGACAGTTATTTTCATGGTTCCGTACCTGAAGTGTAATCAACGGAATGAGCAAGCCATAGTTTTCTGTCAGTTCAACTGTCAGCGGGCTGTATCTCATGAACCGTAATATGTAGATCGTTGACATTTTCATAGTGTGTGTGTAGCTATGGCCGCTATAAATACTAATCTACACTATACATATCTATAATATAAAAATGAATCGCAAAATGTGTTGGTAAGCGCATAACTCAACAACGCCTGGACCGATTTCGCTAATTTTTTTTTTGTTGTGTTCGTTATTATGAGGAGAAGGTTCTTATGGAAAAAAAAAATGAAAATTAGGGTAGTGTAGGGTAGAGTAGGGTAGTGTAGGGTAGTGTAGGGTAGAGTAAGGTAGAGGAGGGTAGAGTAGGGTAGAGTAGCGTAGGGTAGGGTAGAGTAGGGTAGAGTAGGGTAGAGTAGGGTAGAGTAGAGTAGAGTAGGGTAGAGTAGGGCAGAGTAGGGCAGAGTAGGGTAGAGTAGGGTAGGGTAGAGTAGGGTAGAGTAGGGTAGAGTAGGGTAGAGTAGGGTAGAGTAGGGTAGAGTAGGGTAGAGTAGGGTAGAGTAGGGTAGAGTAGGGTAGAGTAGGGTAGAGTAGGGTAGAGTAGGGTAGAGTAGGGTAGAGTAGGGTAGAGTAGGGTAGAGTAGGGTAGAGTAGGGTAGAGTAGAGTAGAGTAGTGTAGGGTAGAGTAGGGTATAGTAGGCTGAAGTAGGGAAGAGCGGGAGCGAAGCCGCGCGGGTATAGCTAGTACACTAATATAATAAAGAGGTAAAGTTTGTTTTTTTGTTTGTAGGAGGTTAATCTCTGGAAGTACTGATCCGATTGCAAAAGTTTTTTCACCAATAGAAAGCTGCTTTATTCTTGAGTGACATAGGCTATAATTTTAGTAACGCGGGCGAAGCCGCTGGCAAAAGCTAGTGTTGTAAATAAAGAGATAAATTTGTAATTTTTTTTTCATCGATCTCGTTTGACCACCATCTCACCTGATGGTAAGCGATGATGTGGGCGACGATGGAGCACGCTTGCCTAGAAGTAACCTATTCACTCTTGACTTAAAGACCCCCTAAGTTGTAGCTATCAGGAAACACAGACTCCGACAGGGAATTCCCCTCGTTGGCTGTACGCACTATAAATGTGTTTCTAAAGTTTATTTATGTAGATGTTGGTCTCCAAAACTGTTGGCCCAATTTTGAAAATTATTTCACTAATATGTAACCGCACTATTGCTGAGTGTAATAGGCTATAAATTTTCCACTTTCACATGGGTAAAGCCGCTGCCTGAAAGCAGCAAGTAAAAAATAAATTCAAGTAACGCAATTTTTGGTTCATGATGCAGAACCCTTCGCGTGTAAGTCTAACTCGCACTTATCCGGTTTCTTTGAAGCTGATGAGTAACACTCCATATTCGTGTTGATTGTAGGACAAAGAACTGTATACGCAGTAATTTAAACGTGAATCATTCTGGCCGAGAATACTGATGACCTTGTCATGGAGGACGGGTATGCAAACGTATTTAAAGATTTTCCACAAACAATGTATATCACATAAATCAGTAAACTGTAGGTTTGAACAAGGGCTTATAATGACCATCATATTTTTAATACGAAGATTTGAATGTATATATTGACCTCCAAAACACCTCCAAAGATTAATTTAAACAAACCGAGACCAACCCGACTTACGAATTGTAGGTCGCGGGTTCAAACCCAGCCAGGCGCATTACTTTGTGTAATTTATTTCATCACCACTGCTCTCAAAACGGTGAAGGAAAACATCGTGAGGAAACCGGCATGTCCTAGAACAAAAAATTCGAAGACATGTGACATTCACCAACCCACACTGGGCCCGCGTGGTGCATTACGGCATATTCTCTCTCCTAGAGAGAAGGCCTGAGTCCCAGCATTGGGAACATGAAAAAAAAAGCCTGATGATGATGATGAGACCAACACAACCCAAGAGGACCAAAGCCCTGATTTAAATGATTATTTCTTAATCATAAGACCATATATCTCTCAGACACTAATCGGCATGATTGTTATACATTATGATTTGAGTCTTAAGCAAGAACACACTAGACCGACGCACACGTGGATCACGCCTGATTTATACGTAGCGGCGCGTAGCGTGACGTCGCGTGGCGTGGATCTAATGTAGCTCTACAAATCTAAAATGTATGGAGACCGACGCGCCCAGAACGGCGTGTGGGTTTATTCCATTTTAATACCAAACATCTAATAATGACTGGCCTGTTGGTCTAGTGGTTAGTGGCCCTGACTGCTATGCTGGAGGTCGTGGGTTCGATTCCCACCCAGGACAAATGTCTGTGTGATGAGCATGATCATTTGTTCTGTGTCTGGGTGTAATTTATCTATAATATGGACGTTGTGTGATAGTTGTGGAATATTATTATTATATTATAATACCACTGATATTTCTTTGAAAGCATTTTTAATTCTGAACGGAGAACACTCGGAGGAAACGGAGAACGGAGAATAATTTAATTTAATGTACAAACGAGTACCAGTAATTTGAATTTGGTACAGTCAGCTGAGTCAAACCGAGTCAAATTTGTTTCCTAATATTTTAATATTACCGTAATATAATGCAAAAACTCTCCAAATTCACTATTCCAATATTTTTACTAAGTTATAGGTAAGAGTAGTTTATGTGAATCATCTTGCCAGTTCTTTACCCGCGTGTTACACGTGTGCGCAGTGTAGTTCTACCTTAACTAGTGCTTTTAGAGTTACAGCCAAACTAGCTGACGTAGAAACAAACCTGGGTCATCCATAAATTACGTCACACGAATTTTATGACTTTTTACCCCTCCCCCCGTCCTTGTCACAACTGGTCACAGTGAGACTCCCTCCTTCCTTAGTGACACGTCACATATTTTGAAAAATTACATTTAGAAATTTTTGAATGAAAACAGCAGCAGTTCCAAAATCGTTTTTTTTTTTTTTCCATGTAATTATTTTTTAATAAAATAACAAAAAACAATGAATTATATTAATTAAAGAAATTAAAAACGATTGACTATATTAACCTTACAATCGCTTCAATTAGAGACATAATATTTATTTTAATTATCTATTGTTCATATATTCTACAACTAGCGCCGTCTAGTCCCAAGCTAAGCAGAGCTTGTGTTATGGGTACTAGACAACTGATAAACATACTTATATATTTCTAAATACATACATATTATAGATAAATTACACCCAGACACAAAACAAATGATTGTGCTCATCACACAAACATTTGTCCTGGGTGGGAATCGAACCCACGACCTCCGGCATAGCAGTCAGGGTCACTAACCACTAAACCAAGAGGCCTGTCAAAATAGAAAGACAATGTCAGTGCGGACGCCGGCGTTCTTTAATTCTTTAATTCTTTATTGTACACCATGATAAATAACAAATAAGTGGATATCAGAGTTCATGTACAAAGGCGAGCTTAACTCAAAGTTGAGTTTTCTTCCAGCAAACCATTGAGTGATAGAGAGAGATCACAGTAGAGGGTAAGATCCAGTGCACAATTTTAAAATTACAAATAATATGAATAAAATAATACATAAACATTCCTACATAAATAAATACATACTCACATAATATATACATAAATACATATATGAATACATACCTATATAATATATACACAAATACATATATATACCTACTATGTCATTGTGAAAGGAGATACTCTTTCTTTTTTTTTAGAGTTTGCGTTCGCTTGGGGTTTAATGAATGAATTAAATAAATTAACAAAACAAAAAATATTAATAGAATTATATATTTATATTCATCAACAAAGATACAAGCTTAATATAATAGATTATGAAATGTAACGTCACAAAATTTAAGACCACTTCCACCACCTTGTCACACAATATCACTCTTCGTCGACCCCCTCCTCCTTAACGTGTGACGTAATTTACGGATGGCCCTAATGTAATCGCCAGCTAATTTATTTACGTAACACTTACATACCAGCTGTCACACCTGTCTTTCACACCTGCAACGCAGCGCATCTTCCTAGCTCTGACGTCACACATTCTACAATAATAGCCCT
The DNA here is from genome assembly GCA_910589285.2 of Mythimna ferrago. Lineage (NCBI taxonomy): Eukaryota > Metazoa > Arthropoda > Insecta > Lepidoptera > Noctuidae > Mythimna > Mythimna ferrago. The sequence goes on along the minus strand of OU342686.1, from coordinate 21,856,793 downwards.
CCACATCACAACTGAGCAACAACAGGCAACAATGATATAAATTCCTGTACTATAATAGCTGAGGGACGTAATTGGAATTGGATTTGATTTATGCATTCAGTTGCCAAGTGTAAGGGCAACTGAAGGACGCAGGTGTGTTTTAGTCAGTAAAAGTTTCGTCTCTCTACAAACTAATGCTACAACTTATCTTGTATGGGTTTATTTTTAGTTTATGCGAAACCCGAATATTGTTTGTTCAGAATCAGTAACTGAATCGATTCCAATTAAATACACCATGTTATATTTTTTTCCAAAAATATTTAGAAAATGTCACAAGTTGGACACCACCGATACTAAGTACAACACAGGTTAGGGTAGGTCAGGCTTTAGGCGCCAACAAACAGCTGGGTGCAAGTGCAAAACAACCGCTTAGTCACTTGGATGGTCCGGTGACTATGTATTTTTGCTAACATAACAAGCTTATAACTTTGTGATATTTCATGTCACAGTTATGAAATTGTGTACATAGATTCTTTACATAAAAAAACCTAGACACGTGTAACGGTGTTTCTAACTAATGTTATATATTAATAAAAATAATGTATAAATACATTAAGCTTGTATTGATTATCTCTTTCAAATGAAACCTATGGGACTTATGGGAATTTATAAGCCAGTATGGAGGGTATTGCTGACCAGTCATAATTCTCCTGACCCAAGCCAAAATATATTAAAGGGTTGGCGCAGCATATTTTCTTTTTCCAAATATCCCTATTTTCCGACATCTCAACTGGATTTTTCTATGATGATATATATATACGCATAATTTTCTATCTTAGTACCACCAACTAAGGTAGAAAAATATGCGTACAGCTAAGGAGTGGAATTCCCTGCCGGAGTCTGTGTTCCCTGATAGCTATAACTTAAGGATCTTTAAATCAAGAGTGAATAGATTGCTTCTAAGCAAGCGTGTTCCAACGTCGACCATATTGTTACGCCATTAAACGTGAACCCGCCATATCTCCGAGAAAATAAAGAGTAGCACGTAATAATTAAAACGCATTGCTGTTCGAAAGGTCTAGAATGGTTGTACGTAGCCAGCCTTAGAAAAATCTCGAAACATCCACAAAGTACTTACAACTAGTGGGTAGGCATTTATCTAAGATAAGGGAAATGATACTCTCCGACGTTAACAATAGAGTCGAAATTCGCATGAAAGTGACTCTTATTACCACGAGTAATAAAAATGATTTATGACTTCGAGAAGCGATTCAATTGTTCTGGAATTCTGGATCGTTCGTGGGACGTCGGTATCTAGAATTTTCTTGGCTCCGCATATAAATACGAGCCCCCGGCCGGAAGCGAGTCAGTTGTGATTTCGACTGCGATCAAGAGCGAACTACCCTAGTACTTGAAGTGATTTTATCTAACGACCTAAGCGATAGTGTAACGGTACTCTAGTGTTAATTGCGATTCGGATTATTGTTGACTGGACTATTTTGTTATTGTTAGTGGTGAATAAAATTGTCTCTTAGTAAATCGGCATTTGATTACCCACGTACGTAACAACTGGTGTCAGAAGTGAAATGCCATTAACACCGAGAGACGACGAACAGCGACCACGAACAAGAAGGCAAATGGAGATGGATGCTGCGCGTCATCGTATGGAGGAGGAAGATCAGGCTGGTATGGTAGCAACAGAAGCTGCTGAGGCGCCAACAGGACCATCCTCGGAATTGAACCTCGCTGCGGTGTTGGCCGCCATGCAAGCTAGTATGGAAGCTGTCCGCCGCGACCAGGAAGCCGCTCGCCGCGAACAAGAGGCCAACCAGCGTAAGCTTCAGGACCTAATCGCAGCGAACCAGGAAGAAGCTCGCCGCGAACAGGAAGCCGCTCGCCGCGATCAGGAGGCCAACCAGCGCAAGCTCCAGGACCTCATCGCAGCTAATCAAGAAGCTGCTCGCCGCGAACAGGAGGCTAAGCAGAACTTAATCCTCGATAAGATCGATCACGGCCTCGTCACGTTGGGCGAGAAGGTAAAGAATCTCACCGTAGAGGTCAAGGAGGTTTCCGCCCGAGCTGATAGCCTCGAAACAAGCCTGCTGGACATCAACAAAAAAATTATCAAGCTCGAAGCACGCGAACCCGTTGCTGTCGGCTCATCATCGCACACCCCCTGTGCATCTGCCGCAAAATTTGATGTGCCGCGTTTTGATGGCACGTCTTCCTGGACGGCATTTAAATACCAATTCGAGACATTGGTCGAAACAAACCGCTGGGATGATAAGCAGTCTTTTGCGGCATTAACTTTGGCTCTACGAGGGGACGCCCTGCTAGTCCTAGAGAACCTCCCTGCGGACGGCAGGACATTGGAGCGTCTCATGGAGGGACTGGACACTCGTTATGGAGACAAACACCTCGAGCACGTTTTCCGCGCGCAGTTACGCGAGAGAACGCAGAGGTCGAACGAGAGCCTCCAGCAGTGGGGAGTCGAGGTTGAACGGCTGGTCCGGCGTGCATACATGTCGATGACACCAGAGATGGTGGAAGTGAATCTGGTGCAAGCATTTATCGACGGTCTACGGGATCCTGAAGTCAGGGCTACAGTGCGACTCGGACACCACCAATCTTTAAAGAGTGCGATGGCACACGCTTTGGAAGTGGAAGCAGTACGACACGATTCTCGTACGCATAGGGTTCGGGAAGTGGTGGTCTCGCCTACAACGCAACCACGTCACCGAGAAGTGGTGGCTTCTTCTTCAGCAAAGTCCCGCTATATCCCGACGTGTTACGGGTGCGGAGAAAAAGGGCACATTCGTACCGATTGCCCCAAGAGGAAGAGGGGGAGTGTGGACTCCGGAACTCAAGTTAACGAGGAGTCGTTAAACTAAATGTCGCCAGGGCCGCGGGGCGGGTGCTGGCTGGTCAATTGAAGGCCCCAACCATCACCATCAATCAAATTCACAACGGAAATAGTTTGATCATCGAAGGGACGCTGAATCATCGGGCTTGCAATTTTACCATTGACACGGGGGCGTCACGGACTGTTATAAGACCTGAGTTGCTGAAACGCACCATCTTGTGGCAAAGAGAGTCCCCATCCTGCCGACTTCAGACAGCAACCGGCCAGCCAGTCTCCGTCCTCGGTGATACAGAAATTGAGATCAAAATCGGTGATCAAGTGTATATCCATCCTGCGTTAATTGCGAATATTACCGACGATTGCATACTGGGTCTCGACTTCTTGCGGAATAACCGATGTATTTTAGATATCGACAGGGGAGTATTGAAATTCCCAGATCAAGAAGTCTTCCTGCGAGGAATTAACTCATGCAACCTCTACTGTTTAAAGAATACTACACTGGCTCCGAGAACAGAAACCTTAGTCGAAGTAAAGTTTCCCAAGAAAATCAGGCAATCAAGATGTGTTTTGGTAGAGGATACTGGCCGGCACCCGGAGATCATCACCGCGAGGACATTAGTTATGACGACAGGGAAATCCAAGGTCAGGATTGTGAACCTTGGGAAAGAAGAGGTCCAACTGAAGAAAAACAGTGTTGTTGGGAGATGTGAAGAAGTTCAGTATCTCCGTCAAATCAATAAATCTCCAGCAAAGCAAGACACGACCAAAGTCGAAACTGATCACATCCAGCAACTTCTGGAAAATTCTAAGAGCAACTTATCGACTTCGGAACTACAGCAAGCCAAGGAATTTCTGCTGCGGTTTCGAGATATCTTTGCAACGGGAAAAGACTGCGGGAGAACAGGTCTCGTCAAGCATGAGATAGATACAGGTGATGCGAGACCAATTAAACAGAGACCGCGCCGCATACCCTGGGCTAAGGAATCTGAGGTAGCAGAAATGGTAAAGGACATGGCTGATAGCGGAATAATTGAGCCTTCTACGAGTCCATGGTCTTCTCCAGTCGTTCTGGTGAAGAAGAAGGACGGCAGCACAAGATTCTGTGTGGACTACAGAATGTAACAAAGAAGGACAGTTATCCCTTACCAAGGATAGACGATACGCTGGATATGCTCAGTGGCATGAAGTGGTTTTCGACCATTGATTTGAAAAGTGGCTACTGGCAAGTGGAAATCAGCGAGAAAGATAAAGAAAAGACAGCGTTCAGTACGGGTATTGGCAGCGGCCTGTGGCAATTTAACGTCATGCCTTTTGGGTTATGCAACGCTCCAGCGACGTTTGAACGCCTCATGGAGAGAGTCATGGTGGGCCTTCTTGGTGACGTCTGTCTGGTATATTTGGATGACGTCATTATAATGGGTCGCACTTTTAAGGAAAACCTGAGGAATATGGAGAAAGTGTTCACCAGGATACGAGGGGCTAACCTAAAACTAAGCCCAAAGAAGTGCGCCCTGTTCAAGAAGGAGGTCAGCTACCTAGGACATGTTATTTCCGCTGACGGAGTGAGAACCGACCCTGAGAAGATAAAGGCAGTCCAACAGTGGCCGGTTCCAAAGAACAAAACTGAAGTACGTGCATTTCTAGGGTTGTGCACATACTACAGGCGGTTTGTCAAGAATTTTTCGGACATTGCAAAACCTTTACATCAGCTGACTGAGGATAAACGAGATTTTATTTGGGACAAGAACTGTGAGTCAGCATTCGACGAGCTAAAGCAACGGCTATGTGAAGCGCCTATACTGGGGTATCCGAGCAGAGACGGAAGATTTGTCGTTGATACCGATGCCAGCAACACGGGAATTGGTGGAGTGTTGTCACAAGTGCAGGGCGACAGACAGGTCGTAATCGCTTACTTCAGTAAGGCACTTTCAAAGCCAGAAAGGAACTACTGCGTGACTCGACGAGAACTGCTGGCTGTGGTAAAAACCTTGCAGCATTTCCACAAGTACCTCATAGGAAGACAATTTACATTGAGGACGGATCACGCTGCATTGAAATGGCTTCTACAATTTAAGAACCCTGAGGGCCAAGTTGCAAGATGGCTCGAGCAGCTGCAGGAGTTTAACTTTGTGACGGAACATCGCAGTGGAAAAGGACATAACAATGCTGACGCCCTATCGCGACGTCCATGTAATGAGGACTGCAGACACTGCCAGCAGAATGAAGCCCGAGAACACGTTAATTTAATTAGGGCTGAAGGCAACTTCAAGAAGTCCCAGGAAGAAGATGACGATATTCGACCTATACTGGATTGGAAGCGTAGCGGAACTAGGCCCCAGTGGAGTGAAGTATCGTCACACAGTCCCGTAACTAAGAGCTACTGGGCACAGTGGGACAGTTTAGTCCTAGAAAATGATGTGCTTTGTAGGAAATGGGAATCGAACGATGGCAAGGAGGTGACCACACAAGTGATAGTACCACGATGTGAAGTAGTCCCCCTGCTACAGGAAATACACGATGGTGCTTCTGGAGGACACCTGGGCATCAAGAAAACTCTACTGAAAGTGAGACAGCGGTATTATTGGCTCAATTGTAGAGATGACATAGAGCAATGGTGTCGGAAATGTACAGCGTGCGCATCTGTGAAAGGACCACAGACTAGGAGCAGGGGCAGGCTTCAGCTGTACAATGTGGGAGCCCCATGGGAACGCATCGCTATCGACGTCGCTGGACCTTTTCCAGTTACAAATGACGGAAACAAGTACATAGTGGTGATCCAGGACTATTTCACAAAGTGGCCCGAAGTCTTCGCCATACCCAATCAGGAAGCGACGACAGTGGCGAAGAAGGTGGTCGAAGAAGTAGTATGTCGGTATGGCGCACCTTTGGAAATCCATTCCGATCAAGGCCGTAACTTCGAATCTGCGCTGTTCCAGGAAATGTGTACTCTTCTGGGAATTTATAAGACACGCACAACACCTGCGCACCCTCAGTCGGACGGAATGGTGGAAAGGTTTAACCAAACCCTGGAGAATCACCTGGCTAAGGTTGTCGATGACCATCAGAAGGACTGGGACCGGTATATTCCACTATTTCTGATGTCTTACCGATCGGCAGTGCATGATAGCACGGGACATACCCCAGCAAGAGTGAATTTCGGCAGGGAAATGAGACTTCCAGTCGATGCCATAACTGGCGTGCCACCTGACAAGACTAAGCCAGTTACGGACTACGTAAGTGACCTTCAAGATCAATTGGACGAAGTGCATAAACGAGTTCGTGAGAATAGCATGAACGCCAGCGTAAAAATGAAAACTAGATACGACCGTAATGCCAATGCCAAGGGATTTGAGGAAGGTACACTGGTCTGGCTCCACAACCCGCTTCGACGGAAAGGGAAGTCGCCGAAACTCCAAGCTCGATGGGAGGGACCTTACACCGTGTTAAAAAGGATTAATGACGTGACCTACCGCATCAAGAAAGGGCTAAGAGGGAAACCCAAGGTTGTCCATGTGGATAGATTGGCGCCGTATCACGGATCTAATAATGCTCGGGACGAGCATGACTAAGAGGGGGGCACTGTTACGCCATTAAACGTGAACCCGCCATATCTCCGAGAAAATAAAGAGTAGCACGTAATAATTAAAACGCATTGCTGTTCGAAAGGTCTAGAATGGTTGTACGTAGCCAGCCTTAGAAAAATCTCGAAACATCCACAAAGTACTTACAACTAGTGGGTAGGCATTTATCTAAGATAAGGGAAATGATACTCTCCGACGTTAACAATAGAGTCGAAATTCGCATGAAAGTGACTCTTATTACCACGAGTAATAAAAATGATTTATGACTTCGAGAAGCGATTCAATTGTTCTGGAATTCTGGATCGTTCGTGGGACGTCGGTATCTAGAATTTTCTTGGCTCCGCATATAAATACGAGCCCCCGGCCGGAAGCGAGTCAGTTGTGATTTCGACTGCGATCAAGAGCGAACTACCCTAGTACTTGAAGTGATTTTATCTAACGACCTAAGCGATAGTGTAACGGTACTCTAGTGTTAATTGCGATTCGGATTATTGTTGACTGGACTATTTTGTTATTGTTAGTGGTGAATAAAATTGTCTCTTAGTAAATCGGCATTTGATTACCCACGTACGTAACAATATCATCGCTTATCATCAGGTGAGATAGTGGTTAAACGCATAGGCTCGCGTTTAATAAATCGCCATAATAAAAAAAATTAGACGAATATACGACTGGTAGAAAATGCTTAAGTAATTAAGTAAACGGATAACTTTTCTGGGTGTAGTGATAGGGATTATCAAACTTTTACGGACTAAAATCCATTTTTGTTCCTTTTAGATGCCCTTTGCATTTTACGCCACAGTGACTCTTTTCGAACAATGCCGCTGCCCACCATATAACCCTCATAAGTTGGGCTTGCGGACGGCGAGCAATGGTTAGCTCGCTGTCCGACCGTCCGGTAATAGTCTAAGATCCGATTAAGAACGACCTTCACCGATCTGTTTAATGGATGAAACGTATTTTATGATAAATTTAGTGTATTAAATAATATAACGCGGGTGGGTTGCCTAAGAAATTCCTGGCCAGACTATTATTAATTAAAAATTGAAAATTTACTTTTTTTTTAGAAAAATGCACAACCGTTATTCATACCAGATTTTTTTGCAGACAACACTATAATAGACCAGGGTCGATAATTTTTAAAACCAAAAAAAATAATAGTAAGATGAAACCCATTAGAAAAGGAGGAGAATATTATAAAAATGAAAGGAAAAATAATTTACGGGCGATCTGAGCTCGGGAAGGGGATGGGGGTGAGTTTTAAGGGTAAAAAATGGTTTTTCTCGATTTCCGGCAAAACTAAAAGTCCTATGGAAAAAAGTCAAATGACAAAGTTGTAGGTAATAAAAAGATCTAAAACTTTTGTATTTACAATTTTTTCACATAACCTCAAAATGTATGTGAAAAATTCAAAAAACCAAGTTTTTGGTTTTTTAATTTTATCTTTTTCAAAAATATTTTTAAATTCACGAAATTTGGTGAAAACTTACCTTTTTATGTCCCAAATACGCTGTAATTTATTTGATTAGAAATATTTATTTTGTTCACATTATTTTGAATTAATATCGAAAATGCACCCCAATTTTCAATCGAAAAATCACCCGTCAAAATGTCGGCTTTTTTCAAAAAGTTGGTATGTTTTCTGTTCGTTGAAATCTCTACTTTCCGATGGTGAAAAAAAATATAATATGTTACCATAGTAAATCTTCTCAGAAAATGCAAATAATCGAAAAAAACTCGAATTCAAATTACCTGAGTGACCTACGAAAAATTTTAGCCCATCAAAAGGTATTTCATAGAGAAGTGGGGAAGGGGCTAGGCGGGTCTGGGTCTTACTACATACATACCTACTGTAACAACCGTTAGACTAGCCAGTATTCGAAGTACAGTACAGTATACAACATCGTTTATAAAAATACACGTGCACGTTGAGTTTCTTTAAGATAATTGTAACAAGTTTACTTAAAAAAAAAAAACTAACAAGATTAAAAAATAATAATCTCCTTTATTTTGCACAAACAAATTTAGTTAGGTACTCCCATGAAAAAAAAAAATATTTCGAAATTCATAAAAAACATTCACAACAAACAATCTGAAATATATTTGAAATGTATAAAATATATATGAAAATCGGCCAAAAGTTAGTTATTAAAAATATATTTACGATGTACATTTTATATATATTTATAGATTTTTTATAGATTTTTAATATATTTTTTATGTATTTTGAAATTTTTTTTTTCATGGGAGTAACTAAATTTGTTTGTGCAAAATAAAGGAGATTATTATTTTTTAATCTTAGTAAACTTGTCACAATTATCTTAAAGAAACTCAGCGTGCACGTGTATTTTTATAAACGATGTTGTATACTGTACTGTACTTCGAATACTGGCTAGGCTAACGGTTGTTACAGTAGGTATGTATGTAGTAAGACCCAGACCCGCCTAGCCCCTTCCCCACTTCTCTATGAAATACCTTTTGATGGGCTAAAATTTTTCGTAGGTCACTCAGGTATATAAGTTATCTAAAAATAGTTATAAATAGGCATCTACGCATATAATTTAAAGAAGATTCGACTACTTTCTCCAAATATTGTAGATGTCTTATTAAATATTAATTTTATTAACTTATTTGTTTGTTAATTATAGTAGTATATTTTGATTTACATTTTTTTTTATCAATGTAAAAACATGTAATCTTACGTTTTTCAAGTAATTAAAGTGTAAATTTTAATAAATAGCTCAAAATTGTATATAATAATTTAAAAAAAAATTTTGAATTCGAGTTTTTTTCGATTATTTGCATTTTCTGAGAAGATTTACTATGGTAACATATTATATTTTTTTTCACCATCGGAAAGTAGAGATTTCAACGAACAGAAAACATACCAACTTTTTGAAAAAAGCCGACATTTTGACGGGTGATTTTTCGATTGAAAATTGGGGTGCTTTTTCGATATTAATTCAAAATAATGTGAACAAAATAAATATTTCTAATCAAATAAATTACAGCGTATTTGGGACATAAAAAGGTAAGTTTTCACCAAATTTCGTGAATTTAAAAATATTTTTGAAAAAGATAAAATTAAAAAACCAAAAACTTGGTTTTTTGAATTTTTCACATACATTTTGAGGTTATGTGAAAAAATTGTAAATACAAAAGTTTTAGATCTTTTTATTACCTACAACTTTGTCATTTGACTTTTTTCCATAGGACTTTTAGTTTTGCCGGAAATCGAGAAAAACCGTTTTTTACCCTTAAAAACTCACCCCCATCCCCTTCCCGACCTCAGATCGCCCGTAAATTATTTTTCCTTTCATTTTTATAATATGCTCCTCCTTTTCTAATGGGTTTCATCCTACTATTATTTTTTTTCACTTTTTATTATTTTTAAAGGCTTCTACCCAGGTCTATAACATCGTATTCGCAATGAAAAAGAGTTTATTTTGATATAGAATTTGTTGTATATCAAAATAAACACACCTGTTTATACATACCTGTTTATACCTGGCAACCCATAGTTATGCCAGGAAAAAAATAGGCAACCCAACATTTTTATGTTCTACCCCAGTATGAAAGGCAAGAAGGAACGGGGTGGGTTTTTTAGTCAGTAAGAGTCTGATACTATCTGTCGCTCCGCCCAAGGGGGGGGATGTCATTTGGATGATTTTTACTCCCAAAAAAAACCCTTATAAGTTTGTACGACACATCAATTTGAAGAGAGAATACCAAGAATTTCAACGTTCTAATGACAGGGCATATCACCACAGACTATATAACTACCGTACTGTAACATTTATATTTGATAGACAGACGTGCGTCACAGACTTACTACGATTTCATGGCGTAATGATAGTTTTCTATTTTGGTTGTAATTAAAGGTTAGTTTCAGTGAATCATATGTCTTTATGTGGGCAGGCCACATTCGACTGGCCTGTTGGACTAGTGGTTAGTGCCTCTGACTGCCATGCCGGAGGTCGTGGGTTCGATTCCCACCCAGGATAAATGTTTATGTGATGAGCGTGGTGTTCTGTGTCTGGGTGTAATCTATCTATAACATGTATGTATTTAGAAATATATAAGTATGTTTATCAATTGTCTAGTACTCGTAACACAAGCTCTGCTTAGCTTGGGACTAGACGGCGTTGTGTAATAGTTGTGGAATATATTATAATATTACATTGCTCGCAGAACAGATGGTCGATGGGGACGAAAGGTTCTGAAGTGGCGACCAAGTCCCGAAAGACGCAGTGTTGGAAGGCCTCCCACAAGGTGGACCGATGACCTGGCAAGGGTCACAGAAATCCGATGGATGCGAGACGCACAGGACCAGTCGTTGTGGCGACACCTGGGGCAGGACTATGTCCAACAGTGGACGTATTTCGGCTGAAATGATGATGATGATATGTCTGTTTGCAGCTATTACACCCACAACTCCTAAATACATGTATTAATGTCGGTTTTGTAGTATCTTCCATTGTGACATTTTCTTGGATTGTGACATATCTTTTGTTGAAGACTGTATTGATTGATTTCATTCGGAAGTTTTTCCCTGACGTCAGCGGTTCTTTATCTAACTTCTAAAAATGAGAAAATATTTCAATGAATAGGTACTGTTATATATAATAATGAGTTTACAGTTTAAATTTTAAAAAGTACAGATTTTTTTTTTAAATTAGGATAAAGCCAAGGAATAATTCTACCACTGCTGCATTGGGGATCCAGAATCATGTACTGGTATTCGTTTATGCGTCGACACCTTGTATTACTCCCTTTAACAATTCAGTTTAGGTCATAAAATGGATCGCGTTATATCGTGGTAGCCCTATACCAGATTAAGGCCCACTTACTCTTACAAAGAGGCATTGTAGGCAGGCTTAGTTAAGTTGATAATCATCAATCATTAACGCTAGTAGAAAACTTCAAATGTATGGGATTGATATCATCTCAACGTTAAGTCACTTGGTCAGAAAGAAGGAATCGGAGTTACCGACTGTAGAAAGAGATTCGAAAACTTGGCTAGGCCTGCTGGACTGATAAATAACTTGCTACGTTGAAGACGTTACTTTCCTTAACGTTCGTGAAAACGGACATTAATAAAATATTACACAAGAAGCAGGACTCCTTAATAAGTTACACGAATCCGTCAATTCGACCCTGTCAGTCAATAGCCGAGTTCAGCTCATAGTTTCCGTTGAGAACTCATTACAGCCTCTTGTTTGTAGCTCGTTATTCTTCACTAGCGGCCCGTTCCGACTTCGGACGGGTAGCATTAATTATAGCCTGATGACTTCTGTTGGGATGTTGACACAGATCCCTGCGTTCTGAATTACGTCAAAAGTGATGATATCGCAAGTACAAACAAATTCAATAGTCACAAAATATAGGGGCTATTGAGTAATATTTGAGACGTTGCGCGTTGGTCGGATTCGCGATATTATCGCTTTTGACGTTATTCGGAACGCAGGGTATATGCTCAGCTAGAATGGCAGCGCGGTGCGGGGAGCGGTGCAGGTGTGGGAACCCGCGCGTTGTGCCTGTCCGTAGTCGAGCCATGCCAGCTAGCTCGAACTAGTATGAGATGCCCGCTCCCGCGCAGTTACACACTCACTGCAGCTACGTCTTGTACGAAAGAGCTATGGCATGAGTTGGCCGCGCATGTCCCGCTTGGAGCATCTCGCTCCGCTTCCTGCGCTCACAAGCCTATGGACACTCCAAAGAAGTTCTTATTCCGCGTAGCACTCGCCCCGCGCCCGTGTTTGCAGTCTGGCTGAACACTATAGATAGCCTTCGCGATAGAGCGCTAGTCTATGGCTAGGCACCAAGCGCGCAGTGCGGCCGGTTAAGTACAACATTTCACAACGATGGTTCTGCTTCGCTGCTCAAGCCGCTAAGCAAGCCAATGCGTGTTCGACAGCTGTCTGTATTTTGGAAGTCGGTAGTGCGACATCACCATGTCTCGGAAATCACGTTTATTCTACGCCTGATCCGGTCATGTTGGATAGCCGTCTCGTAGAACTATGAGAGCAAAGGAACTGAGAGTGCACCGACCTGTGTTTACGCACACACTTGCTTGTGCACTATAGTCTGTTGATATTGGCCACGGTGGCCAATCTCATCAGAATGGCCACCGTGGCTAATCTCATAAGAATGGCCACCGTGGATCGGAATTCGTAGAACGGTGGATCGAAATTCTTTAATATTTTATTTAATTCATTTTCAAAATATTCTATTATTGCCTGCTGCGGCTTTCCCGTCTGATTATAATTTAGGTGCCTTTAAAGATAGAGTGCACAGGCTCTTAATAAACTAGTGCACTTCACCATTAACGATTGCATCACTACTTACGATCAAGTGGAATTGCAGTCAAGCACTAGTGAATATCATTTAAAAAGAAAAATCTCTATTATTGACTGTCTTTTGAAGATGTGCCGGATGTGCCAGTCGTTACAGATGTCGAAAATCTGACAACTGTCAAAGAGTATTGTTTTATCTATTTGCTGGGTTATGGAAGTCAGAAATGCAGTACTGGGACTCAGATGCATCCGAATATACTGGAAGCCGACTTCTACAAAGTCAAGAAAAAATTAGGTAATTAGGTAGATTGGTTTTGGCGACGCAAATGTCTTTCGAATACCAGTCCAGGTCCTCTCATATATTATCCCAAAAGCCTCATAAACCCATGTCATAAAAAGGAAACCAGTCATACCTAATTGATGGACAAGGTAAGCTAACACACTCGGCTCACAAACTGGATGCGTGTTGGTAATGGCAGTGCATAATATCCTGTAACATTCATTACAGTGGACATTACTTCTCGTTATTTGCTTGTCGTATGATGAAACATGGCTTGTTTACAAAGACTGTGTGTCTATAGAGGTTATAGATTAGTCTTTGGCACGTGTATGCCAGTTTTGCGTTTCAGGTACGTCAGTTAGAGTCATTGCAAACCGCCTCGTCGGGCGCCTAACACGGGTGGGGCCGGACCTTTCGGACGGACAGTTCGGCTTTCGCAGGATGCGCTCTACGGTGGACGCCATCGTGCGCGTGCGAGCCCTCACGACGGGGGCTGCGGTGTCCCGGGGCAGGTGTGTCGTGGCAGTGTCCTTGGACATTGCCAACGCCTTCAACTCCCTGCCCTGGAGTACGATCCGGAGGGCACTCCGGTACCACCGGGTGCCCGAATACCTCTGTCGAGTGGTCGAGGCCTATCTGTCGGAGAGACTTATAGTCTACCCCGGTCACCAGGGAGACTGGAAACGTCGAGAGATGTCGTGCGGTGTTCCGCAGGGGTCGGTACTAGGGCCACCCTTGTGGAACATCGGGTACGACTACGTGCTGCGCGGCGACTTCCCTGACGGGATCAGCGTGGTTTGCTACGCAGACGACACGCTGGTTCTAGCGCAGGGAGAGTCGTACCAGGCGGCGGTCGCTCTAGCGACACGCGGGGTTGCGATGGTCGTTGATAGGATCCAGGAGTTGGGACTCGAGGTGGCGCTTCACAAGTCCGAGGCGATGTGCTTTCACGGTCGCCGCTCTCGGAACGCGCCGCCAATGAGTTCCCAACTAACGGTAGGAGGAGTTGACATCGGTGTCGGGTCGACGATGAAGTACCTGGGACTCGTCCTCGACAGCCGGTGGAATTTCGTGGAGCATTTCCGACGTCTGGCTCCCAAACTCAACCGGGCTGGGGCTGCGCTCAAGCGGCTCCTGCCCAACCTTGGGGGTCCAGATGCCTCCTGCCGGAGGCTCTACGCGGGGATCGTTCGGTCCATGGCCCTCTACGGGGCGCCGGTGTGGGCGCCGTCGCTGAAAAAGCAACCGGCGGCCATACTGAACGCCTGTCAGAGGGTCATGGCGATAAGGATGGTGCGGGGATACTGCACGGTCTCCCGCGAAGCGGCGAGCCTTCTGGCTGGCCTACCACCGTGGGATCTGGAGGCAACAGTCCTTGCACACATGCACGATATGCGCGTGGAGATGCAACGCCGGGGTGAAAGTCCGCTGCCGCGACAGGTCACGGCATGGCGGACAGAGCTCCGGCGGGATCTCATGGTGAAATGGCGTCAGCGACTATCGCAACCCAGTGCTGGGCACGCCACAATTATGGCGGTAAGTCCCCTCTTTGAGGCGTGGCTGGAAAGACCTCACGGCGTCCTTACCTTCCGCATGACGCAGGTACTCACCGGACATGGTTCGTTCGGGAGTTTCCTGCACGGGATTCATGCGGAGGTGACGCCCGGGTGTCGCCACTGTGCGGAACGCCCGGAGGACACGGTGGAGCACACAGTCGAGGTGTGCCCTGCTTGGGCGGAGCATCGCCGTGCCCTCGTGGGGGCGATCGGCGGCGGAGATCTCTCGCGCCGGGCTTTGGTTGAGGCCATGGTCCGGAGCGAGGAGGAGTGGCAGGCGGTCGCCGACTTCTGCGAAGCAGTAATGCTCGCAAAGAGGAGGCCGAACGCATCAGGCAACGGCGTTATCGCCGCCGCCGTCGCCGGGATTCTGATCCCGATTTCCGGCCAACGTAGACGCGGGCTTGCGGACGGTGAGCAATGGGTAGCTCACTGTCCGGCCGTCCGGTAACTGTCCGGACCAAGCCCAAGTCGTCGACGGCGCGCACTGTTCCCGCGCGCCTCAAGGAGTTGTCAGCAACAGCAGGGACCCAGCCGGGTCGAAGCCTACTGGGGCCAGGGTTATCCGAAAGGGCGCTCGAGCCCCGGTATGAAGGCTAGAAGGAACGGGGTGGGTCTTTTAGTCAGTAAGAGTCTGACACTATCTCCCGCTCCGCCCAAGGGCGGGGGATGTCAATGCATGATTTTTTCCCACCATAAAAAAAAAAAAAAAAAAGGTACGTCAGTTAAGTTCATTTTTGCTTGCGCTCGAAAAGATAACTTCCAAAGGCTTTAGTTTAGCACTGCGCCGCAGGATTCAAGCGATAAGTGATCAGGCAGAAATGACCGCGATGGTACGTGAAGAAAGTTAGGAAGGGAAAAACCATAACCTCGTTTCTAGTTGTCTGGCATTGAGGCTGAACTGGACCTGTTTTGGTACAGCCGTGGGGCACACAATTATATTTTATTTTCATTGTTTCGTGTTCACTTAACTATTGTGTGTGCCTTGTGTTGTGCCAAATAAATTAATTTTCGTTCTTTCTTTTCCTTTCCACTGGGGCAGTAGCTTAAAGAAAATGTGAGTACCAGGATAACAGAGAAACTCCGTGGGTTTACATAACATAAAAAGTTGGTCTGGAAAAACGAAAAAAAAATCGAAAAAAAAATCGGCACCTATTCAAAAAAGGAACGATAAGACCATAGAGAACCAATGTTTTGAAACCGCACAATTTCGAACATCAACTTCAAAACGTGATGTTTGATCTTTTTTTTTTATTCCCGCTTTTTTTGCCAACCCAAAAAAGGAACCGGAATTTTTTTTCACAATTTTTTGTAGTTGTGTCTTATAAAAGATTAAATATTTTCTAATACTCGTAAAGTACCTAGTTACTTGTAAAGAGGAAGAATCCTACCAGGAATAAAAAGGTGGTCAAAACAGGAGCATGAAAATAATTGTATATATTTCCAGCAGACTGCAAATAGAATCCATCTCAATCAATTGATTGCTTAGCGTCCCAAATCAATTAGTTGATTAACAGTGCAACTACAGGTGGGTGTGAAGAGACGCGATAATCGCAGTCGATCCCATTTAACTAATAAAATAAATTTATCTAGCTTGTTCTAAACGAAAATAATGGAAGGTCATAAAGTTTATTTAGTACTTTTTCGCAAAGTAATTGAAAATGAGTTAAAGAGGCTTAATTTGGAATGGTTTGTGGTTCTGAATTTGAATTAAGTGCTCCGCAATATACTAGGGGTTAAGCCGAATTTATGAAGTCAATATGGTATACTAACTAGCTGCAGGATTTAATTTTTTAAATCTTCGAGTAGGTAATATTTAGGTACTCAAATATGAAAATATTTAGGTACTCAAATATGAAAATATTTGAGTACCTAAATATTACCTACTTGGTTTATATGTCACCGGAAAAATTCAGACTCAATAAATCTTTATTAGATACTTAATAATTTCTCGATATATATAAAAAAAATCGTTTTGTATACGATAAATCACACCCAAATTCATTGTAGTTTTCAACAGAAAGAACTTGTAAATTATATTTAAAAAAAAAACCGTTACACAATTTATTTACAATTTCTCGCGACATTTTACAATCTTGCGACGTATGCAATTTTTCGGAGACATATACATACCTACAAGCTTGTTATTTTACATGAGAAATCACCAAATGACTTATTCTGTTAGTTAGTGGAACGAGAGGGAGAGTCAGACTTTTACTGACTAAGCCCACAGTATTTCTTCACTCTTTCGAACATTCGGCAGCCCTGACAGGATATACTCGTAGATACAATCTTATTGATTTTTTTATCCAAATTGAGGAGAAATTAACGTTGTATTTTCTTGTTGAACGATATAAAATAATTCTTATTTTAATAGCTTGCCAAGCCGAATGATCTATCTGTATTTATAACTAGCTGTACCCGCGCGGCTTGGCTCCCGCTCTTCCCTATTCAGCCTACTATACCCTACTCTACCCTACTATACCCTACCCTACTCTACTCTACCCTACTCTACTCTACTCTACCCTACTCTACCCTCCTCTACCTTACTCTACCCTACTCTACCCTACCCTACTCTACCCTCCTCTACCTTACTCTACCCTACTCTACCCTAATTTTCATTTTTTTTTTTTCCATAAGAACTTTTCTCCTCATAATAACGAACACAACAAAAAAAAATTAGCGAAATCGGTCCAGGCGTTGTTGAGTTATGCGCTTACCAACACATTTTGCGATTCATTTTTATATTATAGATTGGAGAAACTCACTGCCTGACATATCAACGCAGAGCCGAAATTACAGGGACTAGGAGTTCTTTATGACGTAAGATTGCAATAAGAAAGGATTTTGCAAAATTCAATCCCTAAGGGATGAAAGGGGTTCTAAAGTTTGAATATAGAAACCTATTATCACGCGAGCAACGCTGCTAGAAGAAACTAGTGAAAACATAAATTCGGTAAGGAAACACATATATTTTAACTTAGACATATCTGTATAATTCAATCAACGTTACATCTTTGTACAAGAGAGCTCGGACAAAGTCTATCGTGCGCTCCCAATGCCCGATACAGACATGTCATACCTATCATATAATAACAACATACATAATATTGTCTTCTACAAGATTAGATAATTTGACGGCTATCAGAAAATCCACTCTCACGTAGTAAACGAGACAAAATGGCGACTATAAATAAATCTATTAGCATATTAAAATAGATATGGAATGTAATAAAACCTTTATTGCTTGCTTGTTGTTCCAAGATTGTAAGAAAAACAACGACGATGAAAACAGACAATTTATTAATATGTACTTATTTTCCCAATTTAACGTACTTAGTATTTTCCCGGGCAATAAGTTACGTAACGGTAATCGCTGTAATAATAAAAGTAAATTAATAACAGCAGCACTTGTGCTGGTATTAGTAAATTTCAAAAATAGAATGTACAAAAGAAATAGAATATCCAAAAATTATTACTTTTATGTTTATTTTTGTGTTTTTATTTATTTATTACAGCTTGGAGGGCATACAGCTTATTTAAAAAAAGAACTGATTAAAAATATAAACAATCATAGACGGCAGCTAGCCAATTATAACTAGTCCTCACGTATAGTGTCAGACTTAAAATTGAGAAGTGAGCATAAACAGACAGTAGTGTGCATAGGCGGACAACAAGGCAACAAGTCATTTTCTACCAGTCTACCTTTGGGTTAAAAAAGAATACACTGTGGTAGGTGTGTAATATAAATGATATTAAGTATCATTTATATTTGAATTTGGTACCTATTTCCAAAAATTGTAAATATACTAATCTAATTCTAACTACAATTATTTTACTAAGATATCTCGTATACGATATATTTCGTATATATGAGCAGAAGCACTTTAAGGAATTCGGCACGTCCTAGAACCAAAAATTCGAAGACATGTGACATTCACCAGCCCGCACTGGGCCCGCGTGGTGGATTACGGCATATTCCCTCTCCTGGAGAGGAAAGTACCAGCAGTGGAAAGATTAAAAAGGCTGATGATGATGATGAGCACTTTTAGTTAACTTGATTAACAAAGACTGAGATTTCTCGTATATGCTGACTATGTATGGTGGTAACTGAATTTGACTCCATAAAATTCATGGTATATGAAAGCATTCAAATTATAATACCAACATTCCTACAATACGTCCGTACGTTTTCAACACACTTCGTAACTGAAAAGCAATTCAAATTATTATTTTTATACGTGTGTGGTTTCCAAGCTTAGGTACATTCTTAATTAATCATACCACTTAAGTAATTAGCAGTTTACACATCAAATGTAGCGCGTTTTTCTATTCCAATTACTTTAAAAAAGGGGCGCCGACTCCGTGGGTGCTCGGGGGCTCGAACACCCATGAAAAATAAACAGTGGGTGCCGAGCACCCCTGAGCTGAGAATTGACTTCAAGAAACAGATCAGTAATCGCCTTTTAGGAATGGGCGTATTTTCATTACCCAACGACCCGTTCAGCGCAGTGGTTTAGAGCGCCAGTTGAGACGAAAGACACACATAATTAGTAATTAAGTACTCAGTAGGTATGTAAGTAGGTCGTATGTAGTAGTGTCGACCGACAAATAAATAGATGTATTTATTTGTCGGTCGATTAGTTTGCATTTCTCTTCTCACACTTCGCCACTTTTTCGAGTCATCAAATGAACAAGAGCATCCATGCATTGCATTGTCAGCCTTATAATGTTCCCACTGTTGGGACTCAGGCCTCCTCTTTAGGAGAGAGAATGGGCCGTAATCCACTACGCTGGCCCAGTGCGGATTGGTGGATGTCATTATGTCTTCGAATTTTTTGGTTCTAGGACATGGCACCCATGAGGTTTTCTAAAACTTACGCCCCTGCTTTATACTCTATTCTCATTATTAGACACGAAACAATGGCAGGTCATTCAACTTTGAAATGAAAAAAGACACAAGTGAACAATGTAATCTTAATAATCGATTTAAGCTCAGATGGTTATCGCAATGATTAACCACGAATTAATATTAATTGTGCAAGATAATTACTGATGACTATGACAAATGAGAATATAATGCCGATGTGCATTGACCCTGAAGTTTTATGTTTATCTAGTGTATTAAGTACTCTAGAACTGAGCTCGGGCCTTACTATAAGGTTTTAAAAAGACAGGCGTTTTTTTTTGGCAGGTAGGAAATCACCCAAAAAATTCTTTCGCTCTTGAGCGCAGCGAGAGGGCGTGTCAGACTTGTAGATACTGACCAAAACTCACTATGCTCCTTCTTCACTTTGCCTTCCAGCGCCCCGGGTTCCCCTGCCGGGTCACGGGTTTTCCTTTCATAAACGAATCCATGGCCCCAGTAGGCTGCGACCTTGCTAGGTTTCTACGGTTTTGCTGACATATTGAGGCGCGCGTGGACTCGGTTCGGACGGTTACCGGACGGTCGGACGGCAAGCTACTCATTGTTCGCCGTCCAAGCCCACGTCTATGGCACAAAATAGATAGGTACAGAAGTCAATCTACATACAAAGCGCGCTCGAGCAACGCACACATAGACACCGCTTACGGACACGATATCTCGGTCGCGTCTCGGATCACTCATCGAACAGTTCGGGCTCAAACTCTCATTAGTGTGCGTCCACCGAGCGTAGGTATAAAAAGTGAAGTACATACATGAGATTGTCTTCTGTACCTATCTATTTTGTGCCTATGGTGGCTGGAAATCGGGATCCCGGCGGTTGCGACTTAAGGGCTGTTCCCTCACGCGTGCAAGCGAGAAAAAGGGATGGAGCTATACACCATATATAGCCTTTTCCTTTCCTTCAACAGTTCAGATTAAGTCGTCAGATAGATCACGTTAAGAGCTCGTGGTAAGGCCTCAGGACTGCATAGTATCGTCTGCACTATTGTAGACACTTAAAAGCCTTTGGATTTAGTTCCTGTCTAGTTAAAAAAAAAAAATCTACACCTCATAATGTGAACAAGATAAACACTTTTTTTTAAACTAAGTGTACAATAGGCGGTCTAATCGCACAGGGTAATCTCTTGCAGACAACGTTATGATGGACTGTACGAAAGGACCATCAGTTTCGAATTTCTGACACGGTCCTTTCCATTTTTGAAAAACTGGGCGGTAAGGAGCCCTTATCTGCGCTGATGCGCAGTTAATATATTATTAAATTTTTATTATTATACCTAGTCCATACTGTCCCACTGCTGGGCAAAGGCCTCCCTCCATTCCTATCGGACATTCCTACCAATATTTTCGGTTTTGAGCAACCTCTTTCCAATTCCCAAGGAAGACATCCAAGCCGTCCCGTCATCTCCTTCTTGGTTTGCCGCGGCCCCGTCGCGTCGTGCGATTTCAGGGCACCAATTTTGCGTTTTACTGGCCCACCGCTCGATCGGCATGCGGCAGACATGTCCAGCCCAGTCCCACTTAAGTTGGGCAGCCTTCTGGACCACGTCTATGATTTGCGTTTTGGAGCGCAGTGTAGTGTTTCGAACGCGATCCGTTATTTTAACACCTAGTATGCTGCGCGCGTTGGGAAACCTTAAGTTTGGACCTTTGGATGTTAGTCTGAGACCAAGTCGGTGAACTGTAGGTCAGAATGGGAAGAATACACATGTCCATTAGCTTACGCTTATGCGATGCCAAATTGTATTTCTTAAATACTTTGATCATGTACAATCTTAATTTTAGTATATTATGCGAAACCCGAAACATTTGTCTAGTATTTTTATGTAAAGAAGAAAGAAAATAATGTAAGTACAAAATTTCATAACTGTTGTATGGTCCCGTTTTACCGTTTGGTTACGGAACCCTAATATAAAAGCAGCAACAGGAAACTCTTTTCTTTTATCGATATAAAGGTAACTAATTATCCGCTAACGATGGCTTATTAGTCCAAGAAAATTAGACCGATTTTCCTTTATCCTTGGCCGCTGATTAGTACAGGAAAACCGCATTGTTTTTGTTACTTTGTAAATGGAACTGCTAGGGCTGAGGGATTGATCGAAAGCGTTACAGTGGCCTTCGAACACAAAAGGCAAATGAAGGAACACGGGTAGATTTTACTCAATAAAAATGTAAAGTCGAATGCAGACTGCTGTAACGTAACATGCAATGTAACACGCAATGAAAAAATTTGCCGTCCACGTTGTCGCAATGTATCATGTAATGTAACAGAATTTCGATGGTATGGACGCTTTGCGCGTGCAAGCCGTGCACACGCGCGAACAGAGCATTTCAACTAGATATGTGAGTAGAGTCGAGGGAGAAACTAAAATTTTCTACTAATATGTGTGTGGCGTTCAACTTTTTAATCTTACTCGTACTATAATAAATCTGTTAAAAAAAAGGCTTGTTTTGACATTTGAGAACGACCCTACCCTAGAATGTACTCATAACTTGGAACATTGACAGGCCTGTTGGTCTAGTGGTTAGTGACCCTGACTGCTACGCCGGAGGTCGTGGGTTCGATTCCCACCCAGGACAAATGTTTGTGTGATGAGCACGATCATTTGTTCTGTGTCTGGGTGTAATTTATCTATAATATGTATGTACTTAGAAATATATAAGTATGTTTATCAGTTGTCTAGTACCCATAACACAAGCTCTGCTTAGCTTGGGACTAGACGGCGCTGTGTGATAGTTGTGGAATACATAATAATTAGGGGTCCGGTGTAGTAGTAGCTATTTTAGTAGTAGATGGACTACATCGGACTAGCTGCTAGGTAGTCAAAGTACAAATGTCAAAATGGGCCTTTAATTTTTTGCCAAAGTTGGCAAAAGATAAAATAATAATAAAAAGATTAATTTTTTTTTTTTTTTTTATTATTGATAGGCTCGCGTTGACCACTATCTCACCTGATGGTAAGTGATGATGTGGCCGACGATGGAGCACGCTTGCCTAGAAGTAACCTATTTACTCTCGACTTAAAGACCCCTAGGTTGTAGCTATCAGGAAACACAGACTCCGGCAGGGAATTCCACTCTTTAGCTGTACGCATAATGAATGTGTTTCCAAAACGCTTTGTACGAATAAACAAAGCGTTTGATTGCGGGACAAAGAAAAACCGTGTGAGTATCTCTATCCTGTATAACCATATCATACCGAAAAACGGTCAAATGGAAAGAAGCCGGGTAGAGTAGCCCAGTAACTGGGTTGTGGAAGCCTGATAGTCAGTCGCTCCATGTATAGTACTTAACACTCGTGTACGAGTGTAAGCCGACCCCAAGTTAGTTGGGAAGAGGCTAGGCTAGCATAGCATAATCAGTCTTTCAATGTTCCCACCGGGGACTTAAAAACACCTTCATAAAGGTTACAGAATTATAAGTGTTACATGTTGAATGTGTAACAGAATCAAAAATGTAACACTTATATATGTGTTATCAATGTGTTAACCCAAAACACTTAAAAAAGTGTAACCGTCACATATCTGTAGCAGATATAAAAGTGTTAACAGTGTCAATAAGTGTAACAGGTAAACGCAGCGTTGCCAAAGTTACAATTTACTTATTTATGGTACTGTGCAATTATTTCAGTTACACATATTAACACTTATTAACACATATAACAGGTTACAGTTTGATTCGGTAGCACTTCTTAACACATATAAAAGGTTACAGTTTCATTCGGTAACACTATTGTATCTGTTACATTTAAAAGTGTTTTTCTGTTATAACTGTTTTAAAAAACAGTGTTAAAACACATTATTACGGTTACAGTTTGAGTCCCTGGTTCCCACTGCTGGGACGCAGGCCTCCTCTCTAGGTGAGAGAATGGGCCGTAATCCACTACGCGGGCTCAGTGCGAGTTGGTGGCGGGTAGGCTAGGGGAGATTAACCGTATCACACCATAGTTTTCTTTACTATTAGTAAGTTAGAGAGAAGGCTCGCATTTGACCACTATCTCACCTTCAAGCGATAATGTGGTCGCGTTAGAACAGGATTTTCCACAATTCACCCCCTAAACGGGTCATGGGTTGTGCGAAAGTGAACTCCAGGGGCCTAGAACGAGGACAAAGACGGAACAGGAGTGGGTTTTAGTCAGTAAAAGTCTGACACGCACTCCCACTCCACCCATGGTTGGGAGATGTCATTAGAAGATTTCCCACCTAAAAAAACCCCTAAACGGGTATTCAAATTTTGTATGAAGAAATCTATTTACTCACGCGTGAAACCGCTGGCTCACCCCCTAAGGAGATGAAACAGGTGTCTAAACTTTGTGGAGAAATCTCGTTAGGTACTATCAAGGACACTTCCGCCTGACCACCGCAAAGTTAATTTTTGCTTGCACTCGAAACGAATACTTCAAAGGGTTTGGTTTGGCGCCGCGCCGCAAGATTCAAGCAAATTTTTTTTTAAGTGATCAGGCAGAAATTACCGCGATGGTACATACGGGCAAAACCGCTGACATAAGCTAGTGAAGTAACCTATACACTCTTGATGTAAAGACCCCCTAGTTTGAAGTTATCAGGAAACACAGAAACATTGTATCGTATATGATTTCGATAGCGCCACACGCCACACAACTGCGCATATTTTACACGGATAAATAAAGTGATTTCAGTGTTAACACACGTCTACGTATACCTATAGAACAATAAGTTCAACGACAGACGTCGTGCAGTCCCTAATTGCGTTTCAAGTTTAATGGACATGTTTATGTAACTTTCCTTATGTATTTGCAAAAATTAAACTTCTATTTAACAACCACATTATATTGAACCTTTAAAATTTAAGGAATACAGTTGTCAAATAATAAGCCTGTTTTACATTTTTAGTTACGAAAAAATTTGAAAATTTCAGAAAGATACAATGACTTTTAATTTTAATACTTAACTTAGGACATACTTTAGAGGTTTTTTTTTATGGTGGGAAAATCATCTAATGACAACTCCCGCTCTTGGGCGGAGCGGGAGACAGTGTCAGACTACTGACTAAAAACCCGTCCCCTTCCTTCGAGCCTTCATACCGGGGCTCAGTTCAGCTAGTCCTAACTAATATTAAAAATGTGAAAGTGTGGATGTTTGGATGTTTGTTACTTAATCACGCAAAAACGGCTGAACGGATTTGGATGAAATTTGGCATGCATATAGCCTTTGACATGGAAAAGAACATAGGCTACTTTTTATCCCGGAAAAACATCTTTTTCCTACGGGAAAACACGTTTAGAGTGCGATAACCGAAGTACACGCGGACGAAGTCGCGGGCGGACAGCTAGTATAGTATAAAAATGTAGTTCCCCTTTCTACCGCAGCCATAGCTACCTATAAGATTATTTTTCTATGACCGCAGCTCAGGTTATATTAGACATTTTCTTTCGTCTGCAAACACTGACACGTGTTACCATTATCATTTTACGTCGGTTTTCTGTTTATCATGTAAACCAGTGTTAGTAAACAATTCGCGTGATACGTCAGCTATTTATTTTTATGTCGCACGCGAGCGTACTGTGAGGGATAAAGTCGTTATAAACGTGTAAGAAAGTGTGTCTGTTAGTGTATTTACACCTGGATTGTCACGGATGTTTGTTTGCACCTTGTCTGCTGTTTGGAGGAAATAGGTGAGTTGCTTTGGTCATAAAGACACGGTGGCACAGGAACAAAATGATCCAGAAGTAGACTTAAAACGCAGAACAGGATGGTCGATGGAAACAAAAGGTTCTAGAGTGGCGACCACAAGATGGACCGTCGAGTTTGAGAGTCGCAGGAATCTGATGGATGCGAGGCGCCAAGGATCAGTCCTTATGGGGACGCTTGGCGCATTGGATGACGCAGCGATGGAAGTCCCACCTTGTGGGTAGACAAAATGAGGATGAATGCGAAAAGCACAGGACCAGGCACTGTGGCGACACTTTGTGGAGGTCTATGTCCAATAATGGATGACTTGAATGATGAAAGTCATCTATTGTTGGACATAGATCTGTATAGATGATGATGATGATGAAAGAAAATAGAATATGAACAATACAAGAAGTCGTAAAGTAATTTCCGATTTTTTATTAATAATTTGATGTCAAGTAAGTATTTGTCACATTCTATTTTAACCTGAAAATTTGTCTTACTCTGGCATTAAAGTAAAACACAATTAAAAAACCATTTAAATTTTTTGATATAAAACATCTAATTAGAACGCATATTTTTCGCTTGTCTTGAATTATTTTCATTTTAAATGATCCAAAAATATTTAGACGTAATACCCATTTTTAAGGCAATTACCAAAACATATTAGACAACGTTACAGTCGCAATATGTACACAAGGCTTAAGTACAACCATATATTAGTCCTTCCACACTATTTTAGAGCGATAAGTACCAGGGTAGCAGCGTGTACAGAGAGGCTGGGCCCACATGTAAACGCGGCATTAACTCAACGGTGTGAAGGACCTTGTACACCGTGGTATACAAGGCCCTTCACACCAGAGACCGGAATAGATGGAGATACATCATGAAAATGAAAGTGATGAAATAGGGAGGTCACGACCCTCAACATTGAGGAATACGATGCAAAGAAGGAGGGACGTTAACAATCAAAATTTGTGAAACTGACTTCTGAATCGGAAGCTATCTAATACCCATTTTTTAATTGCTATTACCAAAGTAAATTAGACAAAAATACAGTCGCCAGGGACTTAAAAACACCTTCATAAAGGTTACAGAATTATAAGTGTTACATGTTGAATTGGTAACAGAATCAAATATGTAACACTTATTAATGTGTTTTCAATGTGTTAACCCAAAACACTTACAAAAGTGTAACCCTAACATATCTGTAACAGATATAAAAGTGTTAACAGTAACAGGTAAACGCAGCGTTGCCAAAGTTACAATTTACAAAGCTACACTAAAACTGATTATTTCAGTTACACATATTAACACTTATTAACACATATAAACAGGTTACAGTTTGATTCGGTTGCACGTCATAACACATATAAAAGGTTACAGTTTCATTCGGTAACATTATTGTATCTGTTACATTTTAAAAGTGTTTTTCTGTTAAAACGTTTTAAAAAACAGTGTTAAAACACTTCATTACGGTTACAGTTTGAGTCCCTGACAGTCGCAATATGTACACAAGGCGTAAGTACAACCATATATTAGTCCTCCCACACTATTTTAGAGCGATAAGTACCAGGGTAGCAGCATCTACAGAGAGCTAAGTAACACGAGTGGGGAAGAAACGCGTGTGAAGCAGTTTACAAAGAATGGCTTTAAGAACGAAAGCCAAGCTGATTAGAGCTTATGAACAACCACCCAGCTCTTGCAGCGAGTAAGATTCCAATTAGTGTGGAAATATGGGGAGGGACACGTTTTTCATTAAGATGTATTAGTGTAAAATGTTAATGCTTTAGAGAGATGCTGAGCCAAACGTTTTTGATATTCTTTCTATCTCTCTTAATTCTTTTGATCTAAGATCCGTAGAAGAAATCACTTCCCTCATCTGTTCTTCGATTATGATAAATATTATGTGTTAGATAATGCGTTTATTAAGACATCCCGAATAGGTTGCTTAGCTAAATCTGGTGCCAATGATGTTAAACAATAAAAGTTGTTACATATTTTACATCAATTATGTTATTTGGGAAAGTCGAACATCAGCTGAAAGAATGTTCCCCAGGGAACTGAAAAACTATAGGTTGCTTCCTTTTTTTGGTGCAAATAGGAGGGTTGCCTCGCATAGAGGTAAGTAAATGGCCATAATTTACCCTCATCTGTTATTTAATCGTTTTTTTTTTTTTCATGTTAATTAGTGTTTTTTAGTCTACTAAAAGCTATTAGTAACGAAAGAACTCAATTTGTAAGTATTTGAACAAAGTCGAAAATATAAAATGTTTGCGATCTCAGACAAGTTTTATGGCTAAACATTCTCTAGACTCACAAACTATAGCCTTCCTAGAACCGCTGAATAACTTACCTGTAACTTATAGCCTAATAACTGCACCTTAAGGGTGAAAATCAAAGAGAAAGACGATAAAGTTCAAACCCTTTCAACTATTCATGAACGTGGCTGACCTAACCTATAGGTGAAGCTCGTCAAATACATACCTACGTCTGTGAAATATATAGGGTGACTGGCAATTAGTATACGATACTTAAACACATGATTGTGCTCATGATAACAAACAATTTTTATTATGGGAGCCAAGCCGAAATCGCGAAAAAAATATCAGCTGTTCAGTACATTAGGCAAACATAAATGTACTGAACAGCTGATTTTTTTTCGCGATTTCAGGATTGTTCCCATAGTAAAAGTTGTTGGTTATCATGAGCACAATCACGTGTTTAAGTATCGTACACTAATTACCAGTCACCCTATATAACTATATTTTTTTAAGTTGGAAAATCAACCAATAACTTTTCCCGCTATAAGGTGTGGAGCGCAGTGTGGAAAGCAGTGGTGGCTGTATGGTAATGGCCCCGACTTACGAGTTGTAGGTCGCTGTTTCGAACCCAGCCAGGCACATTACTTTGTGTAATTTATTTCATCACCACTGCTCTCAAAACGGTGACGGAAAACATCGTGAGGGAAACTGGCATGTTCTACAACCAAAAATTCGAAGACATGTGACATTCACCAACCCGCACTGGGCCCGTGTGGTGGATTACGGCCCATTCCTTTTCCTAGAGAAGAGGCCTGAGTCCCAGCAGTGGGAACATTAAAAAGGCTGATGATGATGATGATGAGGGTGTGGAGCGGAATGGCGTGTCAGACTATTACTGACTAAAACCACGCCTATGTTTCTTCAATTTTGACATTAGCGCTTTAGGACCACGGACGCTAACGGTTTGCTGACATTTCTTGAGGAGAGCGTGGATCACTACGCGCAGTCATCAACTTGGTTTGGACTATTACCGGACAGCCGAACGGCGAGCTACCCATTGCTCGTCGTCCGCAAGCCCGCGCCTACTGTGGCTGGTAGCCGGGGACAGGATCGCAGTGAGGATGCCCGTTTCCTCAAGCGTGCGGCCCTCTCCTTCGCTAGGCATTACTGCTTCGCAGAAAGAAGCGACCGACTGCCATGACTCCATTCCAGAACGATGGAGAATGGCATTCGGTCGCTTCTTTCTGCGAAGGGGAATGCCTTGGGCATGACCAGGACCCAGCGCGAAGGGTTGGCGAGTGTGGGTGAGGACAGTGCTCCAGCCAAGCGGGGCACAACAGGTCCTCTAACTACATTTATCTACTCCCAAGTGTATGTAACGTACCCACATTTAGAAGGTCCAAATATCCTGTTTTGTTGTCTAACTAATGAATTGTTTGCAGTTCCCATCTCATTAGAAAACGATTTCTTATTGTTGTTGTGACCTTTGAATATGTACATTTCTATCACCCTCAATAATCATGTTTACCATTAAAAGTACAGTCCTGGCTGCCTAGTTGCAAGTTGTTTTTACCCGCGATCGAAACGTTTACCGCATTTAGCTCTCTGATTGGTTAAGAGCTTGGAACGAGCCAATCGGAGCGCCGAACGTCATAAACGTGTCGAACAAATTCTCACTAGCTCTGTTCGACTACTCGAGTACCGTTTCGATTCCGTTCGAAGCATTGTTTAACATTTATAAGCATAATAATTAATCTTTTGTTTGCCTTATGTCATATCAAAAAAGCAAAATCGTGTTCTTAACGCCAACTGGCCAGTCGGCGATTTTATCCTTTAAGAGGGCCCTTCCGCACTCGCCTATCGTCAACGTCGAGCATGATTTAAAAGCTTGTTGCCAGGGACTTAAAAACACCTTCATAAAGGTTACAGAATTATAAGTGTTACATGTTGAATTGGTAACAGAATCAAATATGTAACACTTATAAGAGTGTTTTCAATTTGTTAACCCAAAACACTTATATAAGTGTAACCGTAACATATCTGTAACAGATATAAAAGTGTTAATAGTATTAATAAGTGTAACAGGTAAACGCAGCGTTGCTAAATTTGCAATTTGCTTATTTAAGGTACTGTAAAATTACTTATACCTAAAGCTATACTAAAACTGATTATTTCAGTTACACATATTAACACTTATTAACACATATAACAGGTTACCGTTTGATTCGGCAAAACTTATTAACATATATAAAAGGTTACAGTTTCATTCGGTAACATTATTGTACCTGTTACATTTAAAAGTGTTTATCTGTTAAAACTGTTTTAAAAAACAGTGTTAAAACACATTATTACGGTTACAGTTTGAGTCCCTGCTTGTTGCTTCATCTAACGTAATCCAACGTCATGTTTACGTATTTTTTTTAAAAACCTTCAAAGTTTTTGAGAAAAATTGTCGTCATTTATAATTTTGATTAAATGTGCAAAGCTTCTATGGATGTACTTTTTAAAATTTTTAATATGAGTACATTATGGAGGGCCGAAGTCCACATAAAATAACAGATTTTTAGAGGTCTTTACAGGATTGGTTTTAAACAAATTTATACTTTGATTTCCTTAGAAGCCTAGATAATAGGTATCCACGAGATATCTGTATATTCAAAATATCTGGAGAAATACGCGTAATAACATCATAATCACTTAAGAGCGGTTGTATGAAAATGTAACTCGAGTGGACCACTCTTAACAACACAAACAAGATGAGACGTTTGCAGCAAGAAAACCCAAATTGTGTACAACAGCAGTCCTATTTTGAAGATGATCCATTTCAAAAAGATAAATTGAGTATCACCCAGAAACTTCTAACATTTTATCATCATAAGTTTCAACGAACAGTTTACAGTAGCGCCCTAAGTAAATAAAGGTACAATGCTTGCTTCATACAAATCAAGTGCCATGTTTGTTTAACAGTTGTAACACTTCTAATTCTAATATTAACTCTTTATCATTTGCTTTAATCATTGTGTAAATAGAGTCGCAGGGAATCTTGTCTAGACGGTGCATTTTAAGACGATTGCATACTGCATAGCGTTTCATAGAAATATAGTCGCTTTAGAATGAACAGCTCGGAAATGTCATTATGGTAATTATTTTATTCCATTTTTTAGGGGCCAAAGGGTAAAAACAGGACCTTATTACTAAAACTGTCCGTCTGTCTATCACCAGGCTGTACTTATCTCATGAACAGTAACAGCTAGACAGTTGAAATTTTCAGAAATGACGTAGGTATTTCAGTTGCCGCAATAACAAGTGCAAAAAATTAAAAAATATATATAATATAGTGTCTAATGTTGTATAGATAATGGCACGGAACCCTTCCTGTGCGCGTCCGGCTCGCACTTGACCGGTTTTTAAAGGAACATCCGCATTCGCATCTCAGCCGAAATCTGTCAAAAATGACTAATTTCCTTTCATTTTCGTAAGTTTTTCAATCGGTCGCTGAGATGATATTCTGACTTCAACC
This sequence comes from Mythimna ferrago, assembly GCA_910589285.2. NCBI lineage: Eukaryota > Metazoa > Arthropoda > Insecta > Lepidoptera > Noctuidae > Mythimna > Mythimna ferrago. The sequence continues at coordinate 21,825,879 of OU342686.1, read as the reverse complement.
TTACAACCTTATTTTTTTTTTATTGTTGATAGGCTCGCGCTTGACCACAATCTCACCTAAAGGAAAGCGACGATGTGGTGGACGATGGAACACGCTTGCCTAGAAGTAATTTGTTCAAATTTGACTTAAAGATTCCCAGGTTGTAGCTATCAGGAAACACAGACTCCGGCAAGGTATTTCATTCCTTGACACAATGAACGTGGAACGTTTTTCAAGTTCGAAAATTGACATTCAGAAATGTCGCTATAAAAGCATCAAATACCAAATAATAAACAATGTAAGCCAGATAACACGCGACAACCTAACTAGCATCCCGTTCCCTGATTGGCAAACGCAGTTCGTCTGCGGTCGTCTAATTGGCTTAAGCAGATCTATGCGCTTGCGGATTGGTTAATAAAATCGGCTTAGCGTGCGGCAGAGCGTTATCTAGCCTGAAGGTCGGTTGCATGTTGCATAAATGTCAAGTTGGTAAGCCCAGTAATTGATCCTATCAGTTTGCGTGTAAGGGCAGCTGATAAACTACGATATTTTAATTATAAAATTAATGATGAAAGGTTAATTAAGTTGAGTGCAAATGACCTTCTGGGATTTGAATATGTATAATTATGTGTGTGTCGTTATTGCATAGCAATTGTTAGTATTATTCTTACTAGCTATTTGCTTGCTTCGTCCGCGTTTTAGTGGAAAAAAATCCCAAGAGAACAAATAAATACCGAGATAACATAGAAGATTATGTAACTGACTAGTGGATAAAGCAGTGTCTTTAAGTCGCGGGTGGCATGTTGAATCCCGAACGCAACGAAGGTTGTTAAGTATTTAACTCCCGAGCACCGCGAGGGAATTAATACAGAAACCTGAGTGAAGCGAGGAATTGAAGTCGCTCAAAACAAAGACATGCTTCATCACTTATATTTAGGAGGTGTTAAGCGTATCCTATTTGTTATTGCAGGAGGTCTGCCTATGTACCAAGTTTCATCGAAACCCGTTCAGCAGTTCGAGTGGGAAGAAGTAACAAACACACACACACACACTCAGAAACTTTCGCCTTTAATATACCAACTGGAGTGATAACTGAATGGATACTGGCAGTGGGCACATTGCTCGCAGAACAGATGGTCTATGGGACCGAAAGGTTCTGGAGTGGCGACCGCGTACTCGAAGACGCAGCGTTGAAAGTTCTACCACAAGATGGACCAATGAGGGGACTGGTGCATGATGCAATGATGCACAAGACCGGTCATTATGGCGACACTTTGTGAAGGCCTATGTCCAACAATGGACGTATTTAGGCTGAAATGACTACGATCACTAACCCTCATCGTGTTTTTATCACATTTTTATACCATAACAGGTAGGTAGATGGTACCTACACCAGTTAGAAATCCGTCGATCCACAAAACATTTTGATATCGGTCCTCCTAATACAATTATACAAATCCAGGAAGGACAAAAATGGCATCAGTCGACGTATTTTGAAGCGTGTCGGGAAAGGGGACGGCGAACCTTCGTCAGTTTTGCGGCCTACTTCCTACGTCCCTCGTTGAATTATACATCATGTTCTGGAAAATATACTGAAATACAGAAATATAAAACAGTTTTGTTCGCCGCATTGACAACGATTGAGATGTAAGCAAAAATTGCGAGTCCCAGTTGCATTTAGTGGTTTCTTGTTTGTTGTTACGATAGTTTTCCTGCTGTCTTATGCCAGCCATACACGGTCAAACATGTAGTCCAATCGGTATGACACTACATGTTTGATCAAACCTGTAGTTCGTCTCTATACACCATACACGGTCAAACAAGTCGTCCAATCGGTATGAAGCTACATGTTTGATCGTGTATGGCTGGCATTATGGTTCGTCCAGAGCTGACGAACGCGCATCGCCGGTCAGCCGCTTGCAAACAGCGCATGTGCATTTCGCGCACGGCTCGTTCATCCGAAGCCGCTGCGACGCGCGTGCTTCGTACGAACATGAAATGGACGCATGCAGTTCACAAGCGGCTCGCGAACGGCCCGCGAGCGTCGCATCCGCCAGATCTGGACGCACCATTATATTTATTACTAGCATTCCCGACAGACGTCCTGTCCGAAAGCTGGCTTTTCGTCGGAAACAAAACAAGAACTAGATTGCAGTGCCATCTGCGGGGTCTAATTGTATTGTCAAACCATTCAGAGACCCACTTAAATTACACAAAGTTACATCGAAAGCGGTCAAACCGTTTAGAAGGAAATAGGTGAAAAACACACGTGTAGTAGAGTCTTTCAGGCGTCCTTTGCGTTCATGGATCAGGGTTTCCCTTCAGAAGTTCCCCGTGGCCTTAGCTAAAGAGCACAGATAGATTTAAGTCAGTAAGTCTGACCAAAATAAGCCTGAGTCTTAGTTTCACCGTAACAACTGAACAGTATTATTGAATTTCTATATTTAGACGATCCGATTGCAATTGAAAGCTTGATCATTTCTCTTTGTGTGTAAGTCGTTGATCCGATAAAGGACTTAACTATAGAGAATCTTCTGAAGGAGAGTATAAATAAATACGTATATAATTAATATTTCACAACTATCACACAACGCCGTCTAGCCCCAAGGTGAACAAAGTTTGTGTTATGAGTACTAGACAACTGATAAACTTACTTATATATTTCTAAATACCTACAATTTACATACATATTATAGATAACAAATAATCGTGCTCATCACACAAACATTTGTACTGGGTAAGAATCGAACTCACGACTAGACCAACAGGCCAGTACAGTATGTAACTGTTTTGTCTTTATTTTTTTTTTACTTACAGTCTGGCATGGCACATCAAACCCGTAAATGCGAATTCTAATTCACCATTACATTAACTTACGAAAACTTCTGAAAATAAAACCCTTTAACACTAAATTTTCGCCATAAAGGAACAGCCGCAACCAATAAATTCTGGTAGCATCAAAAACTTTTCGAATTTATCGTTGCCCAAAAACAAATAATTGAATAAACTTTCTCATTTATAAATAAAGTAGAACGGTCAACTATTTGTAAAATATCAAAGTTTTCGTTCAATGAAGTTAGATATATGAACAGAAATAACTTAGTAAGCTCTAGAAAGATGTTAGACAAATTTGTAATTACGAAGATAAGCTAGGTAAAACTAAAATTTACGATAAAATTACGAAGTTTATTTTACAAATCCTAGTTTAAATTTTACAGTATAATCGTGTGATTGAGAATATTTTGGCCTAGATTCGAATTGAAATGGTAACTAAATCGAATTGAAATCATGTAGCTGTGAACTAACCGAAAGTTTACAAGATAATAAAAGCTGTATAGCATTTCGAAAGAGGTAACGTTTGTTTTTTTTGTTTGTAGGAGGTATCTCTGGAAGTAAGGTGTCTAGGTCTTTAAGTCAAAAGTGAATAGGTTGCTTCTAGGCAAGCGTGTTCCATCGTTGGCCACATCATCGCTTACCGTCAGGTGAGATTGTGGTCAAACGCGAGCCTATCCATTATAAAAAAAAGTAATGGTCCGATTGCTAAAATTTTTTCACCGATAGAAAGCATCTTTATTCCTGAGTGACATAGGCTACATTTTATGTAGGTACGCGAGAAAAGCCGCTGGTAAAAGGTAGTTTGGTATAAAGACACTATAGCGCGCCGTAATAAACGGGCCACGTTGCCAGCTCGTGCCCCCCCTCGTACCTCGCACGCCCCTCAAATCACGCCACCTCGCCGGTCGGCGCGCCTGCTCGCGCGCTGTTGTAATGCGCAGAGCGCTAGCGCCAGTCCGCTGTGAGCCACCACTTTGATAGCGCGCGTGTACGTGCTCCGCACGGCGGGCGTCGGAGGCCTATCTACTTTTACTTATATCTCGATCCTGTCGTTTTGGTCCTGTTTTAATAGTGTTAACTGTAAACCTAGTGTGTAATTAAAACCCAAGTATATCGCGTAACCGTCGTTTTTATTCAACACCCCCCCTATAACTGGCAGCCTAACGTGGTGCAGAACTATGTAAAATAAGTGCAAATTTCTTGTGACTGTGACGGTTTTTTTTTCCGCAATTTAAAGACAAAAGTAGGTACAAATTACGTAATAAATTATAGTGATGGTTTTGATCGCGTACGTGAATTACGTGAATATTAGACTAGACTGTTCGTTCCCGCGTGATTGTGTGATACGGTGGACATTTTTAGTGTTTAGGTAAAACCTAGCCTAGGATACCTAAATACCTAACAACGCTGTTGTTGTTGTTGTTGCGAATTGTGGACAATTTTACGATGGTGCTAACAAGATCGCGTGCCGCGAGTCCGACATCTCTCAGCGCTCCGTCTGCAGACTTGGCGCCAAATCAGGTGCCCGCGCCCGCGCCGGACGCCGCTCCGCGTGGCGCCGACACCGTTGCTCCCGCGGCTGTGGTGGATCCGCAGCCTGCTGCTGGTGTCTCGCCTGCTTCGGTCACCATGTCGACCGACCAGCTAATGTTGCTGATAAATAGGTTAAGTCGCAGCGATCCTGTAAGTACACCAGTACCATCTTTTTCTGGCCACTTTGCGAAGTGTACGGCCCGTTTTGACGGTGAAAAGTCAAGTAACGTCCTGGCTTTTATTAACGCCATAGAAACGTACAAGGAATGTGTTCGAGTCGACGATAATAATGCGCTTCGTGGATTACCTATGCTTTTGACGGGGCTTGCTGCCACATGGTGGCAGGGTGTAAAGGATAGTACTTTGACCTGGCAAGCTGCTGTAGAGTCGCTGAGGCAGACTTTCGGACCACGATTACCACCGCCTCAAATATATAGGAAGATATTCGAACGAGAGCAACGAGTTGATGAACCTACTGATTTATTTGTATGTCACATTAGAGCGATAATCGCGCAGCTCCCGCCTTTTTCTCTTACGGAGGCGGTTCAGTTAGATATGACTTATGGGTTATTGCATCGACGTATCCGTGAGAAGGTACCGCGCTCCACTTTCGCCACCTTCACGGACCTTTTGACTCAAGCGCGCCGTGTCGAAGAGATCCTGGATGAGAGTCGTCCACGGTCCACGGCTGATGTCAAACCGTCGACGTCTTCTACTTCGCCGATTACGCAGTCGCCGGCTACGCTTAGTGTAAATAAGTCGCGGCCCCGTTGCAATTATTGTAAACAGTATGGTCACCTAAAAGAGGCCTGTGAGCGCCTCGCAAAACAAAAGACCGCAAAGGACAACTCGAAAGGGGCAGGGCCGCCTGCGTCTGCGGTCACGTGCTTCGGGTGCGGGGCGCCCGGGGTAATTCGCTCCAATTGTCCGACGTGTAAAGAGAAGAAAAGTGAAGTGTCTACCGTGTTTCAATCAGTGTCCGCGAGTGATGACAAAATCGATTCGCGTGTGCGTCCTGTAATTAATGTAGGCATTTATGGGGTAACTGGTAGCTTGTTGTTAGACACAGGTGCCAAACATTGTATTGGTAGTGTATCGTTAAGATCTCATTTAGTTAATAATGGTCATTCTTTCGATAATGTTTTCACTAATTTAAAATATGCGGATGGCCGCGTTTGTGCGCAAATTGTTGAAATGGCGCACGTTTACGTAACTGTGCGAGGGAGGGCACTAGTTGTTAGTTTTATTATGTTGCCGAATGCAACTGAAAGCTTATTAGGGATGAATTTCATTCAGGACGTTGGCATGGTGTTGGACTTTGACAGTGGGGTATGGTTTGTGAGACATGATAAGACGCCTCAACCAATTGTTTTCGAAGCGAGGTCATTGACCTCACTTGCTTGTTCGTCTGTGGGTCTTCGTGAAGACGAGGGATCCCATCTAGTTTCGGAGGAACGAGAACGACTGTCCGACCTCCTGAATGTTCACCAGGACATTTTTGCTCCAGGGGGAGAACCTACCCAGTTCGCCATCCACCGCATTGTTACTGGAGATGCCGCACCGATTGCAAGTCCACCCTATAGAGTTACGTCCCTGGGACACGTTGTTTCACCTAGGGGTATTGAACCGGACCCCACCAAGGTCGAATCGGTTCTGAATATGAAGCCGCCAACGAACCTAAAGGAACTCAAAACATTTTTACAAACCTGTTCCTGGTTTAGGAAATTTATTCCAAATTTTTCAGATGTTGCGCGTCCTCTCACAAATCTGACAAAAAAGGACCGACGCTGGCAATGGGGGGAGAGTGAGCAAGGAGCATTTGAAGAGCTCAAGTCACGTCTTGCAAGTAGCCCTATTCTTCGTCAGCCCAACTTTGAAGAAACATATGTATTGCGCACTGATGCTAGCGCCTATGCTCTTGGAGCAGTATTGATGCAAGGTGCGACACACAATGAAGAGAGACCGATAGAGTATGCCAGCAGGTTACTGACCCCTGCTGAGCGTAACTACCATACAACTGAGCGGGAAGCTCTGGCTGTTGTTTGGGCCTTGGAGAAATTTAGAGGATATATTGAGGGAGCTGAGGTTCGTGTTGCTACTGATCACCAACCTTTGAAATGGCTCTTATCCCTAAAGACTCCTAGTGGCAGATTAGCCCGCTGGGCAATGAAAATTCAATCGTATAATTTGGTCATCGAATATACACCGGGTAAGGTCAATGTCATTGCTGATACTCTCAGTCGCCCAGTGACCACCGAACCCGAGGAACTTGATTCAAGTCCTTGCAGTCTTTGCCCGGTAGTCGTTGATTTACCTCATCGAAAAGCCGAAGATATTCGTGAAGCCCAATTGAATGATTCTGACGTCAGTAAAATCATAAAGGACTTTGAAGATACAAATAATCCAGAAGCAGCCATGCGCTGGACTGATAGAGGGTATTATCTTTCGCAAGGTGTCTTATACCGCTGTGATCCGGATGGAGATTCCGAAGAACCTCAGTTAGTGGTTCCACAGTCTTTACAGGCGGAACTTCTTAAAGAATTTCATGACGCGCCTACTGCTGGACACTTGGGTTTGGAGCGGACCTTGAGGAAGATCAAAGAAAGATATTATTTTAAGAACATGAAGACCTATGTAGCCCAATACTTAAAGTCATGTGACCTTTGTCAGAAATATAAAGCTACTAATCTGAAACCTGCAGGTCTGCTTCAGACCCCAGTGCTCCAGCAAAGGTTTGAGGTTCTTGCAATGGACCTGTTTGGACCATTACCCGAAGGGGAAAAGGGTGAAAAATGGATTTTTCTAGTAGAGGACACAGCTAGTCGATGGGTGGAGCTGTTTGCCCTTTGTGATGCAACTGCCGAGGCATGTGCGAAAACCCTCATCGAGGAGGTATTCCTCCGGTATGGGTTGCCTCGTCGCGTAATTTCTGACAACGGCAGTCAGTTTGTCGCATCAGTTATGCAAAAGGCGATGTTTGTACTTGGAGTGAAGCAATCATTAATTCCTGTGTACCACCCGGAGGCGAATCCGGCAGAGCGCAAAAATCGCGAGCTTAAGAAGCATCTTGCTATTCTAATTGGATCAGAGCATCGCCGCTGGCCGTTCGTTTTACCGATGGTGCGATTCGCGCTCAATACTGCACACAACCAAGGTACAGGACACACCGCCGCTTACCTTACGTATGCTCGAGAATTGCGTTCTCCTCTGACCGTACAGACGGATCTCCGAGAAATTGTCTCGCAGCAGAATTATGTGCCCCAAATCACGCCGTATTTGAAAGATTTCGCGCGCGTTCTTCAGGATGTGAAGCACCGAGTAGAAGAACAGCAGGATATCAGGAAGTTAACGGGTGATCAGTCTCGAAGGGACGTTGCTCCTTATAAGGAGGGAGATCTGGTTCTTGTGGAGACCCACTTGGCGAGTAGTGCAGCCAAAGGCTTCACGAGCAAATTTGCACCAAGACGGGAAGGCCCGTATCGTGTCTCACAAGTTATTAGTCCAACGTCATTTGTAGTTGTTGATAGTGAGGGGATGATCAAAGGGAAATACCATGCCAGCGCTCTGACACCTTATTTAGGTTCGACCTCGGTCATCGTTCATCAGCGCCGTCGTGGCAGACCAGCCAAGTCACAGCCGGGTCGTTCTTGTGACTTGGAGGGGGAGGTTATAGCGCGCCGTAATAAACGGGCCACGTTGCCAGCTCGTGCCCCCCCTCGTACCTCGCACGCCCCTCAAATCACGCCACCTCGCCGGTCGGCGCGCCTGCTCGCGCGCTGTTGTAATGCGCAGAGCGCTAGCGCCAGTCCGCTGTGAGCCACCACTTTGATAGCGCGCGTGTACGTGCTCCGCACGGCGGGCGTCGGAGGCCTATCTACTTTTACTTATATCTCGATCCTGTCGTTTTGGTCCTGTTTTAATAGTGTTAACTGTAAACCTAGTGTGTAATTAAAACCCAAGTATATCGCGTAACCGTCGTTTTTATTCAACACCCCCCCTATAACACATACATATATGATTTGAAAAGGACTGATAAATACTTTTTATACATTTTCCTAGATGGTTGGAGATGGCTGAACTGAAAGAATATAGGAAAACCAAGAGAACAGTGAATAGATAAAGGAAAAATGCTGTTGATAGAACGAAGGATGACACCGAGATGATATACCCCGATTAAATCAACACCAGACGAGTAGACCATGTCCTAGAATAGTACATAGGATACTTTTAATTCCAGGAATAAATGATCCCTTGGCATTTCAATCAGGTCAAGCCGCTGGCATAAACTAGAAGCTATGGAATGAGATATACTGTACCTCCTGGCTCCAAATATATTGGGATACTTGAAGGCCACGAATCTAAGACTACAGGACACGATGATCATGATGATCTAAATGTATTCAATCTACACTAATATTATAAAGAGGTAAACTTAGATGGTCGTTGGGGCCGAAAGCTTCTGGAGTGGCGACCGCGTGCCGAAAGACGCAACGTCGGAATGCCTCCTACAAGGTGAACCGATGACCTGGTGAACGTTGCGGGCATGCGATGGATGCGGGGGGCACAGGATCGTTCATTGTGGCGACACTTGGGGGAGGTCTATGTCCAGCTGTGGACGTCTATCGGCTGAAATGATGCTGATGATGGATGATGAAACTTTGTTTTATTGTTTGTAGTAGGTAATCTCTGAAAGAACAATCCGACGCGCCCTCGCGCTCCGGCCAAGAAAAGAAAAAAATTACAATATAAAATATTCGCAACAAAAGCACAATATTACGCTCAGTGCTCGTATAAACGAGCACATCTTTTCACACAACCATTTAGACGCTGCGTTTCACAATGTTTACACGCAAATGCAAATAGACACAGTGACGTGGATAATCCAGCCGTTAACCGATGCGTCTAAATTGGGCCAGATGGAGCGTTGCGTGTCGAAATTCAGTCGAATACGGCTTTCGCCCCAGGCTTGCGACATCGCGTAAACGTGTGAAGTTCCCTTTAATATGGTTAAGATTTCGTCACAGGGCAGGAAGTTTGGACGGCATAGAATAATAAATGGTGAAACATTTTGACTGAAAATGGGTTAGAAAGGTAAATAGGAAGAGGATGTGCCTTCATTAAGAGTAATGAAGTGGAGTTGGAAGAGCTTTGTGGCTTGAAAGGATATTTTTGGATCGTCACACGATATTAGGGACAGATGATGGATAGCTTTTTTTGGGATCTTATTGATGTGACAAGACTGTGATGGAGATGACTCTTTGAAAAAGGATTCTATTTCAGGAGTGAATTTTCTTGGATTATTTTACTGTCTAACGAGCTGTGGGCGCGTAAAACGCAGGATTGGTGGCCGGACACAGCAACGCGGGGCCGAGGCAGACCACGAAGGAGATGGCGGGACGACCTGGATGGCTTCTTTAAGAACTGGAATGAGAAAGCGAGGAACCGTGATCGTTGGAAGGAGTGGAGGGAGGCCTTTGCCCAGCAGTGGGACAGTGTGGGCTAACAAAAAAAAAATTACTGTCATTCGACACGAATAAATCTATAGAAATAAAGTTGATCTTGTCTTCCCGTACGATTATAATTTAGATGTCTTCAAGGCTACAGTGAATAGGCTCTTAATAAACTAATGCGATTCACTATCAACGATTGCTTCTCTGCTTACCATCTGGTGGAGTCGCAGTCTAGCACTGGCTTATATTTTTCTATGTAAACTTTTTTTTGGTGGGGAAAATCATCCTATGACAACCCCCGCTCTTGGGCGGAGCGGGAGATAGTATCAATGTAAACTTAGATTTCTTACACCGGTCAAAACTAAAATTAATTTTAGCAATAACATGTCCGTATCATCCATTAAACTCCTGCTTATTTTGCTTTCACCTCAAGGCTGGAACTACTCCTAATAACATAAATATCAGTCTTACAGATAACCTCATTCTAAAACCTTTCATACAAAACAGACTCACTGTGCCTATTTGCACATCTTTTCATAAACACTCGTTCACTAACCAGTACATAACTACCTACTCTTATATATAGGGCTGTCTAAGTACTTGGAGAGTATGTCATTAATCTTCTGCTGTCGTATGTATCGACGTGATATATGAAATGTTCTGGTAAAACGATTAGCCAATCAACTTAGTGCGCTGCATGCACTAAGGTGGGTGGGTACCGTCACTACTTGCGCCTCTTTAATCGTTTTAGTTTTTTGGTATTTATTTAAAAGCAGAAAAAACATATCTACAGTAATATTATAAAGAGGTAAAGTTTGTTGTGTTTTTTTTTGCCATTTGGCTAAGGAACCCTAAAGGTTCCTTAGCCAAATGGCAAAAAACGGAACCCTTATAGATTCGTCATGTCTGTCTGTCTGTCCGTCCGTATGTCACAGCCACTTTTTTCCGAAACTATAAGAGCTTTATTGTTGAAACTTAGTAAGTAGATGTATTCTGTGAACCGCTTTAAGATTTTCACACAAAAATAGAAAAAAAGCAATAAATTTTGGGGGTCCCCATACTTAGAACTAAAACTCAAAAAAATTTTTTTCATCAAACCCATACTTGTGGGGTATCTATGGATAGGTCTCCAAAAATGATAATGAGGTTTCTATTATCATTTTTTTCTAAATTTAATAGTTTATGCGAGAGACACTTCCAAAGTGGTAAAATGTGTGTAACATCTAAAATAAGAGAATGATAAAACTGTAAAAAATATATGATACCATGTAAACTACCAACGAAAATTGGTTTGAACGAGATCTAGTCAGTAGTTTTTTTTTTAATACGTCATAAATCTAAAAAAATACACTATTATTTAAACATCGATCAAAGTTACAACGAACTACAAGAACTTATATATTATGTTACTTGCTGCTACGGAACCCTCCATGGGCGAGTCCGACTCGCACTTGGCCGGTTTTTTTGTTTGTAGGAGGTAATCTCTGAAAGTACTGGTCTGATTGCTAAAATTTTTTCACCGATAGAAAGCTGCTTTATTCCTGAGTGACATAGGCTATATTTTATGTACGCGGACGAAACTGCGGGCAAAATCTAGTTTGCTATATTTTTCGCACTATCACTAGTTACTACAAGCCCGATTTTACCGATACAATTTTTAAAACTAAAAGTCCGTAACTGAATTGGATTTTCAGTTCGAATATTTCAAAATCAATTCCTACCAAAATATATCCAGCCAGAGTAATTGCATTACAACCGCGCTTCACTAAAATCCGCGGCTCGCTGGTCCACAGTCTAATTCTGTACAGTTGGGCAACGGATTTACCATGACGTGCTAAAATGTCAGGCGTCCGAGTGAGAAAGGGGGATGGAGTTACACACCCTACTATATAACTCCATCCTTTTAACAATTCAGTTTAGGTCGGCAAATGGCTCACGTTAAGAGCTCGTGGTAGCACTACAGTTGGAACGTATACAGTGGTTGCATGACAACCAGAGGCAAATGGTGATAAAGATTCAAGTCCGATGGGTTAAGCTTATTTCCTGATACGACCTTTGCGGATATTCTTCCTGATTACGCGTCAGTGTCACTAATCGCACTAGCAAGAAGACAAGGGAAGATCATATTTTGGATGAAGGGACGTAGAAATTTTCCAATACCCAAACGCTGGTATGGAAACAAGGACATAATAACAAGAAATAAAATCGACAGAAGGAAGAGACTGTAGTAGTGGATATGTGAATGATGTTCTACTCATTCTGAAACGTTCTGTAGTTGCCACCGCGTATTGGAAGACGCCGCGTTGGAAGGTGGACCGATGACTTGGTGAGAGTCGTGAGAATCCGATGGATGCGAGACGCACAGGACCCTTCGTTGTGGCGACACTTGGAGACCTACGTCCGACAGTCGACGTATTTGATGATGATGATGACGATCGTTTTTCTTTATTTTTTTATTGTTGATACAGTTGCCATAACGGATCTTGAAGTCAAATATTCGGTCTATTTAGTGGTGCGAAGTGAGACGCGGGGGCGGGGAGTGTCAGTGATTGGCTCGCCGCGCCATGGCGTCATAGACGTCACTCCTCTTTCGTTCCCTGCGTTGCTGCATGTATCTAACAACGAAGACGAAGCTGTACGCACAATGAATGTGTTACCAAAACGTTTTGTGCGTATAATAGGCGTGCGATGATGTTGTACTCTATTTTTTTTTAAATGATATTAACCAGTGCTTGACTGCGATCCCACCTGATGGCAAGCAGTGATGGCAATCATTGATGGTGGGGCGCACTAGTTTATTAAGAGCCTATTCACTCTAGCCTGGAAGACACTTAAATTATTATCGGATGGAACACACCCTCACACACCCTTGGAGACGCCCTCAGCCAATATTGTTATGCAGATACGTAAGCATTTGGCAACCCTATGTAAGTAGGACATCTAATCTGTGAGTTCCTCTTGCAACACAGTCAAGCTTGGTTACCACAGTTAGTTTACAAGCAGTCGTAAAATTCGTGTGATTTAATAGCGGCGTGGGTGTAAAGTGCCCGCTATTTTCTATGCACGGAGATTCAATAGCTACATTGTAAGTTGAAAGTTGAATAATGTTTAGATTTAACTCGTCATATATGTAAAATTATATGTAGAAAGACTAGTGACCTGTCTCGTCTTCGGTCGTATATGTAAACCGTTCACTCGTTTATTGTTCTTTCTATTGAAACCTGCCTAAAGATCCGTTACCCGCTTTATGAAGACTTGCGGATAAAAAGTTTTTGTTTTATACTTACTACCTATTAGTAGAGTGCCTCTTTTTTCTCTCTCTTACGGTCATGTGAAGAGGAGGGATGAAGCGCATGTTACTAAAAGAGTTCTGAGTATACATGTAGATGGATGGAGAGGGAGAGGAATGAAATGAAAGAAAAGGGAGTTAGTGATAGTTTGACGGGTGACAGGACAGAATGGAAGAAGAAAACGTGTTGCGCCGACCCCAAGTAATATGGGATAAGGGCAGGAAGAAGAAGAAGTAGAGTGCCTCTTTTTAAGTGGGAAAATCCTCTAATGACATCTGCCGCCCTTGGGCGCAGCGGGAGGGTGTGTTAGACTTTTACTGACTAAAAACTCACTCCTGTTCATTCGTTGCCTTTCATACCAGGGCCGAGTCTTCCTTTCAGAAGCAGACCCTTGGCCCCAGTAGGCTTCGATCCTGCTGGCCTCTACGGTTTACTGACATCTCCTTGAGGCGCTTGTGGAACAGTACCTGCCGTCGACTTGGGCTCGGTCCGGACGGTGACCGGGCAGTCAGAAGGCGAGCTACCCATTGCATAAACCGTAGCGGCCCAACAGGTTCGAAGCCTACTTGGGCTATGGGTTCGCTTCAGAAAGGAAAACCCGGCCCTGGAATGAAAGGCAACGAATGAATTATGAGTGGGTTTTAGTCAGTAAAAGTCTAACACTAAAGGGCGGAATATGTCACTGAATGATTTTCCACATAAAAAAGGCATATGCGAGTATAAAAAAGAGAGTCAAAATTAGCCTATGTTCCCACAACACACTGTAAGTACAATTTATTTTTATTTTTTTACTGGTATAAACCAGTGCTTGACTGCGATCCCACCTGATGGTAAGCAGTGATGCAATCGTTGACGATGAAGCGCACTAGTTTATTAAGAGCCTATTCACTCTAATAATAATAATATAATAATAATATTCCACAACTATCACACAACGCCGTCTAGTCCCAAGCTAAGCAGAGCTTGTGTTATGGGTACTAGACAACTGATAAACATACTTATATATTTCTAAATACATACATATTATAGATAAATTACACCCAGACACAGAACAAATGATTATGCTCATCACACAAACATTTGTCCTGGGTGGGAATCGAACCCACGACCTCCGGCATAGCAGTCAGGGTCACTAACCACTAGACCAACAGGCCTGTCTAGCCTTGAAGACACCCAGATTCCTAAGTTCTTAGAAGGCCTGTCAAAATTGACATAATAAAGTCGCTATAGTATCGGTTATCGTTCAGTTTGCGGACGAATTGGTGCCAATTGGCGTCAGCCAGCTGATTGGTGCATAACGCTAGACAGGCGCGGGCGCATGCTGCAGTTTGAAAGGACAGCTATGTCTGAGCCGCCATTACTCACTGTTGAGACGGAGCTAATCAAAACGCGTCCGTTTCTTGATATGTTTGAGTAAATTGTTTTAGCTATTACGTTTTGTTGGGTAGAACTGAGACATAAGTTATGGAATGGCGTCCATGCTAGCATGAAGGATATTCGTAACAGTAATATGTCACCAAGATTCAGGAGTTAAATTCCCTACCGGAGTCTGTATTTGCTGATAACTACAACCTGGGCAGAATCGCCAAACTTAAAAGTAGCAGTGCGCAGTATGGTTAGGCTCGCGTTTGACCACTATCTCACCTGATGGTGAGCGATGATGTGGCTGACGATGGAACACGCTTGCCTAGAAGCAATCTATTCACTCTTCATGCTCCAGCGAGAGGATATGACAAACTGACTAAGCCCCATCCATGCTCCTTCAGTTGACCATCTAAGGTCAGCACCAAGGTGACTCGAGCAATTCTGCAGCCGAAGACCATGGCCCTGATAAGCTAATTTATACATATAGCTCAATTAAAATAATGTAAGTGATATTATTACTATAATAATACCTACATGTATTATTATCGTCATTACCTGCAATTTCAGGTTCTATTCGTGTAACGTGCCTGAATATTTTAATGATTGAAAGTGTTTTCATGCAAACATGTTTGAAAAGCACGATTTTTATATGAATAATCACTTTAGATCAGAATTTGGGTGCTATTACTATCCAAAATATGGATATGACCTTACTTTTTTTTACTATTTTTAAAGATAAAATTGAGCAAGCGCGAGTTGGACTCGGGCACGAAGGGTTCCATACCGTCCTTAGGAAAATTCGACAAAAAAATCGCGTTTCTAATATGGGAGCCCCGAGCCCCCTTAAATATTTATTTTAATTAGTCTTTAGTATTTTTTGTTGTAGCGGCAACAGAAATACATAATTTGTGAAAATTTCAGCTATCGCGGTTCTTGAGATACAGCCTGGTGACAGACAGACGGACAGGTGGACAGACAGCGAAGTCTTAGTAATAGGGTCTCCTTTTTTACCCTTTGGCAAAAAAAAGATAGAACATAATATTGTAATAAACGGAAAAGCATTATAACAGCACTGTCAAACACTTCACAAGACAGTGTGATTTTACGTCATATACTTATCCATATTTTTGATAGTAATAGCATCCAAATTCCGATCTATGATAATTTTACAAAGACTTTCTTCAGGAAGATCACGTTTGCCGTTTATGAATTTTTTTAATTTACAAAATTTTTTTTTTATTGATATAAACTGGTGCTTGACTGCGATCCCACCTGATGGTAAGTAGTGATGCAATCGTTAATGGTGAGGCGCACTAATTTATTAAGAACCTATTCACTCTAGCCTTGAAGACACCTAAATTATAATCGGACGGGAAGACCACAGCAGACAAATTGTTCCAGTCTCTCGATGTACGTGGTATAAATGACGAGGTGAAACGCTTGATCCGGATCGTAGATGTTTCAACAACGTAAGGGTGGATACTCGCCGTGCGTCGGTTTGTCCGATGGTAGAAATGAAATGGCGGAATCAAGTCATGCAATTCCTGCGCACACTCTCCAAAATGCAATCTGTAAAACACCGAAAGGCTAGCTACCCTACGCCTGTGCTCAAGGCTTTGAAGATTGGACTTAACCAAATCTGGATCACCAATCAGCCTCTTCGCACGCCTTTCCACCGAGTCCAAAGCTGCCAGGTGGCACTTTGCAGCACCAGCCCATATGTGGCTGCAGGCACACACGATCGGACCTGTGCTTTGTATAACATTAAAAGCTGTCTCGGTGTGAAGTACCGCCGGACTTTTGCAAGATCGCCTAGTTTCCTAGCAACTACTTTGTCTTGTCGCTTTATAATCTTCTAATAAATATAGAAATCTCTTGTCACACTGTTTGTTATCAAACTCCTCCGAAACGGCTTGACTGATTTTTATGAAATGTTTTTGTGTAATTTCGGGTTAATATAGAAAAGTTGAGAAAGTTTCAATGTCTTTATTCATAAAATCATAACTATTAGCAGAGGTGTGTTATTACGCAATCGTTCAAATAATCAACAAATTGCTCGGAACTAGTGACTACAAATAATTAATGCCGGAACGCTTACTAGATGTTCCAAGAATTAACGCCACAGAGCATGGAACGCCATAGCGGCAGCGGACAGACGAGACGCCATTGCTAATAAAATTTATTCTAGACTGCGCTGTGAGAGGGTTTCTTGTAATGTTGGTCTAGACGGCAGCATTGACTTAAGCCATCTTTTTAACTTGGTGGACTTCATACCCTAGCGGCGCCAAATGGTGGCGTAAATTTTTCAGAAAATCCCCTTTGAAAAAAAGTATTCATTCAAATCAGCATGGTCGCTCGCTGCCACAATCCAGCCCCACCACCACATATATGCGCCTGTAGCGCAGCAAATTTTTTGCCAGCCACTTTATGTAGCGACATCTATTACGTCACATAGGAACAAAAAAATATGAAATTCTGCATCGCGTAACGTCGTAACGTCGTACTCCTCGCGATATTTACATATACAACAGCCCAACATCGAATCATCTCGGCGCAGTTGCCCAGATCAGACTAAATACCCGTGTGGTCGGAGGATCCTTCCTTTTCAATTAGATGTGCGGGACTTCACACTCTGTTCCATATACCTCTAAACTGATGTCAGTTTAGAGGTATATGGAATGGCATTTAAATTAAGTACTTAAGTATGTACTTAAGTACTTAATTTAAATGGAAAGTTTTGGGAGTACCGTCATACATTAAAAAAAAGAAATTATACGGCCTCGGCCGTCGAGGCATTTTGATACTCTGTGGCTTACTAGATATCAGTACCAAGAACTGATATGATATCAGTTCCTGTTAGTCGTCCTGTTACATTTCTAATTACTAGAAACATTACTAGTTTCAAATTAATTTATGTAACAGGAAACCATTTATTTCCACTTCAATTCAAAATGTTGTTACAGGCTATTAAAGAGATAATTCTGTCAGTTCTACAAATTAGTAGTCAGGAAGTGGTATTTTCTGTGATAAAAGTGGCAAGACTGTTCCAAATAGACACAGCTTACTTATTACTAACAAAAATTAAGGCAAGGTAATTTAAGAAAAAAAAACTGGTCAAGCGCGAGTCGAACTCGCGTACTGTGGGTTCCGTACAAACTTACCTTAGATGTAAACAGTTCAATTCCCGAATGGAATCTCGAAGATTTTTCTGAATCAAAATTTTTGTTTTTTGTGATGTATCAACAAACTGATTTCAGATTTATTTTCATACCTATACTGTAAGACCTTGCTTTATACCAATTTTCAGGATTCTACGACAATGGGATACCCTATGTCTTTTGATTCCCTTGAGAGTGTCGAAATATACAATGCGTTCCAAATGAGAATAGGATCGCCCGCCATGTTGTAACGTCAAAATTTACTGTCAAATCGAGGAAAGAAATTTTTAAACATTAATTAATTTACGAAAAAAATAATTTAATTATGAACTGTGAACGAAAAAAATTTTATTAGGAACCACTTCTTCAATTTTACTCATTTCTACGTTCTTAAATTTTGCCAAAATTTCTTCGATTTGACAGTACGACGAGACGTCAAAACATATGAATCGGTCCTATTCTCATTTGGAACGCGTAGTACATTTTTTGCAACATAAACGGTCGACGATGACTTTTTAGATTTTATTTATAATGGTGTTTTGAACAAACCTACCAATTTTCAGCTGGGTATGAATGTGAATTACTGTAACCTTACCCCTATTTTTTGGTCTAATTTGACCGAACTGTAACTCTTTGCTAGGTTTAATATTAGGTCTCACCTCAACATCTTCTTGCTCCAGTTTTCTTCTATTCTGTTCTGTCAATCGTTACGCTACCTCTGACAGCCATTGTTTCATATTGTACACACATAACGTCTCATCGTTCGTATTTTGTAGTGTATGGTTCACATCGATGTTGCCTGATTCGCCAAGATTTGTTTGTCTTAGCATAGTTAAGAAAAAAGAAATCACTTTAAATTTTTAAGTCCACCACTTTCTGGATTATTATTTATTTATTTTATTTATTAACACTTCATGCACAAAAAAAACTGTACAAAGGCGGACTTAATGCCTTAGGCATTATCTACCAGTCGACCTTAGGGTGGTGCAGAGACATAACATGGTAGGTGCAACTTCAAGGCAAACAAACAAAAAGAAAATTATTATTATGTGGTGCCAATCCACTTTCAAACTTCCTCTAATATATTAATTTCCCACTTTATCCATTCTCGTAACTCCACACATTTATCTCAATCGCAGCGTACTTACTGAGTTACAGTTGCCATCACGGATCTTGAGCGGTTGCGCAGAAGTCAAATATTCAGTCTCTTTAGTGGTGCGAAGAGAGACGCGGGGGCGGGGAGTGTCAGTGATTGGCTCGCCGCGCCATCGCGTCATAGACGTCACTCCTAATTCGTTCCCTGCGTTGCTGCATGTATCTAACAACGAAGACGATTGGCTCGCAATGTATGGAATACGCAAAGCGATCCCCACTCTGACGCCGAGCGCTCAAGATCCGTTTTGGCAACTTTACCGCCTTTTTTGCCCCACACAGACTTTTTAGTTTATTTCATAATGTAGTTTATCTTTTATTTATTATGTTATTGTATGAGGAACAAAAACCACATTCATTCATCATTTATTCATTTTAGCCGATATACGTCCACTGTTGGACATAGGCCTCCCCCAAGTGTCGCCACAATGAACGATCCTGTGCGTCTCGCATCTATCGGTTTCCCGCAACATTCACCAGGTCATCGGTCCACCGCGTCAACCGGTACGCGGTCGCCACTCCAGAACCTTTCGGCTTCAAAGTCCATCTGTTCTGCGAGCAATGTGCCCTGCCCATTGCCACTTAAGTTTGGCAATTCTTAGTGCTAGTCGGCAACCTTAGTTCTCAAAAACAACATATTTTCTTACAATTAAAACAATATCGGGAATACCCCATCCTTTGTCTACGCATCACAATCGCAAGAAAATACCAGTTATACGGGATGTATAACTAGTGCTTTGTTGTCCTCCCCCCCCCCCTTCAAATTCCTCATAGACAACTAAACAAAGGACATTGGCCAGAGGTGTCTGACAATTGACAGTGTTGCACAACTCCCGACTTATGAAGTCACCAGAGACTTAGAGAAATGGACTGAGCGTTACCTATCGTTTGTGGAGTAAATAGGTGTTTTATTTTTTTGAGATGTGAAATCATCTAATTACTTCTCAACCTCTAGGGTGACGCGAAAGATCGGGTCAGACTTACTGACTAAAACCACATTTATGTCCTTCAGTTGCCCTTTGCGTTCTAGGACCACGGATTTCATTTTCAGAAATTCTTCGTGACGAAGTGAATAGGTAGGATCGAAAAGTATGAATAAAACAAAGTTATTCAACCAGTACTTGCTTCTGTCTAGAATTGTATATCAAAAATATTTCACTACTTACAGAAAAAATATTAGGTAAAGAATATTAAAAAAAACTGGCCAAGTGCGAGTCTGACTCGCCCATGGAGGGTTCCGTAGCAGCAAGTAACATAATATAAGAGTTCTTGTAGTTCGTTGTAACTTTGATCGATGTTTTAATAATAGTGTATTTTTTTAGATTTATGACGTATTAAAAAAAACTACTCATTAGATCTCGTTCAAACTAATTTTCGTTGGTAGTTTGCATGGTAATGTACATCATATATTTTTTTTAGTTTTATCATTCTCTTATTTTAGAAGTTACAGGGGGGGGGACACACATTTTACCACTTTGGAAGTGTCTCTCACGTAAACTATTCAAGCTAGAAAAAAATGATATTAGAAACCTCAATATCATTTTTAAAGACCTATCCATAGATACCCCACTCGTATGGGTTTGACGAAAAAAAAATTTTTGAGTTTCAGTTCTAAGTATGGGGACCCCCAAAATTTATTGCTTTTTTTCTATTTTTGTGTGAAAATCTTGATGCGGTTCACAGAATACATCTACTTACTAAGTTTCAACAGTATAGCTCTTATAGTTTCGGAAAAAAATGGCTGTGACATACGGACGGACAGACAGACAGACAGACAGACATGACGAATCTATAAGGGTTCCGTTTTTTGCCATTTGGCTACGGAACCCTAAAAAGGTCGACAGAGATGGTAATCTGTACCTCATCATTTCATTAACCAAACCATTTTTATTTATTTATTTTTTGTAACTTAATTAATATCCAAGTTAAACAAAAGATTTTGCATAAAAAGACAAGTATTGGTCGCATATCCATTTTCTACTGAATAGATTCAATTCTGTGACCACGTGGTCATTCAGTCCATTCCTCTATATCATAGACATCACAGACCAGTGCGTGTTCATCTGCCTTCATGAGCGTGTTTTATACTTCTATTGTTTCATATGAATGTTTTGACTTCGTGCGCGTGGTAGCCACGATTGGAAATATTTTGATGAATGGAAGGATATGGAATGACCTTAGTTGGTATAACACCGGTTACAGAAGAGTTTAAAAACCTTACTTATAAAAATCTCGTCAGGACATTTTATAAATAAGGCCCTTTATATCTAAAACGATTGCAAGGATTGTATTTTAATAGATATAGTCAAGCAAATGTAAAAAACAGTTTAATATCTATAAACTAGTACTTGACTGCGATCCCACCTGATGGTAAGTAGTGATGCAATTTTTGATTGTGAATCGCACTAGTTTGTTAGTTAAGAGCCTATTCACTCTAAGCTTGAAAAAATCTTATTATTCGTATAAGACGGGTACCAATGACAGGCTTTAATAAACTCAAAAATAATATCTCCATTACCATAGACTAAAATAATTGACTATGGAAACCATAGCCAAAAAACACCCTGTCAATCTTCAAAGCAAATGCAAAGAAGTTTTTGGCGGGATCTTTTCGAATGAAGTTTCGTAAATATTTTAATTATTCGCAAATTGAGTCATTATGATGTAAAATTGGTGTAGTTTTGTATATCAAGTGTCTACGTAGCTGGGCAATATGTAGAATCATTGAAACAGATGTGATTTCGGTAAAGTGGAGCAACCAGTTTATTGTTGATTTGACTATCACAGCGAAGCTTATTGAGAAGGCTGACTCGATACATTTGCTGGCAAATACTGCAAAAACATTGGAATGTGTCACCCGCATTCTAATGCAACTCAAAGTAACTTAAAATGACTGAAAACTGAACACTTTTTAATCTTGACACTGGCTGGCTAAATGCACAGCCCGTGCGAAGCCAAAAAAAAAAATTTACTCGACGAAACCATAAACCCAATAAGATAATTTCAGTTTTGCTCTTTCCAACAGCTGAGTGAAGTAAGCTAGGAGTCTCCAGCCAAGTATTGTATCCAGCCAGTATTGTCCTATTGTCAGTCGAGGCGCCAAGGGCTAGTCAAGTTCTGAACCATTCCGTATTGTTGGACGGGGGCCATTCTTTGTTCAAGTTTTCCACGAGAAAGTTTGAAAAAGTTAAAAATAAAAATTTATAAAAGGAATGTGTCAGTTTTTAACTTACTGTATAAACTGGTGTTATTTTGAAATTAGAGTGAATAGGCCTACCTAATACCTTTTTCACTCGCCTATCGTCAACATCGAGCATGGTTTAAAAGAAAGAAGGAAAGAAAGAAAGAAAACTATTTTATTTGGCATACACACTCGTAGATACACACAATGTAGTAACAACATGTAGACACTAATAAATTATTATATATAAAAAAAGAGACTAGGTACTAACAACGTGTGTCTCACGGCGGCGCCAAAGCTTGTTGCTTCATCTGACGCAATCGAATCGAATGGTGTACTTCCATACCAACAATCCTTCGCATATCACTTCTGTCAGTCGATGACCTATTCCAAGGAAATTTTTATTACCTAACCATGTTTTAATAATAATGATCGAAAACATTTTCATTGAGCCTATGAAAATGACTCAATTAAACTAAAACCTACTTTAGCGATAGTTCAAGGAAACTACGTAACAACATTAAGAGACTATATCTTATGCCAATAGAAAAACGATGGGCTGCGAAAATACGAATGTGAATGTTCGAAAGAGTTTCCATGGCCCTGTAACACAAAGGGCAATTGAAGAATCACAGGTGGGTTTTAGTCAGTAAAAGTCTGACAGTACAATAAAATTCAAAATAGAAGATATTCCTCCGCATGCCACTTGAGCCAGCCGAAGCTGATATCGAAACGATTTGTATTACCGATACATGTACGTCTGCGTTCAGACAGACAGACTGGCTGACTGGCTAATCATGTTACTTGAATGGCGATTGAAATCGGTTTCATTTGGCCTTTGAAAACGACAAAATGGAAACGATTCCAATTATAACTGAGCTGCACGGCAGGGCGGAGACTGTTTGATACGATTGTGAATGCATTGTGTTTTTGATTGTTACAGTATTTTTAAACCAAAGCCTAATTAGATTTTGGTTTGTGTTAAAGGCTAGCAATGCTTGTAAATGTTGGCTTATAAGCAGATACGTAAGAGGCTTTTTTTTTTTGGTGGGTAAAATCATCCAATGACAACCCCCGCTCTTGATACGAAGAGGCTGCCATCCTACAAGACGATGGAACGGTTTATTTTTATTATCTAGATAACTTAGATTATCAAATGGAATTGTATGTTTGTTACTCTTTTGTGCTCAAATGGTTGAAAGCGATTTGTATGAAATATCACAGAATACTTTTTATTCTGGACCTGGGAGTATGCTTGCTTGGGATAGTTTTCTACCTTCGCCACTGGCAGAAAATATAATTGAATACAAAACATATTCTCATTTCTCCTTTTCACCTATTGTCTACAGCCAGGGGGCTGTTGTATTCATAGGGATCAATGAGACTTATAATTAACTAGCTGTACCCGCGCGGCTTCGCTCCCGCTCTTCCCTACTTCAGCCTGCTATACCCTACTCTACCCTACTCTACCCTACTCTACCCTACCCTACCCTACTCTACTCTACCCTACTCTACCCTCCTCTACCTTACTCTACCCTACTCTACCCTACTCTACCCTACCCTACTCTACTCTACCCTCCTCTACCCTACACTACCCTAATTTTCTTCTTTTTTTTTCCATAAGAACCTTCTCCTCATAATAACGAACACAACAAAAAAAAATTAGCGAAATCGGTCCAGGCGTTGTTGAGTTATGCGCTTACCAACACATTTTGCGATTCATTTTTATATTATAGATAACAAAACTATGCACTCATCATCATCATCATTTCAGCCGAGAAACATCCACTGCTGGACACAGGCCTCCCCAAGCGTCGCCAACGGCCCGATGCGTCTCGCTCTCGCATCCATCGCTAATTCACAATCTAAAAACTATGCACTATTTCGGGTATAATACGATGCCCACTCGCAACTTTCATGCGCAAACGCAGCATGACTGGCATGCCACCGTTATTTAGGCCGTCATGAGCTCGCGACAGGTGACACTAGCATCGTGACTAGCCGAGTGTGAATCAAACTTTATTTCTGTATCGGAAAAATTTTGTGGACGTGATTTTCGTCGCGATTTTCACCGGAAATGTTTGAGGACTGAGCAAATAACGATTATCTGGCGCCCGGGAATTCTATAGGCATATTTATGATATGATTCTGCAAGTTTTATTGATACTATAAGAAACGAGCAATATCCTTTTGGTATTTTCTAGCTAGAGGGAATAATACTGTCACTATTTAGAACCGAAAATGATATCTAGACTAAATACTGCATCACACAAATACTAAGATACAATTTCAGATACCAATTTCGTTCATCTATATAAATTTATAACTAAACCAAAACTAAATAAATTTACAACTACATATACTAGTTGTAAATTGGAGTTGGAGGTAAAAAAAAACGGCAAATAAAATCATCTACATTGGAAGTTGTTTCCAATATTGATGATTTTAGTTATTTTTGTAAAAGTGTTTATATAGTAAGAACTGCTAGTAAACTAACACTGATATAAAAATCAAAAAAATCAAAAATCAAAGCATTTATTTCAAACTAGCTTTTGCCCGCGCGGCTTCGCTCCCGCTCTTCCCTACTTCAGCCTACTATACCCTACTCTACCCTACTATACTCTACTCTACCCTACCCTACTCTACTCTACTCTACCCTACTCTACCCTACCCTACTCTACTCTACCCTACTCTACCCTACCCTACTCTACTCTACCCTACTCTACCCTCCTCTACCCTCCTCTACCTTACTCTACCCTACACTACCCTACACTACCCGTCTGCGGCTGATGTGGTAGTCCCACAGACACCGCGAAATACAAAATCACGTTTTTTACCGGCATTTTTCAAATATGAGCGCCACCGCTGCGAGTACCTTACTGTAGAGTGCTCGCGCGTCGGTCAGTGTGCGGTGGGGGGTCGCAGTGAGCGCACGCGTGCGTAGCGGAGGGAAGGTGTCCACAAGACTACCACGTCAGCGTTAAGGTAAGTGTCCACGAGATTACCACCTCAGTCAAATGGTTATATCTTCATAGTATCTCCTAAACAACCACGTCAGTCAATAAGTTTAAATGATTTATTATTTCATGTTATTTTCCAATTTTCATAAACTATTATATACTTATACTACTTACAATTAGGATAGATTTGTACTTTTGTTTGTAATCAATTAACTTGAATAGTAAGCCGATTTTATTTTTTATTTTTTCCCTAATAGAATTGTATACATATTATCTCTGAGTAACACAGGCTACAAGAAACAATATCTATACAGCACACGCAGGTTAAGTCGTACTGGAAAACTAACAGTACTTAACTTGTTTTTAGATAGATATCTCAAGTAACACCCCTAAACCAAGAACTTCTGCTCGTAAGAGAACATCGGCTGGAACTTTTGTAAGTCATGAAGGGGAAATATTAAACTGGCTGGAAGAGGAAAGTGACGATGGCTTTAGTGGTATTGATGATGAAGATGAAGATCCAAGTTTCGAGCCTGAAATCCAACCAAGGGAGCTGCGAATGACTATCACTAGAGTTTTAGGCAAGGATACCTCCCCTCCACCTCCAGTAGTTTGATCTGTTCCACTAAGTGGCAAAAAATTATGTTATATTTGTCCAGCTAAAATAAAAAGACAAACTAAATACCGTTGCTGTGATTGTTCGAAGCCAATTTGCCTTCAGTGCTCTAAGCCACTGTGTGATAATTGTCAAACAAAGCTGTGATTTTGAAACTCTCTAGTTTTTAAGTTGACCAACGAATGTATCTCATTTTTCCTAGACTAATTAATGTTATTGTGAACTTTTAAAATGTATAATGTGAAAATTTGAAAAAGTTGATTTTGTTATTTTTTTTATGTCATAAATGTTTAAGGAGAAATTTATAGACTGATTTGTGTTAAGTAAATAAACCTTGTTTAATTTTGAAAATACATATTATTTTTCTTTATTTCAAGTAAATATAACATATAAAATAGGCAAGAAATCTAATAAATATGAATAAATTAGCTGTATACCTTAATTCTACGAAAATATTTGCTGTTGAAATGGTGTCTCGTATACTACCACCTCAGTTGAATTGTAAAAATTTAACCACGTCAGTTGCAGAGGGCTACCCTACTCTACCCTACACTACACTAATTTTCATTTTTTTTTCCATTAGAACCTTCTCCTCATAATAACGAACACAACAAAAAAAAAATTAGCGAAATCGGTCCGGGCGTTGTTGAGTTATGCGCTTACCAACACATTTTGCGATTCATTTTTATATTATAAGATAGACCATTTGCAGGCACTTTTGAATAGTCAAATGTCGGTCAGTCCAAGAAAAGTGAAGCTAAATTGCACGTTCCAAAGAGTAGGTCTCTATGGAGAAGAACGTGCAAGAAACTCCATGGACACTCTTTTAAAATATCAAGGTACAGCCAACACTTGCGACTAGGCGCATGAAACTTTGCACAAGGTTTCCTTTTATGACGTAAGTGAGCACTAAGAGAGGATTTTACAAAATTCACCCCCTGATATGAAACGGGGGTTCAAAGTTTGTATAGAAAGAAAGAAAGAAGAAAAAGGAAGAAAAATTATTTATTTGGCGACAGTCACCAGGATCACACAATTTAAATAAAACAAAAAAAAAGAAAAAGAAAATAAAGAACAATATCACTGTGTGTGCCTCACGGCCGCGCCAGAAAGGTTCATTTCAGCAATGTTGCCAGACAGAAAAATACTGTCTGACGCTGGTCTTCCAATGAACCTTCCATGGAGAAACATACTTTCACGCGGGCGAAGCCGGCGGCAGAAGCTAGTTTATTCATATATTTATTATTCCTCTAGCTGATCAGGATCAGAACCTACCTTTAAATGAAAGCAACCAAAAATAACCAAATATTTCAAACTAACTGCTAGTCACCAAAAAATGTTCACTATCAAGTTTCCGCCAACACAGTCAAAATTATTTTCACCGAAAAATTCAAAACAAAAGGGCGACTACACACTACCACTGTAAAGTCCACTACACACGCGCGATTAAACACGCCGTAACGCTCCTCTGCACTCTGAATTCAAATGCAGCATTTTTGTCACACAAAACAAAATTGGATTAAAGTATTCATTGTCTCTGGATTCTTTTTGTTTCTTTTTTCGAAGGGTTAATGGTCTTTCTTCGCTTTTTCCATTCAGCCAGTATTACTTTGAACGAAGGGCTTTTTAGACTGTTATTTGCGAAGTTTCAGCGAAATGAGATTGCATTTTCTTTCGGTATTTTACCTACACGGACGGTCGAATCCAAAGCATCCTGAATTCTTTGAAGACAAAGTTGAGCTTGTAAAAGTAGTTAGGAAAACTCTTAAAATAGCTTGAAACCGTAAATGAAAAATCTATTCTACGAAGCTTCTATTCTGGAGTAAGTTTTTCAAACCCGTTCGTGTATATCATTCGAAGTAACCGTCAATATTCTCCACTTTTCCATTCAATTTCACATCAAAACACTTGAACATCGTCGCTTGTAATCTTCCCGTCACAGTGGAAGCCGATAAGTCTCAATATGTCGTAGCCTTCGTAACAGGCTTTGAGGGATTATCTATCTGAAGTTTGCAGCCAGGCCACTGCATCATAATGCACTCCAAGACACCGGCTGAATAATAAACAGGCAACACTACGCTGTTTTTGGTTTTTACAATTTTTGGCTTAGTGCGGTCAGTGATTTTATTTATTTATTTAACAATTTATGTACCTACACACAATAAGAAAAGAAGAAGGAAACAGAAGAATTGTACAAAGGTATTACTTATTTCTAAAGAAATCTCTTCCAGCATACCTGCGAAAGGACAGTTGAAGAAAATAGAGATGTAGACACTGTGTGTAAAAGATTTTGATAATTTTAACGGTTTTCTAACTTTTTCAGTTCGTTTAAAAGGAGTAAAGATAGTGAGGGGAATCAAAAATAACTTTTATTTTTTGTTACTGGAAATTGTAACAAAATCAAAATTGCGTCTATGAATATTTTTTTATTTAAAATTGTTTGAACTTCGAAGAAAGCCCTACGCTACTTTTACGTCATGTGTGTCAAACCCAATGTTTTCTGAATTTAAAAAAAAACCGCAACAATTATTTAATACGTATTAACCCAAAAATAAATCATGACCTTGTTCCTGACCATCATGTTCATGATCAGGAAACTGAACTGAACTATCTAAAAACGTAAACTAAAGAAAAAATATGCAAATTCCCGCCATTTAACTGTTTGTTTCTGTAGCAACAGAGTAAAAATTACTACGATCGTAGATAAACACGCGAAGACCTTAGATATAATTAAATAATTAAAACGTAATTATAGAGCAAGTTCAATTATCTGAAGCAGAGTATTTGAGTTTTTTATTAAAGTAACAGTAGACGTTTTTTCTCACGATTTTAACTGTTATTTGAAAGATGTTGGAACGCCTCTATTAGAGATGGCTGTTGGAACTTCGTATCTTCATATCACACTAATATTATAAAGGGGAAAGTTTGTATGTGTTTGTTTATTAGGAACTTCTTTACGCCCGAACGGCTGAACATATTTGAATGAAATTTTATCCTGGGAGTGTGTTCACTTGGGACATTTTTTTACTTTCACGCTGCTGACATGTTTTATCAAAATTAGTTCAACCATTTATAAGCCTTTGAAACAATTTCTACCAAACCGAGTTGTAACAGCATGGAACAGGCTCCCGGAAAGTGTTGTGAAAGCCCCCACATTGAACTGCTTTAAAAATCGGTTGGACAGACTAAACATCTCCAAACTATATGAAACACACGCATCAGCTAATAGCTGCTAGTGTGTCTTACTAAATAATAATAATAATAATAATAATTTATATACAACCACTGTCTCACCTGATAGCTTACCATCAGATGAGATAGTGGTCAAGCGATGATTAGGTTGACGACGGAGCACGCTTACCTAGAAGTAAGGCTCAGAAAGAGCTATCATTTTTGCTAGAACGAGAACAGTAATGAAATGCACAGATTCAAATAGATATCAACACTTAAACCAAAGCTTAGTTCGCAAAAATCATAGTTAGGGGAAGAGGATTTTTTTTTGAGGTGGGAAATAGTCCAATGTGTTCTCTCTCTTTAAGGTAGAGCGGGAGGAAGCGTCAAATTTTTACTGTCTAATACCACCTGTGTCGTGTCTGATGCGTTCCGGGACCACAGGATTCCTTTTCAAAACTGCCCTACCAGAAATCAGCCCTGCTGGGTTCCTACGGTTTTGCTGAGGAACACTACGCGCGGTCGATTACTCGGGCTCGGTCCTCACAGGACGGGCGGACGGCAATTTACCCATTGTTCGTCGTCCATGTAAATTCATAATAGTCTTATTATAAAATAAGATGTTATAAAGACATTATTAATAATGCAAAATAACATCTTCATGTAAATCGAGTAGGTACCTACTGTATGTTCACCTAGATTTATGAATGTGAGAAAAAAAGTATTCTCACTATTTACCGGTGAATTCAATAAAATACCTACCTCGTTCGTAAAATCACAGCTTATGGCCTGTTATTGTTAAAAACCTATTACTATTATTACACAGTAATATAATTCTCTGTGTTGCAATTTCAAGCTGTTTTATCTTTGCTTTATTATTATATTTAGCCTGTGCAGTCCCACCCCACTGTTGGGCAAATGCCTTCCTACATTTGGGCATTGGCATCTAAATCGTCCCGCTCCATCTCTTTCGTTGTCTACCGCGACCCCGTTTGCAATAATTATGTTTTTTTTTCTGATTTAAACTAGGGCTTGACTGCGATTCCTCCTATGGTAAGCAGTGATGCAATCGTTGATGGTGAGGCGCACTAGTTTATTAAGAGCCTATTCAATTCACTCTAGTCTTGAAGACACCCAAATTATAAGACGCGAAGACCGCAGCAGGCAAAAAAATATTCTTTTAAACGCAATTATATTTTAATAGCTTCCGCCAGCGACTTCCCCTGCGTGAAAGTAGTTTTTTCAAAAATAACATTAAAATACCTAATTTTAGGTACTCAGATTTTAAACGTATTTGCGATTTATTCAAAGAAGAGATTTCAAAGAATTCCAAAAGATTTTGAAGACCAAAGATCATTTTTTTTTTTTTTTTCCCCGAAACCTTCAAAGGATATGACGAAATTCCTGTCACGCATCTCCCCCTTACAAGACAAAAAAAAACTATTCTCGTTGAGTGACTGACGAAAAAATAAATAACCCTCCAATCTCCACGTGCCATCAACAACAATAAATAAACAACCCTTTACAACCCGATTGACTTCCCCATATCGTTGCATCTCCGCATAGTGACGTCATGCCCTACATAACCGGCGCGGGTCAAATGAGTTGCAGCCCGGTCTACCCGGTATTTGGGTTACCCGTTACAGTAAGGTCGAAATCTGTGCCTTCGTTTCTGTAACGACGAAAGTTTCAAACTTTCGCTTGGGTATTTTTAGAGGGTACTTTTTGTTTGGGTGCATTTGTATGATGAGAAAATGTTTTAAATTTTGTCTGGGTATTTTGGTTTCTTTGACCTTTATAGCGTAAAAGTTGACTATATTTCTTGCTAATTTTTCACAGGTATTTTGGTCCTTCAGTCCTTCTTCAAAAACCAGAAACTTTTTGTCGCAATATTCTTTCAAACGCAGTTATATTTCAATAGCTTCCGCTAGCGACTTGGCCTGCGTGAAAGTAGTACAAGGTGCAGTTTTAAAACTGCACAATATTTCAGGAGGTTGTAATAAAACTCATAAATAATCATGTAAAAAAACGATACCTGGTCAATAATCAGTAATACTTGTTATTTAATTTTTTAATTACACTAAACTAAATCGATTGATCGATGGCCGCGGGGGCGTGGCTAGGGTGTGGCGTGCGGGATGATGATTGGATGATACATTATTTATGAAACTATCGTTGCGAGTTAGTGTGTGTGAAAACGCCCTTTATTGTTCCGTGTTTGTGTGTGTGAAAAAAAGCGCGGTTATAAAAAAAAAAAATTACCTACTTATTTTATTATTGATTCGGGTCGAGAATCACTAACATAATTACCTCCTGAAATATTTTGCAGCTTCAAAACGACACCTTGTATTTTCCACGCGATCTTTGGACCCCAGTTTCAACCACTTACGAGGTGAGTTTTGAGAAATCCTCTCTTAGTGCTCGCTTACATCATAAAAG
Organism: Mythimna ferrago; assembly: GCA_910589285.2. NCBI lineage: Eukaryota > Metazoa > Arthropoda > Insecta > Lepidoptera > Noctuidae > Mythimna > Mythimna ferrago. The sequence continues at coordinate 21,794,750 of OU342686.1, read as the reverse complement.
GAAACTTTGTACAAAATTTCACACTCCTAGTCCCAATAGTTTCGGCTGTGCGTTGATTATGTCAGTCAGTCAGTTTCTCCAATTTACGAGGAGGTATATAGATTGTAATGGAATTTCTTCTATCATTTTTTTTTGTCCGAGTGCATTATACAAGGTGTAAGGGACAGCCCTCCACAAACTTTAAGGGCTTGCTCAGTAGACGAAACTGAACAACCTTCCACAAAAAAAAAAAAAAAATCCCTAATTCTCTAGCCCTAACGAATACAGAAACAGAATCTCCAGAACCTAGGTTGTATCATTCCTCGCCAAGGAAATAAGGATACGCCTCTATGATAACCCCAAAAGGTATATTTTCTCCACCATTACCATAACAAAATTAAGGAATTCTTTTCGTGGTAGTCATTCACATCTTGGATTATAAAACAGCTCGCTTTCATCTTCATTTATCACTTTTATTCCAACAACGTTTATTGCAGATTCGTTTGTGACAGGCGTTACGAATGAAACATTCATAATAATCATTCGAGGTTGAAGGACAACTTTTGATTTTAATTTCCTTAAATCTTCTTTAGGTATTTTCTTTTGAGCTGTATTGTTTTACCCCTTTCTAGCAAATCTATGCGGGTAAGTGTTAACAGTTAAAAGGAAATTTTAATTCTTCCCTCAAACTTAGTTTCATTAGGTCCTAAATGGTTTTATTTTTCTACTTTTCTTCCTCGTTTCAAATCTATAAAACAATGATTCATTCATCAAACGATCTAGACTTCTGAAGACAACTTTTACAAGAGGATTATTTTTATTGTTGAGTTTGGTTAGTCAGCCAAGATGATGCTGGAACTAACTAGCCAGGGCATCAGGGCGACAGTTGTTTGATGTGCACTTTAATGAGAGGTTAAGCGATCGATGGAACTGCTACACTAGGTGATGAGACCCGCAATTAAAGGCTGGTTGATATCAGGCGGGGGTACCTCAGTGTCAATTAGATACATAAAGTTATCGTGTATCCAGGCCCTAACTTATAATAGCGGTAAGAACTGTACGGTTTCAGTCAGTAATAGTCCAAACCATGAGATGAGAACATGAGAATCCAACAAAAAAAAGGATATCGAGAGAAGACAGAGGTTTTTGAGAAGTTTTAGACACCAAAACTACCTTTAAAGCTTTTTAAATCAATAAAAATTCTCTTACACTAGAACAAAAACTTGTTTTATAGTAGAAGAGATTTCAGAGACTTAAACCTTGGCAAAGGAACGCTCTCAGACCGCTAGCTAAGTGTATACTGGGAGAAACACGGCCACACAGGCCATTGTTTCAACTAGCCTTTACATTGCGACGTCTTTGACTTGGGGAACTTGGTATTTTCGAGTTTCCTTTTAAAAGAAAAGTATGTACGTTACCTTCAGCCTTGTTTTTCTAAGCGAGCTGAAGTAAGTCACAATTAACCTTCTAACCGTTTGCGTCGGATTGGTTTGACGACTACTGGGAGAAACACGGCCACACAGGCCATTGTTTCAACTAGCCTTTACATTGCGACGTCTTTGACTTGGGGAACTTGGTATTTTCGAGTTTCCTTTTAAAAGAAAAGTATGTACGTTACCTTCAGCCTTGTTTTTCTAAGCGAGCTGAAGTAAGTCACAATTAACCTTCTAACCGTTTGCGTCGGATTGGTTTGACGACTACTGGGAGAAACACGGCCACACAGGCCATTGTTTCAACTAGCCTTTACATTGCGACGTCTTTGACTTGGGGAACTTGGTATTTTCGAGTTTCCTTTTAAAAGAAAAGTATGTACGTTACCTTCAGCCTTGTTTTTCTAAGCGAGCTGAAGTTAGTCACAATTAACCTTCTAACCGTTTGCGTCGGATTGGTTTGACGACTACTGGGAGAAACACGGCCACACAGGCCATTGTTTCAACTAGCCTTTACATTGCGACGTCTTTGACTTGGGGAACTTGGTATTTTCGAGTTTCCTTTTAAAAGAAAAGTATGTACGTTACCTTCAGCCTTGTTTTTCTAAGCGAGCTGAAGTTAGTCACAATTAACCTTCTAACCGTTTGTGTCGGATTGGTTTGACGGCTTATTCAATGTCCTATTCGCCAAGGTCGTGTGTGACTGGGTACTCCCATCTCGTTTAACTCTTCAATCCCCATAGGTGACAAGAGCTGACGAGATGGAGTATTTGGTCGTGGATGTGTGACCCTAGCGGAATAAACATGAGAATGTATGTCGGATATACAGGGTGTCTGACATCGACGCACAAACGAATACCACGGATCCAGTACATGATTCTGAAAACCCCAGTGCTGGAATTTATCGTCGGCTTTTTCCTCGTTTTTGAAAAAGAAAATCTGTTCTTTTTAGGGTTCCGTAGCGAAATGGCAAAAACGGAACCCTTATAGATTCGTCATGTCTGTCTGTCTGTCTGTCTGTCCGTCCGTATGTCACAGCCTTTTTTTTCCGAAACTATAAGAGCTTATACTGTTGAAACTTAGTATGTAGTGCGGTTTTTTAATTTAAACTATGTAAAATCATTATTCTAACCAACCCCGATGATATTCTTAATAATACAAAATTGATTTAAAAATTAATTAATTAAAGTCATCGGGGTAGACAAAATCGTTATTTTAATCAATCCTGAAGACATTTTTAATTTCAAAGGTAACTCATTCATGTTTTTCACTAAAAATGTTAAAATAACGATTTTATGCAGTTAAATTTAAAAAAATAATAATAGGAAAAAATCGACGACAAAATTCTACCTTTTTTTTTTGTTGGGAAAAAATCATCCAATGACAACCCCCGCTCTTGGGCGGAGCGGGAGATAGTATCAGACTCTTACTGACTAAAAGACCCATCCCGTTCCTTTTAGCCTTCATACCGGGGCTCGAGCGCCCTTTCGGATAACCCTGGCCCCAGTAGGCTTCGACCCGGCTGGGTCCCTGCTGCTGCTGACAAATCCTTGAGGCGCGCGGGAACAGTGCGCGCCGTCGACGACTTGGGCTTGGTCCGGACAGTTACCGGACGGCAGGACAGCGAGCTACCCATTGCTCACTGTCCGCAAGCCCGCGCCTACGGTGGCCGGAAATCGGGTTCAGAATCTCGGCGGCGGCGGCGGCGGCGAAAACGCCGTTGCCTGATGCGTTCGGCCTCCTCCTTTGCGAGCATTACTGCTTCGCAGAAGTCGGCGACCGCCTGCCACTCCTCCTCGCCCCGGAGCATGGCCTCAACCAAGGCCCGGAGCGAGAGGTCTCCGCCGCCCCTCGCCCCCACGAGGGCACGGCGATGCTCCGCCCAAGCAGGGCACACCTCGATTGTGTGCTCCACCGTGTCCTCCGGGCATTCCGCACAGTGGCGACACCCGGGCGTCACTTACGAATCCGGTGCAGAAAACTCCCGAACGAACCATGTCCGGTGAGGACCTGTGTCATACGGAAGGTAACGACGCCGAGAGGTCTTTCCAGCCACGCCTCAAAGAGGGGACTTGCCGCCAAAAATTCCACCACTGGGGGTCCAGAATCATGTTCTGGATCCATGGTATTCGTTTGTGCGTCGATGTCAGAGACACTCTGTATACGACGTAGGCGGTTAAAAGGTTAATTAATAAGTCAAGGCTTTACTAAGTTCAAAGCTTGACACGCGTAACAGTGGTTCGCAGGAGCGAATGAATATTTTAGTAGTAAGCTTTGGACATTGGATACCATCTACTAATTTGAAACACAAATAGTAATTAGGACCTTCTTCTTTGCTACCGACAATCGCTTTTTCCCTCGAATAATAAATGTTTCGCGCTTAACCTGTTAACCTTAAGGTAACCTATAACCTTAAAATAAAAGAGAGTAAAATACTATTATCCGAGAAATTTAATGATTACCTAAATTTAAAAAAGTCTACAGTATCACAAAAGCGAAACAGTTGGAAAAAGGCGAAGGGTGAAAGCTTTGGCCAACTGTAAATAGGGATGACACAGTAATCTCCTTTGGGTATATGGAAAAATGGTCCTACGGTCGGCCACATCATCGCTTACCATCAGGTGAGATTGTGGTCAAACGCGAGCCTATCCATTATAAAAAAAAAAATCTAAAGACTACAGAGTTGACTAAACTTTTCCGAACGAGTTATCAGCTGAAGTTTCTAACCGCAGAAAAGAGAGGTTAGAAAGGAAATACTTTCCGATTTGTACTACGAGTGTCGCCGCTTGTCTCACACCCTTTAACTCCACTACAGGCAATAAACCAATACGAACGCGCGTTACTGCAACTAACAGACCACGCACACTTAGATCGCAAGTTTGCTATCGGTAGTTGAACTATGAGCATTGCCCTGTTTTGTGGTTCGCTTGCCCCGCCCACAATGCCATTCTAAGCTCTTTCATCTGTTCTGTGTTTCTAACCCTTGTAAGGTATTCTAAACCTCATAACCTTCTTTCTTGGGCAACTCCTATCCGATATCCTTAACATAACCTATAAAATTCAAAGAGTTATTCAAAAATAAAACAGTTATTATGATTCGAGTACTTTAAGAGCTGATACTAAATAAAATTACGATTTATTAGCTAGCCAGTTTACGACATAGCATACATTTTATACGCTTTATTTTCTCGTAAAATTCAGATTTCTCTTGAGTGAATTTTACGGCGATTCTTTATTATGTTTACAATTATTGTTGTTTGTAGTAGCAGCCTTCTGAAAGTTTTAAAATACTGTTTTTACCAAAGAGAAGAGAGAAGTGGTATAGTACTTACTGACTACTGTTACTGACGCTAAACTCTACCACAAAACGTTAAAAAGCAAAAATTCATCCAGGAACTGAAAAACTAGTGAGGTCCGGTGACTGGACGGTCATCCAGATACACGTGCACTTACAGGATCTACGCAAGTATTATTTTCGAAATGGCAATTCTTTTTTCGTGACTAGCCTTTTCTTGACCTAAGTCGCCTGATCGAAAGTTTATGACAATAAGGTGTATAATGGTAAGCTCTATGATGACAAAGTCTATGATGACAAACTCTGATGATAAGTTCTGGTAAGATAATGTCTGTGAACAAAATGGGTGGTGGTAGAGAACACAGTCGCTAGTCAAAGGGCATAAGTCCATCCAAAGGTTGTCTGGAAGAAATTGCCTTGTGCGTTAGGGCCGCCCATTGTACAATATTTTAATAATGTTTGTCCTGTATTTTTTTTTTTGTATATGTGGTGTACATTAAAGAATATATAATAATAATAAGAAGAAGAAAAATATCTAGATACCGACAAGTATTCTTCGACAACAAGACTACTGAGCGAGTCTAGTTCAAACCCAGTTGCTTCAGATAATATTCTAGAATAGAACCTTTTAATTTCGAAAATAACAGCGTCATTGAAAAGATCGTGACAACGCACCAGGTTCGTTTAGTCTGTTAAGTGATTGCATTTGAATAAGTTCTCAGAATAGAACGTAAACTCGATTAGCTTTATGAAAGGACTCTATTGAGACGTTCTGACAGAGTCAAAGTGCATCTCTCTAGTTTTCTAACAAAGACTTATGGTTAAGCCATTAGAAAGGCGATATCGGAGTCTGTGTTCTTTCCTTACTGCTACAACTTAAAGGTTTTTAAATCAAGAGTAAATATGTTAATATTAGGCAAGCGGCCATCGCATCGTGTTCATCGTCAACCACATCATCGCTTACTATCAGATGAGAGGGGTGGTCAAGCGCAAACCTATCTACACTAATATTATGAAGAGCTAAAGTTTTTTTTTGTTTTCATGTTTGCAGCAGGCAATCTCTGGAAGTACTGGTCCGATTACTAAAATTTTTTCACCGATAGAAAGCGGCTTTATTCCTGAGTGACATAGGCTATATTTTATGTACGCAGGCGAAGCCGCAAGCAAAAGCTATTCAACAATAAAAAACGGTCTCGCTAAAATCAATGGTGCAACATTTGCCAGAAGCAAACTGTCACTGATTTTAAAATCAAAGGAAAATGCAACACGTTGCGAGTTCTACAATCTACAGAATCTACAATCAATCGCCATTACCACTTCAGTCGAAGATATGGGCCTCTCCTATATGTAGCCACGTCTACTTTCACTGTACGACTCAGAATCGGCCATCAGTCTACCATGTTGGATGAATCAAGAACTTTCAGAGAACCAATTAAATATCAAAAAAGTGTACGACATGAAACCTGGGACCTAATGAGCCTTCTTTTGAGGTAGGAACTCATCAAATAACTCCACCTGCTCAAGTTGGAACGAGAGGGAATATCAGACCTTTACTGACTAAAACCAGCCTGTGTTTCTGCAGCCCTGACAGGCATAGCTCACGTTTAGTTTAGCAAGATAGGATAACACTATATTTTAACCAGGGTTGCCGACAGAATCGCCAAACCTAAGTGGCAATGGGCAGGTCGCATTGCTTGCAGAACAGATGGCCGTTGGGGCCAAAAGGTTCTGGAATGGCGACCACGTACCGGTAGACGTAGCGTTGGAAGGCCTCCTACAAACTGGACCGATAACCGGGTAAAGGTTGCAGGAGTCCGATGGATGCGAGACCCAAATGACCGTTCATTGTGGCGACACTTGAGGGAGGCCTTGTCTAACAGTGGACGACTGTCGGCTGAAATGATGATGATGATATTCTGTGAATGTTTCTTTGAAATAGGAGCTTTCAATTTCTCTTATTGGTAAAAACTAAAGAAAACTTGGCTTACTGTCTAAAAGTCAAACAACTTGGCAATTTTTGAAGGAATACTTATATGTATTCGATACTTTTTATAAGATTCTTCTATTAGTAAATAATGATCAAGTTCTCTTAATCAACCTTGATTATTGAACCAATGTCTGTTGACATCAGATTTCTTTTACCTTATTGTTACCCAAGACGTTTGACTCTTTAGGCAGACTATAATTTGGTATACTAAATAAGTAGACAATAATTCTAAATTAAATTTTACAAAATATTGTTACAAAAATGATACTGGTAAGGTAGAATATTGCTTGTTAACATAGAAACTACCACTTAACATGGAATTACTTACTACCCAAAACATAACATGCTACCATATAGTCCTCATACACCGCTATTAACACAAGAGACGAGCTATTTGCACAAACTTTTTAACAAGCTGAGCGATAACATTTTCTTTTACAACGCTATTCATTTTATCGCTCATCGCATCGCTCATCTCAAGGCCCACGGTAACGAGACTGCAGTTCATCGACCATCGCTAAGCATTACCATAGATACAGAGTTTATAGAAGCGAAACTCCAGCGCTAAATCATCATTACTCTTTTACCCCTAGGTATATTTATTTGGGAGGTCGGCCCAACACGTCTTCTACCATATTTCTTTATTAGCCCTCATTATATTGCTACTAGCTTCTGCCAGCGGCTTCGTCTGTGTAAAAGCTGAAAATTATCCCAAGGGATCATAGTTTCGGGATAAAAACTATCCTACGTACTACCTGCGTATCTTTTTCTCCTTCTCTGTCAAATCCATCATATGTTTGTCTGTAAAAAATCGTTTTTAGCGATAAGACCGCCCATTGCGACGCCCTATTAATTTTAAGTCCTGTATTTTTTATTAGGTATTGGTGTACATCTTACACTAATATAATAAAGAGGTAAAGTTTGTTTTTTTTGTTTTAATGTTTGTAGGAGGTAATCTCTGAAAGTACTGGTCCGATTGTAAAAATTTTTTCTTTGATTGAAAGCTGCTTTATTCCTGAGTGATATCGGTTATATTTTAAATACGCGGGCGAAGTCGCGGGTAAACGCTAGTAAATAATATATCTATCTATCTATCTACGTCTGATTCTAGGACATAGTCTAGCCGTGTGCCCAATTAAATCTGTTTAATCGTTTAAGCGTGAAGAAGTAACAAATACTACACAGACACACATACAAATTTTCACCTTTACAATATTGGTATCGTGTGATGTTAGTAGATTACCTTTCTAGACATATATCTCAGATAATGCATCCATCTTTTCGTTGATCTCTCCCTACAACTTTGCTCTAATTTATGTCATTGCTTTCAGTGATTGTTTCGGCTGGGTCAAGCGGAGATTGAGGCAGCAGGTGGTTGGAAATTTGTACAAGACAAAGGGACTGTGCAGCGAATGCCAACCGTTTTTCTGTCAATAGTGGCGTACATTACAAGCCTGACAGCTTCATCAGAAAACAAGAATAAGACAACAGCTAACCGTTCGATAACTTTACTTGAATCACACTTTTCTGCCTGTACAACTCAGTCTTTGGGGGTATCGATGCGAAAACGAAGAGAAGGGAACTTCTTTCGTTCACTTCTCTGCGTTTCCTTATTCTATGGCATTACCTTACATATTGTATAGCAATGGGTGGACGTGATAAAGATCCGGATCCGTTCCGTAGCCGTACCGTTCGATGCCTTTATCTCAATCACAGTTTTCGGCCTGTACAGCTCAGTCTTTGGGGGTATCGATGCGAAAACGAAGAGAAGGGAACTTCTTTCGTTCACTTCTCTGCGTTTGCTTATTCTATGGCATTACCTTACATATTGTATATGGGTGGACGGGATAAAGATCCATATCTCAAATCTCTGAGCAAGTTTAAATCTTGATATACTAAAGTTACTTAGTTTCTATTCTATTTCATCTAACTGTGGGTGTATAAAGTTCCTTTATGAAATAGGTGTTGAGAATATTAAGCAGGTCTAGGTGTCGGACGAGGCAGAAATTGAACACAACAACTATAGTTTGTATTCTTTTTAAGTTCTCTTATCTTATGGAGAAAACCGCAAAACCATTTTAAGCTTAATCATTTTTGTTTTTCACTTTTCTAAGTCAATTGAGCAGGTAGTATTAAAAAAAAAATGTTGTACTTGGCGAGGTGAAATTACAAGGATTGCATTATTTATATATGTATATTATTATTTTGTATAGCAATCGTTGACGGTGAGGCGCACTAGTTTGTTAAGAGCCTATTCACTCTGGCCTTGAAGAGACCTAAATTATAATCGGACGTGAAGACCGCAGCAGGTAAAGATACGATATTAGATGTGTAGTATTAGTAAGTTAGGCTAAGCGCATTTATTGCATTGTGGATAAGTTCGAAACTTTTGAAATCTTGTGGAAAGGGGAAACTGTAAAGTAACTTAGAAAAAGGATGCACAAACTGAAATTTGACGTCACAACGCGCCCGCCCATCATACAAATACATATTTGAAATCCTAATTGCCACTTCAATTTTTTCACCAATTTTGATGTTTATTCAGATACAAGTTTTATTGTTTAGTGTACAATAAACAGAAAAATATCCAACTACATACTTATATAGATGTATTATTTTATTTGAACTATTGACTTTAGCGCTCTTGACCTTTAGCGCTCATTGCACTTTGGCCATTTCACTCTTTGAAGATTATTACACTAAAATAAATAATTTATGAATAGAGTATAAATTACATCGCACAGTTTTCGCCATTACAACATTGTCATGGAAATATTCAAGCATATCGCATCCAAGCAGCTAGAATTCACAAATTGCTGCAGTTTCCAACTTTCCACAACTTTATGCTTCTTTATATTCCACGGGAATTCTTTACTCGTATGAAAACTTCACCACGATTCTGACTCCTACTAAAGTTTATAGCAAAATGAGTGAAATAAAACTTTCAAGCATCACATTAGAAGACCTTTACGACCTAATTGATCTTCATCAATAATAAGGTTGTCATACAATCAAGTCGTAGTAGAAAAACAATCTAATAAAACTTCATATTGCATATTATTCGGTACGTTCAACTTTACTAGATCTGGCTGTAGACTAATTTCGTTCGCTAAATCTAGCAGAGCTTGGAACGTTCTAACTTCGAATCTGATCTGGAGTCTAACCTATAAATTCTAAATAAGCTTTCTAAATCTAGATTTCTGTCCGCTCAGTAGGATGGAATGTAGCAAAGACATTTTTTTTCTTCTGAAATCCATTTTCCGCCCTTTCCCTCCATCCGGCAACAGAAGCAGTATAGGATTTAAAATTGGAATGTCATTTATGCTTTCATACTTTATGAAATTCCTTTTACTTTTTTTTGTCTGTGGCCTCTTTGATTCCAAGTCTTTTATAGTCTGTCTAATAAGTCAACCGACTTGGGAATTTTGTATAATATTTAATCAGTTAAAAAATACTTATATTCGATACTTTTCATAAAGTTCTTCTGTTAGTAAACAATGATCTCTACCTCTTAATCAACCTTGATTATTGAACCCGTGTTGACTACATCAGATTTCATTAAATCCTAATAATTACCCAAGTCGTTTAACTTATTAGACAGACTCTACGTCCAATCGTCTGACCATGCTTCTAAAGTTCAACAACCTGACCCTAGATTGGACGGATGTTCAAAACCACTATCAAATCACAAATTCAAAGGCCAGATTGCGTAACCGCAACCAACGAAGTTATAATAGGATCAGTCCAACGACATTTGATACAACGCAGCAGAGCGAGCCACACACAATACTATCAACCAGAAGGTTGTTGCACTTTCTACAACAGGTACTGGTAACAATAAAAGTGTTCAATGTAGGTAATCTGAGATGACGTGCGTGCTTTCAAAGCCTGGAGTAACTGCGGTTGCAGCTAACCGCACAACATTTATTGTCGATTCAGACATTTTGCGGGACATTTAATTCGTGGGCGGGGGTCTAATTTCTCTGGCGGGAAATTGCGGTCGCAAATGACTGATGCTGTTGCAGAAAAACGTAGTAAATTTGTACACTCGTGACGGTTTTATTAGAAAGAACATAATTGTTCTCTACAAATCTGATACGAAGACGCAACTTGTAAAATAAGTTGAGAATTTTTAAAATTTTTGATGATGACTAGCTTCTGCCATCAGCTTAGCCCATAAAACAGTAGGTTTCTTTTCCTTAAGAAGTGAATTTAAGAAAATCCATTCATAGTGCTCGCTTACGTCATAAAAAGAAGTTTTGTGCAAAATTTCACGCTCCTAGTCCCAGTAGTTTCCGCAGTACGTTGATGTGTGAGTCAGTCATAATAGTAATAGGTATAACCATAGGAGTAAATACAAAACAAAATCAAGTAGGACCAAAATCAGGATAATTTACAAAAGACAACGACAGGAGTCTGCTTCAAAAATGATTCACACATTTAGATAAACCATTTATTTCGAAGGCTACATTTATAGGATACCTGCTTTTGCTGAAGACATCAGAAGATAACATAAAAGACAACTTTAAACCAACTTTCCTAAGCGACCATTCCTCAAAGTCACAACATTTGATTTGTTCGACTCCTGCGTCTGAATGATGGCCTCTAAAAAGTAATAGTCTATCATATTTCAGAGCTCTCCCTTCCCTTTGCTCTGAAGCCGCATCTTCGATATTGCTCCGTAAGAAGTTACTTCTTGCCAAGTTAAAGCTGAAAGTAGGAAGTATTTAAACTGAAATCTTCCAAGATTATAGATTTTTTTTTGCATTTACCTGTCTTTTGAGTTTATTCTACCTAGTTCTCGTACAGTTTTCTGGGTTTTGTTATTTAATCGCATATAAATTGTCATGTTTTTACTTGATTTGATTTTTTTTTAAAGAGGCATTGTTACAAGCTCTCTACATAGGTAGAGAGAATGGCGCTTAAAAGGGAAAGAAAAAGATTGTGGTTACTGCTCTATTTTGTAATTACGACTCATTGTAACTATCCAGTAGGTATATATTTTTTTTTGCCCAGCTACATTTACGAAGTCGTCAGTAAAGAAGCAATAATTAAAGATAATTGACAGACACTACGTAGACATTTTTTCAAAGAGGAAAATCACTCTATCACTTTAACACAGCTATTAGACTGAAACGAAATGTATCATGCCAGTTGCTGCCCCAAGTAAACCGATGTTGAAACTCCAGAGAGACTAGTACAAACTAATTCCAAGCTATTACAAGTATTAATAGCCCGAAGCGCAGTCAGGTGCATTGCAACAGAACTGGGTTACCTTAGCTCACTAATCTCATATAACCATAGACAAGGAAGTGTGCTGACAAGCTGACATAATGGCTTCACCTATATAGTGACGTCACAAGTCGGTGTATCTCATTACTGGTCGTTATGGAAGCCCAACTGATGCATACTTATTATGAGCTGGCTTCTGTAATATGCAGTGTTGTTATCGTGTTTCTATGCTGATTAGTTGTGGTAATCCCTTTGATGTAGGCCAGTAGTTAACTTGCAGCTGGGGTCAAAATGATCAGGTTCGACACTTGGTTTCCTTAATAGCGTTAAAATTTGACTCTCTTGTCTCTGTCTTATTGTCAAACATAGGCAGACTTTATACCATAAAATATTATTTTTTGAATTTTACAAGCTTCTAACATGTAGTAAGCAAACATAGAACCTACACCAATATCCTATACCAGATTTATGCAAGATGTCGTCTAGATAAAATATATCCTGACACCTAGGTTTCAGTCAAAAAATGTCTTTTGAACATTGCTCCGAAGTTTAACGGATTTTTAAAGTTCCAACCGCGAGTATCTGTCCTGGCATTTCATTTCAGAATGTTGCACGACATTGTAGAAAGTCTGCATGCCAAGCATATTAAAGAATTTTCTGAATTTTGTGTAAAGATTTCTACCAAACTACAATGGCACGTGAGTTATATTAGGAACCTATTCAGAAAGAGAAGGCCTGTGTCCTAGCGCTATAGGATCAATATCATAAATTATATTCCCATGCTATGTGAAATTTATAAATTTAACTTTATAAAATACTATTTAAATCAAAGTCTCGTTCATCTTCTTCCTGCCCTTATCCTATATTACATGGGGTCGGTGCAACAGGTTTTTTTTTTACATTCTGTTCTGATAATGAAGATGCAAAATCTTGTAATGGTGGTCGTGCAGTGCAAAATTCAGATATCAGTAAGACTCACGTACTACATAATAAAATATAACAACGACCAACTTTAGGAGTAAACGCGCGTATCATTTCACTCCAGACCGCGGCGAATTGAACAAAGGATCTAACTTTACCAATGCATGCTCAAGTTTAGTCTGCGGCTTTGTTCGCTACGTCCTGTCTAGCTAAATGGACGCTAGTGGTATGCTACTCGACAGTGTAGAGTTTCAATTTGATGAGGATATTCTCGCAAATGTTGTACCTCGTCTAAAAGGTACTATAGGTTTCTAAATAGCTTTCTTAAACCATCAATACTCGTATTCAATGGCACTCGACCGAATACATTTTTCTTCAGTAGTCTATAGTAGAATACTAAAGAAAGTGGCGCCAGTGACTGAAAGGTTGAAAGGAAATCGTTTGTCTTGGTATGGTCATGTAAAGAGGAGAGATGAAATGCATGTTGCTAAAAGAGTTATGAATTTACATGTGGATCGATGGAGAGGGAGAGGGAGGCCAACGAAAAGATGGATGGATTGTGTGAGAAGTGATATGAAAGAAAAGGAAGTTAGTGATAGCGTGACGAGTGACAGGACAAAATGGAAGAAAAAAACGTGTTGCGCCGACCCCAAATAAAATGGGACGAGGGCAGAAAGAAGAAGAAGAGTCTATAGTAGACTATACCAACAGCTAGATTAGATTAGCTCAGGTCATCACACAAATTACTGTTGAAATATTCGCCAGTCAGCAAGGCGTTAGGGTTGACTGCCCACATCGCCAATGTCTGTAGATGCTTATCCAATTACCTGGGTTTTGGCTATGCTGTAAGATGACGTCTAAGGTATCTATGCAGATTTTTTCCCGTTCCGGCCATCTCTTGCTCGAGCCAGTCTTCGCTATTGAGCGTGTAGTCCTAAATTCGTCCCCAAATCATCAATTTACGATCTAGCCCATCCCCCTTGTGATGATGAAGTCCGTACAGAATGCCCTTGGCGTGTGATAGCTTAATTTTAAGTTCTAGCGGGAAGGTTTAAGATTATTAAGGTCGCAGGTTGTCGTCTGCTTAACCGACTTGCATGTAAGTCGGTTAAGCAAACGACAACCTGCGAGGACCTACTCACAAGAAAAAGTCTATAGACCCGTTCATCTCCATACAGATTTACGTTTTAGAACGCATGACTTGCTTCCACTTTCTGACGAGTGTTCAACAGTGCCTTTCTAATATGACTGATCAGAAATAAATCCTATAATTTTGCTTGCTGTCTTTATTTAGATACGAGATTATGGATAGACCATTTGATACCAAGAACATCTCGAAAATAAGTTTAATCAGGCAATCCTTCAAAAGAATCTTACCATTGGCAGCATAAATATGTTTCAATTCGTCTATCTTATATATGACTGCCCAAAAAAAAAACGCTATACGCTTTATTCATTCAAACTAGATCCGAATGAAGTCGCCAAGTGTGTGTTGAGGTCACAATAACTCAATACTTATCTAAAGCGTTTTATTTAACAAATATTCATGCTTTTTGCGTGCATTTAGTGTTGTTGGCAAGGCCCCAGCTTTTCCTAAACGTTGTGTATCCAGCCAGTGTACGGGTGTACCTAACTACAGATACAATCAAAACCTACCACTGGAAGGTTACAATGTAATTCTCGCTACCTGTTTTTTTATCAAAAACTGCTTCATAAATATTTATCGATACCGCTCGCGTGCTCTTTGATGTCATTCTTTGTGGACAAAATAATCTTTGGACCATTAATTTTCCCAGTAAAGGGGTTTGTTGAAAAAAAAGCATGTTTTGCAAACGGCAGGAGGGTCGGACGGCACGAGCATAATGCAATGCAAGGCGCGCGCGCGTTACCAGTCCGACCAGTTGCTCGCGCCGCCCGTGCCCCGCGCCCCCTCGCGAACAGCTGACAGCTCCGACAACAAAGAACGTCAACCCAACCCACACAAACATAACACGCTAGCTACACGTACAATCACGATACATTATTATTATTTTCAACCGTAGGTACACGCGACTGTATTGATTGAAACCCTTCAACTACGTTCATAATTATAACGTTTTGCTATCGATATTTCACAAAAACAACTCCAAATTGGTACGTTTTAGAAGCCAAACATTCGATAAATCAAGGTCTTCTATTCAATCAAGCCTCGACGTCGCAATCTAATATTATTATAGCACAGCTACATGACAACGGGCTCAAGTATTGAGTAAACAGTGTTGACCATGAATACCAGCTCTCCTACATGAAAGGTGAATACGTACGACCTAACAAAGGGCAACTTAGTACTTGCCTTTCTGTTCATCCAATACACGAAGGGCCGCGAGTTGTGGCACTCCGGTGAACAAGAGTCTCTTTACAAAACAAGATTGTCTGTTTATTATGATGAATGATCACGGCATCTTTGTGTAAAACGCGACGGTCACTTAAGTCGTAGTTTTTCACTGTTCGGTTGCTATGGTGCTGTGACTTATCACGACACTTAACTCCGAGTCTTTTTTCATTTAAATCTCTCGTAAGAACTTTACTTGGTCAATGTTTACGATGTAGGTATTACGTTTTATGTGTTATTTACATCACTATTTAGGGGCCTGCGAACGTGATAATCGTTGCACTGCCTGCGCACTTTATTCGCTGCGCTTCTGCGTCAACAAAACAGTCTCTCGGCACTCAATGTCGGGCGAAATCGCCGCCTCGCTCGGCGGAGGTCTGCCCTCTCATTCGCTAGCCTAGGAAACCTCACGGTTTTGTCCTACTCTCACATTGACGTTTCGCCGGCTGGGTTGCAGCGTTTTAATTTCATAACATAGAAGGTATTTCTTAGAAAATTATACTAAAACTTTATTGCTGAATAATATTTTTCGATTATACTATTAAATCTACCAAGGTTCTTCAGTTCGAGACATATTTTTAGAATGAATTCTTAAATGCGCCTGATGAATTTTTAAAGCAATGTCGTAGTGAACAAATGCTTGCATTGACAAATCTTAGAGGATAATCATCGCGTGTTTCACAGCCATTATGTTATGTGGCGCATAGTGAGAGAAATCTGTTATAATGACGAAGATAGCAAGTACAACAGACCGAATATTTTATTAAAAGGTAGAAATACCGAAACAGTAGAAATCTGGGTAACTTTTGAATTGAACTTTCACATTTCGGCATAGACGAAACTTGCCAGTTTCATAGACAATGCTTTTTGGTAACTTGATTTTTTCAAAATCATTTTCAAAATGAAGTTTAATTAACACTGCTTTTGGAGTAGAGTACAATTACCGAAACGGATCTTGAGCGCTCAGCGTCAGAGTGGGGATCGCTTTCAGTATGTTACAAAGTACTCTGTGGGGAACGCTTTGCGCATTCCATACATTGGCGAGCCAATCGTCTTTGTTGTTAGATACATGCAGCAACGCAGGGAACGAATCAGGAGTGACGTCTATGACACGATGGCGTGGCGAGCCAATCTCTGACACTCCTTGCCCCCGCGTCTCACTTCGCACCACGAAAGAGACCGAATATTTGACTTCTGCGCAAATTGAAGCCAGCGCTCAAGATCCGTTCCGGTAATCTATTAAATAAAAATATGAATTCTTCTGCCAGGAAATGTTACACTATTCTTTAATGAAACAACACATTGAGAGCATACTTAGAGTTTATTAACAGTTATCACAAAAATTACAGTATTCTTTTAAATAATTATGATTCCAGGTTGGCAGTTGTTATGTGTTCTTCTGCCAGAACTTCGCGGCGTTACGGGGTGTCTTGCCTTTGCCCGAATTCTTCTTTGGAGCGGAATGTGTCTCGCTACCGCCGCCCGAAGCAGATTCGTCGTTCTCTGCTTGCGATTTCAAAGTTTTCTTTATGTACAGTATCTGAAAATTAAATAAGATGATTTTATTATTCGATACATGCAATTATACATATTACCACGCGTTTTATTTTCCGTTCGTCTACCCTTTTGGTTATTTTATGAAAAAATTAACCAATAGGATAAGGTGTCTTGTGTTTATTATCATAATTATGGTTAACCCATATTGTCTCTTGGGTGTCGCCACTGTGCAGAACGCCCGGAGGACACAGTGGAGCATACAGTGGAGTTGTGACCCGCTTGGGCAGATCATCGCCGTGCCCTCGTGGGGGCGATTGGTGGCGGCTATCTCTCGCGCCGGGCCTTGGTAAAGGCCATGATCCGGAGCGAGGAGTGGCAGGCGGTCGCCTCCTTCGGCGAAGCAGTAATGCCAGCAAAGGAGGAGGCAACGGCGCTCCTAGCGCCCCAGCCGCCCACTGCCGGTATTCCAATCCCGATTTCCGGCCACCGTAGGCCGTAGGGGTTGCGGACGGCAAACAATGGGTAGCTCGCTATCCGACCGTCCGGTAATTGCCCGGACCGAGCCCAAGTCGTCGATGGCGCGAACTGTTCCCGCGCGCTTCAAGGAGCTGTCAGCAACAGCAGGGGCCCAGCTAGGTCGAAGCCTACTGGGGCCAGGGTTTGCTTCAAAGGGTAGCTCGGCCCCGGTATGAAAGGCAAGAAGAAATGGGGTAGATTTTTTAGTAAGAGTTATCTCCCGCTATCTCCCTAGGTATCTAGCTATCTCCCGCTCCGACCAAGGGCGCGGGATGTCATTAGGATGATTTTTACCCACCAAAAAAAAGCCAATATTGTCCCAAGGCTGAGCAAAGGCCTCCCTCCACTCCTTCCAACGATCACGGTTCCTCGCTTTCGTCTTTAGTGTTGAAATAATTTTAATTATTTATTTTTCTAGTTTTTTTATTTTTCTTGTTTAATTATAAATATAGTAATAAATAGGGTGAGACGAACGGAGGAGGTTGTATAGATGATTTTAATGATTATAATTTGGTCAATAAATACGAATTACTGGTACGAATTAGTGGTGTACAATAATGAAAATAATAAATACGATGGGGGCGCAAAATGCAAAAAACTTAAGGCAAGAAAAGTAACAATAATGGTTCAAAATTATGTAAGCACCTAAGTCGGAAAGCTTGCAAATTTGGTGGAAGGGGGAAACTGTCAGTTAAGTAACAATAAAAGGAATCATCATCATCAGCCTTTTTAATTTTCCGACTGTTCGGACTCAGGCTTCCTCTCTAGGAGAGGGAATGGGGCGTAATCCACCACGCGGGCCCAGTGCGGGTTGGTGAATGTCACATGTCTTCGAACTTTTGTAAAAGGAATGCAGAAACTGAAATGTGACGTCATCGCCATTAGGCAACGCGCGTAAAAAGAGTATGCAAGTTGTTCCCATCCCGCACCCACTGTTCCAAATAAAAACAAATATTAGAACTGTATAATATGTATAACTCTTCATTTTATGTCCGATTTTAGTGCAGTTTTCAAAAAAAGATTTATTTTATACAAACCTCCTGTTCAATAGCCTGTTGATGTCTAATAGCCCTTGTCTTATGGTGATTGGCCCTCGATATGTGCCTGTCAACAGAGCTGAGGACCGCCTCGCACGCGTTACACCAGTCTGCTAGCACGTCGGCGATGGACGAGGCATCCTCGAGGCGCGCGTCTCGTCCTAAGGCAACGTCTACCTCCACCCTCTTGCATTCTTGGTCCAACTTGCCATGGATTATGTCTGGAAAGTGAAAAGGATAATGTATGTGTAAGTAATTTTAATTTAATAAGCACCTCTCTGTCATAAGAGTTACAGACAGCCTACTCTTGCATGGAGGAGGACGAAACAGCAGCTCATCTGCTTCTATGCTGCCCTAGTCGCTGGATAGAGGGCAAAGTACTTCGGAAATACCTGGGTTTCTCCGTGAAATGGTCAGTAACATCAAGGCACTGCTGGCCTTCCTTGAGGAGCTGGGGTGGATCGAATGTAGTGTTGCCAGGCGTCCCGATTAGCGCGGGATGTCCCGATTTTTAGGGGTCTGAGGACGAATCCCGATTTGCACCTGATCGGGACAATAAATGTCCCGATAAATCAAAAACCCTGAAACTCAAAGAGCGACTGAATAAGTCTGGGTTTTACTCAGTAAAAATTTGACACTCTCTCGTTCCACCCCAGAGGGAAAGAAGTCACTGGATGATTTCCCATAAAAAAAACTTTATTAAAAAAAAAAAATGGGATGATTTAAAACCCTAAATTCCGATTTGTTTTACCATCTGTCCCGATTTTTATACAAACAGACCTGGCAACATTAATCGAATGACGCATTTGTCCCACTCGTACGCAAGATACGCTCTTTAGTAGTGGAGTTGCGGAAATCAGCCCATTGTACTATGTGTAAGTAATGTGGTAATTATAAAGCTCCAAAGTATTTTTAAGTTTAATCTATACCACAAAATAGATAGGTTCAGAAGACAATCACTTTTTATACCTACACTTGGTGGACGCACACTAATGAGCGTTTGAGCCGGAATTGTTCGACGAGTGATCCGAGACGCGACCGAGACATCGTGTCTGTGAGCGGTGTCTTTGTGTGCGTTGCTCGAGCGCGCTTTGTATGTAGATTGACTTCTGTACCTATATATTTTGCATTACAGCAAGCCCCATCAGAATACTATAACCCTGTTTGCATTAAGATAAGAAATTTAAAGAAACCTTTTTTCCTGTCTCTTCAACCGATTTTAACTTCTATTTCGTAGGCATAAGAAAGCATTTAGAAAAAAAAATTGGTTACAATACCAACTATTTACTGCAACCACCATTTGTCATATTACCAACATAATAAAAGTCAAAATTAGTGGTAAAAGGTTTTCATAAATTTCTAATGTAATTTTGAACAGAGTATAGTGCTGTGTTATTTACTGAGCGTATTGTTGTGGTGCATGCAATATATAGAATGTGAAAAATTTTGCAAATATTGTTTTTCACTCTATAGTGACCAAATTATGATTTCGCAAAATTTGCAAAGAAACTTATGTCTACTGTCCAATAAGAAGCAATCATTTAAATTAGGCAGAATGTTCTATCAACATTTCTCAAAACTTGCTAGGTCAATGACGTTGAAAAGGTTATTGACCGAGTGCTAATTATAATATTTATAATGTAGTTTGAGTTCAAAATTCATTAAAAAAAAAATGTATCTTATCTCTCTTTGAGGTTTTGGAATATTTCAAAATTCTATCTATGACTGTTCAGCAGAATTTTTAAATTATTTATAAGAAAGTTTTCCAGCAGTTTCTCACCAAATAGTTACAATAAATCAACACTTTCTCACCTGCATAAATAGCTTCAATAATAAGATCCTCCAAGTCTCTTACATTTTTAATATCTAATTCCTTCAACAACACACTGTAAGGAATACATTTCTCCTGTGTCGCTAAAGACGCTATGGTCAGATGTTGCAACTTCTTGCACTGGGCAGGAGACAGTTCTAGGTATTCAGACTTATTCTCAAGATAGTCCTTGTATGTGCCATATGCAAATAGATTTAGAGTCTTCAGGTGAGTGGCGTAGGGTCCAGTTTCCAACTGAAATGTTAAGATTATAATAATAATATTAACTTTAACAGATCATCTCACACTACGCAGAGCTTGTCTTGTTAGTACTAGACAACTGTTAAATATACTTTTGTATTTCTAAATACAGTGTAAACTGTATGTAATGTCTTTGTATTTAACGACAAACTCCCTAAAGCGTCGAAATCACCCGTCTTTGGTTGGTTTAGCTTGTTTTCCATACCTACAATGATAAACTCCATATAGCATTACACCCACTCTCAATAGCAACAACAATTAAGTTATAAAAAGTACCTTAACTTGCCAAAATTAGTGAAAACCATGCAGCTGTGTACGTTTTTTTGTCTCTTTACTATCCTAACCTGTAATATACTCGACTGTTGGCATCATGCAAACCAAACTATCTAAGAAATTCGTTCTTTTGTTTACAAATTGGGATTGCACGTGTAGACTGTTGTTGACCATGACTAATAAATAGGAGTCATGGACTTAATATGTTATCATATTCTTAGTTGCTCACAAACTTTCAAACAGTAAACATGGCTAGTAAAAGAAAATCACTGTGTATTGACTAAAAAGTTTTACTGATACACGCAATAGAAATGGGAGAGAATATATGCAATAGCGTTCAAATAAGATTATTTTTTTAGGTACCTACATAACTACTAGCCTGAAATAAACTTTTTCTTTTTATAATTCTGATTTTAATTCTTTCCATTTAACGACAAGTCTCTATACCGCCATAAAATGTACAGCCCCATCAACACAGTTATATAAGAGTTCACACATATTAATTCATTAAACCCCAAGCAAATGCTGGCGTTCGCGCACCCATTGTCTTTTTATTGTGTCTCTAATTACCATGATAGAAAGGTTTATTCATAAAACTCCAAGAGAACACCGGCGTTCGCGCAATTATTGTCTTATTATAGTGTCTCTAATTGACGGTATTTGAAAGGTTAAGGACACCCAGACGCAGAGTAAATAATCATGCTCATCACACAATCATTTGTCTTGGGTGGGCAACAAAACCCTTGATCTCCAGCATAGCAACCAGGACCACTGCTGGCCTGTTCTTATTAGATTAATTTTATTTTTGTTACCAAGCTATACTTTTTAGTTGTTCTAATTAGCCAAGGTAGGTAGTTCCAAGTTAAAAAAATGTATGATGGATGACACATATATGTTGTTGTTACAATTGGTAGGTATTAGAAATTGAAATAGATTTTAACTAATAAGTACCTTCAAATTCAAATACACTATATACCACAAATACAAGATTACATTTTAACTGTCCATGATGGACAAATTCTGATTTCCATCCATTAATTTACTCACAAGGCATAGTAAAGAAAATAAGAATTAACAGAATGAATTCTAACCTCTATTATGTTCGGCATTTCAAGAAGTTCACCGAACACATGAACTCCTGGGGCTTCTAAAACCTGTTTGATGAGTTCTGCGCATGCTGATCCCTTAGCTCCTTTAGCTAACAACACAAACTGCTCCAACGGATGGTTGGTGGAGAACGACAACAATGAAGAAGGTTCATCTCTGTCCATTGACATCGGATTCATGATGAATGTTCAAATTTATTTTATTTACGTAAGTTATAGAGTTTCTGAATACACTCAGTAAATAACACACAAACTTTGCAAATAATTCGTTTTCCTGATTTACGATTTGATGAATTACAATTTTATGCGATGCAATTGACAAATTCGGAAATTCATTTTGACAGACGACAGTTTTGTGAAGTTTGTAATGCGTTTGGTCTCTCCTGCCCCGCGTTCCGAATTGCGCCAAAAGCGATTATATCGCGAATCCGACTAACACGTAACGTCACAAATAGTCCTCAATAGTCCTTATATTTTGTAAGTATTAAATTTGGTCGGATTCGCGATATAATCGCTTTTGACGTAATTCGGAACTAAGGGCTGGTCTCTCCCATTAGTATATGAATTATGCTGTTTTTGCGTTTAGTTGCTGCAAGATTGCAAAGGATATTTTCCGCACAACGGTTTTCTGTTTTATTTTATGTGACCCGCTCCAGCTTCGGTCGGGTGTTAGATATTTTTAAAATTAGTCATATTTGTCTATTTAAGACCTTTTTTTTTTTTTTTAATTAATTTATGAATTTATTAACTTTAAATCAATTTAACTTATTACAAACACAACTAAAAACTATAATTACAGTAAATTAAAAAAATAATAATAATAAAACCCTACGCTAATTACAACTAACTAAAATCAAACTAAAATATGGCGTCAAAAAACTCTTCCACATCGCTGTCGACTGGTAATGTGCCCAAAAGGCTGGCAGCATTGCCACGCTGTATGGCAATGCTTATCCTCTGTCCGAGGTAAAAGCCAGCCCTTGGGTCACGCGAAGTGTCAACTAGACGTTTCGATAGATCTTTAAACAACTTGTGAGCACTCGGACCCCACGATCCAAGAGTTTCAACCCCAAACGGTTCGAAAATATAACTACCAACAAGGTTTTTATATTTCCGCCGCTTGAGGTTCTCCGCAGCCGCAGCGGCAGCACCAGCACGACACGACGAGCTAGGAAGATGTGAAGGCGCAAGAGTATCGACACAAGTAGCGTCCCATACTAAAGGCCTTCCCATCTTCCAAGGGAATAACGACATGCCGTCCGGTCTCTTGCCATCGTCGCGTGCCAGGCCATGGGGTTCCAATACGGCTGGAACGCCGACGGTGACAAGAGCGCGTCTGATTATATCGTTGATATTCGCGTGTCGCGCTATGCGACCCGCACTACGGCTGCATGACAGACCGTGGTGTCCGAGGCTGTTGACGACTTCGCCACAGTGGCAGCGATGAGGAGAACAGCATGGAGCACCTAGACGTAAGGCAACAGCGAGGCGGAAAGTGTTATCATCGAGCAAGGTGCCAATGTTCGACGACGGTAGTGCGTGAAGCCAGAGACCCGACTCCCACTCTCCCACAGCCAGCAGGCGCGCTCGCTCTGCAGGAGCAGTAAATGTTGCAATCAGGTTTTCCTGAACTACTTTGCAGAGCGGCTCATCCCACCGTCTTTGGGATGATGGTTCGTCGGGCGGATTAGAATTCGGGCAAGCGAGTCTCCAGGCATCTATAGCCTCGATGAAGCACGGCACATTGAAATCATTCAGTAATGGAGATAGAATATTCCTGATTAATTTCTCAGTGCCGTGAACCGAGGATATAAAGGCTGGTAAGCTAATACTCGAAATTTTGCGGACGCCGAGGCCACCCATACGGATAGGAAGAGTAGCCTGAGCCCAAGCTCGGTCATCCATGGCTACGTATTTGTCTATATTATATGCCTTCCTCATAAATTACTCTGGATATTGATAAAAATGGCGTGAAAAACCGTTCAGTAGTTTTCGAGTTTAACGTGAACATAGATAAACGGACTTTGTTTCATTATGTTTAAGGCTAATAACATTGTTCTTGCCAGCAATACTTATCATTTTAAGAATTAGTTTTTACATTACCTACGCTTGCGTCTACCGTTCGCATAACAGGAGGCATCCCGGTTCAGTCAGACAGCACCTTAATGAGATGGCGAATGCAGCTCAACAGCGGTACCCTTATGCTGCACTAATTAGTGATAGGTACTGTGTGATTTCAATGCCCACATTCAGAAGTGGCTCTTCTGTTCCCAGTGTACAGAATATGTTTTACAAAAGATGGAGGTTAAAACTAGAGTTTAACCTCACGCAGTTGGTTCAGGGGGCTACGAAGGTATCGGATGTTAATTTGGTCAATTGCTTGTACTTTCTGCGTAGGTACAACTGATCCAGACCGCTGCTCAGTGTCGATATCTTCGCTAGATCATTGTCTGGGGAAATCAGAGTCCGTCTATTCCCCGCCCGATCTCAGCGTTAGAGGTACGATGTGGGTTTGGCGATACCAGTCAGCAGCTTAGGACGGGACGGGATGTGATCTTTGTGAGCTTGACGGAGACTGACGACGTAATGATCCAATGCGTTTACCCCTGTGGCCGTGCCATGCGTCCACTACTGACTACAGGAGTAATAAATGCGGATCTCAACGTAGCTCAAGTACCTACTTATCAATTAAAATTCCAGCTCCAGAGCTGTCAATCAATTAATACAAGTTGCAATTCTTGAGTTGTATAGAGTGATAGGTAGTACTTCTACACACAGTACATACTTACAGATTTTCAGCTCGACGAGTTTTTGTCGGTTTTATCCTAATTAAAAAAAAAATTAGGTACGTTTATTTATTAAAACTATAAAATCGTTATTCTAATATTTTTATTTAACAAAATGAATAAATTACTATTAAAATTAAATATGTCATCAGGGTTGATTAGAATAACGATTTTATGAAGGTACCGTGATGTCTTACTTAATTTTTAATTCAAAATTTTCATTTTAGTTTTTTTTTTTTACTAAAATTATTATCTGGGTTGGTTAGTTTAAGAATTTTACAGTTTAAAAAAGTACAGATTTTTTTAAATTCCTCCACTGGGTGTCCAGAATCATGTACCTACTGGATCTGGGGTAGGTATCAATTTGTGCGTCGATGTCAAAGACACCGCCTATATAGATATTAGAAAGAAACATGTCTCAGGAGCTCAAAAACTAAGGACTTGGAGTGCTAATTTGTGATCAAGATGAATGATCAGTGTATTATAAAATGGTGCATTTCCTGTACGTGGTGCGTGCGCAGTGGTTGAGCGATTGGCTACTGTGCTGCGGGTAGCGGATTCGATTCCCGCACGGAACAAGTATTTGTACGGCCTACACATAGGTGTTCCAGGTCTGGGTGTCTTGTGTATATGAGCTTACATGTTTGTGAACGCACCCATGATACAGGGGTAATTCTAGGATGGGGCAAAGTAAAAAAAAAATTGGTTGAAATAATAAAACACATTTTCGTATTAAAATACTTTGACATTTTTATTTTCATTAACAATAAATTAAAATCAATCCTATCACTATTAACAAAATCACTTTTAAGTACAAGATTCAGAATTCGAAATAATCCACATCCTACATTAAGACACCTGCTTATTTCGTCAGAAATAAGTACTCTTCTATCCTTTTTTGTTCATTTCCATTGTGTTTGTGTCTACATAAATAAATAAGATGTGCTTATTGTGCTTAACTGCTTACACAAACAATTAATGGGTTTTTCGCAACATTATATAACACACGACAATAACAGGATCATATTTCATCATTTTGAGATATAATTTCAGCTGCCTATGTAAGCACACCTTTAGACAATTGCAAATAATATTATGTCGAGAATATCAATCACTTAACACGTTCAATGGCGCCGACACACCTGTTGTGTTCTTGTGAATTTCTATCACTATGCCATGAACACGCCAGGCGTGTCCTAAATGTTTCAGTGATATTTCGAAAATTAGCCAAAATTTGGAATTCTCAGTACATAATCCTCTAGCAATAACCTAAGGATTTTTGAGGTGGCCCCCGGAAAAATCTCTTAATTTGTGTTTTTTTTTTAAGTTATTATGTAATGCCGAGAACCCGCATGTCCACCTAAACAAGTTAATCATAGATTGTCAAACTTTGTACTAAGACGTCAAATATAGCTAAAATAATGTGCATATATACAAAAATAATAAAATATGAAGATAATTTATTGAATGTCAAGTAGCTACCTACTTGACATTCAAATTCATATTTAGTGAAATAAAAGAATAACGTAGGTGTTAAAAATATATTCTAGGTGAGAAAATTATGGCAAACATAAGTACTTTTATGAAACATTTTGTTTTTGTAGTAAATAAATACGCTATCTTCAACTAAAATAGGTATCGTTCCGTAAAAATACAATAATTGACTTTTCTAAGTTAATGTTATGAAACATTTCAAAAGAACCACAAAATATTTATGATCTCTTACAAAATTACGATAATTACTTAAAAATTCATTTTCAGCCATAATTCCAGGTTAAATCTCACTACCGTATTTTAATCACCTTTATTATTGTTCAGCGAATGGCAAACTAACTAATACTCATCGCTAAACCGAAAAAAAGACAGATTTAGAATTTAACTCTATCGAGGTGCCACTGGACACGCCTAGCGTGTCCATGTTTAACAAGATGCAGTGCTGCCGACACGCCTGGCGTGTCTACGTGGCTTTATAGGGCGGCATCGCTATGAACTTCAAAAGAATTGTGGTGGCAGTGAACGTGTTAAGGCTCCGTTACTGTAAGCCATTTCAATAATTAGCTTGTCCTTTACCTATACCTGTACGTGATAAGTGGAGTCCCGAATAGAATACGACTCCCCCGCCCGCTCACCCCTCACTTCCTCTGTGACTCCCGTATTGTACAATACGGCCAACGTAATTTGGCGAGCTCGAAGTAAATTATGAAGTGTCAAAGTTCATGCAAAATAGCAGATTTTCAGAGGTCTTAACTGGATTAGTTTTACACAAAATTATAAATTGATTTCCATAGAAGCCTAGATAATATCCACAAAATACTGTGTTTCCAAAATATCTAATGAAAAATGTGTAATAACGTCATAGTTGCGTAAGAACGACTGTATGAAAAACCAGTGAAAATGTATGTCGATATGCATCCCCTTAAGAGCAGATCTCAATCCATCATCATCATCATTTCAGCCGATATACGTCCACTGTTGGATATAAGCCTCCCCCAAGCGTCGCCACTTGTGCGTCTCGCGTCCAACCTTCACCAACCAGGTCATCGATCCACCTTGTAGGAGGCCTTGCAACGCTGCGTCTTCAGGTACGCGGACCGCGGATCTCAATCCACATAAAGAAATTCGCCTCTTAATAAATCTAAAGTCTAACTATTAACAGAACTAATTCAGTCTTATTACACTTTATAAAACTATTTTTACGTAACAGTGACGTCTTTACCTAAAGAGCATTGTCCATACATTTTTATGCATTGCTTTGAAGTAATTAAATAATTTAGGTTCTCACTATACTATGCGATTCAAATAAGAATAGGGTAGACAAATCGAATCAGGTAGGGTGAGCTAAAGATATTTCTAAAATTAAAACGAATCATGAACGCAAAAAAGTTTGCTTGGAATTCAGTTCTTCAATAGGCTAGTTGCCGTAAAAAATGTAATTAGTCCGTCTTTTAGATTATTCAAACATAAGGGACACGTATTTTTTTATTTGTAAATTAAACCAAAAATGACAAATATATAGCCTATTAAAGTTACGTGTAACGTCACGCCGCGCGCCGTCCTGCATTTTTTCGAACGGTGTGACGTCACACGTAACTTTGATGGGCTATATCTTTGTTATTTTTTGTTGAATCGAAAAAAGAAAAAATACGTGTCCAATATTTTTTTATAATCTAAAATACGGACTAAATAAAATGTAATTATTTTGACCCTGGAAACTACCCTATTCTTATAATCTGTTACCGCTATTGATACGCAAATAAATTTTCTTTGCAAACTATACTTTTAAAGTAAAATTTGACAGATAGAGGTTCAATGAATATCAATACGTTCGCGTTCCTGTTCTTATTTAAAACGCATTGCAACCATCCTCGTTATAAAATAAATAACATTTCAAATTACTTTCATAACTATTTCTTCTGCAATTGTAACTATTTTTATTAATAACTACCACAGTCTATTCACGTTGAGAAAATAATGACGTCATCAGTGTAACTGTAAAGTAATGGCGTATTCATATTGGGGTAAAAATTACGTCATTACTATTATTTTTAATTTTATTACACAGTATTTCCAAATATAATTAGTTTTAAAATTTAATCATAATCATCAGTATTTTCACTTTTATTTTTATAAAAGGTACCTTATTTTATTGTTGATAGATTTGCGCTACTTCATCTAATGGCAAGCAACGATGCGGTCGACGATGGAGTGCGCTTAATTGGAAGTAACAAAAGACAACGGTGTGTCACTATTTTCTTAACGCAAATACAATATAGTCATTACAATAAAAAATCATAAGTATGTATTTAAGAAAAAAAAAAATCTTTTTAATTAATAAGCTGGGTCTTGACTAAGAACTTATGAAATAATCAACAATACACTGTGCTAGAAAAAAAGGAGGTAAAGGTATTTATTTCTGATGACATTGAATAATAGACCTTGTTTTCAGCAACATAGGCGACGAAGACGCAGATAAGGGCCGCACGAAACATCATCATCAGCGGGTGATTCCAAGCTTATATAGTCCACAAATAGCTATCCCAAAACACACTTTATGATCCTTAGATGAAAGCTCATTTTACAATGCTATCACAAAAATAAATTGTTTAAGATGCCTAACCTTTATTCGCACACAATATTCTAAAAAAATACCTTACTAAAGACTATTCCCAACAGTCAAATGACTAAGTCTCTCATCACTACAAGGTTTGACAATGATCTTCCCATCAACTAAAGCCTCGACTTCCAAATACAAATTACTTTCCCGCGTCACAAGATCGCTGTTGAAGCTCTGCACGACTTCCCCGTTCTGTATGTAAACTACATTAGTACCTGGTTCTTGAACACCGTGGCTCACGTACTGCATAAAGTCATCCATTGACATTTGCTCCGTTTCTTTCGTTTCTTCTTCCATTTCGTTGCTAACTTCTTCAAACTCTTGGTCGTAGGTAAATTCCTCTGTCGGTTCTGGTTCGGCCTTGATAGGTCGTGGTGGGAATGCCAGCATTTTATTTTCTTCATATTTTAGAATGACTTTTGATTCTTTTATTTCTAGTTCCGACATTGTTGGTAGGGTTTTGAAGAACATCTGAAAATAGTAGAACGTTTTTAATAAAAGATCCAGTCCTTGAAAAAAATTGACGGAGAACTACTGATTCTTCTACTATAGACTCAAGCTAGTGATCTACTATTACAGCAAAATCTGGAAAAGTGGGAGCTTATCCCTTAGACTTTTGAGCGCGTCAAAGAAGCAAAAGAGTGTTCTCGGCGCTCTCATCTACAACACAAATAAGAAAAATACCTTCCTTCCTTACTACCCACGGACGCGTAGCTTCATAGACGCGTCGACGACGCGGCAACGTCGTGTCGATGCCGCTTTGTTGACAGAGCTTCATAGTTTTGTATCTAAGTTATCAGCAGGCGTACACCAAGCGTATAGTGACGAATACGCGTCTATGAAGCTATGCGTCGATGGACGAGAACCATTTCATTGATGGAAAACTACACGTTATCAGTGAGGCTGTTTTATAGCCAAAACAGGAGCGGTTCATGGGATGTTAGACCACGAGAGTGAAGCCTCGCAAAAAACCTAGTCTAGCATTTTCCCATAACTATATTTTTGAGGAGGATAGTTCCTCTTAACCTTACAATAAGATTCAAAGTTACAATGAATTCTCACCTTGCGAGTTATGATGGACATTCCATGCTCCCTCTTCATGTGTGCTTTGAGTAGAGACATCCGCGGGTACCTAGAATATAACAGTGCTATTTAAAACGAATGGCTATCAAGAAATATAATAATAAATAAGTAAGACAGAAGAATCGGATTGGTCTAACGTATGTTTTCTCATTCTGTCTCGTTTAGCTCTTCAATCCCCATAGGCGATAGAAGAGCTGACGAGATGGAGTATTTGATCGTGGATGTGTGACCCTGGCGAAATGCGAGAGTATTTGTCGGTTATATCCGACGTAGGTGGTTAAAGGGATAATTAATCCATCCAATTTCTAAACGAGGATATCATACCAAATTGTCTAAAATTCAAATAAAGCATTTTATTATTATTATTATTAGTTCTAACGAACATTTCGGGACTGCTACTGTATTTACTTTATTCCGACCTTGGTAAACACCAGCCTGAACTAAATTTTATGGTAATAAATTCAGCTCTTTTTTTTTTTTGGTGGGGAAAATCATCCTATGACAACCCCCGCTCGTGGGCGAAGCGGAAGATAGTGTCAGACTCTTACTGACTAAAAAAACCCACCCCGTTCCTTCAAGCCTTCATACCGGGGCTCGAGTTCCCTTTCGGATAACCCTGGCCCCAGTAGGCTTCGACCCTGCTGGGCCCCTGCTAAGCATAAAGGCTAGACTTTACGTAACTATCACGAAGATTGAGTTGTAGTTTAAAAAAAAATACTAACCTCTGTGGACATATCTGACAAGCACAGGGCGGTGGCAAGTTCTTATGGACTCTGTTGACGTGCAGCATCAGCGCTGACTTCTGGGCAAAGCGACGGTTACACTCCTCACATCCATATTTACGCATCGCTGTTGATAAATGGTTTTGCATGGTTAGAGCAGAATGGATTTCCGAAGGCCTACAATCTAAATAGCTAGTCCATGGACGTATAACTTCATGGACGCGACACGAAGACGCGATGCTGCCGCTTTCCATAGTTAGACGTTAGACTGCTCTGTTGGTCTAGTGGTTAGTGGCCCTGCCTGCTATGCCGGAGGTCGTGGGATCGATTCCCACCCAGGACAAATGTTTATGTGATGAGCATGATCATTTGTTTTGTGTCTGGGTGTAATTTATCTATAATATGTATGTATTTAGAAATATATAAGTATGTTTATCAGTTGTCTAGTACCCATAACACAAGCTCTGCTTAGCTTGGGATTAGACGGCGTTGTGTGATAGTTGTGGAATATATTATTATTATAGTTTTGTGTGTAAACTTCACGCAAGCGTATAATGACGAATACGCGTCTATGAAGCCATGCGTCCGTAAACAGTATTCCTTTTTTACTAAATGGTTGAAATGCTTACGTTTATGCGTGTCCAAGTGAGCAACAAGCGCGGCTTTGACTTTGAACGAGCGGCTGCAGTGGTCACAGATGTACTGGGCATCTGTGTGCTTTTTGACATGACGCTGTGAATAAAGAAATTTGCGTTCAAGGGAAGAACTTATTTCAGGTGGAGAGTAGCGAATGACGCAGCGATTATTTGGTCCATAGTCAACTAATGTAAGATATTAGAATAAATAGGATAAAATAGGAAATATTCGACGCAGATACAACACGACGGTAACAAAATATAACAGTATAGAATGATGCAATAAAATCGCGCTCGTACCGGGTTATGAGGAAGCAAAGAACAAAATTTTGATTGATCTTATTTTATTGATTAATTTCCAGGAGTAGACAACGACGCAGCTAGTCTTAATAGTTAATCGTCTGTCTTATGTTAAACAAATGTAGTGAATTTTGAAATAGATTTAAATCCAGTGTCTGTAGTGTGGTGTCTAAAAGCTAAAAAGTCAATGGGGAGGCATTAAAGTCAATGGGGAGGCATTAAAGTCAATGGGGAGGCATTAAAGTCAATGGAGAGGCATTAAAGTCAATGGGGAGGCATTAAAGTCAATCATTAATGATACCTACCTACATAATGGCTACTATGAGTTTAGACTAGAGACACTCTAAAATGGTGGTTTTAGAGATGGGCAAGCTTCTCTTGTATTACTTGTCGGTATTTCAATATATAGGGTGACTGGTAATTAGTGTACGATACTTAAACACGTGATTGTGCTCATGATAACCAACAACTATTACTATGGGAACAAACCTGAAATCGCGAAAAAAAATCAGCTGTTCAGTACATTTGTTTGCCGAATGTACTGAACAGCTGATATTTTTTCGCGATTTCGGCTCTGCTCCCATAATAAAAATTGTTTGTTATCATGAGCACAATCACATGTTTAAGTATCGTACACTAATTACCAGTCACCCTATATATTAAATATTTTTTTAAGTTCTCACATAGCTCCTAATCCTACAACGTAATCATTATGTAGTTAAACTCGTCCAAAACTTACCGACAGCGCAGAATAAGACGTATAAGCGCAGGGGCAGGCGTGACACCGGTAGGGCCGCTCGCCACGATGCAAGTTCTCGTGTGACTCCAAATTGCTCTTAGATATGAACACCGCCGAACACAGAGAGCACGGGAACCTTGAAGGCAATGAACTTAAACATTGGTTTAGTTAGACCAAATGTTTTATTTGAAAAAAATTATAAACTATTGACATAAATAAACAAATAACTAACAATATAATAATTAAAATAATTGTAAAATTAATGTTTTAATGTAATAATGTATGGAATAATAATAATATCGAATGACTCCGTAAAATAAATCAATGTATTAAATTCTAATAATTTGTATGTAATATTTGTTGTATTAATTAATTTGTTGATATAATGCTTGCAATATTAACAATAATAATATAAATTTTGCTGTGCCCTACCGGGGCCCATGTTTGAGACAATATTATAATGTCACATCTATTCACAACAAGAGTGCAAAAATAAATAAATGAATTAACTTATCAAATTAATTTCTTTTCCAAATAGCCCTACAAATAGAGGAAAGCCTTTATTCTGTAGTGGCATAATCAAGCCTCGTGATAATAACTCACTGAACTCGATTAAACTTTGATACAGCCTTTATACCTGTGATAGTTCAATCTGATTTAATCAACTAAAAACATGTGAACCTAGAACTGAACCCTGTGGAACGCTAAAAGCGATGGCAGTATCTAATTATTCCAAGATAATATTATTAGTGACAAATCAACTGAACTTATTTAAATAAGACGTTTAAAGATACAAATCTTTGCTCACGATGTCAATGTGGTGTAATTTCTGCAACAGATTCCATGATGGACGCAATCAAAAGCCTTGTATAATACAAGTTTTAATTTAATTTAAGCTGTACCCGAAACATCACGTTATAATCGTCACAAATAAGTAAAATTAACGGTCTTACTGGAAGTAATATTACTGTCCTGATGAAATGGTGAGGATGAACTTATCATCTCTATCGTATGTTTAATATAATAATAATAATAATAAGTTCTTACATCCATCCTGAGAGCTAAAATTAATAGTCATATTGAGACAAATTCCATCATGTCTGCTTCTCAGAATGGATGTAGGAACGGGTCCCGTGGTACTAAGGAGCTGCTCCTCATTGATGTTGCCATTAGCCAACAGGTTCGTCGTTCTCGAAGAGATCTGTCGACATGTTGGATAGATTACAAGAAGGCCTATGATTCAGTGCCGCATACATGGCTCATGAGGGTGCTGGAGCTATATAAAATTGATGTAACTCTGCGCACCTTTCTGATGTCATGTATGGGGCAGTGGAGGACGGTTCTTCACTATCCAGGGTGTCGACGGGTTTCGGAGAACAGCGAACCGTTAAGGATCGAGCGTGGCATATTCCACGGTGACAGTCTGAGTCCACTGTGGTTTTGCCTAGCTTTGAACCCTCTCAGCACACTGCTGGAGGGTTCGGGTTTAGGCTACCGGTTGAGAAGAGAGGGTCAGGTCATATCTCACCTTCTTTACATGGATGATCTGAAACTATTTGCTTCCAACAACTTGCAACTGATGGAGCTACTGAAGGTAACTGAAACCTTCAGTAGTGCCATCAGGATGGAATTTGGTTTGGACAAATGTGCAGTCATGCATGTAAAGCGAGGGGAGATTATGGAATCCGTGGGATCCCAAGTCTCGGATTCCATACACCTCAGATCCCTCAGCTCAACCGAAACTTACAAGTATTTGGGTATGTCGGAAGCGTTGGGCATCAATGCTGCTGAAGTGAAACAATCGTTGAGGGAGCGCTTCTTTTGCCGCCTGAATAAAGTACTGAAAAGTCTTTTATCGGGCGGGAACAAGGTGCGCGCCTTCAACGGTTGGGTCATGCCGGTTTTGATGTACTCTTTCGGCATACTCAAATGGACTCAGACGGAACTCGACGCCCTGGATAGGAGAGTCCGCACTCTGCTTACCGCAAATCGGATGCATCACCCACGATCATCGGTGATGAGGCTGTATATCCCGCGGAAGTGTGGGGGTCGTGGCTTCTTAAATGCCAAGACCCTGCACAACCGTGAGGTATGCAGTCTCAGGGAATACTTCCTGGAAACCGACGTGGGGATGCACCGAGATGTAGTGGCGGTGGACAAAGGCCTCACCCCGCTCTCCTTGGCCAGCGAGAACTGGCGCAAACCTATAGTAATGGATACTAATGAACGCAAGGAAGTATGGAAGGGCAAGGAGCTTCACGGGCGCTTTTACCGGGCCTTACATGGGCCCGATGTAGATCTTTTAGCGTCCGTCTCCTGGCTACGCTTTGGTAATCTCTTTGGAGAAACCGAAGTTTTTGTCTTTGCAATTATGGACGAAGTTATGATGACGAACAACTACCGGAAATATATTGTGAAGGACGGCTCGGTTGACATCTGTCGGGCATGCCACCGGCCTGGAGAATCAATCCGACACATTATTTCTGGGTGTTCTCATTTAGCTAATGGAGACTATTTGCACAGACACAACCTTGTAGCCAGGGTTATCCATCAGCAACTTGCTCTTAAATACAACCTTGTTGAATCAGAAGTACCGTACTATAGGTATGTGCCCGACCCAGTTCTCGAGAATGGCAGCGTCACATTGTATTGGGACCGATCTATGATCACTGACAGGACTATTGTTGCCAATAAGCCTGACATGGTGGTGATAGATCGACTAGAGCGTCGCACAATGATTGTTGATATAGCAGTCCCTCATGACGAGAACCTCGTGAAAGCTGAGAAAGATAAACAAACTAAATATCTTGACTTGGCTCGCGAGGTTGTCGACATGTGGGAAGTGGATGGAGCAATCATTGTGCCGATAGTCGTGACGGCCAATGCCTTAATAGCCAAGAGCCTCGACCAACACCTGCGAAGGCTCTCGTTAGGCAGTTGGATTTTTTTTTTTTTTTTTTTTCGATGGGAAAAATCATCTTATGACAACCCCCGCTCTTGGGCGGAGCGGGAGATAGTGTCAGACTCTTACTGACTAAAAAACCCATCCCGTTCCTACAAGCCTTCATACCGGGGCTCGAGCGCCCTTTCGGATAACCCTGGCCCCAGTAGGCTTCGACCCGGCCGGGCCCCTGCTGTTGCTGACAACTCCTTGAGGCGCGCGGGAACAGCGCGCGCCGTCGACGACTTGGGCTTGGTCCGGACAAGCCCGCGCCTACGGTGGCTGGAAATCGGGATCGGAATCCCGGCGGCGGCGGCGAGAGCGCCGTTGCCTGATGCGGTCGGCCTCCTCCTTAGCGAGCATTACTGCTTCGCAGAAGTCGGCGACCGCCTGCCACTCCTCCTCGCTCCGGACCATGGCCTCGACCAAGGCCCGGCGCGAGAGGTCTCCGCCGCCGATCACCCCCACGAGGGCACGGCGATGCTCCGCCCAAGCAGGGCACACCGCGATTGTGTGCTCCACCGTGTCCTCCGGGCGTTCCGCACAGTGGCGACACCCGGGCGTCACTTCCGCTTTAATTCGGAACAGGAACCTCCCGAACTTGCCATTTCCGGTGAGGACCTGTGTCATGCGGAAGGTAAGGACGCCGTGAGGTCTTTCCAGCCACGCCTCAAAGAGGGGACTTATCGCCATAATCAAGGGCTTGATCCAGAAAGCAGTACTCCTAGACACGGCGCGTATTGTCCGGAGGTTCCTCTCTCAGGAGCCCTGACTACCGGCAGCTTGGACCTTGTTCCCGATGCCGGTGGGCTACTATTTTTTATATTTTTAAATGTTTTTTTTTAATAATTTTTTTTAAGGAATATTTAAAAATATAATATAATATGTATTAATGTTAAATAAAGGAAATAATAATAATATTCGTCCTCCATTGCTGCTCCTATGTTTCTCGTATCCACGAAGACCTTTAATCTTTTGGTTATTTGTTGGTTAAAATGGTAGTTCTTTTCTCAATTCTCCTCGACCAAGTTAACTCATGTCTATCTCTAAATACGGCTTTGTAACACTTTATGGTACTAATCAGTTGTCGATAGACAAGAACGTCAGCAACGTGTTGCTTATATATTCACAAAATATACTCACTTATTCCGTTTAGTAGCGAACTTGTTGAGCGTAAGGAAAGGTCTGCCGCGTCCCTTGCGGCCGAGGAACACGGCACGCGCGCGCAGCACTATCTCCGCATCCGGGGCGATGCAACGCTTCTCGTGTTTGTACAGGTTTGTAGTGCTGAAGCAAACAAAAGCTATTGAAGTGTGGGAGCATTGGAACCGTCCCATCATACTGAAATTTTAAAGGAAAGTTAAGATCTTAAGACATGAAAGTCGTATTGACTGCTTGAAATTGTATCGTGGTCCTTATACTACTATACTACACTCTCTATCTCTCATTTACTAGTCTCAGTGTACCTTTGAAGTACTTGTAACAGACAAATATTTCAAGGGGATTTGGTATCAAATAAGGTACAGATTTCTCTCTACCCAGCACTTAAATTTTCCTTTGATATGTTATGTAATTTTTCTTATCTCTGATCCCTTTGGTTTAATAGTAGAGGATACGATTAAGAACGACCTTCACCGGTCTGTTTAACCCCTTGTATGCCGGAACGCAGATCTACGCGAGACACAATGGCTTTTTAATTGTGTCTCAATTGCATTTTTAATTGTGTATTTTTGTTAGTTTGGCCAGGAATTTCTCAGGCAACCCACCCGCATTATATTATTTATTATACTAAATTTGTCATAAAATACGTTTCATCTATTAAACAGACCGGTGAAGGTCGTTCTTAATCGGATCCTAGACTATGAAAAAGGTTTGAAGGTTATCCCGAAAAAGAGTAGTACTATCACTTGCAAAAGTCCATAAGAATTCTTAAAACTTATTCGTTTGACGTTTAGTTTGACTTACGACCTTTTATTTTCAAGTTTCGCCAACAAATGATTGAAATTCACAATTTCATCAACTTATCATAAGTCAAGATGGCCCAGTGGTATAGGCACACAGTTTGAAGCGCAAATCAGTGTGCCGCAAGTTCAAATCCCACGCAATTATTGACTTTTTGTAAGTTCTTACCCGATTGGAAGTTATGTATTTGCATTACATATATTAAATTATTCTTTAACTTGTTCACACATTTCTTAGAGTTAGAAAGGTAGATCACAAAAAAACTAAATAAAGAATTAGATTTCTGCGAGGTAGACATGAGTTTTAACTTAACCGAAATGAACTGTCGTTTGGTTATAGTTGTTGGTTAGTGACGTGAGGTTGACAGTATTGTAATATTCGCAAAATGCAGGCTAATATTAGTATTGAAGTGAGGGCGACTATCATTGGGCTGCATAAAAGTGGTCTTAATAAAACACAAATATCTGAAGAAACCGGACTGAATGTGAGTATAATAGCTATTAATGAATTGTAACTTTATTACAAATTAATCTTCTAATTAAAACGTATGCCATTTATGAATCCATTCATCGTATCTTTATGAGGTTTAAAAGAGAAAT
This sequence comes from Mythimna ferrago, assembly GCA_910589285.2. Classification (NCBI taxonomy): domain Eukaryota; kingdom Metazoa; phylum Arthropoda; class Insecta; order Lepidoptera; family Noctuidae; genus Mythimna; species Mythimna ferrago. Next base: position 21,757,154 of record OU342686.1, on the reverse strand, counting down.
ACGTAAATCGTTGGGTTTATTGGATTGGTTATTGGATTAATAAATTCAGTTTTATTTTAAAATTATATTCAATAATTATGATTATTAACATTTTATATAATGAAAATGAAGTGAAGTAGGTATAGCTGCCTAATATATTTTTTATTTTATTTTAGAAAAATACTGTAAATCTTTGGCTAAAAAGATATGAGGAAGAAGGTAGCCTTGCTAGTCGAAAGAGAAGTGGGAGACCGAAGCTTATTAGCGAGGCGCAGCGACGACATATGGTGGACGTATACGAAACGAATGGTTTCGCACCAACGAGACATTTTGCGGAATTATATGACACCTCGATGGATACTGTTCGCCGTGCACTTCACGCTGAAGGCGTGCATCACAGAAAACCTGCTAAAAAGCCGTACTTGACAGAGAGGCACAAACAAGAACGATTACGTTTCGCACTAAATATTTAATGTTAACTAAACTAAATGGCCTACCATTTTATTTTAACATATCTGTGATTATTCGTTAACAAACACTGTATTATATTGTGTTTACTTTCGTTTAAAACAGCTATATCTTTTAACTTGTGCCATCGCCTCATCATAAGAATGCATTGAACTCGCTATCAATTTTGTTGACAATAATCATGAGTCTATTTCGTTTTTTATTCTTCTACCCGCACTGTTTTAACATAATACTTACTATAGTTCAATTTATTTTTCTCATCTAATTGACGATTATCTTGTGAGAACTAAAGTTCTTTTAACAGAAATTGAGGCTTGGTTTCAATCTTCTTTTCGTCAAGAAAATGAACAATTAAGCTATGACCTCAATACATTCATTGTGACGTTACACAAAAATAAAATGTTTACAAAGTCCAAATCATATATCACTTTTCAATAAATAACTGGATATAAACAATTACCTATATTTTATTTTATTAAAATTTGAATATCCGTTCATTGTTACGTTATTCATATTATGAATGGTCTAAGTGGGTATACTTCCAACAAACAATCTTAGGCGTAACATAGATAACGGTTACAAGATAACTTTTTGTCTAGGTAACAATTCGACGTCACAATTCTCATAAATGTTTAATTTGTAAATATAAAGAATAAACATTTTTATTAAACACGTCTTTTTATTTCCACCTTATAACATCGAAAAGATGTAACAACTAAATAATTGCAAATTAAGAATGTGATTCTTCTTGTGGTTAATAGATCACATTCGTAATTTGCAACTATTTAGTGCAAAAATGCAATAGTATTTTTCATAGAAATATAAAAAAACAACTATATCAATATAGATTGGGAATTTTCAAAGTAAGAAATAACTGCAACGGCCCGACCATGATTTGAACTCGGGTTACGTGATTTGCGAATCCAACACTTAGTTCACACGGCTACCAGCACATGACGTATTTGGGCGAATTTTATTAATGCTATGGTAAGAACAGAAAAATAATAATGTTTTTAAGCTCAGTGCGACGACAGTTTCTTAGTGTGTGTTATCTGTGGAATGTGGATACTCATACATGCGCACACATACGCACGGAAGTATCACGCTCGCTCGGTTCGTAGCAATGTAATCTTTAGCGTTCCTATGGACTTTTGCGGCCTTACTGTACCTGGAAGGACTTTAGAGAGGGCCTGGTTGCATGGACTACGCATACATTTTAGTTTATTAGACACTTTAAATCCAGAAGTTGGGCAGTAATTGCTATTAAGTAAAAGATATAATAATTAGATAAGACTTACCTTCTGAAATCGACTCCACATGCATAGCATACTAAATACCGCTGTCCATGCTTCTCTTGGAAATGTCGGCTGGCTGCTGGTAGTGTTTCCGATATAAACCCACAGGAAACACATCTGAAGTCAAAGTTCAATACAATCTTACACAAAAGAGATTTTAGTAACTCTTTATAACTTCCGTTATCAGCCAGCAATTCTGTTCTGTTAAAATTGGTCCAGCCATTTGGGGGTTTAAACAGAACTAACAGAAAGAAAAACAATAGACCGTCTATAATTTAATTCAGCATTTCAGCCAAAAATCGACCACTGTTGGACATAGGCCTCCCCCAAGCGTCGCCATAACGATCAATCATGTGCATATTGCATCCATCGGATTCATATTATTTATCTAACTTCTATAAAGCTGTTATTTTGGTATTACAGACACCTCAATTTTATTTATTTTTTATGATGTAATATATGAGATATCATTTAGTTTAAATTAAATGAAAAAATAACTACTTAGAGTATTTGTATTGGAAACTTAACATCTGAATGTAAAAATATTTACACTACAAAAATATGTTTGACTTTGTTCTTATGATAAAAACAGGATGAGAAATAACAGTTTGTATATAAAGAAATTACTACAGGCCTAGAACACAGCATACAATTCTTTTATTTATTTATTTACTTTAACATAAATAAATAAAAGATAAAATGTATGGTTCATTCTATATAATCCACCAAGAGGCATACAAAATAGTGATGCTAATGTTAATATTATCAAAATTGAATTAATTGTAAAAATGTACAAAACTGATAGCAAAATAATCATCAAAATTAAAATGAAACAGTGTGAAAATGTGTGAGGTTCCTTGCATGAACAAATCAGAAATGAAGATATCCATAAGAGAACCAAGGTTACATAGGAAGTATATAGTACAAAGAATCGTGAAAGACCAGACAAAATATAAACAAACTTACTCAAACATAATACCATTCATGATAAAGAAATCCGGTGTGGGTGGTGGCGGTTTCACTGTCCTCATAATCCTTCCCAACGTATTGATCAATAATTCTTCATCCTCTCTCAATTCATCATATTGTTCTCTCAACTCCGCTACAAAGGATCGCTGCTGCCATGGCTTTAGCATAGCAAAGCGGTGTCTTCTACGTTGCTGAGACGGGCTGGATTCTTCTTCGGGTAAGTATTCCTCATCACCATCATCCTGTTCTTCCTCTTCTTCTATAACTTCTTCTTTTATGTCTGGCTGGTTATTTAAACCAGTCTGTGAAAGATGAGGTTATACATTGATTCACCAATTCGTTTTTATCAGGTTTAGGCAAGCTTTTTTCAAATGGAACTTCATTTGGAAGTAAATACTGTTCTAATTATTTGTAAATTGATTCCTAGTAATATAGTAGTAGTTTTGTATCACAAAGTGTGTGTGGAATCATTGAAACTATATCACAACAAATCTAACAATTCTTACACCATTGTGGAGAGGGTTATTCATGGTCCTTCGAGCCGGACGTGGCTAGAGCTGTTTCATAGCCACATCAGGTGTGTTCTATGCTTATAAAAAATATATTTACTAAGAAACAAACAATTGGTCACTAAAATTGCTAAATTTTAATTGCATCCGAACTGTTCTTGCTCGTTTTGAAAAGAGAAAACGTACCATTAACAATGACCATTAATTTGCTTACCTCAGATGCAATTCCATCTTCAAGATAATCACATTGAAATTCATCGTCTTCAGGTTCTAACTTAATTGTAATGTATTCTCCATGTTTCTGTGCTGTTTCAATTATATTATCCACTTCTATACTGGTTTCACAAGGTACACAAGTTGGGAAATCTTTCTCGGAAGACTTCGCTTTCTCATCATCGTCGACAACAACCAAAACAATCATATCATCTTCAGCCTCCATAGCTCTCAGAGATTAACCAATTTCGTATATTATTACCTGAAAATAATTTGCGTTTATTACTACTTCAAACATTCCAAATAAATAAAATATAAAATGCTACAATATTTTCATATAATTTTGACAACCCCGGATGAGCGGCACCAATTTTTTTTTTCACTTTTCAAGTATTCAACAATGCAAAGGTCCTTATTTTATTAAACCTAGATCATTAGTACGAGTTTTGTATTTGCGTACTTCTCGTAAAATAAAAACTGTTTCTATAACCGAACAATTATTTGATATTTTTTAAATTATTTAACTTGGAAAATAATACCACAATAAATCAGAAAAAGAAAGATTGAATGAAAAGAACATAATAGCCGGTTATGGAAATTTACTTTTTTTTCGCCGTCTTTTTAACAGGCTAAGATCTTATAACATAACACCTCGTCATTAGTAATAAACTATCTTTTTTTTTTAACACGCTTTTATTTATTTCCACATCAAAATTCGGGTGCTACACATAAGTTTTTGCAGTATTTGGCAACAAATGTAACGATTCAGCCTTCTTGGCCAGCTTTGCTGAGGTGGTCAAAATGCAATAATATTCTCAATTCACTCTCACAATTTTGCCGAGAGAGTGAGATTTCGCTTGTTTCAATGATTCTATATTTAATATTTATTGTTATACAATACGTAAAATTCAATTTACCAATTTTAGTGAAGTAATACCATTTATTGTAATCAATAACCAGTAGAAATCAATTTGCAAACTACGCTGAATTTCACTTGAAAAATCCCTCCATTTGATATTTCCCTGTGCGTTTAGTTGCACTACGAGTAAGTCATAAAGGACCTTTCAGCAATGTTTTATTTTTTATTTACATTGCACCATTTCGAACGAAAAGTTGTTGTAATCAACGATTATATCCAGGGAATATTCAAATATTTTGCGAGTCACCATCACCACTTAGGTATAAGCTATTTTTCGTATTTTTCATGTTCCATAGACTGTAATTTAATTTTTATGTTTTTTTTTTCATTCATCTGAAAATGTTAGATTTTCAATCGCTTTTCTCAGTGTCTTATCGTATTAAATTATAATATTTTTTTTTCGAAAAAAATTCGTAAAATATTATTTGACCAAAACAAAAACAATGTATTTTGGACAATACATTGTATGATTGATTATCATCGCTAAGTGAATGAGTTGAATTTTAAAACCCCTAATTGACCATAAACAATAAAATGGCGTCCGGTTTTTTGTGTGTGCGATAAAATGATTGTTTTCATGGAATCATGAATTTTATCTAAGTTCTGGCTAGATAATAATGTTTATTAGTATTTAAACACAAATATGAACAGTTATAAAGTGTCTAATCAACTAAATTACGCATCGTTGGTTGAAAATAATGTGCGTGTCAATCCTGCTCATAGCGTCGTTGTCCTATGCCGCCTTTTATATTGAGTTGATTAGACTAATTTACGAAGATTTCTTCGTGTAGACTGGTGTTCGTCAGTCAATAAAAGCATCGTCAACTATGAATTTACATAGATAGTACGTTTTTGTCGGCATTGTGATCGATGAGTGCGTTGTGCGTTTGTAGTTGTGAAAGCGTACATACATGTTCGCAATGATAAAACTGTCATGAGGACTCTTGTTTACTATCAAATAGCGAATTTGTGTTAGTGAATTAGTTTTTGTAATTGTAATGAATTATATTTGTTGTTAAAAATGTGTATGCCAACTCCTAACAATGTGTCGGGCTTCGGTTATTCGTGGGGTTTCACGAGTTCCGCAGACCTTACAAAGGGTGAGGTGGAAACACCAAGTAGTCTGAGCTATACTTTGGGAAACACGGTATGTATAGCAACGAAATTATACTATAATGTCGCCAAACTCGTATTAAAAGTGACATATTTGCATAGTAATTAACTTTCATAGTACAATAGGAATCCTAATGTGTTTTGAAGTAATGCAATTTCTATGAAGTGAAATTATTTGTCACAGTCATAGGAGTTTTGTTCCAATTAGATACAGTAAAACTGCAATGTTTACATTTTATTGTTACATCATATGATTCTATTCTACTTAGAAATCATACATGAAACTGGTTGACACTGACCCTTCTGTTTTTCATAAGATAATGTACCATATTCTCATTCTGAAATCTTTTATAATTGATTGCTATTAAGTTTAAACATCCTGTTTATTTAACCTTATGAATGGCACATGCTTTGGTTATCTATCATAATTATTATCAGTGTGTGATAATAACATTTAGATTTTTGAATATTGTTTGGGAATGATTCATAGTTTGGCAAAAAATGACCGAAACTTTTATTTACTTTCTTATTAATTATCAATTTTTATGCTCAAAAAACAAAAACTGTTTTATATCTATGTTTTCCCCAATTAAGTCTGTCATAAATTTCTACTACAAGCATATTATAATATGACTTGATGAATTCAACAAACAACATATTAACTTTTGAATAAAATTAACAAAGGATCATGGAAACTCTGCAATTAAATGAGCAGTCTTTAAAATAGATTGGAATTAAATTTTAATCAGGAAGTTAGCTAAGGAAAACTGTTTTTTTCTTTATTTAACAATTTCAGTGCTAGGTTATTCTATAATAATAGGGTAGTGTCCAGGGTCAAAATAATTACATTTTATTTAGTCTGTATTTTAGATTATAAAAAAATATTGGTCACATATTTTTTCTTTTTTCGTTTAAACAAAGATATAGCCCATTAAAATTAGGTGTGACGTCACCCCGTTCAAAAAAAAAAAAAAAGTAACATGGCGTGACGTTACACATAACTTTAATAGGCTATATCTTTGTCATTTTTGGTTTAATTTACAAATAAACAAATACATGTCCCCTATTTTTGAATAATCTAAAAGACGGACTAATTACATTTTTTACTGCAACTAGCCTATTCATTTGTGTATCGATACCTCACTTCCTGAGTCATTGTTATACTTTGCTGTTATTGATTTGTGTTTGTACCCAATACCGGAGTAGCGAATCCAACTCTAATAAGTCTGCTCAGTATACTTAGATTTTTTGATCTTCTGTTATTGTATGACCTGGCTACCAGGGCCTCAGCACCTACAATATACTCCATTAGGTCCTCCGATTATGTTTTCAGACACCACTAACAATATCAATCTAACCTTTGCAGGTTTCCCCAGAAACAACATTAACTGTTATGTCCCACAAGACACCGCAAGTGCAAGAAAAAGTGGGTGCAGTTACAGTAGCTGTCTCGAACGCTGGTGCACAACTAACGAGAGTGGTAACTACAGGCACACCGGTCTCTGGAAGACGGATGTTTGTGGTGAATGATGCCGCTGCTCATACGTTGAACAGGGTGTCGCAGCAGAATCAGACCACGACTATACATAGTAAGTGTAAAGATCTTGTTTGTTATTTTTAAACTTCTGAAAAACGCACCAGAAATAATTATTATTAATTGGTAAAATACACTAGCAGCTATTAGCTGATACGTGTGTTTCAAATAGTTTGGACACATTTGGTCTGTCCAACCAATTTTTGAAGCAGTTTAAATGTGGGAGTTTTCACCTGAGCTTGTTCCTTGCTGTTACGGCTCGTTAAATGTGTTACATTTAAAATTTAAATTCAACAAGTTTATGCTAGGTCACATTTTTTTATTTATTTCAATTAACATAGTTAAGTTTCCTTCTGAATATTGGTCTCTGCTAACAACAAAGCAATCAAAGTAATCAAAGTTTTTCCTGGCCAAAAAAGGTCACTGACCTAGTGTCCCCACATTACTCTTTTTCTCTTTTTAAATTTTACAATTTTCAATTTCTCCACTTTCTATCAAGGCCAAGAATCTACTTACCAAAGGGAGGCTCGGCCCCAGTATGAAAGGGAAGAAAGAACAGGGTGGATTTTTTAGTCTGCTCCGCCCAAGGGCGGGAGATGTCATTTGGATGATTGTTAACCAACGAAAAAAAAAAAAACTGATCCATAAAAATAATATTTAGAAGCAGTAAAAATCTACTTCCTTCTGCTCTTATTTCATATCAGAGCTTGTGTCATGTTAGTTTGCCATTCTGAAGGAGACTACGTAAGATTGTGCACTAGCAAATCTCATGCTAAAACGTCAGCGCGCGCATCTAGAAATCTGGTTTCAGAATGGTGTACTTACGCGACCCTATGTGCTTGACATCGGCGCAAAACTCGAACTAGACTTTGCTAAAATTTCGAACAACTAAGCTAAAATTTCTTCTACTTTACTACGCTTATTTACTTTCTTCACCACACTCATTTAATTATAAAAACCTTCAAAAAAACTAAAATAATATCACGCATGTATCATTTACAGCGAACTTAGCAGCTAAGCCGTTTATGACACCAATAGGTCCCATCCAGTTGACTGCCGAAGAATGCAACGAGATATTGATGAAGAGGGCGCTGCAAGCCCAAGGCATCGCGACGCCCGTCATAGACGCGTCGCAACTCAACCATACATTATTAAATGGAGGGCTAAAGAGTCTAGCAGAGGCGACGGCTCAGCAAACGCAAGCAGAAACCATACAGACGACTACAGTACATCAGCATCACTTGTTGCATGCAAAACAAGAGCCTGGGACTACTAATAATTCGCCTAAAGTAAGTTTTACTAGTCAAAATTTATGTAGCTACTAATGTATTTTTTCACCTAATCAAAATCTATCTGATTGGCAAGTTTAATCTGGAATGAAGATATCTACAGGAAAAGCTAGGTTCCGACAGCCCCAAGAATCGCCAAACTTAAATGGCAGTGAAGATCGGTTCCACCGACTGGTTCTACCGCCGACCGCGTACCAGACCGCATCATTCGAATGCTTCTTGTGGGAAGCATTCGAATGATGCGGCTGGTCGACCGATGACACTGGTGAGAGTCGCGGGAATCCGATAGATGCGAAACGCACAGGACTGGTCATTGTGGCAAAACTTGGGGCAAACCTATGTCCAGCAGTGGACCTCTTTTGGGCAAAATGATGATGATTTATTTTTTTGTGTTTATGTGTAAACTATGTCATCAATATTGCATACATTACTAAGGACGACATCCAGTTATGTTCTAGCGAGAATTGTGCCCCAATTATTTTGGGTTGGGTTGGTCAAGTTGCTTCCAAGAGCTAACAACTTTAGCATAGCGTAGTCGGCCTTCTAATGTTCTCACTGTTGGGACTCGGTCCTCTGGGACTACTACTAACAAGTTTATTAGGCAATTAAAGCTGTTACAGGTTTGAGTTAAATACACGTCTCTTAAGGTTCTGTTTGGCTAGACCCTAGATTTATATTTAGGCGGGCCACGTCATCTGCATGCAAATTGAATCTGGGAAAGATTTTACTAACTGGGTGTCTGAGGATGGACGACACCGCCGCGGCTGCGACTGAACTGGGAAAAGGTCGAGTGATGATCTAGACGCCAACTGCAAGAGCTGGTTCAAGGTGGCTCGAGAAAGGAATACCTAGAAGAAGTTGGGGGAGGCCCTTGTCCAGCAGCGGGAAAGTATAGGCTAAATAAAAAATTACTTTGACGATGCCTTTGATGATCTGGATCTTCCGACAAGGTTCTTATCGTGGCCTGACCGTCCGTTGCTCCATTTATAGTTAGTAGGTTCTTAATAAACTAGTGCGCTTCACCATCTTCGATTGCATCACTGCTTACCATCAGGTGGGATCGCAGTCAGGCACTAGTTTATATCATTAGAAAAAAGTTCTAACTCCACTACATTTAAGCTAGAACTACATTACATTAGACCGACGCACACTTGTAACACGCCTGATTTGTACGTAGAATGACGTCGCGTGGCGTGGATCAAGTGTAGAGTGTAAGTGCTCTACAAGTCTGGTTTCCTTAGAAAATATATAGAGAGAACGACGCGCCCAGATCGGTGTGTGTGGCACACGTGTGCGCAGTGTAGTTCTACCTTGCATAGCATAGCATAATCAGCCTTTTAATGTTCCCACTGCTGGGACTCAGGCGTCCTCTCTAGAAGAGGGAGAGTTCTACCTTGACTCTTTACTAAATAATAACAATAATAATATTCCACAACTATCACACAACGCCGTCTAGTCCTAAGCTAAGTAGAGCTTGTGTTATGGGTACTAGACAACTGATAAACATACTTATATATTTCTAATATTTCTAAATACATACATATTATAGATAAATTACACCCAGACAAAGATCAAATGATTATGCTCATCACACAAACACTTGTTCTGGGTGGGAATCGAACCCACGACCTTCGGCATAGCATTCAGGGTAACCAACCACTAGACCAACAGGCCAGTAAATACACAGTTATCGTATAATAACGTGTTGTTAGACGGTATATTCGCAGACGGAGCTGGTGCACAGTAACTCGGTGATGTCGAGCGCGCCGCCCGCCGCGGTCAAGGAGCGCCCGTACGGCTGCGACGAGTGCGGCAAGTCTTTCCTGCTCAAACATCATCTGACCACGCATGCGAGAGTTCATACAGGTTTGTGGCTTGATGGAGACATTTTTTATTACGAGTTAAGAGGTTTACAGGACTTAAAGCGCGGTCACTCTCGGACTTGTCCGAAAGCAAGGGATGCAAAATGCTTGTACTGGGGGCTTACCATGACCTCGTATGGAAACGTTCAATTCCCAGTGAGTCGAATTCCTTTCAAAAGCAGGCTGAATCGCTAAAAATCGTACCATGACAGTTCCAAAGTTGAACGACTTTTGTACAGAGGTGAACAGTTACGCTTGAAGATCGCTTAATTTGACACTACAGACGCTCAAAAGACGGTCATCTGCTGTCAAATAGCACGCCATAGTACAAAAAGTCTATACAAAAAAAAAGGTGAACGAATCTTGAGCGGATTTCGAAAACGTCACTTGCCAGGTCAGTTACAGGCCTGCTATAACGAAGTCATAGTACAAAAATGCCGGGCAGTTCAACTTCAGCCCTGCTATAAGAGGTCATGGTAAGCCCCCGGTTTTATTACCAGTGTCTTGTGGTCTGCTTTATTCGCGCATTGCTATACAAGGTGTCGTTTTGAAGCTGCAAAATATTTCAGGAGGTAATTACGAGGGGGCGTTTTTAAGTTCGCGGAATGGAGGGGAAGAAATGAAAATAAAATTACAAAATTATTTTTCTTTTTCAATATATTCATCTGCTACTGTAATACATTTTTCAGATCTTTCAATTAGCCTATGTATACCTTTATAAAAAAATGTTTTGTCTTAGTCCGAAAAATACGCTGAAACCGCGTCCTTCCTTTCTTACTCAGTTGAAAATTTCTTCCCACGAAGTTCTTTTTTCAGTTTTAAAAAGAGATAATAATCACTGGGAGTCAGGTCTCGACTGTAGGGTGGATGGTTTAAAATATCGAAACCCACCTTATGCAGGGCAGCCAACGCAACAGGGCTCTTGTGAACAGGCGCGTTGTCGTGATGAAGAAAGACACGTTCGGTCAATTTTCCCTTCCTTTTTTCTTTACTGCCTTCTTTCAACCTCTCGAGAATAAAACTATATTATTCTCCGATGATAGAAATGCCTTTATCTTTATAATCGGTCAACAGGATCCCTTCCTAATCTCAAAACACTGTTGCCATGGTTTTTTAACCGATTTTGACACTTTAAATTTCTTGGGTGGTGGTGTACCTTTTTTGTGCGACTGCATAGTGTCCTGTTTTGGCTCAAGTTCATAATGATGAAGTCAAATTTCATCCCCAGTAACAATTCGACTCAATAGCCTATCCGTATCTTCGTTACAGAGCTCCAAAAACGTGCGAAAAAATTCCATGCGGCGTTGTTTTTGATGTGGCGTGAGCATTCTTGACACCCATCTTGCACTGACCTTTGTCATACCAAGATGATCGTATAAAATTTTGAAATTTGTCGTATCCGATAGTCCAACTATGTCTGAATGCTGTTTCTTCTTTAGTTTGGCATCTTCCAATATTATTTTTTTGACTTTTCTAATGATTTCCGGAGTAGTCACCTCGATTGACCGTCTGGGCAGTGGGTCGTCTTCAAGTGAGGTCCTGCTTTGTTTAAAAAGACTGTGCCACTTGTAAACCATGTTTCTACCCAGGCAAGAGTCCCCGTAAACGGATTCCATCTCTTTCAGTATGTTTTGAATTGATTTTCTATGCTTGGTAAGCAACTTTATTACGGCACGGTACTCGATTTTTCCCATAATTCACACTTTCTTCCCGATTGAGTTGTTTGCTTAACGATAGTTTAAAGACTAATGACCCAATAAAGATAAAACCTGGTATTTATACTAATATTGAGTGGGTGAAGTCGTGGCCACCCCGATAATGACCAATTTTTATCACCTTCCCTCTCATTCCGCGAACTTAAAAACGCACCCTCGTATGTTAGTGATTCTCGACCCGAATCAATAATAAAATAAGTAGGTAATTTTTTTTTTTTATAACCGCGCTTTTTTTCACACACACAAACACGGAACAATAAAGGGCGTTTTCACACACACTAACTCGCAACGATAGTTTCATAAATAATGTATCATCCAATCATCATCCCGCACGCCACACCCTAGCCACGCCCCCGCGGCCATCGATCAATCGATTTAGTTTAGTGTAATTAAAAAATTAAATAACAAGTATTACTGATTATTGACCAGGTATCGTTTTTTTATATGATTATTTATGAGTTTTATTACAACCTCCTGAAATATTGTGCAGTTTTAAAACTGCACCTTGTATATTTTAAAGTCTGTAACAGTAGGTCTGTTTCAGCTAAAAACTACACATCCCAAAACAAACACGTCATTTGAACCGTAAATATACATAATAATATATGTACATGTACATAATAATATCTAATTCTTTATGTCAAATTGCAATTTTGGCACCCATTATGTTGTAAGGCAGGGCGCAAACGTGTGTCTTGTGTCAGATACAAGCTACCGATAAATATTTGATCACTATAGAACCTGTATGTAATCATCCACTCTCTGCGCATACGTAGGTAAACATTTTTTGTGTCCAGTTGCTTCCACTTAACACATACTCATGACGATCAAAGAGTATTCGGTGTCGGTAACTGGGACCAAAAGTGTCTCCGTTTGCGCAGCGTCTTAATCTATAAAATCTTATCCTATTAAATCCATACAAGTTTTAAAACAAATAAATACACCACAATATTTATCATACAGGAAAAATTTTAACAAAAACTGATTCGTTAGTTTCAGACGATTTATGCGATGAAATCACGTTTAGCTTATTTATTTTTCATTAACTTTTGCCCGTGACTTCGCCCGTGTACTTAAAATATAGCCTATGTCACTCAGGAATAAAGTAGCTTTCTATCGGTGAAAAAATTTTAGCTATCGGATCAGTACTTTCAGAGATTACCTCCTACAAACAAAAAAAAAAAGCACAAAAAAAAACAAACTTTACCATTATATATAATATTAGTGTAGATAGTGTAGATTAGCCGACATCGTATCCTACCGACCAGTACTGGTCAACCCCCCTATTTTTCCAAACCTCTGTGTTAGGCGATCTCTCGCCAAGTTTGCCTCGCGAACATGATCAAATCGTCACAACACCTTCGCCGCGGTTGACCTCGACAGCGTCATCTTTCCTTATTTAGATCGATAATAATAAAACAGTTTCATTTAGGTAAACCGTTCTATAAAACTTTAAAAAAACGAAACACGCCCTCTGCTGACGAAAGCGTATCGACTGGTCCTGAATTCCTGATCTTCGGTTTTCTAGTCATGTCTTTTTTTCATGTCTTCACACTAATATTGTAAAGGCGAAAACTTGTGAGTGAGTGTACAGTGTACATTCACTCACAAACTCCGATAAAAATCCGTTCAAACGCTCGAACCGCTGAACGGATTTTAATGAAACTTGCCGCATGGGTAGACCATGTCCTGAAATAGTACTTATGATACTTTGGACTATTTATCCCGGAGTTATGTTCCCTTCGGATACATTTTTGTGGGGCGAAGCGGCAGAAACTAGTGTTATTATAAGATTTTCAAGATTCTGTTCTAGATAGAATAAAAATAGGAATTGGTTTATTAACCTTTCGAATGTCATAAGTTACACAGTCCGACATAAGGTAATTGTCTTTCTATTGTGTCTCTAATTACGACATTCAAAGAGTTAAACAAATTAACACCATAAGGGTAATCGAATGACAGTTTATTGACACCATAGTTAGTGTCATTTTCTTGTTTATATTTTTTTTTTCGTCAAGGCATAGTTTCGCTCAATGTATAATTTACAGAATGTTAAACAGTGCTAATTCTTTGGCTATGTCCAGTTGTGGTATTTGCTTAAAAGATTTCATTCTATTCCGACTATCTTCACAGAGCTCTAAAGCGCTTTGCTCTTGCGGTTAACGGATTTAAATCTAATGGGTTTTCTATAAGTCAGTGCCGAACTTCGAAATTGATTCTGCCGTTGCGGTGACTAGATGTAACAAACGAACAAATATACACTTCCATGGTTACTATTTTGGTCAAGTAACTGTGTTCACTGTACTTAACACTTGTGAAGCATGAGTTTTATAGCTGCATAAATATTCAGCAGAGCAAGTTTACGAGTTATATTTAGACAAAGTAATAAATACCCGCATTACTTTCGACGGACAGACAGACTTCGAACGGCGTGGTGACCCAATTGTTTGTAATACTTCACTAATATGATGTACGAACAGCGTATCTACACAAAATAGATAGGTACAGAAGTCAATCTACATACAAAGTGCGTGCGAGCAACGCACACATAGACACCGCTCACGGACACGATATCTCTGCTCAATCGCCCGGTCGTACTCGTACAGTTCGGCGCAATACGCTGACCATAGCGTGATCGCCTAGTATAGGTATAAAAAGTGAAGTACATACATGAGATTGACTTCTGTACCTATTTATTTTGTGGTATCTACATACAGAGCGCACTCAAGCAACACGCACAGACACCGCTCACGGTTGTTTTTATGACTTTACTATATGTTGCACAAACAGCGTATCGACACACAAAACGCGCTCGAGCAACGCACACATAGACACCGCTTACGGACATAATATCTCGTAGCGCTCGGACTAGTGCGAGCGCGTTTGCATCTGCTTGAAACATGCGTCTGTGAACTTTGTTGTGCAAATTTTGAGCAAAAAATAAAAGTTTAGTTTTATCTGTTTTAAATGATAAATTATATTTTTTGCAAATAAAAGCATTGTACAGTTGTGAATTATCGTATTTTAAGCTAACAGTTGTTTCAGAGAGGTACGTAGGTATTTTGCTTGTATTTCGATGGTTCGTTTTAATATGACATAGGAACTGTTAGATAGGTAGGTAGGTAGGTAAGTGCCCGTAGGTAAACAGTTAAGATAGGTACTGTTTGTCGAACCGGGCGCCCGCGCAGCCGCCCTGACACAGTACGGTGGGCAAAAAATCGAATTTCGAAGAGTGGTATTTCGCTTTTATATGTATAGATTTCTCATTCTACATACATTCAACACTTCCGTGACATCCCCAAATCTCACTAGCCAGTAAACTTAAACTAAACTAGTCAGTCGCGAAGTGCACGTACCGATGCGGTCCGCTCTGTTTCAGGTGAGCGACCGCACGCGTGCGTTCACTGCGCCAAGACATTCGTGCACAAGCATTGCCTCAACACTCACCTCTTACTGCACTCTTCTAACCGCCCGTACCGCTGCCCCGACTGCAAGAAAACCTTCACGCTCAAACACCACCTACTCACACACTCAAGGGTAAAAAAAAAAGTTAATCCTCTTTTCATATTGAATAGGTGAAAGGCCGCATGTCTGCGCACATTGTGGGAAAGCGTTCGCGAGGAAGCACTGCCTCAACACGCATTTGTTGCTGCATTCGGCGGACAGGCCGTATAGGTGCCACGAGTGTAAGATGGCGTTTACCTTGAAACATCATCTTGTTACGCATTCGAGGGTGAGTTCTTTTTTTTTATTGATTTTTAGCATAACATAGCTTAGAATAGTCGGCCTTATAATGTTCCCACAGTTGGACTCAGGCCTCCTCTCTAGGAGAGGGAATGGACCGTAATCCGCTACGCGGGCCCAGTGCGGGTTGGTGGATGTCACATGTCTTCGAATTTTTGATTCTGAGACATGCCGGTTTCCTCACGATGTTTTCCTTCACCGTTTGGAGAGCAGTGGTGATGAAATAAATTACACGAATGGCTGGGTCTGAACCCGCGACCTACAACTCGTAAATCAGGGCCGTTACCACTCAGCCACCACTGCTCTCATTTAATTTCACCTCCGCCCCCGCCTCCGTTAACCTCCGCATCCACGGAGGCAAAGCTCTTCGCCTACTACTAGTTTATTAAGAGCCTATTCATTCTAGCTTTTCAAGGCTTGCCTAAACTATAATTGGACGGGAAAACTGCAACAGGCAAATATTCAAGTTTCACCATTACATTGTAGGTCCACAGTCGAGATCGTCCGTTCGTGTGTAACGAGTGCGGGCGCGGCTTCCCGCTCAAGCGGCACCTGGTGACGCACAGCAAGTACCACGCCGGCGAGCGGCCCTACGTCTGCAGCGATTGTGGAGAGAGCTTTGCTCAGAAGGTAAATTATTATTCTTTATCCACATTTAGGATGCATCTCACCTTTTCGAACGTCATATTCGTCTAAAATTTTTATTATTATGAGGCCGTTCAAGTATTACGTAAGCAGATTTTTTTTTGTAAATATGAATGATGCGGGACGCACAGGATCGTGCATTGTGGCGACACTTGGGGGAGGCCTATGTCCAACAGTGGACGTCTATTATTTCAAATTAATAGTCCTCAGTTGGCATGACGCATCCATGTCTGAGTCTTCAATGATATTGGATGTTTGCTGCTTAGTGATGTGTGATGTCTTAATGACGTAATCACCATCCAGACTCCCTATCCCCGTGTCCTCAAAAATAAGTAATACTGAATGGCCCCTATGTAGTCTTGATAAATATTATTTTAGTTGCTAAATATATTCTCTGCTCACTGCTGGACATCACCCACCCAAGCTGTGTAACATCTGGCCTTTCACCTTCCACATCTAATCTGTTCCAGCAACTGTTGTCTGTTCATTCAGTTGAAAACTATTGATTCAGAGGCCCTCTCTAGTCTTTACAAATAGCTATCAATCCTTCGATAAACATGGCATTTGGTTTTTATAATTATATTCTTATATTCCAGGAACACCTAGTAATGCACAGTCGCTTCCATGGTTCCCTCTCTCCTTATGTCTGCCCGGACTGTGGTGTGACATTCGCAAGGAAGTTTCAACTGGTGAACCACGGGAGAGTCCACGGAAGAGTGCCCCACGCGTGTCCGGTGTGTGGCAAAGAGTTCCTACAGAAGAGGACGCTGGTCGCGCATATGAAGTTAGTAGAGTTTGGAAATATTCACTATCATCATCATCATCGTCACAGCTGATAGACGTGTCCATACTAGGACAATACTCTGTTCAAAATAACATTAGAAATTTATGAAAACCTTATCTTACTGTCCGTTCAACCGATTTTGACTTTTATTACGTTGGTGGCATGACAAATGGCGGCTGGAGTAAATAGTTGGTGTTGTAACCACATTTTTGCTTTTAATGCCATCCTTATGCCTACGAAATAGAAGTTAAAATCGGTTGAACAGACAGTAAAAAGGTTTCTTTAAATTTCTATTCTTAACGCGAATAGAGTATAAGTTGCTGATATACATGGTCCGATTCTCCGTTTTCTCAGTAAAGTACTTGTAATAGGGTCTTTTACACTAATAATGAGCCAATTACTATCAATCTAAGTGATTCCGTTGGATGACTAAGGCCTCTGCTCGTACGAAATTAAAGACAAACAAACACAATGCTAAAAAATATCGATCATTTTCGTGACGGTTTGTTCAAAGAGCCCACTGCGCCATACACGTTTAGGCTCCTACAGGTTCACAAAATAAATATAAACATTGTAATAAATTGCAATAAAATCGTAGCTTGACTTCATTCCGATTTTATAAAAATTTTAATTTGTCTTTCAGAATCCATACAGGGGAAGGTGCAGTCGCGTGCTTAGAATGCGGCGAGGCCTTCAAATGCAAGTCAGAACTGCAGCAACACTGTAAAATGACGCGGCATTGTCTACAATCGACGCAATCTCAACAACAACAGCAACAACAACAACAGCAGCAGCAACAACAACAGCAACAGCAGCAGCAACAACAACAACAAGTAAGTGTATCTCAGATGGCTTCGATAGTGAGACAAAAAAAACCATAAATGTATAGGTAACTGGAAATGGTAACACCTAAACTAAGAAACCTATAAAGGCAATGTAATGTCAAATGTTGTTATGTTTTGACTTATGTAAACTCTAAACTTATGATAAGTTTAAATTTTAGACTGAAATTCGCAAAACTATTACTACTACCTATTTTGTTTGAAGTAATTATACTATAATGTTATATTTCTTTGATCTAATCAACAGCAACAACAGGCGCAACAGCAAGCACAACAACAAGCGCAACAGCAAGCACAGCAACAAGCGCAGCAACAGCAACAACAACAGCAGCAACAACAACAACAACAGCAACAAGCAACTGTGATAAAACAAGACGAATTTAAACCGCAAATTGTACAGGTAAATTTTACCCCTCTTTCTTTCATCATTTTCATCATTTTTCTTCTTCCTGCCTTTATCCCATATTACTTGGGGTCGGCGCAACACGTTTTTCATTTTTCATCATTAATATTAATTATTAAAAACTAAGGCCGAAATGTTTTTTTTTTATCTATTTTGTAGCGTCAAATTACTCGCTTTGCTTTCGTGTCCTTTACGGCGCGGTCACGACCTTGCCGCTGTGAGCGTAGCTAAGCGCGGGACGGCGAGCGTAAGATCAAAAGTATGAAAATTTTTGAAGCACGCCACGAGACGTCGCTCATACTGCTCCGCGCTCACTTACCAATGCCGCACCGCTCGCCGCGCCACGTACCGCTAAGATCGAAGTCGTGACCCAACGGCCTGGTTGATTGTGATTATTCTTTACAAAGCGCTTATTTGTCATCAGGTAATCGGTGCAGATGGTCAAATAGTAACGGAGAAGACGACGCCGGGATACGCTTGTCCAGAGTGTGGTTCCTGTTTCAATACCAAGGTTAGTTTTATTTTTATTCAACATCACCTTGTGCCCAGGATGAATAGTATCCATTTTTTTATCGGTGTGGAATGTATGTTCCTCTTGTATGTTCTTCGCCCTGGGGCATATTAAAACCACCACGGTGTTCCCTCGTACTCTTGTTTCGGGGGCTGCGAGTTTGATTTCTGCTGCCCCAGACTATTATTGACCCGATCCCCGTGTGTCTCGTCCCGTATTGGAGAATGGTTCTGAAGAAAAACCAGAAACGGAAAACGCAGTGTTGGATGGCCTAGCACAAGGTGGACCGATGACCTGGACTCGAGTCTCATCGCGGGAATGCGGTGGATGCGAGACGCACAGGTCCGTTCGTTGTGGCGACACTTGGGGGAGGCCTATGTCCAACATTGGTCGCCCTTCGGCTGAAATGATGATAATGATACGTCTAAGAGAGGATGAAAAGTATCCATGTCCCAATCAAGAACATGGTCTATTTATGTACCAAATCCGTTCAGCAATTTAAACATGAAAAGGTAAAAAGTAGATACGCAAACAAAGTATGATTTAGTACTTACTAAAACAAGAGTAAAAAACAATTAGTAAAGGATACGTTCAATAAATGTATGGGGCTTAGGTTCAAAAAATTTGAAAATTGAACAGTGTTCCAACTTATCTAGACTGAAAGAGCGCAATTATTTTGAATTTTTTGAGCATTAAATAATATTTTACAGCCCTATCTTTGGTAGATGAAAATATATAGGCTTATATCACTTTAAACATTATTTTAAAGGGTTGGCAACCCTGCGGCTAGTGTGTATCCAACTATGTAATCTATGCCTTGCGTTTCGAGTCACGATAAGGACCGATTCATATCGAAATGATAGAGGCACACAGCTTCACTAAAATGGAAACTTGTCATAGACTTTTTTCGTTTTAGAACCTAATCTTCACAATCCAATAGGTCCCCGTGACGCTTTAGTAACCGATTTAGCATCATCGTTTCGCCTCGTCGTTTATACCGCGTACGTCGAAGGACTGGAACAGTTTGCCTGCTGCCAGGCCTCCGTCACTCCATGTACTTGCGCGCTATAAGTGCCTACCGCCCAGCCGAGCGGTCTCGGTCCGCCGGCGGATCAAATTCAGTGCGGTTTTCGCAAGCGAAGCGCGCGCACGCCGTTCAATTGTAATAGTGCTGTTCGTTCGTACGCGTATTACGATGCCGTGTGGTGCCTTATGTGCTGTAGATGGGTGTAAATCAAGCAAAAGAAGGGAAGCACCAATATATAAAACAAAACAAACTTACAAATATAATAAAAGAAACTTTAAAAAAGAGAACCGACTTCAAAACACTAAACCGTAAGAAATAATTTCTTCTTTGATGTCGGTGCTTTTTCGATTCGTAATTACCAGCTGTTAGCACTAACATTAAAAAAAAAAAACAAATTATTTCTTACGGCTTAGTGCTTTATTTGAAGTCGGTTCTCTTTTTTTAAGGCTTTTTTTTTTTCATTTCTAGTGAACATCTCCGAAGATCATCATCAAACTAAGAAGTATTATACTTATTTTAAAACGTTCTCCTAAATGTAACAAATCCTTTTCTGAAAACCGCATCGATATCGGTTTAGCCAAACGCGAGATTATCGCGCACAAACATACAACCTACAAACCATACAAGTCAAACTTCTCAGTTTGGCCTGTATGTCTGATCACCTCCTTTTTTTTAAGTTGGTTAAATATTTTATAAATGATAAAATTTTTAACTGCCACATAAAAGTCAGAACATATTCACAGTTCTCAATAACATAGATAAAAAGTTATGTTAATTTAATTTTATCGAAGAGGCAGCCCTGCGATTACTGTGGAATCGCGCGGTGCGAAGCAATCACTGTTGTACGCTTGAGCATTTAGGCGCATTTTAGCATACAGTGGTTGTTGACGCGAGGGAGTAGACATTTATCGTAATAGGTATTGGAAATTTTCTACTGAGTGAAGTATCTGTTACGTAGTAACTATTCAGTAATCTGTGCTGCTGCTGTCTTCCCGTCCGATTATAATTTGGGTGTCTTCAAGGCTAGAGTGAATAGGCTCTTAATAAACTAGTGCGCCTCACCATCAAAGATTGCATCGCTACTTACCATCAGGTGGGATCGCAGTCAAGCACTAGTTTATCTCAATAAAAAAAAAAAAAAAACATTAATTCACTCTATAGTTCATTAATTTACTCTATAGTAGAGGAGGGATCTGGGGTCCCTTATGAGTGAATTATTTTTTTACTTTATCACAACATCCTTGAGACCAGAATTGTTTGAAGGGTTTTAAAAGAGCACACGGCCACAAAATAGATAGGTACAGAAGACAATCTCATGTATGTACTTCACTTTTTATACCTACGCTCGGTGGACGCACACTATTATAATGAGCGTTTGTGAGCGGTGAGCGGGTCTATGTGTGCGTTGCTCGAGCGCGCTTTGTATGTAGATTGACTTCTGTACCTATTTTGTGACGCGGCTGCCCACATTTGCCAGTCTCTGCCATTCCGGTGTGAAATGGCCCTTAAATCGATGTTAGCACGCCAACAGTAATTCCAAAAGGTTCCGATTGATACATTTATTAACGAGCTAACAACGACATTATGACTCGGAACGCGGAGGCCGTTTAATTTAGCTCAAAATCAAACATTGACACGTTTGATATTGCGTTATCATGATAATAAATATGTTGTCTTAATTGCGGTATTTAATAGAAACTGTAATTTTAGCTACATTTTAAATAACAATAATGCATAGAAACGAATGAATAAAAAATGATAGCATTTTGTTTTTACTGACATAATAAATAAGCTTTCATTATAAGGTACTACTAGCTTTTGCCCGCGGCCCCGCGTTCATAAAATATAGCCTATGTCACTCAAGAATAAAGCGGCTTTCTATCGGTGAAACCATTTTACCAATCGGACCAGTACCTTACACCTTAGTACCTACAAAAATTACATCCTACAAACAAAAAAATTAACTTTATTAGTGTATCACTTTTGTGTTCAAATTTCTTTGGAATAAAAGCCTAATTTTTGACCTCTCCTTTAAAAATAATTGATGGGTTACGAACGAACAAAAAATTAAAAGAGTTGCCTGTTTACATTTTGTCGTCCAAAGATTTCGGCCATTTTTTCACGACTTATGTAACCGTGTAACTGGTGCGTTAGACGTTATTATAAACGTCACATACTTTCTTTCTTTCCTCGTTACCTTCTCTGTGAACGAGTACGAGAAACTGATACGCGGCCAGTTTTTACTTGGTAACCTATTTTTTTTAGGAGGGAAAATCATGACATGCCCCACTCTTAGGCGGAGTGGGAGATAGAGTCAGACTTTTACTGACTAAAAACCCACTCCTGTTCCTTCGTTGCCTTTCGTACCGTGGCCGAATATTCCTTTCAGAAACAGATCCTTGGCCCCAGTAGGCTTTGATCCTGCTGAGCCCCTACGGTTTTCTGACAACTTCTTGAGGTGCGCGTGGAATGATACGTGCCGTTGACGTCTAGATACTCATTGTTCGCCGTCTGCAAGCTTGCGCCTACGGTGGCCGGAAACCGGACAGTTGCATCACGCGTGCGGCCTCCTCCTTTGCTAGCATTACCGCGTCGCAGAAGGAGGCGACCGCCTGCCACTCCTCGCTCCGGATTATGGCGTGTACGTGCGGCCCGGCGCGAAAGATCGCCGCCGCCGATCGCCCTCACGAGGACATGACGATGCTCTGCGTAAGCGGAGCACACCTATAACGTGTGCTCCACCGTGTCCTCCGGGCGGTTCACATCACGGAACAGTAAAAACAGTGGAAGTAGCTTGAGAAAATGTTTGTCCCAGAACCGGTGTCGCCAAACTCATACATTCACAATTTACTCTTACTGCAAACCCAAAAATATGATTGGCTAAAAACAAAAACAGGGCGTAAACGAAATGCAAAAAAAATATTATACGAAATGCAACTTTAAAATCAGTCACCTATAAATCAAATTGACAAAAACAAGAAAGAAATACATCTTTGACTACCAAGTACCGCTACTCGTCGCAAGATGGCATTGTTCAGAATATATTCGCTATATTACATGCTAATCCAGTATGAACTGTAAGTACGTAAAGATAAGAGTGATATTTGAATGGCGTATCACTGACACGTACGCAGACTGCTACTCCAGTAGTGAGGTAACCTTATTCGATCGAAATAATATCGACTGTATGCAAATGTATTTAAAACATAATAATGCAAAAAAAATTGTATGCGATACTGTGATAGTATTAAAATAATGAAATTAATATGATTAAAGGCAACTTTTAAACGTGGTAAAAAGGGTATTTATTTGCATAGTACATCAATTATCATCATCTCAGCAGAAAACATCGTCATCGCCCACTACTAAACATAAGAATATTAAGTATAATTCAAATGCCCTATGTTGTTCCTAACTCTTTAACTAAATTTATTTAAAATACATCACAAATATCATACCACAATTTTTATTTTATTAAATTTATTAATTTAATAATTATCTGTATTATATTACATACAAAAACTATTAAACTATAATATATAATTACTTCTATTTTAAAAAGGCAATGTAACATTTCGATTGATTTTATCGATAAAGTCACGCACTATTTGGATAGCGTCAAAAGTATAGGTAGACTAACGAATATTCCAGAAAAGCTAATAACCGAGAAAAGAAAATCAACTTTGTTTTTATGTTCTTAAGGACTAGTTTCGTTTGTATATGATGCGTAATGTTTCACGTAATTTTATTTTTTCATTTTATTAAAATAAATCCGAAAATAATACTTTTCGGTGGTATGATACACCTCAATGAGTTAGATCTTTAGTCTAACTATGGGTTTTAAAGTACAGTATGGGACAATAAGGCATTTTAATATTATTTTTCGTTAATTATTATGTTGCGCAGTCTAGTTAAAGAATGAGAGCGCTTGAACAGCTAGTGTGCAACGCGTTTCTTAGTAGCGGCGACAGTGCCACGCCTACTTACTTCTTCCACTGTTTTTACTGTTCCGTGGTTCACATAGTGGTAATACCCGGGCGTCACTTCCGCACGAATGCGGTGCAGGAACTTCCCGAACTGACTTGACACTCGGTGATACCGGAGTGAACGGTAGAGAAAAGTACGGCGTATTAAAGCGTTTAAAGTTCGTAATGTATCACTCTCATAAATAAGTCAAGTACTAATCGTGGTAGTATCGTTGTTGCTTGACAGTTGCATCGCGGCACAGTTTATGTTCCTCTCTGTGTAAAGAATGCCCTAGCATTATAGTAACATAATGCTGTTTCCCCTTAGGAGGCGCTGTCGTTGCACGTGCGGCTGCACGCGGGCGACCGCACGTGCGTTACGGACCTGTGCGCGCTCACGGCGGCGCTGCAGCCCGGCCTCGTCGCCGCCGCGCACACGCAGCACAGTAAGTACTCAGGAGACACGTGCGTCACGGAGCTGTGTACAGCTCACGGCGGCGCTGCAGCCCGGCCTCGTCGCCGCCGCGCACACGCAGCACAGTAAGTACTCAGGAGACACGTGCGTCACGGAGCTGTGTACAGCTCACGGCGGCGCTGCAGCCCGGCCTCGTCGCCGCCGCGCACACGCAGCACAGTAAGTACTCAGGAGACACGTGCGTCACGGAGCTGTGTACAGCTCACGGCGGCGCTGCAGCCCGGCCTCGTCGCCGCCGCGCACACGCAGCACAGTAAGTACTCAGGAGACACGTGCGTCACGGAGCTGTGTACAGCTCACGGCGGCGCTGCAGCCCGGCCTCGTCGCCGCCGCGCACACGCAGCACAGTAAGTACTCAGGAGACACGTGCGTCACGGAGCTGTGTACAGTTCACGGCGGCGCTGCAGCCCGGCCTCGTCGCCGCCGCGCACACGCAGCACAGTAAGTACTCAGGAGACACGTGCGTCACGGAGCTGTGTACAGCTCACGGCGGCGCTGCAGCCCGGCCTCGTCGCCGCCGCGCACACGCAGCACAGTAAGTACTCAGGAGACACGTGCGTCACGGAGCTGTGTACAGCTCACGGCGGCGCTGCAGCCCGGCCTCGTCGCCGCCGCGCACACGCAGCACAGTAAGTACTCAGGAGACACGTGCGTCACGGAGCTGTGTACAGTTCACGGCGGCGCTGCAGCCCGGCCTCGTCGCCGCCGCGCACACGCAGCACAGTAAGTACTCAGGAGACACGTGCGTCACGGAGCTGTGTACAGCTCACGGCGGCGCTGCAGCCCGGCCTCGTCGCCGCCGCGCACACGCAGCACAGTAAGTACTCAGGAGACACGTGCGTCACGGAGCTGTGTACAGTTCACGGCGGCGCTGCAGCCCGGCCTCGTCGCCGCCGCGCACACGCAGCACAGTAAGTACTCAGGAGACACGTGCGTCACGGAGCTGTGTACAGCTCACGGCGGCGCTGCAGCCCGGCCTCGTCGCCGCCGCGCACACGCAGCACAGTAAGTACTCAGGAGACACGTGCGTCACGGAGCTGTGTACAGCTCACGGCGGCGCTGCAGCCCGGCCTCGTCGCCGCCGCGCACACGCAGCACAGTAAGTACTCAGGAGACACGTGCGTCACGGAGCTGTGTACAGTTCACGGCGGCGCTGCAGCCCGGCCTCGTCGCCGCCGCGCACACGCAGCACAGTAAGTACTCAGGAGACACGTGCGTCACGGAGCTGTGTACAGCTCACGGCGGCGCTGCAGCCCGGCCTCGTCGCCGCCGCGCACACGCAGCACAGTAAGTACTCAGGAGACACGTGCGTCACGGAGCTGTGTACAGCTCACGGCGGCGCTGCAGCCCGGCCTCGTCGCCGCCGCGCACACGCAGCACAGTAAGTACTCAGGAGACACGTGCGTCACGGAGCTGTGTACAGCTCACGGCGGCGCTGCAGCCCGGCCTCGTCGCCGCCGCGCACACGCAGCACAGTAAGTACTCAGGAGACACGTGCGTCACGGAGCTGTGTACAGCTCACGGCGGCGCTGCAGCCCGGCCTCGTCGCCGCCGCGCACACGCAGCACAGTAAGTACTCAGGAGACACGTGCGTCACGGAGCTGTGTACAGCTCACGGCGGCGCTGCAGCCCGGCCTCGTCGCCGCCGCGCACACGCAGCACAGTAAGTACTCAGGAGACACGTGCGTCACGGGCTTATGTACAGCTGCTCCTGCAAGGACACATGATAGAAGCAAAAAAGGGCAAAAATGGACAGAGGATATAGGAGGATGTAGGAGGTAGCATATACCGCTGTCCACTTTGCAGAAGATCGCATTTCTCAAAGACGCGATTCTCAGCAGGCACGCACGACGAAGAAGAGGACACACTAGGCGGTGGACTTGACCATGTTAGGTGTTGAGAACCTAAAATTAAACGAACACTACACCAAGAAAGTAGAGTTAACGGCTATGTGTCTCGGGAGTACAAAAAAGCCTAAAGATGGTTATTCTGGGTCTGGGTATCTTGCGTATGTGAGTTTAAATGTTTGTTAACGCAATCACGATACAGGAGTAATTCCTAATGTGAAATGTCCCATAAATTGATTTTTACAGTTTTCATGGGACATCAAAATGCAGTAGATCCGTATAAGGATTCTTATTTATTTGATCTTGGCATAGTACGTATATTTCTACCATACGTCTTTAGCCACCTTCAGACTCTTTATAATTTTATTGTGTAAACTTGCCGTATGTTCATTAATTAAAGGATATCATCAATAATTTGCAGGTTTCATTATTCCAGACCAGCCTAATATACAGATAATTTCGTCGAACTCAAATAACGTTGGCCATACGCAGGTTATAGCGGCGGTGAGTTTCTTACATTGTATTATTAGTACATTAAATATTGATAAAATTCTAAGATCAAAGTTTTCTGCCTAAAAACTAGTAAGTGTATACTCCATTTGCGTTAAGAGACATTAAACCCTTTAAACGCTTGCGTCGGATTGGTTCGACGAATGTTTTCGTGTCATATTCGCCAGGGTCATGTATAAGCGACTGGATACTCCATCGCATTCAGCTCTTCAATCCCCATACGTGACAGAAGAACTGACGACATGGAGTATTTGGTCGTGGATATGCGACCTTGGCGGAATAAATCCGAGAGTTATTGTCGGATATATCCGACGTAGACGGTTAGAAGGTTGAACAAACCTTTTTTACTGTCCGTTCAACGGATTTTGACTTTTATTACGTTGGTGGCATGATAAATGGCGGCTGCAGTATACAGGGTTATTTGTAAACCACTAACAACCTTGCAGGACTGTATTACTAACGTCATAAACAACAGTCACCAACAAACTTTTGTTGGTGACTATTTACAAAACATGATATAGTAGAGGATATGGTTAGGAACGACCTTCACCGGTTTGTTTAATGGATGAAACATATTTTATGATAAATTTAGTATATTAAATATTATAACGCGGGTGGGTTGCCTGAGAAATTCCTGGCCCAACAATTTTTTTTTGCAAAATGCACCAGTGTGTTTAACGAATAAATTTAATACTAACCGAAAGAGATATATGATGGGTTGCCTATTTGTTTCCTGGCATAAGTATGGGTTGCCATGTATAAACAGGTGTGTTTATTTTGATATATAACGAATTCTATATCAAAATAAACGCTGTTTCATTACGAATACGATGTTATAGTGTTGTCTGCAAAAAAATCTGGTATGAATAACGGTTGTGCATTTTTCTAAAAAAAAAAGTAAATTTTCAATTTTTAATTAATAATAGTCTGGCCATAAATTTCTTAGGCAACCCACCTGCGTTATATTATTTAAAACACTAAATTTATCATAAAATACGTTTGATCCATTAGACCGGTGAAGGTCGTTGTTAATCGGATCTTAGACTACATTTATCAAAAACAAACCTTCAAGATTTCGTTGTATTATCTAACACATTTCAGCTCTGTATTTTGCTATACCTACCTACGTCTGTATGATGCGACGCAAACGCCCTTCCGCTATTGTACTATCGCTATACCACTTTTTTGCTTTTAATGCCATCCTTATACCTAAAAAATAGAAGTCAAAATTGCTTGAACTGACAGTAAACAAGGTTTGTTTAAATATTAAATCTTAACTCGAATGGAGTGTAGTAGTATAAAATTATCTGGCGGATTATTATGAAGCATATAAATTATTAAATTTTCAACATAGTCAAAAGCACCAGGGCAGCCTGTGAAATTAAATTCGCGATGGAAAAAAAAACTTATGATAGAATTTCACGAGCTATCCTGGAGCAATCAGTGAAAGCTGCAAATCCGAGTTGCCATTTTCTGGCTAGATGACGCAGAAGTCAACATTAATAGGAGCATTATTAGACAAGGAAGGATATTCCACTTTATTGAAATTGTTCAATTATTGCCTCAAACATTGCCTAATTCGCTAAATATTCGTAGACTAACAACCGACTCTAACTATAGAGTTTAACTCATCGAATGCCGTAATTAGAGACACAACACACATCGCTACTTACCATCAGGTGGGATCGCAGTCAAGCACTAGTAAAAAAAACAATAGAAAGACAATTGCTTATGTCGACCTGTGTAACTTAAGACATTCAAAAGGTTAGTATAGTCGGATCATCGGATGTTTAGCGAGAAAATAGCAACTTTCGGACCCATAGTTTTCACTTTAAGGAAATAAGCGAAACATGATCAATAAAAAGAAATTATGTGTTATTTTTCATTGTAGAACCATCAAATAACGGCTCCCAGACCGAAGGTTCATTTCTGTGTCGACTGCGGGAAAGGGTTCGCGGCTAAACACGGACTACTAGCGCATCAGAGAAGGTATGTTATCTTATCACAAACGTATTACACTAGGAACATTAATATTATAAATGCGCAAGTTTGTATGTACTAGGACGTTGTTTTTATGGTCGATGGGAACAAAAGGTTCTGTGGCGACCACGTACTGGAAGACGCAACGTTTTAAGGCCTCCCACAAGGTGGCCTTCCCACAACCACACTAAGTCATCAACTTAGTGAGGGGTTGTGGGAATCTAATGGATGCTAGACACATAAGACTGAGATTTTTTTGAAAACGAAGAGGTTTAACAAAAGTAAATGTGGTGCAAGAGTTTTATTATATTTTATTTGGGAGTTTTGAGGGAAATTTTAGTAGTTCATGTTTATGTCAATATTTTGTCAAAAGGGAAGACATGTTGCCTAGCCAGATCTGCTAGCATCTATCAGTTATACCGACTGTAGGGTGAAATCCTAACATAAACATAACATTGTTAGTGATCGTAAATTTTCTACTACTTTGTATATTTCTATCCGTGAGAACCTGTAATTGGCTCAATGTTTCTTATACTGTCGTTATTCATTAGTTATAGCTGTTAGTTCTCCTAAGAATAAATATATAAATAAATAAATAAGATGTCAATGCAATGCAAATGCAAGTTTAAAAATGCAGAAATGTCACTGAGTGCCTAACGAAAAGAATCTAAATAAAAATGCAAGTAGTCCAACTCACTTTCTAGAAATATGTGTGTAACATACTTATCCAATTTGTTTCAGACACCCTGACGGCAGCTGTACATTACGTACCCATGTTTGCGATCAGTGCGGCAAGGCATTTTTCCAGAAGAACCACCTCATGCTGCATCAGAGACAACATATGGACTTGCCGCCCCGAAGTGTAAGCAAATACCCTAACCTTTACGCCTCTGCTCCCGCCAAGGTAAGCAGAGATGTACGTAGTCAGTTACAGTCGGACAAGTTATTTAGTATACAGAAAAAATATACTTGATATTTTTTTAGCCACAGGTGAAAAGTACGGAACAATAGTCGCTAGATGGCGCTGAAGGCGCGATTTTTTGTGTAATTATATAAAATGGTATCCGCGGAAATCAGACATTTCCATCTATTGAACTAAGGGCGCCTTCAAATTAGCTGCAAAGTGCCTCGCGGCGGCATCAGCGTGGCAGCTGCCGTACTGCTTTGTTATTCCATATATGTAAATAAAAAACGCGCGACTGCTACGCTAGAGTCGCGCTGCACACTACTTTGTTATTCACATGGATTTGTTATTCCACAACGGTAACGGTAGCGCCGCAGCTGCGCTACCGTCTCCTAAGCCAGTTTATTGCATTAAAATTACCTTATTCGCCAACTATTCTTAAACCAACATACGACCGACATGTTGTGATGCGAGTTCGTGCGGCAAAGCATCGGTTCAGGCGACCATACAATGTGCGATGCGAATCATTCCGCTAGTTTTGCGATGCATCGTGCGAGCTCGCAGATCTTTACAATGCGACATCACATCACATTGTTTTATCTGGGCCCTTAGTTTAGGGATGGGTAAATATTGACTTCAGCGCCATCTAGCGAGAATCCGCGCTCGAGGCTGTAGCTTTCATCTTAAAATGTTAGCACATTTACATCTTTGTTTAAAAGTCAGCTTCCTGTTTATAATTACCAAATAACTTGTTCGACTGTATTGTACCCGTTTTTTTTTTTTGGTGGAAGAACTTCGGTTATAAAAAGTGTTTTTCCCACCAATCTATTTTTGAGTGTGCCTTTTGAAATCGTGATAATGTCTGTGGTTGCAGCTCCCGTGAAATTAGTAGTTCTCAACTTTAAGAGGCGATTCCTTTACAAAATTAACATTTGCGTGTTCCATCGTCGGCTACATCATCGCTTACGCGAGTCTATCCATTATAAAAAAAAAATCTTTTATAATTTATAATGGTTTTTAATGGGGATTTTTCTTTTTCATCACCTACCCGAGAATATATAAAAAAGATTTTTAAAATTGCAAATGCGATTGCGAAGCGATCCGATTCGAACCACATGAATTGAACGCGACACTGCAGCTCTGTATGCAAAACTAGCTATCATACCTTAAGAATTCACACGAAAGTATCAAACTAACTGAAGCTTTTGCATCGCTTCTCTCGTCGCCGCACCGCACTCACGTGCGGTTGGTCACGTGGGGCACCGCAATAGAGTATAAATTGTTTGTGTCGTCCGCTCCGCTTCGCTTCGAGATCGCACTCGCGTTGAGTAGTCTTAATAGGACATCTCGTAAGGCGGTGATGTTATCTAGTCTATATATACTTATAGTAGAACGGGTTCAGGAATGGCAAGGCGATTGCAAGAGCGAACTCTTCCTAAAAACCAGTTATAAACCAGTTAATTAACTAAAATGGTGCGGTCTTTATGTCGCCGCAGACTTGTCGCATTTTGCGTGTGGTCACGGCAAGCTAACCGTTCGCCGTTTTTCGCGAATGTGGCGCACATTTTTCACAAAGTATACTTCTAATTTGTTAGTCCTAAATTTGCGCCTTGTTCCTCCAAATAAAATGTTTTCTTTCTTTTTTTTTTTTTTTTTTGTTTCTTTCAATAGAAACAGTTAATATAGTGTCCTTTGTTTTCATTGGTTGATGAGTTTGAATCCAAGTTTAACTCCAGGGTCAAAGTAACCCGCCTTTATTGCAAAGAGTTATAAATAGGATAAAGTTAGAGAAAGTATTTTTTTCTTCTTTCCAAAATATCAGAGTATAACCTCAAAACGCAATTGCAGAGTCAACCCGTAACGCAACAAGCGGCGCAACAGGCAGCGCAACAAGCCGCGCAACAAGCACAACAGGTGCAACAACAGGTGCAACAACAGCAGGTGCAACAACAGCAACAACACCAGCAACAAGTTCAGCATCAGAACAGTTTGGAGCTGGACCAGCAGGACCATCAGCAGGCTACGCACATACAAGTTGTAAGTTTGTTTACAAGTTAATTCATTAAACTCTAAGCTAACGCTGGTGCTCTGTCTCTAGTTACGGAATTCGAAAGGTTTAAATAATACATTTCTCTTTTAAAGTTAAAATTGAACTAGCGACACTGCGCCGGTAATAATCCGGTTTCTGCTACGGAGACCGCAGCACGCGACATGCGCATCGCCACACGACGGGTGCTCGCGCGTGCGCCCGCTCACGGCAGCGTTGACATTAAAAAACCTTTTTTACTGTCAGTTTAATCGATTTTGATTTCTGTTCTATATATACACAAATTTTAATCGTTTTAATCCCGTGGAGGGTCGATCTGGTACATGAAATACTATCGATTTGTAAAAATAAAATTAAAAAATAAAGTACCTTTTTTCAAAACTCGTATTAGTTTACGCATGTACGAAATTAATTTCTTTAAGAAAACATCAGCTGAGCGAGTTCAATGACCTGTAGGTAGTTAGTACGCAATGTTGCAAGTTTTAGTATATAATTTGTTAACGATATTTGTTGGAGATATCGTACAAAAATAAGCCATCTGGGAACTTTCAACGAAAACGCTGCCTACCCTTTGAGATATAACAAAATAATGTATGGTGAAATTGTGTATCATACACAGGTCTACAGAAAAGTCCGCGGTGGCATATGTCTTATCTCTTAAGGTTAACATACTATATCCATTTTACTACTTTTAAAAATTGGCTTTCATGAAGCGTTTATTGGAAAGCTATTTACATAATAACGGTATTAATTCTTACCAGAATAAGTTACTTCGTGTTCAAGGCTATATCAGTATCTGTAAATTACTTTTTGAATCATTTAAATCGGACGTACCATTTGAAAGTAATCAATCTATATATATAAAAATCAATACCACTTTTCGTTGTAATTTTATAACTCAAGAACGGGCTCACCTATCCAAACCAAATGTTTAGGCGTTATTCGGACTATTTAGTAGATGGTTTATGTGAAGTTTGCACAAAATCGGTCGAGCGGTTCTTCATTTATCACATTTTTTGTAACAAATGAATTCAATAAATGGCGGATCATTTTGTTAATGGGGATTTTGCTGTCAAATTAAAACTTTTTTCAGATGAGGATTGTGCGATAGCTCTCGCGAGTTCCGCTCTTCAGTCGCTTCGCATGACGCGGTCGCTGACCCTCCCCCCGCACCTTCTTGACTACTGTTTCTTTATCTAATAAGCTAAGCCGAACGACAATAACGCACGACTGATGACTGTGTTTTCTTTCGGGTGTTGTTGAAAAGTTATAATTGCATTTTTGTTTTCTCAACGAATATCTAATTCGTTTAGTTTTGTTCCGTGACGTCATTTATTAGAAAATCTATATACACATATAAAAATGAATGCCTATTTCCCTTGTCACGCCATCACGCGTGAACGGCTGGACCGATTTCGCTATTTTTTTTTTGTTGTGTTTGTTATTGTGAGAAGGTTCTTATGGAAAAAAAATGAAAATTAGTGTAGTGTAGGGTAGAGAAGAGTGGGGTAGAGTAGGGTAGAGTTGAAAGCTTAGCTAAAAGGTATCACAACATAACTATTAAGCGGTACGAAGTTCGCCGGGTCAGCTAGTTGAGTATAAATGGAAGTTCATGCTTAACCTTTGTGCGTCGGGAGTCGCACTGCGACGCCTGGCCACCGTATGCGCGGGCTTGCAGACTGCAAGCAATTTGTCGCTCGCTTTGTACCTTGAAAGTATACAGGGTTAATTTTGTAAAACACTGGCTGAAAGGACTATGTTATTAAGATCATAAACAATAACTTTTGTTCTATGACTTTTTACAAAACATAATTCGTTTACCAAAGACAAACCTTCAAGATTATATTGTTCTATCTAACGCATTTCAACTCTTTTTTCAAGTTCAAGTTTCTATAGTATACAGGGTTACTGGGAGTGGGTACCACGAGGTACCAACCGAAACACTTTAATAACATGTGACTATTGTGCGTTTCACTTAAGAGGTTCCTTTGCCGTAATGTTGGCTCCCCTGTCTGTCTACAGAAAAAAGAAGGGAAAAATGAAAAGAGTTGCCTACTCTACCAAAATTTTTGCACGAAGTGTGAAACTAAACGGATTTTAACGGCAGTCGCACCACTTTATGGAGAATAATTGAGGCAATGGGATTTTATTAAAAAAAAAGCAAGTCTAAAAGGAAGTTGTTGGATGGAGAGGTACGATATTGCGGCGTGGCGCTTTCGGTATTTAAAAGAATTGCAGGACAATCGAAATGAAGCCCAACGTTGTATGCTTTATTCAAAAATAGTTATTACAGTTCCCAAAAGAAATAATAAAAAAAAACTTATAAGGCAATTGTTAAAAGTAACGAAATATCAGTATCTCTCTAATATTAAGTAATTTCATTGCTAAAAATATAGCAACACTGTTTTTCCGTTTTGCCAACATTACGGCGAAGGAACTTCTTAAGTGAAATGCACTTTACGGCTTTTCTTTTAGTTCTGTTCTTGTTTTTCCAGTTACCTTGTTTATTTCAGCATCCTGAAACTCTTGTTTCATACTTTTTCAGCGTCGTTTTTTTTTTGTCGTAGTCGGGTTTTAGTATTTTACTTTTTAATATTCTATTATTTTTTTTTGCATGTGCCCTTTAATATTAATGACATGAATGCTTCCTGCTTCAAAGTTTGCTGAACCCTGGCCTAACATTATCGTAAAAAATGTCCAGATCAAGTTTGAAGATATAAATTGAACACTTAAATGCCCATAGCACCTATACGAGTGAAGATTACTCCGTAAGAATATACACAAAATTCTTCTTTAGTAAATTGTGTAGTTAATGTTGATAGGTAAATGTATGAGTAGTATGTGTTTTATATGTAGTATACTTGGATCTTTTGTATGGTAATCGTAAAAAAGAACCTTGTTTGTAGTTATTTGTTAAAATAGTGTAGTTTATAATAATGTATTCGCGTTAGGAAAATAGTGACTCAACGTTGTCGTTTGAGAGAGCAGTGGTAGCGGAGTGGTAATGGGTCCGACTTACGAATTGTAGGTCTCGGGTTCAAACCCAGCCAGACACATTACTGTGTGTAATTACCACTGCTCTCAAAACGGTGAAGGAAAACATCGTGAGGAAACCGACACGTCCTAGAACCGAAAATTCGAAAACATGTGACATTCACCAACCCGCACTGGGCCCGCGTGGTAGATTACGGCCCATTCCCTCTCCTACAGAGAAGGCCTGAGTCCCAGTAGTGGGAACATTAAAAAGGCTGATGATGAAAGTTGTCACCGAGTTGGCTTAGCCACGCCCCTTGACCAACTAGATTATAGTAATCTAGCACTTAGCCAGCGACTTCGTTCACAAAAACGTTTTCATAAAAAGTTTAAAACCTAAGGGTCGGCAGTGACCTCTCGCGCCGGGCCTTGGTACAGACTACGGTCCGGAGCGAGGAGGAGTCGCAGGCGGTCGCCTCTTTCTGAGAAGCAGTAATGCTAGTCAAAGAGGAGGCAATTTCCGGTTACCGTAGGCTTGGGCTTGCGGACAGCGAGTAATAGGTAGCTCGCCGTCCGGCCGTCCGGTAACCGTCCGGACCGAGTTGTCGACGGCGCGTTGTCAGCAACCGCAGGGGCCCAGCAGGGTCGAAGCCTACTGGACCCTATTTCGCATCACCCATAGCCCCAGTCGGGGCCCTGGATCTATGGCAAAGAAGGAAAAGGAGTGGGTTTTTAGTCAGTAAACGTCTGATATCTTCCGCTCCGCCCAAGGGCGGGAGATGTCATTTAGATGATATCTCACCTAAAAAAAAGACCCCTGCGGGTAGTTTTTAAAAAGCAATGATGAAAGTCTTTTACAGTAGTTTTATATAAAGACAGCCATGCTGTAGCTATTTCCATGGCATCCACTAACAAACGGTTTGTTGTAGGTGACGAACAGATCAGGACAGGTGATCGGCAACCAGATCGTGGTGGGCTCGCTGGGCGGCACTCGTCGCCTCGTGACGCCGCTGCACATCGTGGGGCGCGACATCAAGCCCAACATCGCGCACCTCACGCACAAGCACCACTCGCGCCAGCACACCACCAGGTGACATACGTGCACGCATCGCACACGACGACAACAATCAC
The DNA here is from genome assembly GCA_910589285.2 of Mythimna ferrago. NCBI lineage: Eukaryota > Metazoa > Arthropoda > Insecta > Lepidoptera > Noctuidae > Mythimna > Mythimna ferrago. The sequence goes on along the minus strand of OU342686.1, from coordinate 21,721,501 downwards.
TCAGAACTTGCAACCTTCTTCATAAAAAATCTCTGATACGCGTGCCGACGATGAAGCACGCTTGCCCAGAACCTATGCGCTCTTAATTTTAAATTACAGTCCCCTAAGTTATTATTATATTATTGTTGTATATACAGACTCCGGCAAGGAATTCCTCTCCTTAGCTGTACGCATAATAAAACGTCCAAAACACTTTGTACGTATGGGTGGGATGTCCACCTTGTACTGAAGGCGCAACGCCGTACGTGTAGTGGTCCTTTGATGGAACGGAGTTCATTTCATTTTCATTTTCAGTGTCATTTCAAGATTAGAAAATAATCAGCTTTTAGTCTCCATGAGCTACTTTGAAATCTATTAAGTCAAAGTCTAGCAAATATATTAAGTCAGTCCTTTAGGCAGGCTTCGCTGGGGTAGTCAATACTTATAATAAAATTCTCAGCTCCATTTTACCGAGATAGAGTTTGATTCAATGATTGAACATAATGTGCAGTTCTGTAGACACTAAGAGTCAATATACGAATAATTAATAAAACAGCCGCAGACCTTAATTTGAAAAAAAAAAACTGCCAAAAAGTCACGTCAGCAATCGCGTATCGTTGGACGCCATTTTATGTTAAATCGAGCCTACTGGCTTTTGAGACAGATCCCCAAAAAACCTACTTTTTTCTAATTTACAATAAATACGAATAATGGGCTTAATTTAAATGGCTAGCAAAATTTATAAATTGTTTTCATCCACAGCGGCGACGCAAAAGAAGTCGGCGGCCTAGTCCTATCGGCGGGTCGGACCGGCCTCATCAAGTACGAGATCTCGCTGCCGCCGCCCACGTCCGTAGTACAAGTCCAGCAGCTGGACTGAGTAAAGCGGGAACCAGACGAACCCATGCTCGTCTGGATGAAGAAGTGATAGTGTGACACTCTAGTGATGGCTCGTGTGGACAGTGTGCTTGTACGACGTTGGGAGAAGATTAGGGTTGGGTTTAGGTGACAGTCTCGTAAGGTGCGATGTTGAATGCATGTTTTATATTTACGAACCTTCATAGAAGCGGTGTATAAGCGTAATCGGCCTTATAATGTTCACACTGCTGAGACTCAGGTCTATTTAAAAGATAAACGTCCGTCTTAAACCTAAAAAAAAGCGTTTTACAATGTATGCGCTTTTTTTTACGGTGGGTAAATCATCTTATGACATCCCCCGCTCTTGGGCGGAGCGGATGATAGTGTCCCACTCCTGTTCCTTCGTTGCCTTTCGTACCGGGGCTGAGCTACCTTTCAAAGCTAACCCTGGCCCCAGTAGGCTTCGACCCGGCTGGGCCCCTGCTGTTGCTGATAACTCCTTGATTCGCGTGGGAACAGTGCGCGCTGTGCTAATGGCACGTTTACACCACAAGAACACGATATGGTGTCCTTCATTACGTATTTACGACGCCGAAAATATATGGAAACATGTGTTCAATTTCGCACCTACACAGCTGATGTTACATTAGGAATGCGACAGTGAAAGATAGAGAGGCATTTATATTGTTCACTGCCATAAATATATCATATTTATGTATAGAAATGCTTCAGACATACCCGTTTTATTACTGTAACATAACCAATGTAAACTCAGTCTAAAAATCAGGAAAAAAACTGCCATGAAGTTATACAGGAATTGTAAAATAAATGTTGTATAATATATGAGGCCTTCAAAAATCGAGAAACGCTAGTCTTATTTTTCATTGGAGGCAAATAGTTGAATGGCTAAATTATAAGTACAATTCGGCGGTAAGAATTTCATTCTATTATAAAATTGGTTCGAATTATGTAGTCTTCGAAAAGCATATAATATTGGAGATTAGAAATGAAACACATTGAATGAAATTGTGTATTTTATGGAGTAAGATGCATCTTTCTCTAGCAACTTTATACCTGTATTGCTAACCGTATAAAGATCGAAAACACCCATATTCTGCAGTTTCGATCTTTATGTTGGTATCAATAAGGTATAAATTTGCTTGGGAGATAAAAAACAAGAAAACCTTAATGTAGAACTTTGTACAAGCATACTGGACATGCAAGAAAAAATATTGGTACATTTGTATAAAGTGAAGGAAACTGTGTGTGATTGTGAGTGTAAATACAGTGTATGTGCAATGAACAGAAACTGCTGGGTTGTTATTGGATCATTTGGTTACAAGGACTGCTGAGACAATTGGGGTGTTCACGGTTTTGGTATGTGTGAAAATTGACTGATTTATTATTATTCTCTTTGTGTTTTTTGACGATAAGCTAGACAATTAAAGTAGGACTCTTGTAGAAGCCGTAACAATTGACCAACACGTTTTCAAAAAAATAATTCTATCATTAACGCAATTTTAGCATAATTTTTAAGAAAATGCTCTGTCGCTTTGTTCGGACATCTGCATTGAGAACCGGAAGAATATTTTTTTTCCAGTGAATCTGTTGTCAAAACCATGATCGCTTACTATCAGGTGTGATAGTGGTCAAACGCGAGCCTATCAATAATAATAAAAAAAAAATGCAATAACAGTTGTGATTGATTGACAAAATTGTACTCAACCAATCATATTACACAAGTAAATACGCATAATCAGCCATAAAATGTCTCACTGCTTAGACTCGGTCCGCATGGTGGATTACGGCCCATTCCCTTTCCAAGAGACGACTCTGGGAGAGGGAATGGGCCATAATCCGGCAGGCCATTGAATGGCTGTTGCATGTCTTCAAACTAATAATTAGTTTGTATGAAATTTGACAACAGATGAAATTGAAAATGTTTTTTCGAAACTAGGAGACATCAAGTTCATTCATATGTACACTCGAGAGCAAAAAAATCGCACATCATAACTCTTTTTGTTCAGGACAGTTTTTGTTATGAATGTGTCTAGATATTGAAAACATTTCATACACTATTTGAAAGCCTATTTAATTACCTTTCTAATGATATGAAATACAGTGTAAAAAAATATTCTTGAAAGGGTTTGGAGCACAAAATCCAACATATGGGAAAAATGACCAAATTTCATTTAAGAAAAAATGAGAGTCAAACTTAAAATTCTTGGTCCTCCTGATTGTCAATAAAGTGTATTCCCTCCCTTAGCCCTATTTACAGCTGTTACTCGATTTTTCATCAACCGTATTAATTTTACCATGAAATCTTAGGGCATAACGTCCCACTCCTCGTCAATGACAAATTGAAGCTCTTAGAGGCGTGAAGAGCCAGGCTTTTTGCACTAAGTCTTCTTTCAAGGTCATTCCAGATATTCTCAATTGGATTGAGATCAGAACTACGAGCTGGCCTCTCTATCGCAATGATTCCAACGTCTTACATGTAGTCACAAACTGTTCTAGCGACATGCGATCTGGTGTTGTTCTGCATTAAGGAAAAAAAATCTACCACAAGCCACACAAGCAGCTTCACATATTCTTCGAGCACTTTTTTGATGTATCATAAAGCCGTCAACCCTCTCGATATTAGGCCAGTAATGGCCCAGTGATGAATACAATGTCAGTTTTAGTGTCCAACATTATGCCACCCCAAAATGCCTCCAATACCCACTTGTTCGCTTATGCAGCATTGTTAAAATTACCATGATGACCTTCTGTAAACCCTATAGCATCTATTATGGTCATCTAAGTCATTCTACACTTATCAGAAAACACAACAGCCTGTCATTAGGCATACACCCAATTTAAGTGTTTCGTGGCAAATTATTGCCGGGCTTGTCGGTGAGCTGTGGTCAATTTGGTACCATTCGCTGAGAGATTTGCAGGCAGGCCTGCTTCACCCAGTCTTTTCCTAATCGTTCACTGATTTACACTGACATTGGAAACTTCTTGAAGCTTTTGTGTCACTTCAATCGTGTTCAGTAGCCGATTTCTCAAAGTACTTGGTACTGGAAAACGATAATCACACCCTGATCCTATGCGCCAACGGCCAGATCCTGGTCGCCGAATATACCCACGGGTCTTTTGAAACCTCTGGTATACCAGACGAATAGGGAAGCGGCTAAAATTTAGCTGTCGAGCGACTTCATTTTGATTATAGCCTACTTTAGGCAAGGCAATAACTCGAACGACTTCTTCGGGCATGGTTTCCATATTTTTCCAGTAATCCACCTGTTTCTAATAGACACGTTATCACGTTACCGGAAACTGATTAAAACTCCAAAACAGCACCCTTTTTGTAGCTCTAGGTAAAGGTGCAAGTAGTTAAATGCAAATGGGTGAATTTTGGGAATTGGGTATACCGCTGGTTTTTGTGAGTTACGTGAAGTTGATCTTAATTTTGTGTTTATATAAAGCTATCTTTGTATGCTTCAATTTTGCTTAATTATTTGTATTCAATATCTTTAGATTTAAGAAAAAACAGTATTAAACGAAATTACAAGCCATGTGCGATTTTTTTGCTCTCAAGTGTATTAAATAGATGTCCTGTTTCAAAATTCTACAAACTTCTAATATTCACACATACCAAACCCAAATATCCTTTGCCAACATATTGGACTAAAAAACTAAGCCTAAACTAAAAAAAAAAAAAATATAATGCCAATAGATTGGAAAGCTTTATTTAATGTTTAGACGTCTGCCTTACAATAGAGCCTTAATTTTATTGTTCTTTGTCATATAGGTAATATAGAAAAAAAAAACAAGGGGATCTACTTAATTTCGATGGCAATAAAATAAAACTGATTGATTCATTTTGTAATATATAGTTTAAGTGAATGTTCTAAAATTTAGGACATTGTTGTGTAAAAAGACAAGGTGTCGGAACCATGTTTTTGTGTATAATAGTCTAGTTTTTAAGGGCAACTTACTATAGTTAGTAATTCCTTGTACATATCAACGTTTTTACAACACCAAGCGGCGGATTTTGTAATAAAATGTACAATCTCTATGTAGGTTCCAGCATTTAAGTTTTTGGTTAAAGTTTGTTTCATATTTATCAGTTGTGTTACCGGTTGTTCGCGAAAGTTTTGTTGAATATATTTTTCTTTCGTCCTAGCAAGTTTACAATTTCATAAACTGTCGTAGTTTATAAATAATTATATTCGCACAAATTTTTACTTAGACAAATAAAAATAAAAAATTGGTAGTAAAAATTACTAAAGTAGGCGCCAGATAACAAGAAAATAACGGTCATTGACCCTCCAACATTTGTTGATACTATTAATTTCAAAAATGGAAATAAAGACAAAGATATCTTCAATCATCATCTATCGCGATCCTTTATGTTTTCTAGTAATGAAAAACGGTTCGTTGTTTGTTTCTAAGGTACCTACGCAGAGATATTACGAAAAGGTCAATGACTGTTATTTTTTTCTTATCTGGTGCCTACCTTAGTATCTTCAATTTCCTCTTAGTCATATTCATCAAAATATTCACTAAACTTCAATGACTCATAACATTACTGATACATACGATTCAACTGTTAATATATTTTAATTGTCATATCGAATAAGTTTTCTTTAAGTACATATAAATAATCAGTTTATTTCCTATTTTTTTTTTTTTTGATGTAATGGCAGGAAGGGAGGTGTGTAATGTGCAATCAAAATTCAAGATTAGATGATATAGATCTGAGTTCTTATTTTTAAATTATTATCAAACAAACTCTTTTGATGCAATTTGGCTGGACGAACTTATGTCCTTTGCTCGTAGACGACAAATAAAAAAATAACCGGCCAAGTGCGAGTCGTACTCGCGCACGAAGAGTTCCAAACCGTCCGTAAAAAAAAGCGGCAAAAAATCACGCTTTTTATATGGGAGCACTTAAATATTTATTTTATTCTATTTAGTATTTGTTGTTATAGTGGCAACAGAAATAAGTCATCTTTGAAAAATCCAACTGTCTAATCACGGTTCATGAGATATAGCTTTTTTTTTGTTTTTTTTTTTTGACAACCCCCGCTCTTGGGCGAAGCTTGTCAGACTCTTACTGACTAAAAAACCTACCCCGTCCCTTCAAGCCTTCATACCGGGGCTCGAGTTCCCTTTCGGATAACCCTGGCCCCAGTAGGCATGAGATATAGCCTGGTGATAGACAGACAGACAGTGCAGTTGTAGCAATAAGGTTCCATTTTTACCTTTTGGGTATGGAACCCAAAAAAAATGTATTTAGTACTGACAGTTCTGTGCACACAGGTATTAAAATTAGTATTGATGACTAAATGACGAGAGAAACAAGATGGCAAAGTTGCATCAGAAGTGTTCAAAGGAAAATATAATGTAAGCAGTGCTGTTTAAGGTTCCTATTGTATTTGATGTATCACACAACTAAAGAAAACCTATGTTTTTAGGGGAAAAAAAGCAAGTTCAAGAGAGAGTAATTTGAATTCTATTTTTTATATTTTTGTAATGAAGTAATTATTTCAATTGATTTAGTCAAGTTCAAGTCGCTTCAAAGTGTACTTAAATGTTTAATGGTAAAATTATGGTTGTCTTTTCGAATGAAAAATGAATACAAGTGGTGCAAGGTCTTCCATAAAAGTTGGAACCATAAACAACATTGCAATTCTTACCAGAAAACTAAAATAGAAGTGTCTATAGTTTATGGTATCTAAATTGAATATCTAGTCTGTGATAGAGTATCTATTTCTGTCCGTAACATGTTTAATACTGGATAAATAATGGTTAAATAATATCTGGTTGATAGATTTTAATTTGGTAGAAAGTGCCTAACCTGTATAATTATATTCGGTTACGTAAAAATTAAACAGCACATACACCGCTAAATTTTAATCGTTTTAATCCCGTGGAGGGTCGATCCGGTACATGAAACACTATCGATTTGTAAAGATAGATTTAAAAAATAAAGTACCTTTTTTTTAAAACTCGTATTAATTTACGCATGTACGAAATTAATTTCTTTACGAAAACGTCAGCTGAGCTAGTTCAATGACCTGTATGTAGTAGTCGGCGTTACATACTTACTAATTACCTACAGGTCATTGAACTCGCTAAGCTGAAGTTTTCTTAAAGAAATTAATTTCGTACATGCGTAAATTAATACGAGTTTTAAAAAAAGGTACTTTATTTTTTAATTTTATCTTTACAAATCGATATGTGTTTCATGTACCGGATCGACCCTCCACGGGATCAAAACGATCAAAATTTAACGGTGTATATATTTATAAGATTTGCTTTACACTGAGATAGTCACCACGAATTCTGCGTACGAACTATTGGGTGTTTCATTTTTATTCCACATTCCGTAACGATTTGAAGCAATGTTGTTTTTGTGAAATATTTTATACATAACAACAACTATCACTAAAAATAAATCTGTTGTTGAAAACATCATCAAAATTGTCATTAAATGAAGCAACAATTAGCATTTCAAATATTGGTATGAGGAAGAATGAAGGGAGCGAGATATCCCTTCCATGCTAGGGGCACGGTGGGGACATCTCGCTATCGCTTATTCTGCACACATCCTAATGGCGGTGACGTCACATTTCAGTGTTTTTATTACGTACTAGCTGCGCCCGCGACTTCGTTCGCGTGGACTACAGGATTTTGAATTTATTTTTTCAAACTACCAGAGAGACAAAAATTGTAAAAAAAAAATATTTTGGTGTATGTAGATGCATGTAGTAAAAAGCGGTTATTTCAATATTACAAACAGACACTCCAATTTTATTTATATGTATAGATTTTGAAAAGATTGAAAGTGGCACCTGTGACTGAAAAGTTGAAAGAAAAATCATTTGTCTTGTTATGTTCATGTGAAGAGATGATGAAACGCGTGTTACTAAAAGAGTTGTGAGTATATTTTTAGTTGGATGGAGAGGGAGGGGGTGGCCAAAGAAAAGATGAATGGATTACGTGAAGAGTGATAGGAAAGAAAAGAGAGTGATAGCGTGTGACAAAACAGAGTAGAAGTAAAAAAAAATGTGTTGCGCCGACCACAAGTAATATGGGAGAAAGGTAGAAAGATGAACGGATATTAAAAATTATATCTTTTTGCGATATTGGTAAAGTAACTTTTTGTTACAAATAATTTAAAAAAAAAGAGTTGCCTATTGAATTACTGACTTTGGAAGCGCCATAAAACGCAAAAGAATTGTCAGAAACGCCATTGTGACATACTACTTAAAGATGATACTTTAATAAGTTCATTATGCACTTAATGAAAATAAATATTCTAACAGGTTGTAATAAAATCGGTTTAAGCTGGGGGCTGATGAGTTTGTGAGAGAATCAGGACTTGGCTTTTTATAATTATACAGATATTGGTTAATTTTTGTCATCTTAATTCTATATAACTGACCATCTTCCATTGTTACAATACTTCCTTACTTTTAACTGTTTTACTTCAAAAAATCATGTTTAAATTATTAAAATAATTCCTGACATGTCACGGACAGAATTATATTGAGAAGTCTGCTTAAAGTTTTTTATGTACACAGTATTATGTATAGAAAATGCATTAAAAATATCTGGCAACCCAGAGAGTGAATACTTCCACATATTATTGTATGTTTCTTTTTATATTTTAAATCTTGACAAGTTGTTTGCCATTAACTTACATGTAAATATTATAGTGGATATCTATAATTTTTATATTAAATGAGAATATACATACCGTAATCATGTTTTTGTTATTATTTTAGTCCTCTCCCTTTAGGGTCGAAACTGCGTTAAGCGAACGCCCACGACGGGCCCCCGTCGCGGAAACTGGATTATTACCTGCGCAGTGTCGCTAGTTCAACTTTAACGGTGTGCATGTAGTCATGTCGATGGGGAATTTAATATTTATTGTGCAGCAAAAGGGCGCGGGGCGCGGCTCCTCGCGACAGATGCCCGCGCGAGTTCCCGCAACGGAACACTTTTGTTTGGGACCGCAACGGGCGTCCGCTTAACACAGATGTCACAACACAATCAGCCTTACAATGTTTCCATTGCTGGGACTCGGGCCTCCTCTCTAGGAGAGGAATGGGTTGTAATTCACCACGCGAGGGCAGTGTGGATTGGTGTAGGTCCCGTCACCGAGTTTTGGTGCACATTCATTGCCCATTTACTCATTGCCCGACGCCCGGGGTGTCTCTTGTGGTGGCGACTGGGGCATCAGGAGTCGCAGAGCGATTCCCGACCACCAAAGACTTTGCGACGACGACGATCAATGGGTAGCTCGCCGTCTGCCACTGGTAAGGACCGAGACACACCGAAGACATGTACCATCGCGGTCATTTCTGCCTGACCACTTAAAAAATATTTGCTTGAATCCTGCAGCGCGGCGCCAAACCAAATCCTTAGAAGTGTTCGTTTCGAGTGCAAGCAAAAATGAACTTAGCGGTGGTCAGGCGGAAGTGTCTTTGATAGTACATACCTACGGACTGCCTTCCAGGCATATGCACATAGTGACATTCTTACGTTTCTTCCGTCCGACTTCCGTCTGAATCCGAAATGGGGACCTTACCATGACGTGTTCCATCTCTTTAACAGTTCAGTTTAGGTCGTAAAATAGATCGTATCAAGACTTCGTGGTTGTACGCCAGGAACTTCACGAACTGGCCTTCTCCAGTGTGGATTTGCGTCAGACGGAAAGTGAAGACGCCGTGGCGCTTCTAGCCACTCCTTAAAGTGACCCTTTCGGTTCAGGCACGGTCACTGCAACTGTATTGTATGTCTGTACTATTTTTTATTATTAGATATTATTTTATGCTGTGGTATATTGTGTTGCTTGCGCCTAATAAATGCTATTCTATTCTATTCTAAAGTGGGGTAGCATGCCCAAACGCTTAAATATAATGTTTACATTCAAATATACACACCACCATCTCTATACATTTGTATACAGAAACATAGTTTTTAAATTTTTTATCTGGTTGTCGGTCTGTCTGTTTTGTTCCGGCTAATCTCTGGACCGATTTAGACGGAATTTTTACTGATGGACAGCTAATGTTACCAGGAGAATCTTAGGCTACTTTTCATTTTCCGTTGGGAACGGGATTTCAAACTATAGGATATGTCTTTGTTACGGTTGAAAAAAAAGTTTTTTTTATGATGGGAAAAATCATCCAATGACAACCTCCGCTCTTGGGCGGAGCGGGAGATAGTGTCAGACTCTTACTGACTATTATAAAAGCCCACCCCGTTCCTTCGTGCCTTTCGTACCGGGACCGAGCTTCCCTTTCGGATAACTCTAGCCCCAGTAGGCTTCGACCCGGTTGGGCCCCTGCTGTTGCTGACAGCTCCTTGAGGCGGGGGGAACAGAGCGCGCAGTCGAAAAAAAAATTGATGGCTTTCATTGGGATATTGCTAATGAGTAACTTATGCTAGGCACTTTTTATTTTCCCGCGGAAATGGGACTTCATTCCTGTGGGAATGGAACATTTCCGAAATGAATGACATTTTTTTACACGATTGCACAAAAAAGAGACCACGTAATGTTCTAAAACTTCTCGCGAATGGAGTCACGGGTAACAGCTAGTTTAAATTTCTATAATTCGTTTTCTTTTACGACCTTTACCCATAGGTAGGTACTGCGAAACGTTCCCCAGTTCAAATCTAAACATATAAAGCCTACCTCTCACGTAGTCAATAGAATGACTCGGTCTTGACCTTTACGCTATTAGGCTGAGGGTTGAACACTTTCAAATATCCCTCGAGATCCCAGGGGGCTCTGAAAAGACCTCTTTTTACCGACGAAATAAGTTTTTGAAGTATCCCATATTCTGGGGACGCTTGAGAAACATACATTTTTCAAAAACTTCGTGCCACTAGGGTCTTATAAAGTTGAAGTACATTCAGTTGTCCAAATTGTTTTGTCCCTTTAGTACATTTCGCGAGATTGGCCGCGTTTTATGAAGGATGGTAAATTGGCGCGCAGTGGATGTCTGTTGAGAATTGTGACGGCAACGTTACGTAGATTGCAGGACCAGGGATGCGATTGATTTTGCTGTGGGATTTGTTCGGTACTGGCATTTATGGGATGGGTGTCCTGATCTGTCTACCGAGTTCATCCACATCGTGGGACGAACGGGAATTTGTTCATATTTTTCCTACAACTTTTGTATACAGAAACTTGACCCTCATTGGGTTTTCTTATAGCAAAAAAAAATGACAACAAAAACCTATAGATACCTACTTAAATAAGAGAAATTTTGCACATTTCACAATTTTGCTCAATTCGTATTTTTTTTCCAATCGTCCCACTGATTGTCTGGGATGACCTGAAATATTTTTTTAGTTCCAATGGTCACACACCAAATAATTTTCAGACTGGTTGTTTGGTTGTGAAAAAAGACAAATTATAAATAAAAATCAGTTAGATATTAATATTGTATATGGAGAGAATATCAGATAACTAAATCAATTGGGTTGACAAAAATATAAAATAATGTTATTAACACTCGTCAACGCCGGCGCATCCCGCCCTAGCCATTTAGGGAATAGGTATTTAGTAAGTATAGGCACATACTAAACATTTTAAATGAGTTCCGGAATAGTTAACTGCACTGCTAGTTGGTTTGAATGAATTGCATGTATTTTGAGCAGGATGATCTGATCTCTTCCTTGACTGTCATTATCTGCAAACTAGCTTTTACCTGCAGCTTCGTCCGCGTACATAAAATATAGCCTTGGCCTCAGGAATAAAGTAGCTTTCTATCGGTGAAAAAATTTTAACAATCGGACCAGTACTTACAGAGATTACCTCAAACAAACAAAAAAACATAAAAACCAAAAAACAAACTTTATCTTTTTATTAAATTAGTGTAGAAGTGTAGATGTAGATAGTTGTCTCGTCTATTTCAGAGATCCGGTGGTCCGGTGAGCTAGAGTAGGATATAGGTTTGAACTCTCTATAAAAGGTGTAAGGGACAGCCCTCCACAAACTTTAAGGGCTTGCTCAGTAGACGAAACTGAACAACCTTCCACAAATTTTTTTTTCAGGAAACGAAAAAAAAAATCGGCCTCACCATACAAAATGATAAACTTGATTAGACAATTTGTATGGCGATGCCGATTTTTTTTATCGATTCCTGAAAAAAAAAATTGTGGAAGGTTGTTCAGTTTCGTCTACTGAGCAAGCCCTTAAAGTTTGTGGAGGGCTGTCCCTTACACCTTGTATTATGATTATGCTGGAGATATGTACATGCTGAAATCCATAGTTCGATCCCGTATGTCTTAAAAATAAGGAGCTGGTTGTCTAGGGATAACTTGGAGTTCCTTGCAAGTAACTAGTTTAGTTCTCTGGATCTTAATTTTATTTCATCCCTTTTCTTTTCCGTGTTTCCTCCATGTGCATCTACGGTCTAAGTGCATTTCCAGATATTTGGCTGAATCACTACGTGGAAGCTGATTATTACGTGTTGATACAGGTGGACAGTTTCCCTCGCGTAAATTTTTTGGCACTAGATTTTATCCTCCATTTAGTCAGCCATTGGTTAGGTCAGGAGGAAGCTTCGGTAGGACCACTGCTGCATGCAAGAATAGCTGTGTCATCCGCATATGCCACGGTTACATTTTTATTTTGTGGTAAATCTGAGGTGTATAACATGTGTATGGCAATGGACCATGAAAAATGGGGTGACGATGGTAAAAAGTTGATGTGCACTCGTTATCTTTTATTTGAAATAATTATTCTATCCTGCAGATAGGATTCAATGATGGTAAAGAAGGAAGATGGCAGAAGGGATTTTGTCTTTCTTAGTAACCCTCTATGCCAAACCCTATCAAAGGCCTATTGAATATCAAGAAATGCGGAAGAACATCTCTAATCTTTGGAGCGCTTGTCTGACCGTTTTACAAACTCTATGGATTTGTTCTACGATGCTGTGTTGCTGTCTGATGCCGAACTGGTGATCTGAGATTACGGATCTCTAGCTAATTTCATGTAGCAGTCTAGTTAGCAATACTTTCACGAACACTTTTGAACTCATTGGTAACAGGCATATAGGTCGGCGCGAAGTTATTGAATGGAGCGGTTTTCCCGGTTTGGGGATCATTATAACTTTTGAAACTTTCCACAAAGCTGGAAAGTAATCGGTTATGAGAATTCCAAACAAAGTAGCAAGCTACAGTATAGCTTTCCTTGGAAGTTCTGTGAGGATTTTTTTTTATCAATAAGACTGAACTCTGGTGTCTTTTTGGCATTCATTTTCCGGATTGTTCTAATTACTTCCTTTGGGCTGACATGTTTAAGAGATAATTAACTCCAGAATTTGGGAATCAGCTTCGTTCATAGTGATAATTTTAGATAGGTGCCTACCAAAAATGCACTTGCTCATTCTTGCTTCGTTCTTACCGTTGCTTGTTGTGTAGCCGAATTGAGGGCTTAGAATCTGAGGGTTTGTTAAAAGATTTATTAGTTTTTTGTTATTTTTTATATAAGACTAACAAAACAATTAATTTTATGAAATGATCATTAACTGCAACCAAGTTACCAATTTGAAAAGTAATCTTAGTTCCATGCACAATATTGTTTAGTGTGACGAATGGCACTAATCTAGGTAAAAACATTTTCATATTCGTCTTTTTAGAATGTTGCTGTCCCATTGATTTAGGATTATTCTTTTTCTAAATTCAAGTACGTAGGTACCTATCTGAAGTGTCGATGAGCATAGTACAAGTTTTTGCGATGCCTCGGCGTACAGTTTTATAACTCCTGGTCTAAGGTGTAGGCCTTTAAACATACATACCTACAAAACTTGGCGTAATGATAAGTAGGTATATATAATATATGTGTAGTCCAGTCAGGAAATGGAGCACGCATGCCGCATCAAACTAACCCGAACGCAATGAAAGGACCCCAATAAAAGATATATACATACCTACCAGTCACTCGTCAGAAGTATCCTCTAGAAATAAAGTGATCCGTCCGTCCGGCGATACAAGACGATCCTCAAGTACCTCGTAGGATCGTGGACGTTTTATGTGGGACCTTTTGCGGAGATCGTAATCGAAGTAATTTTGGTGTAGTGTGTGAGAGGAATGGAATTTGAAAGAAATCGTCGTTTCAATGTCCCGATGTAAAGCTGCAGATTATAAATATCAATGAAAAACATGTTTTCCGGTAGAAACGATGATGAAAATCGAATCTTAGATTTTCATCATCATTTCAGCCGAAAAACATGCACTTTTAATAGATATAGTAGCTTAGCAATGCGTAAAACGTTCGATTAAATAAATGTTCGATTTTCTGAACACTTTGATGTAAGTAAGTTATTGAATGATCGATTTATTAACCATTCAATATCAAGAACGTTCGAGTATTTAGATAGTGATCGATCAATTGATATTCGATTATTTGGTATTCGATTCGGTATAATACACCCCTGCTAGACATAGGTGGAGAGCAAGGAAACGTTTTCAAGTGTCGCCACAACGACTGGTCCAGGTCGTCGGTCCACCTTGTAGGAAGTCTTCAAAAGGTGTGTCTTCCGGTACGCGGTCGCCACACCAGAATCATTTTGGCCCCATCGTCCATCTTCTGCGTATAGGTACGACTTTAGGTTGGTCTCTGCCTCGAAGTAATTAGCAGTATGATGAATTCCTAGTGGAGGTCTCGTGTAGGGCCCTGGTTCAGGCCATGGTCCAGAGCGAGATAGAATGGGAGGTGGCCGTGTCGATGCGAATTCGAACTCAGCCAGGTGTATTACTTTGTGAAAGTAATTTATTTCATCACCGCTGCTTTGAAGGAAAACATTGTAAGGAAACCGGCTTCATAATCAGCTTTATAATGTTCCCACTGCTGGGACTCAGGCCTCCTGTCTAGGAGAGAGAATGGGCCGTAATCCACCACGACGATATTTTCCTTCACCGTTTCAAGAGCAGTGGTCATGAAATAAATTACACAAAGTAATACGCCTGGCAGGGTTTGAACCCGCGAACTACAACTCGTAAGTCAAGGCCATTACCACTCGGCCAACACTGCTCTCACTACTTAAGTACATACCTTTTTAAATGTTAGCATAAGAAACCCTAAAAATGTGATTAATTTTCCTGACGTTATCTGTACAATGTCTCTAAAAAATTAGGCGAGTTATTTAGAATATCTCGGTATAATTGTGTTAGAACAAAGGACCATCAACGGGAAAACTTTTGCTGTGGAATGTTCAAAGAATAAGGACAAAGAGGATGATGGGTTGGTTTTGTCTTGATGTTTTGGGGGGCGATAGCGACACTGAGAAAGGATGGGTACGGATTTTCGTTTTGTTTTTCGAAAAATATACGTTGCCTACCTACTCTATTCCGATTAAATAACAGATGAGGGAGGATATTTCTTCTACCGGATCTTGTACTAGAGTCTGTCTAAAAAGTCAAACAACTTGGGTAATTTTTAGGGTAAAATGAAATCTGTAGCCCGATTCACGTAATGAGAACCGTAACGATATCGTAGCCATTTAGTCGTTTAGACCATTTCCGTATTCACATCCATCAATCGAGTTTGAATGACACCGATTTTAAAGTCGTTTGAAACTATTCGATTTATAAAAAAAAAAATCTGTTTTACATTATCCTGGTAGAATACTTATTATTAATGTAACTGGAATTAAGTCGATAGATCGTGAATACCGCTTTTGGATAGGACTTCGATCGAACGACTATAAAATTTCAACGATATTTGGCTTGTTTGATTTTACGTGAATCAGGCTACTGATGTAGTCAACGCCGGTTTAATAATCAAGGTAGATTAAGAGATCTTGATCATTGTTTACTAATAGAAGAACCTTATAAAAAGTATCGAATATAAGTATTTTTTAAATGATTAAATGTCGGACAAAGTTCTGAAGTCGTTTGACTTTTTAGACAGACTATAATTATCTACATCTACAACATTAATTTTAGATTGGAACCAGATTCCAGCCGTATTGGAACCGCGAGCGGCGGTGGCAAGAGACCGGACGGCATGTCGTTATTCCCTTGGAAGATGGGAAGGCCTTTAGTATGGGACGCTACTTGTGTCGATACTCTTGCGCCTTCACATCTTCCTAGCTCGTCGTGTCGTGCTGGTGCTGCCGCTGCGGCTGTGGAGAACCTCAAGCGGCGGAAATATAACAACCTTGTTGGAAGTTATATTTTCGAACCGTTTGGGGTTGAAACTCTTGGATCGTGGGGTCCGAGTGCTCACAAGTTGTTTAAAGATCTATCGAAACGTCTAGTTGACACTTCGCGTGACCCAAGGGCTGGCATTTACCTCGCATTGCCATACAGCGTGGCAATGCCGCCAGCCTTTTGGGCACATTACCAGTCGTCAGCGATGTGGAAGAGTTTTTTGACGCCATATTTTAGTTTGATTTTAGTTAGTTGTAATTAGCGTAGGGTTTTATTATTATTATTTTTTTAATTTACTGTAATTATAGTTTTTTGTTGTGTATGTAATAAGTTAAATTGATTTAAAGTTAATAAACTAATTCATTCCAAATTAAAAAAAAAAAATGTTAGATTATGCAAAATTCGACACACGTATCTAGTATTTCCAAATGCAAAAAACCAATGCGAATCCCTATGCAAAATTTCATAATTGTATCATGAAAATCACAAAGTTATGTAATATATATATGTATGAAAAATGGATGGGTTGTGTGAAACGTGAAATAAAAGGTGGTTAGTAATAGCGTGATAGTACAGAATGGAAGAAAAAAACGTGTTGGACCGACCCCCAAAATGATACGGAACAAGGGTAGGAAGATGATAATGACGACCTTAAAGTGTATTTGGAAGTAAAAAAAACATTGAAAATTATAAAATAATTTTAATTTCGGAAGTCGGTGCTTCTATAATAGATAGTTTTGTCTCTTTGTTATTTAACACCGACTTCCGAAATTAAAGTTATTTTGTACTTTTCAATGTTTTTTTACATTGAAGTCGGTTTAAGTTTTTTTTGTAAAAAGTTTTTATTTTACACTTTTTAGTTATGGTACCACCACTAAAAAGTACCCCTCAGACAAACTTAAATAACTTATAGCCACAGTGCATCTCATAACGATTCTTATAATCAGTCCGATACATCCGCCCCTCCTTTTCTTTCAGTTAGGCATCGACTATACGTATAAACAAAGCAATTTTACTTGTTACGACAATTCTCTTTTGACAATTCTGCTGTGATTATATGAGGAGTTCTGTTCCATATCTTCGAAGTTCATGATCAGATCATAACAATATTTCTATGGGACCAACTTGGAAGCATAACCTTTCAATCAAAAAATATTTACAAAATCGGTTCACAATTGACTGAGATATCGGTGAACATACATAAATTCAGCCGAACGTAGAACCTCCTCCTTTTCGAAGTCGAATAAAAAATACAACTGAGTCAGTATTTAATATATTAAAGTAAATTAAGCGTTTGATACTTCGATGCAGTTTCCTTCATTCATTCCATTCACAGTAGTATTGTTGCGGCTTGTGACAATTTCTTTGCGTTCATCCATAGCAAGGATAGCTCGGAGGACACTATCACTAGGCAGATCTGCAAACAATCTTGCGACTGACTTCACAAAACATTTAAATTTTGTCACATTCTCTTGTGTCACCAATCCACCTTCGTTTATATCGAGAAGGAATACACCTTGTATACAGAAATCTGCACATTTAAAATTATTCCTTAGCTTAAGCTGTATCGTACGATTGAAATAATGATCTACAAAATGTCCTTCAGGAAGACTGTGTCCATCTATAAGAACACTCTTCGGAATAGAACACCCAGTATAAGGCGATACGATATATTCTTCAAAATTAAATTCACTGTAGTATTTGAAGAATCCACCCAGCAGTTGATGTAGATTCTCCGTATTCATCGTACTGTACGGCAGTTCGTTGAAACTCACGTCCCAGTCGCTGGCAAAGATGCCTTTTGAATCTTTTTGTAGCTCATACACAGGAGGTGCCATGTTCTTTTGTTGTAAATAAAATATGAGTAACATATACACTAGATAGTTTACTAGTGTCTCACGTTTCTTACTTGCCACTCCGTGGATATTGAACAAGTAGATCAAAAAACGAGCCAAAGACTCGTTCCTTTTGTCTAAACTGACGTAATACTTCAAAAGTTTGCTGGTTTCAACAGCTTCCTCACTATACATAGAAAAATGAAATACCAGATCAACATTCCGCTGTGTGGGAATATGTTTAAACGAACAACGTATGTATTTAGCTCTATGTACGATGATGACGTCCGAATAGAGTGAAGTTTGTTGCTGAAATAACTTCTTGATTTTCTTAAACACGTATGATGATGATGTTAAATTTATGTTTGGTAAGCGAAGACTGATGTCGAGGTCGCTTGATTTTGTGGCAAGCCCTTCGGTCAGTGATCCGAAGGGGATCAATTGGAAACCTGAAAACAATAACATCAATTTATGTCGTACACATACTGTTTGACATTTAGACAACCTAACACAGGTAAATTAGGTATACTGATGAAGTTAATAAGTAGGTTTTTATATAAACTAGCTGTTACCCGCGACCACACCTGCTTCCGTTTGTGAAAATATATCCCGGGAGTATGTTTCCTTGGGATAATTTTCTATTATAACGCGGACGAAGCCTGAAGCCCACAGCCCGAGTTTTTCGAGCTGTTGCTCGAAAAACGATTATCATAATATTATTTGGTTAAAATTTATTTGTTAGTGTACTAGCAACAAAGTTAACACTATTAATTATAATTTCTACATGGGATCCCTTCTTTTTGCATAATATTCTTTTTCCTAATATATTTTGGCATAAAGATTTTGGTATAATTTGTTTTGCCATAATAACACTTCGCCATTTTTTTTTGGCATACAGTTTATTAAACTGTATGCCCAGGGACTTAAAAACACCTTCATAAAGGTTACAGAATTATAAGTGTTACATGTTGAATGTGTAACAGAATCAAAAATGTAACACTTATATATGTGTTTTCAATGTGTTAACCCAAAACACTTAAAAAAGTGTAACCGTAACATATCTGTAACAGATATAAAAATGTTAACAGTTTTAATAAGTGTAACAGGTAAACGCAGCGTTGCTAAAGTTACAATTTACTTATTTATGGTACTGTGCAATTGTTTAGGTCTATGTCTGAGTATGGTGTCCGCACTTAGTCCTATGCGGACCATTGTACGTGGGCCATAGCGGCCATAACCTTGGGTGGGCTTATTCCAACCAGCCCACCTCTCTCCAGAAGCAGATTAGGCCTCTCAGGTTTTTCAGGGCATCTATAAGGGAATTCGGGGATCCTATGGTTCGTGTGCGTATTTCAGTGACACCTGTGCAGTCTAGGAGCACGTGCGCGACTGTCTCCTCCCCCTCCAAGCATGCTCTGCACAGGGGACTGTCTGTGATGCCTATTGTGTGGAGGTGCTTATTCAGTGTGCAGTGCCCGGTGATGGTCCCCGTCACCAGGCGCAGGCCGCCTCTGTTCATTCTTAAAAGTTTTTTGGTGAGGTCTTTATCGAGGTGTGGTAGGGCCTCCTTGGCCTGCCTGCATCCCAATGTCGAGGACCAACAGCGCTTTGTAGCTTTTCCGCTTGTATCTGTGTGTGTTCGCGTAGCCAACCACGCAGCTGACCAAAGGGGATCGGCACAATTGGTTCGGGCCCGAAAACCACCGCTCCAGATCCCCTCCTGGCCAGTTCGTCCGCCGCGTCGTTGCCCAGCGAACCGCTATGTCCTTTAATCCACTGTAGTGTCACAGTGTTTCGCTTTGGCACCGTGATTCTTTCCAGTGCAGAGTGGCATTCTTGTATAATACTCGAGGTGGTAAAATCTTTGTCTAGGGATTGTAGGACTGAAACACTATCGGAGAGTATCCGAATGTGTGTGTCCTTTACATCTCTAGTTTCTATGGCGTGGGCCGCTAGGATTATGCCAACACATTCCGCCTGATAGACGGTGTTGAATTTTCCTAGCGTTCTGGATATTCTGATATTGAGGTCATTGGAGAAGACTCCAACGCCCGTGCCAGTGTCTGTCTTTGATCCGTCCGTGTAGACTCTCAGTTCGTGCAATTATTTCAGTTACACATATTAACACTTATTAACACATATAACAGGTTACAGTTTGATTCGGTAGCACTTCATAACACATATAAAAGGTTACAGTTTCATTCGATAACATTATTGTATCTGTTACATTTAAAAGTGTTTTTCTGTTATAACTGTTTTAAAAAACAGTGTTAAAACACATTATTACGGTTACAGTTTGAGTCCCTGCAGTTTATGTTGGCATAATTATCTTGAAGGCTAATTTGTTTTGCCATAAATTTAATTAGCATAACATTACTAGACCTAATGACTAATAGCATAATAATATTTAGGCATACATTAATATAACATAACATCACATAGCTATAGTTTCTGTAACAATTAAATAATATTGTTGGTTAAAAATTCAATATGTTGTGCTACAAAAGTTAGTGACAGAACTGAATCGCTGCAAAATCGACTCTACTTAGTCTACCCCCAGTATGTAATTTAAAATCACGTAGGCGAATAGGGGCGGGGCTCGCTTGAATGCTACGCGCTTGCTTGCATGCTGCATGCTTGCTTGCATGCTGTATGCTTGCTTGCATGCCTGGTGTATGCTTGTTTACACGTTGCATGCTCGCTGCATGCTGCATGCTTCCTTGCATGCTGTTTGCTTGCTTGCATGCTTGGTGTATGCTTGTTTTCACGTTGCATGCTTGCTGCATGCATGATATATTGCTTGTTTGCATGCTTCTTACAATTAAAAAAACCTACAAAATTGTTCAAAACAAATATGTTATGTATGACCTGCGTCTGGTTTTTTTCTAATCGTCGAAATAAATTGGTATATGTTGCGGACATGTGTAGACGCATCTTTATTATTCCAAGCCCTGCCTTCAAGTACGTCAAGTTGAGTACCTTGCCATCGCTGGCTGAGCGTGGCGCGTACGTCGTCCAGAACTTGCGATACGATCAGCTCAGGATCTTGTGCAGGCTCCAGCTCCGTGTGCAGTATGTGCTGCAGCTGCGAGTTAAAGTCTCCTGTCAGGCACAGCGGTACGCTCAGCACCACGTCCCCACAGAACAACAACACTAAAAGAAAGAAAGTGTCAAAAATAAAAATAATATTACGTTTATTTCGCAAGTAGAGTCCTCGCACGATAACTTGGCACGCAGCTGGGGGCGCTCTTAATGTTAGCAACCTAATTAATCTATATTTCCCTCATATAATTAAAAACAATCTTTCGTAACTCTAATCGTTATTTATGGAATTTATTACGACGGGTCTTAAGAACCAAATTATTTCGAAAATGAAGGCGAAATGTATTTTATTACATATTCCTATTGTGCATCCTAAGGACTATATGCCATTTTTTTGGTTTGTTAATGTTCTCTTAGTTATTATAATCACCAACCGAACACTAACATTTAACCCTTTACATATACTGGTACACAGAACTTCAAAACCTCATACCATAAATCGATAATTTTTCATATACGATTTAGTTCATAAGATCCGTTGATTAGTTATAGTTAATAATAATAATAATTCTTTATTCAGTTATAAGGTAATCGACATTATAATTTACATTAATTACAATCGACATAAATTTAATTCAAATTGTAGTATAGATAGATCTGCCTGATCTAGGTTAATGAAAACCTGTGTTTCAGGCCATCCATTTACACCAAACATTTAAAAAAGAAAAACAACAATAGAAATGAAAGCTAAATTAAAACGAAGACAATAATTTCAATGACTTAAAAATAAACCATTAGAGTAAAAATATTTTAAAACTAGATTAGTTACGATACATTATGTTTAAACAAATTAACGAATAATAATATTGCAGTTATAGTGCAGACTATTAATTAGGTAAAGAAAGTGATTTAGATTAGATAAAGTTTATTTTACAATTTCTAGAAGTTTTTCCGTGTCTGCATAATTGTGTTTTGCCAAATATTCTTGAACTAGTAAATTACACCTATTGTAACTTGACGTGTGGCTGGGGTCTCTGAACGCGGACCCGTGGGGGCGCCCGTACAAATTGATACGGGAGAAACTGCGCCCCTGGGCTCCCCCGCTGACTCAGAGTCTCCGGCCCCAACTCGTGGAGGGTGTGGTGAGCGCTCTGTTCCCTGCGCGAGGGGAACACTCCCCCCCGCCCATGGCTCCGCCTCCGCCAGCGGTGTCTGACGCGGACCGCAATAGCGACGACGACGATAATGCTCCACGGGTGACGTCTGGCTCCCAAACTCAACCGGACTGGGGCCGCTCTCAAGCGGCTCCTGCCCAACCTTGGGGGTCCAGACGCCTCCTGCCGGAGGCTCTATGCGGGGATCGTTCGGTCCATGGCCCTCTACGGGGCGCCGGTGTGGGCGCCGTCGCTGCAAAAGCGACCGGCGGCCATTCTGAATGCCTGCCAGAGGGTCATGGCAATTCGGATGGTGCGGGGATACCGCACGATTTCCTGCGAAGCGGCGAGCCTTCTGGCTGGCCTACCACCGTGGGATTTGGAGGCAACAGTCCTTGCACACATGCACGACATGCGCGTGGAGATGCAACGCCGGGGTGAAAGTCCTCTGCCGCGACAGGTCACGGCATGGCGGACAGAGCTCCGGCGGGATCTCATGGTGGAATGGCGTCAGCGACTATCGCAATCCCGTCGTGGGCACGCCACAATTATGGCGATAAGTCCCCTCTTTGAGGCGTGGCTGGAAAGACCTCACGGCGTCCTAACCTTCCGCATGACACAGGTCCTCACCGGAAATGGCAAGTTCGGGAGGTTCCTGTTCCGAATTAAAGCGGAAGTGACGCCCGGGTGTCGCCACTGTGCGGAACGCCCGGAGGACACGGTGGAGCACACAATCGCGGTGTGCCCTGCTTGGGCGGAGCATCGCCGTGCCCTCGTGGGGGTGATCGGCGGCGGAGACCTCTCGCGCCGGGCCTTGGTCGAGGCCATGGTCCGGAGCGAGGAGGAGTGGCAGGCGGTCGCCGACTTCTGCGAAGCAGTAATGCTCGCTAAGGAGGAGGCCGACGGCATCAGGCAACGGCGCCCTCGCCGCCGCCGGGATTCCGATCCCGATTTCCAGCCACCGTAGGCGCGGGCTTGCGGACAGTGAGCAATGGGTAGCTCGCTGTCCGGCCGTCCGGTAACTGTCCGGACCCCAAGTCGTCGACGGCGCGCGCTGTTCCCGCGCGCCTCAAGGAGTTGTCAGCAACAGCAGGGGCCCAGCCGGGTCGAAGCCTACCGGGGCCAGGGTTATCCGATTTAGTCAGTAAGAGTCTGACACTATCTTTTTTTTTTTTTTTTTTTTTTATGGTGGGAAAAAAATCATGCATTGACATCCCCCGCCCTTGGGCGGAGCGGGAGATAGTGTCAGACTCTTACTGACTAAAAGACCCACCCCGTTCCTTCTAGCCTTCATACCGGGGCTCGAGCGCCCTTTCGGATAACCCTGGCCCCAGTAGGCTTCGACCCGGCTAGGTCCCTGCTGTTGCTGACAACTCCTTGAGGCGCGCGGGAACAGTGCGCGCCGTCGACGACTTGGGTTTGGTCCGGACAGTTACCGGACGGCCGGACAGTGAGCTACCCATTGCTCACTGTCCGCAAGCCCGCGTCTACGTTGGCCGGAAATCGGGATCAGAATCCCGGCGACGGCGGCGGCGATAACGCCGTTGCCTGATGCGTTCGGCCTCCTCCTTTGCGAGCATTACTGCTTCGCAGAAGTCGGCGACCGCCTGCCACTCCTCCTCGCTCCGGACCATGGCCTCAACCAAGGCCCGGCGCGAGAGGTCTCCGCCGCCGATGTCTGACACTATCTCCCGCTCCGCCCAAGAGCGGGGGTTGTCATAAGATGATTTTTCCCATCGAAAAAAAAAAAAAAAAAAAAAACCTATTGTAACTTAAATTACAAATCTTTAGTATTCTGTTAAACTGGTTGTATAAGTAGGGTCCTAAAAATAAATAAAATCGTTTAGCAAAAGCATGTTTAGTCTTAGAGTTAGCACAAACCAAATCCTTTCTTCTCCTATCTGAGGGTATTGGGTGGAAATAAAGTTCAGTGTGTTGGAACAAAATTACATTCAAAACAAATAATTGGCGTACTGTTAGCACCTTACATGCCTTATAAAGCTGATTTGTAGGAAAACGAAATGGGCGAAAAGTAGCAACTTTTAAAACTGCTCTTTGGGCGTGTTCTAAAGGTAGTAAAATTGATTTAGCGGCACCACCCCATGATGTTATGCAGT
Source organism: Mythimna ferrago (assembly GCA_910589285.2). NCBI lineage: Eukaryota > Metazoa > Arthropoda > Insecta > Lepidoptera > Noctuidae > Mythimna > Mythimna ferrago. Next base: position 21,697,348 of record OU342686.1, on the reverse strand, counting down.
AGGTAATTATAGATTGACACAAAGCCAAATAGACCTGTCTAATTAATTTAAATTCGGCAATGTTACGTAAGTTTTTAAAAATATATATTAGTTTACGCACACGGGTGCATAATAAATCGATGTGTTTGCGGAAATTCAAGTTTGTGTCAATCGTTACACCTAAATATTTTATATGGTCAGTTCTTGCTAAAGTGGGACAAGTACATGCAATATCAGCAAAATGTAAATTACAATTGTTATGCGCTTGAATACTTAGATTAGTCAGCGTTGGATAAGTGTTTCTCATTGTAAATAATAGGTATTTGGTTTTATCTGCATTTAAGCTTAAGAGATTATTATAAAGCCAATTAGACACAGCATCAAAACCCTTCTGTGCTAGATCATAGACCTCGGTCTTTGATTTAGCTGCAAAAAGTAGAGCTGTGTCATCAGCATACGAAATAATTACACCATTTTGAAGGGTCAAATTGCACAGGTCATTTATATAAATAAGGAATAAGGTAGGACCCAAAATACTACCCTGTGGGATTCCGTAACAAGTATTTTTGAGTTCAGAACTTATGCACTGACCTATTTTTACAGACTGATGACGGTCGCTAAGGTAATCAGATAGTAATTTCAGTTGTTCTCCCCGTATTCCCAGCCTTTCCAGCTTGTACAAAAGCAAATTACAAGAAATTGTGTCAAAAGCCTTGGCAAGGTCTAAAAAGATCCCTAAGGTATGCAAACCGTTATCCAGGTTTGAGCTTATAAAATTCGTTAGATGGTGAACTGCTTGGCTGGTTGATCTTTTAGGCCTAAAACCAAACTGTTGATCAGAGAGTAATTTATTACTTTCAAGGTACTTTACTAATCTACTGTTTATAATTTTTTCTAATATCTTTGACAGGCCAGTAAGAACTGAAATTGGCCTGTAATTATTAACAGAATTCTTGTCTCCAGCCTTAAACACAGGGGTAACTACGGCTTTTTTAAGCAATTTAGGAAATATTCCTTTGGTTAAACATAACTGAAAAATATGAGTCAAGGGAGGGGCAATGACGTGTTTAAATCTTTTGAGTATGCTATTTGGTATGCCGTCATAACCTATGGCACAATTTTCCTTTAATCCATTTATTATGCCTATTATCTCATTAACGTCGGTATCTAGTAAAACAAAAGAATTTCGTGATGCAGATGTTCTAGTTTGGCTCTGACTGGAAGGACACTTATTTGCAAGTAAGAGTTTTTCTGCTAAGTTTTTTCCTACGTTAATGAAAAAGGTGTTAGTTTTATTTACTGCTTCGGTAGGGCTTTGCACAGAAGATAAAAGGTCAAGTGCTGGTTCGAGATTTTTGGACCTAATAGTGTTAGTTTTTATGAATTTCCATATGAGTTTAGTGTTTTTACCTGCTTTTTGTAGTTGAGTCTGATCATATTGGTTTTTTAACTTTTTCAATAGATTATTACAGAAATTCCTATATCGTTTGTAAATAATTGATAGCTGTCCACTATCCGATGCATTTTTTAAATTATGGTGGAGTTTATCTCTATGTCTAATACAGCGAACAAGTCCAGGTGTAATCCAGGGTTTAATATTACTATATTTTCTAGGGGTTATGTTGGTAAATGTATTTTTTCTTATCTTAGATTGCAATAGATCGACTAAATATTGCAAAGAAATATTTGGATCGTGAGAATTGTAAACGGGGTCAAGATTAATAGCGCATAAGTCAGTTTCAAGACTCGTCATATTGATTTTAGTATAGCTGCGCATGCACTTATTTCGATGTGAACTTATTTGCAATGTTAGTAAAACAGCTTGATGATCGGTTAGTGATGAGTTAGTAACTAATGTTTTGGATGGACTCTTTGATTTTATAAGGATATGGTCTAGACAAGAGCCGCTCTGGTGGGTTGGGTGATTATGAGCTGGTAATAATCCATGAAAAGAGCAAATATTGAGGTAATTATGAGAATGAGTATCGATTTTTTCGGCAATAATGTTTATGTTGATATCTCCTACTAGTATGATATTTTTAAACGACGATACTTTTTGTAAGTTACTGCTAAGCGAGTCCAAAAACCCATCAATACTTTGGGATGGTGGCCTGTAAATAGCCACAATCACCGTGTCGGGAATAATTTTAATTACTAAGCAATTGCAATCGGAAAAATGAGGTTCCTCTACCAATACTCTTAAGTTATTTCTAATGTAAACGACGATACCATAATTCTGGTTGAATGTATTATCGCTTTTGTGAAGATTAAAACCATCGAGAGTTGGTAAATTGGCCGACTGTTTAGATAACCAACATTCGGTTAGAATGATAATATCGCAGCTTATATCAAGATTTTGTAACAAAACTTGAAAATCATTGAAATTACGGGTTATACTGCGTATGTTTTGTGTAAGTAAAGTCAAAGTTTTATCCCCTGTATAGACAAGGTTTCTGCACTCGTCAACATTACAGATTTTAGCTTCAGACACGGAAAACTCATCCAAATCATAGATAAGCTGATTAGCCATACGAAAAAAATTAAATGTAGAAGTTAACTTACTATCTATGTGCTAAATTAACTAGGTAGTTGGCGGCGCTCCTAGGCGCCGTCATAGTCAACGGAATTAATATAATTGTCCTCTGCATATTTCCGTGCTGGGCAATTCACATCACCGGTTGGATGATCGTTTTTCCGCTTGAAGCGTTTGCAGGTCGCACATTGAGGCAGAGAATCTTTATTGTTGCAATCCTTGAATGAATTTCCTGTTTCGCCACAGAGGTTGCAGGTAGGGCTCGTTTCTCTACAAAATTTGGCTGCGTGTCCAAACTGCTGGCAGTTGAAACACCTGGTCACAATAGTAAAGTCTCTAACTGGACACGACGTCCAATTTATAAAGATTCGGCCTTGAGCAATCAAAATTTTCCTAATATTTGCAGGAACTTCTAATATGTAATTGCAGGTAGATCGTTCTTTCTTTCCCGACTTGTGGCTCAACTTCAAACTTTCTAAGAAGGACTCTCGAGTAACGTTCGGCAATTTATCTGTCATGTTTTGGACGTAAATGCAGTCGAAAACCTCTTTTTCAGTCAGGGCTACAGGGACACCAATGACCGCAATCCTAGGACGTCGTTTGGACGGTTCTTCAACTTTAAGGCCTGAGGAAACCAACTTCTGCGAGCTTTTTAATTTGTTGATGTCGTCTTTGTTATCCGTCCGAATGATAACGCCCCCGTTTCTAATTTTCCTTAGACTGCGGACATGGAGCTTCAGTTCCTCCGGCGAGATAATTTTTTGTACCAACGACTTGGTATCGTCACTGGTTTTAGTCTTATCGCTGGGATATATAGCGACTGAACTAATATTTTCTGGTCGAATTAATTTATCACTACCTTTTTTCACCATGTTAGCGTAGGAGGTATTTTCTGGTTCGTATCGGCTCATCTTCGTTTCCACAACATCTTTGAACTGGCAAAGGGATTCCGCTACATTCTGCTGCACTTGAAGGTGCTGGATAGTGGTGTGCGCTTGGATGGACTTTTGCTTCAGGGATTGGTACAAAACGGCCATTTGAGACGTCCCATGGTTTACTTTTCGACAGAGATTGGTGACACGGAGTTTCTGGTCGGAATTCATTTTACCCTCTCCCACAATCAAGCAGATTTCGCTCAAAATGGTATCGATGGACCCCATCCATCTTTGAATCTCCGACGTAGAGACGACTTCAGTTGGTAATTCAGTTTCCGTGGCTGCTGGTGGCACAGCTTCTCTTGTTTGACTTTGTTCAGCCGGTGATGGCGTCGGAGGTGGACTATGTCGTATCAATTGGCTACGGCCAAAGGGGCTACTTCCTGTGTTAGACATACTTCTAACACGCTAAAATTATCTATAAAAATTCAATCTAGTTCATCTTTCGCAACGAAAAACAATTATAAATTATTAGTCACACTCGACACAAACTGACTAAGCAAATTATTGCAATAACATTATTCGCAATTAATTAAATCAATATCGCAACAATCAACATATAAAAATACGTCTGCCTATTCTCGCGTCTTCGAAATCAATCATCTAATAATAATATGTACTTAATACTTACATTTATTTAGGTACTTAAAGGAAAGTAAACAAATAAATTGAATTAAGTAAGGCATAATTTATTATAAAAAAGTCAAGAACCTTGTAAAACTATTATTGAATTTCTAGTAGCACTTTTAGCATCAGAATCCAGCTAGTCTTCTTTATCAGAAGAATCGGATGAATCCATTGTTAATTTAAGCTTTGTAAATTTATGTGAAGTGATATGATACATTTACCGTATTACTACTAAATAATTCGGTTGTAGATTTGGCACAATTTTTTCATTCATCCATCGCATAAAGTTTGCAGAATTCATATCGTCATTATAATCACTTAATTAAGATTTAAATACGAAGTAGCAGTCCATTTTCAACAAACTCTGATTTCCTGCTAGACACCGCTCGGGTACGAATATAAAGAGGCATTTTATTGTTATGGTCACCCGAAAAATTATTTGATAAATGGGTCTAACTTTGGAAAATGGTACCGTAGGCCCGATTTTTTTCTCATTCCTCTTAACAAGCACGTTTGATTTTCAAGATAATATCCCAGCCAACACTTTTAATCACTTTCGGTATAATGATGACCATTATTTACTTTGAAACGATTAAAAACAGAGAACACAACCAAGATTTTATAACCTTTTATAAAATCTTTGAACACAACACATTCTCCTGATCTGATACATGACACAAACGTCAAGATGGCGGCAAACGATTGGTTTCCAATTTCGGCCACGCGCCAACTTCGACGCTCTATAAAAAAATTCAAAATTCAAATATTTTTGTTTTACTTAGGCCTACAGTGGCACTTATAAAATGTCAGAAGCTAGTGCACGGTTCACGTTACTTAAATTCACGTTCACGTTAAATAAAATAAAATATTTCTATGGGTACATACCTGAAATAAACAATAAATAAAATAAAGAAATAAACACTCACCTAGTAAATAAGATACGTTTAAAACAACCATATTCACACACAACTGCCGAAATAATAAGCATAAACATAAATAATTAATAAATTTAAATCTAAATAACTTTGCTTTAAATTGCCATTAAGAGCCTTGTGTTTCGACCATGCGGGGATACCATGACGTTCAAAGTAAGATTGTTTTAATCTAGTTTCAGTGTGGGTAATAGATAGAGCTATACAGGTTGTCTAGCGCCATCTCTTGCCCACACTGAAACAAGATTAAAACAATCTTACTTCGGCGTTCGCTTGGGGTTTAATGAATAAAGTCATGGTCTAGATCTTAGATCTTGGAGTCCACGCGAACGAAGTCGCGGGCACAGCTAGTTCTACATATGATTAAAAATGCTAACGCCAAGAATGCCTTTATATTTACCGTAAAACCTTAATTAATATTTGCCCAACTGATTTGAGTTTGCCCAGCAAAGTACTTTTCATGAGTAAGAGAGTCCCGTTTCACCCTTTGGGTGCAATCGGCGTTGTCGTTTAAATTTTAATTGTAATAAAAAAATAAATTTCGTGATCTCGGGCTCTCAAAGACACGTTTTGTTAATTCAAATAGTAGGAAACACACTATTTATCGTGTATAGATCCGTCTCACTCTTTTACACCGGTATTATGGTCGTTTAAAATCATTACAGCTGTGTTTATAAAAAAAAATGCTAATGTCACCAAGGTCAAGTTTCATTAATATTCATAATTTAGGCAATTATCAAGTTAAACTACTACTAGATTGGTATCTAAAAGTAGACTAGCACTTTGCCAGCCACTTCATTCACGGTATTGTTTTCATAAAAACTTTAACACCCCTCAAACTATATTTTGAAGGTAGTTTTGAACAAGTTTTCAATCAAAATTATGTAAGGACCTAATGTTAGGTCCTTACATATAAAATTGGCGTTTTTTGCGGGATGAATATAAAGTCATTTTTTTTTTTTGTGAAATAATTAAAGTATGCACCGTTGTTTTGCCATCTCATTGATCCATTTAGTAAAAAAACCATGGGGGCGAGAATCAATAAACTCTTTGAAGGCGGTTTGTACTGCCGCATCGGTTTTGATTTTTTTCCTTGTAAGAAGTTGTCCAAATACCGGAAAAAAATCTTGAATGGGGGTCTCGAAGATTTTTTCGAATTGAAAGCACTTTGTTTTGAAGTACCCTATGAATTTTAATTCTTTTGAGAGTGTCGAAATATACGTTTTTTGCGATGTAAGTAAACGACCGTATTTTTTTTTTCGTTCACTTAAAAGTCAAATTTTTTTCACAGCACCATGGGACCGCAGACTTGAGTATATGGTATTAATTTCAACTCGATACATCCACGAGTTCCCGAGATAAAGGGTCTTGACAGACAGAACGACAAACAGACAGCAAACAACAAAGTGATCCTATAAGGGTTCTGTTTTTTTCCTTTTGAGGCATGAAACCCTAAAAATTAATTCAAATTAAATAAATATGTAACAAATAAAAGTAGCTTTTAAAGAATTTATCATCTTCCGAGTAAATAATAAAAAAAAACACTATTTAAATGACTATAATATCCCTCTCCAATATCTTTCATTAATTCAATCTACCACACGGTATACCGTTAGCCACCTCATTCAATTTACTTCAAGCTCGTCACGTCCCCAGCAGCTCATATTAGAATCCACAGAGCATGGAAGCTCCTCGTCGGCTACTGCTCTATAAGTCGTTGTCAAAGCTTTTCTTTCTTGAACCAAGCATGCAGACACCGTTTATTCATAAAAATTAAAAATATTTGTGTATGGTAATGAGTCATAAATGACACCTGTCAAACTCAAGACTGACTGAGACTCCCGATTTTACTGCCCCTGTCCCGTTTTATTTGGGCATCGGTGTAACACGATTTTTTCCTCCATTTTCCATTTTCTCCTGTCGGGTGACAGGACGCTATCACTAACTCCCTTTTCTTCTATATCACTTCTCCCACAATCCATCCCTCTTTTCTTTGGCCTTCCTCTCCCTCTCCATCCACCCATATGTATACTCATAACTCTGTTAGTAACATGAGTTTCATTCCTCCTCCAAACGATTTCTTTTAGATTTTTTCAGTCACTGGCGCCACTTTCAAATTTCCTCTAATATACTCATTTCTCACTTTATCCATTCTCGTCACACCATACATCCATCTCAACTATCTCATTTTTGCTACATGAAATCTTTTACCATCCGTCTTTTTCACGATACTTTGACACGATATTGTTGTGTCATCACAAAAAAAGGTCAGAATGGCCTTGGCGGGGCAGTCGTGCCTCAAAATATGATCATGCTTATAATTGACACAACCAATAGCAAATTCGCGATCTATGTGTGCGTGGTTTGTTAGTTGCGTAATGCGCGTTCGAACTGGTTTACTGCCTGTAGTGGAGTTAAAGGGTGTGAGACAAGCGGCGACACTCGTTGTAGTACAAATTGGAAAGTATTTCCTTTCTAACCTCTTTCGTCTTTTCTGTGGTTGCCCAAACCCAAGTCCCAAGCAAACGCCGGCATTCGCTCTCTCATTGACTTTCTGTTGTATTTCTAATTTCAGTGTTCGAAAAGTGCGTAGCATATTGACTTGTTAATCCTGAGCAACTCCTTTTTTGTTTTTTTTTTTATACCTAATTAACTTTTCCAGAGGCTTCGTTTCCGTAGCCTATCTGAAAAAAACTGCCCAGGGCTCTTAATAATACTGTAGCTTTCTTTTAGTAAGAGAACGTTAATTATTGGGTTTGTACTCCCATAGATTACAACAAACACATTAACAAACATTTCCATCATCATCATCATCATCATTTCAGCCGAAAGACGTCCACTGGTGGACATAGGCCTCCCCCAAGCGTCGCCACAACGACCGGTCCTGTGCGTCACGCATCCATCGGATTCATCAACCCTGACCAGGTCCTCGGTCCACCTTGTTGGAGGCCTTCCAACGCTGCGTCTTCCGGTACGTGGTCGCCACTCCAGAATCTTTCATCCCCATCGACCATCTGTTCTGCGTGCGATGTGCCCTGCCCATTGCCACTTAAGTTTGGCGATTCTTCGAGCTATGTCAGTAGCTTTGGTTCTTCTGCAGATATCTTCATTTCTGATTTGATCACGCAAGGAAACTCCGGGCCCTTACCATTGCCCTTTGGGTGACTGTAAGTCTTCTTATGAGGCCCATCGTAAGCGACCACATTTCGGAGCAATAAGTCATCACTGGCAACACGCACTGGTCATAGACATCCGTCTTAAGACGCTGGTATATTGGACGAGAAGAGAACAACGTACATTTTGTCTCTTTTTAATGTTAGATTTAAAAGATGGCGTCTCTTGAAGAAGGGTGACACTTCTTCTGCGGTAGTTCCATGCTCTGTGTTATAACTGCTCGTCATCCATTAAAGAGCAGTTTTTGTGATTAATGACAACAGATAAGATCGGATGTAGCAGAGGATACCGCCCCTATCCGTCTATTGTAGCATGATCCTTTATTCACGAAGAAAGGACACATTAGGGAGTCCCAAACTGATTGCGTCGTAATGTGAATGAGCGTGCGATTTTATTGAGCTTGGCGACTTTCTGATCATTTATTTTTTGAAGGATTAGATACAAAACAAAACCTAGAACTATTAAACCAACGCACACGTGTAACACGCACAGGATTTGTATGTATAATGACGTCACGTGGCGTGTATCAAGTGTAGCTCTACAAGTCTAGTTTCCATATAAAATGTATGGAGACCAACGCACCCAGATCGGCGTGTGTGGCACACATCTGAACAGAGTAGTTCTTAAATAAGAGTGTGCCTAACGTTTAAGCATTTCCAGTACCCCTAGCCAAGTTGCTAATCTGCAATAGTTAACGCTTGTAGAAAGCTTCAAATGTACGGGAATGACGTCGTCTTAACGCTCAGTCACGTGGTCAGAACAAAAGAATTGGCGGCAAGGTCAACTCGAAGCGTTCGGCGCAAGCGAAACGGTTGTAACTTGACTAGGGGGGCAGGTTCTTTTGAATGTTTTCAAGACATACATACGTCATCCAAATCGATGGAAATTAATAGGACCAATGATTAGAATACTACATTATACACGAATTCAATGAACTTAAATTTTGACACTGTTTTGTTTCCTTGAAATTAATAATCTACTATTTTTTATGTTTTAATTTTTTATAGCATGTATCGGATGGTAAGCGAAGTTGTGCTCGCTAACGGAGCATGCTTGCCTTGAAGATTCAGGTTGTAGCTATAAAAAAAAAAAAACTCTGACAAGAAATTCCACTCAATATCAAACAGCTTCGCTATTGACAAAGACCGGTCGATATGGTGACACATGAGGAAAGTTTGTGTCCTACATCGGACATCTTTTGGCTGAAATATTGATAGCAAGATGACAAATGATAAATGATCTTTATTTTGCAAGTAGGTTTTATAAAAACACTTTTACACGTCAATTTTTTTTTCGTCAATTAATGCTAGATGAGGCCGGTGTTTCCTAGCTGACTACCCTGAGAAGAAACACCGAAACAAACTCAGGGGTCAAAGTCTCTTTTAAAGTCAAACAAAAATGAATGAAGAATGCTGAATTTATATCCAGTGTAGTAAAATACTTACAATTTCTAGTTTTAACAATCAAATCATCTATTAACGGAAAAGGTTGAGCTTGTGGAACAACAATTTTATTTAGTTCTCTGAAATCTATACACAAGCGGGATTTCCTATTTTCACCCTTTTTAAATGCCAATGTCACTGGAGCAGCGAAAGGACTGTAGGATTCTTCTATTAAATTATTCTTTAGTAACATAAATATTTGCTTTTCAATTTCTAATTTATCTTCTATTGTACATCTGTATGGTCTTTTACTACAGTATCTATTTACTAGTAAATCTATGTGAGCTTCATAATCTCTAACTGTTCCTATATCATACTTGTCCTTTGCAAAAATTGTTTTATATTGTTTGTTGTTTAGAGCCGAGAACGGTAATCAAAACATGTAATGGTCAAATCATATGAGAACCATGCAGATTGAGCCTGAGATGGTCATTTGAAGAAAGAACCACATAGTTCTAAGTGGACCTGTCCAGTCAGTGCAAGCATTTGTCAGTATGCGTGTAGCTCAACTCAGGACTACTAAGGAGCTCAACGACTTGATGAACAATGCCAAAGAAAGGACATTTGGGTAGGCCACATCAAATACTCAAAACTGCCAGACATCATGTGAAAATAAAAGAGGATAGCTGAAAATTGTGTAGTCATCTCAGGCTCAATCTGCATGGTTCATGCAGATTGAGCCTGAGATGGTCTTTTGAAGAAAGAACCACACAGTTCTAAGTGGACCTGTCCAGTCAGTGCAAGCATTTGTCAGTGTCAGTGTTGTGACGATAATGATGACACCGTGATTAATCCATCATTTATCATAATTTTGATTATAATACCTAAACGTGTAATTTTACATCGCCTTGTTTCACCCGAGTGTAGGAAGCAGGGCCCAGCTGGGTCGAAGCCTACTGAAATTTAGGGTTAATTCGAAAGATAGCTCTAGCCCCGGTACGAAGGCAACGAAGGAACGGGGTGGGCTTTTAGTCAATAAGAGTCTGACACTATCTCCCGCTCCGTCCAAGAGCGGGGGTTGTCATTGGATGATTTTTCCCACCATAAAAAAAAACCCGAGTGTAGGAATAGTACATTATGATATAAGTGTGTAATGTTAGTGATTAACGACGAAGCGGTATTTAGACCCGAGCCGTGGCGAGGGTCTTAAGAGAGCCGAGAACGGTAATCATTAATTACTCACGTGCATCATACGACGTTTTTCAATACACTTGTGAAGAAAAAAACTGTAAAACTAGTAAACTTTTGTGGCGGTAACAATCTATTTTCATATGCGCGCCCATATTTTTTCAATATACTCACTGAAATGAATAAACGGGGGTTGACCGGCGACTCGTGGGGGACGACCTGCGCCCATCCTGATACGATAATGTATTAAAATTATGGCAGGGGAAAGATTGAACAATAAGGTTTTAACTACATTATAGCACTAGTGCGTAATGGCAATCAAAATGTCACAGTTTGATAACAAGGGCCATTATGTGCCTAAGTGCAGTGCAATAAGAGTCACTTTCTGAACAAGTGTATTGAAAAGGTTATTTTTTTTGTCAATGGGAAATCATCAATCCCGCTCTGGGTGGAGTGGTACTTTTACTAACTAAATCCTACTGTCCCTTAGATACTCTTTTGAATAACTACGCAGCCTCCTGTCTCATTTATAACCATTCTAAATAATAATTGACTTATCTCTAAGAACATTATATCTCCTAAAAGTTTTCACTAAGTTCTGGTAGATGTAATAATTCATGCAGTGACAAGACGCCTTCAGGAATTAATGTCGCCGCTAACGATCAGGCTGGGGTGAAGATAATATGGCACGTTTTCATACTGGGGTTAACTTTAGGTTTTAAGTACCAGTGACGGTAGATATATACATTTGGAGAATCGTAGGCTGTTATGCATTTCACTTCTTTTTTTTCTCGTGTGATCTGAGTCAAATTTTGTCCGATCAGTACCTGTAGCCTGATTCACGTAAAATCAAACAAGCCAAATATCGTTGAAGTTTTATAGTCGTTCGATCGAATTCCTACCCAAAAGCGGTACTCACGATCTATCGACTTATTTCCAGTTACATTAATAAGTATTCTACCAGGATAATGTAATACAGACTTTTTTTTTAAATTGACGAATTTCAAACGACTTTAAAATCGGTGTCGTTCAAACTCAATTGATGGATGTGAATACGGAAATGGTCTAAACGACTTCGCTACGATATTGTTACGGTTTTCATTACGTGAATCGGGCTACTGGACAGCTCTGTCGTTGGCATTCAACTAGAGATATGCGAAGAAAAAAGTTGCTAATAGAATCATTTTATTTTCATAGCCTGGCTTACCTTTCTAGCGGAAAGAGACTGATAGATCTAGTTGTTTGTACATTTAAATAAAATGAGAAAGAAATGAACACGTGAAAAGTTTCCGCTACGCATCCTCACTCTACTTAGTTATAAGTCCCCTCTTTGAGGTGTGGCTGGAAAGACCTCACGGCATCCTCACCTTCCACATGACGTAGGTTCTCACCGGACATAGTAAGTTCGGGAGGGTCCTGCACCGGATTCGTGCGGAAGTGATGCCCGGGTGTCGCCACTGTGCTGAACGTCTGGAGGACACGGTGGAGCACACAGTGGAAGCGTGTCCCGATTGGGCAAAGCATCGCCGTGTCCTCGTGAGGGCAATCGGCGGCGGCGATCTCTCGCGCCGGGCCTTGTTACAGGCCGTGGTCCGGAGCGAGGAGGAGTGGCAGGCGGTCGCCTCCTTCTGCGAAGCAGTAATGGAAAAGGAAAAGATGAAGGATGAATGGTAAAGGAGGAGGCCGGCCGCATCAGAGAACGGCGCTCACAGCACCCCAGCCGCCTCTGGGATTCCGATCCCGATTTCCGGTCACCGTTGGCGGAGGCTTGCGGATGGCGAGTAATGAGAGCTACCCGCTGTCCGACCATCCGGTAACTGTCCGGACCGAGCCCAAGTCGTCGACGGCGCGCACTGTTCCCGCGCGCCTCAAGGAGTTGTCAGCAACAGCAGGGGCCCAGCTGGGTCGAAGCCAACTGGGGCCAGGGTTAGCTCCGAAAGGTAGCTCAGCCCCGGTATGAAAGGCAAGAAGGAACGGGGTGGGTTGTTTAGTCAGTAAGAGTCTGACACTATCTCCCGCTCCGCCCAAAGGCGGGGGATGTCATTTGGATGATTTTTACCCACCAAAAAAAAAAAACTCTACTTAGTACTCTAGTAGTCTCTACGGGCGTGTCTGTGCGGGTATAAATCTCCCGTGCATTCTTATGGACTCATTTATAAAGAAACAGGTTTATACTTGTTGGTACTGACTGTCTGGACCGCAGTGTAGTGTTTTACACATACAGATTTACCTGTTTCTATATGTGGTTTGACCGATACCTATCTGTATCGACCTGTAACGACATATCGGTACCGAAAAACCTGTATCTTTATATTTGCACGTTCTCGCACCGCCCAGCATGTTCACACTGGACTGACTATATTTCGCAATGTTGTCTTATCTTCGGTGATGTGGATGGCGTTGCAGACTGTGGTCTCCAGTATATCACGGATTTGGTCTGACTAACGTATCGGACTACTATCCCTGGGTCTTTCCCCATCTATTTTTCCTTTCCAGGTTACGTCTCTTACTGGCAATGTTGCCAAAGAAATCAAAGATTCTTCTTTGGCATTATGGTGGACAGTCTCATCTGTGTCTATTATGGATACGTTGATCCGATGCTCGGTGATATTGGTACTATTACGTTACCGTAAGTCAGTATAAACAATGAGGTTTAAGGGTTGACCACACGGTTGCAAACTAACGTTCCAACCAAGGTGACCTTGGTTCGTGTGTTTGGTTTGTGTTGCGGCTATATGGATGTAATCCACGCGCCAACACGTTCGGTGGTTGTGAAAACGCGCCTCCCAACCAAGGGCTTTGAAGATCATGGATTACAACTACTGTCTACACGGATTGAAACTAGCAAGGTCATCTTGGTTGGAACGTTGGATGCAACAATCTGGTCAACCCTTTAATGACATTGTTAATGGCCAGTATAATACGAAACTTTTTCCATTCGGAACCTCTTTACCTCACCCGAAACGCTCCAAAACCACACATGAATTACATAATTTAGTTTTCGTTTTCCCGTTAGCCATTAAATCTAAAAGTTTTCAAGCAAATGACTCCCGTTTTAACTTAGATAATGTAAAACAAACCAATTTATTAAGTATTTAGAGTTACAAACGTGTAAAACTCTACTAAAGTAGACTGGAAAATACTCAATTCTATCTAGTTCATTTGGTCCCACGGTTCGGCAAAACCCTTCCTCTTCCTTATCCATAAAATGCTGATTTTGGCTAATGATCTGTAAAATGTGAAAGGTAGGAGTCAAGCTCGACCCGACATCTTCTTCTTGGTCTGTCGCCGTACTAGGGTCTAACAAGAACCATTCGTTGACTCTTTTTGCCCATTTCTAAACATTTTCCGGTTCCGTTCCCACACAATTCTATCTTTGGCTAGTGCGAAGAAATCCGTTAGATAGGAGTCAAGCTCACCACGCCGCTTCTCCTTGGTCTGCCGCGATACTGCGGCTTAATGTGACCCATTCGGTGGCTCTTTTTGCCCATTTCTAAATGCCACTATTACCACTTCCTTGCCTTCCAACACAATTCTGTCTTTTGCTAGTGCGATAAAGTCCCTTAGATAAGAGTCAAGCTCGTCCTGTCCTCTACCGCGATATACGAGTAAAATAGAACCCATTATTTTAACCATAAATAACCTTACTTGAAAATCTTCATGGATGTCCTACACCCTGGAATGGGCGGATGGGTCTGTCAGACTTTTACTGATTTAAACCCACCTATGTCCTTCAGTGGCTTTTTGTGACGTAGAGTGGGAGAAGTCAAAAAAAAAACTGATGAGTCGTGTTCGAGTGTTAGTTTGTTTGGTGGACTGATTGAGTTCTTGTAACAAGTGTTATACAATGCGTCATCATCATTATCATCATTTCTGTTGGACATAGGCCTTCACCAAATGTCGCCACAACGAACGATCACTTTTTGTGAAGCCGCGCCAACGCTGCGTCTTCCGGTGCGTGGGCGGTACTCCAGAACCATTCAGCCCCATCGTCCATCCGTCTGTGGGCAATGTTCCCAGCCTACGCTGCTACTAAACTTTGGCGATTCTTCGGGCTATGCCTACCTTGGTGCTCCTGCGGATAGCTTCATTCCTGATACGATCACACAAGGAAACTCCGAACTTAGCTCTTTCCATTGCCCTTTGGGTGACTTTAAGCCTTCTGATGAGGCCCTTTGGGTGACTTTAAGCCTTCTGACGAGGCCCTTTGGGTGACTTTAAGCCTTCTGATGAGGCCCTTTGGGTGAGTTTATGCCTTCTGATGAGGCCTATTGCAAACGACCACAAATACTAGGCGAAATTTTAATTAATTTTAAAATAAGTTGTAAAGGAAATAAATAAAAACACATTAAGGTGTTATGTTTATGTTATTTATTCCAATGTACTCAATAAAGGCACATTATTGTAACTTTATATGACATTGACTACACACTACAATTACTTAATGTATACAGGATGCCTTATTATAAACCTAATAAAGTAACATAATAATTAAAATACATTCATTAAAATTAAATTTTAATAATTAAACAATAACATAATTTTAAATATAATTAATTTATAGCACAAAACAAGCACAAAAGATAGGTACTGTAAAAGATAAACTTAATCTTTTTGGAGCAAAGATTTTTGTAACCTAGAAAACTTTTTTGTAATCTTTTGTTTCTTATTTCAAATCTATGTTAATCGTGACAACGCTGATCTTAATAAGGGTCGGCTCCATTGAGGCGTAACATGATTGATTGACCGAACAACAGTTTTAGAAAAACAGTGGATTAATAAAATGTAGGTTAATGAGAAAAGGTTCATAGACTTTAATATTCGAGGAATCACAAAGTCATTTTTTAAAATGAAAAACGAGGGATGATCATAAATGACTAACAACTTATAAGTTATCGTCATCAATTGATTATGAAATTGCCTGAAATAAATAAATGCTACATGGATCTTTTCGCTTTGAATTTTTTAGAAAACTTCTGTCTATAGCTTACATTCCTCAATTAGAACGCACGATGCGTTGTGCGTTCCGACCAAGAAAACGAATTTTATGCAGAAAATCTCAAGGAATTCGAAAATTGATTCATCAGGGCCTAGCCCAAACCCTCGGACCTAGAATACTGAAATTTTGCACGGAGATGTCTTTTATGACGTATATGTCTCAGCCAGATCTTAAAAGTTAATCACTACATGACATAGCCAAGTAAAACTGGCCAGCCCCCCTAGCCAAGTTACAACCGTATCGTGACGAATTCCGTTCTCCAATCGGTAACGCTTCGGTGTCAGCAATTGTAGAAAACGATAAGTGGGTAGCCATGTTGACGCATCTGCGTCGGCCGCTCGTTCTACAATGTAGCGTTTGTTTATCAAAGAATGTAGCGTTAAACGTTGTAGAAATTCATTCTTTCATTTTGACCGATGTGAACTTGGCTACGAATTTTCTATTCGTTTGTTTCGACCACGCGACTTTACGTTGAGATGACGTCATTCCCATACGTTTCATCACTTTTCGACATGGTTAACGATTGCAGAATAACAACTTGGCTAAGCGTGCTGACCGTTTTAAACGTTTAAAGTTTGATAATATATAGTAATATAGGTACTGTTTTTACATAATATCTACTAATACTGTAATATGGAAATATTGTAACACGAACCACTTTTTTAATAGAGTAACCATGGAGTTTCTTGCCAGTTTTTCTCTATAGACGACCAAATTCGAGCCGCGCACTAGCTTCTGACGTTTTATAAGTACCCATGTAGGCATGTGTGAAATATGTATATTTTTTTTTTTTAATTTTGTATATTTCAATCTCCATTTGGCCTGCTTTCACTATCATTGAAATCCCATATGGTATATGTTAACCAAACGAGGATTGACATATCATCAAATGTTAACGTTTAAACGATCTGCCCAGTTTCAGTTAGCCTTACCATGAGGTGATCAATTTCTAAGGTCTGGCTTAAACGAAAAATAAGAAATGATTTTCCAAGCACTAGCGGAAGCTAGTTATAAATATTTATTCAGCATAACTTTTCCACCTCAATAACTTAAATCTAAGTTAACACAATAATATCACATGGTAATTCAAGCAGCGTTCTGCAGTACAAAGTAGTATGGGGGATGCAGTCTGTTGACTCCCGTGGTCGCCATAGTGGGCGAGGGTCCGTGCCACTCCAGCCTGTACTTGTCGAGGACCCTAGTTGTTAAGGAGGACAGCATTTTGCCGACTGCTCCAGCTCCTGGGAAAAGGTAATGAGAATGGTTTATTTTCATAATACAAAAAAAGAAAATTTAAAGTGTGGTTCCGGGTTTGGGGTCTATAGATTCTTAGGCCGGGCAAAGAGTGCTATTTTTACAAGCTTTTATTTTGTTTCACCTGTCCCGATATTTAGCATAAGCAGCATAAGCATAAGAATAAGCAGCCTTATGATTTTCCCACTGCTGGGACTCAGGCCTCCTATCTAGGAGTGGGAATGGGCCGTAATCCACCACGCGGGCCCAGTGCGGGTTGTCGAATGTCACATGTCTTTGAATCTCTAGTTCTAGGACATGCTAGTTTTCTCACGATGTTTTCCTTCACCGTCTTGAGAGCAGATGAAATAAATTACACAAAGTAATGCGCCTGGCTGGGTTTGAACTCACGACCTATAACTCATAAGTCAAGGCCATTACTACTGGGCTACCACTGATCTTTTACTTTGTTTATTTAGTAGAGCCAATAAAATACCTGGGCAAGCTTCTCCAAATGGCAGCGAAGCTAGAGGATGTGCTCTCGAAGCCTTCAGGGGCTCCCAACCTTCGCTGCACCACCGCTCAGGGACGAAGGCTTCTGCGCGACCCCACTGCTTCTCCGACTTGCTGGTGACGCCGTGTGCCAGGACTATGTCGACCTGGTGACGATATGAGAGGGTTAGTTTGATGAAGATTTTTAGTAGGGAATTTATAGGGAAGTTCATGTAAGGAACTTGCAAGTTCCTTACACGCAAGTTTTTTTTATCTAACCAGTTTACCAATAAACTAACTTCTGGTAGCGGATTTACTCACGTGAAAAAAAAAAGTAGCATTCTACTGGTTTAAAATCAGTCCTGTAGTTTTTTTTTTTATTATGGATAGGCTCGCGTTTGACCACTATCTCACCTGATGGTAAGCGATGATGTGGTCGACGATGGAACACGCTTGCCTAGAGGCAACCTATTCACTCTTGATTTAAAGACCCCTAGGTTATAGTTAAGAGGAAACACAGGCCCCATTTTTGAATTTATTTATTACAAACAGCAAGATTATTCTGATCGAAAAATTCAAAAGTATATATATATCCAGGTGCGAGGATCAAACACAAGGTGGCTGTAATTTTTTATTTGTTAGATTGTTCTATACCACTCCTGGGCCAAGGTTTCCCTCCACTCCTTCCATCTTTCGCGCCCGGGCTTCTTCTTGCCAGTTTTGGTGGCATATGTCTAGTTCATCTCCTTCGCGGACCCCGTCGCACTGTTTCAGGGCACCAACTTTGTGCTACTTTGGCCCACAGTTGGTCGGGCATGCGGCAGACATGTCCTGCCCAATCCTATTTCATCTACTATTTACAACCACTCTGCCATACCAAGAACAGTTTCTAATTACTCACCCCAGCAGGTATCTCATAGCCACCGACGACAATATCTTCCCTGTTCCGCCTGACCACTCCTCCCGTGGCTGGGTGCAGCCTCATAGCCTCCCTTGCACAGGCAGCCACATAGGGCAGGTCTGAGCAGTCAGCTCCAGCCTCCCTTGAAGCTATGGACCAGTGGACCTCGTCGTGAGCGCGTTGTTGGCGAGCCGCATGTAAGGAGATCTGGTAGAACATGTTGATTGCTGTTTGGGCGAGCTGTGGAAGGAGATTTTGGACTGTTATAACGTCTGGTGACGTGACGCACGGGACTGGTCGTTGTGGCGACGCTTGGAGGAGCTTCGCCCGCGTGAAAGTTGGATTTTCCATACAAACTTTGGACTCCCGTTTCATCCTCTTAGGGGTGGAATTTCGTTAAATTCGTTCTTAGCGGATATCAACACTCTATAAGAAACCTAACTGAACAATTTTGAAAAAGTTTGTAGGTGTTTGTTCTGTAGTTTCTAAGATTTCGTGATTAATCAGCGAGTGGTATTTCGCCTTTATATATAGGGTGACTGGTAATTAGTGTACGATACTTAAACACGTGATTGTGCTCATGATATACTGTTACTATGGGAACAAATCTGAAATCGCGAAAAAAAATCAGCTGTTTGCCTAATGTACTGAACAGCTGATATTTTTTTCGCGATTTCGGCTTTGTTCCCATAATAAAAATTGTTTATCATGAGTACAATCACGTGTTTTAGTATCGTACACTAATTGCCAGTCACCCTATATAAAGATTATTATTTGTTATGAGATGGGAAGTCAACAAATATCTTTTCTCGCTCTGAGTGGAGCGGGAGTGTGTCAGATTTTTATTGATTAAAACTTAGCTGTTTTTCTTCTTAAACTCAATATAATTTCATTTCACATAGACATATTAGGTCAAACAAAAGTTAGTGCATGGTTCTAATTGGTCGTTTCTTATGGAGATGAACTGGGAAGAAACTCCATGGTTACCTTCAGTTACACTTTACGTTCCAGGGTTACGTTTATCAGGCCAAGAGGATAGGACACCTGTGTGTTTTCTAGACAGAACCTGATAGTTATTTGAAAAAAATACAATCTCGGAATTTATTATAGGTTTTTAACTTAATTGATGTAGCTTGGACATTGTAACTGAAGCAATAAGATTTATTTTCCTACAAAACACGTGATTGAATCAACTCTTTTTGTAAGTCGTAATGAATATGCGAGCCTTAAATATTAAATGCATCTTTTTTGCACACAAGTTTCCTGACATAATTAACAAAACATGGACATGAAAAAACCCATAGGTAATGTATAAGCATAAGTCAATATGTACACGTGTAAATATTGACTGGATGGGTTTTTTATATAATTCAATTATTTATCTACCATTTCTTAGAAGAGACATTAGGTACCATGAAAGGCACTTCCGCCTGACCACCGCTAAGTTCACATATTCAAATCTGATGATTTCTGTGGTTGAATAGGGAGGATCCTCCAACCAGACAGACCTTATAACTGGTCTAGGCAACTACCTGATATAGTTAGTTTTAGACTGTTGTATATTATGTTCAAATCGTGCGGATTTTAAAGAATAGTTCCTATATGGCGTCATAGATGTCGCTACATACTGTAAAAATCCACAACTATTATTAGATTTTAAAGACTACTTACAGGGTGTACTCCAGCCAGTAGAATGTCGGTAGCAAGCGGTAAGATCCGCCTCTGAAGTGGACGTAGTTTGTCCAGTAAAGCTTGCTCGGGCCTCAGTTCGCCAGAGTTCAGGGAGTCCAGTGCTTTCAACAGGAAGTGTTCTGTGAGACTGGAAAGGAGATAATAGTATGGTTATGATTTGTATATATAAAAGGCAAAGTCCTGATTCATTTACTGACTTATCCACACCCAGTCTGAACCACCCACGCTGAAAATTTGCACAGAGGGTATGATATGATGATATGATGTATAACACCACAATTTTTTTATTAGTACAAATACTTAAAGGGCTCATTAGAAAAGGTCGTGTTATTATTTAAGTAAAGTTTCAATAAATAATATTCATAAACAGCAAAATTATGAGCGTTGCTTATGTCACTCAATTTATGGAAATATTGTACAGGCTATTGATTATTATGAATGAATGAATGGATTGCGATGAAAATGAAAAAAACAGTGTGCGTAGTATTTTCCTAATTATGAATTTAGCAATTATGACTTTTCGTGGTAAGTTTTGAGATTTAGTCTTACTTTTGACTACACAAATATGACCAGTATCGGATACGAATAGAGCCTTATTTTTTTTTGTTTGTATAAAGAATAAGAAATAATTTTGTAAAATTCACACCCTCATAGGATAAAACTGAGGTTTAAAGTTTGTGTGGAGAAACCTCACGTGTGTGAAGGGGCTGGCAGAAGCTGATGAGATTTAATATATATCAGTAGAACAGAATTGATCTTTATGTGCACTTTATGAGCAGGTACAGGTTACAGGTCTTTGCCAAGTTTGATTATCCATACTAACTACCTTAACTAAGGCATGCAAAATACTGTTAATATAATGTTATCATAATATGCTTAATGATAAACTAGACAGTCAAATTGATATAATATCAAATCAATTTAGAATGTCAAAATGAAAGAAATTCATTATGAGCCAACGATACAAAATAAAAAAAAAATGTCAGATTATTTTATCCTTTCAATCGTAATAATTAGAGACACAATAGAAAGACAATGGGTGCGCGAACGTTCGCTTGGGGTTTAATGAATTAAATTATTATCGGTCAAAAATTCGCTAATTGAGTAATAACATTTATTCATTATTAATCATTCAGACAATTTCTTTTTAAAAAGTGGAAGAGCTTCATGAAACAATTATATTTCCTCCTAATTGGCCTATTACAGCAGTTTTAGTCACTTTAGAAATGCTATAGCTCAGGGCTTTTCAACCTGTGGGTCGCGACTCCCAGGGGGGTCGCGAAGCCTCTCCGGGGGGTCGCGAAGCTTTTATAGTGGAATTGCTAAAGGTTGGGAAAGCTACAGCAGTAAAAAAGAAACAATAACATTTATAAACATTTATTAAGAAAAATGTAAAAAAATGTATTAATTATGTATTTATCCGAATCGTAATTGTGAAAATAAGTAAATGTATTGGATTCAATATTAGTAACAAAAAAAAAACAACGGGTAAGGGGTCGCGATATATTTCTTCATACTAAAAGGGCCGTGGTATGAAAAAGGTTGAAAAACCCTGCTATAGCGCTATGGTCAAAAATATTTCCGGTGCATTTAAATAGTATGTACTCTTGGTAGGTAAACTGGACAGATTTTAAATTATTTGAACTCGTCATTATAGTTCACTTATCTGTTTTATAAATATAATTGTCCTTGGCATTATGTTTACGAATTCAGATAATTTATTTTATTGTCCAAGTAATAAATGATGTTGGTAGTAAGCACCATAATTTACGATTTTCAAACTGGTTTATATAAACTAATTTCCTGACATCTTAAAAAACTTAAACAAGTTATGTTGTATTTTTTCTATTAAAACGTGTTTATGCGCCGGTTCAAATAAAACTAGCTCTGGACTGTAGTTTAGGTTTCGGGCAAAAGTGTCGTAGCTATATTCTTCTCGGTAAAAAAGGTCCCAAGTTGGACACCACCGACACTAAGTACACATGTCACGGCAGATCATAGCGGGCATTAACGCACAGCTGGGTGCGGGAGCAAAACAATCCCTCCGTCACTTGGATGACACGGTGACTATGTATTTGTGCGGACAACCAGGTAACAAAAGAAGCTTATAACTTTGTGATTTTTCATAATACAGTTATGTTTTGTACATAGATTCTTTACATAAAAATAGACACGTGTTTCGGGTTTCGATACTAAAACAAGTTGTTGTGTGTTGTATAACGAAGCGGTTCCGGTTAGACTGGAAGCCGACCCCAAGGTAGTTGGGAAAAGCCTAGCCTTTTGAGATGATGAACTGCTTATTTATAATGATAAATGTTTATTTTGCAAATAGGTTTAAAAAAAAACCTTTTCATTACTCATACTCTGAAAGTAGGTCTGAAGTTGCCTGAGGAGCGGGCTGAAAGTGATACTTTTCATCCCTAGGGAGTTTTACTTTACAACTGACAGCTGTCAAATTATTAAAAAAAACACTAGTTCTATCTTCACATTTCTATTGAACCATGTTCCAATTTTCCATACAGCCAGTCGATCACAGCGCGATATAAAATTGAAATAACTTGAAGACAAGTATTAATTAAATAATTTTATATTTTAAGTGATTTATTTGTTCAACTATTTCTTTAAAATACTTTATTTTTAAAAGATTACAATTAATTTCTAATTTCTCATTAATGAGGCTGAATAGCCGGCCGGCCGCAGAAAAAAAAAAAAACAAAATGGCGGGAAAGTGGCAATCAGTCGCTGGTTTTTTCGAGTTTTGTTTACATTTCCGTACAACAGAGATTTGTATTAACACGTTATGTTTATCAGATTAAAATAGTGATTTAACGCCTAATTTCATAAGAGAAGAGGCTAAAGCAGTAGTGGAATACCTTTTACTGCCTAAATCAGAAGAAAGATACCTACTTAAAATCATAGGTACGACGACTCAGGTTTTACAAACTTTTTATTATATTTTTAGTTTCCTCGTATTCTTAATGAAAAGCACAGTGTTTACCTCGGCGTGAAAGTAACCCATTTAACCCCTCGAATTAGCGACCTCGTTGCACTCGGCCGCCAACTCCTTCTCAGGACGAAATGAGTTACTTTCACCCCTAGTAACAATGTACTATTTTACACCACTTGCTCGATAATGTCGTTTTATACGTCATACAAACCTCACAGCAAGTCTTTCTATCCCTAGAAAGATAATGCAGTAATGGCCGATCCCTAGGGAATAATGAGATTTGAATTTGGAACATCAAAAATCGTCAACATTGTGAATTAAAATGTACGTGCATCGAACAAGTTGACTCTAAAAATTCAAACTGGCCACTAACAATAAAAAGAAAATAGAATAAAACGTGCTTACTGACGGGAGCATTATAGAAAATTGAAAATATAGAATTTTATAAGTAGTAGTAAATTTTGTTTGTTTGATGAACTTGTAAATATATATAATACTTATATTTCTGTATTAAATGATTTGGTCGACCAAATTATCTTTTAAATATCTCACAGATTGTGTAAAAAGTAGAGTATGCAACACGGGGATAAAGCTGTCTTTGTCTTGGGCGGCTTGAATTCCTCACTTCACTCAGGTATCTTTATTAACTCCCTCGCAATGCTCGGGAGTTAATTTTAAAAATCCCTCACTATCGTTCAAGATTAAAATCAGCAACCATCATTAAATTCAATTTACACTAGAAAGCGAATGTTTCGTAGCTGACCCTGAGAAGAAACACCAAAGTGATGAACGCCTGTACAGGAAAGCTCATTTTACTTTAATATATTTTTTTAATATCTTCACCAAGAGTTTATAGGTTCTTCTCCCTTTGCCCGTTTTGTATAATAGTCCCATTTAGGTCTCTATTATCCTAAATATCTTCTTATGACCTTGTAGGGGTACTTCAAGGAAAAATACGGTAAGTACTATATGCTAATTTCATTATGGAGCCGCTTTCAAAAACATCTGGTTTTGTTGGGCTTATCATAACGGTGTATTTTCATTTGCATTTAAATTATAATTAGGTTTTTTTCTTATATTTCAGGCAATATAAAATCGCGGAATAGACCAGAAGTTCTCAAATGTTAATTAAATTCAATCTCTTTTATTTCAGACTAAAAATTTGTGTGTGTGTGTATGTATGTCAGTTACTTGTTCACGCCCTAACGCCTGAACAGATTTGGATGACATTTGGCACATAGATAGACTATGTCCTGGATTAGGATACTTTGATTAGGATTTCTCTTGAGACAGCTTCCTACTCTACTTTTAGGCGTGTCAAAAAGAGGGATACCGACCTTTGCCCACTAGTGGGACAACACTAAAGAGCCTCATAATAGATACGGGAGAATGCACTCAACAATCAAGTACGATATTATCTATTCAAGGTTGTTTTAATTTACTAACGCTATCACTTAAAAACTGACAAATGACTAATCAATTTATACATCTACAAAGAGCACAGGCGAAGGGTAGCCAACCTTTCGGTGTTTTACAGGATGCATTTTGGAAAGTGTACGCAGGAATTACATGATTCCACTATCTCGTTTCTACCATCGGATAAGCCGACGAACGGCGAGTATCCGCCCTTACGTTGTTGTAACCTGTACAGTCCGGACCAAGCGTTTCGCTTCGTCGTTTATACCACGTATATCGAGAGACTGGAACAATTTGCCTACTGCGGTCATCCCGTCCGATTATAATTTAGGTGTCTTCAAGGCAAGAGTGAATAGACTCTTAATAAACTAGTGCGCCTCACCATCAGAGATTGCATCACTGCTTACCTTACCTGGATCGCAGTCAGCACTAGTTTATATATAAAAAAAAATGTTGGCGAAACTAAAAATTTGGTAGTTCGGCATTATGTGCACATGTAAGTGTCTCGAGTATGCTAATCTGCTGACCATGACGTTTGCAGTGAATGTGTGCACGATGCCGATGGCTGATACTGACAAAATAATAATATTCAATACTCAATAATGTATAAATTAACGCCAAGTGTCAATAAAGTTGCTATAAATGTAAATAAAGTTAAGAAATTAGTGTATTAAAGTTACGAAATGAATGCATTCTCTTTTTGGTCTC
Source organism: Mythimna ferrago (assembly GCA_910589285.2). Lineage (NCBI taxonomy): Eukaryota > Metazoa > Arthropoda > Insecta > Lepidoptera > Noctuidae > Mythimna > Mythimna ferrago. Next base: position 21,672,210 of record OU342686.1, on the reverse strand, counting down.
ATTTAAAAAAAATCCAAATAGTTTACCTTATACTCGCTCCACATCATGTTCATGTTCGATCAGTGATGTTATCAAGACATTGTCGCATCAGAGGTTCACCGTAGTTCCTCCAGGGAACACTTGGCGAGGGAGCAGAGGTCATGGATCTTCATAAACATATCATATCTAATGCCCGTGTATACCTGACAGGTTTGCTTGTACAGGTGAGTTGTACAGGTAAACCGGAGAGTGTACGTTGCAAAACTGTTCGGGTTTCCACACAAGCTTACCTGACAGGTATAACTGTGCAGTGTGCAGGCAAACCTGTTATGTATACCCTAGTGTGTATGGCTACTTTAAGGATGACAACGCACTGTAAAAGATCGGACTACCACGAGGAACTGTACCTTCACTACGCACCACAAGGTAGTCGCCATCAGCGATGTTTCCATACTTTGTCGGCCTTTGTCTTTTGTTTTGTCGGAATTAGCCTTTCTAGAGAACACTTGGTCAAAGAGCAGAGATCATGGACCTTCAAAACCTCAAAAGCCAACTCACCTAAAATGTCTGTCAAAGGCCTTGAGCGCATTGTTAAAGGTCGGACTCCCAGGGGTGATGGTGCCCTCGCTCCGCACCAAGTAGCTTCCATCAGCGATTTCTCGGCTCACTCGCACCAGTCGCTCGGCTGGAGTCAGGTCCTCCAGGGAACGCTTGGCAAGGGAGCAGAGGTCGTCGATCTCATCGTCTAGAGAGGTTTTTTCAGGTTTTCTGAGGAGAAAAGGTCATATAGAAGATCAGGAACAAACTTTGGGATTGTGTTTATATTTCTTCTGGTGGTTCTGGTGGTGTTGTTTAGAAACAGGACCTAGACCATGACGGTTAAAGTAAGATTGTTTTAATCTTGTTTCAGTGTGGGTAAGAGATGGCGCTAGACAACCTGTATAGCTCTGTCTCTTACCCACACTGGAATAAGAATAAAACAATCTTATTTTGAACGTCATGGTAACCCCGTAGACCTTTTGTTGTGTACGCTGTGATTGTTATGACAAAATAAAACTTGTAAATGATTAGGTCAGATTTTCCAAAAAACAAATCTAGAAGTATTCCAGCTGGTTCCATAAATGTGGGGCCTTAATGGATGAGTTTTTTATGGAAGTTTTGACTATGTATGACGGATGCATTTAATAATTTCTTCTTCATAGTTATGAGTGGTCTTGTCTTCAATGGCCAAAAAAATGAAGGTCCTGTTAACTACCCCAGGGGATCTTCACGGCAAGAGTAAATAGGTCCTAGGCAAGCGTGCTCGATCATCGACCACATCGACGATTTCCATCATGTGAGATAGTGGTCAAGCACGAGTTTATCAACAGTAAAAAGGAGTCGAAAAATTGTTCTTGGAAGCTAAAAATATTCATGCAAACTTACTGGTTTTCAGCGGTAGGTATATGAACAGGGCCATCGAGGCAGCCCAGTCGGATGCCGAAGATCATCATGCCGATGGTCTCGATCGCCCACCGGTAGATCTCCGTCTCCAGCTCGTCGTTCAGCGCGTTCTCTGCATGCCGTAAGTCTGTCAGTCTGGGAGAAAATATAGACCATGAAGTTACTCCTGTTGATACATCAGGATAAGTCTCTCACCTCGGGGTCACCAGTTTGTAGGTATGCGGAACAGAGTGTTAAGTTCCGCAAATCTCCGTTGGAAAGAGAGGATCCACCGACCAGGGCCTCAAGTCTGCTATTACAATAGTGTCAGAATGGTCTATCATTGATGTCATAATTGTCGATTTTGACAAGTTTGGTAATCTACTAATATAATGGCGTCATTATGACTTTCCAATGGTCAACCACTGACACTTCATTGAAAGAAGTGGCATAGAATAGTAATCTCGTACACATTGACAAATGAATATTTGACGTATGCGGTGACTTTGACAGTTTATTTGATCAGTGTTCTACCATTAGAACGTTATTGTGCAGTTATTGGTTTTAATATGCTCGATATTATCATTCTACTACAACTCTATTACGATACCACTGACCGATCAATGATCGATCATTATGAATTGGCAGATCACTAACTTTTAGCAAAATGACATGTGATCGTGTTGGAATGACGAATTTATAAAAATAGCAGACTTGGGCCCCAGATGGGTGTTATGTCTGGTGGGCAACTGCCCGATAGATGATTTCGGGCTGTTCTATATGTTCAAATCGCGTGGAGAACTTTTATTGCGGGATACACGATTCGTTCTTATGTGACGCCATAGATATAACTACAATGACTTAGACGTAAACACCTTGATCGCTGTGGCTCGTCTATATGAGGCCTAATGTCCACGGGCGCGTAGCTTCATAGACGCGTATTCGACATTATACGCTTGGTGTATCTACGCCTGTATCGACACGATGGCATGACGTTGCCACTTCGTTGACAGTTTCATAGTTTTCTACATAAGCTGTAGGCAGGTGTACACCAAGCGTATAATGACGAAAACGCGTCGATGAAGCTACGCGTGCATCGGTGGAAGGCCTTAGCATCTAAATTTGGAAGTAAACCCTGGGCTGTTTCCACTGTCTTGAAGTACTTTGACACGGAACTAGTCAAAAATACATCAGACATAATATTGACTATTTCTTGTGTATTTTAGATTAGAAGTTTACGGATGGTAAGAATTCACAAATATCGTAATCAATTGGGTTTAAAATTAGCAACTTTTGATGAATTGAGTACACATTTCGTCACGATCAGGATGATTGATTTATCATTTTGAATCTAAGAAATAAAATACACAATGATATTACTATTTACCTACAGATTTTCGTTCTGGACGAATCGACTCGTTGTGTAAAAGTGAGACGAAAGAGAGCTAGTAAATAATATGAAGTTCTATAAAATAAAACCTAATTTTCTACTTTCCTTCTTCTTGTCTCATAGTTAATGTGTGTACGTAAATGGTTAAATAAATAAATAAAGTAACTATCTAAAAGTGTCAACGATAGTGAAAAGAATCATTAGGATTGATATTATGACTGTCTGGGCAATAGCCGATAGTTGTTCTGAGTGCGGGTGTTTTCTGGACGTGAGTTTACATTTTTCATGATTTTTCTGTACGCATCCACGATACAGGTGTAACTATCGAATCACTGATTGAACGTCACTATGTCCTAAATCTGTTCAACTACGTAACTAATCAGAACGATTCTCAAAGTCAAAGATTTCAAGATAAATAAATATCTAGTCTACAAAGAAGCACGTGTTTAAACAAAAATATATACGAGTATATATTTTTAATGTGTTACTGTAGAGAGCGATCGAAGGTGAATTCCAAGACCTGTCAGTAAAATCGAAGATAACAGTTTGAACCGTTCTGTGCTAATATTAATTTGGGTATGTTACTACCACTCACTTGGTAAATATTAGGATTTGCCTCAGAGACACGTCACAATATTCAATGTCTTCACCAAAGACATTGAATTTTGTATATCTATAAATCTCTTTGGTCATTACTAAAGTTAAGTTTTACATTTCTGAAATGTTTGTTTTTAATTACACATTGAAAGAAACCGGATTAATACCTACCTACTTTGGTAAGCGATTCAATCAACCGGTAAGACTTCATAAATCGTTCAAAAAAAAACGTATAAGAGGCCAAATTACGGTATTAACAATTAATCTGCTGAGGTCTTCCCGTCCGTTTACAATTTAGGTGTCTTCAAGGCTAGAGTGAATAGGCTCTTAATAAACTAGTGCGTCTCACCATCAACGATTGCATCACTGCTTACCATCAGGTGGGAATAAAAATACTTCGAATTTACTGTTATTTAGACTTTTACAGTAACGCTATATAGATGAAACTGTTTATTGTTTTTCACCTTATAATGTCCTTTTTTGTCTAGGTCATGCATTTATTTGCACAGTTCATTCATCTGCAGTGACTAACATTTACTAAGTAAAATAGAATAAAAAATACTTTATCGGGCGATCAATGACCTAGGAACGACACTTATTTATACTTCTTTTATTTTTATTGATTAACTTTTAATGTTTGTATGTTTGTCTGTTTGAGGCGAATTTTGCAAATAGATTTTGAAACAGATACCTTTTACAGATTGAGCTAAAATTTGGTATACCTATGTAATTTGGGTAAGAATTAAGCTAGTCTAAGTGCTACATTTTTTATTTGTAATATTCGAGGAAGAGCATTATATTATAAACTCAGGTATCTATTTGTCGATGTTTTTGTTCGAGTGTTCAAGAAAAAGATCGTTTTGATTACCGTCTAGACAAGTCATTTCGCATTCCAGTTTTTGTGGACATGGATTTGTGTGAATACAAATTACAGTGGTATAGCCGTCGTGATCTGATCATTGTTAGGTAAATTTCCAAGGTCAGTTGTGTTTTGTATATTAAGAGATTCAATTCATTTTATTTCAAATAAACCATTTACAGGCACTTTTGAACTGTCAAAAATTCAGTTAGAAAAATTTTGCTAGGTGCACATTCCAAAGCATAGATCGCTATGGAGAAGAATGTGCAAGAAACTCCATGTACACTCTTTTCAATAATTTTATGTATTACAAATATCTCTGATACATGTTTCTTGTCTATACTATTATAGACAAAAATGTAAATAAAGTAAAAATAAAAACTAATTATAGATATTAAAATAGCCACTGGCGTCTAAGATCAGTCTCAACTGATAGCACATGACGCAAATATTAGCACCACTCAGCTCAACCATTTTGAAGGGAACCGAATGATTCAACTCACGCGCCACCGTCAGTGAGACATTTGAGTGAATATGACAAACTCTCAACTGCCTTGCTCATTTATGTCAAAGTATTTCCCCATGTCACGTGTTACTGCAGACTGAAATTTATTAAAGCGTAGTGGACATTATTTTTTAGTACATATATGTGAAACTTGAATATAGTTTGTTCAGAATCAGTACCTGAATCGATTCCAATATTTTTTACACCATATTATATTTTTGGAGGTATGCGGAACAGAGAGTAAAGTCCCGCAAACCTCCGTTGGAAACGGAGGATCCTCCGACCAGACAGGTGTTACAGTCTGGTGGGCGACTGCCCGATAGATGATTTCGGGCTGTCGTATATGTTCAAATCGCGCGGAGAACTTTGATTGCGCGATGCAGGATTTCGTACTTTCTTCGTAATTCTTATGTGGCGCCATAGATGTCGCTACATATTTTTTCCAAAAAATATGTGTTTAAAAAAGGTCATAAATTGAACACCATTGACACTAAGTACAACACAGGTCATGGCAGGTCATAGTGGACATTAGGCGCCAGTGCACAGCTGAGTGCGGGAGCAAAACAACCCCTCAGTCGCCCGGATGATCCGGTGACTATGTATTTGTGTGGACAACCAGCTAACATAAGAAGCCTATAACTTTGTGATTTTTCATGACGCAGTTATGAAATGTACATAGACTCATAAAAATACTAAACACGTGTTTTACTTTTCATATGCTAAAACTAATATTAGTACCTATACAACAGCCCTAAATCAACTATCAAATAGGTGCCCAGACCAGAGGATCCTCCCTTTTCATTGGAGGTTCACAGGATAGTTCTGAAATAAAAATCTAGTTACCTTCTAGTGGTGTCCGCTGCAATTTCATCAAAAGCCTGGTCATAGCATTTCAGAAGAGTGCCGTCTTGCAGGAGAGCGCGGATCGCAGCCCATATCGCTTTGGGTTCATCTCTGCAAAGAAAATAACTGTTAGAGACATAAAGATGCTGATAAAACTTCTTTTTGAGTCGATGGTTTGGTATCTTTTATTACACTTTCAGCCTAGGAAGCCCAACTCATCATCACTATCTTCTGCTGAGCATTTTTTGTTAGTTAGCCTTTTCTGATCCATCCCTAGGCAAAGGCCTCCCTCCACTCCATCAATCTTTCGTGGGCCTATGCTTACTCTTGCAAGTCCTGGTGGAATCTGTCTAATTCATCGCGCCATGTGCTTCGAGGTCTATCGCGTCCCCGTCGCACTGTTCCAGGGCACCAACTTTGTGCTACTTTGACCCACAGCTGAGCCACAAAATAGATAAGTACAGAAGGCAATCTCATGTATGTACTTCACTTTTTATACCTACGCTCGGTGGACGCACGCTAATGAGCGTTTGAGCCGGAACTGTTCGACGAGTGAGCCGAGATGCGACGTATCGTGTCCGTGAGCGGTGTCTATGTGTGCGTTGTTCGAGCGCGCTTTGTATGTAGATTGACTTCTGAACCTATCTATTTTGTGGCTGAGCATAGGCCTATCATTTTTAAGCCAAGCCAAAATATCTTCTGTCCATCAGAGGCCCTACCACGAGCTCTTAACGTGATTCATTTGACGACCTAAACTGAACTGTTAAAGGGATGGAGCTCTAGAGTGTATAGCTCCATCCCTCTTTCTCGCTCGCACGACTGACATTCTAATACGTCATGGTAAGGCCCCAGACCTCATTACTCTCAAGGCTAAAAAAAAGCTAAAGGCTAAGGGATTGGTCGAAAGCATCACTGCGGTTCTGGAAAATAATGGACAACTGAAAGAACGCAAGTGAGTTTTACGAGGCGGCCCATGTGTGCAAATCAACGCGACGCGGCGGCCACGTTCTACGTGCGCGTGATGTCACCGTACCGCAAGAGTTCTTGCGTAAATATGAAACTAAATTATCGCGTCCGTTTCGCTTAGCTCATCGCTGCACCGCACCAACGTGTGGTTGGCCATGAGCGTAAGTCACCCACGCTCACTCACTCTATTAGTGACACTCTATTAGTGTCAATGATTTATTGCAAGTCTTTGGGCTACAGTTCATGGACGCGTATCTTAGACGCGTATTCGTCATTCAAGCTTACATCATCATCATCATCATCATCATATCAGCCGAAAGACGTCCACTGTTGGACATAGGCCTCCCCCAAGCGTCGCCACAACGACCGGTCCTGTGCATCACGCATCCATCGGATTCCCGCGACCCTGACCAGGTCATCGGTCCACCTTGTTGAAGGCCGTCCAACGCTGCGTCTTCCGGTACGTGGTCGCCACTCCAGAACCTTTCGTCCCTATCGACCATCTTAGCCACACCACCATCTCCAAGCTTACGTATAACTACGAAACTTTGTCGACGAAGCGGAAACGACTCGACGGCACGACGATGCTTTTATGAAGCTACACGTCCGTAGAAAGTAGGCCAAAAGGTAGAACTACGCTGCCCACACGTGTGCCACACACGTCGATCTGGTTGCGTCTGTCTCCACACATTTTAAATGGAAACTAGACCTGCACGTTTAGCCAAGTTGTTATTCTGCAATCGTTAACGCTGTCGAAAAGTGATGAAACGTATGGGAATGACGTCATCTCAAAGTAAAGTGGCGTGGTCAGAACAAACGAATAGACAATTCGTAGCCAAGTTCACATCGTTCAAAATCGTTTCTATAATGTTTAACGCTACATCCTTTATTAAACAAACGCTACATTGTAGAACGAGCGGCCGACTCAGGCGCGTCAACATGGCTACCAACTTGTAACTTGGCTAGGGGGGCTGTACAGCTACACTTGATCTACGCCACGCGACGCCACGAGACGTCGTTCTACGTAAAAATCAGGCGTGTTACACGCGTGCTTGGGTTTAATGTAGTTCTAGCTTTACACTCTGCTTCTATGGAGAAATTACTTGATGATTTTCTATTCTAAAAACGACCACTACTTGGGCTTAATAATGCCTTACACTGATAGGTATTAGGTTAAGTAAAAAAGCCTTTTTCATGCCTAATCCTTGTTTATCCTGTATCAATATATATGACACTTCAGTTTTATCGATTTTTTGTCAAAACAAACATCCAGCGATAGTAGTCGAAAATCATCCTTATCGAAAACAATTCGGTAGTAATGCACCTCTAATCTAGTGATAAGTAAATGGGCACGTTGAACAATAAAACTGGTGATAAACAGGTATTAGGCTAAAGCTACATATCAAAGAGAGATGATCGTCGTCTGTGCAAATACGAATCCTCAAGTTTTTCGGGCATAAATCCCGTAACGAGGACTCGATGGAACGTTTGGTGGTGCAAGGGGAAGTCGAGGGCAAAAGATCTCGTGGACGCTCTCCAATACGTTGGACGGACCTCATCAAAACGGTGACACACAGCAGCGTAAATGAAAGGTCCCAAGCTGCCAAACACAGAGCTGCATGGCGTCGTATTGCGAGAGAAGCGGTGGTGCAGGACTCGACCGAGACATGATCGCGACTACTCTGTCAAGAGTGTACGACTGAGATGAACATTATTAGGCCGACGCCCATGGACCACGCTTGATTTGTACGTAGAACGACATCGCGTGACGTGGATCAAGTGTAGCTCTATAAGTCTAGTTTCCCTAGAAAACGTATGGAGACCGACGCACCCAGATCGGCACACGTGCACGCATACGTGGCACACGCGTGCGCAGTGTAGATCTACCTTTATACTTAGCGATAGGAAACACGTTTGATTAGTGTGTTTCTCACGCCCGCCGTCTGAGCATATGTATTATGTAGATACCGATATATGACAATCGTACTATGCATGTCTGATATGCATTGTACTCAGGTAAAAATACTTATTGTAGGTGTCATTTTTTGTAAATGATAATTTGTTTTGTAAAACCGTAGTACATTATTTTGTTCTATCATCAAGAATTTTCACAGCGTACGCAAAATAATGACTTTTAAAGGCAAGATTCAGATTAGATTTAACGAATTTTTTACTCATTGAGAACAATAAATAGTTCACATTAAAAATAATAAAAACATATACCTAAATATAACATACATACATTTTTAAATATTTATGTAATTCCGTGAATATGTAGCTTTCTAATGGTGAAATTTTTCTTTAAAATCGGTCGACTAGTTTTGATTTAAATCGTAACAAACAAAAAAACTAATCTTTCCTCTTTATAATTATTGTTTAGAAGTTCAGATGTGGTCAATATTTTGTTGGAGTATTGTTCGAAAGAGCTACCTACCATGGTCCTCGCAAAGAGGAACTGAAAGAACACAGCTGGGTTTTAATCAGGAAAATCTGACTGACACCCCCTCTTGCTCCTCGAATCGCATAACTTTCCCCCTACCACATTTTTATTGCAACTTATCACGTTTTCAAATTCGTGAGACAGGCTGCAATAATTTATTTCTATATTGGTTCTCCTACAATGGGATAAGTATTAGTCGTGATTGCTTAATTGCTTAATTATTCGATTCGAATTTATCATATGATTGTCTTTTTTTTGTTCAAAGGTGAACGGCATCAATCAACGACTGGTTTTGCTAGCAACAACAACTTTATTACACCGAATGTAGCAAATGCTGTTTCCTGTTTATGTGTCTAGTCAAAGAATCTTGGTTCCCACTCAACAATACGATGCGATGCGATACGCCGCATCAATAGATCGCATCGCAGCAATTGAAGCGATGCTTTGTCGCACGAATTGCATTGATGAATATGCAATGCGAATCAATTCGCAAGTTCTTGCGACGTCGTATCACAGTTTTGTATTTGAGCTTTATAATGATGGTCGCTATCATCATCAGCCTCATCTAGCCTTTTTTCAACTAGCTTGGCTGTGGGTTCCAGTCTACTCGGATGCGGCTGAATACCCGTGTTTAACATAGAGCGACTGCCTATCAGATCTCCATAACCCAGTTACTGGGCAACACAATACTCTTCGGTCAGACTTTCTGGCGTCTGACAACCGGTAACGAGTGCCAAAGATCTACGATTGACAACTGGCACCAACGGATTTACGTAGCATAGCATAGTCGTCCTTATAATGTTCCCACTGCTGGGACTCAGGCCTCCTCTCTAGGAGAAGGAATGGGCTGTAACTCACGCGGGCCCAGTGCGGATTGGTGTATGTCAAATGTTTTCGAATTTTTGGTTCTAGGACATTCATTTCCTCACGATGTTTTCCTTCACCGTTTTGAGAGCAGTGGTGATGAAATAAATTTCACAAAGTTATGCGGCTGGCTGGGTTTGAACCCGCGACCCGCTCGCGCGCGCTCGTAAGTCATAACCTGCTTTACGTGCTTTGCTGTAATCAGACTGTATACTACCGAAAATCAATACGATGCATAAACTAATGTATACATAGACCTAATTTTAGTATGTCCTAAAAAGTTTTCTTTTTTTATCGCTATGTTTCAACAAAATTTCCTGCACGGGAAAATCGTTGTTAGCTAGTTTGTTCAAAAGGAAAATACAAGGCATTGTAAACATACCCGTGCACCGGACAGTGGCCCGCTCCCTTCCTATGTTGATACAGCGGCGATTTTTCGAAGCGAGGCGGTTCAGTCGAGTAACTTTCATATACCTGTAACAATAAGAAACATATTTGCTTGAAACTTTTATAATAAGGATTCTTGGTTGAACCTTTCTTGGGTTGATACTGGTCATGCCAAATGTCATATTTTTTTTTTGAGACTTCCTTATTTAAAAACATTCTGTAGATTACAGAATGTAAGTTCTGATTGAATTGAGATAAACAAGTCAACTTGGGGGTTTTTGGTAAGACATTTTTGAGTGAATTTCAATGGGTTTTCAAATTTTCGCGATATTCCACAATCTTACGGTGTTGGTAGGTACCAGAGTGGTAGTGGTAGAACTCCGGGGTATTATATGTATAATACGATATAGCTACCTATGTGACAGTAAAGTCACAATACTAGTTACAATTACCGGCACGGATCTTGAGCGCTGGCTTCAAGTTGCGCAGAAGTTAAATATTTGGTCTCTTTAGTGGTGCGAAGTGAGACGCGGGGGCGGAGAGTGTCAGTGATTGGCTCGCCGCGCGATCGTGTCATAGACGTCACTCGTGATTCGTTCCCTGCGCTTGCTGCATGTATCTAACAACGACGACGTTAGGCTCGCCAATGTATGGAATGCGCAAAGCGATCCCCATTTGACGCCGAGCGCTCAAGATCCGTGCTGGTAATTGTAAATTACTATAAATCCATAATGGTTTCTCTTTCCTGGTACCTACAGAATAATTCCATTCGTACTGATTCCCACGCACACTTTGTAACAATGTCTGCGGTGGACGTAGCAATGGAGCGGACAATACTGAATGGCGGATGACGTCACTTCAACGATATTTCACTTTGAAGAGTTCTGGTGCGGAGTGCGATGATGAAGTTGGAACTGTCACAGTCAGGCTGTTTGTAAATCTGCTGTGAGACTTGAAAACCCGTGGCGAACAATAAAATCTACACTTCATGCTATGAAGAGACTATATAAATTTTAACAAAGAAAAAAAAATTGTGGTTCGGATATTAAGGTAAAAAGAAGCCTGAGATACGACGTCGACCTATTCTCAGACTTACCGAAAAAACAGATTTTTTAAAATAAAAATTAGTGAAGCCGTTAGAGAAGAGTTAGAGAAAATTTCGTTGCTTGAGATAATCTGAGCTAGTAGTGACTTGATTATGAAAATTCTTATAATTTATTTGTCCCCAAGTGCTTAAGTTTTTCCCGAAAATATACCAACTAACCAGCAAAAGCGAGTGCTATGACAAGAATCTGACAATTTCTACGGGACAATCTTGTATACGATATTTCCTGGCACAGAGCCTTCCAAACCAGATCACCTTAAAATAATCTAAGGACAATGAGGACTATGTATGCTTGCTAAATACAAGCCACCCTTGTCCTTCAGTTGCTATTTGCGTTCCAGGACCAAAACAACCCTTTCAGAAATGTCCGTGGCAACCTACTGGCAGTTACGTTACATTTCAGTGTGTGCCATCCATTAATTATATATGTAATATTAATATTCCACAACTATCACAAGGCCGTCTAGTCCCAAGCTAAGCAGAGCTTGTGTTATGAGTACTAGACAACTGATAAACATACTTATATATTTCTAAATACATACATATTATAGATAAACTACACCCTGACGCAGAACAAATGATCGTGCTCAACACACAAACATTTGTCCTGGGTGGGAATCGAACCCACGACCTGTGGCATTACAGTCAGGGCCACTGACCACTATACCAACCGGACAGTCAATTATTATATTATTATATTTGGCAGTTTCCTAAACCACTAGATTTCAAAGGTTTCTAACTTACATAATTTAGAACAAATTTTTCGATTTATGATATACAAAAAGTAAAAAAATCTAGTGAAATATTCAATTACAACCGACGCTCTTATACCACTGGGGCATTTATCCAAGTTTACCCTAACTACTTACTTACATAATGTAACTTCAATCCCATCTACAAGGTCCATTTTTATTTAACGAAGCTATCGGAGCGTGCAAATGGTCCTTTCAAACGGAGATGTTACGAAGAGGTTCGATTTCGATTGATTTTGAATATCGGTACTGATAAATTTTAATCGGAACAGGAAGTACAAATAAGTTTATACTAGACGCGCGGGGAACCTCAAGTGCTTTCTGGCAATTACTAGGTATTTTACTAGTTGTTTTGTTTCGTATTTGGAATGTTGTGAATTCGCTCTTCATTTCCTCAATCCAATTTTTCCTTTTTTCAATCCAAGTTTTTGATTATATTGCGTTTCACATAAGATTCTTATGTAGAGACTTCTTATGATAGAAGTCTCTTTGCCGTAATGTTGGCTCCCCTGTCTGTCTACAGAAAAAAGAAAAGAGTTGCCTACTTTAGCAAAATTGTTGCCCGAAATGCGAAATGTATAGTCTCAACACCTTTTGGAGAATTATGAGGGAATGGGTTTTTATAAAAAAAAAGCTGGTCTAAAAGGAAGTTGTCAATGGAGAGGTACGATAATAATCGTGGCGTTTTCGACACAACAGGACAATCGAAATGGAGCCCAGCGACCTAAGTATGCTTTATTCAAAAATAGTTTTTAAATGTTCCAAATGAAAAAAAAAGAAAATTATAAGGCAATTGTTAAAAGTAACGAAATATCAGTTAATCTCCCTAATATTCATTTCTAACACTTTTTCCGTATTGCCAACATTACGGCGAAGGAACGTCTTATGTGAAATGCACTATAGTTATAGTAGAGTTTCATTTGACACTTCAGGAGCTTACCATGACGTGTTAAAATAATAATAATAATAATAACAGTTCAGTTTAAGTCGTTAAATGGGTCGCGTTTGGAGCTCGTGGTAGGGCAACTGCCTCCGCTACTGCCTCCGATTTCCATTCTGATTCCGGTTTTGGTGCTGACAAATAAAATTTAAAAACTCCGGTTCCGAATTCGGTTCCGATACAACCATCCCATTACATCCTTATCCAACTATGGAATAAAAAAAACAGTTACGACGAACCTCTGCAACGCCTAAGGGAATCCTTACCCATGAATATGATGATTTTCAATCAAGAAATACCCGGAATCGCTTCCATAGCTGTAGGGTGGTTGTGGAACGTGGAACCCTCTCTCAGTGTTCGTAATTTGATAAAGTTGTTATTAGATGAAACCTTTGTAAATCTTGCTTGAAGAGGAAGCTATCAAATATTTATGTGGGTGGTTAAATAACGGGTAACTCCTTGCCTTGTGATCTGGCGAGTATGGTCATTCTAAAAGGTGTAAGGGACAGCCCTCCACAAAGTTTAAGGGCTTGCTCAGTAGACGAAACTGAACAACCTTCCACAATTTTTTTTTCAGGAAACGTAAAATAAAATCAGTCTCACCATACAAAATGATAAACTTGATTGGACAATTTGTATGGCGAGGCCGATTTTTTTTTGTTTCCTGAAAAAAAATTTTTGTGGAAGGTTGTTCAGTATCGTCTACTGAGCAAGCCCTTAAAGTTTGTGGAGGGCTGTCCCTTACACCTTGTATAGTTTACGGTTAAGTATATATTTGAGTAAAAATTGGTTGTGAAACGATGCTGTAAAAATTGAAGCACGTATACTTAAGGCTGCCTAAAGAGGTAAGGTTTGTTTTATTGTTTCTAGCAGGCAATCTCTGAAAGTAATGGTCCGATTGCTAAATGTTTTTTCACCAATAGAAAGCTGCTAATAGGTATATATTGCACTACATAATACTCATCAAGATCATTCCAAAAAGCTCAAACACATAATAATATCTAAGTTTGTATGGCATTTCATAAAAATATTGCATTGCCACCTGATTTACACATGCATGTAAAATTTCAGCTCACTCGGTAACCGGGAAGTGGATCTAATTTGCAAGAATGATTACGGACTAACAAATATCGGGACAGGTATACTAAATAAAAGCTTGTAAAAACAGTTGGTAATAATACGTATACGGCACGTGTGAAGCTTTTGACCTTGAGCTTGGTCTTGAGTGTAGTTTTTAGGTCTTGTAGACAAAAAAGTAGGTACCTACTTATTAGTCATGTCATACCTAGTTCGAATTGTATAGTTGGCAACGCAAAGTTTTTTGATGCAAAACCGGACTACAGAGGCCACAAACTCTTAACACGATCCATTTTACGACCTAAATTGAACTGTTAAACGTATGAATGGGTTAGCTCCATCACTCTTTCTCGGTCGCACGCTTGACATTTTAACACGTCATCTAAAGTTGTTCGTTCGTTTTTTAAAAGAAAATCGGGGCCTGGAATGAAATACAAAGTAGGAACTAGTCTGGCACGATGGGGCAGGAGATGTCATTGGACGATATTGATGAACTCTTTTTTATCTGTACACTCTTAATAAGGTTCAGTTGAAAGCCAGCGTCGGACAACTACCTCGTAGTTGTCTGGCATTTTCACTGAACTGGACCTTTTTTAGCGCAAACGTGAGACATATAATGTTTTTTTTTTTTGTGTTTATCTTAAGTTTCAACATGTTTTGTGCGCCAAAATATTTTCCTTTCTTTATATCTAACCTAAAAAAAAAACGCCCGAAGTCGCGGTAGGCTTTATAAACATCTACAGCCTGCTTACCTCACTGTACCAACATTGTTGTGAACAGCTGTTCACCCGGAGGATGCGAGACCGCTACCGCTACTCATTCGGTAACACAAACATAACATGCGGAACAATGACACATAAATCGAGATAAGTCAACAGTCACAACCGCACGTGGTCGCGGCGTGATAGGGCCGCCACTCACACCGTTGCGTAATAGTATTGTGGATTTTTATTGGTTGTACATAATAATTTTTGAAAAGTATTTTTTGTTTCGACATTTTCAATGAGAAATTCAAATAATTATGTGATTACTAAGTTAAGGCAGACACAGGCAGACTGAAACACTTGACCCTACCTGTGTTCGTGTATCTACTTTATTAATTTGATAGTATACTGTATAATTTTATTGTATTTATGGTTTATCCAGTGGCGTGCCTGATGCCTTTACAGGGGGCAAGCCAAGGAATCTTGACCTAACTACTACTTACCTATTAAAAAAAATCTCGTGCTACCACGTGTCATCAGTGCAGTAATGCTGATTTTTCTGAATTGCTACACTACTATTAATTCATTAAACCTCAATCGAACGCCGGCGTTCGCGCACCTATTGTCTTTCTATTGTGTCTGTAATTTCCATGATTGAAAGGTACAAATATAATGTTAATAGTAAGTAATAAATAATGATAACAAAAGCTTCACCACAATAACTTTATCATCATACCAATAATCGTGAAGTTTGAATACATGAATAGAAAAACAAAAATTGTATTCTAATTCAAATTGTCTATCTTTATTTAAAATGATTTTATTACTTACACCAGCGTAAAAAGTTTGTGAACGTTTTAATTCTACCAACAGCTGATTTTCAATTGCAATCAAAGATAAGTCGGAAAGCCGCTCTTGTTGTCGAGTGCCGGCCGGCCGGCCGGGATGGTCAGCCAGTAAGTCCCCTCTTTGAGGCGTGGCTGGAAAGACCTCACGGCGTCCTTACCTTCCGCATGACGCAGGTACTCACCGGACATGGTTCGTTCGGGAGATTCCTGCACTCGATTCATGCGGAAGTGACGCCCGGGTGTCGCCACTGTGCGGAACGCCCGGAGGACACGGTGGAGCACACAGTCGAGGTGTGCCCTGCTTGGGCGGAGCATCGCCGTGCCCTCGTGGGGGCGATCGGCGGCGGAGACCTGTCGCGCCGGGCCTTGGTTGAGGCCATGGTCCGGAGCGAGGAGGAGTGGCAGGCGGTCGCCGACTTCTGCGAAGCAGTAATGCTCGCAAAGGAGGAGGCCGAACGCATCAGGCAACGGCGTTATCGCCGCCGCCGTCGCCGGGATTCTGATCCCGATTTCCGGCCAACGTAGACGCGGGCTTGCGGACAGTGAGCAATGGGTAGCTCGCTGTCCGGCCGTCCGGTAACTGTCCGGACCAAGCCCAAGTCGTCGACGGCGCGCACTGTTCCCGCGCGCCTCAAGGAGTTGTCAGCAACAGCAGGGACCCAGCCGGGTCGAAGCCTACTGGGGCCAGGGTTATCCGAAAGGGCGCTCGAGCCCCGGTATGAAGGCTAGAAGGAACGGGGTGGGTCTTTTAGTCAGTAAGAGTCTGACACTATCTCCCGCTCCGCCCAAGGGCGGGGGATGTCAATGCATGATTTTTTCCCACCATAAAAAAAAAAAAAAAAAAAAAAAAAAAAAAAAAAAAAAAAAAAAAAAAAAAAAAGGATGGTCAGCCAATACTTTAAAACGATTAATTTGAACTTAATGAATATCAAATGTAAGGTTGAGTTGAGTGTGAAATAAAACAACCGAGTACTAGATACTGATCTAATGTTACTTTTTTGACGCCAACGCCATCTAGTTATGAATGTGTAACTAATACATAATTTTTTTTGAAATCTTGGTGTTTCAAACACGTCTTGTTCTTTATAATAATATGTAATATTATTGGCAAATACTCACAATTGAAACAGCGGTAGCTTTTCGTTGTTCGCTTTTTTAAAACACACTTATCACTGGTACGACAGTTATGTCGAGAAAGAGAACCAACTTTCTATTGGCGGTTTAACAAAAATAAAGAATGAAATAACAGCGTTCAAGTACTTTTGAGAATTTTCATGGCACTCGCGAAGTTATTTGAGTCATACCTGATGTATTCCAAGCATTGTTATTAACTTTTCTGAGAAATATTCAAAATAGTAAAGTTTTAAGATTATATTTATCTTTAAAACTCAAACCCTACCTGGCCAATATCGATTCCACACATAATAATATCCACACACAACCACAAGTATAGTTTCCGAATTCATAAACTGTTAAATGACGGAAAACAAAAAAAAACTATCAAAACAATAATTACGTACAACACGATAACCGATCAAAGCAAAGAACTGAGTACTTTTTAGTTCGTACAACTTTACGCGTCATAGAGGGCGCCTCGTATTATAATATGCGTAAAAATTTGTCAAAAAAAACCATTCATAAATTTACCAAAGCCCAGCTTTTTTTTAGAACAAAATGTTCGACGAGCATTTGCACACAATAACAAATTACACCCACACACACTCAAAATTTGACGTTTTTATATCAAAAGTAGAGATAGAAGATAAAGCCTCATAAAAGCCTTTGAGGCAGAAAAAGACAACAACACATTAGTGTTCATCTCTTTCTTTTGTTAAGTGTTAGAGTGAGATCGGAGAGATTTCGCTCAGAATGGCATCCTCGCTTCGCCCTGGTATCGTCTTATGAATGATTTTTGAATTTCGTACAACACAGTGGCAACTTAGCGTAACCGCGTAAACGCGCGAAGTTTAAAGTTTTGATTTTTGTGATAATTAATTGATTGGTCGTGTTCTATGAATTAGGTGAGGTTTTGGTAGGGCAAGCCGGGCTTTTTGGCTTATATGGCGGGCACGCCACTGGGTTTATCCATACATATAAATAAAATTGGAGTGTCTGTTTGTAGGTAATATTGAAATAACCGCTTTTTACTACTTGCATATGACTATAAAAGGTGTATGGACAGCCCTCCACAAACTTTAAGGGCTTGCTCAGTAGACGAAACTGAACAACCTACCATAAAAAATTTTTTAGGAAACGAAAAAAAAATTCAGCCTCTCCATACAAACTGTCCAATCAAGTTAATAATTTTGTATGGTGAGGCGGATTTTTTTTTTCGTTTCCTGAAAAAAAAAAATTATGGTAGGTTGTTCAGTTTTGTCTACTGAGCAAGCCCTTAAAGTTTGTGGAGGGCTGTCCCTTACACCTTGTATATACGGTACATCCACCAAAATAACATTTTTTAGAATTTTTGTCTGTCTGTCTGTTTGTTCCGGCTAATCTCTGAAATGGCGGACCGATTTTGACGGGACTTTTTTTGGCAGGTAGCTGATGGTAAGGAGTAACTTAGGCTGCTTTTATTTTAGAAAAAATAATTTTAAAATCCTGTAGTCCACGCGAACGAAGTCGCGGGCACAGCTAGTCTACACTAATATAATAAAGAAGTGAATTTTTATTTTTTTATTTTTTTTGTTTGTTGAAGGTAATCTCTGGAATTACTGGTCCGATTGCTAAAATTTTTTCACCGATAGAAAGCTGCTTTATTCCTGAGTGACATAGGCTATATTTTATGTAAATAGACGAAGCTGCGGGCAAGAGCTAGTTAGTATATATTTTTTATTGCACTACTATCTACATCTATGATACTATCGCTTAACTGACTGAAAAGACTAATAAAAATATTGTTACACACCAGTTTTAATTCAAAACTAAGCAAGTTTTCTCAAAATTATGACGTTTAAGCTTAAAATGTTAGATAAACCAACTCAAATAAAGTTTTTAATCAAATCGTAAAGCACTACATGGACGTGCTTGACAATCTCCTTTAAAAAAATATAAACATAAAAATCTTCGTCTCATAAAATTTGCAAGTCAATAAAATTGAGGTTACGCTATCATTTGAATTTGACCCACATTATCGGGCATAAGCATATTTTAGTCGTAAATTTATATTTGTACACGGTGTGAGAGAGTGATTCTATGCAAATATCAATAAACCGGTAATGGGCTTTTCTTTATTTAGATATGCGAAAATATGACAGTAGGTATGTTTACCTTTGCCACATAATTTAAACATTTATACAGGGATATGATACTTGACCAAACATAATATTTAGTTTAGCTGACGGGAGTCTGGTTTATATTTTGTACTGCCGTGTTAAGTTTGTAAGTAGCAGAATTGGTTACTTGACTCACTTTTATGTTATCTCACTAATATTATAAAGAGCTAAGGAGAGCAAAGGACAAAAGAGCAAAAGAGGAAAGGAAAGAAAAGAGAGGAGGGAGGGAGGGAGGAGGAGAGGAAAGGGCAAAGGAGGAAAGGAGGGGGGAGGAGAGCTAAGGTGTGCAATAAAGTTATAAATATTAAATAATAAGAGGTAAAGTTTTTTTTAGGTTTTGTTTGTAGGAGGTAATCTCTGAAAGTATTGGTCTGATTGCTAATTTTTTTTTATTGATAAAGCTGTTTTATTTCTGAGTGAAATACTCCTGATATCTGATTTAAGCATTTGAAGTTGAGTATTTCTCAAACTCTACTTTAGCCGGAAAACCTGTCAAAAGTATAGTTTGAGACGTTCTTAACTCAAAATATTCAGTTCAGAAACCCGCTCATAGACTGTATTTTATGGACGCGGGCGGGTGAAGCCGCGGGCAAAAGCTAGTAAAAAACCTTTCAACAGCAATGGCCACTTCTATCTTGAAAAAGGCGGCACAATTCTTAGCATTTTCTTACTTTGGATACATTTGCCGCCACGGATCTTGAGCGCTGGCTTCAAGTTGCGCAGAAGTCAAATATTCGGTCTCTTTAGTGGTACGAAGTGAGACGCGGGGGCGGGGAGTGTCAGTGATTGGCTCGCCTCGCAATTGCGTCATAGACGTCACTTATGATTCGCTCCCTGCGCTGCTGCATGTATGTAACAACGACGACGATTGGCTCGCCAATGTATGGAATGCGCAAAGACATCTCAACTCTGACGCCGAGCGCTCAAGATCCGTTTTGGCAACTTAACTTAGGACTGGTTGTTCTCGCTTCATTTATAATAATTATAATATTTAATTTTTGGAGCATTACCCTTTAACTGACGGTAAATATAAAGATTTATGGATAAAGAAGACATAATCCCAAAAGAATTGAGACCAGACGATTAAGAGATTTTTTTCGGTTAAATTACTGTTGTCGCTTTCTTCAGTTCATATTTGTCTCTGAAACAACTAACAGATTCAGATCTGATCGATTCAGTTACTGATTCTGAACAAACCATATTCAGGGTTTCGCATATTACAACAACATGTCAATGTCATGTGTGTGTGTGTTTTAACATGTCATCGGAGCATGTTATGTGATTAAAAAAATGAAGATGAGTCAAGTCTAGACGGAGTACGCAGTTCGTTACCGGACTAACAATTACAACACCTTATCCGGAGTGTCGTGTTGCATACGATAATAAACACGATGAGTCTGGTTGATGATCTCTTTATTAGTATGTCACAATAAAGAGACTACTAATATACTTACGTTGGTAAGTAATAATTTACTTATTATGTAATCTATATATATAAAAAATCTCGTGTCACAATGTTATTACAGAATTCATCCGAAACTGTTTGAGCGATTTTTGTGTTTTTTTTTTGTGTATATTTGTAAAGATTTTAGGATTATTTTAACCCCCACCCCGCCCCATATTTTCTTTCATAATTTATATAATAGAACAACGTTTGCCGGGTCAGAAGTAACTTATGTGACAAGATATCATGCGGGAATGCAAGCGGTATACGCAGAAAGCTCAGTACTGTCTATAAGAGAAGTGTCCTTTAAAAATATTGAACAGGTTTTGGTGATAACTGAAAATGCAGTTAGCATTATAAAATACGAATTTTGATGACGATATTTCAGCGATTCTGTGTGATTTTTTAACTTTTAATTATTCTATATTCTTTTGCCCGCTGCTTCTTCTGCAGCTTCACCTGCCTAGGTACATAAAATATAGCTTATGTCACTCAGGAATAAAGCAGCTTTCTGCTGATGAAAATTTTTTTGCAATCAGACATTACTTTCAGAGATTACCTCCTACAAACAAAAAAAAAACAAACTTTACCTCAGTATAATATTAGTGTAGATTATTATTTATCCTTCCGTTACTGCATTTTTCATAATTAGAGATCGGGCTAGATAAGTTTAAACTCAGTTGATAGCCCACTGTTCCAGATTCAGCCACCACTTGTAATACCTCTAAGTAACCAAGAATTAAAGTTTGTGAAAGAGGACACAGCTGTCGCTCTCCTTGAAAATTTATTAAATCTTAGACCAAAACAGACTTGACGGAAAACTTAACGACGAAGACGAGGCGGAGATGAGTTATTATATCAATATTATAATATTATCACGGCATAGTAGGGATTATCTATATAATATACAGGGTGTAAGAGACAGCCCTTCACAAACTTTAAGGGCATGCTCAGTAGACAAAACTGAACAACGTTCCACAAGATATTTTTTCAGGAAACGAAAAAAAAAATCGGCCTCTCCATTCTAACTGTCCAATCAAGTTTTTAATTTTGTTTAGTGAGGCTGAATTTTTTTTCGTTTTCTGTAAGAAAGTCTTGAGGAAGGTTGTTTAGTTTCGTCTACTGAGCAAGCCCTTAAAGTTTGTGAAGGACTGTCCCTTAGGATCTAAACAGATGGACTGCAATCCAACTGCAAATTGTAGTTTAAGTGCAGTTTGAATGCAGTTGACACGACTGCAATAGAACTGCAAACACGACTGCAATAGAACTGCAAACCAAACGTGCGGTCCGATTGCAGTCGTGTGAACTGCACACCGTCCTATTGCAGTCGTGTTTGCAGTTCTATTGCAGTCGTGTCAACTGCATTCAAACTGCACTTAAACTGCAATTTGCAGTTGGATTGCAGTTGAAATGCAGTCCGTCTGTTTAGACCCTTACATCCTGTATATCTGAATGACATATCAACACACAGCTAAAACTACTGAGACTAGGAACGTGAAATTTTACACAAGGCGTGTTATGAAAGGTGTTATGACGTAGGCGAGACTTCAAAATTTCCCTTCATAGTGCTCGCTTACATCATAAAAGGAAGCCTTGTGCATTTCACGTTGCAGTGCCAGTAGTTTTGGCTGTGCATAGGTATGTTAAGAGCAGTGGTAGCCGCGTGGTAACGGCCCCGACTTACGAGTTGTAGGTCGCCGAATCAAAACACAGCCAGGCCCATTACTTTGTATATTTATTTCAACACCACTGCTCTAAAAACAATGAAGGAAAACATCGTGAGAAAACGTCGGCATGTCCTAGAACCAAAGATTCGAAGATATGTTATATTCCATTAGTGAGAAACTATAAGGTCGACTATTACAGAAGAATTATATACTCTTTCCAACAATATCACTACGGATTTCAATTGTAAATTTATTATAGCTGCACTTACAATTGAATTAAGTTTTATATTGTCTGTATTATGTGGTTCTTTGTAAGTGTTATCGCCAATTGATTTATGACCGATTGTTAAAGAAGTCGTATATTATATCTGGTAATCTTTTAGGCTAATGTGATTTTACTTATCTTTTATAGCTTCATTGATTACAACAGCATGCATTTCATGCATGTTTCATTTTTATTAGAGGGTGCTCTTTAGCGGCCTGCCTCATGTGAACTGTGCTTGTAATCGGTGTAAAGAAGTAACTTAAATGTCAGTTATCTCTAGGTGATCAATAAGCTACTACCAGTGAAATAATTTGTGAAAAATTCACTCGTTCATTCTTTTTTCTTCTGAGAGCAGTGGTGGCCGAGTGGTAAAAGCTCCGACTAACGAGTTGTAGGTCGCGGGTTCAAACCTTGCCAGGCGCATTACTTTGTGTAATTTATTTCATTACCACTGCTGTCTAAAAGGTGAAAGAAAACATCGTGAGGAAACCGGATGTCCTAGAACCAAAAATTCAAAGACATGTGATATTCACCAACCCGCACTGAGCCCGCGTGGTGGATTACGGCCCATTCCCTCTCCTAGAGAGGAGGCCTGGGTCCTAGCAGTGGGAGCACTAAGAAGGCTGATGATGATGACTCTTTTTTTCTCGTCGTTTATACCACGTACATCGAGCGACTGGAACCATTTGCCTGCTGCGGTCTTCCCGTTCGACTATAATTTAGGTGTCCTCAAAGCTAGAGCGAATAGGCTCTTAATAAATGAGTGCGCCTCACCATCAACGACTGCATTACTACTTACCATCAGTTGGTATTGCAGTCAAGCACTAGTTTATATCAATTGAAAAAAAATACTCCTGTTTTTTTTAGTCCTTACCCCCACAACTACCCCACGCTAGGAATTTCACCTGTATCATAAGTGCGATCACAAACATGTATCTAAGCTCACATACACAAGATACCCAGAACCGAAATAACTATCTGTAGGCCTATCTGTTCTGTTCGGGAATCAGACCTGCAACATGCAGCGCAGCAATCAATCGTTCAACTATTGTGTCATTACAGTATGTTATACATATACATCTCTAACTGTTTGGCTTTTAGAATTAATCCGGCTCGAGGGACAAGCACAAAATTTATTTTTAATGGTGCACTTCAAATGGTGTGATATTTATACGTAAATTATCTATAGATATTTTCATTATCGGCAGTGGTGAACGAGTGGTAACGGCCCCGACTTAAGAGCAGTATGTAAGTCGCGGGTTCAAACCCAGCCAGGCGCATTACTTTGTGTAATTTAGTTTATCACCACTGCTCTCAAAAAAGAAGGAAAACATCGTGAGGAAACCTGCATGTCCTAGAACCAAAAATTTGAAAACATCTGACATTCACCAACACGCACTGGCCCGCGTGGTGGATTACGGCCCGGTCCCTCTCTTAAAGAAAAGGCCTGAGTCCCAGCAGTGGGAACATTGAAAGGCTGATTATATCTATAAAATTATCAACACAATTATCAATAATATTGTTTACAAAAGACTATGTATATAGATAACGAACGTTAGGTACATTAAGTGATGTTTGAAGCTTTTAAGTAATCACTATTAATCAGTTTAATCGTTTGAGTGTCTACTTTGTAGTTTGTATTTCCTACGGATTGCGCTGGCCGAGTTTCGGTTTATCTTTCAACAACTTAGTTGAGGTCAGCTTACAGTCTAAATATGATATATGGTTATGACCGGGCAACGTTGCTCGGCCATATAAATTATCAAGGAAATCGATCGTTGAGTAATTTATACTTTCAATCCTTGAAATAAGGAGGGTGAAATATTAGGTACGTTTAGTTGCAAATGGAAAAAGTTTGCCATTGCAACCGAGGCAGAATCCGCACGAGCCGTAGGTGAGGGTGTTATGGAGTCGAATGCTGCAGTGACAGGTATCACACGCTGTTTTTCAATACACTTTATGAAGAAATAAATAAATCTAGGTTCTCGTACGATCCGTAGCGGTGTCTTAGCGCCCAGCTTGATACCATAAATGTAATAAAATTAAGGCAGGGGCGATCGGGCGCACTTTTCCGCATTAGTGCGAAAAATAATAAATAGCGTGTCTAAAAGCGGTAGGGATAAGAGCGAGTTTTGGAGAATTAGAAAAGGTGTACTTTACACTCGCTTCTGCTTGTCTCTTCAAGGAGACAAGTTTTATTGTAATTTGACCATGAACTTGACTTGAAATACGTCACAACAATTTGAATATAAAATTTTCATGTAGTGTTTCGGTAGCCACATTTTTTCTCCCGAATAATATTGTTTCCTACATTAATTTAGTACGATAGTCGATATAAAATTCGTTCTGTGTCGATGTGAGTGTAATTGACCTTTGCGTGCGTCATAGATATTACTGTTTTGTATTTATAGTTCGGTGATAATGGAAAAAAATGTGTATGGCATATAAGTAAGATGTCTCTTATATTGTATTCTGTTTTGGTAGTGTTTTGTTTCTTTTAAGCGGACAGGATCAAGTAGAGGGGTAAACGGCATTGTTGTTATCGCGGGTTCATCGCGAATTGGTACAGGATATGAGAGACATGCCTTTTTTATTTCGGTGGGGAAAATCATCCATTGACAACCCCCGCTCTTGAGCGGAGCGGGAGATAGTGTCAGACTCTTACTGACTAAAAAACCCACCCCGTTCCTTCAAGCCTTCCTACCAGGGCTCGAGTTCCCTTTCGGATAACCCTGGCCCCAGTAGGCTTTGACCCGGCTGGGCCCCTGCTGTTGCTGACAACTCTTTGCAGCTCCCTACTATTATTTTATGTTGTTGTATATTGTATTGCCTGCGCCGAATAAATGCTATTCTATTCTTTTATTCTATTCTATTCTTCTATTTTGTTCTATTCTTCTATTCTATTCTTCTATTCTATTTTATTCTTCTTTTCTATTCTTCTATTCTATTTTTCTAATTTGTACTTCCATTCTATTCTACTAGAGTGGCGCTATGGATGATGATGATGATGAAGAATAAAACCGATTTCACAGTCGTAGTTATCACATCACTTAAAATCATCATCTTTCTACGTTTGTCCCATGTTACATGAAGTTAGCACAACCCCTTTTTTCCATTTTCTCCAATCAACCGTCTATTAACGTTATCATTCACTTCTTACATTTTACTGGCGACCCGCTCCAGCTTAGCAAGGGCGTTGGGAATCTTTGAAATTCTCGATTTTTCTCTACCAAAATTTGGCCTCTCCATACAAACTGTCCAATCAAGTTTATAATTTTGTATGGTGAGGCGGATTTTTTTTTTCGTTTTCTGAAAAAATTTTTTGTGGAATGTTGTTCAGTATCGTCTACTGAGCAAGCCCATAAAGTTTGTGGAGGGCTGTCCCTTACACCTTGTATAGACATGTATTAAAATATGTAAGCATGTCATTCTTCTTACAATACATATTTTTCCAATTGAATAGACTAATAAAATCAAAAGTACGTCGTAACATGTATCGATAAAAAGTATTAGTTTAATTTTTTAAATACGCTTCTATATTTCAAATTTAAATATTTCTACTTGAGAGACTTCGAAGTATTCCCAACGATCTATTAGTTTCTAGTTTCTGAAACTTTAATACGTTTTGAGAGCTTCTAAAAGAAAATGTTTACTTTGAATCGGTTAGGGTTCGACCAATCGCAATTTGGAAGGAGGACTTAAAAGGCCAACGGGTAGAACCAATGGATGGTTTAAAAGATCGTGTCGGTGGCACGTGCCTTCATGTTACCTACACTTGGCGATTTTGAGCTTCATTTGATGAAATGGAAGTTTATTTGGTCAGAGTGGGTAGAGTTTTAGCTGCTTAGCGGGTATGCTGTGGGTACAGTATCGCGTGAAAATTCGTGTCGCTTTGTTTTTTACTAGTGCTTGACTGTGATCCCACTTGATGGTAAGCAGTGGTGCAATCGTTGTTGAAGATTTAAAAGTTTCAAAGCATTTTATTTCAAATAAACCATTTAGGCCTCCCTCATTAGGCGTGTGCGTTCCTCGGGCGTGTGAGTGACGCGGACGCTTCGTGCGCGACGCGAGCGCACTGCGTAAGCGTCGCGTGTCGCCGCCGTGTGACGTGTGTGCAGCGAGCGCGCGGTGCGCGCGCGGCTGTCGGGCTATTCACACGCCCGAGGATCGCGCACGCCTAATGTGGGGTCAGCCTTACAGGGAACTTTTGAAATGTCAAAAAGTCAGTCAGAAAAATGATGCTGATTGCCCACATTCCACAGCGTAGATCTATGGAGAAGAATGTGCAAGAAACTCTATGGACTGTACTGACTGTGTATGTTTTCAATCATATTACGTGTTACAATTATAATATATAATATAATATATAAACAAACAAACTTAAACTATTAATACTAAAATCTAAATAAATACCTAACGTATTTAAATAAAATACAAAAACACAAAGTGCACTCAGGCGTCGAAGTACTCCTCCACATCGCTGTCATCCGGGAATGTGCCCAGAAGACTGGCAGCATTATCACGTTGAATGGCAATGCTAATTCTTTGAGCGAAGAACGAGCCAGCCCTCTGGTCATATAATATATTATATTTGTAACACGTAACATATCACGTAACAAATATCTCTGTTATATATTTCTTGTCGCTACTGATGCTGATGGTGTGGCGTACTAGTTTATTATGAGCCTATTTATTCCCTACAAGACGGGCGGCCTTATACTCGGACGGGAAGACCGCAGCAGACAAATTGGCGATTGGCATGCGTCTGATTGATTGTTGCGATAAAAACATAGTATTCGAGTAATACGCGATTTTGTTGTCTACATAGCGGTCAATCGCATTTCTATGCGGCTGTGTAAATGTTCACAAGCATTTGTGTTCACCTGAATATTTTGTGGTTCGATGAACTGCTCGGCCACATTTTGTCACGAGAACATGGTACGGATATTCGCCGTTTTTTTTTTTAAATTTGTTATAAAGATAAACTAGTGCTTGACTGCGATCCGACCTGTAGTATCCCTAAGTAGTGATGCAATCGTTGATGGTGAGGCGTAATAATTTATTAAGAGCCTATTCACTCTAGCTTTAAAGATATCTAAACTATAGTCGGACAGGAAGACCGCAACAGGCAAATTGTTCTAGATCTCCCTCGATGAACGCGGTATCTCGATAATGTAGCTACAGCATCAGCTTGGGAGAGGTCTATATCCAGCTGTGGGTTACAGTTGCCAAAACGGATCTTGAGCGCTCGCCGTTAGAGTGGGGATCGCTTTGCGCATTTCACACATTGACGAGCCAATCGTCTTCGTTGTTAGATACATGCAGCAACGCAGGGAATGAATTAGGAGTGACGTCTATGACGCGAAGGCGCAGCGAGCCAATCACCGACACTCCCCGCCCCCGCGTCTCACTTCGCACCACTAAAGAGACCGAATATTTGACTTCTGCGCAACCGCTCAAGATCCGTGATGGCAACTGTACGATTGGCTGAGTTTATTGAAGAGTTACAGAATGAATAGTTGAAAAAAATCGTGTATTGATAACTGGCTTCATCCAGCAGCTTCGCGCTTTTTGTAAGTAGACTATTGTCCCAAGGGAACACATACAGCCGAGATCAAAAGTTTCCTAATATCCAGATAATGATCTACCTTTGAACCGGTCAATGGTTTGAGCATGAAGGAGTAAAAAAATATACATACACAAACACAAACGAAAATACAAACTTTCACCATTATAATAAAGCTAGAGCTACATTAGAGCGACGCACACGTGTAACACGCCTGATTATAGAACGACGTCGCGTAGCGTGGATCTAGTGTAGCTCTGCAAGTCTGTTTCCATCTATACATCTTCTATACATACATACATACATATAAATAAAATTGGAGTGTCTGTTTGTAATATTGAAATGACTACTTTTTACTACATGTATATGAATATATATACGGTACATACACCAAAATAACATTTTTTACAATTTTTTTTTATTTTTGTCTGTCTGTTTGTCTGAGTTAATCTCTGAAATGGCTGGACCGATTTTGACGGGACTTTTTTTGGCAGGTAGCTGATGTAATAAGGAGTAACATAGGCTACTTTTATTTTAGAAAAAATAAATTCAAAACCCTGTAGTCCACGTAAACGAAGTCGCGGGCACAGCTAGTATAAAATGTGTCGAGACGAGACCGGCGGCGGCGCGCTGATCGGTGTGTGTGGCACACGTGTGAGAAGTGTAGTTTACCTTTATAGAGTGCTATACAGAGTACATTGTTGATCGAAGTATAGAGTATATATCAACGACTGAGACGAGACCGGCGGCCGGCGCGCTGATCGGTGTGTGTGGCACACGTGTGAGAAGTGTAGTTTTACCTTTATAGAGTGCTATACAGAGTACATTGTTGATCGAAGTATAGAGTATATATCAACGACTCTTAAAATTGCAAAAATGTACACTTTTTCATTACAGGCATGAGCTATTTTTAGCCTAACTTACGAGTATAGCAATGGCGAGACGAACAAGCATTTGGTTAATATTAATGAAGCAATCAATTACAATAGACTGGCTTATTAATACTAATGTATTTGCATTTTAAATTTATGAGCGTCTAGTATATCATATACACCGTTAAATTTTAATCGTTTTAATCCCGTGGAGGGTCGATCCGGTACATGAAACACTATCGATTTGTAAAGATAAAATTAAAAAATAAAGTACCTCTTTTTCAAAACTCGTATTAATTCACGCATGTACGAAATTAGTATCTTTAAGAAAACGTCAGCTGAGCGAGTTCAATGACCTGTAGTTAATAGTCGGCGTTGCGTACAAAGTACCTACAGGTCATTAAACTCGCTCAGCTGACTTATTCTTAAAGAAATTAATTTCGTGCATGCGTAAATTAATACGAGTTTTGAAAAAAAGGTACTTTATTTTTTTGATTTTATCTATACAAATCGATAGTGTTTCATTTACCGGATCGACCCTCCACGGGATTAAAACAATTAAAATTTAGCGGTGTATATACGTAACTTGGTATATCTATCTAGATATAATCGAAAAGAGAATGTAGTTTTTAGAGCACGCAAAGCCGTTGATTCAAGATCTCTCTCCGGTCGTATCGGATTATCATACCATCAGAGTGTAAAGAAAGAGGTGTTTGCGCACACATTAGTGCACTATCATATATCCTGTATATGCATGCCTGTATCTGTATATGTGTTTATGCTTGCCTTATCTCTGTTAAGGCTCAAGCGCCCGAGCAGTGCCATAAAACACTAGTGTGCACTAGAGTTACACAATTTAATTCCGCCAAGTCCGTTCCATCATCGGACCACAAGACGTACGGCGTTGCGCCATGGTGGACATCCCACCTATACGTACAAAGCGTTTTGGGAGTACATTCATTATGCGTACAGCTAAGAAATGGAATTCCCTGCCGGAGTCTGTGTTTCCTGATAGCTATAACCTAGGGGTCTTTAAGTCAAGAGTGAATAGATTGCTTCTAGGCAAGCGTGCTCCATCGTCGGCCACATCATCGCTTACCATCAGGTGAGATTGTGGTCAAACGTGAGCCTATCCATTATAAAAAAAAAAACAGTGACTTTTTGAATACTAGGTACTCCTTGGTAACGACCAGGTATGAATCTGGCCATTACCGAGTTTCAAACTTGTAAAGGTTAAAAATATATGTTTATTTTGTATTCATGTACATTATCAACTACTGATTTTTTCGCGCAATTCATAATTTTGTCTAAAAAAAAATACAGCAATTTCGCAACTTTTTCCTACTCCTTCGAAACGGCTTGGATCTTTTGAAACATTTTTACATAGAAAAATTGGTGGTTTAACATTCTCAAAAGTTTAAATATCATATGTAAATCAATCAATATTTCGCAAAGACAATTGATTAAAAGGTCAGCAGGGCTCTATTCGGGCGCAGCTGGCCGGAATTAAATGCACAGCCGCCGTACTGCCGCCGAGGTGGGTACGAGTATCGTGTCCATTTAATTCCGGGCAGATATTCAAGGGACTATAAGCCTTAAGATTGGCTACTATGATTGAAATTCGGTTAGGAGTATTGGTTTTTATTTACTTATCTTACAGTTGAAAGTGACTATGTACCGTTTGGTAAGTGACCTCATTCTGTAAAATTTTTGCACGATGGTTACATTAGATATGTGCGTTTACTTTCTAACTTGTGTTATGTGTAGAAAGTGTGATGTAGGAACAGAGCAGTCACAAGCGTGTTGAATGCAGAGATGTTATAATATTATCTAACAAAATATAACAGCTAATCATTGATGGCTAATCCCCCTGTAATAGTCGTGCTTCCATGTGAGATAATGGGTACTTAATGTACAACAGATATTATGTGTACACATTGATGCGTACAACTGGTAGATTATGCTTAACATTTGTGAGAATACAAGTCGTTGCTTTTATCAACTTTATCTACCAAATAACGCTTAGTTTTTGGGTAACAGATGTTTTCTAAACAGTTAAATAAATAAATTTTATATATCAATCACAGGTATAGGTGGTATATAATATAAACATATTGAATTCATTATTTTATGTAACATCCTCATTATTATTACATTTACACTTACTTATACTAAATTAATAAAAGAAACCTATAAGTACTAAAATAATAAATTAATAGTGGAAATGTAATAGATAATTTAATGCCTAATATGGACTAAGTGTCTGAAATAAAAAGATTTTTATTTTTATTTTTTATTATCATGCTTCTGGCAAATACAGTACTTTTACTTTGACATTTTAAGCACAATAAATAAATAGTGAAGATAAAAAAATTGTTACAAGTGTAATAAAGAAGCCCCAGATTTTACACTAGGCTAACTTGTATCGTGGGATCTAGTTTCTTTGTCGTTAAATGTCACATTATATTTATAGCAGTAGCCAGTTTACTAATTGTTGTTTGATTACAAAAGTAAACATTATTCTAACTTACTATTTAGGTTATAAAATAACTGTTCATTGTGATAACAAATAGAACTGTACAGTGTAGGTACGTTTTAGAAAATTGTAGTCAAAATGAGACATCTATAAAAACAATTTGTATAAGTACCGATTCACATATTTAAATATGATAATTCAGACACGACTCAGGAAATAACAATGCTCAGGCAATGCACAAAAAATCGGTTAAATGCGAATCGGACACGTGTACGTAGCAAAAAACGGCAAAAAAATCACATTTGTTGTTAGGAACCCCTTTAAATATTTATTTTATTCTATTTTATAGTATTTTTTGTTATAGCGGTAACGGTAATACATCATCTGTGAAAATTTAACTGTATAACTATCACGGTTCATGAGATACAGCCTGATGACAGACGGACAGACAGACGGACGGACAGTGAAGCATTAGTAATAGGGTCCCGTTTTATCTTTTGGGTACGGTACCCTAAAAAGTGCTAAAATATGAGATGTAATGTAGACACAGACGTCCTGTAAACGAGGTCAAAATGTAAAGAGCAAAAAATCTGTCAACACTAAAGTCACGCGCAGGCAAAGTGAAACTAATTAGTCTAGTTTCGAATAGATTTTTAGATTGTAGATACGTAATAGAGAAAGTTTCGTTTTATTATGATTGTTTTTATTGTTTCGGATTCACGCAGTGTTTTATTAAGATGAGAAATCATCAAATTCCTTCTAATGCTGTAAAATGCGACACAGACTTTTCAGACTTTAACTGAATAAAACCACAAAACCCACTCTTCAAAGAAGATGAAATTCTTTGCCTTGCTTTCCCTTTCGGACAACCCATGGCCTCAGTGGGCTCCAGCCTTACTAGGGCCATGTAAGTAGGAGTAACTTAGGTTACCTACTTTTATACCTAACAGAAAAAAGAATTGGTTTCTGCATAACAAGGAACGGTGGAAGAAAATATCGTGAGGAAATCACCATGTCCTTGAACCAAACATTCGAAGGCACGTGGGAATACTACATTCCTTACTCCTTGAGAGTAGGGCCGAGTCCCAGCAGTGGGAATATTTTAAAGGCTGCCCAGTGCCCATGCTATGCTATCAAAAAAGAAAAACTTCTTGAAATAGCGAGTCTGACGCGGACGAAGTCGCGGGCACCAACCAGTCTATAATATAGTTGGCGTAATATGAGTAGGTACTTATCCAAAACCAGAATAACAACTTCATGCTATTTCTGTACCGAATATTGATACCTACATACCGCCAGTTGTTGATAAAAAAATATCACGTGATCAAAACATGCAGTCGTGACTCGTGCCACAAAATAGATAGGTACAGAAGTCAATTTACATACAAAGCGCGCTCGAGCAACGCACACATAGACACCGCTCACCGACACGATATCTCGGCTCAATCACCCGGTCGCACTCGTACAGTTCGGCGCAACACGCTGACCCTAGCGCGTTCGCCTAGCGTAGGTATAAAAAGTAAAGTACATACATGAGATTGACTTCTGTACTTATCTATTTTGTGCTCGTGCTACGCAGTTTGTATACAGTTGAGTAAAACTGCATATTAAGTAATACCAATTAATTGAAGGTGTAATAAATATGACACATATTTTCCTGTCCATAACATTGTATCGCGGAAAAAACATGGTGGTCGGCACGTGTAGCAATTTAGATAAGCTCACTGATAGCATTGTTATTATATTTAGGACGTCTTGGTTAATGAAAAGGGTTTGACAGTACCTAATTTTGTTGAGTAAACTAATCTATAATTTTAAAAACAGAATCTGACACAGCTGAATCTGCTGGGACTAGGAAAACCCTCCCCCCCCTCCCCCTCCCCACCTCCTCTCCCTCTCTTTTCTCTAAGGAAACCTCTGCTGGGTCTGGTGGGTTTTGCATAAGGCTTGTTTTATAATATAGGCATGGGCGTACCGAGGGGAGGGCAGGGGTAATTGATGTCCCTAACTGACTACTTTTGTCA
Organism: Mythimna ferrago; assembly: GCA_910589285.2. Classification (NCBI taxonomy): domain Eukaryota; kingdom Metazoa; phylum Arthropoda; class Insecta; order Lepidoptera; family Noctuidae; genus Mythimna; species Mythimna ferrago. The sequence goes on along the minus strand of OU342686.1, from coordinate 21,638,943 downwards.
ATATTTTTGGCATTTGCAAATGCAATACAATGTACAACTTTTAAAAATTATGCATCATTAAATGGGTTAATATGCTCTGTGTAAATAATAAACTGTTATGAGGAAGACCCTCGGAAACCGGGGCTAGGGTTAGTTTTGAGAGATAGCTCGGGCCCCAGTATGAAGGCTTGAAGGAACGGGGTGGGTTTTTAGTCAGTTAGAGTCTGACACTATCTCCCGCTCCAACCAAGAGCAGGGGTTGTCATTGATGATTTGCCCACCATAAAAAAACCCCTCGAAAGTTACTTTTAAAAATGTGTATTGTTTTATTAATTCTTTAATTGTATAAAAAAAACCTATTTTAATTTGACTAGGTGCTGATAAAAAATCGCTCCCCCCCATTGGTTTCTCCCGCCTTGGCCCAAAAGCTGGGTACGCCCATGAATATAGGGGAGTACTAAGAAGGGAATTTTGGAAATTCCTTTAAAGCCTTTAAAGAGGTGAAAATAGTGAAATTGGTTTGTGTGAAAAATTTTATTTTATATACTTGTAATTTAGTATATATACATACTAGCTTAAATTATGACCAACCGCCCGCCGTACAAATCAAAACAAGATATGGCTTGTTAAAAAAACATCGGGATTCTGAACCTAACTTACGATTTGAAACGTGTATGTTTATGGGATATAAAATTATTTGAAAGTTACAAGAAATAATAAAGTTTGTTTTTTTAAAAGGGCCTCGTAAAAACAAAAACTTAGAATAGTTGTTTTCTTTTTTTATATAAAAATAAAACAGCTGTTAGGCTCAACACACACCAAAAGAGCGTCGAAGCGCAGCGAAGCGGAGCGCAGTTTCAGTGTCATAAAAATTTTAACTTTATTTTCATTTCTATAATACTTATTATCGCATGAGAAACTTGTACGAGTCGCGCGGATGCCCGCGGCGCCGCGGGAATTCCAGCGAATTCTATAAACGGTAAACGGGTCGCTGCGATTCGCTGCCCTTCGCCGCTCTTTCGGTGTGAGTTGACCCTTACGCGGCCACGAAATCTCATACATAATACTCAGTGACTGCAACGTGCTACAACCGGCTCATAAGTTACTTATTTTTTAAAGTATGTACTAATTTATTTATTTATTTATTTAATGTACATAGGCGTACACAAAGTACATAGGCGGACTTAATGCCTTAAGCATTCTCTACCAGTCAACCTAGGGTGGTGAAGAGACAATATGGTAGGTGCACAAAAAGAAAATTTTGGTATTAAAACAAGAGTAAAAAGTATACATAATTATAGATAAAATACACATACATATATATTTAATATAATATATATACTACATATATATATTTATATAAAGTAAGGACAGAAGTTTTGAGACGATTCTGCTATTGTATTTATATACTAATTCAGTCGACATATTGCATATAATTGTAATATGTATTTATAAAAGCAAAATAAATGAGGGGGTATCTGGGGAGCATAACGCCTAAATATTTTAACAAGCTAAACATTTGGAGAACAGACTACGACCAGCAGGGCCATTTTTTTTTTATGGTGGGAAAAAATCATGCATTGACATCCCTCGCTCTTGGGCGGAGCGAGAGATAGTGTCAGACTCTTACGGACTAAAAGACCCACCCCGTTCCTTCTAGCCTTCATACCGGAGCTCGAGCGCCCTTTCGGATAACCCTGGCCTCAGTAGGCTTCGACCCGGCTGGGTCCCTGCTGTTGCTGACAACTCCTTGAGGCGCGCGGGAACAGTGCGCGCCGTCGACGACTTGGGCTTGGTTCGGACAGTTACCGGACGGCCGGACAGTGAGCTACCCATTGCTCACTGTCCGCAAGCCCGCGCCTACGTTGGCCGGAAATCGGGATCAGAATCCCGGCGGCGGCGGCGGCGATAACGCCGTTGCCTACGACCAGCAGGGGCCCCAAAGCTCTGTCTGAATTAAAAATCATCTAGCAAACAATGCTGCGCAATTTGTCTCGCTCGGGCAGCTTGGTGAGTCAGTACTAAATATAAATTAAAAGTGCAATAAACATTATCGTTATTTACAGAGCTCTCAGCATGCATGTGTTTGGTATTAATTTAAATTTATGAATCCTAACTTACTGTATAATTGCCTGCATTGTGTTTTTATCCATGTTTATTGAACCTCTAATTACATATTGTCTATTAGGTTCTATAATTTTACAACATTTCTTAAAAACCTACGGTATATTTATCTAATAATAATATAATAGTAATAATGCTATATTAAGTCACAGAAAAATCAGTTATACGATTACAAAAATATGTTAAATGCATTAAGGATTGCTTTCGACACAAAATATAGCGCAACTGGCATGTTAACTAGGTTCCATAGTAACCTGTGTTAAAGATACCAGTTCCATTTCCTACAGGGTTACATTTTATTAATTTATTTAATGCTGTCTAATAAATCAATATAGCAGTGCTACCATGAGCTTTTAACGCGATTTATTTTACGACATATCACAGGATCCTGGGGTCCTGGACCTTTGGAAGGCATAATATATGAGGGGCCGATACCAACTCGCAGAGGCCCCTTAGACGAATCTTCGGTTTGTACCACGCCGATGATAATGGTACGAGGCATATTATACCTGTAGGTACACGCTAACCTAGTGCACACAAAGACAACTCCAGGTTGGTGGGAAACTATTACGACATATTATGGAAATGTTAAAGACTCAAAGCATTTCAGTACAAATAATCCATTTAGAAGCACTTATAAAACAAGAAGTCAGTTAGTCAAAAAAAAAAAAGATGCTAATTGCAAATTCTAAAGCGTACATCTCTATGGAGAAGAATGTGCTAGAAACCATACCGTCAGGTGGGTTTGCAGTCAAGCACTAGTTTGTATCAATTAAAAAAAACTCCATGGACATTATTAAATTATACTAGCTTTTGCCCGCGACTTCGCCTGCGTACATAAAATATAGCCTATGTCACTCAGGAATAAAGCAGCTTTCTATCGGTGAAAAAATTTTAGCTATCGGACCAGTACTTCCAGAGATTACCTCCTACAAACAAAGAAACAAAAAAAAAACAAACTTTACCTCTTTATTATATTAGTGTAGATTATATTACCTACATTGTTATGAAGACTTTAATAATCTTTTCTAGTTTCCTATGAACAAGGGTATCAAGGTATATTCAGAGTTAGGGCTTACCTCTCTCATCATTTCAGGATCAAAGACGTAGAGCACAGGTCTTGTCCTGGATGCCTTCGCAAGCCGCACTAGGTCGCCATACTTGGCACGAAGACCTTCCAGCAGGCCCAGACCAACAGTGTGGTGGTAGCTACCTGTTGAAGAGAAAAATACCTGGTTGAGATCTGGCAAAGTAAAGACTGTGGCCTCCGACATGATGGACCGATGACCTGGTCAAGGTCGCGGGAATCCGATGGATGCGGGACGCACAGGACAGGACGTTGTGGCTCGCCCATTTGCTTATGCCACGCTCAAATTATCAGATTATTGAAATATACACTTTTCGGTATTAGCTTGTCATAATCTGACGCGCTCGAATTTTTCTGAGGATTGATTTTTTTTACTTATCTGACAGATTGCCATCAAGGAACCCCACGATATTAAGGGTTCATTTGTGATAGGGGTACGTTACAAGGTGCAAGGTTTCTCCTCATGATGTTTTGACGCGCTCGAGTATCGCGCGAAATCCCCATCTCGCCGACATACTCGTATTATCATAACGACACCTCTTAGGGCCAGGCCACACGGTGCGAATCGGCGGGTCGTACGAGCGGGGTGGCGTCACTTGTGTGCCCGCCGATTTGTCGCTCAGGCGCCGCGCCGGAGCCGCACCGCACCGTGTGGTCTGGCCCTTAGGCTAAAATGCTACATGCCGTTTATGCTCCAACGCATGCTGTATTTTGTATAATTGCTTTAAAGTATATAGTTACTTACATACATATAAGTACCCGAAAAACATAACCCTCGTTCTGGTACAATCGGAAAAAATACCATTTAAATATTTAAATCAAACCCTCTCCGTGAAATTGTCAGGCAAAATTTGTGTCCCGGGCTAGGCATTGTATTTTCATTTTCCAATTAGAAAAGTTTCAAAACTTGTTCGATCTAAGGATTGGTTTGACCTTCATAAAGGTCGTCACCCCCTCGTTAGTTGCTTCGGCACTTGAGTGTTACTGGCCATGAAATATTTCAGCTGTTGCCTTTAACTAAACGTTTCTCAACCTAAAACGAAACTTAACACAATAGTGATAATTTCTCAAACCTTGCTGTGCCTGAATATTGCAAAAACTGTTTTAAAAGGAACACAAATCTTATGTATCCAAATGATTTACCTAATATACTTTTCAGTATTAAAACAAGTGCGATGTAAATAATTCAATTTTCGAATGGAGTGTCGACGATTTTTCCAAATCGTATTTTTTTGTGACGTAACATCAAATTTACTGTTTTCAGATTTATTCCTATATCTGTGCTATAAGACCTTGATTTAAACCAAATTTCAGCATTCGGGCTCAACGGGAATTTCCCTATGAATATTAATTCCCTTGATGAGAGTGTAGAAATAGGTATACGTTTTTTACGGTATAAAAGGCTGCATCTTCTTTATTCGTTACTTTATAAGTTTAATTTTTTCACAGCTTCAAAGGACCTCTGTATATTTATAATTCCAACTCGATAGCTTCATGCGTTCCCGAGATAAAGGGTCTTGACAGACAGACAACAAAGTGATCCTATAAGAGTTCCGTTTTTTCCTTTTGAAGTATGGAATCCAAAAAAAGGCTCGTGCTTAACCACTACCTTATCTGTCAGTAGACGATGACATAGCTGACCGTGGATCACGCTTACTTTAAAAGTAGTCTATTTATTGACTGGCTTGGTGTTTTGAGTAACTGCTGCGTCGCGTGTCGCGCGTTCGAACGGAAAATTATGCCAGACAAATATTAATATTAAAACATTAATATTATATTAATATTAAAACATTAATATTATATTGCAGTAAACTGAACAACTGGCTTATTTAAAGCACAAATATTTCGTATCTGTGTTATTTTATCTTTTCTTTTTTTCACGTGTTGCGCCGATCTCAAATAAATATTAAATATTTGTATGGCCTACAGATAGGTGTGCCAAGTCTGAGTGTCTTGTACATGTGAGTTTATAATGTTTGTGAACGTACCCATGATACAGGAGTAATTAATAGAGTAGGGCAACTAAATTAAACACCACTACGCTATATCTTTCAGTTATAAGTAATCTTGAAAGTTCCGTATCGTAGGACAAGTAACAAAATCACATCTGCAGCCTATATTGTACAGAACGAATCTATTAAGTGTCGCAAACGATATAAACTGGAATGAAAGTAGGTCCAAGTCTATATTTGGACGGAGCGAAAGTACGTCTAGGTTATTAGATACTTAGATTTATCGTCGTTTGAGTCTATAAAGTTATATAAATGGGAGAAACATGAACAGTATGAAGCGAGCTCAAAACGGTGAAGGAAAATATCGTGAGGAAACCGGCATATCCTAGAACCAAAAATTCGAAGACATGTAACATTCACCGACTAACTGATTTTGAATGTCTAGTGGTTAGTGGCCCTGACTGATATGACACAGGTCGTGGGTTCGATTCCCACCCAGGACAAATGTTTATGTGACGAGCATGATCATTTACTCTGTGTCTAGATGTAATTTATCTATAATATGTATATATTTAGAAATATATAAGTAAAACCTTTCAATCGTGGAAATCACAGACACAATAGAAAGACAATAGGTGCGCGAACGCCAGCGTTCGCTTGGGGTTTAATGAATATGTTTATCAGTTATCTAGTACCCATAACACAAGCTCTGCTTAGCTTGGGACTAGACGGCGTTGTGTGCTAGTTGTGGAATATTATTATATTATATTATACCACCTGGATTACGGCCTATTCCCTCTCCTAGAGAGGAGGCCTGAGTCCCAGTAGTGGGAACATTAAAAAGGCTGATGATGATGATGATGATGATAAATGTTTACTGACGATGACGTGTAAAAAATAATAAAGGAAAGATCCAATAAAACAATAACAAGAATCTCGTTTAAACTAAAGGCCGTAATAAATCGCATCAACACCTCCGATAGTTTCTCAGCTGCAGTGGGAATGAGTCACATTAGGTTTCATTGCCGAGCTAAGCAGCGACTAATACTGGCTGTACATAAAACAGTCAGTCTGTCTGTTTGTCTGGGTGGATTTATTGTTTTCTATTCCATAGAAGCAGGCCTGTTGATCTAGTGGTCAGTCGCCCTGACTGCTATGCTGGAGGTCGTGGGTTCGATTTTTATCCGGGACCAATGTTTGTGTGATGAGCACGATTATTATAGATTATTTTGATTAGTATACATTATAGCGCATATTACTAAAAGAGTTCTGAGTATACATGTAGATGGATGGAGAGAGAGAGGAAGGTCGAAAAAAAGATGGATGGATTGTGTGAGAAGTGATATGAAAGAAAAGGGAGTTAGTGATAGTTTGACGGGTGACAGGACAGAATGGAAGAATCGTGTTGCGCCGACACCAAGTAATATGGGATAAGGGCAGGAAGAAGAAGAAGATGATATACTCATGTATACTTTTTTTATTTATTTACTTATATTTTTAACATCTACCTAATTATAAAATGAAAATCATTACATTGCTTTAGATAATTGTGTTATATTAATTACTTTATTGTATAGTACGAGTAGCTATTGTCCATGTTATTAATTGAATTTCATTTGTCACTGTATTTTTTTGCTTCACAATTGCTTTAAGTTTCCTATACATCTGACAAAAATAAATTGATTATCAAAAGTTTCCTCAGCAAAACTGAACGAACCTAGCCCTCTGGGCCACGGGAGGAGAACTGAAACTGAACCAGAGTTTCTGAAAGAGAAACCGTGATCCTTGAACAGAAAGGACAACTGAAGGACACGACAGGTACGTTTTAGGCAGTAAAACTTTTACGCGCTCGACGCTTTCTTGCTCCACCCTAAAGCGGAAGAAGTCATTAGATGATGTCCAATCTCAAATAAAAAACATCACAAGCGAACGCCGGCGTTCGCGCACCTATTGTCTTTCTATTGTGTGTGTAATTTCCACGTTATTATTTTTCTTGGGGACAATGCAGCACTTTATTTGGACATCCCGCATACAAAAGGATTTGAGAACACATTCAAGTTAGAACTACATTAGACCGACGCACACATGGACCACGCCTGATTTGTACGCGAGGTCGTTCTACATCACGTGGCGTAGACATAGATCTAGCGTACAGCTCTACAAGTCTAGTTACCATATAAAATGTATGGAGACCGACGCGCCCAGATCGGCGTGTGTGGCACACGTGTGCGCAATGTAGTTCTACTTTTATTGTACATACAGCTAAGGAGGGGATTTTTCTGCCAGAGTATGTTTCCTGATAGCTACAACCTAGGGGTCTTTCAAGTCAAAAGTGCATAGGTTAATTCTAGGCAAGCGTACTCCATCGTAGACCACATCATCGCTTACCATCAGGTGAGAGAGTGATCAAACGCGAGCCTATCAACAATAAAAAAAGTCTTCCATAGTTCTACTGTACCCCTAGCCAAGCCATCTCAACTCAGTCACGTGGTCAGAACAAAAGAATCGGGGGCGTGGCCAACTCGAAGCGTTCGACACAAGCGAAACGGTTGTAACTTGACTATAATAGATAGATTCTTTATTGTACACCAAAAACAGAAATTACATGAGAAACTTATAATTAATAGGGTGTCACAATGGGCGGTCTTATCGCTAAAAGCGATTTTTTACAGAAAACCTTTGGATGGATTTGACAGAGAACGAGTTAAAGATACGCAGGTAGTTGATGGTGTACTATCTACATATACACAATACATAAACTAATAAATTACATATATTACAAAACATTAACACACAATATGTATAAGGTATATATAGTTATGTAAGTATTTATTAGTTTAATTTTAACATTTCACTAACTCTTCTGTACTTATTTCTGCACACTACTGTCTACATCTCTTCTAATCTTTCCTTTCGCAGGTCTGCTGGAAGAAGTTTCTTTATGAAATAAGCAGTACCTTTGTACAAAGTTTTATTATAATGTTCTCTTCTTCTGTATTTTGTCTGTACATAAATTATAAAATAAATAAATAAATACAATATACTATATAATAAAATGAAAGCAGAGCAACTAGAGGGGCTGGTAAGTAGTCTTTCTACCAGAATTAGCTTTTTTTTTTTTTTTTTAATTGAGATAAACTAGTGCTTGACTGCGATCCCACCTGATGGTAAGTGGCGATGCAATGGCGCACTAGTTTATTAAGAGCCTATTCACTCTAGCTTTGAAGACACCCAAATTATAATCGGACGGGAAGACCGCAGCAGGCAGACTGTTCCAGTCCTTCGACGTACGCGGTAGCTTCCTTCTAAACCATATTATCTTCCGCATCATTCATTCATCATTCTTTTGATGAATTCTGTTCTGAAGCAGTTAGATTCACAAATCAAATTTGCCCCTTAGATGTTCAATTTATTCGGTATCTTGAATGTTTTGCTCCGATTCCTATTCATAAAATTTTATCACCATTTCAAAGTCATTCAGCCTGAATGTTATTTGATTCGGTACTATCAAACAGCGGTCCACAGACGCTTTTCCGATTATTGGAACCGTCAAAATGGCGTATTGAATAGTTTTGTGAAAGCATTTTGAAAGCACTTATTAAATAAGTAGAAAAGAAATGGTTTTGTACTGAAAATTGTATTAGTGAAATATTATGTTACTATATTATTCAGGTCACCGTTAGAACGGTTTCAATTTATCCGTTTTTTGACGGCCTGTTGCGGTGCGGATGCGGTGCGGTGAACGATCGACAACAAGACGGCAACGTCACAGGCACCACGTGTTCAATCCGGTGTTGAATAGCACATCACTGGCCTACAAACGCACTGCAGACGTTTTCAATTTAGGCGCTTGTTGTCGGTCTACTATCGTGCTGCAGACCCACCCCGTTCCTTCTAGCCTTCATACTCGAGCTCCCTTTCGGATAACCCTGGCCCCAGTAGGCTTCGACCCGGCTGGTTCCCTGCTGTTGCTGACAACTCCTTGAGGCGCGCGGGAACAGTGCGCGCCGTCGACGACTTGGGGTCGGTCCGGACAGTTATCGGACGGCCGGACAGCGAGCTACCCATTGCTCACTGTCCGCAAGCCCGCGCCCACGGTGGCCGGAAATCGGGATCAGAATCCCGGCGGCGGCGGCGAGGACGCTGTTGCTTGATGCGTTCAGTCTCCTCCTTTGCGAGCATTACTGCTTCGCAGAAGTCGGCGACCGCCTGCCACTCCTCCTCGCTCAGGACCATGGCCTCAACCAAGGCCCGGCGCGAGAGGTCTCCGCCGCCGATCACTCCCACGAGGGCACGGCGATGCTCCGCCCAAGCAGGGCACACCTCGACTGTGTGCTCCACCGTGCCCTCTGGGCATTCCGCACAGTGGCGACACCCGGGCGTCACTTCCGCACGAATCCGGTGCAGGAACCTCCCGAACGAACCATGTCCGGTGAGGACCTGCGTCATACGAAAGGTAAGGACGCCATGAGGTCTTTCCAGCCACGCCTCAAAGAGGGGACTTACCGCCATGATTGTGGCGTGTCCATTCAGCAGTGGACTGCGGTACATAGATTTAATTATTATTTTATATGCTGTGTGTATTAATTGCATAAGATTAGATACTTGTAAGCTATTAATTATATTATCAAATCGAAAAGTAAATTGAAAGTAGTCGCCATTTGCAAATGGCGGAAGCTGTCGCGCCTGGCGGCGAGACGGTCGTTAAGGCTGCGCCCGCGCAAGTCATCGTAAAAGGATGCGAATTGCGAATACAGAGTCGGGTTCCCATAAAACGGGTATTGGGTCCTGGTTTTATTTTTAGCCATAATGTGGTTGCTGTGGACGTTAATTGTTACTGTTTGTAACGAATGTGGATGTTATTACGGGTTTATTGGTAATTTTGTATGGGATCGTTTTTGCCTGGACATATATCGCTCTTTACAAGTATTTTCTTCTGCAATATTTTATAGGGTTCCGTTATCTCAAAAGGTTTTTTTTTTGTTGTTTTTTGTGACTTTGTTGTCCCTACATCTGTTAAGACCCTTTACCTTGGGAGCGCGTGGAGGTATCGAGTTGAAATTAAAACAATACATTGAAATCAGTAGTTCCTTGGAGCTTTGAAAAAGTCAAACTACTGAGTTAACGAAAAAAATAAAAACGGCCGTTTATGTCTCGGTACTTCTCGCTGACTAGAATCCTGTTTGGTATGAAGCAAGGTCTCGTAGCACAAGTACAGGACTAAATTTGAAAACTGAAAACTTATTGTGAAAAATGTTTTTCTTTGCGATTTGGAAAAAACTTCGAGACGCCAATCGGAACATGAACTCTTTACATAGGTAAGTTTGTACGGAATCCTCAGTGCGTGAGTCCGACTCACACTTGCCCGGTTTTTTTTTATAGGCTCACTCTTGACCACTATGTTAGCTGATAGAAAGCATCGATGGATCACGCTTGCCTAATCTATTCACTCTTGACTTTGAGATCCCCAGTTGCATACTGGGGATCTCAAAGTTCAAGTTATCAGGAAACACAGACTCCGGAAGAGATGCACAATGAATGTGTTTCCAAAACGATTTGTGCGTATAGGTGGGATGTTCACCATGTACCTACCAGTGGTGCATCGCCGTACGCCTGGTGGTCCGATGATGGAGCCAACAACAATAGAACTGCAAACCAAACGTGCGGTCCGATTGCAGTCGTGTGAACTGCACACCGACTGCATCCGAACTGCACCATGCGTGGGAGGGCGGAGCGTGCGGACGGGTGGGTATGATGCAGTTCGGATGCAGTCGGTGTGCAGTTCACACGACTGCAATCGGACCGCACGTTTGGTTTGCAGTTCTATTGTAGTTGTGTTTGTAGTTCTATTGCAGTCGTGTCAACTGCATTCAAACTGCACTTAAACTGCAATTTGCAGTTGAAATGCAATCCGTCTGTTTAGACCCTTAATCAACGAGTCTATTCCTTGGTGGCAATTGCCAATAAAAAAAATCGAGGGCAAAAGTTTAAATACTGAGAGTTGGTAATGCAATAAAAAAAAAAACGCTAATTGCTAACTTTCCCATGGTACTAAAAGCTTTTTATTTTTAAATTAGTCCAGTACTAAAATACTGTGAGACCTGTAAGAGTGGTTATTTATAAACCGAAGACATGTCTAATGACCAATCATTAGGTATATTATTATAAGGCTTGAAAGATGGGATGTGTAGGTAAAAATAGGTATCGTAATAACCCTAAAAAGACATTATCTTTTAGGGTCCCGTACCCAAAGGGCAAAATGGGATCCTATTACTAAAACTCCGCTATCCGTCCGTCTGTCACCAGGCTGTATCTCATGAACCGTGACAGCTAGACAGTTGAAATATTCACAGATGATATATTTCTGTTGCCGCTATAACAACAAATACTAAAAACAGAATAAAATAAATATTTAAGGACCCTCCCCATACCACCAACGTGATTACTTTTGCCGTTTTTTGCTACGTACGATACGGAACTCTTCGTGCGCGAGTCCGACTCGTACTTGGCCGGTTTTTTGTGCCTAGTGTGGCTTGGGAAGATGGGACTTGGAACAATGTTCATTATATTATAAATATTTTTTGTTCAAGTGTTTAATAAAAGCCTAACAGGTTTAAATGTACTTATACTCGTAAGTGTCATGGCGGCGGGATTGATCGAAAGACTTACCATAGCCCGCTGGAATGCAAAGAGTAACTGAATGAATACAGGTGGATTTTATTCATTAAGTCTGATGAGTCTCTCTCTTGCTTAGGGTTGCCATTCGTCCTCCTACGTTGGGACATGTCACCGTTATTAACAGTGGTGTCCCGACGTCCCGACAAGCTATAAAATGTATCGACAAACACAGTCGAGCGCAGAGCTACAAGTTTTTAAAAATTGTCGGCATATACGAACGGAATCGCTTGGGAGCCGACACCGTGGAAGCTATTCTTCAATGTAAAATTAATTTTCACATGAATTGTGAAGAACTTTAATAATAATAATAAATAATAAAATTCTTTATTGACACTTCAAGACACAGTATCAGTGTAAGTTCTGACTCTTGTACTAGGATTTCCTGTATCACAAGAGCCAGACCTCTCAATATACAGGATACATAACAGAGAAGTACAATAGACAATGTCAAAGGGCAATTACAGGATTTCTTACAGAATTAGCGAAAGGAGTCAATTTGTGTATTTATGTATAAAAATATAAGAAATAACTTTATTCATTAATTTAAGGAAATCGATAATTACTGTCCCAAATAAAACCATCCGATAAATATAAAAAGGAATGATGTTAATTGTTATGTTATCTCCGATATAATACCTAATTAATAAATTAATTCATATAATCCCAAATGGTTTTGTTTTAAAGTTTCCATTTTTTAACTTGCGATGCGTTTGCTTTGCTATTGCCCTTGTTTACCATCAAACACAGTCAATACTAAAAAAAGAGGACCCCAAATTGCAATTGTCCCGACGGGGCCTTGGGATTTATGGCAACCCTACTCTTGCTCCACCTAGAAGAGCAGTTATTTGATGATTTCCAAACCAAAAAAAAAAGGATATTTCAGTAAAGAATGAATAGGTTACATAGGGAATCAGATGAATGCAAGACGCGCAGGACCTTTCGTTGTGGCGACACTTAAAGGAGGCTTATATCCAAAAGCGGACGTTTTTCGGCTAAAATGGTGATGATGATGATGAGATTACTTGTAGGCAAGCGTGCTCCATCGTCGACCACAATCATCGCTTACCATCAGATGAGTGATGGTTGTTCTTTTCGCTTTTAAGTGTTTATGTGTATTTAAATTAATAAATAAATGAGACAGTGGTCAAACGATTTATTCCGTTTTAATACCATTCAACTATAATACCACTGGTATTTCTTTGAACCCATTTTTATTTTCTATTCTCAAGGAGCCCGCACTTTTTAATTAGTCACGAGCCAGTTAATAATAATAAAAGAGACTCTCTAAAAAAAAAAACTACTTGTAAGTAGGCAATAAATGTCAATCATAGTGTCGTAGCCAGAGCCCGTAGACAATTATAGAGTGATTACAGACTAACAAGGACGCCAGACCGCATCGTAATGGTGTTATTATCGCGTAACTTGCGGTTTATTGACTCCAGCATGTAAATAAAGACATGCGTGTAAATAACATAATAAAGATAAGAATAAAAATCAGCTGTTTATATATATACAAAACTAGCGGCCCGTCCCGGCTTCGCACGGGTGGACATAAGATTTTTTTTTTTTTCAAATTCAACCATAAATACAGGGTGTAAGGAACAGCCCTCCACAAATTTTAAGGGCTTGCTCAGTAGACGAAACTGAACAACTTTCCACAAGACTTTTTCAGGAAAGAAAAAAAAATTGGCCTCACCATACAAAATTAAAATCTGCACAGTAATTTTTGAGTTTATTCATTACAAATATACATACAAAAATACAAATTTTCCCTCTTTATAATATTAGTGTAGATTAGTTTTAGTATATACGAAACACGTGTCTAGTATTTTTATGTAAAGAATCTTTGTACAAAATGTCATAACTGTATCATGAAAAATCACAAAGTTATTAGCTTGTTATGTCAGCAAAAATACATAGTCACCGGGCCATTCTGGCGACTGAGAGGTCTTTTTTTTTCATCAGTGGGTTAAAATCATCCAGATGACATCCAATAACATCGAGCAACGCACACATAGACACCGCTCACCGACACGATGTCTCGGTCGCGTCTCGGATCACTCGTCGAACATTTCCGGCTCAAACGCTTATTAGTGTGCGTCCACTGAGCGTAGGTATAAAAAGTGAAGTACATACATGAGATTGTCTTCTGTACCTATCTATTTTGTGCTTTTACTGACTAAAAAACCCACCTCGTTCCTTCGTTGCCTTTCATACCGGGGCCGAGCCTTCCTTTCAGAAGCAGACTCTTGGCTCCAGTAGGCTTCGACCCTGCTGGGCATCTACGGTTGTTTACAACTCCTTGAGGCGCGAGCTTTTTAGATTTCTTTTAGTACGCATCTTGCAGTTTTTAAGACAGCGCTACAATATAGAACTTTATTTACAGTCAATAAAGGTACAATTTTCAACACCAGAATTTGAATGCAGTATCGATATTAATTGAAGTAGGTATCTCACTACCTCAGTTGCATGTAAACAAACTTATCAACTCTAAATTGACAGTGTTTATAGTTTATTAATATAGTAGTTACACATAACTGTATATTAAAACTTTAATTAATTAGAACAATAATATTTTCCTGTAACTTCTTGTATTACATCATGTAATTTTCCTATTTATAATAAATCTTAACGATTTGTAGTTTTTTTTATTATTGATAGGCACGCGTTTGACCAGTATCTCACCTGATGGTAAGCAATAATGTGGTCGATAATGGAGTATGCTTACCTAAAAGTGACCTATTCACTCGTTCTTAAAGAACATTTTTTTTGGGAAATCATCCAATGACTCCTTCCACTCAGGATGGAGAGAGAGGGAGTATCAGACTTTTACTGAATAAAATCCACTTGAGTTCGTTTCAGAGTCTTCGCCAGCGCGAAATGTTCCACGAATGCCTCAAAGAGACTTCATCAATATTGTAGGAGCCTAGCAAAGCCGATGCCCGCATGGGCCACCGGGAATTTCGAAAAGGTATACCCTGGTGCGATGGATGCGAGACTTACGGGACGGCTCATTGTGGCGACACTTGGGGGAGGCTATGTTCAACAGTGGACGTCTTTCGGCTGAAACGATGATGATGATGATACTCTGGTCCTAGAATGCAATGGGCAATTGAAGGACTTATGTGAGTTTTAGTCAGTAAAAGTCTGACACACCCTGTCGTCCCACCCTAAAGCGGGTGAGGTCATTGGATGATATTCAACTTCGAAAAAAACCTGTGTTCTTTCAGTTGCTTTTTGCGTTCCACAGCAGCGATACTCTTTCAAACCATCTTGCAGTTTGATTTAAAGACTATGTAGCCTACAGTCCACGGATGCGTAGCTTCATAGACGCGTAATCGTCACTATACGCTTGCTATACGCCTGTGAGAAGACTTACATACAAAACTATGGCCTACCATCTACGAACGCATAGCTTCATACACGCGTAATCGTCATTATACGCTAGCTGTACGCCTGCGAGAAGACTTACATACAAAACTATGGCCTACCGTCCACGGACGCGTAGCTTCATATACGCGTAGTCGTCATTATACGCTAGCTGTACGCCTGCGAGAAGACTTACATACAAAACTATGGCCTACCATCTACGGACGCGTAGCTTCATAGACGCGTAATCGTCATTTTACGCTAGCTGTACGGCGTACGCCTGCGAGAGGACTTACATACAAAACTATGGCCAACCATCCACGGACGCGTAGCTTCATACACGCGTAATCGTCACTATACGCTAGCTGTGCGCCTGCGAGAGGACTTTTTTTTATGGTGGGAATAAATCATCCAATGACAACCCCCGCTCTTGGGCGGAGCGGGAGATAGTGTCAGACTCTTACTGACTAAAAGACCCATCCCGTTCCTTCTAGCCTTCATACCGGGGCTCGAGTTCCTTTTCGGATAACCCTAGCTCCAGTAGGCTTCGACCCGGCTGGGTCCCTGCTGTTGCTGACAACTCCTTGAGGCACGCGGAAACAGTGCGCGCCGTCGACGACTTGGGCTTGTGTGAGAAGACTTATACAAAACTTCTACTTACATATCATGACAAATACGCGTCTATGAAGCTACGCGACCGTGTACAGTAGACCAAAGTTGTAGCTATTCAATGGTATTTGTTATTGCCCGCAAATAGTTCACGGATATGGGTCATTATGGTGCCGCAGGGGAAGGGTTATCTGCTGAACTAGTTTATACTAGTTCCCTGTTGTGAACTTTAACCTTGTGTGCTAGTACACGTGTAGTATGGAGATAATTATTCTGCTGAGCGTGTTTGCTGGGGGGCTTTAGTGTACTCTGACCTATTATTACTATTATAGGCATGAACATTTTGATAATGATTTCGATGCTCTATACTATTAAAACTACTATGAAAAAAACAAAACCTAATGAATATCAACCTACAATTGACAATTTTATTAGTAAGTAGTGGTAATTGTTAAAAGTAACGAAATATCCGTTAATCTCCTTAAGCAATTTCATTGTTAAAAATATAGCAACACTGTTTTTCCGTATTGCCAACATTACAGCGAAGGAATTTATTATACATAGGTGAAATGCACTATACGAGTTGACGTACTATCAAAGACACTTTCGCCTGACCACCGCTAAGTTCATTTTTGCTTGCACTTGAAACGAAAATCTCAGAGGGTTTGGATTGGCGCCGCGCCGCAGGATTCAAGCGATTTTTTTTAAGTGCTCAAGCAGAAATGACCGCGATGCTACAAGTGAGAATTCTGAATTCAAATAATTAAAAAGAATATTCTTACTTCTACTTACAAACCATGATTTGAATTTGGAATACTTAGACTTTTTATATGTCACTTAAAAAAAAAATTAATGTGGCCAGCTAAAAACACTAAATTTCAATAAAAAAAACCTTTTCAAACTAACTCCTAGTTTCGAATACCTAATGTTCTTGATTTATATAGATACTAGCGTCCAGTTATGTTGTTAATACTGCAATCTAGGTAGGGGCATACCAGTCAAGGCTTTTTTATCAGATCAGAATGCGAACACACACTGATTCTGTGAAACTGCGATGTAGGTCTAGCAATGTAGACGTAATTTATACTTTTGAAATACGGTCCATAACACTAGGTACATATACTATGTAACTTTTTAACCAATATAAGGAAAGAAAGCAAAATACTTCATTACTTAAGCAAGAAATGAAGAAATGAAGAAATCTAGAACTATTATAATATTATACCGATGCACACGTGTGCCACGCCAGTATCCGTAGCCAAGTTGATAATCTGCAATGTTTAACGCTAGTAGAAAACTTCAAATATACGTGAATGACGTCATCTCAACGCTCAGTCACGTGGTCAGAACAAAAGAATCGGGGGCGTTCCACGCAAGAGAAACAGTTGTAACTTATCTAGGGGGGCTGATTTGTACGTAGAACGACGTCGCGTGGCGTAAGTATTTAGTGTAGCTCTACAAGTCTAGTTTCCGTATAAAATGTATGAAGACCGACGCGGCGTGTGTGGCACGTGAGCGTAGTGTAGTTGTGAAAATCTTGCTACTGATTTTTAACGGTTTAATATAATAATATAGACATATTTATCATCATCATCATCTCTTCCTGCACTTGTTCCGTGTTTTTTGGAGCACGTTTTATTCTTTAATTCTGTCTTGTCTCCTAACGCTTTCGCTAACTTCCTTTTTTCACGTCACTCTTCACACAATCCATCCATCTTTTCTTTGGCATCCTTCTCCCTCTCCGTCCATTCACTACCTACTCATAACTTTTTTAATATTATGGATTTCATCCCTTCTCTTCACGGATCTATACCAAGACCAAACATTCCCTTTCAACTTTACAGCCACTAGTGCTACTTTCAAACTTCCTTCCAAAGTAGGTGACACATATCCTGTTATGGGGCTCTGTTCTTAGACACTAAACAGATTAAATGATGTGAGTAAAGATGCAATACCGCCACCGGGGCGAAATTCCGCTACGGTTACGAATCGCGCTACGTTGGACAGAGCTCCGGCGGAATCTCATGGTGGTATTGAGACAGCGATTGTCGCAACCCATTGCTTCATTATATCATTTATATAACGATTACAACTACTTCTTAAACAGACATCCATTTATTTAAAAACACTTACCAATCCTAGGCAGCACATGCGCGGAATGCCTCAGCATAGGCAGGGCGATAGGTCCTGGGATCTCATTGAAGGGCCTGGCTGCAGCCGAGGCCAACTTCGGAGCCGCGACATTCTGGCGCTGTGGGGAGGTCGAGGTCTGCTGCGATGACGAGCCGGTGATGTGCCGTCGTTGGCGGTTGAAACTGGGGACAAAAAATATGCTGTTATAGTTTAAAAAAATCGTATGGGCTGTATCTTATAGTTAACCTTGCGAATACCGTAATGGCGTAATTAGAGACATAATTGATAAATGATAAATGCACGTCAATTTTTTTTTTTTTTCGTCAATTAATGCTAGATGAGGCCGGTGTTTCCTAGCTGACTACCTTGAGAAGAAACACCGAAACAAACTCAGGGGTCAAAGTCTCTTTTAAAGTCCATACAGCAAAACATGTAATGGTCAAATCATATGAGAACCATGCAGATTGAGCCTGAGATGGTCTTTTGAAGAAAGAACCACACAGTTCTAAGTGGACCTGTCCAGTCAGTGCAAGCATTTGTTAATATGCGTGTAGCTCAACTCAGGACTACTAAGGAGCTCAACGACTTGACGAACAATGCCAAAGAAAGGACATTAGGGTAGGCCACATCAAGTACTGAAAACTGCCAGAAATCATGTGAAAATAAAAGAAAAGGAAAGAGTAATCCACATAGTTCTCACATTCACAAAAATAAAATTTACAAAAGTATAAATATTGCAAATTGTAAAAAAGTACATAAAAATATTGTCAGTCAAATAGTAAAAATAAACATGTCATAATTGTAAAAAATAATAATAATATATATATATATACAATATCAAAATTGTAAAACAACAAAAATCGTCAATAAAAAAAAGACAGTTAAAACAAAAAAACATTCAAATGAATCAAGAGTGAATAGGTTGCTTCTATGCAAGCGTGTTCCATCGTCGGCCACATCATCGCTTACTGCCAGGTTAGATAGTGGTCGACGTTTTCGGGTGCTGATGCTTTTAGTATAGCTTCTATTTTTGACTGAGTTGGCTTGATATCATCTTTGTTAATAATGTGACCTAAGTATTCAAATTCGTTTTGAAGAAACGTACACTTATTTAAGTTCACCTTGAGTCCAGCTTCTTTAAGTTTATTAAAGACTAGCGCGAACGTTTCGAGATGATTAATGTAATTTTTTTCAGTGACTGCAATGTCATCAAAGTATATTGCTATGTTTGTAATATTTTCCAATAGTTTATCAAGGCAACTTTGAAAAAATGATGGTGCTATTGTTATACCACTTGACATTATGTTATACTTGAAATATCACTTGTGTCATCAAAGTATATTGCTAAGTTTGTAATGTTTTCCAATAGTTTTTCAAGGTAAGTTTGAAAATTTTATGGTGCTATTGTTATACCAAATAGCATTATATTATATTTGAAATATCCATTGTGTATCGATATTGTTAGGTACTTTTTGACTCTGGTGCTATTTTAAATTGCAAGTATGCCTCTTTCAAATCATTTTTTTAAATATTTCTCTCCATTTGAAAGATGCTGTCTTAAATTATCAAAATGTGGCACTGGATGTATATGCGATATAAGTACTGGATTGATAGTTACGGTAATCACTACATATTCTTATTTGACCATTTGGTTTGACAACGTTTACGGTTGGTGTTGCCCATTCAACCGGTGTTATGTTAGGGTCTACTCTTTCAATGATACCTTCCTTCGTTAAGCGATTCAGTTCTATTTCAACATACTTACGTATGCTGAACTTGATTGGTCTTACTGGTAAATGTTTTGGTTCTATTCCAGGTCTCACATGAATGTTGACTTCATAATCCATAACTTCTCCCAGTTGATTATGGAAAAGTTTTTTAGTGTCGTCAATGATTTGTTTTAGGCTATATCCCTGAAACAAATCATTGAAGACATCGACATGGATCCAGTGCGTGTTAACACTATAAAGTGCATGACTAGCCCCGACCTAACAGCCTACCGAGCCATTTCCCTACTACGCTTGTTTCGGCTTCTTGGCAGCGGTGATTCTTTGGAACAATTCCGCAATCTATAACTACCTAAAAGAAGATTTTGTTGACTCTCCAACACCTTCATAGGAGAGGCAAACTTTGTAAACGAACAAAAAATATTGAGATCAAAATAAATTAGCTTGCATATTTAAAACTTGGGCGTTCATTAAAAGTTTGCCATATTTTTCCATTATCTATAGATAGGTACACTCGCATCCTTGATTCAGTTGAAAGGTATTTTAACATATATAACCAAGAGGTAAAATTGTATGTTTGTTTATATCACATCAATATTTTAACCCCTCGTGCGCCTCGGGGTATTGTTATTACGTAATTGCCCATTTTTACGTAAAGTTTTGGAGTGGTGACCGGTATGGCGACACTTGAGGTAGACCTATGTCCAACAGTGGACGTATTTCAACTGAAATGATCATAGATATCCGGAAATGATGTATGTTCTTTTGGTATATTTTTCTACTTTCATGCAGACGAATCTTGAGACAGAAACTAGGGTTTGTAAGTGTAATCACCTCACAAAGTACGAAAATAATAATTTCGTAGTAGTAATACGACTACGAAAATTCTGTGGTTTTTTTATCTAGTCACACTTGTTCATGACAATTGTAAATAATTACGTATTTAATTATAACACGGCCAACTACAAGACAATGGGTCTTAAAGTATAAGAATTAAATGAATTTATAAGAATTATTTAAATTTTCAGTACTTACTCCATTTTGTTATTTACTATCAATACATTCCTTTGGTCTTCGAAATTATATGGTTTCATTTAATTCCCTAGACTAGTAATTAGTCCCTAGACTAACTAGTTTAGTAATTAGTCCCTAGACTAATTACAAAGACTATCTGTCAGTTTATTCGGTTGCTTTTTAGGACAAAAATATTGATTGGTTTCAAATTAAATAAGGTAGAAAAAAAGTCAGCTACTTTGAAACATACATAAAATCGAAACTGACATCTGAATTACTAAAACGAAACTACTACACAAAAAATTTATTTTAAATTTAATACCTACCTTCTTATTTGACTGAGCAATAGGAACTTCAGCCTGAAAAAGTATCAAGGACCTATATTAATAAGAATTAGTGTTTTACATAGACTCCGAACATACAAGGTTTTGAATCTACACAAAATTTCAGGTTGTTATAAAACTTGTAAATAACCATGTAAAAATACGATACCTGGTCAATGATTAATAATATTTGTTATATTATTATTTTATTATGTTTTATGCTATTTAGAATAACTAGGTATCTTTAAACTCTTCAAATAAAACAAAATCACCCGTTGCGATTCCGCACGTCATATCACTATAATGTTTTCGTGAGTGCGAAAGCCTATAAGAGGCTCTGTCCACTTACTCTATGAAACGCTTTTACCAATTTCCGTAAATAAGAATATTTTTTTAAAATAAATACCCATTTTAATGTTGATTCGGGAATTTCCTCTTGAAATTTTTTGCAGAAACAAAACTGCATCTTGTAAATCGCAAAGACTCATTAACTTTTCTCTCCTGAACCAGCCGGGCAATAAAGTAACCAAAATAAAGTAACCGGGTTAACTAAAATGGGTCAATGTTCACAATAATATATGTCACAGCGGTCTGAAAGTCTGCAAGCGATTGAATTTTAAAAACCCGGTTTAATCGGGTTTAAAAATAAATGCAGTATGCACTTAGTCACTTCTGCAAATACATACATACATACTGCATTGGTTTATATCATTATGTTGTTGCAGTAGTATTTTTAAAAGTGGTTAGGGAAAGAGTGGCAAGCTTGTTCCAACAAAAAAATACTGTTTTAAAAGTTGGTTTTTTATTTAAAGTTTGTTAAAGTCATCCAAAGATGTCTTTCAAAGATCGCTTTTAACGATAGGGCCGTAATATTTTCGTCATATATCTTATCCTGTAACTTATTGGTGTACACGATAATATTATAACGTACTATAATATCATTAAATATTAAAATCTAGTTGTTTAACAATCTAGCAGACCTCCAAACTTCGGAAGTAGGAACCCTATCTGTACCTAGATACCAAGATAGAAATCTCTATACCTCAGGAAGTCAATTAAATGTATTTTATTATTTATTGATTGCAATACAATGCATACCTACACTAAAGCAGAATTAATTTATATATCTATTTTTTAAATATAATTTACGCACCTACTCAAAAACGATCGAAGAAAAAAAACGATCTCATAATAACAAAATCAATAAATAATTTCCGTGGTGCCAATATAGTCTAAGAAAAAAAAGAAAACATTACAAAAAGAAGTAACATATGTACCTTACCTTACCTATATATAAAACACGAGTCAATTGTTCAGCAAAAAATAAATACCAAAGAAAACCAATAAACTGTGCCCATTTATACCTGTGGGAATGTAACATATCAGGTAAATATACCACACTGATATTTTGCTGTTATTTTTTTTTATTTGATAGATATAAACTAGTTCTTGACTGCGATCCCACCTGATGGTAAGCAGTGCTGCAATCGTAGATAATAAGAGCCTATTCACTCTAGCGTTGACACCTAAATTATAATCGGACGGGAAGACCACAGCAGTCAAATTGTACGAGTAGTATCGACATGAAGAAAGACATGTTATTATGAAGGTATGTTTTTTGTTTTGTTTCTGTTAACAATTTTAAAGTCACTTCGTATGTAAAACAGCAACAGACCGGGAGTACCTAACCTACAAAAAATACATATCTGAGATCTTTGCGCTAGACACAAAAAAATGTTACAAAAAGTATAATGTTCCAGGGTCACTGGAATTTAGCTATTTGTTCACACAAAGCGCAGAAGGTAGAGGCACAAAGGAACTCTTGATTTTAGTCAGTAAAAGTCTGACTTCCCCTCGCTCCACTCAGAGCTGGAGAAGTCATTTTGATGATTGGGACCACGTAAAGTAAAAAGCATTAGATATTAAACCGTTTGGCCAAAAATTTATGCAGCTCTTTCCTAATTATTAAGTAATGTATCAGGAAATAGTATCCATATTATGTGTTTCACACGAGCAAAGAAGCCGGCAGAACCTAGTTATCATTTTGTCAAATAAATTCGACTTGGCAAGCTCATTAGCTCTTCTTTATTCATTTCTTGCAACTTTCAAATGCGGAAAAAGTTCCTTTTGGAACAACTTGTTTAATTAATACCAAAGTAACTGTTGCAGAAATTTCGTCGCGACGCGTCGGCTCCGTTTAAGGCCGCCGCATATGCGCCACGGGCCACAAACACAAAACGCCGCCACCGGTACAATACGGCCCACGTAACTTGGCGAGCCCGAACATAGGCTCTGCGTATCTCTCTCTCTTTCACTTCTTTTGCCATGAACGAAGGGGAGAGAGAGAGAGATGCGGCTCGCCAAGATCCGTCAGGCGTACTGTATATTTTCTGTAGTTTTCATACATTTTATATGGAATCACTGCATACAGTTGACGCCGGTGGTCGCCACACGCTACAAATAACTGCTGCTCGCTTCTTGTGGTCCACACTGGTTACTGAACGCCGATACAAAACGCCGGGGCACGTCATTCGCGCATTTAAATCTTAGACAGAGTTCATTATGATATAGTTATTGGCATGGATCTTGAGCGTTGGCTTCAAGTTGCGCAGAAGTCAAATATTCGGTCTCTTTAGTGGTGCGAAGTGAGACGCGGGGGCGGGGAGTGTCAGTGATTGGCTCGCCGCGCCATCGTGTCATATACGTCACTCCTGTTTCGTTCCATGCGCTTGCTGCATGTACCTATCTAACAACGACGACGATTGGCTCGCCAATGTATGGAATGCGCAAAGCGATCCCCGCTCTGACGCCGAGCGCTCAAGATCCGTTCCGGTAATTGTACGACCCGAGTCCTGTTTTGTTTTATTTTTGGCAACCATTTTTATTTCGTAACATCATTTAGCTCCGTGTTTACATAATACTAACTTGT
Organism: Mythimna ferrago; assembly: GCA_910589285.2. Classification (NCBI taxonomy): domain Eukaryota; kingdom Metazoa; phylum Arthropoda; class Insecta; order Lepidoptera; family Noctuidae; genus Mythimna; species Mythimna ferrago. The sequence goes on along the minus strand of OU342686.1, from coordinate 21,615,019 downwards.
TATAATAAACTTTATTCCTTGGATTTAAAACTCTTTGTTGTTTGTCAACCTGTGTAATATAAGCCTTTTCGTTTTTAGTAAGATTTCCGCGAGAATGCGGCTGGGATATTAAAACGCGAACTTGATACAAACCGCGCCCACGTACAAGTTCAAGGGCAGTAAAGTACTGTTGCGACTGCAATACGATAGGAGGTGTCAATTAACTTTTATGTTGGTCATTAAAGATGGAATTTGAATGGGTCTCGGATAAAACCAGCAATGGAAACGTATAGAGCGATGGAATCGCATTAAGACGTCATTTGGATTTGTTTTTTGTTTCTTTGATCATTGATTGATTTTACAACAAACGTGATTTTTAGGGTTCCGTACCTCAAAAGGAAAGAAACGGAACCCTTATAGGATCACTTTGTTGTCCGTTCATCCGTCTGTCTATCTGTCAAGACCCTTTAACTCGTGAACGCGTGAAGGTATCGAATTGAAATTAAAACCATATACTCTGATCTGCAGTCTCTTCAAGCTCAGCAAAATCAAACTTCTAAGTTAATGAATAAAAAAGATACGGCTGTTTATGTCGCAAAAAAACGTATATTTTGATACCTACTCTCAAAGATCGAAATTCACTACCCGTTGACCCAGAATCCTAAAATTTGGCACAAAGCAAGGTCTTATAGTACAGGTATAGGAATAAATCTGAAAACAGTAATTTTTTTGTTACCTACGTAAAAAAAAAAAAAAATTTTTTTGCAATTCGGACTCGTACTTGCCCAGTTTTTTTTGCTACGAACAGTATGGAACCCTTTGTGCGAGATTTCGACTAGCATTTGCCTAGTTTTTTTTACTTACGTCATTGTATTTTTCATTTGCATTGCAAATTCGTATTCTGAATTCGTTGTTTTATTGTTTGTTACATAAAATAATGACTTGGCAATCATGTTCAACCGGTTATTAGAAAGTTAACATAATGATAAACCGGATTTGAGCAAGATTTCGCTGTGCACTTCAGTTTCATAGTTGCAATTTTTAAATAAATACACACATAAAACATATATAGTGTTAAATGATAAGTAGGAAGGAAGCTCTAAAACTAAATTGCAATATAACGGGATATTTACGACACAAACAAGAAGTAAAATATTAAAGAAAAAACATTGAAGTATAGTCTGTCTAATAAGTCAACCGACTTGGGAATTTTGTATAATATTTAATCATTTAAAAAATAATTATATTCGATACTTTTCATAAGGTTTTTCTGTTAGTAAACAATGATCTCTATCTCTTAACCCCTTGTATGCCGGAACGCAGATCTACGCGAGACACAATGGCTTTTTAATTGAGACACAATTAAAAAGCCATTGTATCTATCTCTCTCGATCTCTAATTACGGCATACGAGAGGTTAATCAACCTTGATTATTGAACCCGTGTTGACTACATCAGATTTCATTAAATCCTAATAATTACCCAAATCGTTTAACTTATTAGACAGACTCTAGCGAAAAGTTTTTTGGTGTTCGCATTGATTCATGAAGATCACCGTCCATACAGAACATACTAATAAGATCGCCGCAAACATGTTTGACGAACACAGTTCGATGTTCGTTAGTGGTACACACGTGCGAACCAAGTTGTTGCGTATCATGCAATGCAACAAATTTGTTCGGACGTGTGTACACGGCTTACCTATAGCTTACCCAGAACACGGACGAATCTTGAAGTAAATGTGTGTGTAATGTCTTAAAGTAATTCTCAAACTCACAAAAGAACTAAGTATAATTTTTGGCCAGAGTGGGCCAAGGTTCTTTAGCATTGTTTATTTAAGATCCCGAATGAGGTTTTCTTACAGAAGACGCAAACTTTGTTGCAATGTAATTACTTATTCAAGTTAGTAGTTTTGTAAAGACAATGTTATAATGTATGTAAATGACAAACCAGCGTCTGCTACCTTCGTCTCCTAAAGTTGAGCTGGGTTTTAATTAAATTTTAGTTCGGTACTGCAGCAGAGTGCGAGTATAAGTGAAACGAAGCAGCTGCATTTAGTAAGTGTATCGATCTCTGCATCTTGTAGGTCTATCGATTTAACGATTTTTGTACTACCTATAGCTGCTACCAGTAGCTTCGCTTGCGTGATAGTAGATAATTATCTTAAGAGAACATACTCAAGGGATAAAAAGTATCCAGGTAGACCATATGGTCTACCTATGTATTAAGTTTCATCGAAATCCGTTCAGCCGTTTGAGCGTGAAGAAGTTGCAAGCATACACACACTTACAAACTTTCGTCTTTATAATATTAATGTTTCGTGCGATAGTAGTCCAAGCCAATGATATATTCTCTTTGAGTCCACCCACAGAACAGATGATCTGTTCTTTGAGTCCACCGGTGTGCCCGTGTGGGGAGCAGGGTCTAAACTACTAGTTGTTAGGGCTCTCGAGACAGGAACCTCTTCATAAGCCACGCCCCTCCTATGATGACCACCACTTCACTGAGCTCATGATTAAAAGTAGCCGATTTTGAATGAACACTGCTCCATTGGTATAATTGCTGTAAGGCGTTCCGATGCGAGGATAAACAAATAAACAAACAAACAAATAAGGGGAGCCGTATCGAGGAATAGTTACTGACTTTTGTATCAGGCTTCCTCTCCGGAATCGAACTTTAATCCCCCTTTAATGGTGATAACCATAGTGGTCGCAGAAACTACCACCGAAACTTGATAAGGCAGAGCTTTGAAAGATGCGCCACCGGTATTGAAACCTTATTTTCACGAAGTAAATTATCAAATAACTTTGAAAACTTTTTTTTATGTGGTAAATTCTGGTAAATTATTAAAAACAAACTTCTTCGACTTTTACAGACTAGAACCCACGGTGTTTCTTTAGTTGCCCTTTTTTACAAGAGAAGCGGTAAATGCTTCGCACAATCCGTAGCTCTGGCATACGTTGGCCCTAATTGGCCCCTACAACTTTGCTGACATCTCTGGGAAACGCGCGGCGGCTTGGTCCTTACTGAATAGCCGGATGGTGACCCTACGATCAGCAAAAGTTATCGGATACTGTTTACCTATTGATATAAAAAGAGCATATTTGTAAGCTGATACCTAAAGAGACCACGTTTATCAAATCAGGTTCTTAGAATAAGTCGCAATAGAGCAAAACAAACACAAAGGTAAAGAACTTTTAGGTTATTTTAAGAATTAACGTCACACCCACAGATCAAAACAGGTTAACAGATAAAAAAAAACCGGCCAAGAGCGTGTCGGGCCACGCTCAGTGTAGGGTTCCGTAGTTTCCCGTCCGTCACAATTAGTGTTCCCACTTATGAGTTTAAAAAAAGGCTATTTGTTACGTTGACATACTAAGTACGGAACTCTAATAAATACGGAACCCTAAAAACGGCCCCAGGACGGTGATAACTAAAACAGTATGCAAGTAGTAGAAATTTCAGCGATTGTGCACTCGTCAAATTACGAATATATTTAAGAAACAACGATTATTTACCACGGTAGGTAATGAAAGCACGGAAAATCTTAACATGGACTTTTAATGTTGTTTTTATGTTGTTATAAGATAATACCGCCAATGCCAAGAAGAGACCAACCGAACAATTCGATAATACCCGACCCCATCAACTCAGGAAAAATCCTAACAGCGCGAACGCGAAATAGCCCAAAGTACAGCGCCATTTCTCGGGGAATTGGGTTACTAATTAATACATAGGTACCAGATGAGGTTTTCGGTGGTAATTTTCGATTGCGAGAACCGATGAATGATTTTAGTAAACCCCTTTTCATTTTTAAATACCTATCCAACAATAAATTACACGTTAGGGTTGATATTAAAAAAAAAATCACTTCCCACTTTACATATAGGACTACCCTAATAAAACATTTTATTCCAATTTTTATTCTACCACTGTCGGCGTGATTGATATACATATTGGTACCAAATTTCAGCTTTCTAGTGCTAACGGTCATAGAGATTAAGCGAGGACGGACAGACAGACGCACGGACAGACAGACATGGCGACACTATTAAGGGTTCCTAGTTGACTACGGAACCCTAAAAAGAAAAATATACATGTAAGTACTATTCCAGATATACAACTTTGTACCCATAGCTTAGTTTTTTTTTGTGTTAGGTTAGGTTACTATAAATAAAACATGTTGGAACTAAAAATGGAAGCCAATAAATATTTCACTCCATTGCCCTTGTCAAAGTAAAGAAGCTAGGTACCTACTTACCTAAATGTGTTTATGTACAATTTGTACAGTCAAGAGCATTAATAAACATTGTAGCAAACCGTCCTAATCGTCGCGTCATTAATATACCCCAACGCTTACGCGACTATGATTTGGAATCGGGATGCGTATAATGAATTACACTCGGCTCACGCGACGCTCTGATTGGTCCCTGCGGTTCGCCGCCCGACTGGACGTTTTTATGCTTGACATTACGGATTCACGCGCGCTTTCGATCTCTTGATGTGTGAGAGAAGTTCCGTAACTGTGTTAAAACCTTTCTGATTGTGATTCGAGTTCTAGTATCTATATCTATGTTTTATTCTAGCCGGCCACATCGATTAACAATAAAAAAACTCCCACTAAGATTGTTTATGTGTTTAATTCAGTGCTCAATGCGAAACATGGCGTCCCAACTCGTGGCCGTACCTACTTACAAACTTAGTGAAATCATTTAAAACAGTTCAGTGCACATCAAATACCTTGTTTTAGTGACTATTGTAGGTGTACCTATAATTTACAATGCCGAGGACCACAAGAGGACGAGCAGGAAGCCCGGTTGACAGAGATGATGCGGCGCAAATTCCCGCATTCCCTACTCCTCTGCCAACCATACGGACTCCGCCGCGGGGCCGCGCCGAAGATGAAACAAGTCCATCAATCCCGCCCGACGCCGGCACCTCCGCCTCTTTTCCGAGTGCCGACCTCACATTTTCAAATGAGAATGTCGCATCCATAATTGCGTCACTACAAAAATCACAAACAGAAGCGTTTCGAGACCTCTTATTAACAGTAAGTCACGCAAATTCATCCACTCCTGTGCAAATTCCGGGAGAAGGCACTCTGACGCGCTGTAGAGCATCATTCGCCGGCAAGCCGCACGAGTCCGTAGACGCGTTTATTGACGCCATAGAAGCGTATAGTGAGTGTGCGCAAGTCACCAGCGCTAACATTCTCCGCGGTCTCGCCTACTTACTCACCGATGAAGCAGCAACGTGGTGGCTGGGCGTGAAATCTACAATTACATCCTGGACGCAAGCGAAAGAAAACCTTATAAGCGCCTACGGTGACCGCCGCCCGCCCCACCGTATTTACATCGAATTATTCGGTAGTCCACAAACACTGTATGAAAATACAGATATGTTCGTCGCGCGCAGCCGCGCCCTTTTATCAAAAATCCCAGAAAGAGATATATCAGAAAAGGCAAGGCTCGATATGATATACGGCCTTTTACACACGAAAATAAGAAAAAGATTTCGCCGGGAGGAATTTGACTCGTTCCGTGACCTATTGCGACATGCGCGTAACATAGAAGATAGCCAGGGGGAGCCCGACGTGTCTAAGTCTACGCCGGCTACACGTGATCCGCGCGCGACCACGTCCGCCGTCCCACGAGCAGCCCCGGTTTCCGCAGTACCTCACGCACCGCGCACTCACGCCGCGCCACGCGCGCCCCTGCCCAAGATCGCGGCGGCGCCTGCGGCCCGCGAGGCGCGCCCGCCCGCAGCCGTGCAGGCCGCTGGCGCCACCGCGCCGCCGCCTCCGCGTGAGCGTGATGACCGCACGACACCAAAACAGCGACCATTTTGCGTGTACTGCAAATACTACGGACACCAACGTGAACAGTGCCGTAAGTTAGCAGAACGAGGTGAGTTTACACCTGACTTTAATAATTCGCGATCAATGCCTAATCCTGTCGTATCGTGTTATAAGTGCGGGTCGAAAGGGGTAACGCGAGACACTTGTAAACAGTGTAGTGTACGTACTCAATTCTATAGTGTAAACATTACTGACGATCAAACGTATACACGCCAAGACGTGTCATCTTGTTATGATTATTTTACAAATGAAGATTATAACTTTGACATTTCATTTTCTAATGTTTGTGATGATAACTGTTATGATTGTGCGACGAGTGATCAATCGACAAGTACCCATGAGTGCAGTACAAGTGATGACATTTTAATTTCCGAAAACAATAGGTTTTCGTCTTGTCACTCGTCGAATGATAACTCGTACAGTCGCGACAATAATATTCTGTCGAATGATAACTCGTACAGTCGCGACCATAATATTTTTTCTATTGATGACGAAAATTGTCATAATTTATTTTCTAATGATTGTTTGTACAGTCGCGAAAATATTTTTTTTTCTATGAATGATGAAACATGTGAAGCGCGTGAATCCTCCGTTGATACATCTAAAAACATTTTGCGTCCAATTTTTGACATTAATGTATTAAGTTCGCCTGGTAAGGCGTTAGTTGACACGGGGGCCAAACAGTGTATCGCTGGCCATACCCTCCACGCACTCCTGCGTCGAAAGGGATATCCGATGCTACCATCCCGCAGACATATCAAATTGGCGGACGGGCAAGTACGGGATGTCGCGGTACTACTCACCACGCTCGATGTTTGTCTGGCGGACAGGGTGATTGAGACGCCCTTCATCATTTTGCCAGACGCAACTAACAATGAAACCCTTCTGGGAATTGACTTTTTACGTAAAGCGAAGTTAGTTGTCGACTTTAGTGACGGATGTTGGTTTTTTGCTGACAATCGACACGCTCACTACCCTCTCCGTTACGAGTCACCTTATCTACCTAAAATCTCCATCTCATCAGCACATGTGCAACTCAGGGACGACGAAGGCGCCGTGCTGTCAGTGACGGACCGCGGCCAATTGGCGCAGGTCCTGATGGTAAATGAGGACCTCTTCCGGCCAGGGGGAGACCCAACTCCCTTCGCCGAGCACCGTATCGACACCGGGGAGCATCCGCCCATTGCAGTACCTCCATACCGCCTTACACCCGCAAAGAGAGAAATTATGCAAAAAGAAATAGACAAGATGCTGAAGGATGACATCATAGAGGAATGTGAGTCTGCTTGGTGCTCACCAGCTCTCTTGGTACCCAAGTCGAATGGCAGCGTCCGGTTCTGCGTGGATTACCGACGCTTGAACTCTATCACTAAGACAGACCACTACCCCATGCCTCTCATCGACGAGCTGTTGCAGTCAACTAAGCGCAACTGTTACATGAGCACGTTGGATCTTCGGTCAGGATACTGGCAGGTGTCTGTCAATCAGCTTGACAGGGACAAAACTGCGTTCATTAGCCCGTTGGGAACTTCCCGTTTTAAGCGGATGCCCTTCGGACTGAAGAATGCGCCTGCCACGTTCATGCGCCTCATCGATCGCTTGCGTTCCTGTCCGTCGCTGGCAGATGTCACCGTCCTAGCCTACCTTTACGATCTGCTCATCATCAGCGAGGGTTTCCAGCGCCATCTCCAAGATCTCCAAGCAGTTTTTGACCGACTGCGAGAATTCAACCTGCGGATTAATAGGGAGAAGTGTGTCTTTGCCCGAGAAAACGTCAAGAATCTCGGACACATTATCACTCAGCAGGGTGTCTCTCCTGATCCTGCCAAGGTCCAAGCGGTACTGGATATGAAGGAGCCCGGAAATCTGAAACACTTACGCACATTCTTGCAAACCTGCTCGTGGTTTCGCAAATTTATACCCAACTTCTCATCGGTTGCTGAACCACTGACGAGATTGACCAAAAAGAGCCAGACCTGGACCTGGGGTAACGAACAGAAGACCGCTTTTGTTGAACTAAAATGTCTACTTACCTCAGCGCCGATTCTTATCCAGGCTGACTTCAAACGTCCGTTTATTCTGCGCACGGATGCAAGCAATTACGCACTTGGAGCGGTTCTACTGCAGGGGGAGGCTAAAGAGGAACGACCCATAGAATACGCCAGCCGTCTCCTGAGCGCCGCCGAGCGAAACTATTCCACGACGGAGCGAGAGGCCCTCGCTGTCGTGTGGGCTGTCGAGCGATTTAGATCTTACCTGGACGGACATCCTGTGATCGTAGGAAGTGATCACCAACCACTCCGTTGGTTGCTGACCTTGAAGTCTTCTACCGGACGCCTGGTGAGATGGGCTCTCAAGCTCCAGTCATTCGACATCAAATTTGAATATACACCTGGAAAGGCGAACGTAGTAGCGGATACGTTGAGCAGGCCCAGTTGCTCGGAGGAAACTCGTGACTCCTGTGGTATATGCTCCGTGATCATAGACTTACCTACTAAGAGTCCTGAGACCTTGAGACAGGCACAGATTGCCGATCCAGAGGTTGAGAAGATTATGAAGCAAGTAGAAGGTCCAGACGATGTCGCTGCACGCAGATGGACGGAGCGCGGTTACCTAATGGAGAAAGGGATACTGTACCGTCTGAATCCTGATTCGGAGAGTGAATCCCCGCAGCTGGTGATACCCACAAGCATGCGCGCTGAAATTCTGAAGGAGTGTCAGGACTCGCCGCTCGCAGGACATCCTGGAATAGACCGTACTTACCTGAAGGTCTCGCAGCTGTACTACTTTGCAGGTATGCGACGCATAATCACGGATTATGTAAAGGCCTGTGTACACTGCCAACGCTACAAGGCGAGTAATGCCAAACCGCCAGGGCTGCTGCAAACACCTGTGTTGAATCAGCGAAACGAGGTTCTCGCCATAGACCTATTTGGTCCTCTTCCTGAGGGGGAGAATGGTGAACGATGGGTACTACTCGTAGAAGATACCGCTACGAGATGGGTAGAGCTCTATGCCCTTCAAGAAGCCACTGCTGAAGCCTGCGCACGTACTCTTATCGAGGAATTCTTTCTCAGGTACGGTTTTCCACGTAGAATAACGTCCGACAATGGCGTTCAATTTATCGGGGCTGTCATGCAACAATGTATGTTCATCTTGGGAATCAAACAGAGCTTCGTGCCACTTTACCATCCGGAAGCAAATCCAGCCGAGCGAAAGAATCGCGATTTAAAAGCCCAGCTCGCTCAACTAGTGGAAAACGACCACACTTCATGGCCGAAGAAGCTTGCTGTTATCCGCTTCGCTATGAACAGTGCTTTTTGTCGTACCACTAGCGTAACTCCGGCTTATCTTACGTTCGCGAGGGAACTTCGAACGCCCGCCGAAGCAGGTCGCGATTTGAGAGCGGTGCTCAATAAAGAAAATTTTCTTCCCCAGATCACCCCATATCTACGATCTTTCATCGGTAACCTGTCCTCAATTCGAGAGCGCGTTGAAGCTCAACAGGACCAAAGTAAAGAGGTAGCTGATCAATCGAGACGCCCTAGTCCTACATATAAGGAAGGCGATAAAGTACTCGTCAGGTCGCACGTTCTGAGCCAAGGAAGCAAGAACTTGACTTCCAAGTTTGTCCCAAAACGTGATGGACCCTACGTAATCTCGCGAGTGGTGAGTCCCACCACATTTATGATTGCGCCAATAGATCAACCTACTGAAATCCTAGGCAAATATCATTCCCAGGATCTCACCCCATTTGTCCCAAGAGTTGTGGAGGATGAATCGACTCCCAGACCGGTGATTCCCAAACGACGCCGCGGACGGCCGAAACAGCTAGTTGAGGAACGGGGGCGTTCTCCTCAACTAGAGGGGGAGTATGTAGCAAACCGTCCTAATCGTCGCGTCATTAATATACCCCAACGCTTACGCGACTATGATTTGGAATCGGGATGCGTATAATGAATTACACTCGGCTCACGCGACGCTCTGATTGGTCCCTGCGGTTCGCCGCCCGACTGGACGTTTTTATGCTTGACATTACGGATTCACGCGCGCTTTCGATCTCTTGATGTGTGAGAGAAGTTCCGTAACTGTGTTAAAACCTTTCTGATTGTGATTCGAGTTCTAGTATCTATATCTATGTTTTATTCTAGCCGGCCACATCGATTAACAATAAAAAAACTCCCACTAAGATTGTTTATGTGTTTAATTCAGTGCTCAATGCGAAAACATTGATTTTTACTGAAGTCTTGTTAAACGATTGACGGAGTTCGAACGTAGTATTTACGAAATTATACCTACTGGTTCCACCACCAGACGTTCGGTGATGCTCCACAATAATATGGTGGACATCCCACCTATACGCACAAAACGTTTTGGGAACACATTTCTTGTGCGTACAATTACGTAGTTGAATTTCCTGCTGGAATCTGTGTTTCCTGATAGCTATAATCTAGGGGTCTTTAAGTTAAGAGTGAATAGGTTACTTTTGTCTGGGTAAGTGTTGGGAACCGAACCCAACACATCGATTCAGTGGTATGCACGCGCAGCCGGCGCGGCTTGTGCATATCTAGGTACATCACTAGCAGGGACTCAAACTGTAACCGTAATAATGTGTTTTAACATTGTTTTTTAAAACAGTTATATCAGAAAAACACTTTTAAATGTAACAGATACAATAATGTTACCGAATGAAACTGTAACCTGTTATAAGTGTTAATATGTGTAACTGAAATAATTGCACAGTACCATAAATAAGTAAATTGTAACTTTGGCAACGCTGCGTTTACCTGTTACACTTATTAACACTGTTAACACTTTTATATCTGTTACAGATATGTTACGGTTACACTTTTTTAAGTGTTTTGGGTTAACACATTGAAAACACATATATAAGTGTTACATTTTTGATTCTGTTACACATTCAACATGTAACACTTATAATTCTGTAACCTTTATGAATGTGTTTTTAAGTCCCTGGTCACCAGCATCGGTGAGCAAAAACAAAAAAATAACAAACATTCAAAAATACAACTATCCTTGAAAAACAATAATTAATTAAACCGATTTGAAAGGTGTCGTCCCTCGCACCGGTGTCTGTCCGTAAATATGAGATGTATGTAAGTACTACTAGCTTTTGCCCACGGCGTCGCCCGCGTACATAAAATATACTCTATGTCACTCAGCCATAAAGCAGCTTTCTATCGGCGAAAAAAGAGTACTTCCAGAGATTACCTCCTATAAACAAAAAACAAACTTTACCTCTTTATAATATTAAGTATAGATGTGCCTAAGGACCCTAACTGAAAATAAATCAATTTCATTGTATTTCTTTTTACTAATTGACCCAACTTCACGTTAAAAATTACTCTGGATTTTTCTAAGTGTACTTAAGTTATTTATGCTGGCGACTGTACATGTACACATAGAGCAGTAGGTAGGTGTGTAAAAGGTACATAAAACGTGCGTATTTATTGCTCTATGCGTAGGACGCAATAACATGAACTTTGGACTTCAGATAGAGATGCTAATTTCGGACTTATCATTGCAAGTAAACAATGAACATAAATAATAATATATTAGACCTCTTAATTAATTTATATATATACAGGGTATATTTGTAAAACATTGGCAACAACTTAGAACTATGTTACCGACATCATATACAACGACTTGTGTTCTATGACTTTTAAAAATTTATCATATGTTAGTTCATCAGATTTTCATACAAAAATAAAAATATTTAAACTTAACGTTCTAAATATCACGAAGTCTATGCAAAGCAAGCGATAGTACAATAGCGGAGGGTAGTGGGATCGAGAGGCGGGGATGCTAGATACGGTTGCGTTGCTTTATACAAAGGTAGGTAGGTATAGCAACGGGGTGGGCTTTTAGTCAGTAAGAGTCTGACATTATCTTCCACTCCGCCCAAGAGCGGGGGTTGTCATTGGATGAGTTTTCCCACCATAATAATAAAAAGGTAGGTATAGCAAACAAAATACAGACTTGAAATGTGTTAGATAGAACAACGAAATCTTGAAGGGTTGTTTTTGGTAAATGAATATTATATGTATGTTTTGTAAAAAATCATAGAACAAAAGTTGTTGTTTATGATGTTAGTAACATAGTCCTGAGAGGTTGCTAGTTTTTTTACAAATAACCCTGTACATAAAAGTGAAATACTGATTATTTCATTAAATCCCAAGCAAACGCCAACGTTCGCTCTCCCATTATCTTTCTATTGTGTCTCTAATTACGGTATTGTCAGAAACTGTAACACCTACAAACTTAAAATTTGGCAGGTAAGTTCCCTACAGAGTGTAGACATCCGCTAAGAACGGATTTTCCGAAATTCACCCCCTAAAAGAATGAAACGGGGGTCCAAAGTTTGTATGGAGAAATCGACTTTCACGCAGACGAAGCCGATGGCAGAAGCTATTGTTTTATATAGTTCCTCTTAACTAGAATAGCTTAATAAAAGCTTAATTTATTAAGCTATTTTAGCTAAATAATAAGCTTGACTGGCCTGTTGGTCTAGTGGCTAGTATTTTTTTTTTATTAATGATATGCTTGCGTTTGACCACCATCTCATCTGATGGTAAGCGATGATGTGGTCGACGATAAAGCACGCTTGCCTAGAAGAAACCTATTCACTCTCGACTTAAAGACTCCTAAGTTGTAGCTATCAGGAAACACAGATTCCAGTAGCCCTGATTGCTATGCCGGAGGTCGTGGGTTCGATTCCCACCCAGGACAAATGTTTGGGTGATGAGCATGATCATTTGTTCAGTGTCTGGGTGTAATTTATCTATAATATGTATGTGTTTAGAAATATAGTACGTTTATCAGTTGTCTAGCACTCATAACACAAGCCCTGCTTAGCTTGGGACTAGACGGCGTTGTATGATAGTTGTGGAATATCCAGCTAGTAAAACTTAATAAATACTAAGACCAGCACATTGCCTGTATCAAGATAATTAACGTTATTTTTTATTAGTATTTAGTACCTGTCACCTTCACTATAATTTTTAAACAATTTAGCTATAAAGACGTCGACGAGCGTAGGCCACCATATTAGTCTGTACATAGGTATATCACGTAAACTGTCCTACGGCTGCAACATTTATCCACAGCAGGCACAAGGAAAAGGAGGTTTTCTACGCGACAAGTATCAACTTGTATGTACTTCCCATCTAAGTTCCGATAGCATTAATTAAACATAGATAGAACAAGAAAAATAAAAACATTCAACTAATTAAAACTACATAATAACATAATAATACACAATAACTTCTACCCAAAATAAAGCGTCAAGTTCCGATTAATATTTACTGGAACCGAAATCGGAATCGAAGGTGCAAAATTAATCTGTAGTTCCTGTTTCGGTATTGGAATCAAACCTCAGTAAAATCTCTAATATTGTAAATACGTAATTGGTATCTTACGTATTGGTACTGTTGAGTCCCTTGGTGGTGGTGTGTTGGTGTGTATGTCCTGGGTAAGGTGTAGCCCTGTGTAGGGAGTAGTATGATTGAAAGTCACTCAGAAAGTCACATAGATATTTATTTGTGTCGGTCACATATAGGTTACAACTAATTGTCGTACTAAGTTAGGTGCGTGATTTACATGCTTGCACCTGTACTTGACTTGACTTGACTGGCGTTCGAACCCGCCGCGGTCCCGCTTGGCGACTGCTCATTTTGTCGCGTCAGCGTATTAAGCATGTGTGGCGTGAGCCCCCACAGTACTTTATTCAGACTTATAAAATCCTTAGTCCTCATTTAAATTTAAACGAAGTCCGGAAGCTTCAGTTGGTTACGTAAGTACGTGTGACGAATCAACGAACAATTCTCTAGCGAACAATTGTCTTGCTCCCAAGTAAGTTTATATGGAATACAATACATAGACTTTAAACTTTTGTTAAGCAAGCCAACTAATATTTTTTTTTTTTAATGTTCCACAACTACCACACAACGCCGTCTAGCCCCAAGCTAAGCAGAGCTTGTGTTATGGGTACTAGACAACTGATAAACATACTTATATAATTCTAAATACATACATATTATAGATAAATTACACCCAGACACAGAACAAATGTTCATGCTCATCACACAAATATTTGTCCTCTGGGTGGGAATCGAGCCGACGACCTCCGGCATAGCAGTCAGGGCCACTAACCACTAGACCAACAGGCCAGTCGAATTTGAATAGGTACCTAGTGTTTCGAACCGATAAGAGTATTTACTTTATATTTATTTTACTTTTTTCATTTAGTCAGTTGCCTAATTGTGTATTTATAAGGATTTTAATGTCTAAATGGAGACTCCTCGACATGCAATTCAAGCCAAAATTAAATGCAAGTTAAAAAAAAAAGAGTAAAAAAGCATCGATTTAGTACTTTATTTCACGTGCAATATAATACAACATTATTTTTAGTTTATGCGAAACCTGAATAAAAGGTGTAAGGGACAGCCCTCCACAAACTTTAAGGGCTTGCTCAGTAGACGAAACTGAACAACCTTCCACAAAAATTTTTTTCAGGAAACGAAAAAAAAAAACGGCCTCGCCATACAAATTGTCCAATCAAGTTTATCATTTTGTATGGCGAGGCTGATTTTTTTTTTCGTTTCCTGAAAAAAATTTTTGTGGACGGTTGTTCAGTTTCGTCTACTGAGCAAGCCCTTAAAGTTTGTGGAGGGCTGCCCCTTACACCTTGTATAGTTTGTTCAAAATCAGTAACTGAATGGATTCCAATAGTTGTTACACCATGTTTTTTCCCAAAAATATTTAAAAAGGTCACAAGTTGGAAACCACCGACACTAAGTACAACATAGGTCACGGCAGGTCGTAGCGGGCATTAGCAGCTAGCAAACAGCAAACGCAAAACAACCTCTCAGTCACCTGGAAGGCTGGTGACTATGTATTTTTACTGACATAACAAGCTTATTAAAAACCACTCGCACTCATTGCACAGTTGACCAATGCGTACCAGGACCACGGTGACGCTTTCGAACCACGGTGATGCTTTTGAATAACCCCGCAGCAAAGAACTAAGAGCCTATAGCACCGTATAGGCTAATTTGTGTCCAATAGCTGTCAATAGTCTGGTTCTATCGAGTGCAGGGTACTAAAGAACAGTGTGGCAAATAGAGTGGAACGTATAGCTATTTTAAACTTTAGCCAGACACAATAAATTCTCATTTAAAACTGATTTGGATGGAAATGAATTGTTACATGTGGGTGACGATTCAACCGTCGCGTCCGTGCATCGATGAGGTAAGCTATCTATTGTTCCATCCAGGAGACTATAACTTTTTTGTTTAGGTTTAAAGAATCTTTATTTTCTCATAACAACAATATCATAGTTCACTTACATGAGATTTAAGATTAGAAATTGTCGTCTAATAGCGAAGCATGTGCAATACACCTTTTTTTTTTTTTTTTTTTTTTTATGGTGGGAAAAAATCATGCATTGACATCCCCCGCCCTTGGGTGGAGCGGGAGATAGTGTCAGACTCTTACTGACTAAAAGACCCACCCCGTTCCTTCTAGCCTTCATACCGGGGCTCGAGCGCCCTTTCGGATAACCCTGGCCCCAGTAGGCTTCGACCCGGCTGGGTCCCTGCTGTTGCTGACAACTCCTTGAGGCGCGCGGGAACAGCGCGCGCCGTCGACGCCTTGGGCTTGGTCCGGACAGTTACCGGACGGCCGGACAGCGAGCTACCCATTGCTCACTGTCCGCAAACCCGCGCCTACGGTGGCCGGAAATCGGGATCAGAATCCCGGCGGCGGCGGCGGCGGCGATAACGCCGTTGCCTGATGCGTTCGGCCTCCTCCTTTGCGAGCATTACTGCTTCGCAGAAGTCGGCGACCGCCTGCCACTCCTCCTCGCTCCGGACCATGGCCTCAACCAAGGCCCGGCGCGAGAGGTCTCCGCCGCCGATCGCCCCCACGAGGGCACGGCGATGCTCCGCCCAAGCAGGGCACACCTCGACTGTGTGCTCCACCGTGTCCTCCGGGCATTCCACACAGTGGCGACACCCGGGCGTCACTTCCGCACGAATCCGGTGCAGGAAACTCCCGAACGAACCATGTCCGGTAAGGACCTGCGTCATGCGGAAGGTAAGGACGCCGTGAGGTCTTTCCAGCCACGCCTCAAAGAGGGGACTTACCGCCACGATTGTGGCGTGCCCAGCACTGGGTTGCGATAGTCGTTGACGCCATTTCACCATAAGATCCCGCCGGAATGTGCAATACACCTAATAGTACGACAACGATTAGTACGATGACAATAAAATAGACAACCAAGTCGCTCTAGGTATCAAGAGATAGCTAATTCGCTGTGTCTGCAAGTCACATCGTTGCACAAATCCAGTCCCCTGTCTTCCGTACTCTGCGCTCTATGCTCTTTGAACACGAACCTTGAATGTCATGTTTTCATGAAGGAATGGAAGAAGATCATATCAGTATGTCTGGAGTTTTTGAATTCTGTATTGGTATTTTCTTTACTACGCGTTCCAAATGAGAATAGGACCGATTCCTATGTTTTGACGTCTCGTCGAACCGTCGAAGAAATTTTGGCAAAATTTAAGAACTTGGATATGAGTAAAGTTGAAGAACTGGAGTCTGATTAAACTTTTTTCGTTCACAGTTCATAAATAAATTAAATTTTTCGTAAATTAATTAATGTTTTTAAATTTCTATCCTCGATTTGACAGTAAATCGTGACGTCACAACATGGCGGGCGATCCTATTCTCATTTGTAACGCATTTTACAAATGTTTATAAGGTCGAAGAGGCCAGACACCGTCTGATGTGCCCGCATATCCAACCAAGAAGCCTGACTGTGACCGGCTTTATCTGGATACCTGATAGCGCTACTTATACCCAAGACTTAGTATGTATGTGTCTGCTGATTGGAACCGTTAGTAGTATGCTATGGACTTTAGCCAGACACACGTACTCCTATTCAAATTGACCAATTTATTTGGAACGTTATGTTGAATGTGGGCGACGAATCGATCATGCTTAGAGTCGTATCTAAATTGTATGATTTCGAGAGTTATACATATATACATATACAGCATTATTTTTGGTATATGCGAAACCTGAATATATGTAGTTTGTTCAAAATCAGTAACTGAATTGATTCTAATATTTCTGACACCACAAATTAGATACCACCGATACAAAGTACAATACAGGTCACAGCAGCGCGCACATTAGACAGTAGCGCGCAGCTGGATGCGTAAGTAAAATAACCGTTCACTCGCCTGGATGGCCCAGTGATCATGTATTTGTGCGGCCAACCAGGTAACATAACAAGCTTGTAACTTCGTGATTTTTCATCGTACAGTTATGAAATTTTGTATACAGATTCTTTACTTACATAAAAATAGACACGTGTTTCGAGTTTCACATATTATATCTATACTAAAACTAATATTGTGTAACTGTTATTAGAAAAGAATGTAGTAGTTTTGCTCGCGATTTCTCTTAGGAATGTTAACGGTAGAAAACAAACTGTTTGCGCATGAGCAAGCAAGGAAACCTTACAAAATGATTAAATATTTTCAGAATAATCCCCTACTTTCACACAACGCCATATATTAGTCGCAAACGAGGCATAGTTTATGCTAAGTGTACTTGAAAACTGATAAACATATTTATATATTTGACCTGCATAACCCAGTAACTGGGATTCACAATACCTCTTGGCAAGATTAGTGTTAGGATTAATGTATTCTAGCTGGCATTATTACTGTTAAATACGAGTAGATTTAAAGATCATTGACAGTTACGACTGTCAACCTACATAACTTAGCGGTTTATAAAAAACAAGACAGAATGCCAAACATTTTTTTGTAAATGTATTTATAAATATATAAAAGAATAAGGCAATTAGCTGGTTGCTTGGCCCTGGAACGCCAATGGTAACTGAAGGAACACAGGATAGTCAGTATTAGTTTTTAGTATTTAGAAGTTCGACACGCCCTCTCACTCCACACAAAAGTTCCCGGGAGAAGTCATTTAATAATTTTACACTTAAAAAAAAGAAAAAGATGTTAAAATTATACTCGAAGTTAAAAATCCGATTACCTTCCAACATCAAGAACATTTGTAAAAACAAACTAAATATCTTACAGATGTTATCGGAGTTATTTTGATGTTTATGTGGTTTAAGTTTGTGTAGGTATGTTTTTTATGGAATCAAATTCCAACCAATGTTTGTGTATTTAGGTAATCTGTTACATAACACTTCCTTATGTAATAGCTAACGACTTCCTATTCAAGCGGATAGCGGACATTTAACCATTGTTAGTAGATGCGATTAGTTAGAAAAAAAAAACATCGTTACGTCAGTTTTCATTTTTCGTGAAACTGCGTCTATCCGCATCCGCTGTTATACACATAGGCCTCCCCCAAGTATCGCCACAATGATGAGTCCTGTGCGTCTCGCATCCACCGGATACCCAATTCTTACCAGGTCATCGAGTACATGATCGCCACTCTAGAACCTTTCGGCCCCAACGGCCATTTGTTCTGCGATCAATGTACCCTGCCCATTGCCAATTTAGTTTGGTGATTCTTCGTGATATGTCGGCAACAATGGTTCTTCTACGGATATCTTCATTCCTGATTTGATCACGCAAGGAAACCCCGAGCATAGCCCTTTTCATTACCCTTTGGGTGACTTTAAGCCTTCTGATTCTGATGAGGCCCATTGTGAGCGACCACGTTTCAAAGCTATATGTCATAACTGGCAACAAGCACTCGTCATAGACTTTATAGCGAATTTTATAAGATGTTTTTAATAACTTTATTCGTACAAGCTCAAAATCAAATTATATTTACCGATACAATAAACTGTACAGTAATATACATTTTAGCTACTCAAAAATCAGATTCCCACAGCTGGGACTCAGGCCTCCTCTCTAAGAGAGGGAATGGGCCGTAATCCATCACGCGGGCCCAGTGTGGGTTGGTGGATGTAACACACAGAACAGAAAATACAGGTAGAAGTGCCCCTATCCTGGCAAAGCACGGGAACTAGTGTCGCCAAACTCACACATTTGTATATTAAATTGTCCATTACACACATAAAAAACAGTAATATGATTGGCTACAAATTAAAAACGCAACTTTTACTAATCATCTTCTTATTGCTTTGATAAATTAAGTCTTATTACAACTACTGAAAGTTGTTATTATTTGACATGGCACAAACAATAAAGATGTTTTTCGTCTTATAACCAATTTACAACGAGTTCAGCTACTCCACGCTAGATGGCGCTGTAACCAATTCATCATTTGTCATTCTATTCAGAACTCTAGTTACTTTGAAATAGATGCCATATTCACCTGCACATGTAATCACTTTTGCTACTCATTTAGAGATGTAGACATAATTATATCGATATTTTAATATTGATGTTACGTAATTTATTCAGGTAAGCAATGTAATAATTTGTTAACATCTTACAAATGCTTAATAATGGATAAGGTTGATTATCTTTAAAATATCAATGTTAAAGAGGTATTTGTATGTAGGGGGGTAATCTTATTTTTAACCGACTTCGAAAAGGAGAAGATTCTATGTTCGACCACCGATATCTCGGTCAATTGTGGACTGACTTTGAAATTTATTTTTTTTAATTAAAATGTTCTTAGTAGGTATTGCTTTATCGTTCAAATATCTATATTTGTTTTGTGAAGTTAATGTATTACGGTTAATATTATGTAATATTCAGCCTTTCAAGCGTGAAAAAGTAAAGAAAGTGATTAGCAACCCGCACCTATTTCGGACGGATGCAGGTTACGTGTTGTTCGCTCGAGCCCCGGTATGAAGGCTAGAAGGGACGGGGTGGGTCTTTTAGTCAGTAAGAGTCTGACACTATCTCCCGCTCCGCCCAAGGGCGGGGGATGTCAATGCATGAATTTTTCCCACCATAAAAAAAAAAAAGGTTACGTGTTGTTAAAACCTCGTGATTTATGTGCAATCTTAGTTAAATATTTATAAATTATACACATGAAAAGTCCGACACAAATTTTCTGAATGATGGTGCCAGCCATGAAATAAATAGTTAGAAATAAATAAAAATTATCGATACCGACCTACTTTACGGATGTGTCCCATCCCTAATTGAGTAGCGTCGACGTTACTAGAATTTATGTTATGATTTTGTAGATGACGGCCAAGTGTATTTAGACTTTGTATTTATGACTATAAGGTTGTTTATAGTTTGCATTAAAGACATAAAATGTGGTATTTTCATTTAAAATCAATTTCATTAAAAATTAACAAAGTTTAGTGCTTAACGATGATACGATACACCTCCACAAGATACATTTTTTTTTCTGCTTTCGTTTTTGCAGGTCAAAACCGAAAAACCAGGCATAATTTGTAATATTTCGCGTATTTCTGAGAGAACCAATCGCGACAAGTGTCTGACGGTGAATAAGCTAAATGTTGCGCATCTCGACCTAATGTTGACACGCGCGCGATATCTGAGGGGCACTTCCTCTACTTTTCTTTATTCCGTGATGTAACATGTCTTCGAATTTTTCGTTCTAGGCCATGCTGGTTTTGTCACGATGTTTTTTTTGTAATTTTATGAGAGCAGTGGTGATGAAATAAATTACACGAAGTAATGCGCCTGACTGTGTTTGAACACGCGACCTAAAACTCGTAAGTCGGGACTGATACCACGAGGCCATCACTGATCTCAAAAAAATGCTTAGGTTTAGGTAATACATTATATACCTTATTCGTTACAGATAACTGAAATATATTCCCATATATTAGTTTGACCTGCGCAGGATTTCATTGGGCACTCAAATTTGTAGTAGTTACAGTTATTCCCATCTTTCTCAATTCACAAGTTCGATTTCAGACCAAGAAACCGTTACCTACTAATAATAAAGAAAGGCATTAATGCATCTTAATTAAATCTTTTACGATTGTTCAAGATGGGATCTGCTTCAATTAAAACTGCATCCAGGCATTTAGTAATAAAAATGTACTGAGCAGCGCATAATTACAAAAGACGGTAACTTGGCAATTTGGCATTAAGTTTAATATCTTTACCAGTTTTATGTTTATTGAAATTATTAAATAATTTTTCGTCTTAGGGAAGAAAATATTTATATTTTGAGAGAGAAAAAACATAACATTCGAACAATTAAAATAGGAAACCTCAAAAGGTCCAAAATAAACATTGTTTAGCTACAGCATTCACAAAATTGAAATAAAAATAGCAGCAAAAATAATAAAAAAAAAAAACAAAATGAGAAAACAAAAATAATAAACACAAAATACTCACAGGGATTGGCGAATCAGAATAGTTGATTTAGACATTTTAAAACAAAACACTTTCACTCAATAAAAACAAAAAAAAACAAATGAAACGGTCACAAAGTCACACGTTCGCAATCATATTTATTTCACAGATAACACAATTTTATTTTTTAAACTTCTGTTTACGAAGGACACTGTTGCCGTATGCCCGAGCTAGTCGATAATGCATTCAGAGATCGTACAGCCGGCGTCTATACGATACTGGTTTGCGTAGTGATGTTCCGCAATGTCGATAAACTGTACATTTTTATGGAGTCATTGTACTTGCTCGTTTCATTTACGTAAATGTGAAACGTAAGTGGTTACGTTATTAGCTTGTAAACCTATTGTTTTGCGGTTTATTAATAACAACATTTTAAAGCCAAAGTGACATTATTGTTCAATAAATTTACGAATAAATTCTGGTATCCATTTGTTATAAACTTTGTATTTTTAATAGGAGATTTAACAATTATGTCTGTAATAAGTAATGGTTTTTCCTAAACATAAGGCTATTAATTTGTAGGTACTTAATATAAATGAAGTTATTATGCTCATGCTAGAAAATGCAATATTTCTGCAATAAAATGAGTTTATTTGTGGTAAATTACCGACTTTACTGTACAAATACCTATTATGATTTATTACAGCAATTCCTAATCTGTTTATGATTAATATGACTTCATAATTAACTAACTTTTGTCAGGGGAGCCCCAGCTACATTGCCCGTGTGCAAGTAAAAAATATATTACTTACGTTACTTATAATTATGTGATAAAGTAGCAGTGTACTGGTGAAATGGTTTTAAAATCAGCTCAGTTGTTTTTGAATTTATTTATTACAAGCAAAAATACTTTATTATAAAAGAAAAAAAAATGTAACACAAATAGTACAATGTTTGTTTTTCCCAAACATAAATAAAATACAAATCTTTCCTCTTTCTAATGTTAGTATACTATCATGTTTTGTCAAAATTTTGACATGTTGTTTTTCCAAGTTATTAAACTTGTCATAATAAAATTGTAATAAAAGAAATAAAATAATAAACAAAGAAACGATGACAACGGCATTTATATATAATTATAGATATAATATTATGGGATGTTAACACAGCACTATCTTATAAATTCTGTGGGTCAGAATTGTTTACTTTTGACTCAGCTGTTGTCTTTAGCAATTAGCTAAGTATGCTTAATTATTATCTGTGTCTCGTAAGATATCTTATTTCACTAAGTATGTTGTCTTAAATAATGTACGGGTGAATTGCTTATCAGTTATTTTTGTTTTAACGTATGATAAATCCGTAGTCACAATTTTACAGTTTTTAAATATACCTAAATAGTATAGCAGATTGTATCGACAAAGTATAATTTCTTTTTCGTCATTATGTGAATCAATTACATACTAATGAAACATATCAATATTTTTGGAACAAAGTCAATGCCATTTGATTATAGCATGACTCATCAGATGTACGGGCAATATCGATATGTCAACAAAACCGGGTTCATAAACTCATCACTAACGTCTGACCTTTGCGTTGGTTTTTGTTTACGATTGGTTCAGGCTTAGAATATCAAATAGAAAAATTGCGTGACAAATCACATTTACCTATGTGTCATTATCATTTAGTGTTACAACGGTACCACGTGATACTTAATGTATACCTGGTTCGTCCTGAGCATTACTGTCCAGTAGTTGACTGTCCAGTCTGCCCCACTACCACCTTGCTGACTTGCTTGTTGGTTTGCTTCAGTTCTGACTGGTCTCTTGATCTAGTGTGACTGGCCTGTTGGTTTAGTGGTTAGTGGCTCTGACTGCTACGCCGTAAGTCGTGGCTTGAATTTCCACCCAAGACAAATGTTTTTGTGATGAGCACGAAATCATCGTGCTCATCATGTTCTATGTATGGCTGTATTTAAAAATATATAAGTCAACGGTTGAAAGGCAAAATGATCTAAGCGACATTGAGTTAACTTTACAAAAGTAAACTCTAAGAATTTTAAGTAAATCACTCTTTTCTAAAGTTTACTCAATATCGCTTAGATCATTTTGCCTTTCAACCGTCGAAGTATGTTTATTACACGTGATATGACAATTTGTGGTAGTTGTAAAATATATTATTAATATACTTCAATAGGTATTGTTAGAGATAAATTTCGTGCCCCGCTGAAGTAGAATATCGGTGTGGTGGGCAGCACGAAAGTGACAACTATTTTACCTTTACTTAAAAGATGTACAAAGTTTCAATAGAACAAGAGGTCAACTTATACAGGTTTTACCACTACTACCGTGTGGCCTAAACTCGAGAGATTCATTCATTGGTGAATAAGGCTGTAAAGTCTAATTGGATACTTACCAAACCTAATTATTCTTTGTATTCTATCAAGTAAATCTCACTTCCGTAATCATGCTGTAAATATTGCAGTGTGCTGTTAAAGGACGTGTGTTTATAAAATATCGATATGTAAACAAAATAAGCGAGATGTTCACATCACTACGCTGTGAACTCTGATCTGCCTCTTTGTTTACGTCCAACTTGGCCATTGATTGAACAATTGAATTCAAGGATGAAATCAATTTGTTACTTGTATGGAATCTGTATCATCTACCTTGCTGATCATTTTTTTGTGTTATTATTAAATTGGATCGGGTTTGTTTTATGATAAAAATATTCCTGCTTGTCCTCGGGATTTATTACTGTGGGTGTATTTAACCATTCGAATACCATAACGTGTGTCTCTAATACAATAGGAAGACAATGGGAGAGCGAACGCATTTCGCTTGGGGTTTAATGAATAGGGTAGTTTCCAGGGTCAAAATAATTACATTTTATTTAGTCCGTAGTTTAGATTATAAAAAAATATTGGACACGTATTTTTTCTTTTTTCGATTAAACAAAAAATAACAAAGATAATTATAGCCCATTAAAATTACGTGTGACGTCACCCCGTGCGAAAAAATGTAGCACGGCGTGACGTTATACGTAACTTTAATGGGCTATATCTTTGTCATTTTTGGTTTAATTTACCAATGAAAAAATACGTGTTCCTTATTTTTGAATAAACTAAAAGACGGAATAATTACATTTTTTACGGCCTATTATGGAGAATAGAAAAGTAGGTATAACTTAACACAGACGCCCAGATCCGAAGCACCAATCTGTCTGTCTATTCTATTCTATCTGTAGCCCAGTAGCCCATCGCGTTTAAGCGTTTGGCTGCTATACTACGGGTCGCGGGTTCCATTCCCGCACGGTACAAATATTTGTAATAAACAGGTGTTCCGGGTCTCCGTGTCTTGTGTATGTAAGTTTACATGTTTTTCCGGTGGGAAAATCATCTAATGACATCCCCCGCTTTTGGGCGGAGCAGGAGATAGTGTCAGACTTTTACTGACTACCACCACTCCTGTTCCTTCGTTGCCTTTCGTACCGGGGCGGAGCTATCTTTCGAAACTAACCCTGGCCTCCGTAAGATTAAATGTTTGTGTAGGCACTTACGGTACAGGAGTAATTTCTAGTGTGTATCTTTTCAACTAACAAATTCAATGTTTATTTAGTTTCATTTTCAAACCTCATTGCCTTGTCAGCTGCTGACTTCATTTAGTAGATATAATAATATAAAAAAATGCTCAAACATTGTTTTTAATAAAGGATAATATGTAACAAAATAAACGCATAATCCAGAAAATAGTATGTTCAGAATCGAATACTTTATAATTCTTTAAAATAATTCGTATATCAAAATAATTTTTGATTATTTCAGTTGTTTTAAGTTGTATAAAAAGTCATGTGGTGCATATAATTTCTATTACTTTCTTCTTTTTAAAAATAAATATTTCGAGCACCCAGAGTGATAAGTACTTACCTATCCATATTTATATACTTATCCTTACTTATCGGTACGTACTTGTACTTCGTCTGCGTGAAACTCGTTAAAAGGCATATTTTTTTTTAAATAATATAAACTAGTGCTTGACTCCGATCCTACCTGGTGATAGGCAGTGATGCAATTGACGATGAAGCACGCTATTTTATTAAGAACGTATTCACGTTAGCCTTGAAGACACTTAAATTATAACAATCGAACGGGAAGATCGCAGCAGGCAAATTGTTTCAGTCCATCGAGGTACGCGGTATAAACGACGATATATTATATACGGGCTTATATTTTAATTTTTTTTTGGACGAAATCTAATTTTTGTCCTATTCTAACTGCAAATTATGATGACAACTCCAATGAAATAAACATCATGTTCAATTCAAGGTTCACAGAATTTAGACTATGTAAATAAGCTGCAGAATTGATCTTTAATTCACAGAATGCACTACGTGAACACTGTCACTAACGCAGTATCTTTGATTCAAAGAAATATGAGTTGTGTGTGTGAGCCAGATCGCGTTCACCGGTAGAATTTGGGGACGGAGTGCGTACGTGAGATGTGAAGCGTAGTCGAGTGTACATGCAAGTGAAAGTAACAGTTCTTAAATTATGATTAATTTGATATTACATAGATAGTTGCACCTAACTGTTATTTTTATGATTTAATTAAGAATACTGTTATTTTTAAATGCATTATAAAAATGAGGATTTATTACAGTATCTAAATTATGAATGTAGCTTTCACTATATGTATTTAAATATTAAAACTACGGTGTAAAGTCTTACATCGAAATGATCAATTTTTACGTATTAGAAAATAATTAATCATATTCAAAGACAGTTTTATATATTAAAAAAACGATCAATCATGTATGAAAATTCGTTGTCATTTATTTCGATTAAATTTTTATATCGATATCAATCTTTTAATATTTTAACGATTGGGCGTCCCTATTACAGCAGTCAATTATTAAAATTTTACCATTCTAGATTTAAATTTTCGAATACGGTCTTCAACTGGTAAAGAATAGAAACAAAATAGAAGTTACCTTCTGAGTATATTTCGGAAGTTATACTCAGGCTAGTTGGCTATGGGCACGCCACGATCGCGACGATTAGAAGTCTTCTCTTTCCGCATGAAGCAGGTATTTGCTGGTCACGATAGTTTTCTGAAAAAAAAAAGACGTGTGGCACTTGGGGACTGCCGCGGTAAAGCTATTGCATAGCATCACTCATTTGTTTTCTTATCGGTCACCACGCTCAAAACAAATGAGTGGGGGGTGTTAGGTTATTTTCGTTACGGAATTTCTGGATTCGGTCTCCACGCTCAAGGCCCGCGATAGAAGCTATGCAATAGCTTAAAATCTCGAGTGTTGTAACCATTATGCGGATCATCCAAAGGATATGGTGGAGCATATGGTGGAGCATACGGTGTATGCATTTTGGAGAGTGTGTTCAGCAATTACTTGACTTGATTCCGCCATCGCCTTGAATAACCCAAAGTACGGCGAGTTCCCACCTTACTTACATTGTTAACACTTCTACGGTCTGGACTAAATGATTCTTCTAGTCGCTTATATTGCGTTCATCGAAGAACTAGAACAATTTGCCTGCTGCGGTCTTCCCGTCCCATTATAATTTAGGTGTCTTGGAGGCTAAAGTGAATAGTTTCTTAATAAACTAGTGCGCCTCACCATCAACGTTTGCATCACTGCTTACCATCAGGTGGGATCGCAGTCGAGCACTAGTTTATATAATTAAAAAAAACCATTTGCTTGTAATATTTCGTTCTCGTATTAGTCGTGTCATTGGCCTAGCACTGAATGCAATGCAACAAGCGTACGTGAGGTATCATCACGTAGCACGACGTTGTAACCTCTACCTTGCGTCCTACTGTCTCATTGACATTATGCACAGAAATACAATAATAGAAGCTGTTATATTTATTTTTATTTTACTACAATACTGTTATGAAAGATTAATGAATGCGTTTTTGTTCAGGTGTCTTCAAGGTTAGAGTAAATAGGCTCTTAATAAAATAGTGTGCCTCACCATCAACGATTTCATCACTGCTTACCATTTATTTATTTATTTAACACTTTATGCACACAAATGAGTACAGAGGTGGACTTATTGCCTTAGGCATTCTCTTCCAGTCAACGTTTACCATTAAGTGGGACCCCCGGCAGCGCCTTTGTGCAAAACCTCTGGAGCGCCTTTTTTATTGTATCTTTTTATTATTTTTCATTATTTGTTCTCTAGTTTTATACATAAAGTTAAATAATGTTTACATAAATAGATAAAAATGGTTCGCTTCCGCCTGGAAATTGCAGCAAAAAATGAGATGTGAATCAAATTTTTACATATTTAAATATTGTCACAGTAGGTACTAAAAAGTATTTTTTTTTTTTCGATGGGAAAAATCATCTTATGACAACCCCCGCTCTTGGGCGGAGCGGGAGATAGTGTCAGACTCTTACTGACTAAAAAACCCATCCCGTTCCTTCAAGCCTTCATACCGGGGCTCGAGCGCCCTTTTGGATTACCCTGGCCCGAGTAGGCTGCGACCCGGCTGGGCCCCTTTGGTCCGGAGCCCTAATAATTTAACTATCTACCAGTGAAAGTCCAGTCAAAATTGGTCCAGCCGTTTCGGAAATTAACCTGAACAAACAAAAAGAATCATTCGTTTATTGTAATTCAATAAATGACTTGGTCCTAAAATAATGTGGAACAGCAATCTGGTATGCAGAAGGTGAGGACGCCGTGACGACATACCAGCCACTCCTCAAATAGAGGATTTACCGTCATAATTATGGCGTGCCATTGGGTTGTGACAGTTGCTGTCATTATTTTTGACCATGAGATCCCGTCAAAACTTTATCCGTGGAGTGCCGCTGACGGCTTTACATCTTGATGCGCATATCGAGCATGCGTGCATGGACGGTTGCCTCTAGCTACCATGGTGGCAAGCCGGCAAGGAGGATAATGCACACAAAAATTAAACACGAGTCGCACAGTGGTCGGTAAATCGAGCTCCATACTCATAGAAACTCAAAGTCAGGAATTAAAAAAAAATGCAATGTGTCTGGTATACATACCTTTATGTAATATTAACGTATGGAAGGTATTGGTAACTCAACGCGTGAGAAAAAAAAAACGTTTTTTTTTATATGGGAGAAAACACTTAAAGTTAATATATTTGAAACTGAATGGAATTGCAGGGCTGGTGCTCACACGAGGTATTGTATCATTTCAAATTCATAAAACTTTCGGTGCCGCTTCGCGCGTAGCAAATTTTTGAATTTTCGATAGGTGATTTTTCAAATCTTTGACATGGTCAAATGAAGTAGACCATCGATTTACTTGTAATACTGTTAGTTAATAGCCTACTAATGCCCTTTTCGATGAAGATAATTAATTACGTTATTGATCAAATACTTTTTTTTTTACAAAATTGCATAATCACTGGATGGTGATTAACAAGTGACTAAAAAATGATGTTACTAAGTAACTTATTAGTCACCGTGATTATGACTGAGATATAATTAGATACTAATGACATAATAATAATAATAATTTATTAGACAGTTTTGGTACCAATTTGGACATTTGCCTGTTTGTGGCAAACAACAGTTGTTTTTCACCACCTCAAATGTTATTTGAAGATTTTAAAAATACACTTAATTTGTCAGAAAATGAAAAGAACGAATTGAAACAATTCTGTCAGACTTATGTGTGCTCGTTGAGGAACAAATGGATCTCCTGTAATCGCACGAGACGTACATTAATAAAAAAGAGACATGGCTGCAAGAGGACAAAATGGCCTGAGGTCGCGAGAGTAAAGACAACCCCTTCTGTAGTCAGTAGAACAGCAACCATGTTCCGATTCTGACTTCGCTATAAATGAGTGTTTTTTTTTTATGGTGGGAAAAATCATGCAATGACATCCACCGCTCTTGGGCGGAGCGGGAGATAGTGTCAGACTCTTACTGACTAAAAGACCCACCCCGTTCCTTCTAGCCTTCATACCGGGGCTCGAGCGCCCTTTCAGATAACCCTGGCCCCAGTAGGCTTCGACCCGGCTGGGTCCCTGCTGTTGCTGAAAATGAGCGTGCATCAACATCCTGTGGAACGGAAACGTGCAGTGTTGCAATGTAATGTAGTGTCATTAATCGACAAATTACCTATATCTTTCGCTTACGGCGGAAATAGACAGACACGACAGACACAAAAGAATCGGTTTGAACACCTTCATCGGCACTTGCGCCTATTTTAGTAGTATTTTATGACATTCCTTCTTCTCTTTTTCTTAAGTTTTTTTGACACCTTGAAACAAGTTAAAAGAATCACTAACACACAAACTAAACGTGACTTGAAGTGTATACTTATTTGTATTGTACCTAATAAACAGCGTGAAAAACTTTTTGTGCACCTAGGACTCACTAGTTTTTGTTAATTTTTTTTTGGCTCTCTCTCTCGTTCGTTAAAATCTGGCAGTTACCGGTGACCCCCACCCGCCCGCGTCATATCGCATCGAATTGCGTTCATAAACTCGCCCCAAATATTCAGCTATTGTAGCGACTGTGGCGGTTCTTTTGATTTTAATACAGAGCTCGTAATTAATCTAAACTAAAACCAGACACGTAAACATTGGGTCAATAAAGTTAAACTAAAGTTAAGCTAATAGTGTTTTTTTGGTGAGTAAAAATCATCCAAATGACATCCCCCGCCCTTGAGCGGAGTGGGAAATAGTGTCAGACTTTTACTGACTAAAAAACCCACCCTGTTCTTTCTTGCCTTTCATACCGGAGCTGAGCTACCTTTCGGAGCTAACTCTGGTCCCAACTGGGCCCCTGCTGTTGCTGACAACTCCTCGAGGCGCCCGGGAACAGTGCGCGCCGTCGACGACTTGGGCTCACTCCGGACAATTACCGGACGGTCGGACAGCGAGCTACCCATTGCTCGCCGTCTGCAAGCCCGCGCCTACGGTGGCCGGAAACCGGGATCGGAATCCCGGGGGCGGCGGCTGGGGTGCTGTGAGCACCGTTGCCTGATGTAGTCGGCCACCTCCTATGCTAGCATTAATGCTTCGCAGAAGGAGGCGACCGCCTACCACTCCTCCTCGCTCAGGACCATGGCCTGTACCAAGGCCCGGCGCGAGAGATCGCTGCCACCGATCGATCCCACGAGGGCACGGTGATGCTCTGCCCAAGCGGGGCACACCTCCACTGTGTGATCCACCGTGTCCTCCGGGCGTTCCGCACAGTGGCGACACCCGGGCGTCACTTCCGCACGAATCCGGTGCAGGAACCTCCCGAACTTACCATGTTCGGTGAGAACCTGCGTCATGCGGAAAGTGAGGACGCCGTGAGGTCTTTCCAGGCATGCCTCAGAGCGCTTGTAGACGTCCGTCTTTTTCAACGGATAACGGACCGTGTTTTTTACCGGAGTCACGATTGTGTATGGTTTATAATGAATGAAAGAAAAGAAAAGAAAGAAAACATGTTTATTCTGCCCGTATAGACACACAAATAATTACAAAATAAAAATTAGTAAAAGAAAAACAAAATAAAAATTAGTTGCCTTAACGTCAAGTGTAGACCAGGCCTAACTGATTTGAACCATAGACAACTTGAATGTGTGTACATGCACCGAACATGAACGTCACCGAACGTCTAGCGAACAATTTACGCCGGTTGCACCACCGTTTCCCCTCGGCGAACCGGACACCGGTCCGGTGTAAAAAAGAGCGGTCATCTACGCCTTTATTAGTGTGTAGACGCTGCTGGACGTATTGTCGGTTCTCTCTAATTTGAGTATCTACCTACTATATTTATTTTCAGATGAAGTACGAGTATTATCTGAAAATAAATATAAAATTTAGTTTCATCTTCTTCCAACTTCCTAAAAGGAGTATGAAATGCATCATATTCTTCCCTTTCCAATAATATAGGATGCATCTACGATAACCTGTTACGATTTTCTGTTCCTTTTTAGGGTTCCGTAACCAAATGGCAAAAAACGGAACCCTTATAGATTCGTCATGTCTGTCTGTCTGTTTATCTGTCCGTCCGTATGTTACAGCTACTTTTTTCCGAAACTATAAGAGCTATACTGTTGAAACTTAGTAAGTAGATGAATTCTGTGAACCGCTTTAAGATTTTCACACAAAAATAGAGAAAGAGCAATAAATTTTGGGGGTCGATACTTAGAACTGAAACTCAAAATTTTTTTTTAATCAAAACCATATGTGTGGGGTATCTATGGATAGGTCTTCAAAAATGATATTGAGGTTTCTAATATCATTTTTTTCTAAATTGAATAGTTTACGCGAGAGACACTTCCAAAGAGGTAAAATGTGTGTCCCCCCCCTGTAACTTCTAAAATAAGAGAATGATAAAACTAAAAAAAATATATGATGTACATTACCATGTAAACTACCAACGAAAATTGGTTTGAACGAGATCTAGTAAGTAGTTTTTTTTTTAATACGTCATAAATCTAAAAAAATACACTATTATTAAAACATCGATCAAAGTTACAACGAGCTACAAGAACTTTTATATTATGTTACTTGCTGCTACGGAACCCTCCATGGGCGAGTCCGACTCGCACTTGGCCGGTTTTTGTTTCTTCTTGTACAAATAGTATTCAAGAGATTTTTTTTTCCTCGACATCGAAATTTTACACGTATGTAATTTCTGACAACCAGTTTAGCGCTAGTTGGATGTTAATTCATCAGGTAAAAAAATATATGTGTATAAGGATATCCGTTTATTGACGGTCTGTTATCTTTTGAAAAATAAAAAAAAAAAACGGACGTCTATACAAGCGCTCTCAAAGTTGGGACTTACCGCCATAATTGTGGCGTGCCCAGCACTGAGTTGCGATAGTCGCTGACGCCATTTCACCACGAGATCCCGCTGGAACTCTGTCACTTTCACCCTAGCGTTGCATCTCCACGCGCAAATCGTGCATGTGTGCAAGGACTGCTGCCTCCAGATCCCATGGTGGCAGGCCAGTAAAGAAAAATACATGGATAACGAAAACGTTTTGAGTTTCCTCGTTTTCGTTCGATAAAAAAAAACCATTTAGGATCGTACTAAAAAAGAAGTTGTTAGATTGCTTTTAAACTCAGAGGTCAAAGTCCCGCCCGGAGGACACGGTGGAGCATAATGTAGAGGTGTACCCCGCTTGATGGCAACTGTATATCTCTTCCTTTTTCATCTTATGAGACCTTTGCACCAAAGAAGCTATACTAAAACTAATATTCCTTTAAGCCCCGATCAATATAATCCCCTTTTCTTCCGCACTAAACTTAAGCAGTTACTTCCTTTATATCGCGTAGAGAAAGGGTTTCCTCCAGGGATGACACCTACATAGGTCTTTGATAAAAGAATTTAGCGCGAAAATATCCGTAACACTGGCTGTAATCCCTAGTAACATGAGTTAGGGTATGAATTAAACAAGCTATGTCTGTTGCTTATAACGTAAACTAGCGGTATAAGGCTCAGTAACTATCGTGGAGGTATTTAGCGGTGGCTACTTCTAGCCCAGATTCAGGCCATAACATAGACGAAGCGGGAGGTGATGTGAAGCAGTCACTTCTCATCCATCCTTCCTTTCTTTCCTTCCTTTCTTTCTTTCTTTCCTTTCTTGCCTTCCTTGCTCTCCTTTCTTTCTTTCCTTGCTCTCCTTTATTTATTTTTTACTTCTTGCACAAAATAGGCGGACTTAATGCCATGAGGCATTTTCTACCAGTCAACCTTTGGGTGATGCAGAGACAAATTGTGTTTCTTTTCTACCATTATTTCCGTCCTTTCTTTTTTTCTTTCCTTTCTTCCTTTCCTTTCTTTCTTTCCTTCTTTTCTTTCCTTCTTTCTTTTGCTTTTGTCTTCTTTCTGAAAAGCAATAATGTTACCGAAGGAGGCGGCTAAATTCGTTAGGGGTTGCAGACCAATTCTTGGTCTTGCTCACTGGGCCTTCCGTTAAGGACCAAGCCCAAGTCGACAGCGCATTGTGCTCCACGCGCGCCTCTGAGATATTGTCAGTAAAATAGTTGGGGCCCACTAGGGCTGATAACTGCTAAAGCTGTTGTTCGAAACAATCATTGTGGCATTGGAACGCAAAGGGCATGAAAGGAACACAGGTGGGTTTTATTCAATAAATCTAGTAAGATTTCCCACCACAAAAAAAAACCCTAAAGTCTTCTTTTTGTCATATTATGTTTACTCTAAGGGTAGGATTTATCCAGGCGAAGCAAACAAACGGTGTTGTCCTCAGATACATAGATAAGGACTGTAAGACAGTGTAAGGGACTATTTTGTAAACGCTTAAGAGAATTTCACATGGATTTATTTTAGGTAAAGATTATGTTGTAACTTGTAGGTAACGTATCTGAGCTCAGCTGAGCAGCACGCTTAGCCAAGTTGTTATTCTGCAATCGTTAACGCTGTCGAAAAGTGATGAAACGTATAGGAATGACGTCATCTCAACGTAAAGTGGCGTGGTCAGAACAAATTCGTAGCCAAGTTCACATCGTTCAAAATCGTTTCTACAATATTTAACGCTACATCCTTTGTTGTACAAACGCTACATTGTAGAACGAGCGGCCGACTCAGGCGCGTCAACACGGCTACCAACTTATCGTTTTCTACAATTGCTGTCACCGAGGCTTTACCGATTAGAGAACGGAATTCGATTGTAACTTGACTAGGGGGGCTGAAAGCTCCAAATATATGAATTTGCTACTATCATTATTAGTGTTTTACAATTTTTTTCCTAATGTTGACATCTTGAACCATAAACGTCGTGGTCATAAATATCACCTAATACCAGGTCAAACCTGTCGTCCAATAGGTATGACGCTACATGTTTGATCAAACAGTTTTGACCGAGTGTGGGAGTGGATTGGTATGACCAACATGTTGTCAACATGTCACTCTCATACACGGTCAAATCTGTTTGATCAAACATGTCGGTATGACGCTACATGATTGATCAAACAGTTTTGACCGAGTGTGGGAGTGGATTGGTATGACCAACATGTCACTCACATACACGGTCAAATCTGTTTGATCAAACATGTAGCGTCATACCGATTGGACGACAGGTTTGACCGTGTATGGCTGGCATAAAACGATATCAGGAGCCTTACCATGACGTGTTACAATATCATGCGTGCGAGCGAGTAAGAGAGATGGAGCTATACACGCTATTAGCTCTATCTACGAGCTCTCTTTTTTAGTTTAAGTTCTTATAGTCCATCCTAAGTTTGTCTTTTTTTTATGGTGGGAAAAAATCATCCAATGACAACCCCCGCTCTTGGGCGGAGCGGGAGATAGTGTCAGACTCTTACTGACTAAAAGACCCACCCCGTTCCTTCTAGCCTTCATACCGGGGCTCGAGCGCCCTTTCGGATAACCCTGGCCCCAGCAGGCTTCGACCCGGCTGGGTCCCTGCTGTTGCTGACAACTCCTTGAGGCGCGCGGGAACAGTGCGCGCCGTCGACGACTTGGGCTTGGTCCGGACAGTTACCGGACGGCCGGACAGCGAGCTACCCATTGCTCACTGTCCGCAAGCCCGATCCTAAGTTTGTCTGGTAGATATCGCTGTCAGCGATAAGACCGCCATAGTACCTATAGATTTAAATTTCTGTGAAATTATTACTTTTTTTGGTGTACAATAAAGTGTATTCTATTCTATTCTATACCTTTAACAGTTCAGTTTAGGTCATTATATAGAATGCGTTAAGAGGTCGTGGTAGGACCTGTGGTCATATCTAAACAACAAAGATTCTAAATAACTAATGAATTTCAAGGATATTCTTAGTATTGTTGTTCTAAAATCGTTTCTTTGTTTAGTTACAACAATTAGTTCAGAAACACGCGTGGATGTTGAGGCAAAGACCTAGGAGCTGAATACTTTATAGCGGTTTGTTCAGCGACTTAACTTGTAATATTTATAGGGAGCAAAGAGCGTAACATTTTTACGCTCTTTGCTCTTTACACCATCTGCTCGTGATCCTCACTTAAAGCAAGTCATTCTGTCCCTAGGTATTTAATGTAGTATGGATGTACCTTAGGGCGTAACCTAGGGAATAATGTGATTTGAATTTGAAACGATAAAACCATTTGAAAAAAAAAGTGAATTAATGATGCTCGTTGAATTACTAATAATTATCTCCCTCAGAATGCTCGGTAGTCAATTTTAAATAATTAGCAATCTTCGTTTTGTTCGGAAATCAACATATCGGTGTCTTTAAATCGCGGAGATTTAAAGACACTGTTTTATCCCCTAGTTACTAGGACATAAAGCAGTGTCTACGTGACTAGTCCCTAGTCACATAATCTACTTTTTCATACGTTCTGGCTATAGTATTTTTAGTCCTAGATCTTCGAAGACAATTGTATAAGTAAGTCTTAGCTTTCCATACGTTCTAGCTGCTGTATTTTCAATTCTCATTATCCTTTTCATACGTCTGATATATCTGACAAACACTCACGCATTTATTATGCCAGGGTCGCACATCCTCAGCCAAATACTCCATCTCATCAGCTCTTCTGTCACCTATGGGGATTGAAGTGTTAAACTACTTAGATGGAGTAACTAGCCGCAAACACAAGACCCTGGTGAATCAGATGCGGACCAATCCGATATAAGTGGTTGAATTGCTCTTTCTGTTTTGTTTGGAGCAAGAGGGACTGTCAGATTTTAGAAAAATACTGATACTTTGATAATACGACCCCCCCCTTCCCCTAGACATAAAAAAAGCCGAAAGTAAATTTTCCTTCAAACGTAAAATTCGGAACTACTATTTGAAGTCCTCTCAACCTTAGTTTGTTCTTCATCAGAATTGTTATTAAGTTCTCTTTAAGTTTTTTTTTATTTTTCATAGTATTTATTAGTTTATTATTTTAGCATATATATATGTATTTTATTATATATTAAATATAAATAACTTTCCTTTTTCCGTTTCATTATTTGTTATTTATTTATTGTGCAAACCTACCACAGTGACGTCTTTTTTAACCCAAAGGTTGACTGGGAGAGAATGCCTTGTTGCATTAAGTCCGCCTATGTAAGTACCACTACTGTACATGAAGTTTAAATAGAGAAATAAATAAATTTAATCACCTGGTGGTTTGCTCTCCACGAAACTACTACTGATCGTCATCATCATTTCAGCCGAGAGGCACTGTCGCACTGCCTCCCCCAAGCATTCATACTGGATTGAATCGTAAATTTGCGACTGGCAGCACGTGCAGGTAGCCTCGGAATCACACCCGGCTGCGGAAGTCAGGCAACGGCTGCGTGTCATGCATGTGCTACCTGCATTCGCAACCTGCAGCCGAAGCCTGCTGCCGAGGTTCGAATGGTACCTTAATGCTTTCACTTAAATTTTATCCTACAGAAATTACTGGTATTACTGGTATATTGGCATTCAGACTAACTTTATAACAGACTCCAATAATTCATAACAAGACTATGTAACAGGCAGTTAAACAATGAATTGCATACACAATTATACATTTACAGTGGCGGATTAGCTATGTAGAAAGAGTAGCAAATGCTACAGGCGCCGCGCATTCAAGGGCGCCAAGCGCTTGGAGATCCCGCACTTACGAAAAATAAAAAACCGGGCAAGTGTGAGTCGGACTCGCGCACTGAGTGTTCCGTACAAACTTATGAAAACTATTCAATTCTCAAATTGAGCCTACGACGATTTCCCCACCAACTGTGTTCCCACGTTGTCGTCGTGGTGGGGCTTGCGTGTCTCAGTGACCTTGAGGGCTATGCCGGTAGAGCTACTCATGCCGGAAGGCCTCAAGCGAGATACCAGACCAAGAGGAACATACGGCGGAGTCCAGTCGGACCGCCCGGAGGGTGCGCTGTCCAAGAGCGCTGGCACCAACAGCTGTTGGCGCCTTCTGGATAGCGATTTAGAAGAGATAGGGTTCGCCTCCGGTACGTGTCTGTTCAGCAGACATGACCAGGATGGCGAACGTGCAATGGGGACCCCACCCCATTAAAAAAGGCAAAGCTGTGTTCAGCAAAATATGAGTGCGAGTAGAAAAAAAAATACTACCCCAGGAGGGTACCAGCTTGCTGGAGAATCCCTCCCCGAGCAGAGCTCGGGCTGCCCCTCGTATTCTGGGGGGGGCACCTACCGCCTCGGGTCTCCGGACCCTGTACCGTCCTTCGTGGACGCAACGAGCCAGGGTGGCTCACACTTCGGCAGCGCGGAGTCCCTGGGACCAGTTCCCACCACGTCCGCGATGCCGGTGGAGGCCGGCCGTAGGTTTGGCCTCAGGGAGGTGAGTGAAGACGCGGCATCGGACTCAGATGCCGCGTCTTCACTCAACTCAGACGGGAAGGAGGTGGAGGAGGTGCGGGAGCCCCTCCATTTGATGGAGGTGGAGGAGTCCACGTCCAATAAGAGGAGGGCGTTCATGCGCTCCGTGTCCGACGACGAGACGGGACCTGCCCGGAAAATCTCGTCCTCGGGGCGGGGCGCAGCCCGAAAAACGGGCATAGGAAGAGGGCTCCCCGCTGAGATTGCCAGCGAGGGACGCCAGGCCAGCGCCTTAGTGCCGAAGATCCCTCAGGATTTGCCAGAAGGGATGGTGGAGGCGCTGGCTAAGTTTCGGGAGGTTGTGGCAGCCGCAATAACGAGCGTGGCCAACAAGAGGGAGAGGGTGGCCAAAAAGCGGTCTATTGAGCTGGCCAACACCTCGATTGAGGAGGCACTGGGGATCGTTTTTGAGCCCTACGAGCGCACCCTCAGCGGGAGGTTTGGCCGGCTCGAGGAGGCTGTGGCCGCTCTCCAGGGTTCTCGTCCCGAGGAGGGGAGCAGGCAGGAGCGGGGCCGATCCCGGCCCTCGCCCCAGGCGGAAGGCGAGGTTGTGTCTCTGCTGCGGCAAGAGCTGGCTGCCTTCAGGGAGCAGCAGCAGCAGCAGCAGCAGCAGTTCCAGGGGCACATTCAGCGCCAGCTCTCCGTCCTGGAGGGCATTGTTCTGCGCCCCCCTCTCGCGACCTCCGGCCAGAAGAAGACGGCGTCGTATGCCGCTGTCGCCGCGGCCACGACGACTGCAGCACCTAAGGCAGGCCCGTCGGGGCAAGCCAGGCGCGTGGCCGCGGCGTCGGAGCCTGCAAGGGCGGCCCCGGCGGCCAAGCAACAGCAGCGGCAGGAGAAGCCTGCCCCTCCCCCGAAGGGCAGGGTGGCGGCTGCCACCAAATCGGCGGGACCTCTCGCCGCGGCGGCGACTAGGTCGCGCCTGCCGCCTTCTCCGCCCGAAGACCCCTCGGCTGGCGCCGAGTGGACGGTCGTCGGCGCCAAGAAGAAGGCGAGCAAGGCGGCAAGGGCGGCCAAAAAGCGCAGGCGGCGAAAGGAGCGCAAGAAGCGGGCCATGGCTGCTCGTCTTCGCGCCCCGACTTCCGCAGCTGTAGTGATCACACTACAGCCAGCTGCGGAAAAGAAGGGCGTAAACTACGATGTAGTCATGGCGAAGGCGAAACAGGCGGTGGTGGGCCACCTCGATGAGTTCGGAGCCTCCGGGGGCTTCCGAATGAGGCGTACCGCGACCGGGGCCCGAATGTTGGAGGTCCCTGGGGCAGACAGCGGAGAGCTCGCCGACGCCCTGGCCGAAAGGATCAGGGCGTCCCTGGACGTCGAGGAGGCCCGAGTGTCCAGACCCACCAAAAGCATGGACATGCGCATAATGGGTCTGGACGACTCTGTCAGGGTGGAAGAGGTGGTGGCCGCCATCGTCAGGGCGGGAGGGTGCACTACCGATCAGGTCCGGGCGGGCACCATCCGCGCTGACAGCACGGGCATGCGAGCCGTCACGGTGAGCTGCCCCGTGTCGGCGGCCAAGGCCATCACGGCCGAGGGCCGAAGGCTGTTGGTGGGCTGGGTTTCGGCCCAGGTAAAGCTGCTGGAGCCCAGACCTCTGCGGTGCTACCGCTGTCACGTGGGGCACCACGTGGGGGCCTATTGCGCCGCAGAGGACCGCAGTGACCGCTGCCACCAGTGCGGACAGCCCGGGCACAAGGCCGTTGAATGCCGTGCAAAGCCGCACTGCTACGCATGTGCGGCTGCAGGCAAGCCGGCCGACCACCGGGCTGGGGGCAGGTCCTGCGACCCCCCCGCCAAGGCCAAGGGCAAAGTCAGGCCCATTAACCCTGACGTCCTCACCGCCGCAGCCACCACCTTGGCTGCCGCCGCTGTCGCCGCCGCTCCCGCCGCGGCAGTGCCCTCACAGGGGGCTCAGGAGGAGACTGTAATGGAATGTCAATAACGACACCATTACGTCTCCTCCAGGCGAACATCAACCACTGCGCCCCCGCTCAGGATCTGTTGCTCCAGAGCATGGCGCAGTGGTCGATCAATGTCGCCGTCGTCTCCGAGCCGTACTACGTCCATCCCCGCTGGGTTCAGGACCTAGACGGCTCGGTGACGCTAATTTCGTCGGCCGCCGCCGGTACCCCGCCCCTCGAGGCTGTTGCGAGGGGACGGGGTTGCGTGGCGGCACGGGTCGGGGACATTGCAGTGGTAGGCGTCTACCTGTCCCCGACCAGAACTCCCGACGAACTCCATGTCTCCCTTATGGAGCTAAGTGCCGTCGTCGCTGGGTTTGGTACCCTCCCCGTGGTCGTTTGCGGGGACTTCAACGCCTGGAATACGGCTTGGGGTTCCCGGCGCACGAACACACGGGGTCGGTTGGTGGAGGACTGGGCCTTGGAGCTGGGCCTGGTCGTCCTGAACCGGGGTTCTGTCCCCACGTTGGTGCGGAGGCGGGGTGAATCAGTGGTGGACCTCTCGTTTGCCAGCCCCGCTCTGTCGCCGCGTGTCATCGACTGGCGCGTTATGGAGGAGGTGGAGACGTACTCCGACCACCGGTATATCCGGTTGGACGTCTCCGCCGAAACCTCGGCCGCGCCGGTCCGACAGAGCCCTTGCGGTCCGCGGTGGGCGCTTAAGCAGATGGACCGGGAGCTCCTCCTGGAAGCCGCGACGGTACAGGCCTGGGTGCAAGCACCGGACAGGCCTGTCGACATCGACGTCGAGGCGGAGTGGTTCCGGGAGGCCATGTCGCAAATTTGCGATGCGGCAATGCCCCGAGTCCGTCCAGGACGTGCTAAGCGCCAGGTGTACTGGTGGTCGCCGGAAATCGCTGCACTGCGCAACACGTGCAATCACGCGCGACGCCGGTACGCCAGATACTGCAGGCGCCGCATCCGCCCGCCGGATGCGGAGGCCAGAGAGGCGGAGCTGTACGAAGGTTACAGAGAGGCAAAACACACCCTTCGAGCGGAGATTAAGCGGGCCAAACTCGAGGCCCGCGACGTGTGGCTGGGGTCTCTGAACGCGGACCCGTGGGGGCGCCCGTACAAGTTGGTACGGGAGAAACTGCGCCCCTGGGCTCCCCCGCTGACTCAGAGTCTCCGGCCCCAACTCGTGGAGGGTGTGGTAAGCGCTCTGTTCCCTGCGCGAGGGGAACACTCCCCCCTGCCCATGGCTCCGCCTCCGCCAGCGGTGTCTGACGCGGACCGCAATAGCGACGACGACGATAATGCTCCAGAGGTGACCGAGGCAGAGATGAGAGTGGCGGTGCAAAGGCTGAGTGCCAAGAACGCCGCCCCAGGACCCGATGGCTTGCCTGGGAAAGCCTGGGTCCTGGCCATGGAGGCTCTCGGGCCTCGACTGAGAGGGCTCTTCAGCGCATGCTTGGAGAGGGGCCAGTTCCCACTTCGCTGGAAGACGGGGAAACTGGTCCTCATCGCGAAGCCAGGGCGCCCTGCGGACTCTCCGTCCGCGTACCGGCCCATTGTGCTGCTCGACGAGGTGGGCAAGCTCTTTGAAAGAGTGATTGCGAGCCGCCTCGTCGCGCGCCTTTCACGGGTGGGGCCGGACCTTTCGGACGGACAGTTC
Source organism: Mythimna ferrago (assembly GCA_910589285.2). Lineage (NCBI taxonomy): Eukaryota > Metazoa > Arthropoda > Insecta > Lepidoptera > Noctuidae > Mythimna > Mythimna ferrago. The sequence goes on along the minus strand of OU342686.1, from coordinate 21,574,032 downwards.
GGCTTTCGCAGGATGCGCTCGACGGTGGACGCCATCATGCGCGTGCGAGCCCTCACGACGGGGGATGCGGTGTCCCAGGGTAGGTGTGTCGTGGCAGTGTCCTTGGACATTGCCAACGCTTTCAATTAATCAAAATTAAATTTTCCCTGCCCTGGAGTACGATCCGGAGGGCACTCCGGTACCACCGGGTGCCCGAATACCTCTGTCGATTAGTCGAGGCCTACCTGTCGGACAGGTATATTGTCTACCCCGGTCACCAGGGAGACTGGAAACGTCGGGAGATGTCGTGCGGTGTTCCGCAGGGGTCGGTACTAGGGCCACCCTTGTGGAACATCGGGTACGATTACGTGCTGCGGGGTGACCTCCCTGACGGGGTCAGCGTGGTCTGCTACGCAGACGACACGCTGGTTCTAGCGCAGGGAGAGTCGTACCGGGCGGCGGCCACTTTAGCGACACGCGGGGTTGCGATAGTCGTTGGTAGGATCCAGGAGTTGGGACTCGAGGTGGCGCTGCGCAAATCCGAGGCCATGTGTTTTCACGGTCGCGGCCGTCGGAACGCGCCACCGTCGGGTTCCCAACTAACGGTAGGAGGAGTTCGCATCGGCGTCGGGACATCGATGAGGTACCTGGGACTCATCCTCGACAGCCGATGGAATTTCGAGGAGCATTTCCGACGTCTGGCTCCCAAACTCAACCGGACTGGGGCCGCTCTCAAGCGGCTCCTGCCCAACCTTGGGGGTCCAGACGCCTCCTGCCGGAGGCTCTACGCGGGGATCGTTCGGTCCATGGCCCTCTACGGGGCGCCGGTGTGGGCGCCGTCGCTGAAAAAGCGACCGGCGGCCATTCTGAACGCCTGCCAGAAGGTCATGGCAATTCGGATGGTGCGGGGATACCGCACGATTTCCTGCGAAGCGGCGAGCCTTCTGGCTGGCCTACCACCGTGGGATCTGGAGGCAACAGTCCTTGCACACATGCACGACATGCGCGTGGAGATGCAACGCCGGGGTGAAAGTCCTCTGCCGCGACAGGTCACGGCATGGCGGACAGAGCTCCGGCGGAATCTCATGGTGGAATGGCGTCAGCGACTATCGCAACCCCGTCATGGGCATGCCACAATTATGGCGATAAGTCCCCTCTTTGAGGCGTGGCTGGAAAGACCTCACGGCGTCCTTACCTTCCGCATGACACAGGTCCTCACCGGAAATGGCAAGTTCGGGAGGTTTCTGTTCCGAATTAAAGCGGAAGTGACGCCCGGGTGTCGCCACTGTGCGGAACGCCCGGAGGACACGGTGGAGCACACAATCGCAGTGTGCCCTGCTTGGGCGGAGCATCGCCGTGCCCTCGTGGGGGTGATCGGCGGCGGAGACCTCTCGCGCCGGGCCTTGGTCGAGGCCATGGTCCGGAGCGAGGAGGAGTGGCAGGCGGTCGCCGACTTCTGCGAAGCAGTAATGCTCGCTAAGGAGGAGGCCGACCGCATCAGGCAACGGCGCTCTCGCCGCCGCCGCCGGGATTCCGATCCCGATTTCCAGCCACCGTAGGCGCGGGCTTGCGGACAGTGAGCAATGGGTAGCTCGCTGTCCGGCCGTCCGGTAACCGTCCGGACCAAGCCCAAGTCGTCGACGGCGCGCGCTGTTCCCGCGCGCCTCAAGGAGTTGTCAGCAACAGCAGGGGCCCAGCCGGGTCGAAGCCTACTGGGGCCAGGGTAATCCGAAAGGGCGCTCGAGCCCCGGTATGAAGGCTTGAAGGAACGGGATGGGTTTTTTAGTCAGTAAGAGTCTGACACTATCTCCCGCTCCGCCCAAGAGCGGGGGTTGTCATAAGATGATTTTTCCCATCGAAAAAAAAAAAAAAAAGCCTACGACGATTTTTCCGACTCACAAAAAAAGTTTTTTTTTGGGATGTATCTACAAAACAGTTTTCAAGTTTTTTCTTATACTTTCAGGATTCTAGGTCAACGAGAAGTACCCTATGAATTTTGATTCCTTTGAGAGTGTCGAGTGTTTATTGCGACATAAACGACCGTATCTTTTATTTTCGTTAACTCAGAAGTTTGATTTTTTCACAGCTTCAAGGGTCTGCAACTTGACTATATGGTTTTAATTTCAACTCGATACCTTCACGCGTTCCTGAGATAAAGAGTCTTGACATACAGACAGACTGACGGACGGACGGATGGACGGACAATAAAGTGATCCTGGGTTCCGTTTTCCTATTGAGGTACAGAACCCTAAAAAGAAAGAAAAAAAAGAACAAGAAGAAAAAAATAAGAAGAAACGAGAAGAAAATATCTATTTATTTATCATTGGATGATGTCCCATCTTAAAATAAAAAGCTACAGACTACGCGCTGGCTTTATCCGCCACCGTTCATTTACAACAAGAACTTAGCGATATTGGTTGAGCTATGTTCGTATTTAATTTGTGGTGGTTCTTCTCATTAGGTCCACAGTCCCTAAGTTGGTAGCTTTCATGAACATTCAACATTAAGTTCATCGATTTTGATGTAAAGTTTATTGAAGTAGCTGATTGTAAATTAATTATTAATCCATCTTAGTCTGAAGCATTCAGCGTTTTTAACACGTAAACCTTATCACCAAAACTAGCATCGATTTTAGACCAAAATGGTAGTACAGATTTCTGAGACTATATTTAATTTCTGTAAATGGAAAAACACCATAAAAAGTAAAGTGATGAAGTAGGGAGGTCAGGACCCTCAGCATTGAGGAATACGACGCAAGGAGGAGAATTTAATTTTTGGTCTGGAGAGTAATACGTGCAATTTAGCTTCACTTGTTTGAGTGACCGACATTTTGATAATTCAAAAGTGCCTGTAATTGGTCTATTTGAAATAAACGTTTCTGATTTCTGAATAAAATATCCTTTTACACTAGGTGGAGCCGAGTGAGCAGACCTTTCCTGATTAAAACTCAGCCATGTACTTTGAGCCCTAGAATGCAAAGCAACAAAGGGACACAGCAGGAGTGGGTTTTTGTCAGTAAAAGTCTGACACGCCTTTACGCTCTGCCCAAGGACAGGAGAAGTCATTGGATGATTTCACACCTAAAATAAATCCATATAGTTTCAGTTGCATTTTTTTGCGTTCAATGGGCTGTAGTCAGTCTTTCGAAAGGAGTGGCAGCGGTCGCCGACTTCTACGAAGCAATAATGCTCGCAAAGGAGGAGGCCGAACGCATCAGGCAACGGCGTCCTCACCGCCGCCATCAGGATTCTGATCCCGACTTCCGGCCCCCGTAGGCGCGGGCTTGCGGACAGTGAGCAATGGGTAGCTCGCTGTCCGGCCGTCCGGTAACTGTCCGGACCAAGCCCAAGTCGTCGATGGCGCGCACTGTTCCCGCGCGCCTCAAGGAGTTGTCAGCGACAGCAGGGACCCAGCCGGGTCGAAGCCTACTGGGACCAGGGTTATCCGAAAGGGAGCTCGAGCCCCGGTATGAAGCCTAGAAGGAACGGCTGTTTTAGTCAGTAAGAGTCTGACACTATCCCCCGCTCCGCCCAAGAGCGGGAGTTGTCATTGGATGATTTTTTCCCACCATAAAAAAAAGTCTTTCGAACAAGCCCGCATTTTTATAGGTAAATAAAACTGAATAGATCTTTTTTTTAGGTGAGAAAATCATCTAATGACATTCCCCGCTCTTGGGTGGAGCGGTAGAGACACGGCGGTGCTCTATCCAGGCGGGGCACACCTCCACCGTATGCTCCACCGTGTCCTCCGTGCGGCCCACACAATGGTGAAACTGAATAGATCTGTGACTTGTAGTATCCGCATCTACCTGCAAACCGTAGCAAGAATGACAGAAATTTTATTATTATTGTATTGATTTACTTCGACAAATAAAAGACTACGTTTACTGTTTAGATGCAAAGACAATGTATAAAAAGATATCGGTCGAATTCGATCACTCAATTTTGATTTGATCACATTACCCTGCGGCCCTTTTTTTAGGGAGCTACATAAAAATTGGATGAACAGCTTTTTTGTACATATTTGTCCTGGTGTGATATATCAAAGATCTCAATATCAAAGATTTTCTTTTTGGGGTGAAAATGGAGGCTATTTATTCTACGGATTCAGTCTTTAGATGCCTAATCTTGGGTCATTTATCAAGAATATTATTATCAAAGAGAACTTCGGTGTCGATACTCAAGACTTTGAAACTTTAACTCGATGAGTGCAACATGCTTCAAGGCTAGAGTGAATAGGCTCTTAATAAACGAGTGCGCCTCACCATCAACGATTGCATCACTGCTTACCATCAGGTGGGATCGCAGTCAAGCACTAGTTTATATCAGATAAAAAAACAAAATCATTGGCTATGATTTTCTAGGCCCAACTTTTAACAGATAGCTGAGTTTTACTTCGATCAATTGGGATTGTGGTCAAGTGCGAGCCTATCAATAATACAAAAATGGGCAACTGCGGGTCGAACTCGCACGCTGAGGGTTCCGTACATACTATCTTATGTAATTCGTTAAATACCCGAATCGTGTCTCTAAGATATTTCCGAATAGAAAAAAGTATATTTTGTGATGTGACTACAAATTTTCAGTTTTCAGATTTTTTCCTTTACTTGTGCTATAAGACCTTGCTTCATGACAAATTTCAGGATTCTAGGTCAACGGGAAATTCTCTATGAATTTTGATTCCCTAGAGAATGTCGAAATGTACATTTTTTGCGACATTAACGGCCGTATCTTTTTTTAGGGTTCCGTAGTCAACTAGGAACCCTTATAGTTTCGCCATGTCTGTCTGTCCGTCTGTCTGTCTGTCTGTCTGTCCGTCCTCGCTTAATCTCTGTGACCGTTAGCACTAGAAAGCTGAAATTTGGTACCAATATGTATATCAATCACGCCGGCAAAGTGGTAAAATAAAAATTGGAAAAAAATGTTTTATTAGGGTAGCCCCCCTATATGTAAAGTGGGAAGTGATTTTTTTTTTAATTTCAACCCTAACGTGTGATATATCGTTGGATAGGTATTTAAAAATGAATAGGGGTTTACTAAAATCATTTTTTGATAATGTCAATAATTTCGGAAATAATCGCTCCAAAAGTAAAAAACAATGTGTCCCCCCCCCCATAACCCCCACTTTTGAACCATAAGTTTAGAAAATATGAAAAAAATCTGAAAAGTAGAACTTTATAAGGACTTTCTAGGAAAATTATTTTGAACTTGATGGAAAGAACAGTTTTTGTACAAAAAAGACAAAAGGGTTCTACAAAATAATTTCTGGACTAAGTTTGTAGTATAATCGTATATGCATTTTTTAAAACTCATAAGTGGGTACACTTATTGTGACGGACGGGAAACTACGGAACCCTACACTGAGCGTGGCCCGACACGCTCTTGGCCGGTTTTTTTTTCATAGTTTGATTTTTTCACAGCTTCAAGGGACCGCAGACCTGAGTATATGGTTTTAATTTCAACTCGATGACTGTAACCGTTCTCTAGATAAAGGTCTTGTATATTATTAAGGTCTATCACGTCTCATCCACCAAGTCTTTGTCCTCATAATTTTTCTTCCAAACGGCACACATAAAAAAGTATTCCACAATAAAACGCCAATCTCGAAGCACTTGCAAGGCTTTCAGATGAATTCATTGCGACACGACAAAGCTTTCATGATTACGTTTACTTCATCCGACTTCAGCTTATAATAAACTCAAGCCAATCTCTCTAAGTCGACTTCTACTCGATTTTTATCTCGATCGGGGGCTTTACTATGATGTTTCAAAATGTCAGGCGTTCGAGCGCGAAAGTGGAAAGAAGCTATTTAGTATAAATACAAAACCAAGCGTTTCGCCTTGTTGTTACGAAAAACAGCGCACCCGTGTGTATTCGTTACTATAATAATTAGTACTCATTACTATCGTATCGTTACGTTACTCGTTACTTTTCCTCATGGGGATACCCATAATACGAAAAATGCGAGTAACGAAATACATTCATTTGTAACATTTCGTGATTTCGTTACTCAGTACCGAATTCATACGGTTTACAGACGTTACTATACATGAATACACTCATCAATGGTACTCGAGTTAACTGAAAGTACGAAACATACGAGTAACGAAATGCATACGTGAGTAACGTTTTGTTACTCGGTACTAGATGGCGCACCCGTTACTCAGTACCGAATACATACGGTTTGCTACAGCTTTATACCAAATACATCGAGGGACTGGAACAAATTGCCTGTTGCGGTCTTCCCGTCCGATTATAATTTGGGTAAGACACCTACCAAGGCAAGAGTGAATAGTGCGTCTCACCATCAACAATTGCTTACCATCAGGCGGGATCGCAGTCAAGCACTAGTTTATAACAATTAAAAAAAAATTACATGCACAAACAAGTAAAAAGCAATCCATATATACAGGGTTATTTGTAAACACTAACAACCTGGCAGGACTATATTACTAACATCATAAGCAATAACTTTTGTTCTATGACTTTCAAAAATTTATTATATTTTTTTTGATTCATCAGATTTTCATACAAAAATAAAAGTATTTAAAATGAACGCTCTAAATGTTACGAAGTCTATGCGAAGCAAGAGATAGTACAATAGCGGAGGGGTGCTTGATGCGCTGGCATCGCTTCATACAAACGTACGTAGGTACTACAGCAAAATACAGAGTTGAAATGTGTTAGATAGACCAACAAAATCTTGAAGGTATGTTTTTGGTAAGTGAATTATGTTTTGTAAAAAGTCATAGAACAAAAGTTGTTGTTTATGATGTTAGTAACATAGAGAATCAAACTTAAAATTCTTGGTCATCCTGTTAGTCTATAAAGTGTATTCCTTCCCTTAGCCTTATTTACAGCTGTTACTAGATTTTTCATCAACCGTATTAATTTTATCATGAAATCTTAGGGTATAACGTCCCACTTCTAGTCAATGACAAATTGAAGCTCTTGGAGGCGTGGAGAGCCAGGCTTTTTGCACTAAGTCTTCTTTCAAGGTCATTCCAGATATGCTCAATTGGATTAAGATCAGAACTACGAGCTGTCCTCTCTATCGCAATGATTCCAACGTCTTACATGTAGTCGCAAACTGTTCTAGCGACATGCGATCTGGTGTTGTTCTGCATTAAGGAAAAAAAATCTACCATAAGCCACACAAGTGGCTTCACACATTCTTCGAGCATTTTTTTGATGTATCATAAAGCCGTCAACCCTCTCGATACCAGGCCAGTAATGGCCCAGTGATGAATACAATGTCAGTTTTAGTGTCCAAAATTATGCCACCCCAAAATATTATATTTTAGTTCATCAGATTTTTATACAAAAGTAAAAGTATTTAAAATGAACGCTCTAAATGTTACGAAGTCTATGCGAAGCAAGAGATAGTACAATAGCGGAGGGGTGCTTGATGCGCTGGCATCGCTTCATATAGATGTAGGTAGGTACTACAGCAAAATACAGAGTTGAAATGTGTTAGATAGACCAATAAAATCTTGAAGGTTTGTTTTTGGTAAATGAACTATGTTTTGTAAAAAGTCATAGAACAAAAGTTGTTGTTTATGATGTTATAACATAGTCCTGAAAGGTTGCTAGTGTTTTACAAATAACCCTGTATATACGACTTGGCCGCCAAAGTAGAAGTCAAACTCAGGCCATACAACGAGCTTTTAGGGCGTATAGTCCCTTGAACCATCTGACCGAAATTATGTGAACGCAACTCTCGCACTCGCCTAGGCGGCAGTACGCAAATCTGTGCATTTATTTGCGGCCAGCAGCGCCCGGAAAGTGCTTTAAATCCATTTTCTCTGCGAGATATTGATTGATTTACATATTATCTTTACAAGAAGGACTCCTATTTGTCAGAGGTATGTAAAAAAAATAAACTTTAATATTGACTCAGATTACTATGACAGGACATTTTTATGTTTTAAAAATATTAAATTATTAATGAATACAGTGAAGGCTAAAACAGAATGCACAAATATTCTTAAGAAAGGCACTATTCCCTTCTACTTCCAGCGTAATAAGAATAAGTATTCAAGGGATAATTCTAAAAATATTGACAACACCCCTTCGGGTAAGCAGGTAATGATAAACACCGACACCCACAAGAAGGGAACCATTCCATATTATTTTAAAAAAATTACACCGTGTTCGACTACGCAATCGGACCAAGAGTTACCTTTGCCAACACAGAAATGTTTTCGTCCCTAATGTGGATTTTAATTTTAGAATATTTCACCAGAATATTGCTGGTGCGATAAACAAATCTGAAGAATTAACATTTGCAATCCATGAGCTATCGCAGCAAGGGTCGAAAATAAACGTAGTGTGTCTAACTGAAACGTTTATCAAAAAAGGTACAGAAATGCTTTTAAAAATTCCTGGGTACATAGTAGTAGCATCATACTCACGTGACAAAAAACGAGGAGGGGTATGTATACTGCTTAATAATAATATGAAATATAAAAAATTAAATAATATTAATGACTTGACATGTAATTATAATTTTGAATGTTGTGGCGTAGAAATAAATAATATTATTATCGTTTGCTTATATAGGACTCCAAATAGTAATCCTCAAGTATTTCTCGAAAATCTAGAACAGTTGCTAGTGAGATTGACGAGAAAGCGTAAAAAAATTATTTTATGCGGTGATTGGAACCTAGACATATTAAAGTCGACCAAAAGCTGTGAAAATCTAAAAAGCATTTTGAAAAATTTTAATATTGAATTGCATATTAAAACGCCCACAAGACAACTGTCATGTATAGATCAGATAGCAAGTAACATCAAGCAAACTAAAGCGGAGGTACATCATCTTGCCTTGTCCGATCATGAAACAGGACAGACGCTTTCGATAAGGACTAATGAAACGTACAAAACACGCAGTTGGTATGAGGAGGTCAGAGACTTTAGTCAAGAAAACATGGACAAGTTCTATAGTTACTTATCATCTCTATCTTTTTCAAGCGTGTACGAAAAAAATGGTTTTCAGGAAGCGTTTGCAGAATTTCACGGTCTAATTAAATTATTTTTTGACTTGTGCTTTCCAAAATACTCAAAAAAGAGGTCATATTGTAAAGGGAACCACAAATGGTTGACAAAAGGCATAAAAAAATCTTGCATAAAAAAAAGGCATCTTTATCTTAGTCAACAACACAGTAAAACTAAGAAACTAAAACTAAACAAAAAGTATAAAACATATAGTGGCATTCTCAAAAAATGTATATATAAATCTAGACAACTACAAAGTAAGAAGTACATTGATAATAATAAAAATAAGTGTAAAGCCACATGGGCGGTAATTAATGAAAATATTAATGACTCGAACTTTAAGACGCAAATTGACAAAATAACTAAAGATAATCGGACAATACAAGACCCTAAGGAAATAAGTGACATGTTTAATCAATTTTATATACAATCGACAAATAATAATAATTTTAAATACAATACTGACGAGATAAATAAGACTATCGATGGGAATAATGAACATACCATATTTCTTAAACCAACTGATGCTACTGAAGTATTTGGTGTTATAAAAAATCTTAAAAATACAAATGCAGTAGGACAGGATGAGATAACAACAAAGGCAATTAAATTATGCGCTTCATGTATTTGCCAACCACTAAGTTATTTGATAAACTTTTCTTTTGAAGAAGGTGCATTCCCAGAGATTTTAAAAAAATTAATTGTAAAGCCACTTTTTAAAAAAGGTAATACATCTGACATGAAAAACTATAGGCCAGTGACGCTGTTACCAATCATGTCAAAAATCTTAGAAAAAATCATGCTAAAAAGGTTACAGGAATTTACGATCGCTCATTGTGTACTTAAAGACGAACAATTTGGGTTCAGGAAAAACAGTAGTACATCATTAGCGTGTTTCAATTTGTTGAAAAATGTCACCCAGGCAATAAATGAAGGCATGCCTGTAGCGGCAATCTTCTTAGACATGACCAAGGCGTTCGATTTTGTGGACCATGAATTGCTCTTACACAAGCTTGAAAAATATGGAATAAGAGGAAAAGCGAACGACTGGTTGAGAAATTATTTAAAAAACCGCCAACAATGTGTGGAAATTTCCAGAATTGATAATGGCAAAAAGGTGTCGTATAGAAGTGACTTTAAGGCAAATAATTTCGGAGTACCACAGGGCAGTGTATTGGGGCCTTTTTTGTTCCTCCTCTACATCAATGACCTCCCAAATGTCACTAGCCATACAGTAATTTTATTTGCTGATGACACGACCCTTGTAGTGAAGTGTGAAAGAGGAGACACCTATGAGAATGAGATTAATGAAGCCATAAAAAATATAATACGCTGGTTGAACACCAATAACCTACAAATTAATATGGATAAAACGAAAATGGTCCAATTTCAAACCTACAGGAGGAACCCATTACCACTAAATATTAAATATAATGATACTACGGTCGAACAAGTAGTAAGTACTACATTTCTTGGCATACAGTTGGATCAAAATTGCGACTGGAAAAAGCATGTCGAGTATGTTTGTGACAAACTGGACCGATTTGTCTATGCACTAAGACGATTAAGAGCCACGGTTTCAAATGAAGCGGCTCTTAGTGCATATCATGGTTACGTTTCCTCAGTACTTTCATACGGTCTCTTGTTGTGGGGTAATTCGGTGGATGTCAATAAAGCATTTATTATACAAAAAAAATGTGTGCGTGCAATCTGTGGAGCTTGGTATATGGATAGCTGTAAGCCACTGTTTAAAAAGTACAACATTTTACCATTAGCATGCATGTATGTTAAAGAATTATGTCTATTTGTACGACAACATCCTGAATATTTTATTAAACATAGAGATGTAACCAAAAGGAATGTTTCCTCTAGGGATAAGCATAGGCTCTGCTTGCCGCAAGGCAAACTTGATTTATACAAAAGAAATTCGTTTTTAATGGCTATTAAGGTGTATAATAAATTACCAAATGCCTTAAAAGAACTACCGTTGCCTATGTTTAAAAACAAGTTAATCCACTGGCTGAAAGAAAAATGTTTTTACAGTGTTAATGAATTTATGTTACATAACGAACGCAAGGAAAGAAAATAATGTCAATTTTGGTTTATATTTTTATTTTTAAATTGACATTCAATATTTTAGTTATTCTGACATTATTATTCTGACAATTTTATTCTGGTTTTGACATTTTAACATTATTGTTGGATATCTCAATCTTTGTATGATGTCTAAAATAATGACAATTTTGGTTTATATTTATATTTTTAAATTGACATTCAATATTTTAGTTATTCTGACATTATTATTCTGACAATTTTATTCTGGTTTTGACATTTTAATATTATTGATGGATATCTCAATCTTTGTATGATGTCTAAAATAATGTCAATTTTGGTTTATATTTTTATTTCTAAATTGACATTCCATGTTTTAATTATTCTGACATTATTATTCTGATTTTGACATTTTAATATTATTGATGGATATCGCAATCTTAGTATAAGCAATATCTGACATTTTTAATTAAATTAATAAATATTTATTTAATCAGACATTTTTAACAATTAAAGTGATTCAATAACTAAAGAGATATTATGTTTGACATTTATAATTAAATTGTATGTACTTAATCTGAAATTAAATATTTGCACACCACATATAATGGTAGAATGTAAAGGGGCCTTAATATTAATGTTATGATCATACTACTTTGTATACCTACATTCTGGCAAATAAATTATTATTATTATCATTTTCGGGTACAATTTCTTTTCTCAGCTCTTTGGCTGGTTTCGACCACATTTACGGGCTAAGCGCCAAGTAAATGTAGCATGTAAAATTTCAGTGTGTTGTGTGATCGTTTTCTTCTATCTGCATGAATTTCCTGACAATTCTACAGGTATTTAAAATCGCAGCCTTTTGCAGTGTTATGTAGAGGGTTTCTTTCAGATCTAATAATTTTAAACTATGAAGGAGGTGATTAGGGATAACGCCTGTGGCGGAGAGAACTATAGGGACTACGTATACTTTTTCTTGACGCCAGATTCTAACTATTTCTTCTTTGAGTTCCGCATATTTACTAATTTTTTCAGAGATTGTTTTTTGTATGTTGTGTGTATTGGGGACTGCAATATCTATCAGGTAGGTAACTTTATTTACTTTATCCTGTAGTATTACATCCGGTCTATTATAGTAAATAGTTTTGTCTGTGAGAATAGCGCGGTCGTAATAGAGCTTATGTGTGGTATTTTCTAGAATCGTTTGTGGTACATAATTATAGTAAGGTGTGTTGGCGTTTTGTATGAGTGAGTATTTGAGAGCTAGTTTTTGATGAATTACATTTGCTACCTGATTATGCCTGTGCGTGTAGTCGGTCTGCGTGAGTGTTGTGCAGGCGCCAGTAATGTGCTGAATGGTTTCTGGCTGAATGTGACATTTGCGACATTTATCATTTGTTACTCTAGGATCTTTAATTATATACTTTCTGTAATTTTTTGTGTTAATGATTTGATCTTGAATAGCTATTATAAATCCTTCATTATTATTATTATTATTATTATTATTATGCAATGTTCACTTTGAAGTATATTTAACCACCAATTTTTATGTGTAAAAATGTTTCTAAAGGTTCAAGCCGTTTCGAAAGAGTAGGGAAAAGTTGCGGAAAGTTGCGAAATTGCTAAATATTTTTTTTTGACAAAAGTATTAATTGCACGAAAAAATCAAATGTTGATATTATTGTTCATAAATCTATAATAAACATATATTTTTTTCAAACCAATTGACTTTGCCGTTACGGAGGAGTAGGCCTCAGAAAATCACTGTTTTATGGCACTTTTCGGGCGCTTGGCCCTTAATGCGAACCATTTGACGACCAAAACTGAACTGTTAAAGGGATAGCTATATAGGGTTTTTTTTTTAGTGGGGAAAATCATCCAATGACAACTCTTGGGCGGAGCGGGAGATAGTGTCAGACTCTTACTGACTAAAAAACCCACCCCGTTCCTTCAAGCCTTCATACCGGGGCTCGAGTTCCCTTTCGGATAACCCTGGCCCCAGGAGACATCGACCCGGCTGGGCCCCTGCTGTTGCTGATAACTCCATGAGGCGCGCGGGAACAGTGCGCGCCGTCGACGACTTGGGCTTGGTCCGGACAGCTACCGGACGGTCGGACAGCGAGCTACCCATTGCTCACTGTCCGCAAGCTCTAGCTATATAGGGTGTAAATCTCGATCCCTTTTTCTTGCTCACATGACTGACTTTTTAACGTCTTGGTAAGGGCCCCAGGTTCAGACGATATGATATTCTGCCAGCGGTAAAGAATAAAGTCAAAAACGAAGGTATGGGATTCATAAGCGCTATATACTTAAATGTCACATAACTAGTCAGTCTTTACTGATTGAATGTTACTTTTTCTAGCGCCCAAGTCAGCTCTATCGATATTTGGTATATTTGCCGCCAACATTTAGACAATAACAAAATCAAATGAGGTACGAACACATTAATTAGGTACTGGTTTTTTTACATCAATTTTACATAACAATCAATTTGCCTATAAAGGAATCAATTTGCCCAAAACTAGAACAGCTACTGAACTCAAAATCCCGTCAAAACTCAAAAATTTCCACTTTATTTTTAAAGTTGCAGAATAAATATTGAGTTTTTTTTTTAGTTATTTTGGTTTCGCACGGTTTGTACTTTCAGCCATTGTCAAGTTTAGATAGTAGGTACTATGTTTTTAGTCACTTTGAAGTTACTTTGAAATCTATTAGTATCTACGAGGATGTACTACGCGTTCCAAATGAGAATAGGACCGATTCCTATGTTTTGACGTCTTGTCGTACTGTCAAATCGAAAAATTTTGGCAAAATTGAAGAACTTAGAGATGAGTAAAATTGAAGAACTGGATTTTGATTAAACTTTTTTCGTTCACAGTTCATAAATAAATTAAATTTGTCGTAAATGAATTAATGTTCAAAAATTTCTTTCCTCGATTTGACAGTAAATCGTGAATACACAACATGGCGGGCGATCCTATTCTCATTTGGAACGCATTGTAACACATTCTAATGTTTTTGCTGTTTTTGGCAGTAAATGTATCGGATTAGCCTCTTCTCCGTAAGCTTCACTGTGGTAGTTAATACTAAAATAATTCTCAGCTCCATTTTATCGATATCGCGCCTGTTTCAATAGTTCCACACATTGTCCAGTTGCACACACTTGAAATACAGAACTACACCAATTACAATATCTACTTGAAATCAATTTGCGAATAAAACAACCATTGAACTTAAAGAAATCCCGCCATAAACTCAAAATTAGTCTTGTGTAGTTCGCGAACGATGAACTAATAGGAACCGTATCTTGGGGTCTACTCGCTTTCTCCGAAAAACGAAGTTTCGATCGGAATTCGGCGTGTTTCCTACCATGGTTCATTTCGTTCCCGAAATTTCGTACGATCGAAAATTATTTGACGTACCGAATCTCTAAACCTACTCTAATTCGTTATGTTTCGAAAAAAAATATGATTATGACATACGAATGTTTTGCAATTTTAACGTCAAATTGACGAAACCAAAAGACTTACCTTTTCATTTTCGTTTGTGTTGATTTTGTAAGAAAAGTGCTTAAAATGGCCTCAAGAATGCTTTTAATTGAAGCAGCTCTACGTTACGAATGTTTAGAGCGTACAAAGACCCGGCAACCAGCTCAAATTCCTGACTTACATGTTGTGGATAATGTGAGACTCAGTCGGCAATTATTTGACGAGTTTTACCAGAAAATAGTGCCTTTATTACCTTCAAGAAGCCTCCAAAGGCTTCTCTTTAGCAAAGCACTAGGAAGTAGAGTACTACTGTGGTGTTTTGAGCTCAAAATTATGCAAATTTCTGACACACAGTTTGTGGGAAATGATCCACTCAATCGACAATTATTTGAAGAGTTGTACCAGAAAATATTGCCTTTATTATCTCCAAAAAGCCTCTGTAGGCTTGTCCTCAGCAAAGCACTAGGAAGTGGAGTACCTACTACTGTGATGTTTTCAGCTCAACATTACGCAAATTCCTGACTTACATGTTGTGGATAATGTGAGACACAGTCGGCAATTATTTGAGGAGTTGTACCAGGAAATAGTGCCTTTATTACCTCCAAAAAGCCTCTGTAGGCTTCTCCTCAGCAAAGCACTTGAAGTGGAGTGCTATGGTGTTTTCAGGGTACTGTGACTGTCTTAAGTTATTGTTGTTTAAAGAGACTTTAATAAAAGACTAAAAAATACATTTATAATTTTTATTAACTTGAATCCTGTAGGATTCAGAGATTTTCATGTCACTGGTGGTCGATTTCCTGGCAAGGTCCTATGTCCACAGCTACCTCGGGCTGTGAAAAGTTTGGAGGTTAGCTTGATTGCCTGGAGGTGGATGGTATTGGTTCATTGATCTGAAAATAAAACAGATTAAATACCTAATAGAATCATAAAATATTGAAATTAAATAGGTAAGAATTGGTGGAATTAATTTATAATACTATTTGGTAATAAAATTAATTTGGACACAACTAAGATGGTAAATAAAAGAATTCTACGAATGACTACCTACGATTAAAAACAAATAGGTACATACTATATTGTATAATTATGATAATATTACTTACAAAGATCAAAGATTCACAACAAAACTTGTGGAAGACTGCGACATCCACAGTTCTACTTAAAACTTTCTTACAAACGCGTACCGTGATGACAAAATATGTATGTAAAGAAGCACTTTGTAACTTGAGTTATGTATAGGTAAAGTCCAAATAAAAATCTTTTGATTTCAAACTAACAATGCAAGTTGACCAGTGCTGCCAACTCCTTAAATTATTTTCTGCTAAATCTGCATTCAAAAAATGCCAAATATATGCCAAAATTTCCGGAAAATGCTAATAACTAGACCCTCGTGTGTATCCTCTTCGTATGATGTCAGCAGAGCGGAAGAAGCCATTCTTTCAAATCGGACATTAATTCCCACTCTGCACGATAAAGTTGGTTATAGGTTATTTATTGACATTGTGAATTTAATAACTCTTATTCAACGCACGTAACCACATACGAATCAAACAAAACCAAATTACCTTTGATGACAAGTCGTCGAGTGATGCAATAAACCATATGTAGTTCAATCCAAGCGGGATTCCCCTAACCACTAGGGTCGCGTTCAGAAACATCATCTCGTTTATCAGGATTTTATTTTGCATTTAGAAATTATATTCAAACTTTCCGAGTAAAATGCTAAAAATATGCTAAACTGAATTTATGCATGCCAAATTACTTAGAAAAATGCTAAATTTAGCCATAATAATACAAAATTGGCAGCACCGAAGTTGACAATGTTGACAAGTTACACATTGTTTTTTTTTTTGCCCCATTTGGGCCGGCTAAGGTTTTAGACCATACCGCCTCGTCATCAATAATAAATACGTTTTTTTGAGTTTCATTTGTATTCTATGCATAAATATTACAAGAAATATTTAATCACATCAAAGAGGTATTAAATGTAAAGAAAAGTTGTTGTGGCCCAAAAAGGTAGACTGCGACAGTCCGACTTTCTTACGGAATGTGTCATGTAAAAAAGCACTGGCAACATGATATATTTTTAAAAATTCAAACTAAAAATCAAATTCAAGTTGACATTCAAAGATTGACACGTTACGTGTGATTATACAGATATTTTTAGTTGTCATACGTTAGTACCGATGATTGACGTGAAGTAGCACTCTTTATATAAGTCGGTTAACAATGACTGTAAAAAAGGTTGTTTTATGGTGTCTTTTTGTATTTTATCGAAAATTATTTTTTTACGACATATTTATGTTTTATCTATAAATATTACAAGAAATATTTAATAAACCACCTAATAAATGCAAAATTTTAAAATAAAGCAAGATTCAAAATTAATTTAAAAACCGTAATTTACTTTAAATGACATATAAAAAGACCCAAATCATATAGTTCATTCTATTCCGAACTTCTTGTGTGTGTCCGAAAATGAAACAGAGTAGGTGCACTAACGAAACTTCGTTTGAATATCGTTCGTTTACGAAAATTGCGTTTCGGAGAAAGCAAGTAGACCCCCTTCTTACTGAACGAAAAGAAATGTTTCCGAACATGAGTTGTTAATCAGTCAGTCGGTCTTTTAGTTCGCGCGCGAATGTGAAGGAATTTAAAGTACCTAGGTAGCTTGAGGAATGAAAAGAAATGTTTCCGACATCCGACCACAGATTGCTAATCAGTCAGTCGGTCTTTTAGTTCGCATGGCGAAGAAACTCCGAACGAGCGCGCGCGCTACGACGCGACGATTGATTGAAAGAGAGGCAAGTAGATCTTTTAGGCTACCCAAACACGTACAATAATATTGTCAATAAAGTACATATTGACAAGAATATTGTGTGTGTGTTATCCGAATTTCTCTGTTCAGTATCGTCGCCTTGGAAGCCAATAGAGTTAAGCCACAATTTTTACGAAATGGACTTTAGTGCATTAACGTACTCACAAAGAGCTATACTTTATATTACTACCACAGAGCTAAGCTACTGACTTAAAATAATAATAATGCTCTTTTAAAGAAATCTAAATGATAAAGATAAAAAGATCGAATGTCTATGTCGTTCAAAGAAACAACTGAATAAGTAGTTCGTTCGACTGGGTAGGCCTATCTAAACGTGATCTAAACTCTATACCGATAGGTGACTGAATAGAGCTAATAGAACTAATAGAATGAACTAGTTCACTAAGCGAACTGAACTAGTTCGGAGCGATCTTTAAAATGACCGAGCAGGCACAAGACTACTCAAAATCAAAGAGTATGTTCACTACGTTCAAAATCAAAACTGTCCACTTTATTTTAAAAGTTACAGAATAAATATCGAGTTCGAAATTCAAATTGTGATTGACACTAACTTTTTATCTATGTCCCAAAGGATTTTACATGCCAGTATTCTTTTAAACCAATATTTAGATACCAAAAAACATAGACATATAAACTTTTATTTTTTATTTTTACGTAGCTCGTAGATATACATACCAAACTTGTTTATTTTTCACGAGACAATCAACACTGCAAATATGAGGACCAAACCAAATATTTATGTTTATGTAGCTATGGACATTGGGTTTTGCAGAAAAATGGTTTACAGTGATCTGCAAAAATCATAATAGATGTGTATTTTATCTGTTTGAAAGATAAAAAGCAAAAAGTTTATATTTTGTGACTCGTACAGGACTATAATTGTTTATTTAGGATTATTATTTCATATTATATAATTAACTCATTCGAACATAATTGTGAGCTGCAACTTTAGTGTGGTAGACCAATATTAGGATACTTTGAGTGTGTGTCATTGCGACCCAGGCGGAATTCGCCCAATTAACCTAAACTGGAGGCGAAGGCTATAAGGAGCTGAGTGTTGCAGTGACAAATTTCCACGTGTATCAAACGTCGTTTTTCAATACACATACGAAGAAATACATAAACGGGGCTGCCAGGCGATTAGTTTGGGCCGTTTGGCGGCAAGCCAAAGAGCGTGCTCGCGCACTTATCCACACTAGTGCGGAAAACTGCCAATTGCATGCCAAAAATACTAGGGATAAGAGCGAGTTTACGAGTTTTGAAAAAAAATCGTTGGTTGTAATTTTTTTATACAAAACTATTTTGATTTTAATGGACAAATAAAACTAAAATGGTTGCAAATGGCACTAAATATGAAAGTGATTGACTGAGTATTCTGAATGATAATAAAATAAATCTCTTGCTAGGAGATTAGGTACACAAATCCAGCAAAGATCTATCTAGGTCCATTTTTCATTTAGCTCTTCTTACAAATAAATTGTTAACGCTCCGTCAAAAGATCTCCTTAGCACGTTAACAGACTATAAAGATGGTGCTTCAAGTACCCTAGAAGTAAGGTACAGTAAGGCCGCAAAAGTCCATAGGAACGCTAATGATTACATTGCTACGAACCGAGCGAGCGCGATATTTCCGTGCGTATGTGTGCGCATGTATGAGTATCCACATTCCACAGATAACACACACTAAGGAACTGTCGTCGCAGTGAGCTATATGGTAGCATTGATAAAATTCGTACCAAATACGTCATGTGCTGGTAGCCGTGTGAACTAAGTGTTGGATTCGCAAATCACGTAACCCGAGTTCAAATCATGGTCGGTCCGTTGCAGTTATTTCTTACTTTGAAAATTCCCAATCTATATTGATATAGCTGTTTTTTTTTATTTCTATGAAAAATACTATTGCATTTTTTGCACTAAATAGTTGCAAATTACGAATGTGATCTATTAACCACAAGAAGAATCACATTCGTAATTTGCAATTATTTAGTTGTTACATCTTTTCGATGTTATAAGGTGGAAATAAAAAGACGTGTTTAATAAAAATGTTTATTCTTTATATTTACAAATTAAACATTTATGAGAATTGTGACGTCGAATTGTTACCTAGACAAAAAGTTATCTTGTAACCGTTATCTATGTTACGCCTAAGATTGTTTGTTGGAAGTATACCCACTTAGACCATTCATAATATGAATAACGTAACAATGAACGGATATTCAAATTTTAATAAAATAAAATATAGGTAATTGTTTATATCCAGTTATTTATTGAAAAGTGATATATGATTTGGACTTTGTAAACATTTTATTTTTGTGTAACGTCACAATGAATGTATTGAGGTCATAGCTTAATTGTTCATTTTCTTGACGAAAAGAAGATTGAAACCAAACCTCAATTTCTGTTAAAAGAACTTTAGTTCTCACAAGATAATCGTCAATTAGATGAGAAAAATAAATTGAACTATAGTATTATGTTAAAACAGTGCGGGTAGAAGAATAAAAAACGAAATAGACTCATGATTATTGTCAACATAATTGATAGCGAGTTCACTGCATTCTTAAGATGAGGCGATGGCACAAGTTAAAAGATATAGCTGTTTTAAACGAAAGTAAACACAATATAATACAGTGTTTGTTAACGAATAATCACAGATATGTTAAAATAGAATGGTAGGCCATTTAGTTTAGTTAACATTAAATATTTAGTGCGAAACGTAATCGTTCTTGTTTGTGCCTCTCTGTCAAGTACGGCTTTTTAGCAGGTTTTCTGTGATGCACGCCTTCAGCGTGAAGTGCACGGCGAACAGTATCCATCGAGGTGTCATATAATTCCGCAAAATGTCTCGTTGGTGCGAAACCATTCGTTTCGTATACGTCCACCATATGTCGTCGCTGCGCCTCGCTAATAAGCTTCGATCTCCCACTTCTCTTTCGACTAGCAAGGCTACCTTCTTCCTCATATCTTTTTAGCCAAAGATTTACAGTATTTTTCTAAAATAAAAAAAATATATATATTAGGCAGCTATACCTACTTCACTTCATTTTCATTATATAAAATGTTAATAATCATAATTATTGAATATAATTTTAAAATAAAACTGCATTTATTAATCCAATAACCAATCCAATAAACCCAACGATTTACGTATTTCTCTTTTAAACCTCATAAAGATACGATGAATGGATTCATAAATGGCATACGTTTTAATTAGAAGATTAATTTGTAATAAAGTTACAATTCATATTATATTCAATAGCTATTATACTCACATTCAGTCCGGTTTCTTCAGATATTTGTGTTTTATTAAGACCACTTTTATGCAGCCCAATGATAGTCGCCCTCACTTCAATACTAATATTAGCCTGCATTTTGCGAATATTACAATACTGTCAACCTCACGTCACTAACCAACAACTACAACCAAACGACAGTTCATTTCGGTTAAGTTAAAACTCGTGTCTACCTCGCAGAAATCTAATTCTTTATTTAGTTTTTTTTGTGATCTACCTTTCTAACTCTAAGAAATGTGTGAACAAGTTAAAGAATAATTTAATATATGTAATGCAAATACATAACTTCCAATCGGGTAAGAACTTACAAAAAGTCAATAATTGCGTGGGATTTGAACTTGCGGCACGCTGATTTGCGCTTCAATCTGTGTGCCTATACCACTGGGCCATCTTGACTTATGATAAGTTGATGAAATTGTGAATTTCAATCATTTGTTGGCGAAACTTGAAAATAAAAGGTCGTAAGTCAAACTAAACGTCAAACGAATAAGTTTTAAGAATTCTTATGGACTTTTGCAAGTGATAGGTTAAGTTAAGTAACCGTTAAGTTATGTACTAATCATCTATCTATGTGTTATCTACTAATAGCTTTTGGCCGCGGCTTCACCCGCATATATAAAATATAGCGTATGTCACTAAAGAATAAAGCAGGTTTCTATTGGATAAAATTTCTGTTTTCGAAAGGGAGGTTCGGCCCCGGTATGAAAGGCAAGAAATAACGGGGTGGGTTTTTTTAGTCAATAAGAGTCTAACACTATCTCCCGCTCCGCCCAAGGGCGGATGTTGTCATTTGGATGATATTTAGTCACCGAAAAAAAAAATGAACCCCGTGTCTCGGAAAGTACGTAAAATCGTAAAATTATTGTTCCCGGTTGTCATTCGAAGATAGTTGTTATCAGGACAGTCAAACTTACCTGACACGTATAACTGTACAGGCAAACTTGTCAGGTATACTCTAGCGTGATTGGTTACTTTAATATAACGCTATGACCTACGGGTGTGAGCAGTAGTCAAAGAGGTGGTTGAAACCGCGGGGGACAGCTAACAAATAATTTTTTAAATCGAATTAAGTATATAAGTTTAAAATTGAACTGCTAATAACTCAAAATGGAATACTTAAAGTGCAAATTACTTTCCTAGTAGATCACTTGGAGAGTTTAAATAAAATTCAATCTCGGTGAAAAGTATTTTCTGGTAGTAAAACCTACGAAATTTTAATTTCATTTCAATTCTGAGAGATCTTATTGCAATAACCCTCGTTCTCATGGCATGACTGCGTCATTTGTGATAGTTAGATTATTGATTGTGTAGATAAATCTGAAAACTGTAAATATGTAGATTAAAAAAAAAATTGGTGACGTGCGATTTCCGATGCGATTCGAATTCGAATTTTTTTATAACTTAATTTGGAAATTGAACTATTTACATTTAAGTGAGTTTGTACGGAATCCTCAGAGCGCGAGCCCGACTCGCTCTTATCCAGTTTATATCAGATGACTAGCTGAAATAGGTACCTGTTTTCAGAAGATGAAAAAAAACTTACTAAAACAATCATTAAAATGGCTCCACAGTGTAATCGATTTACTTGATTTCGACGTGGTATTAAATATACTCGTAAATGGACTGCCAATAGTTTTTTCAGTAACATTAAAAATCATAAATAATGCAAAAATTACTTACAAAATACGGTCCTCATATGTCGTGCGCTCAACTTCATCCAACCAGTTTTTGTTCCAAAACATAAGCATCCTGAATTTTGAATTAAAAAATAAGTTATAAGGATTTCTCTGTCACGTAGAAAGACCTATCTAAAATGCAAACATGTCTACCCCACCAATATCCTGTAAAGAATCTTACACATGTCCTTCGCTTCGTCGACACGTTGAGAACAAGAGCGGATCCAGCTGTGTGGGCACGGTAGGCATTTCAAGTTCAGCACAATAATGCTTTCCTGGTATTGTTAGGGCTTTCGCGGTTCTGTAGCGCATAAGGCATGTTTGCTGAGGCACAGATAGTTTCGAGGCTATCATGTGCAAGAGAACGGCATACTTAATGCGTAGGATACGTGAAGGCTCAACGACTATCGCAACCCAGTGCTGGGCACGCCACAATCATGGCGGTAAGTCCCCTCTTTGAGGCGTGGCTGGAAAGACCTCACGGCGTCCTTACCTTCCGCATGACGCAGGTACTCACCGGACATGGTTCGTTCGGGAGTTTCCTGCACGGGATTCATGCGGAGGTGACGCCCGGGTGTCGCCACTGTGCGGAACGCCCGTAGGACACGGTGGAGCACACAGTCGAGGTGTGCCCTGCTTGGGCGGAGCATCGCCGTGCCCTCGTGGGGGCGATCGGCGGCGGAGACCTCTCGCGCCGGGCCTTGGTTGAGGCCATGGTCCGGAGCGAGGAGGAGTGGCAGGCGGTCGCCGACTTCTGCGAAGCAGTAATGCTCGCAAAGGAGGAGGCCGAACGCATCAGGCAACGGCGTTATCGCCGCCGCCGTCGCCGGGATTCTGATCCCGATTTCCGGCCAACGTAGACGCGGGCTTGCGGACAGTGAGCAATGGGTAGCTCACTGTCCGGCCGTCCGGTAACTGTCCGGACCAAGCCCAAGTCGTCGACGGTGCGCACTGTTCCCGCGCGCCTCAAGGAGTTGTCAGCAACAGCAGGGACCCAGCCGGGTCGAAGCCTACTGGGGCCAGGGTTATCCGAAAGGGCGCTCGAGCCCCGGTATGAAGGCTAGAAGGAACGGGGTGGGTCTTTTAGTCAGTAAGAGTCTGACACTATCTCCCGCTCCGCCCAAGGGCGGGGGATGTCAATGCATGATTTTTTCCCACCATAAAAAAAAAAAAAAAAAAAAAGGATACGTGAAGGCTCCAATAGCATCCTGGAGGTAATTATTGAGAAACCAGACTGCCCATTCTTGGTGCACTGATCCCGCAGGCATGCCTGCGGGGCTGATGCTGAGGGAAAGAGGGGACGATATTTTAAAGTTAATTTATTTTGTTACTAATGTAGTTGTATAAGTATTTCTGTTACTAATACATTATGGAAATCTAAATTTATCTCGATATCGGTTTGTAAATACCTGTGTAGCTGCACAAACTGCCACTACAATCTTCTAGCCGACGGGATCTACGATTCTGCCAATCTGAAAGTTCATGGCTGTTTAACACCGAAACTTAAACTTTTCTAAAGTACGAAATGATTATTAAGACTTTAATGAATCGTCTTATTTAACCGCATGGTCCGTGACAGATAACAAAAACTACTGAGGTGTCAAGGGACACCCGGATGGAACGAAGTTCCGTTCTGGCTTGCTTTCTATAAGAGAGAGAGAGAGAGACAGACAGAGAAATATGCGCACGCCGCACGGCTTACAATAGCTTACTATAGCAAAAAGTATCGTTACAACTTTTCATGAGATTTTTTTCCGTCTAGCCAATACAACATAACTAAAAAATAATATCCTATTTTATGTACATTTTGACAGCACTATTTCAACATCTTCGAAACCATGAAAACGACACTCATGACAAAAAAGTTGATAATTTCTGACAGCCGCCATCTTAGATTTACATTTTGACAGCACTATCGGCTTCAACAACCTCGAAAACCATGAAAAAGACACCCATATCGAAAAAGTTGATAATTTATTGCAGCCGCCATCTTAGATTTACATTTTGACAGTACTATCGGTTTCAACACCCTCGAAAACCATGAAAACGACACCCATCACGGAAAAGTTAATAATTTCTTGCAGCCGCCATCTTGGATTTATATTTTGACAGTACCATCGATTTCAACACCCTCGAAAACCATGAAAACGACACCCATGACGGAAAATTTGATAATTTCTTGCAGCCGCCATTTTGGATTTATATTTTGACAGTACCATCGGTTTCAACACCCTCGAAAACCATGAAAACGACACCCATGACGAAAAATTTGATAATTTCTTGCAGCCGCCATCTTGGATTTATATTTTGACAGTACCATCGGTTTCAACACCCTCGAAAACCATGAAAAAGACACCCATATCGAAAAAGTTGATAATTTATTGCAGCCGCCATCTTAGATTTACATTTTGACAGTACAATCGGTTTCAACACCCTCGAAAACCACGAAAACGACACCCATGACGAAAAAGTTGATAATTTCTTGCAGCCGCTATCTTGGATTTACATTTTGACAATACTATCGGTTTCAACACCCTTGAAAACCATGAAAACGACACCCATGACGAAAAATTTAATAATTTTTTGCAGCCGCCATCTTGGATTTATATTTTGACAGTACTATCGGTTTCAACACCCTCGAAAACCATGAAAACGACACCCATCACGGAAAAGTTAATAATTTCTTGCAGCCGCCATCTTGGATTTATATTTTGACAGTACCATCGATTTCAACACCCTCGAAAACCATGAAAACGACACCCATGACGGAAAATTTGATAATTTCTTGCAGCCGCCATTTTGGATTTATATTTTGACAGTACCATCGGTTTCAACACCCTCGAAAACCATGAAAACGACACCCATGACGAAAAATTTGATAATTTCTTGCAGCCGCCATCTTGGATTTATATTTTGACAGTACCATCGGTTTCAACACCCTCGAAAACCATGAAAAAGACACCCATATCGAAAAAGTTGATAATTTATTGCAGCCGCCATCTTAGATTTACATTTTGACAGTACAATCGGTTTCAACACCCTCGAAAACCACGAAAACGACACCCATGACGAAAAAGTTGATAATTTCTTGCAGCCGCTATCTTGGATTTACATTTTGACAATACTATCGGTTTCAACACCCTTGAAAACCATGAAAACGACACCCATGACGAAAAATTTAATAATTTTTTGCAGCCGCCATCTTGGATTTATATTTTGACAGTACTATCGGTTTCAACACCCTCGAAAACCATGAAAACGACACCCATGACGGAAAATTTTATAATTTCTTGCAGCCGCCATCTTGGATTTATATTTTGACAGTACTATCGGTTTCAACACCCTCGAAAACCATGAAAACGACACCCATCACGGAAAAGTTAATAATTTCTTGCAGCCGCCATCTTGGATTTATATTTTGACAGTACCATCGGTTTCAACACCCTTGAAAACCATGAAAACGACACCCTTGACGAAAAATTTTATAATTTCTTGCAGCCGCCATCTTGGATTTATATTTTGGCAGTACCATCGGTTTCAACACCCTCGAAAACCATGAAAACGACACCCATGACGGAAAATTTGATAATTTCTTGCAGCCGCCATTTTGGATTTATATTTTGACAGTACCATCGGTTTCAACACCCTCGAAAACCATGAAAACGACACCCATGACGAAAAATTTGATAATTTCTTGCA
This sequence comes from Mythimna ferrago, assembly GCA_910589285.2. Lineage (NCBI taxonomy): Eukaryota > Metazoa > Arthropoda > Insecta > Lepidoptera > Noctuidae > Mythimna > Mythimna ferrago. The sequence goes on along the minus strand of OU342686.1, from coordinate 21,548,011 downwards.
GCCGCCATCTTGGATTTATATTTTGACAGTACCATCGGTTTCAACACCCTCGAAAACCATGAAAACGACACCCATGACGAAAAAGTTGATAATTTCTTGCAGCCGCCATCTTGGATTTATATTTTGACAGTAAAAGTGTCGGTATTTTTCGTGAGAATTTTTTCCGTCTAGCCCCCTTTCACAACGCGCGATAAGGAACTTCGTTCCAATAATCCTGGAAAAAAGAACATCTTTTTTGTTTTCTATACTAATATTATACAGATGTAAAATTTGTTTTTTTTTGTTTGTAGGAGGTAATTTGTGAAAGTACTGGTCCAATTGCTGAAATTTTTTCACCGATAGAAAGCTGGTTTATTCTTGAGTGACATAGGCTATATGTATTTTATGTACGCGGCAAAAGCGTTATATTTTAGGTAATAATGGGGCGTGCCACCCCATTATTACATAAAAAGATGTTTTTCCGTGACCTTGGTTGCTTATATCTAAATATTTTAAGTATTTCACTAATTAAAATACTATCGAAGTTTTCTTACTTGGATTGATACTATAGTAAGAATTTAAATTACAGTATTCAGAGCAAAAGCAGCAGTTAATAAAGAGGTAAAGTTTGTTTTTTTATTTGTGGGAGGTAATCTCTGGAAGTACTGGTCCGATTGCTAAAATTTTTTCACCGATAGAAAACTGCTTTATTCCTGAGTGACATAGGCTGAGTGATATTTTATGAACGCGGGCGAAGCGGCGCGCAAAAGCTAGTCAGATATATGTTCGCAGCTGTAAGTTTCATCAAAATCAGTCAATAGTTTTAAGTCCAATAATAATAAACAACGCTACCATTGCATTGTGGGAATGCACATTGCATCTCGATCAATGAGTGAGAGAGACTTCGTAGTCTGACTCGCACTCGGCCGACTCTTAGATGAACGTGACCACAACCCTTTTTGAGGGGCTTGATCCATCCTTTGCTGAGAAGTATAGCTATTTCTATTTCCCGAGGCCTGTGGCAGGAAGTTGGAAGTTTCCTTAGCGCTGTCTCAAGTAGGTTTCGTCTCGTCGGCCTTTCAAGGCCTATTGAGATTCTATTCAGGTTTCTGTGTGTGCTTGTGATTGTCATTTTATGTGTGTATTGAACTCATTGTTTTTTTTGTTTGAGATATCATCAATAATAATAGTCGTGGTTACATCATATTGTAAGAAAAAAAAAAAACTACTGAGGTGTCAAGGGACACCCGGATGGAACGAAGTTCCGTTCTGGCTTGCTTTCTATAAGAGAGAGAGAGAGACAGACAAAGAAACATGCGCACGCCGCACGGCTTACAATAGCCTACTATAGCAAAAAGTATCGTTAAAACTTTTCGTGAGAATTTTTTCCGTCTAGCCAATACAAGATAACTAAAAAATACTATCCTATTTTATGTACATTTTGACAGCACTATTTCAACATCTTCGAAACCATGAAAACGACACTCATGACGAAAAAGTTGATAATTTCTGACAACCGCTATCTTAGATTTACATTTTGACAGCACTATCGGCTTCAACAACCTCGAAAACCATGAAATAGACACCCATATCGAAAAAGTTGATAATTTATTGCAGCCGCCATCTTAGATTTACATTTTGACAGTAAAATCGGTTTCAACACCCTCGAAAATCATGAAAACGACACCCATGACGAAAAATTTGATAATTTCTTGCAGCCGCACTCTTGGATTTACATTTTGACAATACTATCGGTTTCAACACCCTTGAAAACCATGAAAACGACACCCATGACGAAAAATTTAATAATTTTTTGCAGCCGCCATCTTGGATTTATATTTTGACAGTACTATCGGTTTCAACACCCTAGAAAACCATGAAAACGACACCCATGACAGAAAAGTTAATAATTTCTTGCAGCCGCCATCTTGGATTTATATTTTGACAGTACTATCGGTTTCAACACCCTCGAAAACCATGAAAACGACACCCATGACGGAAAAGTTAATAATTTCTTGCAGCCGCCATTTTGGATTTATATTTTGACAGTACCATCGGTTTCAACACCCTCGAAAACCATGAAAACGACACCCATGACGAAAAAGTTGATAATTTCTTGCAGCCGCCATCTTGGATTTACATTTTGACAGTACTATCGGTTTCAACACCCTCGAAAACCATGAAAACGACACCCATGACGAAAAAGTTGATAATTTCTTGCAGCCGCCATCTTGGATTTACATTTTGACACTACTATCGGTTTCAACACCCTCGAAAACCATGAAAACGACACCCATGACGAAAAAGTTGATAATTTCTTGCAGCCGCCATCTTGGATTTACATTTTGACAGTACTATCGGTTTCCACGCCCTCGAAAACCATAAAAACGACACCCATGACGAAAAAGTTGATAATTTCTTGCAGCCGCCATCTTGGATTTACATTTTGACAATACTATCGGTTTCAACACCCTCGAAAACCATGAAAACGACACCCATGACGAAAAAGTTGATAATGTCTTGCAGCCGCCTTCTTGGATTTACATTTTGACAGTACCATCGGTTTCAACACCCTCGAAAATCATGAAAACGACACCCATGACGAAAAATTTGATAATTTCTTGCAGCCGCCATCTTGGATTTATATTTTGACAGTACCATCGGTTTCAACACCCTCGAAAACCATGAAAACGACACCCATGACGAAAAAGTTGATAATTTCTTGCAGCCGCCATCTTGGATTTACATTTTGACAGTACTATCGGTTTCAACACCCTCGAAAACCATGAAAACGACACCCATGACGAAAAAGTTGATAATTTCTTGCAGCCGCCATCTTGGATTTATATTTTGACAGTAAAAGTGTCGGTACAATTTTTCGTGAGAATTTTTTCCGTCTAGCCCCCTTTCACAACGCGCGATAAGGAACTTCGTTCCAATAAATATCTACTAACCAAAAACTTTTTTTTAAACCTTTCGAATACCTCAATAATTAGAGAAGCCATAGACAGACAATGAGAGAGCGAACGCCGGCCGTTCGCTTAGGGTTTAATGACTAAAGATAATGTTATTTAAGAATTAGCAAAAAATAAATATATTGAGAGCGTTAAATAAGATTTTTTAGACACCAAAAACGCTCGCACATATGTTTATCAAATAACATTCATTTTGAATTATTTCGCGGTTTTTCGTGAATATCTCAAAATGTGATTTTGTTGGATAGAAGCATTCTAATCAACGGACGGCAGAACTTTCTTCTCCCGATCTAGGGTGGAGCGAGAGGGCGTGGCCAAGTTTCATTGTTAAAACCCACCTGTGATCCAGGGCCATGGTAACTCTTTCACATATTCCCGTAGTCCTAGCCGACATCGGCCCTACGGTTTTAACCACACTTCATGTGACGCGTGTAGAAATGCGCACAACGAAGAAATGTAGAAACTATGCGCTGTCGACTAGGAGTAAGGTCCTTACTGGATGGCCGGACGGGCGAATTACCCTTTTATTGAAATAAATTTTTTGCCTCGTCATTTATACCGCGTACGCGTGGAAGGACTGAAACAATTTGCTTGCTGCGGTCTTCCCGTCCGATTTTAATTTCAGTGTCTTCAAGGCAAGAGTCAGAATCAGAATCAGTTTATATCAATTAAAAAAAATATTACTCTTCAGAAAAAAATAAAAACTTCATTGCCTTATCCATAAACCAAGCGGTTGATACGACGTGATGTTGTTGGTATAAGCAGAATGTAAAACTGTATCTCTAAACGAACACCAGCAATAAAGAAATTGTTCCAGCAATTTCTAAGTTATAAACTCACAAACGTGTCTCCACTGCGTAGAAATACAACATTTAGGTTCACATTTTTCTTTCTTTATGACATCATTCCTTTCTCAGCACCCGTCACAAGCGTACATCATAACGAATTTAAAATTCTACTTTCTTACTAATATTGTAATGTAATGTTTGGATGTTTGTTTATCAGTTCTTCTGCCTCGCCTTCATCCCGTAACGAGGGGTCAGCTTTCCCAATTCATTTGTTTTTTGAGCGTGGTGACCGATAAGAAAACAAATGAGTGAACAATCAATCAAAATTCAATTCAATGTGTGAAAGTGTAACTTCAATTAATATCAAAGAAAAAAAAACAAAGGAAAAAAAAATACTGCATAAATAAAATAAATAAATAATTATAATTGCATAAGTTGATAAAAATGCTATGCAATAGCTTTACCGCGGCAGTCCCCGAGTGCCACACGTCTTTTTTATGGTAGTAAAAATCATCCAATGATAACCCCCGCTATCGGGCGAAGCGGGAGATAGTGTCAGACTCTTACTGACTAAACGACCCACCCTGTTCCTTCTAGCCTTCATACCGGGGCTCGAGTTCCCTTTCGGATAACCCTGGCCCCAGTAGGCTTCGACCCGGCTGGGTCCCTACTGTTGCTGACAACTCCTTGAGGCGCGCGGGAACAGTGCGCGCCGTCGACGACTTGGGCTTGGTCCGGCCAATCATATGATGCCATTTATGTCTTTCTCGATCGTCTTGTTCGCGTTAATATAGTCCCAACACTTCATGACCTTTTGGACTGTAGCGACATCTATGGCGCCACATATGAACTAAACTACGAACTCCTGCATCGCACAATTGGAGTCCTCCGCGCAATTTGACCCTATACAACAGCCCGAAATTATTTAACGGGCAGTTGCTCAAACCAGATTACATAACACACGTTTGGTGGGAGGATCCTCCTTTTTCAATGGCGGTTTTACTTCTGTTCCGCATCCTTCCAAAGGACATTTGTTATCCAGGTTGTGTGAGGCCTTCCTCGTGCCCTATTTCTTGTAGCAAATGAAAAGGCACTTCTTTTTAGGTGGAAAAATCATCCAATGACATCTCCCGCTATCGGGCGAAGCGGGAGATAGTGTCAGACTCTTACTGACTAAACGACCCACCCTGTTCCTTCTAGCCTTCATACCGGGGCTCGAGTTCCCTTTCGGATAACCCTGGCCCCAGTAGGCTTCGACCCGGCTGGGTCCCTACTGTTGCTGACAACTCCTTGAGGCGCGCGGGAACAGTGCGCGCCGTCGACGACTTGGGCTTGGTCCGGCCAATCATATGATGCCATTTATGTCTTTCTCGATCGTCTTGTTCGCGTTAATATAGTCCCAACACTTCATGACCTTTTGGACTGTAGCGACATCTATGGCGCCACATATGAACTAAACTACGAACTCCTGCATCGCACAATTGGAGTCCTCCGCGCAATTTGACCCTATACAACAGCCCGAAATTATTTAACGGGCAGTTGCTCAAACCAGATTACATAACACACGTTTGGTGGGAGGATCCTCCTTTTTCAATGGCGGTTTTACTTCTGTTCCGCATCCTTCCAAAGGACATTTGTTATCCAGGTTGTGTGAGGCCTTCCTCGTGCCCTATTTCTTGTAGCAAATGAAAAGGCACTTCTTTTTAGGTGGAAAAATCATCCAATGACATCTCCCGCTCTTGGCCGGAGCGGGAGATAGTGTCAGACTTTTACTGACTAAAATCCATTTTCTATTCAGTCGCCTTTTACGTTCCAGGACAGCAGTAAGTAACTCTTTTAATCAATCCCACAGAAAGGATAGGCACAAATAAAAAACATTTAAACAAATAAATTAAAAAGAAGTGGTCTTCTTTTGGAAGTAATGATTAACTTATCACATACTTTGGGCCCATTGATTACAGTATCAGTGGCATTCATCAGTGACCTTAGAGTTGCTTAGACGTAAACGCGATCGAAACGGTTACCGTGTCTGGCTCTCTGATTGGTTAAGAGCTTGGAGTGGGCCAATCGGAACGCCGAACGTCATAAGCTCGTCGATCGTGAAGTCGCAGTAGGCTCTCGGTTCCTCTTTATTGTAGATGAAATAGGAACTTGGAATAAAACAGCTTCATTATTTAAAGACTCCCCAAAAAAAGTTCGTTCCAGTAAGAAAATCGCGCAAGCGAATCCGCGGGCGGACGCTAGTATTGTTATATGTTGCGGGAGCAGTAACAAAGCGTTGAAAGTTAAAATAATTTATTCCAATCTTGTTTTTTCGCGTTTTATGTTGTTCCTTAAGAAATGTGCGTCTTGAGTTGCGAGATATTCATTTTTTCATGCGTTTGTGTCGTGTTTAGATTTTTATGGTGGAGGAATGTTCACTCTGTTTTTTTTTAAACGATACAAACCAGTGCTTGACTGCGATCCCACCTGATGGTAGGCAGTGTTTTTTTTTTTTTCGATTGGAAAAATCATCTCATGACAACCCCCACTCTTGGGCGGAGCGGGAGATAGTGTCAGACTCTTACTGACTTAAAAACCCATCCCGTTCCTTCAAGCCTTCATACCGGGGCTCGAGCGCCCTTTCGGATAACCCTGGCCCCAGTAGGCTTCGACCCGGCTGGGCCCCTGCTGTTGCTGACAACTCCTTGAGGCGCGCGGGAACAGCGGGCGCCGTCGACGACTTGGTCGTTGATGGTGAGGCGCACTAGTTTATTAAGAGCTTATCCACTCTAGCCTTGAAGACACCTAAATTATATTGGACAGGAAGACCGCAACAGGCAAATTGTTCCAGTTCTTCAATGTACGCGGTATAAACGACGAAGTGAAACGCTTAGTCTGAACCGTTCGTTGTGGCGACTCTTGGGGGAGGCCTATGTCTAACAGTGGACGTCTTTCAGCTGAAAGTATGATGATGAGGAGTTTACTCTGACTGTGTGTGTGACCACGTGTCAATAAAATCGGTGCATTCATTTCTACGAATATGGTCTTGCCAGTTTGTATGAAATATCGTGAGGAGAAAACTAAACCAAAATAAAATTGTAAGGGCGCTACGGGCACAAAATAGCTAGGTACAGAAGATCTTATCAATCTCAATCTCATGTATGTACTTGTAATCTCATGTATATCTTGGTGTGTGGTTGGACAAAAACCTTCGTTGGGGGAAGCACATAAACGAAACTTGCGTAAAAACACAGAGGTTTTTGTGCATACTGAAAGTTTTAGCTGGAACAGCATGGGGGATGCACCCTAAACATCTTCGTAGGCTGTACATAGCATTAATCCGAAGTAGAGTTGATTTTGCAAGCTTCTTATACGATAACAGTGCAAAAACACATGTGAGTAAATTAGATAAGGTACAAAACCAAGCTTTGAGGATAATTGGTAGTTTCATACGAACAACTCCCATCCACGTTATGGAATGTGAATTGTGTATCCCTAATCTGGCTCTAAGAAGAAAATATCTTGCAATTAAATTCTGTTTAAAATTACAATCTTTTGAGAACAATGTAACATTGAATCTATTATATACCTTAAATAGTTACATTACGAATAGCTATTGGCAAAATAAGAAACCACCATTATTAGTAACAGTATATAACAGTACCAAAGAAGAAGTTGTTTCATCTAGTTATCCTTTAGAAATGTTTTGCTTAGATACTTGGGTTTCAAATATAAACGTAAGAGATACTATTAGAGTCCATCTAGATTATATGAAACAATGTAAAAAATCATACGATATTAATATTTTATCTTGGAAGAAATTTATACTAAATATTATGGTTGGTTAAAATTATATACAGATGGTTCTAAAATAGGAAATATTCTTGGTGCCGCCTTTTATGATCCGAGGCATAATAGTAAAGGATTGTTTAAAATTTGTAATAGTAATGTATGTATAATGACGGCGGAGCTCCTTGCGGTATCAAAGGCACTTACATACTTGCAAAACGCGGAGTTTAATAGCGATAGGATTGTCATTTTCATAGACAGCAGAAGTGCTCTTCAGCATATAGCTCGATGTGCCTCTGGCTGCAGAGGTGTTTCGATTGCTTATGACATATTAAGACAAATATATTATTTCATGTCTAATAATGTGAATTTGATTCTGCAATGGGTTCCGTCGCATGTTGGCTTACGGGGGAACGAGGAGGTCGATCAACTGGCAAAGACTTCTGTGTCGGATGGTTTGAAGGTGAATATTACTCCAAGCTACTCCGAACTTTTACCAAAATATAAAATTGAATGCTCTAAGGATTGGAAAGAATATTTTAATAGAACATCACTTGAAAAGGGAATCTGGTACAAGACAATACAATGTGAACCTCCACGTATTCCTTGGTTTGCCAATACTAAGCTTAAGAGAAAGTTTATAATAATAGCGCATAGACTGCGGTCTGGACACGTTCCACTCAACAAGTTTCGGTATCTAATGAGAATAAGTGACAGTCCAAATTGTACAGAATGCGGCACGGTGGAGGATGTCCACCACTTGTTGGTGGAATGCGTCAGGACACGAGCTGCTAGAGAGGTGCTGATGAATACTTTTAAAATTAATTTAATTGATGTTGGTGTTATTCAAAGTATACTGTCCGAACCCCTCTCTAACGCAGCCATCGCTGTTTATAAAATAGTGAGTAATGTTGTGAGCCCTCATAGTTGATAATGCTTGACTTGTATTAGGTTACGATGGGGCTGGCATGGTCGTACTGTGACCAAAAGTCCCTAAATTTATAAGATTAAAAAAAAAAAAAAAAAAAAATGTATGTACTTCACTTTTTATATCTACGCTCGGTGGAAGCACACTAATGAGCGTTTGAGCCGGAACTGTTCGACGAGTGAGCCGAGACACGACCGAGACATCGTGTCTGTGAGCGGTGTTTATGTGTGCGTTGCTCGAGCGCACTTTGTATGTAGATTGACTTCTGTACCTATCTATTTTGTGCTACAGGCCTGTCTAGTTCGAGAATCAGAGAATGGAGAAAAGATACGCAGTTAGTTCGTGGTGTCCTATTTACATATACAATACACTAGCTTTTGCCCGCGGCTTCGCGCGCGAACATAAAATACTAGCCTATGTCACTCAGAAATAAAGCAGCTTTCTATCGGTGAAAAAAATTTTAGCAATCGGACTAGTATTTCCAGAGATTAGCTCCTACAAACAAAAAAAAAACAAACTTTAACTCTTTATAATATTTGTGTAGATAACTAATAATACATAAAATTCATATAATACAAACAATATATAATGACCAGAGGTCGGAGTAGGTAGATTGATTTAAGGTCGTTGACGTCAAACGTAGAGGATAATATGGATATGCCTCCAAAATACCGGAACTTCATATTTATTGTGATATTTGTTCCGGAATTTTGAAATTAGCACGAATTTGTGTTTAAGGTGAAAAACGTTTAATAATATCAATTTACGCTGTCAGTGTTAGCTAATGGTGAAAGAAATCAGTATTTTATTTTATACAAATTAAAAATAATTGTTCATTGAATTCAATCAATCATTCATATAATAAACGATTTTGTTAGCCTATCTGTATGTTTTTATTTTATTTTATTCCATAATTCCAATCCCGGAACTTTTTCCGGTACTTCCCGCACATTATGGATAAAATGGCATGTCCATATTATAATATCTTGACGCAAGTATATAAAATCAATCTACCTACTCCGACCTCTGATAATGACCTATTCACTCTTGATTTAAAGATCTTCAGGTTATAGCTTTCAGGAAACACAGACTCCGGCAGAGAATATATTAAAACGTTTTTAAGGCTTATTGTCCCTTGAACCATCTGGCCGAAATTAAATGGTCACAACTCTCGTACCCGTCTAGGCAACAGTACGACTATCTGTGCATTTGTTTGCGGCCAGCCGCGCCCGACAGAGCCCCGCTGACTTTAAAATTCGTTTTCTTTGCGAAATATTGATTGATTTACATATGCTATGTTCACTTTGAAGAATATTTGACCACCAATTTTTATGTGTAAAAACGTTTCTAAAGATCCAAGCCGTTTCGAAGGAGTAGGAAAAAGTTGCGAATGTGAATTGTTGTATGTAATATTTTTTTTTAGACAAAAGTATTAATCGCACGAAAAAATCAAATGTTGATAATGTTGTTCATGAATCTATAATAAACATAATTTAACCTGGCCGTTACCAAGGAGTAGGCTCCAGAAAGTCACTGTTTTAAGGCACTTTTCGGGCGGTTGGGCCTTAAAATAAAACAAATAAAATAACAACTTCCGAGGATGAATGGATGTTACATAAAGTTTTATATAACATCTAACTTGAAAACAGACGTCGCCTTCACATTATAAAGTAATAATAACTAAACTGTTTGTGATCCATCATCTACGTAAGTTTGTCCGTTAGTTTTCAGTCGCAGCTGCGATTTTGTATTTAGTTTATGAAAAATCTCGAAACACGAGGCGTCGTTTAGTAGCAAATGCTGAAAAGACAGAATACTAGCATCTCACTCCAGTTTTGTACGGATGTTAAAAATCTTTGAAATTCTCCGCTTTTTTTATACTATTACCATTTTTTGACTTGACTGGCCTGTTGGTCTAGTGGTTAGTGGCCCTGACTGCTATGCCGGAAATCGTGGGTTTGATTCCCACCCAGGAAAAATGTTTGTGTGATGAGCCCGATCATTTGTTCTGTGTCTGGGTGTAATTTATCTATTCTTGCCGTTCTTGAGTTATAAATAGTGTAACTAACACGACTTTCTTTACACCTAAACCTTCCTCATGAACCAGTCTCTTGGTGAAAACTGCATGAAAATTCGTTCAGTAGTTTTTTAATGTATCCTGAACATATAGACATACAGACGTGGTGGATTTTGTTTTATAATATGTTGGTTTCTTGGAATACAGAGCGGGAGAAGTCATTAGTTATTATAAGGAGAAGGTTCTTAAGGAAAAAAAAATGAAAATTAGGGTAGAGTAGGGTAGATTAGGGTAGAGTAGTGTAGAGTAGTGTAGAGTAGGGTAGAGTGGGGTAGAGTAGGGTAGAGTTGGGTAGAGAAGGGTAGAGTAGGGTAGAGTAGGGTAGAGTAGGGTAAAGTAGGGTAGAGAAGGGTAGAGTAGGGTAGAGTAGGGTAGAGTTGGGTAGAGAAGGGTAGAGTAGGGTAAAGTAGGGTAGAGTAAGATAGAGTAGGGTAGAGTATGGTAGAGTAGTGTAGAGTAGTGTAGAGTAGGGTAGAGTAGAGTAGGGTAGAGAAGGGTAGAGTAGGGTAGAGTAGAGTAGGGTAGAGAAGGGTAGAGTAGGGTAGAGTAAGGTAGAGTAGGGTAGAGTAGAGTAGGGCAGAGAAGGGTAGAGTAGGGTAGAGTAGGGTAGAGTAGGGTAGAGTAGGATAGAGTAGGGAAGAGCGGGAGCAAAGCCGCGCGGGCAAAAGCTAGTTTTATATATTAATAAAACACAACACTTAAACGCGCCTCCAAATACTATATTCAATTAAACATATCAATTAACAATTATTTTGTTAACAATTCTTCACATAACGCTCCGTGGGGATTATATTGTAAGCAGGGGCAATTAATGTAATTACTGTAGATAGCAGTCGGTTAGATGAACCTAATGGCGCATTTATATGAGGAGAGATTCTCGCTTCGGCTAGGATATGTGACAAATACGAGTATGAGGCATGTTTGATAATTTGATGATGAAGTCGTTTGACTTCTTAGACAGACTATAAAGCACAGTTCTAATCCAGGGACAGTACCCTTTTTGTTAAATGGATCAATACATGTACTCGTACTTGAAACTATAACCCCTTTTTACAAGCTTTTATTTAGATTCACATGTCCCGATGTTTGTCTGTCATCAAATCTTGCAAATTAAATTTGACCCACTTCCCGGTTACCGATTGGGCTGTAATTTTGCATGCATGTGTAAATCAGATGACAATGCAAAATCATCATGACGTGGAGCTGATCTAATGATGAAACCGGAAGGTGGCTATAGGAACTTGGTAGTTAAACGACACAACCCAATTGAGTTTGGGCTCGTATGATTCGTCTTGACGAATATTAATTATATAGGTTATACCGAGCTATAAAAGCTTGCTATGAAAAAATGATTTTTATTAAAAGCTTGTTACAAGTTGTTTTATTTAGATTCACCTGTCCCGATGTTTGTCTGTCATCAAATCTTGCAAATTAAATTTGACCCACTACCCAGTTACCGATTGGGCTGAAATTTTGCATGCATGTGTAAATCAGATGACAATGCAAAATCATTATGACGTGGAGCTGATCTGATGATGCAACTGGAAGGTGGCTATAGGAACTTGGTAATTAAACGACACAACCTCATCGAGTTTGGGCTCATATGTTTCGTCTTGACGAGCATTAATTATATAGATATACCGAGCTATAAAAGCTTGCTATGAAAAAATGATTTTCATTAAAATCTTGCAAATCACCCAATGACTTGCCATTCACCATGAGCGTGTCAGATTTTTACTGTCTAAAACCACATCTATGTTCTTTCAGTTGCCGTTGTTGATCGCGGGTCCCCATTTCAGAAGCCGACCCATGATCTTATTAGGCTTCGGCCCTGCTGGGCTCCTAGGTTTTTGCTGACATCCCCCTCACGATCCTAGCCACGGCTTGTACCAGAGCCCGGCACGGGAGTTATGGAGGTATTTCTCCATAACGCCAAGCCGCATTGCGGCTACCCGCATAGTGCGTATGAACCTTAAAAGTGATTTTAAAAAAACCTATTTACAAAAAAAAATATTTAAGTTATTGTTTAATTTGTTTAATTATAATAAAAATACAATACCTTATGAAAAAAAAAATTACAAAATAAATATCATTTCTCTGGCTTGCAGGTCTTGCATGGATAAATTCTCGGTTTATTTTGGGCGAGAATCCATCCTCTGTTAAACAAGCCGTAGCATTGAATCGGATTAGCTTAATGACTGTATCCGACAGTGAGTGACTAATGTGTTAGAAGATCTAGATAAGAGACCATTGTTCAACTGATATCTCGGTTGATTGAATGATTGATGCGTGGTTGTAGGTGTGAGGTTCATTTGCGGTGAGGGATGGTTGGTTTGTAATGAAATAGTTTTGATCGTCTCAACTGATAATTTATTTATTTAATTCTTTATGCAAACAAAAGCACAGAGACGGACTTGGGCATTTTCTACCAGTAAAAAAAAAAAACAAAAAAAAGACAAAAAAAAAGAAAGAAGAATAGAAAAAAAATATAGAAAAAAACGAAAAATAGTGGTAGGTGTAATAAACGAGAGGGAAGACGAATAAAAAAAAATCTAAAAAAAAAAAGAAAAATATTGGTAGGTGCAATAAATGAGAGAGAAGACGAATACAATAACACGATACAGTATATACCTACTCAAATTAATAAACTACATACCTAACTAATATCGTCAAACAATTGGTCCAAATCGACAAATGGAAAACATTAACGTTGTGATGATACTACTACCAACTTCTTACGAATTAGCTATCGTACTTTAGTTTTGAATTCTAATCGGCTTATAATTATGACATACTAACTGTTGCCAGTGGCTTTGATCGTGTATAGTAAAAAAAAATATCCCAAGGGAACATACTCTTGAGATAAAAAGTATCCTATCTGCTGTTACAGAATATAATCTACCCGTGTACCAAGTTCTATCGAAATCCGTTCAGATGGTCAAGCGCGAAAAAGTACAAAAATACATACGCTCGGTTGGAGTATACGGTGGAGATGTACCATTAAAGACACTTCCGTCTTCCGCTAAGTTCATTTTTGCTTGCGAAAATTTCAAAGGGTTTGGTTTGGCGCTGCGCTGCAGGATTCAAGTGATTTTTTTTTTAAGTAATTCGGCAGAAATGACCGCTATGGTATACCAATTAAGTGGAGCACAGCTTTGTTTTCATGGCGATCGGCAATGGCGACTTCACTTGCTGGACTCTGGTTCAGGCTTTGTACCGGAGCGACAAGGAATGGGAGGCGGTCGCCTTCTGCGAAGTAGTAATGCTAGAAAAAAAAAAGACCGCAAGAGTAAGGGAACGTACATACATACGTACATCGTATGTCGCAGTGGTTGGGGCGTGAGGCCCCAGCCACACAACAGGAGATGCTTCGGGAGTCGGGATTCGCTAATCTCCGGATCTCCGGCCACCTTAGGCGTGGGCTTGCGGACAATGAGATGTCAGCAAACCGTAGGGGCACATCAGGGTCGATGCCTGATTGGATCATGAAAAGGCTTTGGAAAGGATAGGTGGAATGATGGTTTTAGTCAGTAGAGTCTGACAAGCCCTCCCACTCCACTCCACTCTAAAGCGGGAGAAGTCATCAAATAAATTACTACTTCAAAAATAAAACGGTTCTGATCTTGCCGATAATATTTACTTAAGTTATCCACTCTTTTTCATTTCAGTGAAAATACTCGTTCAAATATTTTCTTAGTGCGATCGACAAGTTTATATTACCAAACTACGCTTGTATTCTTGAAGTAAAGTGAGTACATAAATAACAGAAAGCGATATAAGGCAATTGTTGGCTAAACTATTCAGGTGTGCTGACATTATTGAGAAATGTTTTTCATGACCTGAAACATTTCTGAATGTCATTACATTTTGTGTCACGTTCTTGACAAACGTATATACGTCACAATACATATATTGGTGGAGAAAATAATTCATCAATCGTCGTTTTTAGAGTTTCTGTACCTTTTTTTTTTTTTTTTTTTTTTATTGTGGGAAAAATCATGCATTGACATCCCTCGCCCTTGGGCGGAGCGGGAGATAGTGTCAGACTCTTACTGACTAAAAGACCCACCCCGTTCCTTCTAGCCTTCATACCGGGGCTCGAGCGCCCTTTCGGATAACCCTGGCCCCAGTAGGCTTCGACCCGGCTGGGTCCCTGCTGTTGCTGACAACTCCTTGAGGCGCGCGGGAACAGTGCGCGCCGTCGACGACTTGGGCTTGGTCCGGACAGTTACCGGACGGCCGGACAGTGAGCTACCCATTGCTCACTGTCCGCAAGCCCGCGTCTACGTTGGCCGGAAATCGGGATCAGAATCCCGGCGACGGCGGCGGCGATAACGCCGTTGCCTGATGCGTTCGGCCTCCTCCTTTGCGAGAGTTTCTGTACCTGAAAATAAAGAAACTGAACCATTATAGGATTATTTTGTTGGCCGTCTGTCTTTCTGTCTGTCTGTCAAGACCCTTTATCTCTGAAACGCGTGGAGGTATCGAGTTCTGGTCAAAGTTTCTTAATTGTGTCACTCACTAACTGAATGATCACAATCTAATCTATACATCTATCTAATTCATTCTATTATATTCTATCTAATTTATACATCTATACATTTTAATAAAATTGGAGTGTCTGTTTGTAATATTGAAATAACTGCTTTTTACTACATGCATATGAATATGTATACGGTACATACACCAAAATATTTTTTTTACAATTTTTGTCTGTCTGTCTGTTTGTCCGGGCTAATCTCTGAAATGACTGGACCGATTTTGACGGGACTTTTTTTGGCAGGTAGCTGATGTAATAACGAGTAACATAGGCTACTTTTATTTTAGAAAAAATAAATTCAAAATCCTGTAGTCCACGCGAACGAAATCGCGGGCACAGCTAGTTTAACATATAATACGTATCGTACTTGTGGGGGAGGCCTATGTCCAACAGTGGACGTCTTTTGGCTGATATTTTATTTTATTTTATTTTATTTATTAGGGAAAATAAACAGTTGCACAATACAGTAACACATTAAAAAAAAAAAATTACATAAAGAAAAAGACAAATGCACAACTAACGACATTTTCCACAGAATACAAAAAAAAAAATACAAATCAGAACGACGTGCCCTTACAAATTACAAGAAAAACAAAAAAAGAAACAAATAATTGCAAAAAAAAAAAAAATATATAACAGAATGAATGAATTAAGGTACAATGAGTAATTTTTGAAAAGAATAATGATAATTGTAACATTTTTGATGAATTTGAACAGGCTTCCAAAAATTTTAATAAAACAAAAGCAAGAAGTTCGACAAATTTGAAAAGGCTTCCAAAAATTAAAAATTATAAACTAATAAACAGAATTAGAGTTAGAATTATTAATAGACTCACAAACAAGTCGCCTAAATTGTCCTGATGGAACAGCGAATATATCAATATCAATGAAAAGTTTATTATATTGATCAGCCAGGCGACGCAAGGGTGCTCGTAAACCTGCATTCGTGCATGTAGATGATACGGCAAACAAGGGCCGCATACGTACCCCACGGCATATGGTTGTTCTTGGTACTACGTAGCTGATCTTATTGATAATGTCAGTACAATCAAGTGTGTTTTTGCATAATTGATATAGAAGCATTGTTTCCAAAAAGATACGTCTGGTTTTGAGGTTTTGAAGCTTGTATTTATTCAAAAGATCACCATAAGATGCGTAAGTGCGAAAACAACGGTAATGCATGGCTTTTAAAAACTTTCTTTGAACGTTTTCAATTGCGTCTGAGTACTTACTGTACAAGGGACTCCAAACTGCAACCGCATACTCTAACTGGGACCTGATTAACGATTTATAGAGATATATATATGTATAAGGACGGACAAATTCAGTGGCTGATCTCATTACAAAACCGTACATGCGGAAGGCATTATTTACAATTTTTGCTATATGAGAGTCAAGGTGTAATTTATCATCTAACAGAACTCCAAGATCGCGAACCAATGTTTCTCTCGTTAAGATGACGTTATTTAATGCGTAAGGAAATTTTTTAACATTTTTGTTTTTCGTAAAACTTATACAGCAGCATTTGGATACGCTAAGTTGGAGCTTATTCTTTGAGCAATATGAAGAAAACCTATTTAGATCTTCTTGTAAAAGGAGACAATCATTCATGTCTTTGATAGGCCTAAAAATTTTTAGATCATCTGCGTACAGCAACAATTTGGAATGTTTGAAACATGTGGTGATGTCATTAATAAACATGATGAATAAAAGGGGTCCTAAAATGGAGCCCTGAGGCACTCCAGATGTTACACTCAAAGTGCTGGAAGTGAAACCGTTTATCACTACCCTCTGAGTTCTATTTGACACATAGGAAGCGAACCATCTTAAAAGATCGCCACGTATACCATTGAACGCAATCTTATTTAAGAGCAGCTGATGATCTACTTTGTCAAAGGCCTTCCGGAAATCAGTGTAAATAGTGTCCACCTGGACACGAGAGTCCATGTTGTTAAACAGGTAGTCAACAAAGGTAACCAGGTTGGTTGTAGTTGACCTCCTTTTGACGAATCCATGCTGTTGTTGCACAATGTTATTGTGCAACAAAGGGTATATTTTATTATGTACTAACCTCTCGAAAACCTTCGACAAAGCAGACAGTATAGATATAGGGCGATAGTTCTCTACATCATCCTTAGATCCCGATTTGTAAACTGGGGTTATGTTTGCGAGTTTCCATGCTTGAGGAAAACATCCTTGGGAAATGGATAAATTGAATATTTTATGCAACGGTACACATAGATTAACGGCTGTCTGTTTAATGAAAATCACCGGAAGACCATCCGATCCTGGCCCTTTAGAAGGATCCAATGTATTAAGCGCATTCATTACTTCATCAATAGTAAATTCGATGTCATTCATCAGAGTGCAGCTTTCAGAGCAGTCGTCGTACATAGATGGTATATTAGTAAAGGTCGATGGTTCGTAAACCGAATTAAAATAATTTGAAAAAAGGTCACAAATGTTTTCTGGGCTGTTAGTGGAGTTGTTGTTATACGTCATAGTGGATGGAATGCCGGTAGATTTCTTTCTGTTGGATATGAATGTCCAAAAATGCTTAACATTGCTTCGTATACCATTCTCAACGGAATCCATATATTTTTTATAGCAGATTTTGCATTCATCCTGGAATCTAGAACGGTACAGCGAAAACTGCTCATAATCTGAGACATTGTGATACATTTTCCACCTAACCCAGGCCTTGGTTTTATTTTTATAAATATGTATAAGTGGTTTTGAGAACCACACGGGAAACTTAGAAGATCTGCAATTAGTCAATGGTACATGTCTTTTAATAATTTCATAAATGATATTATAGAACGTATCAAGAGAAGTGTCAACAGATTGATTACATAAGACGTCATTCCAATTTATTTCCTTTAATTCGTCATTAATTTTGTCATAATTTGCCTTATAATAATTATACCTTTTGTTTGCCTTGTGTGTCATTGGAATATGAGGCAAACGTCGCGAGATGAGAATACAGAATGGAGGATGGTGGTTGTCAAGCTGTAATAAATAATCGGTGGGTGTAGAAATCGAGCAATCATCGTTACTTATCACTAAGTCCAATATTCTCCCGTTCAGATTTTTAATAGTGTTATATTGATAAGCGTTCAGAAGGGACATAAAAATACTCATATGAGTACATACGGGCGTGTGGCCTCTGCAGATCTGAGCAGTAAGAGAATTACTGTCAGAGCTGGGAACCCAATCGACCTCAGGTAAATTATAGTCACCAAACAAATAAAAATTTTCGATGTTGTTATCCTCGAGTAGCGCGTGCAATAGGTCAAAATGTTCAGAATATATGAATTCAGGTGTATTAGGCGGTATATACACTGCCCCAATAACTTGAAATTTGCCTGTAGCTGAGTTTGGTAACTGTACAACGACCTGTTCAATGTACGCGTGCGCAGATGTACGCAAAGTTACTCTGACTGATCGCACCCCCTTTAAAATCGCTATGAGGACACCACCTCCATCCTTCTTATTAGTGGCCGCGCGATCACGGTCACATCTATGTACTTCGTAACGCTCATCAATGAACTCTGTGTTATATATCTCTGGCGTCAACCAGGTCTCAGTCAAAACTATAATGTCATAGCAGTTAGCTAAAATATTCATATAAAGAATATGCAATTTGGTACGGACTCCCCTGCAGTTTTGGTAGTATATGACTAATTTATCAGTCATTATGACACTTTAGTCTACAGAGAATTGTAATCATCCACGCCTCACCCGTTATTAACGCAATCGCAATTTTCACAAATGGAAGATTAAGATTGATTGATAATAAAACAACAAATTGAAAGATACAAACAAATACAAGAAACATGCAGACTAAAAGAAACAGATCAAATATAGTAAAAATAACCAAAATAACAACCAGATCACATAGTGTTCGATTTAAATAAGTACAAACACACATAAAAAATAAAAATATACGAACGTTACCGCCTATCAAAAAGCTCATAGCAATTATTAGCAAAGAATCGCTTTCATGATTAGCTATTGCACAGGTAGTACAATATGTTATAAAAGTTAATTCTATCCTGTTATAATTGTTTATGACATAAATATAAGTACATGTATGCAGGAAATCAGAGAAAAATATACTCGCGAACTCAAGAAGCCGTGTAGATCCATTACCAACAAGCAAGCCATTAAGGGAAGCCAGCAGCACTCTGGCTGTCAATTGGTGGCGCCGCAGCAGCGCTCGGGTTGTCAATCGGTTGCTCCTCGACAGCATTTTGATTATAAATCGGCGGCGCCGCAAAACCCGGCTTGATTCTAGCGATGTCTTGCGAAGTTCGAACAGCATAAGCCCTTGCCCCTTCCTTTTCACGAACAAGAATAGTTCCGTTCTTAACCCAGACGAATTTATAATTGTGCTTTTTGGCAAAATCGCGAGACTCACGAAATAAGTGTTTGTTTTTTAGAGTAAGATGCTCATGCATATATATCGGCAACGATATTCCAGATATGCCAAGTTTGTCGGTGGCAAGACCCTTACTTAAGCGATGGGCACTAAGGATATTGTCACGCAATATACGTGAAGCCAATTTCACGACTATATTCTTGGGTCCATTATTCTGCTGATGTGCGTGTGGTACGCGGTGAATTGAAATGATTTCATTATTATGAACATTGCACTTTATTGCAGACCCGATGTTTTGCATCAACGACAAAAGATTTTCATTTCGCCTCTCCGGGACATTGCATATCTCTATGTTGCAATTCCGAGCATTTTGCTCCAGATTGTCAATCTTTGCCACAAGTTGTACGACTATAGGCTTTAAATCAATGGTCTCTTGTAATCGCTTGCCAATGTTGTCGATCCTCTTGCCGAGATCAGTGTTCTCAACAGTAACAAAATTGATCGAAGTCTTGAGGGAATCAATATCTTTCGTCGCACTTTTATACTGTACGTCTAACTCGGAGACTCTCTGTTGTATCAGCAATTGCTCAGAGCGAAGGGAATTAATGTCGTTTCTGATCTCTGTCGTGATTTGAGTAAGCGAAGCAAGTTCATTTTTCATCAATAGTACATTCTCAGATATTTTGTTGACACTTGATTCCATATCCAGTCGCCATTCATTTAAGGTAGTCTTAAATTCCGTGGACATTTGCTTAAACGCCATCTCCCACTCGGATTCCGGTTGTTTGCGCTTACGTACTGCTACGTTTTGTTCGGCGGTCATTTCCGAACTCGATGTTAGGTCTGTGTCCGAATGGATTTTTTTTTTGTCTGGTGAGTGGAACATTTATAATTATTTAATTCCTTTACGGACAGTTAGCACTATTTGTACAAGTTAAGTGATTTGAAAATAGAAAAAGAGTTGCGCTTGGTCAGATCCGAACCGGCGACTCGCTGTGTAGCCGCAGGAAATCAAAAAGCTACAGCAATACCACTCGACCACGGTGACTTACTCGCTGTTGACGAAATTTTGAAGTAGTATTCAAAGCTTAATTTATCCAATGACTTGCAATATTATCGTGAGTAATGAGGTCCTTTGTTCTCAAATTCACAAGTCACTTTGAACACTTAAAACGTTAAATTTTTTGAATTGTTTTTAGTTAATTTTGGATATTAAACTGTGTTTTTCGCAAAAAAAATTGTTGATTAGGGTTTCACAATAGTCACTGTATATAACACAACGAAAATTTTACGTATTCAGCAGATATTTGCCACTCATTTGCAATTATTGTATTGGACTGACTTAAACACACTGTGTATAGAGCAAAGGTCGCACGGTGAATTGATGATGATGATGATTATTTGTGATATACCTATATGCTATTGCCAAGTTAATCTAGGTCATCAAGGTCCCATAATTACGGACTGAATAAATTAACCGACTTGGTATCACGTAGATCCAGGGACTTAAAAAACACCTTCATAAAGGTTACAGAATTATAAGTGTTACATGTTGAATTGGTAACAGAATCAAATAGTATTTATCTATATCAATATGTAAGACTCACAAACACCTAAAAAAGTGTAACCGTAACATATCTGTAACAGATATAAAAGTGTTAACAGTATTAATAAGTGTAACAGGTAAACGCAGCTTTGCCAAATTTGCAATTTGCTTATTTAAGGTACTGTAAAATTACTTCTACCTAAAGCTATACTAAAACTGATTATTTCAGTTACACATATTAACACTTATTAACACATATAACAGGTTACAGTTTGATTCGGCAAAACTTATTAACACATATAAAAGGTTACAGTTTCATTCGGTAACATTATTGTATCTGTTACATGTTTTTCTGTTAAAACTGTTTTAAAAAACAGTGTTAAAACACATTATTACGGTTACAGTTTGAGTCCCTGCGTAGATCTCATAACTGTTTACGGTAGCAGAACTAAGTTTTTTTTTTTTTTAACTTGTTATGTTTTTGATGGCATTCAGATTGAAGTCTATCAATACGTCCAGAAAAAAAGAATAAGATTTTAAGATCATTCTATGAGCGTTATTTCTACAGTCAAAAAATGATTAGAAATTCTGTAGCAATAACGCTCACAATCACAACTGCTTTTTCAACCTTAAAATAAAAAGTGAAGAGTGTTGCTACAGCTTTATTATTACGACTGGCCATAAAACGGGTAAGCAGAGAGCCTGTATAGAGTTATTATCGTAAGAAAAGTAAAAATGGCGACTACCATCTACACTTAGTGTGCAGATGCTCGCAGTGTTTATGGTTATATTTTTTTTGAGAAATTAAGATTATGTGTTGAGTGGAATGGTCATATTTGTGGCTTTAACAGTCAGAATGGCTTAACTCATTTTTTTAATATACCGGGTAAAATGGGATGAATAGAAACTCAAGGGTGGATAGAAACAAAACTTCAAAGGGTATTTTCTCGATACATTATATTATATCAATTTATTAATAAAATAGCTTTTGCCCGCGGCTTAGCCCGCGTACATAAAAGTCCTTCCGTTTTTCTCACCCTTTTCTCACTTTTTTTTTTAAATTAGTCTATGTCCGTCTCCGGGGTCCCAACTATCTCTGTACCAAAATTCATCAAAATCGGTTTTACCATTTAGGCGTGAAGACGTAACAAACAAACAAACAAATAAACAAACAAGTAAGGATTGTTATTCTAAAAAAGCCGATGTTTTATTAGAGGCCTATAATATGGTATCAGAATGAAAAACCAAACCCAAGTTTTGTTTCTATTCACCCCTGATTTCTATTCACCCCGTTTTACTTTTTTTTTATGGTGTGAAAAATCATCCAATGACATCCCCCGCTCTTGGGCGGAGCGGAAGATACTGTCAGACTCTTACTGACTAAAAGACTCACCCCGTTCCTTCTAGCCTTCATACCGGGGTTCGAGGTGTCTTTCGAAACTAACCCCGGCCCCAGTAGGCTTCGACCCAGCTGGGTTCCTGCTGTTGCTGTCAAACCCCGTTTTACTTGATATTATTTGAAAAATAGAGTAGTTTGTTTTTTCAAATTAAATTAATAAAATAGTTCGTTTTAAAATCGTTTTTTTTATTATTATTATTGACCACCATCTCATATCGATGGTAAGCGATGATATGGCCAACGATGAAGCATGCTGGCCTAGAAGTACTTTTGACCTAAATACCCCTAAGTTGTAGCTATCAGGAAACACAGACTCCGGCAGGGAATTTGACTCCTTGGCTGTACGCACAACAAATATGTTCCCAAAACGCTTTGTACGTATGGTTGGGATGTCTGCTATCTACCGGTGGCGCAACGTCGTACGTCTACTGGTCCGATGATGGAATGGACCTGCCGAAATTAGATTGTGCAATTCCAGTGCACACTCCCCGAAATGTAAACGATAGAAAACCAACTGGCCTAAAACTCGGCGGCCCAAGGCTTTGGAGCTTTCAGGAAACACAGTCAAGTGTAAAAAATACATCAATGATTTCATATCCAGCCCTGTCTAATCCAAGTCCATTTTTTAAGCGACGGTGTGAAAAATTTCGTATTTTGAGGGACACGTTAATTAGAAATTACCAGAATTCGGGGTCCGATAGGCCCTCAGGGACTTTTTGTGACCCCTAGGACCCTCGTCGGAACCGCTATCTGTCACGTAGTACCCGTAACACTGAATTATGCGATAACTGAGACCTTGTTGGGTTTGTTAAGCAATTCAATTTGAAACCATTTTGTTTTAATAAAAACTTGGTTGTTGGAATTTGTTTTATAATGGCTCAATTTTTGTATTTTTTTTTTGTTTTATTATTGCTTTGTTATAAGTATGGTTTGGATTGTTAAGCTGTCTGGTTTATATGACAGGAAATGGTCAGAGTGTCGGGAGTCGCATGGTGATTCCCGGTCACCATAGGCGCGCATGCAATGAGTAGCTCACTGTCAGGTAAAGAAATAGGTTTAATATTTTTCTTAAAAGGTAATTTTGAGATAAATTGTGTAGTTTTGCTTACTGTAAGCATCACATAACATCCATTCAGTCAAAAAAGTATCGGGAATTGATGATTTGTTTATGGTTCCAAATTCAAATTTTAGATTTTTTGTTGTTGCTAGATTGGCACAACTGTTTTCCATTTCGGCGCGGAGTTTGAGTTGCATCTTTTATTTATATTAAACTAGCTGCTGCCCGCGACATCGTCTGCGTGAAGTCTCTACAGCACCAAAAATACCTAAGATGCCAGTGTCGCTATAGTATTATAAGTAAACAACTTTTAAAATAGCATTATAATATAAGTTTTTTTTGCAAACGAAGCAAGTGAAGAGAGTTATATGGGAATCCTGCTGAGTTCAGTCGTAAGATGAGATTGAAGGAAATAGAGAAAATAATGCAGGAATACATTCCAGGACACAAAAGAGTAAAAATACGTACAAAGGTATCATACCTTACAACACTTCCCTATAAACTACTTTGGTAGTTTGCTGCCAGGAGCCAAAATATAAAGAGAGTCAATACTGGTAACGCGGGAGCAAGCGACGTACTGTTGCCCGTGTGAGAAGCAACTCGTCCTGAAGTCGACACCCGCTGCCCTCAGTGTCTGCCCCTGTGACTTATTGATGGTCATCGCGAAGCAAACACTCACGGGGAACTGTACGCGCTTGAACTGGAACGGGAAGTTGTGAGGTATGAGGGGAATGCGTGGTATAAATGCTGAATCACCGACGCCACAACCCGTAAGAATTTCCGCCTCAAAGGTGTGTCTGTGGAGCGAGATGACTTTAAGGCGGGTCCCGTTGCACAACTTCGGAGGAGATAGGTTCCGATGAAGCATAATCGGGACACCGACCTTCAGCTTGATGGTATGCGCTGGAAGTCCACTTGCTGACAGAGTTCAGAAATTCCACGGGATAATGTGTGGCGTCATCTTGCTCGACAACAGTGTTTATCGAGGTGTAGACCACTTCATTCCCCTCATTTTCTGAGAGAATGCATTCGTTATTTGCTGCAGTCTGATCATTTTTGGGCGTCGGCGTTATCGCTCACACACCCAAGAAGGTGGTGCGGTATACGACTGATGTCCCCGTACACACAGCAAATGAGTTCTTCTAAGCTGGATACCACTCTACCGAGAGACTCTGGAAGCACCACCTGTCAGAGTGCCTTCTCCAAGACTTAGAAAGACATCGGAGAATTCTTGCAATGCACGTGCATTGCCGCCGAGCTGAGCTCTCATATTAATGGTCAAGTGCAGCGTACGAACTCGTGACCACAACGAAGATCGTTTCAACGAAGCATTCACCTCGTCAGCCCTCGATCCCCACGTCACCACGGGAAGTGTTTGCCGGAAATCGCCACTGAACAGAACTGTGACACCACCCATCAAATGTTCGTTCCTTTCTGTCCACGACCTCAACTGCCTTCCTATTGGCCATCGTACACTCATCCCATACGATCAGAGAGCAATCCTTGAGCACGTGTCGCTTATCGCTGTTACGTGACATACCACAAACAGGCGTTTCGGCGCTCTCTAAATCGATGGGAATTTTAAACATGGCATGTGCTGTCTTGCCACCCGGAAGCAGTATGGCAGCGATTCCCGACGACGCTATTCTATTAATAATCGCAATAGCTATTTTGCCTTGCCTCCTGACCTCTGCAAGTATGCCAGTGGTAACAAATGTTTTTCCTGTTCTACCAGGAGCATCCAAGAAAAACATTTTACCCTGGTTTTGCCCAACGCTTTCAAGGACGGTGTCATTTGTTTTTGCTCTGAAGAGAACACGGTGACATGGTCATTTCGTAAGGTGGTCATTTCGCCCGGCTCGTAATTTGTCTCAGCGTTATACTCCCGATTTCCACGGCCTTGATGCGGTGATGATTGGGGAGCTGGTAACCCATATTCGATAAGCGGATTGCCGCCCATAGAAATGACCACATCTTGAAGTGAACTGAGACAGGTGTTCAGCACGCGTTCATCAGTTACTTCGACTTCGTCTCCAGTAGCATGCCTCAAAGCTCGTAGAAAATCTTCAGACAGATGATGGTGATACTTCTCCCACAAAGCTACCGGGTTCGCGACTCCACAAAACACCAAGATGACGGCAAAAAGATGACGCATGCGGCTGGGACTGTCACTGACGCTCGCCTCCGCGAGGATCCCAATTTTGGTCACCGTCGAGAAGATGACGTGGTATGTGGGATACTCCACGCCATCAAATGTCCTCAGAAAGGCGAAAGACGTTGGGCCTCGGACAGTGTGAAGTAATAACCGCAGAAAATAGCATTCGCCATTATTTTGATGCACGGTATAAACCCTACCCAATGCGGCGTCCTTGAAAATTCGTGGAAAACCTTCCACAGCACCTCCTCGTCGATGTCGGTTAAATACACCCCTTTGCTTGTTGTACGTGTAATATGAAGGCACCTCGTCATACGTAAGGGATCTCGCAAACTCGACTTCACTCGTCGACTTAGAGACAGAGCTGGACAAATGTCACCATGTAATATTTAACACCGCATTTTTTTTTAATTGTCTTTCTCAACTCTACTCAAGTTTTTTCAGGGTTTTTTTGGAACTTGAATTTGTCAAAACGAACTATATGATACAACTTTTATGAAGAAAATGCACATCACATCACATCACCATCTATGAATTTTAAGAATAACTAACTACATGATCAAAAAATGATTAATTTCCAAAAATTATTAACATGTAACTTGATTTGATTTTTATGAAATCTCATAGATGGCGCTGCTTTAAAATTTTCTCTATACTACTAACATTCATTAAACTATGTTTTTCTGCCCAAGTTACTTAAATGGCGTAGTTTTTATGGTGTAAAGCTAGATAATAGCTTACTCAAAAACAACATTTAAATATGCATCGTTAGATTACACGTTGTCACAGAATGCTTAAGAAAAATAAAGATTCACAGCTCCTCCCCCGTAGGTGATAGCGTGATAATATGTAGCCTATATGTTGACCCGACCTCTTAGTAATATTCATGCAAAATTTGAAGTAAATCCATGCAGTACTTTTTGAGTTTAGCCCGGACATACATACAGACAAACAGACAAACAGACAAAAATTCTAAAAACTATATTTTTGGCTTCGATATCGATTGTAGATCACGCCCCAAGTATTCTTTTTTAAAAATATTCAATGTACAGTTTTGACTTTCCTACGATTTTATTATATGTATAGATACAGTGCTGTTTTTAGTTATATCATATCTAGTGTGTATTGCGAATTTCTTAACGGACAAAAACATCGAACAAAGAGTTTGTCTTAAATTTTGCATCGCCAATGGAATTTCGGGTTCGGAGTCAGTGAAAATGTTACAGAAGGCTTACAGTGAATCGACTTTATCAAAAACACGTGCTTATGAGTGGTACAAAGCATTCAAAAGCGGTCGAGATGTGATGGAAGATTTGTCTCGCTCTGGTAGGCCATCAACCTCTGCAACTGAAGTTAACATCGCAAAAGTGTAAGAAATACCTAATGACTGAAAATCTTCATTCAAGTTTGAGAGAGATAGCCGCCGAACTTTCTGTATCTCACGAGTTGATCCGAACCATTTTAACTAATCATTTGGGTATGAAACATGTTGCCGCTCGGCTAGTCCCAAAAGACCTGAATTTTCTCAAAAAACTCAATCGCATGAGAGTCGCTGAGGACATGCTAGAACGAGTCAATTCCGACCCAACATTCATAAAACGCATTGTTACTGGCTACGAGACGTGGGTTTACGAGTTTGACATGCAAACAAGTCAACAAGTTTTGGAGTGGCGCCTTCCAATTGAACCAAAACCGAAAAAACCACGCCAAAGTCGCCAAGAAAATTCTTGGATTTTGCACCATGATAATGCGCCTTCGCACAAGGCCATCATTGTGAACGAATTTTTGACCAAACACTCAACAAATACCATCGAGCAGCCACCATATTCGCCAGATATGGCTCCAGCCGACTTCTATCTTTTTCCTAAACTCAAATTACCACTTTGTGGCACCCATTTTCAATCTGTAGAAGACATAAAGGAGATTTCGCTGCGAGAACAGAACTCAATTTCGGAAACAGCGTTTAAAAAATGTTTTGATGATTGGATTATTCGTTGGCGTAAGTGTATCGTTTCTGAAGGGGCATACTTTGAAGGTGGTAAAATAAATTTGGATGAATAAAATATTTTTTTCTTGACAGAGTAGTATTTTAATATTTGCATGCCATCTTAAGGCAAAATCAAAATGTGTCAGCACTAAATTATAAGTTACCATCTCTTGTAGGTATTTATTTGCATTAAATGCGAATTTAATGCAAATAAATAGCTTTGACTTTGACTTTGGCCAAGTCTAAATCAGCGCGTAGTGTTCCACGCTTACTTCTGCACACACACAGCTATAGCAGGCATCGGTTCAGAAGGACCGATGCCTGCTATAGCTGTGGGAATTGAAAGAGTTATCGTAGACCTAGAACGCAAAGATTTAAGTCAGAAAAACTCTGTCAGTCCCTCTCACTCTACTCAAAACGTGAGGAGTCATTCGATGATTTCCCAATGAAAAAAGTCTGGTTCAGAAACTGACGGAATCCTCGATAAAAAATAGTATCCCTATATCAAATATTTTATTATTTTAAAAATGTCTGATGGTAAGAGGCCGGATGGGATGACTCTGGTACCATGGAAAAACGGGAAGTGCCTGATCTGGGATGCAACTTGCATCAGGACTGTCGCCGCCAGTCACGAAGAGAAGAGACGCTTGCTGGATTAGCTTTACAATTTTGTGCTTGTTGCTGTGGAGACTTTGGGCAGTTGGAGTAAGGAGGCAAAGCGTTTTATGGGGGATTTGGGCCGTAGGCTCGGGGAGGCAACGGGTCACTCCAGGGCCAAGTCGTTCTTGGTGCAAAAGATTGCCATCGCTATTTAGTGGGGTGAGGCGGTGAGTGTTATGGGCACCTTTGCACCAGAAACGATCAAAAGCGGGTTATTTATTGACATTTTATGATAATCATTCTTTTAAATATTTAGTTTATCGCAAAACCCATTTTGCAATATAAATACATTATTTACAAATATGCTTAGTGAGCACTAAGTTAAGCACTTTCAACGCACAATTCTAGTCTAAGTTAATATCCAAACTTACTGAAATCTGATATTATTTGAGTCTAGAATTATAGATATTCTTGTGTAGTCAAGCTCTACAATGTACATGGTTTTGCACTATGACGTGTTACATATGTGAGACAGCCAAAATGTAATCATTTAACTACATCTACACTAATATTGAGGTAAAGTTTGTTTTTTTGTTTGTAGGAGGTTATAATATCTGAACGTACTGGTCCGGTTGCTAAAATTTTTTCACTGATAGAAAGCTGCTTTATTCCTGAGTGATATAGGCTATAGTATTTTATGTACGCGGGCGAAGCTGCGGGCAAAAGCTAGTAAAATATATCAGGGGTATGAACTGTTGAAAGCGTTATTATTTTTATTGGGTTGGGAACGTTATATTATACTAGCTTCGGCCAGCGCATTCACCGGGGTGAAAGTAGAAAATTTTCCCAAGGGAACATACATTACGGGATTTTTTTTAAGCTATTGCATAGCTTCTATCGCGGGCCTTGAGCGTGGAGACCGAATCCAGAAATTCCGTAACGAAAATAACCTAACACCCCCCACTCATTTGTTTTTTTGAGCGTGGTGACCGATAAGAAAACAAATGAGTGAACAATCAATCAAAATTCAATTCAATGTGTGAAAGTGTAACTTCAATTAATATCAAAGAAAAAAAAAACAAACGAAAAAAATACTGCATAAATAAAATAAATAAATAATTATAATTGCATAAGTTGATAAAAATGCTATGCAATAGCTTTACCGCGGCAGTCCCCGAGTGCCACACGTCTTTATTATGGTGGGATAATCATCTAATGACAACCTCTGCTCTTGGGCGGAGCGGGAGATAGTGTCAGTCTCTTATTGACTAAAAACCCACCCCGTTCCTTCAAGCCTTCATGCCGGAGCTCGAGTTATGTTTCGAAACTAACCCTGGCCCCAGTAGGCTTCGACCCAGCTGGGCCCCTGCTGTTGCTGACAACTCTTTGAGGCGCGCATACATTACGGGATAATAACATGGTCTATTCGTTTACCAAATATAATTCAAACCCGTTGTGCTGTTTTGAGCGTAAAGCAGTTACAAGCACTTCGTGCGTGAGTTCAACTCACACTTGGCCGGTTTTTTTAGCGTAGCACACGTCGGTTATCCGTTAGTTTATAATTTACCTATCCTCGAAATAAGTACACTGTTTGTAGGACTCCATCCCACTCGAATGGCAGCCCAAACAGGGGCCTTACCACGACATGATAAAATGTCATACTAGCGAGCGAGAAAGAGGGATGGAGCTATACAGCCTATACACCGTTAAATTTTGATCGTTTTAATCCCGTGGAGGGTCGATCCGGTAGGTACATGAAACACTATCGATTTGTAGAGATAAAATTAAAAAATAAAGAAAACGTCAACCGAGCGAGTCCAATGACCTGTAGCGACATCTATGGCGCCACATAAGAACTACGAAGAAAGTACGAAATCCTGCATCGCGCAATCAAAGTTCTCCGCGCGATTTGAACATATACGACAGCCCGAAATCATCTATCGGGCATTAGCCCACCAGACTATAACACCTGTCTGGTCGGAGGATCCTCCCTTTTCAAAGGAGATTTGCGGGACTTTACCCTCTGTTCCGCCTACCTCCAAACTGGTGACCCTCGACAAAGAACGTTAGCGCAGCCTTCGTGCAGCTACTACTTCGTGACGTCATCATCAATTCCTCAAGCTTTCGAGCAGCGAGCCATACAGCCAGCACCCACGGCTATGAAGGGTATCCTGACCACCAGCATGACTACCTGGTCAAACCTGGTCATCCCCCTCAGCCTCATCAGCGACCTTGGCACACCGCACCTTCGGCCAGTCACATGAAGAGCTATGAA
This sequence comes from Mythimna ferrago, assembly GCA_910589285.2. Lineage (NCBI taxonomy): Eukaryota > Metazoa > Arthropoda > Insecta > Lepidoptera > Noctuidae > Mythimna > Mythimna ferrago. The sequence continues at coordinate 21,517,553 of OU342686.1, read as the reverse complement.
GACCCTCTCCTGGTCGACGCCAGCAGTCAAGCCCTACGTTGCACAAGCACCGCTCCGACTCACTGGAGCCAGCAGCACTACTCCGACTCACTGGAGCCTGCAGCATCATCCCGACTCACTGGGACAGCACCACCCCGACTCACTGGGGCATCATCCCGACTCACTGGGATAGCACCACCCCGACTCACTGGGGCATCATCCCGACTCACTGGGACAGCACCACCCCGACTCACTGGGGCATCATCCCGACTCACTGGGACATCATCACCCCGACTCACTGGGGCATTATCCCGACTCACTGGGATAACAACACCCCGACTCACTGGGGCATCACCGCAGACAGTTCCGACTCACCGAGAACTATGCGGAATCGGTTCCGACCCACTGGAACCAACCAAGAACCATCCAACCAAAATCAAGAACCATCGATCTCCGATCTCCGGAGGGGAGTGATGTAGCGACATCTATGGCGCCACATAAGAACTACGAAGAAAGTACGAAATCCTGCATCACGCAATCAAAGTTCTCCGCGCGATTTGAACATATACGACAGCCCGAAATCATCTATCGGGCAGTAGCCCACCAGACTATAACACCTGTCTGGTCGGAGGATCCTCCCTTTTCAAAGGAGGTTTGCGGGACTTTACCCTCTGTTCCGCCTACCTCCAAAGACCTGTAGGTAGTAGTCGGCGTTGCGTAAAAGCTACCTACAGGTCATTGGACTCGCTCAGTTGACGTTTTCTTAGAGAAATCAATTTCGTGCTTGCGTAAATTAATACGAGTTTTGGAAAAAAGGTACTTCATTTTTTATTTTATCTTTACAAATCGATGATGTTCCATGTACCGGATCAACCTTTCACGGGATTAAAACGATCAAAATTTAACGGTGTATATCTCCATCCCTTTAACAGTTCAGTTGAGGTCGTAAAACGGATCGCGTTAAGGGCTCGTGGTAGGGCCTCAGAACTGACAGCTGTCATTCTGAGCTCAAGTAATTACGTTCCTGACAAATTAATTATCACCGAACAACAAGATAAATTGTCTTTTTTCTACTATCTCATGATTATCTGGCTGTTTAGATTGCTCTGTAGTGATTAAAGAGATTAATCGCTCTATTTCATTTGGGTTGATGCGAAATTGTTTTTCATAGAAATAAGGGCTTCCACACACGTCACCACGTCGCAGCGACAAAATGCTATCAAGCAGTGGTTACGTGTCGCTGTATCTTTTTATAGTTTCGTTGTGGTACCGACAAAATGTCGATGTGGTTGCGTTGTCGCCAGTAGTTGCGATGCGGTTACGTGGTGTGTAGACACGGTTACTCACTGTCGTGGCGTCGACGAAACGTTGTGTTTGCGATGTGGTCGGCCACTAGTTCGCAGTGTCACTGGTGGTTGCGATGTGGTCGGTATCACACACACGGTCGGTAACGACTGCAAAATGTGGTACGTGTAAATAGTCCTAATTATTTTCAATACAAAATATACGCCTGGCCACGTGGTGTGGTTGAGGTGTAGTTGTGGTTGTGGTATGTGTGAAGAAGCCCTAAGGGTTGGATTACGTGACGCCATTTCGTAGGTCGTTTGTTTTGCTCTTCCACAGGACAAGAACCTGTATAATCTGTTAGGGCGCTTTAAATTTATACGTTTTTTGACGGCCTGCTGCGGTGCGGATGCGGTGTGTTAGTCGTACTGACTTGAAAATGATAAAATATCCTTATACCTGAGGAGATCACACAAAAACGCATCTTGTGCCTTTAGCTTTAATAGGCCTCCCACTGGCCTATTAAAACTGCATCTTCTAGTACGAGGTCGCCCTCCAGAACCTTTCAGCTCCATCGACCGTCTGTTCTGCGAGCAAGGTGCCCCTAACACTTACTTAAGTTTGGAGATTCTTCGGGCTCTGTTGGCAACTTTGGTTCACCTGTGAATATCTTCATTGATCTGATTATTACGTATCGAAAATATTAGTAGGTATTAAATTATTATGTCCGAGATTTCTTATCATACGCATCAGGTTCTAGTAGATAGTGAATACCTAGTGTCTAAGCCCACAGACAAAAAAACTCTACGGGAATTGTACTTTGTACGGAACTCAGTGCGTGAGTCCGACTCACACTTGCCCAGTTTTTTTTGACATGTTTGTCAGGAAGTTTTTTTTTGCCTCAGTTTACCCGTACAGATTTGTTTTTGGTAATAAAGTATGTATATTTTACGTCAAAAAATCACTTGATTTTTGCATAGAAACATAATATATCTCTTAATTAATTCTGTCTACTAGATAATTAATTACATACCTATATATTCGTGGATAGGGATCTATTTTAACATAAAAATTGGGTGTTTCTATGGCCTCGGACCCAATGGTTCTTGAAGAGCTTCAGATAATGAAATGAAAAGGAAAAATATTATGTTTACTTTGGATGCTTTTAACGTACACGTCTCTTTACATTGTTTCTACATTATATTTACGAGTATCTATGATTTCTTAATGATTTTGTAACTGTTTATTGATTTAAAAGCATAAGTTATTTTCACGTTCTTCTCCATAGACATTTACGCTAGAGCTGCAAATGGCATTGTCTTTTTTTCCTATTTCTGACAGACTGACATTGATAATTAATTTAAAAAAAACCAGTCAAGTGTGAGCCCGATTCGTGTACCGAGAGTTCTGTACAAACTTATCTATGTAAATAGGAGAATTCCCAAATCGTATCTCGAATATTATTCCGAATCGCAATATAAGAGTTTTTTTTTTGATGTAACTACAATTTTACAGATTTCAGGTTTTTTCCTAAATTTGTGCTATGATATTTGGCTTTAAAATTTCAGGCTTTTAAGCCAACGGAGAACTATAGTTTTGATTTTCTAGCGTGTGCCAAAATATGTGCCTAAACGGCCTTATCTTAGAAGTTTCGTTTCGCTGCTGCTTGAGGTAGCAAAGGAAATATTTTAGCTTCATACTTCCATGCGTTCCTAAGAAAAAGGGTCTTGACAAACGAGCAACATAGTGATCCTATAAGGGTTTCGTTTTTGCCGACTTGCTACGTACCCCTAAAAGTGCCAGAAAATGGTTTAATTGAAATAAATACTTTGAGTTACGGTTCTCACAAAATAACACAACCTTTTGGGTTGTTTTATTTTTTGGGAACGGTAACACTGGAGTTTTTTTTTTTTATTTTGTTTCCATCTTCGGTAATAAACGTCTCTTAACATTTTTTTCAGTGATCTATTAGGAGATTGAAGATTTATTCATGAAAAAAGTAATTCCTTTTGCTGAGAAAGGAATTACGCTCTAACGAAACTTTTGCTATATTTTAATATGTCTCAATATTTTAAACTAATGAAACTTAAAAGCTGTTAACATCCATTTATCCAAATTTTTAGACGTTTGATACTCACAGCTAATGTTTCATCAGCTTAGACTTTAAAACGCTTTTACGAAATAGACAGACTGACTTTAAAATGTTTTATTATATTTGACATCGTAGGCTTTGATATTCTGTATATTTTTATAGACTAATAACATTTTAATAACGATTTAAAACAGTGATGACGCAAAAATTGCAAGAGGCGGCTCGTACGTACAGCTATAGTAAACATACGATCGTCACCTAAGGGTGCTTTTTTGTTTACCCTTGGCTTGATTTTTTTTTAAGTGGGAAAATCATCTATTTAGATCTTCGGCGGAGGATGTGTCAAGCTATTACTGACTAAACCCACTCCTGTTTCTTCGTTGCCTTTCATACCAGTGCCGAGTCCTCTTTTCAGAAGCAGACTCTTGGCCCTAGTAGGCTCGACCCTGCTGGGCCCCTACGGTTTACTGACATTTCCTTGAGGCGCGTGTGGAATAGTACGTGTCTTCGACGGCTTGGGTTTGGTCCGGACAGCGAGCTACACATTGCTCGACGTCCGTAAGTCTGCGCCTACAGAGGCCGGAAATCGGGGTCGGGATCCCGGCGGCTGGGGCGTGATCGCAACGCTCGCGCGTGCACGTGCGGTCTCCTCCTTTGCTAGCATTACTGCTTCCCAGAAGGAGGCGACCGCCTGCCACTTCTCTTCGCTTCGGACTTTGGTACTCTAGTCTCGTTAGTATCTGATCAACTTTTTCAACTTTATATCATGATGTCAATGATATCAATGCCACTAGTCAGCGACAAGTCGTGGCATGGCGGACAGAATTCCGGCGGTATCTCGTGGCGATATGGCGACAGTGACTGACGCAACCCGGTGCTGGGCACGCCATAATCATGGCGGTAACTTTCCTCCTTAAAGTGTGGCTGATAAGTCGTCACGGCGTCCTCAAATTCCGCATGACTCAGGTCCTCACAATGTCACATGAAAGAATAATACTCGGTAGTAAGAAATGTGATATCGGCTATTAAACAAACAATTTTGTTATTACATTTAATCAAAAATGGCTAGTCCTGTAAAACAGTGTTGCTGATATGATTTATGATAATTATGACTTTTATGATTCATGATATTATGACTTTTGCTTTTTTTAATATAATTTCCTAGACCGTTAAAATTAAAGATGTTTTTTAAATGATATAAACTAGTGCTCGACTGCGACCCCACCTGATGTTAATAGTTTACAGAGCCTATTCACTTTAGCCATGAAGACATGTAAATTACAATCGGATGAAAAGATCGCAGCAAGCAAATTTAGAACAATTTGTCTTTATTAGGAAATAACTTCTTTATTACTTTACTTAGGAAATCATTTAAAAACTGACGAAGATATAAACACCGCGATTGTACCTACCTACATCATTCTCGTTCCAGATGTTATGATGAGTTTTATGAAGAAACAAGGCACAAATTGAGTTCCCAAATCTTATAAGTATAATAATTTATTACGTTTGTGGAAAAGCTTTTTCCTTGTTTATGTTTTTCCAGAGATAACTTCTGTTTTCTGTGTACAGTTGCTTAGTACGCCTTTGTACGTAGTTCTTTAGAACACACACACAAAGGGTAAATAGGTAAATATTATATTTTCTATTTTTAATACTTTCAAACAACTATCGTCCACCGCATTTTTACGGCTGTTGTCAGTGTAATTATTTTAAATTTTGAGTTCCGATTACTTTTGTCGTCAGTCATTAAAATCACCGCAAAACTTGCAGATATCCGCAGGAGAACCAAAGAAACATAGCTCAAAGAATCGGCAATGGGTAGAGCATATTGCACGCAGAATGATAAGGGCGAAAGGTTCTGGAGTGGTGACCATGTACCGGAAGACGTAGCGTTAGAAGGTGTACCGAAGGTGCACAATGTGGACCGATGACCTGGTTTTGTTTTTTCGGTGTATAAAAATCATCCAGATGACATCCCCCGCCCTACCGACGACCTGTACCTCAACCATGAGTTTAAAGCAATAGTATTTGTCGATACTCGATACCGACTACGTAAATATTATGTATGGCAAATTTTGGTTCCGTAAGTGACCGCTAGAGGCGCTGTAAAATTTGCCATACAAAATATTTACGTAGTCGGTATCGAGTATCGACAAATACTATTGCTTTAAACTCATGGTAGAGGTAATAGTAAGGGACGCGGGAACCCGATAGATGCGAGACGCACAGGACCGGTCGTTGTGGCGACGATTGGGGGAGGTCTAAGTCCAAAAGTGGAAATCTCTTCTTTCTTCATTCTTTTTTCTTTTTTATCTCTTTTTATCTGTGGAGTGAATAGGCTCTTAATAAACTAGTGCGCCTCACCATCAACGATTGCATCACTGCTTAACATCAGGCGGGATCGCAGTCAAGTACTAGTTTATAACAGATAAAAAAAAAAAAAATCTTCCGGCTGAAATGATGATGATGATGATGATTAAAATCACACACATCTAAGGTATGTTACTACGTCCCAAATGATCCCAATAATATATTTCCCACAGTATCATCTTCGCATTATTGCCTTTCTAATGAAACCTGAAAATAAAATTGTTTGGGGCATTAGCCTCAAACGGTTTCAGAATCTATAACGGATAGAGAGCATAAATTCGTGTATTGTATTTATTATATTAGGATTAGTATTAGATATATTTACAGTGTACTGTTAGAAGTAGACATCACAATTTGTTAGAAAGATGTCCAGTTATACCAGTACCCAGATGGCGTTAAAACATTGGACAATGACCGGATCCGACGATCAACATTTATCAGATAAAATGTAGCATTTTTCTTAGGATATTGTTACGTTTTTCTTCCGATTTGGTTCTCTAGAAAAAGCTGGGATCGTTTATCAGGAGACCTTTTGTGTCCAATGTGTTTAGAAAAGGGTTGTGTTGCCAAATATGTAAAAGCACGAACCGGATGGTATATTATTCACTGACAACTCTGATGTATCTATACTAATCCATATTATCTTTATATATATGTCCTAGCCGACCGGTTAAATTAGCCATCCAATTGGACGCCCAGGGCATTCGTTAAACGACGGCATCCAATGAAATGGCAAAAGAACAACTAGCCATGTCGTTGACCGCAACGTTTAACCAGATGGCTGTACGTTGTGTAGTCATTTAGTTTAGTAGAGTAAACATGAGTTTGTGAATTATATAAAACTACTTTTTAGTAATAGTGTCCACCAAGTAATGGTGAAATATTATTAAATCAATAAACAGCGGAACTAAATTTGAATCACTTGGCTGAGTCTTGATCAGTCATTTCGAAAGGGCTAACTTTGAATACGCCAAACTGTTAAACATTGAGTGATTTTAGTTCAAACAACTATCGGCCTAGGCATCCAATTGGATGCCGGCTTTTAATGAACGCCCTAGGCGTCCAATTGGATGGCTAATTTAACCAGATGGCTGCGACATATATATATAACAAGCTTTTTGCCTACGGCTTCGCCCGCGTAGGTACATAAAATATAGCCTAAGTCACACAAGAATAAAGCAGCTTTCTACCGGTGAAAAAAATTTTAGCAATCGGACCAGTAGGTACTTTCAGAGATTACCTCCTGCAAACAAAAAATCATACTTTACCTTTTTATGATAACTTACATGTATGGGTACAATGGCGGTGTTATAGCTAACAGCGATATCTACCAGGCAACCTAAGGATGTATTGCAAGAACATAGAATAAAAAGGGGGTAGTTTGCGATGTACTGCAAATTAATTAAAGGAAGGAGAGAGATCGCGTTAAGGCTTATAGTCCCTTGAACCATCTGGCCGAAATTAAATGGTCACTACTTTCGTAACCGTCTAGGCGACAGTGCGACTATCTGTGCATTTGTTTGCGGCCAGCTGCGCCCGGACGCTTGGACGGAGCATCGCCGTGCCCTCGTGGGGGCGATCGGCGGCGGAGACCTCTCGCGCCGGGCCTTGGTTGAGGCCATGGTCCGGAGCGAGGAGGAGTGGCAGGCGGTCGCCGACTTCTGCGAAGCAGTAATGCTCGCAAAGGAGGAGGCCGAACGCATCAGGCAACGGCGTTATCGCCGCCGTCGCCGCCGCCGGGATTCTGATCCCGATTTCCGGCCAACGTAGGCGCGGGCTTGCGGACGGTGAGCAATGGGTAGCTCACTGTCCGGCCGTTCGGTAACTGTCCGGACCAAGCCCAAGTCGTCGACGGCGCGCACTGTTCCCGCGCGCCTCAAGGAGTTGTCAGCAACAGCAGGGACCCAGCCGGGTCGAAGCCTACTGGGGCCAGGGTTATCCGAAAGGGCACTCGAGCCCCGGTATGAAGGCTAGAAGGAACGGGGTGGGTCTTTTAGTCAGTAAGAGTCTGACACTATCTCCCGCTCCGCCCAAGAGCGGGGGATGTCAATGCATGATTTTTTCCCACCATAAAAAAAAAAAAAAAAAAAAAAGCTGCGCCCGGACAGAGCCTCGCTGACTTTTAAATCCATTTTCTTTGCGAAATATTGATTGATTTACTTAAGCAATGTTCACTTTGAAGAATATTTAATTACAATTTTTATGTGTAAAAACGTTTCTAAAGATCCAAGCCGTTTCGAAGGAGTAGGGAAAAGTTGCGAATGTGATGTTGTTGTATGTAATATTTTTTTTAGACAGAAGTATTAATCGCACGAAAAAATCAAATGTTGATAATGTTGTTCATGAATCTATAATAAACGTAATTTTTTTTTTCAAACCTGGCTGTTACCGAGGAGTAGGCTCCAGAAAGTCACTGTTTTAAAGCACTTTTCGGGCGCTTGGGCTTTAAGCTAGTGTTAATGCAATTTTTCTGAAGGGTTTTATCCTTTAGAAAAATTGCGCTTTGTCCTGACCAAACAGCCGTTTACACCACAATACAAACTGGTAATGTTTTCTAGGAACTAAAGAATACCTTCGTTGTGTTCTACATAGTGTTTATTCAGGCCTTTTAAGTAAAAGTCAAGTGAATGTCGCGAGTTCAAGCGGTGGTCGTGGGTTAAATATAAACGGTTACTTTTAAACCCAATTAATTATTGATTTGAATTTCAGTGGCGTTTTACGTAGGTAGCGTATAGCGACATTTAAGCTTTTTATGTGGCCATGATTCTAATTTTAGTACTTAAGTACAGAGCTATAAGGTTGTCGAAAAATAAAAGGCTCGTTTTGATATTCGTTTTTGACTACCTAGCGGTTTGTCCGGTGTAGTTTTACTACTACTAAAATAGCTACTACTACATAAGACCCCTAATTATTATTTTATTGTTTCTTACAGTTTGAAAGAAAGAAAGAAAGAAAGAAAGAAAGAAAGAAAGAAAGAAAGAAAACTATTTTATTCAGCATACACACTCGTTCGTTCCAAGTTACATTCCAGGGTCTTTCTCAAATGTCAAAACGGCCTTTTGTTTTTAACTAGTATAGTTAGAGCTATGATCAGTCAGAATTGGGTTGATTTTGAGGCCGTCCGCTCGTCCTTTAAGGCCCAAGCGCAAACAGTGACTTTCTGAAGCCTACTCCTTGGTAACGGCCAGGTTAATAGGTGTGAAAAAAATATATGTTTATTGTAGATTCATGAACAACATTACCAACATTTGATTTTTTCGTGCTATTAATACTTTTGTCTAAAAAAAATATTTAGCAATTAAGCAACTTTTCGCAACTTTTCCCTACTTTTTCGAAACGGCTTGGATCTATAGAAACATTTTTACACATAAAAATTGGTGGTTAAATATTCTTCAAACTGAACATTGCATATGTAAATCAATCAATATTTCGCAAAGAAAATGGATTTAAAGGTCAGCCGCGCGCTTTCCGGGCGCTGTTGGCCGCAAATAAATGCACAGATTTGCGTACTGCCGCCTAGGCAGGTGCGAGAGGTGTGTCCACATAATTTTGGCCAGATGGTTCAAGGGACTATAAGCCTTAAGGACAAACCCAAGTCGTCGACGGCGCGTAGTGTTCCACGCGCGCCTCAAGGAGTTGTCAGCAACCGTAAGGAACCCACCTGGTTCGAAGCCTACTGGGGCTGTGGCCCTGGTAGAAGATTCGATCCCGGTACGAAAGGCAATGAAGGAACAGGAGTGGGTTTTTAGTTAGTAAAAGTCTGATACTATCTCCCGCTCCGCCTCAGAGCGGGGGATGTCATTAGATGATATTCCCACCTAAAAAAAAAACAAAAAGAAAGCCGGTGTTTTATTTTGAGTAATTTATTTCATTAGAACAACATACAAACACACACACACATATAGAAAGTTGGGGCTGTAATAACTCCTCCGGTTCAAACGTCTGATGTAATGTGGTGTTGATAAAATAAATTACAATTCCTAAAAGATTGGAACGGCAGATGCTCATATGTTTGAACGTTAGAAACTTGCGAAGCGTCAGGCTTTGCGCATCAACAATACCGTAGGCGCTTTATGTAAAATACCTATGTTACCTATATATTTTACATACAAAAGAGAACATCAGCATTAACGATGAGTTTCAGTAATATACGTTTTATTAATTGGGAATGAAGAAGCTAATTCCAGATAAAACCGTAAATTAACGAGCATGACCAAGTTCTAAGTAGATATTTCTCTTTAAAAACTTTTTATTGTGAGGTTTTTGTACCTGCATAGGAGCGCTTTTTCTCAAAACTACATGGATGGATGGGCTGAAAATCATGGCATGTAGGTTTATAAAATTAGCCAATCATGTGAAATATATTTATTTATCGCTACCTACGATACAAGATTTATATTAATTTTAAAAATCATGAGTACATTTTATTGGTGTTACAAATAATACGAGTTGGCGTCTTGTTTTGCCATGTATGGCGTACAAAATAATTGTCAAAGACAAACAATGAAAAAAAAATAACAGAAAAATTACACATTGAAATTATAGTTTTTTTTTTTTTTTCGATGGTAAAAATCATCTTATGACAACCCCCACTCGTGGGCGGAGCGGGAGATAGTGTCCGACTCTTACTGACTAAAAAACCCATCCCGTTCCTTCAAGCCTTCATACCGGGGCTCGAGCGCCCTTTCGGATAACCCTGGCCCCAGTAGGCTTCGACACGGCTGGGCCCCTGCTGTTGCTGACAACTCCTTGAGGCGCGCGGGAACAGCGCGCGCCGTCGACGAGTTGGGCTTGGTCCGGACAGTTACCGGACGGCCGGACAGCGAGCTACCCATTGCTCACTGTCCGCAAGCCCGCGCAAATTGAAATTATAAACTGAAATTTAAATTGTCAAAATTGAATTTAAACTGTACGAGATTCAAATATGTAATATTAAAATGACTGGTTACCTGCGTCATTTTTCCAATCTATGTCCCTTGGCCATTACGCTTGCACCGAGGCGTAAGTACTTGATAAGTTTTTCGCCATTTCGATCGGTTTCGACGTTTTTACGAGTCTCACAGCGGCCGCAACTGGCTAATAACTGCTTCTAATCCATTTGATTTTAAAGGAATACTTTTTTTCAGCCTAGTTTCCTAGATGGAGAGCTTTTTACTGCAAATTGAACAGGTACTAATGTCGGCTAATCCGGTTCGTCTGAGAATCAATGAATACTTATAGTTTGGTATGAACTCATTATAAAATTATGTATATAGCATAGCATAGTCGGCCTAATAATGTTCCCACTGTTGGGATTCAGGCCTCCTCTCTAGGAGAGGGAATGGGCCGTAATCCACCACGCGGGCCCAGTGCGGGTTGGTGGATGTCACATGTCTTCGAATTTTTGATTCTAGGACATGCCGGTTTCCTCACGATGTTTTCCTTCCCCGTTTTGAGAGCTGTGGTGATGAAATAAATTACACAAACCGTAAGAAGAGAGCAGTGGTGGCCGAGCCCCGACTTATGAGTTGTAAGTCGCGGGTTCAAACCCAACCAGGTGCAATATTATGTATTCACTATAAACTTGCTGATTGGGTTTATTTTTTCTAATTTCTTTATTTACCGTCTGCCAGCTACTGTGTCCACTAGAATATCAAACATTGATAAATTAAATTTATTTTGCAAATAAGTTTTAATAAACATTCTCAAGGCAATTTTTTTTCTAGTTTAAACTAGATGAGGCCGGTGTTTCCTAGTTGAAATTAAAAGCCGAAACAAACTCAAAAGTCAACGTCTGTTTTAAGGTCCATAAGTACAATAAATCTGTAATGGTCAAACCGTATGAGATCCTTGCAGATTATTGGCTGATGTGGTCTTTTGAGGATAGAACTACTCAGATTTGAGTGGATATATCCAGTCAGTGCAAGCAGTTGTTAGAATTCGTATAGCTCTACTCAAGATTACTAAGGAGCTCAACGACTTGACGAACAATGCCAAAGAAAGGCCGCAAAAAATGCTCAAACTGCTAGACATACTTTAAAATTATTGAAAGAAAAAAAAAAACAATCCACAGAGTAGACATTCACAATAATACAAAAAAGAAAATAAAAAATAAAGATAAAAAAAAAATATTACTTTGGTACTTTAACTTTTATAATACTGTTAGGATAAACTAATAATATGTTTGCTTGCAGAACAGTTGGTCAATGGGGACGAAAGATTCTGGAATGGCAACCTCGTACCGGAAGATGCAACGTTGGAAGGTCTTCCATAAGGTGGACCGATGATTTGGTGAGGGTCGCGGGAACCCGATGGATGCGAGACATACAAAACCGGTAGTTGTGGCGACACTTAGGGGAAAAGATGTTCACAGGTGGACATAGGCTTCTAAGTTCACCTGTACTTATACGTCTATTGGTAAAAAATAAAAATATAATTAAAGACTTTGTTTTATTTTCCAATGTGTTGTCGACTTTTAATAATGGTCATAAATAATCACTTTCAGGAAACGCTTGTACACCGAATTAACCACAAACAGCCGATGGTATTAAATTGTGGTCTCTGTAAAAATATTTGTTTACATATTTTTCACTTCAAATGTGCCGTAAACAGGTATTCATTTGTTATTTCTGAATATTATCTTTTTTTTTTGAGGTGAAAAATAATTAAATAGCAAAAGGGAATATTAAACTTTTACTGGGTAAAAAAAATCACTTGTATTTTTTCAGTTCAGAGATAAGCTCTTTGTATAACAGGGCTTAGACATCTCTTTGAGGCGCTTGTAGAGTGCAACACGCCTTTGGATCAGGTTTTACCGGACAGCGAGCAATGGGTTGTTCACCGTCCGGCAATCCTGTGTCTGTAATGTCCGGGAATCGTCCTATGACTCCCGCTCGCTCGGGACATTTCCCAAAAACTACCTACATATTTTGTTTAATTTTTAACTTTTATTTATTTATTTATTTCTAGTTTACAAATATCTTTACAGGCGATATCCAATGCGACCTAAACTATCTTAATGCGAATTTTTATGACTCAAGCTCCATACCTACTATAGGTTTACTAAACTAACTCAGAAACTAACATAGCCTTTGTCAACCTTATCAACTGTCCTAGTTTGCCGATCTGTCCTCAGGGATACGTCTGTCCGGTCTGTCTGGTACACTTCCTAATCTTTACGCTTCTCGCCCCAAGGAGGTTTATAAACACCACGATAACGCGTTGGTTTTAATAGGTGTGTGGGAAGGAAGTCGAGAATAGCCATCGTCAAAAGACTTATAAGTGGTCGATAAAAAAACTGATGCTCGTGAGTATTAATGTCCAGTTTAATACAAGCATGAAGCCTTTTTTTTAACAATTTTGCAATAACAATAATAAATAAATACATTTTTATGAGTAATATTAGATTTTATTATTTCGCGCGTTTTATTAGATTTATGATGAGGTAAGATACCAACGAGACTATTACAAGAATTAAAAAGCAGAAATCTAATTAAAAACACACACACACACATTGTTCGCAGAACAGATGGCCGTTGGGGCCGAAAGGTTCTTGAGTGGCGATCGCGTACCGGAAGACGCAGCGTTGGAAGGCCTCCTATAAGAAACCGATGGATTCGAGACGCACAGGAACGTTCGTTGTGGCGACGCGTCGGGGAGGCCTATGTCTAACGTATATCGGCTGAAATGATTTTTTTATATACTGTCTTTAGAAATATATTTGTAAGTACGTTTATCAGCTGTCTAGTACTCAAAATACAGGCTTTGCTTAGCTTGGGACTAGACGGCGTTGTGTGATAGTTGTAGAATATTATATAATATTGTAAATGATGATGATGAATTAAAAACAGACGTCCAGCATATACGGTGGACGGCGATCATCTTGCGACCCTCGACGCCTCCTGTGGCGGTAGCGGTAGGTGCGGCGTGAAGATCTCCGTTCCCTCACGGCTTCGACCATCTCCTACGCTAGCATTACTGCTTCACTGATGCTGGCGACCGTATCCTATTCCCTCTCGCTCCGGATCATGGCCTTAAGTCCGACCTGTGTGACTGTTATTACTTAGTCACAAGTTGTGAACTCCACCTACTTAGAAATACTAGAATAACCCATCTGCATAAAATATAATACATAAAAAAACAGCCCACTGCTAGGACTCAGGCCTCCTCTCTAGGAAAGGAAGTGGGCCGTAATCCACCACGTGGGACCAGTGCGGGTTGATGAATGACGTCTTCGAATTTTTTGTTCTAGGACATGCCGGTTACCTCACGATGTTTTCCTTCACCATTTTGGGAGCAGTGGTGATGAAATAAATTACACAAAGTAATGCGCCCGGCTGGGTTTGAACTCGCGACCTACAACTTGTAAGTTAGGACCCTTACCACTCGGCCACCACTGCTCTGTGTGTAAATGTAATGTCTATAATCAAGTACCTATTTTGAAAACAAACAGCTATTTAAATAAGACTCACTGAAAAAACCTTTTTAAGGGTTTTTGTTCGTAAAAAATGACAGATTATTCGCCTCGAGCTTTTCGAATTGGCGTAATCCGTAACGACCGCGGCCCACAGCTGAGAGAGAGATTAAAGCATTTGGGGGAGGACGTGACAATGTTACTTTATTTAACTACCCTCCCCCTTTCCCAGATGATGGGATTTTTTTTTAAATTGATATTATCCAGTGCTTGACATAAAACATTGCTTGACTGCGATCCTACCTGCCCTGCATTCAAATTTGAGTTTAGAGTTAACTTTAATGATAGGTAGATAATAGATAGGATTAGGTAAATATTCTAACCTGGCATTTTTGAACGACGAACGTAGAGTTCAACTGTCAATGTCAAGCATATGGCCGCTTACTCCAACCTACCCTGTTCAGAGTTAGAGTTAGTTGGGTTAACTGAGGTTGGGTTTACTCGAGATAAAAAGGACCACCCTGGGTTGCAACTCTACTCTACTCTGGTTATTTTTGAACGCAGGGCTGATGGTAAGCAGTGATGCAATCGTTGATGGTGAGGCGCACTAGTTTATTAAGAGCCTATTCACCCAACGCATGGCTGATGAAGATGGCTTCAATCAAGTTGGTTACTGATAAAAAAGTATGGTGTTAAGTACCTATACTTTGGTTTTTTTATAAATGCCAGATATCCAGCCAATGGAATTTCGTGTTCGGAGTCAGTGAAAATGTTACAGAAAGCTTACGGTGAATCGACTTTATCAAAAACACTTGCTTATGAGTGTTACAAAGCATTCACAAGCGGTCGAGATGTGATTGAAGATTTGCCTCGCTCTGGTAGGCCATCAACCTCTGCAACTGAAGTTAACATCGCAAAAGTGAAGTAAATAGTGACTGAAAATCCTCATTCAAGTTTGAGAGATATAGCCGCCGAACTTTCTGTATCTCACGAGTCGATCCGTACCATTTTAACTAATCATTTGGGTATGAAACATGTTGCCGCTCGGCTAGTCCCAAAAGACCTGAATTTTCTCCAAAAACTCAATCGCATGAGAGTTGCTGAGGACATGCTAGAACGAGTCAATTCCGACCCAACATTCATGAAACGCATTGTTACTGGCGGCGAGACGTGAGTTTACGAGTTTGACATGCAACCAAGTCAACAAGCTTCGGAGTGACGCCTTCCAACTGAACCAAAACCGAAAAAACCACGCCGAAGTCGATCAAAAGTCAAAGTCATGTTGACTGTTTTCTTTGACTATCGCGGTGTTGTGCACTCGGAATTCTTACCGGAAGGTCAAACGGTAAATAAAGAATATTATTTGAGCATTATGCGGCATTTAAGAGAGCAAATTCGACGAAAAAGGCCGGATTTATGGAAAGAAAATTCTTGGATTTTGCACGAAGCCTTCATACAAGGCCATCACTGTGAACGAATTTTTGACCAGACCAACACTCAACAAATATCATCGACCAGCCACCATATTCGCCAGATATGGCTCCAGCCGACTTCTATCTTTTTCCTAAACTCAAATCACCACTTCATGGCACCCGTTTTCAATCTATAGAAGATATAAAGGAGAATTCGCGGCGAGAACTGAATTCAATTTCGGAAACAGCGTTTGAAAAATGTTTTGATTAGATTATTCGTTGGCGTAAGTGTATCGTTTCTGAAGGGGCATACTTTGAAGGTGATAAAATAAATTTGGATGAATAACAAAAATTTTATGTATTATTGATCTTTTCCCGGTACTTTCTTGACAGAGTTGTATACTGAAAACAATGTAGCGGTCGGTCGTTGTGGCTACGCTTTGGGGAGCCCTATGTCCAACAGTGGATGTCTATCGGCTGATATGATGATGATCATGATGAAAAATAATGTTGTATGGACAAACTATATATATAGGAGTTTTCCAATAGGTTGTCGATAATTAGTTGAACTATGTGCCTACGTGCAATTATTTTCCCTAATCTATTTATAGGCGACAAGTCCAACGACTATCCTTCATATTCATTGTCAAATCACATTGTGTTCAGAATTTACAGTTTTGACACGTTCAAGGCATTAACAAGTATCAGTCACGTTCTTTTGTTTATTTATTATTTAATGACCAGTAGGTACTGATTATAGCCTTTAAAGGTGAGTTGCACCATTTAACTATAACGATAACAAAGCCGTTAACAGTTGTCAAATCGTCGAATTGACCAATAGACGGCCGTTTCACGGCTGGTTAAGGTTTGGTTATCATTAAAGTTAAATGGTGCAACTCACCCTAAAGGTACATACGCTAACGTATCCTGACAGGTTTGCTTGTACAGTTGAGTTGTACAGGCAAACCACAGCGAGTATGTTGCACAACTGTGCAGGTTTCCACACATGCTTACTGGACTATATAACTGTCCAGGCAAACCTTTATATTTATTAATATCGCCATTAGTTTCTGCCGACAGCTCCACTTACGTGAGAGTAGAAATTAATCCCAAGGGAACATTCTTTCGCTATAAAATGGTTGGGTGGTGGTCAAGCGTGAACCTATCAACAATTAAAAAAAAATGTATCTTATTGACATGCCATAATATGCCAGAACATGGTCGTTCCTTATACCAATTTTATGCAAATCCATTCAGAAATTTGAACGTGAAGGAGTAAAGCTAGAATTACACAGCACACACGTGTGCCACACACGCCAATCTGGACGCGTCGGTCTCCATACATTTTATATAAAGAAAGAAAGAACACTATTTTATTTGACATACACACTCGTAGATAAATGAAGATATCCGCAGGAAAACTAAGGTTGCCGACATAGCACAAAAAATTGCCAAACTTAAGTGGCAATGGGCAGGGCACATTGCTCGCAGAACAGATTGCCGTTGGGGCCGAAAGGTTTTGGAGTGGCGACCACGTACCGGAAGACGCAGCGTTGGAAGGCCTCCTACAAGGTGGACCGATGACCTGGTGAAGGTAGCGGGAAACCGATGGATGCGGGACGCAAAGGAACGTTCGATGTGGCGACGCTTGGGGGAGGCCTATGTCCAAAAGTGGACGTGTATCGGCTGAAATGATGATGATGATGATGACTAGTAGATACACACAATGTAGTAACAACATGTAGACACTAATAAATTATTATAGATATAAAAAAAAGAGACAACTAACAAAGTGTGTCTCACGGCGGCGCCAAATAGGTCCAGTTCAGCAATAATGCCAGACAACATAAATTATATGGAAACTAGACTTGTAGAGCTACACTTGATCCACGCCACGCAACGCCACGCGACGTCGGTCAACGTACAAATCAGGCGTGTTACAAGTGTGCGTCGGTCTAATGTAGTTCTAGCTTAACAAACATTATAGATATTAAATAAACTTCTGCCAACGAATTAACTAGACTAAAAGTAGAAAATTATACCGAGAGAATATTACCCCGGGGTAAAAAGTATATGTGCTATTTCAGGAAATAGTCTACATACCGTTCCAACATGAAATAGTAACAAAAAATCAGTATTTCTGTCGAGAGGTGTCCACTGCTGAACAAAGATCCTTTCGTTGCGTTGCCATCTTGGTCGGCCCTGTTCTTTTCACATCCAGTAGACTCCTGTGGTCCTCACAGGACACCATCGATTCGCCTCGAAACTTTTGGGCTCTATCGGTCATCCTGTCTGCGAAAATTTGTGCTCTGTCTATCGTTACTTAACTTTATCGGTTACATTGGTTCTCCTGAGGATACCTTCATTAACCAGTTACCTTAAAGTTGTACGTACGCAGAGGTTGAGTGATTTACTGCTGCGCGCCGTGTCGCAGTTTCGATTCCCGTACGGACTAAATATTTGTGTAGCCTACAGGACTGTATGTGGGTCTGGATGTCTCAGATGAGTTTGGCATGTTTGTGAACGCATTTTGCAAAACAGTAGTTTAGTCATTACCCAGAGTGGGGCAACGTCTAAGGGTGAGGCCAAATGAGCGTAATTTTGTGAGTCGTGAGTCGTAGAATTTTCGGCCGCGTAATTTCTGCTGCATTCGGTTTCATACAAAAGTCCTGTTTCATTCATACGGTGACGCAAAATGAGTTGTCTGCCGCAGTAAAAATGCATGCAGTACAAATTACGCGACCGAAATTCTGCGACTCACGACTCACAAAATTACGCTCGTTTGGCTTCACTCTAAGGGTGCTTTCAATTTATGCGTTTTTTGACGGCCTGCTGCTATGCGTTTGCGGTGCGTTAGTCGTACTGCGTACGGATGATCGTATTTTTCATACAAAGCGCGCGGTGCGACAACCGTGCGGCGAACGGTC
This sequence comes from Mythimna ferrago, assembly GCA_910589285.2. Taxonomy (NCBI): domain Eukaryota; kingdom Metazoa; phylum Arthropoda; class Insecta; order Lepidoptera; family Noctuidae; genus Mythimna; species Mythimna ferrago. The sequence continues at coordinate 21,499,094 of OU342686.1, read as the reverse complement.
AACAACATGACGGCAACGTCACACAAGCACCACCTGTTCAAATCGGTGTTGATATAGCGCATCACTGGCGTACAAACGCACGGTGGCAGCCAGATACGTTTTCAAATTTAGGTACTTGTCGGACTGCTAACGCGCGTTTGACGTGTTGCAACTGGTCAGTTGCAGTACGCATAAATCGAAAGCGCTCTTTCATTAGTACTATGGTGAGACAGTAGAACATAATTTTAAAGTGAAAATCAATACTTGCATGTTCATCATCATCATCATCAACCTTTTTAATGTTCTCACTGCTGGGAATCAGGCCTCCTTTCTAGGAGAGGGAATGGGCCGTAGTTCACCACGCAGGCCCAGTGCGGGTTGGTGAATGTAACATGTCTTCGAATTTTTGGTTCTAGGACATGTCGGTTTCCTCACGATGTTTTCCTTAACCGTTTTGAGAGCAGTGGTAATGAAATAAATTACACAAAGTAATGCGCCTGGCAGGGTTTTTAATCCCACGACCAACAACTCGTAAGTCGGAGCCATTACCACTCAGCCGTCACTGCTCTTGCATGTTACTTAATGAATGTTTGTATGTACGTCCTTTAAAAGCCATTAATCTGCAAAACTTTCAAGAGTAAATTACAGTTTAATCAGTTCAGTTGTTACTTTCATAAGCTTAATTTTTCACTCTGACAAAACTTATACACGGCTTAAAGGTCAAAAGTTTTTGTTCTTAAGAAAACATTGTTGTTTTCTTGAAAGTTCTTTAAAGAAAGATGTTAAAAACTTTTCTGGACGTCTGAGCTAGTTAAGGCACTAATTAGTTGTGTCACTCTATAAACTCTGCGTAGTTTTTTTAAGCTATTGCATAGCTTCTATAGCGGGCCTTGAGCGTGGAGACCGAATCCAGAAATTCCGTAACGAAAATAACCTAACACCCCCCACTCATTTGTTTTTTGAGCGTGGTGACCGATAAGAAAACAAATGAGTGAACAATCAATCAAAATTCAATTCAATGTGTGAAAGTGTAACTTCAATTAATATCAAAGAAAAAAAAAAACAAAGGAAAAAAAATACTGCATAAATAAAATAAATAAATAATTATAATTGCATAAGTTGATAAAAATGCTATGCAATAGCTTTACCGCGGCAGTCCCCGAGTGCTACACGTCTTTTTTTTAATAGATATTGTCTGTTATCAACAAACACCTAACTTGTCACTTCAATGGGCAGGGCACATTGCTCGCAGAACAGATGGTCGATGGAGACGAATGATGGGAGTGGCGACCACGCACCAGAAGATGCAACATTCTACGACCAATGAGCCCTGCCCACTGCCACTTAAGGTTAGTGATTTTTCGAGCTATGTCGGGAAGCTTGGTTCTCCTGCGGATATCTTCATTCCTGATGTGATAACGCAAGGAAACTCTGAGCATATCCCTTTCCATGCCCTTCGGGTAACTTCGCACTGTGGTGTGTTAGAAGATTAGATAAGAAAACATATAAAAAAATGCGTTCGTGTGCAAAAAAAAAGGGCGCTGACTCAAAACGCTTAAATTTGTCTCAGTAAAAGAAAAATATATTGCATCGTGAACAGTTCTTAGGATTAGGGGCGGTAATGACAGAGATGTGTCGGTTAGCAAATGCAGGCTATTAATCAAGGGTGCGAGGCGTGAAAGTGGATGAAATTGTGGCCAATAAATTAGAGGTTGGAGCTTTTGGCAGGATTTTTTCGAGTGAAGTTCAGTGGCAAATTGATTTCTGGTAAATATTGTAATATTAAATTTGGTGTGGTTTTGTATCTTATGCTTGATAATTTTATTGAATTAGTGTCTATGTCGTGGTGTGGTAAGTGTGTCTAGGCGTCGACGGCGCGCACTGTTGTTAGCGACCGTAGGGGCTAAGCTGGATAGAAGCCTACTAGGGCCAGAGTCTGTTCCCGAAAGAAAAGAAGCATACTGGGAGCATGGATTATGCGAAAGTGAACCCCGGAGCCCTGAAATGAAGACAAAGAAGAAACAGGAGTGAGTTCCAGTCATTAAAAGTCTGGCACGCCCTTGGGCGAAGCGCGATGTCTTCATGTCAGATGAAGAGAGATGTCGTTGTATGATTTTCCACCTGAAAAAGCCCCTAACCCCAATTTATATTCTTTGAAAAAATCGGGGTTAGGGTTTTTTTTTGACAGAACAGTGTTTGCCGGGTCAGTTGGTACTTTTATAACTTTTAAAATATCACATAAATAGCTGTTTTCCTGGCCTCACAAGGAGGCTTCGTATAAATTGCCCACGCTGCATCTGACGCTAACGAAAAAAAAAAACCCTAGAGCCTTCGTTTGCGTAAAATATGATTGATTACTCATTCTACTGCCATTATTGCAGTTAAATCGTTTGGATATTTTGTTTCTGTATGATTTATAGATAATGGATTTAGCTCAGTCAGATTTTGATTTAATTTAATCAAAAATTTTATTCAAGTTATTTTTTTATTACTATTAAACTGTATGTATGCTATATTGTTTGGATACTACTACCTTTGCCAGGAAACCGGGAATCTTTAAGTCAAGAGTGAATAGGTTTCTTCTAGGTAAGCGCGTTCCATCGTCGTCCGCATCGTCGCTTTCCATCAGGTGAGATAGCGGTCAAGCCCATACCTAACAAGAATAAAAAAAAAACACGTAAGGGGCAACATTAAAAAAAAGAAAACTACCGCAGGCGACCGGTCGCACCAACTTTTTGGTTTGGACTTGGAACTTGGTTGCGTGCGGAAGCGCGGTAAACGCTACCCATCAGCTGTTCGGTGGGATCCGGTATCTATGTATTTCAATACTCTCTTGTTGATTTAGTGATGACTCTGTTCCTCTGATCGTAATATCTATTGCTAAATTTGTTAATATTCTTATAAAAACCTCATGTGATTAGTTTTTAGGTTAATAAATCTTTATTTTTTTTGAACATTATTTTACTTCTGTCCTAATAATTAATAATCTGGGTATCTGGTATAATTGGTTAATCATTATCATTTCAGCTGATAGATAATATATGCGCATTGCAAATATGGATAGGGTCATAGACAATATACTACAGGTAGTACTTACTACACCACAAACCGAACTGGTACAAAACAGTAAAAAAAAAACTATTTCTGTGAAACACCTCGTCCTTTTTCTATTTGTATATTGAGGTGTATTCCAATATGTTGGAGTAGGAATATAAATAGGGTACGGTATTATATAGTCGGGTTGAAACAGTTGGGGACTCAACCTTCAGGACGAAAAAATAAAATCTCTTTTTATATCGAGAAATATTATTTCCATTCCACTGCTAGTACAAATGTTGGGTGTGTATGTGTGAACGTTTCTATATTATATATATTTTTAACTTTGCCTCACACTTGGTATTATTTACTCTTGTATCGTGGGTGCGGATATATATATAAAATATATATTATATATATTTTTTTTGTATTTATATTTATACAAAAAACAAAACATACAAAATTATAAACTTGATTGGACAGTTTGTATGGAGAGGCCGATTTTTTTTTGTTTCCTGAAAAAAAATGTTGTGTAAGGTTGTTCAGTTTCGTCTACTGAGCAAGCCCTTAAAGTTTGTGGAGGGCTGTCCCTTACACCCTTTATATATCTTGTATATTGTACACTTACACCGGGAATGACTACCTGCAGGCCATCTTCTTCTTTTCGTGTCGATGCTCTCAAATTATACTTCTTCTGACCAATATTTGGCAACCTGTACGGCTCTGTTGTTGGCCTCGTACAGATCCTGAAAACTGCAGGTGGTTATGCAAGATGGGCAGCATACCTGCAGGCTATAATAGTAGTTTATGTGACTAGGGGATAAAGCAGTGTCTTTAAGTCGAGGACGGCATGTTGAATTCCGAACGAAACGAAGGTTGCTGATTTTAATCCCTAACGTCAGTTAGGGATTTATATAATTAACTCCCGAGCATTGCGACTCCCTCGCAATGCTCGGGAGTTAATTATATAAATTAATAAACAAATCTGAGTGAAGTGAGGAATTCAAGCCGCCCAAGACAAAGACAGCTTTATCCCCGTGTTGCATACTCTACTTTTTACACCATCTGTGAGATAATTAAAAGACAATTTGGTCGACCATATCATATATAAGAGAAATATAAGTATTATATTTACAAGTTCATCAAACAAACAAAATTCACACTAGTTACTCCAAGATTCTATTGTTTCAATTTTCTATAACGCTCCCATCAGTAAGCATTTTTTTTTTGTTAGTGGCTAGTTTGAATTTCGAGTCAACTTGTTCGATGCACGTACATTTTAATTCACAATGTTGACGATTTTTGATGTTCCAAATTTATATCTCATTATTCCCTAGGGATCGGCCATACTGCATTATCTCCTATGGATAGAATGACCTGCTTTAAATGAGGTTTGTATGACGTATAAAACGACATTATCGAGCAGGTGGTGTAAAAAAATATTTGTTTCACACGATAATAACCAAACCAGCGACACGAAAATTGGCAGCCGATTGCTCAACTCTAATAATGAAAATAATTAATCTTTAATTCGAGCCAAATTCATTAATATTAGTGTGTGCTAGTTAGGTGTGGAGCACACTCATATTTTGTTCCTACAGAGCTGCAAGTTTTAAAAGTCGATCCCTTTACAAAGTGATATGTATAAAATTGGCTTCATCCTTTGTAAAACACCCACAAACTGTTTGGATTTTATGCTTATTCTAAGCTTTAAAGCGACAGTTCTGGCCAATGTTATGTCCAATGCATAATAAACTTGGTCGCTTTTAACATTTTGCTGAAACAAGCAAACTGTAATATGGGTCCTATATTTTAATTTGATCATAATTTGGGTCGGTTCTGAAACGGCTGCAAAATTGTGAAAGAGATTTTGTTTAGCTCTTCTATTTTGTGAAAGTTGTTTCAGAAAACATTCAAGTCATCGAACTCTCTAAGAAGTGAATTTTTATTTTGAAAGGCTTTTTTATGGTGGGAAAAATATACTTAGATATAAATAAATAATGTAGTAGTGAAAAAATAACTCCAACCAATCAGTGCTGTGATGATTCTACCAAAATCTTGCGAAAATACTAACGTGCCTTCACCTTAAAGGAAAATCGGCTAGTTGCCATCCTGATATTCAGAGGGAGCGCATTCCATTATGTTTGAAAGCCAGTTTTAAGAGTGCGTCATTTCACATAAATAAACTGTTTTTTTTTTACTTTCTTTCAGACTTTTATTGGCTAAAACCAGAGCTAGATTCTGTCTAAAAAGTCAGTAAAAATATTTCATTTTACCCTAATAATTACCCAAATTTAATTATTAGGGTAAATAAAATCTGATGTAGTCAACATTGGTTAAATAATCAAGGTTGATTAAGAGATCTTGATCATTGTTTAATAATAGAAGAACCAAATAATAATATGAAGTGTTGAATGTAAGTATTTTTTAAATGATTAAATATTATACAAAATTCCAAAGTCGTTTGACTGTTTAGACAGACTATAAACTTTAGTTTCCTTTTACGTTTTAGGATCACGGATGACCTATTCAAAAGTCGACCCATGGCCCTAGTAAGCTACGGGCTCTACTGGGCCCCTAAGGTTGCTGACATCTCTTTGAGGCGCGTGAGGAACACTCGGTTCGAACGGTTTCGCTCGGTCCGGATGGTAACCGAACGGCCGGACGGCGACCTACCCATTGCTCACAAGCCCACGCCTACGTTGGCTGATAGTCGGGGTCGGGGTCACGGCAGCTAGGATTACCGTTCTCTCACGTGTGCGTCTGTGTGACCATCTTCTTCTCTAGCATTACTGCTTTGCAGAAGGAGGTGACCAACACTCATTCTCCTTTGCTCGAGGCCCTGGCCTTCACCAGGACCCAGCGCGAATGAAGAAGTGCCGATGGAGCGTTAACATAAATTGACTGGCCTGGTGGTCTAGTAATTAGTGGCACTGACTGCTATGCCAGAGGTCGTGGGTTCGATTCCCACCCAGGAAAAATGTATGTGTGATGAGCATGATCATTTGTTCTGTGTCTGGGAGTAATTTGTCTATAATATGTTAGTATTTAGAAATATATAAGTATGTTTATCAGTTGTTCAGTACTCGTAACACAAGCTCTGCCTAGCTTGAGACTAGACAGCGCTGTGTGATAGTTGTGAAGTATTATTATATACTACTTATTATGTAATAAAGGTAAAACGTTTTAAAGAAGAACTCAAGATTTTTTTAGCAAAAAAATAGCAACGAACATAAAAGGAAATGAAAAGCGAATCACATTTCACTTTACGTAATTATTTGCTTGTATTTTTTTCAGCGCCCACTTAAAAAAGGGAAAAAACGTCATGCCTTTTCTTTCAGCGATATTTTTTTTTTACTTTCACTGACGCTACTTTAGCTACAGTTTCCGTATTCATAAACTTGATGAAAGCGTTGTCCCAAAAAAAAAATAAAAAAAATAACCAGGCTGCCAAAACATACTTAAATTGTGTGTAACTTTATATATACTGTGTACTTAAGTTTCGTTTCATCGCAATCCTATGATCATACTTATAGAAAGATATACTAAATTCATTGACTGTCAGGCGGTACGAAGTTCGCCGGGTCAGCTAGTAGGGCTAGGCGTGACTTGTTTGAATCTTTTTAGTTAACATGCATATCCATGTAAACTAAAAAGATTCAAACAAGTCACTTTTCAAAAATAATTAATTTCAATATTGACGGATTAAATCAATTAAAATCCTACAGTGCGCAACACATGCGAGTCCCGGCCACCGTAGGCGTGGGCTTGTGGATTGCGAGCAATAACTAGCTCGCCGTCCGGCCATCGGGGTCGATGGCGAAATTTCTGACTAATAATTTTTATTGCTTATTATAAGTGTGTCCGTGGATTTTGCAGCATATACTGAGATAGGGGTCTTATTGGTCTCGGACAGGTTCGTTTTGTTTTATTTTTTATGATAGTTTAGGGTTTATGAATAGATAACAATTTATTTTATTTTATGGTTTGGCCTGTGCAAGTCACAAATAAAATATTTTATTTTTTCTTTCTTTACATACATACACTCTCACTTTCGAACTACACTACCCTTCTCCTGGGGCATTCTGATAAAAGGCTTTAACCATTATGACTTTCATACAAGCTTACACGGGGCAGCAAAAAAAAAAAAAATCAAATCGTAAGCATATATTTCTTTACACATAGTAATTTGATTGTACCCTCGTCATTAAAGGTCTATCTCGACCCGATTTGGGTGACTTTGTTAGCCGAATTTAAACGCTATTCGGTTCTAAAGGCCACTTCATACAATCAGGGTGCGAGGTGAAATTGCGTTCTATTTTTAGCACACTTTATTTGGAGACCTGGGGCACAAAATATATAGGTAAAGAAGTCAATCTAAATACAAACCGCGCTCGAACAACGCACACATAGACACCGCGCACGGACACCGGAGCGCTTCGGCCCACTCGTCGAACAGTTCGGGCTCAAACGTTCACTAGTGTGTCCACCGAGCGTAGGTATAAAAACTGAAGTACATACATGAGATTGTCTTCTGTACCTATCTATTTTGTGCCTGGGGCCTTACCATGACGTGTTAAAATATCAGACGTGCGAGCGAAAAAGAGGTATGGAGCTATATACCCCATTTAGCATCACTTTAACAGGCCAGTTTTGGTCATATTTCCTGTATATTTCATACATTTTATATGGATTCTTCGTGCTATGTCGGCAACTTTAGTTCTCCTGCAGATATCTTCATTTTTTATTCGATCACTCAAGGAAACCCCGAGCATAGCTATTTCCATGGCTCTTTGGGTGACTTTAAGCCTTCTGATGAGGCCCATTGTAAGCGACCACGTTTCGGAGCCATATGTCATCACTGGCAACACGCACTGGTCATAGACTTTCGTCTTGAGACACTGTGGTATGTTGGACGAGAATATACCGGGTAGCTTCCCGAACGCTGCCCAGCCGAGTTGGATTCGACGGTTGACCTCTTTCTCGAAGTTAGACCTACCTAGCTGGACTGCCTGTCCGAGGTAGACGTAATCGTCCACAACTTCGAGTGTAGAGGTGACTTTGTTAGGATGATGCGGGACGCACAAGAACGTTCGTTGTGGCGACGCTTGGGGGAGGCCTATGTCCAACAGTTGACGTGTATCGGCTGAAATGATGATGATGATGATGTCTGGTGTCCGCAACATGCTACAAATCACCGCTACTCGCTTCTTGTTTCCCGAACCGGCCACTAACTGCCGTCACACACAACCTTCGCACTTAAGTCTTTGACAAAACTTTAATTTACCAGATTTAACGTTTTCGTTTCGGTCCTGATGTTAACTGTCACGATGTCGTTCACTCTGTCTTAAGAATTGCTTCGAAATTCCTGGTTTTGCTTTTTTATCTGTTATAAACTAGTACTTGACTGCGATCCCACCTGATGGTAAGCAGTGATGCAATCGTTGATGGTGAGGCGCACTACGAGTAGTTTATTAAGAGCCTATTCACTCTAGCCTTGAAGACACCTAAATAATCGGACGGGAAGACCGCAGCAGGCCAATTGTTCCAATCCTTCGATGGATGCGGTATAAATGACGAGGGCAAACGCTTAGTCCGGACCGTAGAGGTTTCAACAACGTAAGAGTGTTTGTCCGATGGTAGAAATGAGATGACGGAATCAAGTCATGCAATTGCTTCCTAACGTACCTATTTAAATCAGACAGGTCAACATTTATTTTTTGCAATTGCAAGCCTAGTCATTAAGTCGTACGTGCTTCGTCAGAGTCTTATGATATTGCGCGTATAGTTCTTTTTTTTTTTTTGTTTTGAATAAAAGTAACAGTCACCGGCCACAAGTGGCTGTCGCGCGCTTCAGCTTTCTTTGTGGCCGTTTCTAGCTCCTCGTGGCGGCGTTTATGGCTGTGGCTGGTGGCCTATGAGCGGTGACTCTAAGACAATCGTAGGGTTCAGTAATATAAATATTTCGTTCACTTTTATCGCACGATCATGACATGGTGTGTTTGAACCCTTAGTCTCCAAAGTTTATCGGCACGCTGAAGGCTTTTTGTGTTAACTGTCTATGAATATAGATATTTGGAAAAATCTCCGTTACTAAAGATTTCTTAGATGATATTGCTTTTCATTGTTACTTTATACATTTTAGTCAGTTGACCGCTTTTCTGCAATCGTCTTCTTTTCCAACATTAAATAAATGAAGATTTTGTCCTTTTTTATTTTAGTGTATATGACACGCTTTCTTTTTAAGTTTAATACTCCAGAATAGGTCGAAAAATGCAGATGATAAAGATTTTCATTTTTTAGCTCAGTAAGTATTGGATAGGATGGGAACAAAAATTATATTTGCGGTAATTACATGTAAATGCATCATGTCATTACTGCAAATATATTTTTACACACTTGTACTCATGAAAACCACTAACATAACTCTCCTAACTTCGTTACGCGCCGTCAGTGTCGACGAGTCAGGCTCGACCCTGACGCTTACCGAACGGCTGGACGGCGAGCTACCCATCGTTCGTTGTCTGTAAACATACGCCTACGGGTCCGCGAAATGTATCATTCTGAGGTTTAACCCGTTGTATGGCCGGAACGCGGATCCACGGGGCACACAATAACTTTTTTATTTTGTCTCTAATTATTGCATACGAAAGGTTGAAGGGATGCAACTCGACACAAATTTTCACTGTTTTTCATACAACCGCTCTTACGCGATTATGACGTTATTACACATTTTTCATTAGATATTTTGAAAACACAGTTTCTTGGGTAGAATATCTGGCTTCTATTGAAATCAATTTTTAATTTGTGTTAAACTAATCCAGTTAAGACTTCTGGAAATCTGCTATTTTGCATAAACTTTGACACTTCATAATTTAATTAAAAATTAAAAAAGTAAAAAAGGTGTAACAATAGAAGCCTTGCAAATTTTATCAAAATTCTAAAAAACAACTATTTTTTTCATAAGTTTTTAAGGGTTTAAAAAAACACGTATTTCCTGGAACAAGTTTTGTAAAATATTCCAGTAAATCACGGAATTACCGAATACTAATCGATCGTTTTCAGGCGTTATCATTTTTTTTTCTCGTTGCCTTTTTGTCAAACATCGCGTTGAATTGCGTTAGATGAAGTAACAAGCTTTTAAACCATGCTCGATGTTGACGATAGGCGAGTGGAAAAGCAGCCTCTTAATTAAATAATGCATAAAAAAACGCAAAAGTCCATTTTTCTTACAAATAAACAAAAAGCACCACCGAATATCCACTAATTTTATTTAATAAATCGTCAAAACGCGTCTCCTAACAAGTTTGTAATCGGTTCTCAAAATATTTACACCAGTTGTTGGCATTCTAACAGCAAAAATGTAGGAAAAGCTTCTAAAATAAATTGCTTGGAGTCAAGTTACAAATTACTCGTAACACACTACTGGAATAGTAGTTTATTTTCTAATATTGGAGCTTCGAATGTAATCCACTGTTTTAGGTCTCGTAGGAAACTGTTCTTAGATTAAAGTTGTGATTTATTTTGTGTTGTTGGTGGAGAAATAGAAGTAGTTGGTTGTTTTTCGTTAACGGATGGTGTAAAAGGGAACTTGTAGGGTTAATGTTAATGGTTTCAAAATTGGGCAGTGACTTATCATCCCGTTTCATCTGTATTCCTTTGATTTTAGAGTTTTTGGCGTCGTCATCTGTTGATGGTTTATTAATATACACTATTTTTGAAAATATCCACAGGAGAACCAAGGTTACCGACATTTACCGAAAACTCGCCAAACTGAATTGGCAGTACCTAGGCAAGTCACATTGCTCACAGAACAGATTTTTTCTATCTTTTTAACCCCCGACGGAAAAAAGAGGGGTGTTATAAATTCGAGGTGCCTAAGCGAATTGACTGATTTTGATGCAGTTTTTTTTATTTGAAAGCTGACGTTATCGAGATGGTTCTTAGATACAATTTATGAAGAATCTGTTCAGGCGTTCAAGGTCATCAGCTCGTTTGTTGGTTATGGCTGGGATCTTAATCACTTAATGGATATATACTTAACTAATAAACACATTTAGGTGACCTAATGTTTGAAATATTCATGTACCTACATGCCGACGCAATCAAGCTGATCTGATAATGGAGGTCGAAGGTAAGAGACGTAACCTTGGAATGCCTATTAATAAACCCATCCAGTTTCGGCTCATTTAGATTCACCTTAAAAATTGTGTTCCCGCGCGCCTCAAGGAGTTGTCAGCAACAGCATGGGCCCAACTGGGTCGAAGCCTACTGGGGCCAGGGTTAGCTCCGAAAGGTAGCTCGGCCCCTCCATGAAAGGCAAGAACTAACAGGGTGGGTTTTTTAGTCAGTAAGAGTCTGATACTATCTCCCGCTCCGCCCAAAGGTGATTAACACACGAAAAAAAAAGCTTGGGGTCAGCTTCTAGTCCAGCCGGATACGACTGAATACCCATGTTGTACATAAAGCGACCCATCAGATCTCCATAACCCAATTACTGAGCAATACGATACTCTTCTGCTCTCAAAACGGTGAAGGAAAACATCGTGAGGAAACCGGCATGTCCTAGAACCGAAAATTCGAAGACATGTGACATTCACCAAGACGCACTGGCCCCGCGTGGTGGATTACGGCCCATTCACTCTCTTATAGAGGAGGCTTGAGTCCCAGAAGTGGGAACATTAAAAAGGCTGGTGATGACGATACTCTTTGGATAGACTGATGATCACTTTCTGGTAAACCATTACCTGGAACGACTGTCAAAGATCTATAAATGACCATCGGGACCAACGGCTTTACGTGCTTTCCAAGGCACGGGGTGTCAGTAATGTCTTAGATAAACTCAGAAAAGTAGCACATGTATTGAAAAAATTACATTCGTATTTACCCGGTTTCGAACCTGCAGCTTCATGCATGAGAGGCAGATAGATGTCTTAAACACAGGGCCATCACAACACTGCCTCCAATGTATTTCTTAATTTAATATTGGACGGTAAATTACAATTTGTTTACATTATTCAGTAGCAGATACATATAGATTAATCATGATTTATGGAGACCCTAATAATTGAATAATGCAAGGTCGGTGCACCAAATTGAATTAACATTTGATTTGTGGCGACTAATCCTAAGCCACACATAATTATGGCATGTAAACTAATTAGTTATTCTCTGTAAGTGTCTACTGCTAACAATGTTACGTGTGTAGCATAAATTTACACGAACCCATGATGTGAAATCATTGTTCATTAGCTTTTGCCTGCGGCTAAATATAGCCTATGTCACTCAGGAATAAAGCAGCTTTCTATCGGTGTAAAAATTTTAGCAATCAGAACAGTACTTTCAGAGATGACCTCCTGCAAACAAGAAAATTAACTTTACTTCTTTATAATATTTGTGTAGATTAAATCCAGCTTAATACCTCTACGCGTTTCTGAGAAAAAGGATATTGACCACAGAACAGATGAAAGATGTTAGAATGGTCTTGTGGGTGGGGTAGGCGTGCCACAAATGACGGTAAGTCCCCTCTTTGAGGCGTGGCTGGAAAGATCTCACGGCGTCCTTACCTTCCGCATGACGCAGGTCCTCACCGGACATGGTTTGTTCGGGAGTTTCCTGCAACGAATTCGTGCGGAAGTGACGCCCGGGTGTCGCCACTGTGCGGAATGCCCGGAGGACACGGTGGAGCACACAGTCTAGGTGTGCCCTGCTTGGGCGGAGTATCGCCGTGCCCTCGTGGGGGCGATCGTCGGCGGAGACCTCTCGCGCCGGGCCTTGGTTGAGGCTATGAACCGGAGCGAGGAGGAGTGCCAGGCGGACGCCGACTCCTGCGAAGCAGTGATGCTCGCAGAGGAGGAGGCCGAACGCATCAGGCAACAGCGTCGCCGGGATTCTGATCCCGATTTCCGGCCACCAGGCACGGGCTTGCGGACAGTGAGCAATGGGTAGCTCGCTGTCCGGCCGTCCGGTAACTGTCCGGACCAAGCCCAAGTCGTCGACGGCGCGCACTGTTCCCGCATGCCTCAAGGAGTTGTCAGCAACAGCAGGGGCCCAGCCGGGTCGAAGCCTACTGGGGCCAGGGTTATCCGAAAGGGCGCTCGAGCCCCGGTATGAAGGCTTGAAGGAACGGGATGGGTTTTTTAGTCAGTAAGAGTCTGACACTATCTCCCGCTCCGCCCAAGAGCGGGGGTTGTCATTGGATCATTTTCCCCACTAAAAAAAAATCTGTTATGGACTGAAAACGTTTTCTTCTTTTGAGGGCTTAGCCAAGTTGATAATCTACAATCGTTAACTTTAGTAGTAAACTTCAAATGTATGAGGATGACGTCATTACAATGCTCAGTCACGTGGTCAGTACAAAGGAATCGGAGGCGTTGCCAACTCGAGCCGATCAACTAAACGGAATCGAAACGAAACGGTCGTAAATTGGCTAGGCCGGCTGTATTCATGTTGTGTTTTTTTTTTATTAGTTTCTGCCACTGGCTCCGCCCGCATTAAAGTAAAAAACATACCTACTTGATTTTTGATTTCCGATATTTTAATTTTGACTCTCGAAGGTTTTTCTTATTATTTTGTGATCTAATTACTTTACAGTTTTCATACTTTTTCCTGTATTTTTGTGACCTGGTTTCTAGCTATTTTTTTAAGTCAATGGGAAGTACCTTATAGGTTTTAATTTCCTTACGCGCATCAAAATATGCGCTACAAACGGCACTATCTTTAAATGTCAGTGATTTAGAAGTTTGATTTTACTGGTCCAAGAGTAGCAAACCCCAAAAACTTCTTAACATTCGGACAGACGTACAACAAAGTGATCTTATAAGTGATAAATGATATTTATTTTGTAAATAGGTTTAAAATAGTACATTGTTACACTAGGGGTGAAAGTAACTCATTTCGTCCCGAGAAGGAGTTGGCGGGCGAGCGCAGCGAGGTCGCTAATTCGAGGGGTTAAATGGGTTACTTTCACCCCGAGGTAAACACTGTGCTTTTCATTACGAATACGAGGAAACTAAAAATAAAAAAAGAAGTTTGTAAAGCCTTAGTCGTCGTACCTATGATTTTAAGTAGGTATCTTTCTTCTGATTTAGGCGGTTAAAGGTATTCCACTACTGCTTTAGCCTCTTCTCTTATGAAATTAGGCGTTAAATCACAATTTTAATCTGATAAACATAACGTGTTAATACAAATCTCGTTGTACGGAAATGTAAACAAAACTCGAAAAAACCAACGACTGATTGCCACTTTCCCGCCATCTTGTTTTTTTTTTCTGCGGCCGGCCAGCTATTCAGCCTCATTAATGAAAAATTAGAAATTAATTGTAATCTTTTAAAAATAAAGTATTGTAAAGAAATAGTTGAACAAATAAATCACTTAAAATATAACATTATTTAATTAATACTTGTCTTTAAGGACGCGTGAGCAAGATTCACTCGCTCGAATTTAGGTATCTTGGTCGCAATACATCGACCTTACGCGCACGCACACATAGAGCCCATTGTTCGTTCAAATTTATACTTTAACCGAACATGTCTTGATATTTGAGGTATTATTTTATTTTTCTTAGTAAGTATTAATTGAGTCAAGCTTGTTTGATTTTTAGTATCAGTATTACTATATGGCAATATGCAATTGCCTGCTTATCCAGTTTCGAGTACTACTCGTATAGCAAAAATAAGTAGTTGCCATATCTTTACGGATAATAACGACCAATTTCTTTGTAAACCTACGATTATTTCCCAGGCTTATTTCTTTAAAAATATTATATTTAACAAAATCAAATGGGTATTTGAGATTAATTTTATCAGACAATTAGGTACAACGCACAACCCCTCTCCGACATGAATTAAATCTTCAAACTCAATAAATACTCGTACGATGTCTGAAGCAAGTAGTTATTTCCAATTTAATATTCAATCTAATCGTAAAATACAGTTAAAACTATGAATACTTATGTATTTTTAACCGACTTCTAAAAAAAGGAGGAGGTTCTCAATTAGGATGATTGAATTTTTTTTTATGTATGTTCGCGCATAACTTCGTTGCTTGCCGACCGATTTGAAAAATTATTTTTTTGTTGGAAAGGGTATACTTCCCAAATGGTCCCATAGTCACCAAGTCGGGATCTGATGATGGAATCTTGGCGAAATCGAGGGAACTCCTCAAATATCATAAGCGACTGTATAGTTCTTTTGGTATTTTCATCAAAGACTTAAGCATTTACACTTAAAAAATTACATTTGATGAAGTGGAACTGGTGAAGAAGACCAGAAATGGCCAGTGGAAGTTCATACTCACACAGATATCATAATGAACATAGTTATGCGACTACGATAATACAAATAAATGAATAGTTCTGGATAGGTATGTTGAAAATGGTATCATCGAAGTGACCTGATGATGATGATAGAGCCGGAAGATAGGCACCGGAACTCCGTAATTAATCAATGTATCCTAGCCGTGTTTGGGTTTATTAGAATTATCATGAGATGCGCCACACTTTCCGCCACACGTACCTATAAGGTACTATCAAACTGATCTGATGATGATGATGGAGCCGCAAGGTAGACACGGAAGCTTCATAATAAAACAATGAATTTATCCTAGCAGGGTTTGAGTTAATTGGAATTGTCATGAGAAAAAGGTACTCTGGCTATAGGTAAGTGTATTACAACTAAAAAGTGTGAAATAAAAAACTTTTTCCAAAAAAAATATAACCGAAATATGACTGACTTATACATAACAAACAAAATAATTTTAATTTCGGAAGTCTGTGTTAAATAACACCGACTTCCGAAATTAAAATTATTTGATGATGGTTTTAGTGTATTTTTTTTTTTGTGAAATCGGTTATTTTTTTTGGAAAAAGTTTTTTTTTTATAATTATAAGGTAAAATATACAACGGATTTAGCCGTTATGTGTACTATCCAGACCCTATTTGTAGCATAGCCAATTTCTGTATTGTATTTGTGTGAAAAGATTGTATGGGACTGAATAATTTGAAAACATGTAACTGGGAGATGAATAAATCATCTTTGATTTGATATCATGATATTGTGGCAACTTTAATTCCTTGTATATCAAAATGGTAACAGGAAAAATTGATTTATAAATACACTAGCTTTTGCCCGCGGCTTCGCCCGCGTGGCATAACCTAATGTTATTTCTCATAAATTTTGGACCTCTATTTTACACGCGTGAGCAGCGTAATTATTACTACCTTAATTCACATATACTATCATTGTTGGTGTTGTGTTAGTTAAGAAAACAAACACAAAACAAAAATGCAATTATAACTTTTCAACAACATCCAAAAGAAAACACAGTCATCAGTCGTGCGTTATTGTCGTTTGGCTTATTAGCTAAAGAAACAGTAGGCAAAACGGTGCGGGGGAGGATCAATGAGCGCGTCATGCGTAGCTACTGAAGAGCGGAACTCGTGAACTCGTGAATTTAATTTTGGGAATGATTAAATTTATGAAAGCTTTTTAATGGTACGTCCGATTTAAATGATTCAAAAAGTAATTTACAGATACTGATATAGTCTTGAACGCGAAGTAACTTATTTTGATAAGAATTAATACCGTAATTGTGTAAATAGCTTTCCAATAAACGCTTCATGAATGCTAATTTTTAAAAGTAGTAAAATGGATATATTATGTTAACCTTAAGAGATAGACATATGCCACCGAGGACTTTTCTGTAGACCTATATAAGATACACAATTCCACGATACATTATTTTGTTATATCTTAAAGGGTTTAGGCAGCGTTTTCGTTAAAAGCTCCCAGACGGCTTATTTTTTCCCGACATCTTCAACAAATATCGTTAATGTACACAAAAATACATACAAAAACTTAACAAATTATATTCTAAAAGCTTCCTCAAGAATCACGCTATCGAGTGGTGAAAACTGCTTGAAAATCGGTGCAGTAAATTTTGAGTTTATCGCGAACAGACAGACAGACAGACGCTGCGGGGGACTTTGTTTTATAATATGTAGTGAAAAGTGTCCTAATTTATCTTGGTACTCGAAGATATAGGCAAGCGTGCTCCATCGTCAGCCACATCATCGCTTACCATCAGGTGAGATTGTGGTCAAACGCGAGCCTATACATAATATAAAAAAAAGATATTGTTTTATGGGAAATAATAATGGTTCCGAAAAACAATTTAATCTCCAGCGATCTGTGGCCGACTATTATTCTAATTAACTAGCGTTATAATGAATTACCGACAAAAAATCCAAAACGTAAACGAAAAAAAATATCCAATTTAACAACAAATAAGAGCATGTTCAAATTACATTTTCTCCTAAAAAAATTGGTTGCCTGTAAAGTCGGTATACGGGCGAAAGTTTTACGTGACAACGACTTTGAGTGGTAAAATAATTTTAATGTGAATATTCATTCGTATAGTAGGAAGAAGGATGAAAATGTCTGTCTCTCTCGCTCTTAGGCGGGCTAACCATGCCCGAGTGGAAGGGACGCGTGCCTCTCACTCGCTCTCATTTTGAGCGCATAACGTGAGCGGAGCGTAACGCAGTTTCTTGAAGTGTCACCCGGCAAACCAATTTATAAGACGTTGTCACGTCAAAAAAAATGGATCTTCGAATAACAAAACTAAACTTCCGAATAGAATACTGAACCTCCGACAAAATTACTAAGTTACCGACAACAGAGGTTTGGTCAAAATAATCATATTTTTACAACTTGCATGTACTGTTTTAATTTCTATTGTTGGTTATCAAATTTATTTTTTAGCTCTCAATAATGATGAAAATACCTCAACTGTTCGGCCCGCGCGATGGGGTTCGGATCTACTACGTAACTACATTTTCATAATAAACTGAGTTTTGTTTTATTTTTATCTTTGTTCTCGCTGACATTATAAAAGTAAGGAAATTTGTCGAATAATAATACAGTATAATATTCTAGGAAACCAAAGTCTACTTGGTTTTCGATTAAGGCATGAATAGGGGTACGTATCAAAATCCCGAAAGTTCATTATACCTATGGCTGAAACACCGACGTGCAAAACACCGAAAGGTTTAAATGCCGATAGTCGTTATATCGAAACACAAAATACCGATGTTCAAAAACCCGAAAGGACGAAATCCCGAATAGACGAAACAACTTGAACGTAGCGGTTGGTCACAGTTCTAACGTTACATAGCTTATTTCACCCAGTTCAAAGAGCAATCAAGATACAATCTACCTGTGAATAGACTATTAGACAATGGTAAACACATTTTTATGAGAGATTGTGGCTGAAATAGGTTAGGTTAGAATTGTGACAAAAGCAACTTCTCAAAATAAAACAAATCGGGACCTTAGGGCACCCCGACACGGACGAGTCGGGATTTGAACTTCCGGACTTTAAACATTCGAACAAATGAACTTTCGGGATTTCGTCCATCGGTAATTTAAAATTCGGGATTTTATACGTACCCATGAATACGACTGTTTTAACTTTTTGACGCCTGAAATAGGTACCGATATCGAAGCATACCCGTGGTAAGTAAAATTCATCATATATGATGCAATTAAATGTTATTGTTACAAGTACATTTTTTATATTTTTTATAAGTTTCTGTATAGCCACTCAGAATAATATTTTCAGTATAATGTGACAGTTAAAATACCACCACAATCTATGAAATATGAAAGGTAATTTATGAATTAATAGTAGGCAAGTAAAGATAGTAGAACGTAATTTATGCTGGTAGAAAAGTATTATAGCAATAGACAGTCATGTTTATTTTTCGAAGATTTCAGTATCTCATTCGGTCGTTTCATCATTTTTATTCGGACAAAAGTAGTCGGAAAGTTAGTATTTTAGGCAGTAGATTTAATATTTTGAGTAAGGACAATTCTTCTTTTTTTGTCGGAGCTTTTATTACTACCCTTGTTTTATTTTGTACTATACTTGAATTGCACTACAATGTCATACGTGTCATTATAACCTATATTCTAAGCTCGAACAAATTATTTTTATCGAGTTTCAAAGTTCATGAACAAATTCAACGCCCTATTGGATTACTATAGGGTTATCTATCATCATCAGATCAGTTTGATAGTACCTTATAGCCAAAGTCCATCTCATGACAATTCTAATAAGCCCAAACATGGCTAAGATACATTGATTAACTACGGAGTTCCGGTGCCTATCTTCCGGCTCCATCATCATCAGGTCACTTCGATAGTATTTTATAGCCAAAGTGCATTTCATGACAATTCCAATAAGCCCAAACACGGCTAGGATACATTGATTAATTACGGAGTTCCGGTGCCTAACTTCCGGTTCCATAATCATCATCAAATCAGTTCGATAGTACCTTACAGCCAAAGTGCATCTCATGACAATTCTAATAAGCCCAAACATGGCTAGGACACATTGATTAACTACGGAGTTCCGGTGCCTATCTTCCGGCTCCATCATCATCATCAGGTCACTTCGACGGTACCATTTTTAACATAACTATTCAGAACCATTTATTTATTTTTATTGTCATAGTCGCTTAACTATCTATATTGTTATATCTATGTAAGTATGAAGTTCCGTTGGCCATTTCTGGTCTTTGTTTTAGAATAACACTTATTCTGTATCAGTAAGTCCATTATTACTCCATAATAACAATTTAAAAAAAACTAGGTACTGAGGTGTCAAGGGACACCCGGATGGAACGAACTTCCGTTCTGGCTTGCTTTCTATAAGAGAGAGAGTGATTTATGTATATTTTGACAGCACTAAATCAATATCTTCGAAACCATGAAAACGACACTCAAAAGTAGATAATTCCTAACAGCCGCCATCTTAGATTTACATTTTAACAGAACTATCGGCTTCAACAACCTCGAAAACCACGAAAAAGACACCCATATCGAAAAAGTTGATAATTTATTGCAGCCGCCATCTTGGATTTACATTTTGACAGTACAATCGGTTTCAACACCCTCGAAAACCATGAAAACGACACCCATGACGAAAAATTTGATAATTTCTTGCAGCCGCCATCTTGGATTTACATTTTGACAATACTATCGGTTTCAACACCATTGAAAACCATAAAAACGACACCCATGACGAAAAAATTAATAATTTTTTGCAGCCGCCATCTTGGATTTATATTTTGACAGTACTATCGGTTTCAATACCCTCTAAAACCATGAAAACGACACCCATGACGAAAAATTTGATAATTTTTTGCAGCCGCCATCTTGGATTTATATTTTGACAGTACCATCGGTTTCAACACCCTCGAAAACCATGAAAACGACACCTATGACGGAAAAGTTAATAATTTTTTGCAGCCGCCATCTTGGATTTACATTTTGACAGTACTATCGGTTTCAACACCCTCGAAAACCATGAAAACGACATCCATGACGGAAAATTTGATAAATTCTTGCAGCCGCCATCTTGGATTTATATTTTGACAGTACTATCGGTTTCAACACCCTCGAAAACCATGAAAACGACACCCATGACGGAAAATTTGATAATTTCTTGCAGCCGCCATCTTGGATTTATATTTTGACAGTATCATCGGTTTCAACACCCTCGAAAACCATGAAAACGACACGCATGACGAAAAATTTGATAATTTCTCTCAGCCGCCATCTTGGATTTATATTTTGACAGTACCATCGGTTTCAACACCCTCGAAAACCATGAAAACGACACCCATGACGAAAAAGTTGATAATTTCTTGCAGCCGCCATCTCGGATTTACATTTTGACAGTACTACCGGTTTCAACTCCCTCGAAAACCATGAAAACAACACCCATGACAAAAAATTTGATAATTTCTTGCAGCCGCCATCTTGGATTTATATTTTGACAGTACAATCGGTTTCAACACCCTCGAAAACCATGAAAACGACACCCATGACGGAAAATTTGATAATTTCTTGCAGCCGCCATCTTGGATTTATATTTTGACTGTACCATCGGCTTTGACAACCTCGAAAACCATGAAAACGACTCCCACGACGAAAAAGTTGATAATTTCTGGCAGCCGCCATCTTGGATTTACATTTTGACAGTAAAAGTTTTCGTGAGAATTTTTTCCGTCTAGCCCCCTTTCACAACGCGCGTTATGGAACTTCGTTCCAATAAGTACGATATTTGTACTTTTATTTCGGTCCGAAAAAGTAGCACGTCTTGGCAGTCGCAGTATACAAGTCGGCACACATTTTAGACGTATTTATTTTTTGTAAGAGAGCGATACGGACATCCGTTCACAAGCGCTTCTGAGCGCGGACTGACGCTAGACATCGCGCGTTCAATGAAAAATGTATGAAGAAATATTGAGAGTGGTTTTATTTTGGTCATAAATCATAAAGTTATTTATGTAGGTTCAAAATAATTAGCTATAGGTGTTGAAGACTATATAAGCTGTATTATTTTATGTTTTTTAAAGTAAAAATGTTTACTGGATTTAAGTTACGGGTTCCTACTCAGACTCTGTGTTTCGTAATTTTCTTGTATTAGTGCGTTGGTAAAATCGTATTTATATGAAAATTTTATATAAGACCGTAATATTTTTTTTATGCCATCCTGGAGATAGATATATTGTCTTTTATTTGATACCAAGATATACTCATAATTATGATTCCTAGAGCATCATAATGGTTCCCGAAAAACCGTGATATTTGTCGAAATAGGTGAATACGTCCTTAAGTTATTTCAATTTTATATCGTGCTGTGATTGACTGGCTGTATGGAAAATTGGAACATGGTTCAATAGAAATGTGAAGATTGAACTATTTTTTTTTTTAATAATTTGACAGCTGTCAGTTGTAAAGTAAAACTCCCTAGGGGTCAAAGTCTCTTTTAAACTCCATACAGTAAATAAGTAATGGTCAAATCACATGAGAACCATGCAGATTTGTCTGAGATGGTCTTTTGAAGAAAGAACCATACAGATTTGAGTGGACCTGTCCAATCAGTGTAAGCATTGGTCAGTATTCGAAAAGCTCAACTTAGGACTACTAAGGAGCTCTACGACTTGACGAACAATACCAAAGAAAGGACATTTGGGTAGGCCGCAGAAAACACTCAAATTGCCAGACATACGTTAAAATTACTGAAAAGAAAAGAAAAAGCAATCAATATAGTCCTCACATTTACAGACATTTACATTTTAAGGGTTCCGTTTTAGTCAACTGTGGTTCAGAACCCTAAAAATGGATACAATATTATATACTAAAACTTTCAGAATTAGCCTAAAAGCGATTATGTCTTTTTGCAAAGAAAAAAATCTCAAGAGTGCAGTCGTTACAATGTTTCAACATCGCGTGACTTTGTCACATTCCTCTCAGTTCGTCTCAACTCCTCCAATCGTCCATTTCCTCCAAGATCTCGTGTCCGCGTGCACTATTCAGTACATTAGCAAACCCAGGGCTTTGACCTACGAGTAGTCTGCAGATTTTAACGACATGACGTCACACCGCAGCATTTATAGGCATTACTTTTTAGGGTTGCGCACCCAAAAGGTGAAAACGGGACCCTATTGCTATCACTTCGCTGTCTGTCTGGATATCACCAGACTGTGTCTAACCGTGATAGCTAGACAGCTGACATATTCACAGATGATGTATTTCGGTTACCGCTATAATAGCTTATAAAAACAACAAACGTGATTATTTTGCTTTTTTTTTTGCTACGGACGGTACGAAACCGTTTGTTCAAATTGACAGTCCGGAATTGACCGGTTTTTAGGGTTCCGTAGCCAAATGGCAAAAAACGGAACCCTTATAGATTCGTCATGTCTGTCTGTCTGTCTGTCTGTCCGTCCGTATGTCACAGCCACTTTTTTCCGAAACTATAAGAGCTATACTGTTCAAACTTAGTAAGTAGATGTATTCTGTAAACCGCTTTAAGATTTTTACACAAAAATAGAAAAAGAGCAATAAAGTTTGGGGGTCCCCATACTTAGAACTGAAACTCAAAAATTTTTTTTTCATCAAACCCGTACGTGTGGGGTATCTATGGATAGGTCTTCAAAAATGATATTGAGGTTTCTAATATCATTTTTTTCTAAATTGAATAGTTTACGCGAGAAACACTTCCAAAGTGGTAAAATGTGTCCCCCCCCCTGTAACTTCTAAAATAAGAGAAAGATAAAGCTAAAAAAAATACGTGATGTACATTACCATGTAAACTACCAACGAAAATTGGTTTGAACGAGATCTAGTAGGTAGTTTTTTTTAATACGTCATAAATCTAAAAAAATACACTATTATTAAAACATCGATCAAAGTTACAACGAACTACAAGAACTTTTATATTATGTTACTTGCTGCTACGGAACCCTCCATGGGCGAGTCCGACTCACACTTGGCCGGTTTTTAATCGACAATTTATGAGTAAAAATTTGTC
The DNA here is from genome assembly GCA_910589285.2 of Mythimna ferrago. NCBI lineage: Eukaryota > Metazoa > Arthropoda > Insecta > Lepidoptera > Noctuidae > Mythimna > Mythimna ferrago. The sequence goes on along the minus strand of OU342686.1, from coordinate 21,475,693 downwards.
TACATTAAAACTAAGGTCACATCATTTCTTCAGAACCCTCTTCCTGGTTGAGGCCATGTACCACAGCGCCCTCTCGCGGTCAATTAGACAAATTGGAAGCGGTTACCTTCTTCTGCAAAGTACTAATGCAAGCGAAGGATATTTACGCAACTGTGAGTTAACGAACATCCTCATGTTCTATTGGCCACCTCAAGGGACGCCTAGGGAGTTACAGGGCGATCCCCAGACACTGTGGGCCCGGGCTTAGTAGCCCACCATCCGGCCCTCCACTAAGGACTGAGCCTGAATCGACGTCGCGTAGTATTACAACTTCAGCAAGTGCCTCAAAGAGATGTCTTGAAAGGTTGATGCCTGCTAGAACCCTGAAACCCAAAGGAAGCCTGTAAGAGACCGGGTTTTAGTCACTTTATTTATCATTTTAATCGTAATTCAAAACATTATCTTAATTTAAAAGCGCCTTATAGTGTCCCCGCACACGGGCCACAAATAAAAGCCGCCACAAAAAAAAAAAAACTAGAAGCGGCCACAAAAAAAAAAAACTGAAGCGCGCAATAAAAAAAGGCCGCCTCAAAAAGAAGCTTGAAGCGGCTTTTGTTTTGTGGCCCGTGTGCGGACACTTAATGATTTGGTAAATGTTTCAACTTGGTCTGAACCAAACCAATTTAAACTAAAAGAAGTGGTTTTAAATATCACCGGGGCTCTATGCAGGCGCAAGCGGCAGTACGAGTATATGTGCATCGAATTTGGGCTAGATATTTAAGGGTCTATACGCCTTAAGGCTTATAGTCCCTTGAACCATCTGGCCAAAATTATGTGGACGCACCTCTTGCACCCGCCTAGGCGGCAGTACGCAAATCTGTGCATTTATTTGCGGCCAACAGCGCCTGGAGAGCACGCGGCTGACCTTTAAAACAATTTTCTTTGCGAAATATTGATTGATTTACATATGCAATGTTCAGTTTGAAGAATATTTAACCACCAATTTTTATGTCTAAAAATGTTTCTAAAGATCCAAGCCGTTTTGAAGGAATAGGGAAAAGTTGCAAAAAGTTGCAAAATTGCTAAATATTTTTTTTAGACAAAAGTATTAATAGCACGAAAAAATTAAATGTTGTTATTGTTGTTCACGAATCTATAATAAACATATATTTTTTTCAAACCTATTAACCTGGCCGTTACCGAGGAGTAGGCTTCAGAAAGTCACTGTTTTATGGCACTTTTCGGGCGCTTGGGCCTTAAGTAAGACATTTAAGTCATCCCGCCATCTCCTTCTTGGTACGCCGCGACCCGGTCCTGCGATTTCAGTGCATTATCCTAATGACGCTCAAATGGAATCCGGATTTGAGAACTGATATCCGGTTTTCCGCCAAATCTCATGGCTATTATGTGCAGACTTCATAAACTTACGTAAGAATTTTCGACGGGATTTATTCGTGGGAAGTTCAGTAGCTGCTCTATTTGATTCATTCGTAAATTGATTCTTAATGTGATGTGAAATTGATGTCATTTTCTATCTCAAGTGAAAATGAAGCCGAGAGTATTTTTTTTAAATCTATATATAAAAATGAATCCCTATTTCCTTGGTCACGCCATCACGCGTGAACGGCTGGACCGATTTCGCTAATTCTTTTTCTGTTAATGATAAATAATCTTTATTTTGCAAGTAGGTTTTATAAAACACTTTTACACGTCAATAAAATAACGTAATGTAATGTTGTGTTCGTTATAGTAAGGAGAAGGTTCTTATGGAAAAAATAAATAAAATTACGGTAGTGTAGGGTAGAGTAGAGTAGGGTAGTGTAGGGTAGGGTAAGGTAGTATTTTATAAAAAAAAATAACATTTACTGCAATTACATGATTGTGACTCATCATCTCCCTGGCCTTTTCCCAACCAGCTTTAGGTCGGCTTCCAGTCTAACCGGATGCGGCTGAATACTGGTATTTAATATGGATCGACTGCCTATCAGACTTCCTCAACCCAGTTACTGGGCAACGTAATATACTCCTTAGTGAGTTTCTGGCATCTCATTACTTGTAACGATTGTCAAAGATGTGACGAAGATGTGTGAATGACAATCTTACTTTATAATAATTAAATAAATAATTACTTGCCCGGTTTCGAACCCGCAACTTCATGCATGAGAGGTGGGTGCCATAACTACTGGGTCATCACGAAGCTTAAAGGGTGACTGTAAAAACTTTATATTAGACTCAGCCAGTCTCAAGTTTAGGTCATTTTAGATATTTATTTTCCACAAATCAATCAATCAATCAATCAATAATTTATTTTGTTAAACACAGGTGGGTTAAGGTAGTACATAAAATGAAAAATAAGTGCACTATGTTTTGCCAAAAGAATGGCGTACAAAATTAAGGCAAAAAACCAAGTAAATAGAATACATTATAAATGTCAAGTCAATCAGATAAAAAAAAAACATTAAAAATAGAAATAAAATTAGAGTATGTTAATTGCCATTCACCAAAATTAAGTCAAATAAAATAACTACAATTATTAAAATTATATCAATGGATTATTAAATAATTATGATTACAAATGTTATTATCACAAATTATAATTAACTATTTAGCACGTCGGATCTTCATACTCCTGTTTATCAGCAATAAACTCTGAGACCGAATAGTAACATCTAGCCAGAAGAAGCCTAAACAAGGACCTCTTATAGGAACCTAGACACTCTTTATTTTTAATAGCTAGTGGTATGTTATTATATATTTTGGAGGCCATACCAAGTACAATTTTAGCGAAAAATGCTGTTTTATGAGAACCGGCTCGAATAGTGTTCTGATGACGTCGAGAGCGTAAAGTTTCAAATACTTAGATGGAAATTACTACGAACAAATACTCCCATTTTATAGATGTACATAGACGGTTAAGTTAACAAGTTTAGTTGTTTAAATATTGGTTTACAACTATCAGTAGACTGCAAATAAGTAAAGGATCGCAAACATTTTTTCTGGGCTTTAAAAGCAGTTTCCATATCTCTCGAGTTACTCCAGAAAATTATGCCGTACCTAATGTTAGACGCCACGTAAGCATTGTAAGCTAGCAGCACCGTAAACCGGTTAACCGTTTTTGATATTTTATATAGAGCATAGATAAAGCATCAAACGAAGAAAAAAATACCGGCCAAGTGCGAGTCGGACTTGTGCACGAGGGTTCCTTACCGTCCACGGTAAAAAAAATCGTTTTTCTTGTATGGGAGCCCCTGCTTAAAAGAATATATTATTTTGTTTTTAGTATTTATTTTGTTGTTATATCGGCATCAGAATACATCATCTGTGAAATTTTCAACTGTACTATCACGGTTCCTGGGGCCCAAGTCTACTATTTTTATAAATTCGTCATTCCAACACGATCCCATTGTCATTTTGCTAAAAGTTCGTAATCTGCTAATTCATAATGATCGATCATTGATCAACCAATGTTCTCGTAATAGAGTTGCAGTAGAATGACAATATCGAGCTTATTAAAAGCAATAACTGCACAATGACGTTCTAATGGTAGGTTACTGACCAAAGGAACTGTCAAAATTTTGGTAGATTGCCGCATACATCAGACATTCATTTGTCAATGTGTACGAGATTACCATTATAAGCCACTTCCTTCAATGGAGTGTCAGTGGTTGACCATTGGAAAGTCATAGTGACGCCATTATATTAGTAGATTACCAAACTTGTCAAAATCTACAATTTTGTAATCAGTGATAGACCATTCCGACACTATTGTAATAGCAGACTTGAGGCCCTGAGATACAGTTCGGTGATAGACAGCCGGACAGCAACTGCAACAGTCTCGTTATTGCCCTTCACGTAAAGTTCCCTGTTAACTTTACGTAAAGAAACCATACAATACCATTTTCTACCCCATTTACAAAACTTCGGTATTCCAAAGGGACCAATACTGAATGAAAACTGCCGGAACCATCGATATTACGTACTACACACGCCGGAACGAATGTTAATTTAACTTGAGCACACATTTGGTAAATGAGCGGCCATTTTTGCTTAATACTTAATGAGCTGTGTTGAAGTTCTCGAGTTCTGTGTCCTAATGAGGGTACTGACACAATAGAGAGATAGGTACAGAAGTCAATCTACATACAAGTGCGCTCGAGCAATACACAGAAAATGATGGTTAGAATCAGTGCGAGTGTGAGTACCATTCGCTTGAGATAAGCATCTGTGAACTTTTTTGCGCTTTGGAGGCGGAATAGAGAGTAAAGTCCCGTAAACTTCCGTGGAAACGGGAGGATCCTCCGGCCAGACGGGTGTTGTCTGGTGGGCAACTGCCTGATAGATGATTTTGGGGCTGTTCTATATGTTCAAATTGCGCGGAGAACTTTAATTTGCTGACATAACTGGGTTTTATAACCCAGTTATGTCAGCAAATTTTGTGATTTTTCACAACAGTCTTTACATTAGGAAAGTGTTTCAAGTTTCGCATATCTATACATCTATACATATAAATAAAATTGGAGTGTCTGTTTGTAATATTGAAATAACCGCTTTACATGCATATGAATATACTATATACGTACAGTAAGGCCGCAAAAGTCCATAGGAGCGCTAAAGATTACATTGCTACGAACCGAGCGAGCGCGATACTGCCGTGCGTATGTGTGCGCATGTATGAGTATCCACATTCCACAGATAACACACACTAAGGAACTGTCGTCGCACTGAGCTTAAAAACATTATTACTTTTCTGTTCTTACCATAGCAAAATTCGCGCACATACGTCATGTGCTGGTAGCCGTGTGAACTAAGTGTTGGATTCGCAAATCACGTAACCCGAGTTCAAATCATGGTCGGTCCGTTGCAGTTATTTCTTACTTTGAAATTCCCAATCTATGTTGATATAGTTGTTTTTTTATATTTCTATGAAAAATACTATTGCATTTTTTGCACTAAATAGTTGCAAATTACGAATGTGATCTATTAACCACAAGAAGAATCACATTCGTAATTTGCAATTATTTAGTTGTTACATCTTTTCGATGTTATAAGGTGGAAATAAAAAGACGTGTTTAATAAAAATGTTTATTCTTTATATTTACAAATTAAACATTTATGAGAATTGTGACGTCGAATTGTTACCTAGACAAAAAGTTATCTTGTAACCGTTATCTATGTTACGCCTAAGATTGTTTGTTGGAAGTATACCCACTTAGACCATTCATAATATGAATAACGTAACAATGAACGGATATTCAAATTTTAATAAAATAAAATATAGGTAATTGTTTATATCCAGTTATTTATTGAAAAGTGATATATGATTTGGACTTTGTAAACATTTTATTTTTGTGTAACGTCACAATGAATGTATTGAGGTCATAGCTTAATTGTTCATTTTCTTGACGAAAAGAAGATTGAAACCAAACCTCAATTTCTGTTAAAAGAACTTTAGTTCTCACAAGATAATCGTCAATTAGATGAGAAAAATAAATTGAACTATAGTATTATGTTAAAACAGTGCGGGTAGAAGAATAAAAAACGAAATAGACTCATGATTATTGTCAACAAAATTGATAGCGAGTTCACTGCATTCTTAAGATGAGGCGATGGCACAAGTTAAAAGATATAGCTGTTTTAAACGAAAGTAAACACAATATAATACAGTGTTTGTTAACGAATAATCACAGATATGTTAAAATAAAATGGTAGGCCATTTAGTTTAGTTAACATTAAATATTTAGTGCGAAACGTAATCGTTCTTGTTTGTGCCTCTCTGTCAAGTACGGCTTTTTAGCAGGTTTTCTGTGATGCACGCCTTCAGCGTGAAGTGCACGGCGAACAGTATCCATCGAGGTGTCATATAATTCCGCAAAATGTCTCGTTGGTGCGAAACCATTCGTTTCGTATACGTCCACCATATGTCGTCGCTGCGCCTCGCTAATAAGCTTCGGTCTCCCACTTCTCTTTCGACTAGCAAGGCTACCTTCTTCCTCATATCTTTTTAGCCAAAGATTTACAGTATTTTTCTAAAATAAAAAAAAATATATATTAGGCAGCTATACCTACTTCACTTCATTTTCATTATATAAAATGTTAATAATCATAATTATTGAATATAATTTTAAAATAAAACTGCATTTATTAATCCAATAACCAATCCAATAAACCCAACGATTTACGTATTTCTCTTTTAAACCTCATAAAGATACGATGAATGGATTCATAAATGGCATACGTTTTAATTAGAAGATTAATTTGTAATAAAGTTACAATTCATTAATAGCTATTATACTCACATTCAGTCCGGTTTCTTCAGATATTTGTGTTTTATTAAGACCACTTTTATGCAGCCCAATGATAGTCGCCCTCACTTCAATACTAATATTAGCCTGCATTTTGCGAATATTACAATACTGTCAACCTCACGTCACTAACCAACAACTACAACCAAACGACAGTTCATTTCGGTTAAGTTAAAACTCATGTCTACCTCGCAGAAATCTAATTCTTTATTTAGTTTTTTTGTGATCTACCTTTCTAACTCTAAGAAATGTGTGAACAAGTTAAAGAATAATTTAATATATGTAATGCAAATACATTATTTCCAATCGGGTAAGAACTTACAAAAAGTCAATAATTGCGTGGGATTTGAACTTGCGGCACACTGATTTGCGCTTCAATCTGTGTGCCTATACCACTGGGCCATCTTGACTTATGATAAGTTGATGAAATTGTGAATTTCAATCATTTGTTGGCGAAACTTGAAAATAAAAGGTCGTAAGTCAAACTAAACGTCAAACGAATAAGTTTTAAGAATTCTTATGGACTTTTGCAAGTGATAGTACATACACCAAAATATTTTTTTTTTAAATTTTTTGTCTGTCTGTCTGTCTGTTTGTTCGGCTAATCTCTGAAATGGCTGGACCGATTTTGACGGGACTTTTATTGGCAAGTAGCTGATGCAATAAGGAGTAACTTAGGCTAGTTTTATTTTAGAAAAAATAAATTCAAAATTCTGCAGTCCACGCGAACGAAGTCGCGGGCATAGCTAGAACTTACTAAAAATAAGGTTGTACCTATATGTTCGGTGCCCGAGCGCACTTTGTATATACTCGTAGATGAACTTCTGCACTATCTCTTTTGTGGTACAAAGGTGTAACTCATTACCACTCCTTATTGTTAGTAGTTCTTGAAAGATGATTGGTCTTTTTGTTCTGTGTTCTTAGTAAATATTTAAAGGGTACCTTTTCCTTGTTCATCAATGGATCAGACCCAGGTTGACAGCGCATTGTGTTCCAAACGCGTCCCAAAAAGATAATGATGCGTCAACAAGGTATGTAGATAGCTCTCGCTTGGATCACAAGATGTGATGAGAGTGACTGCAGCACTGGAACGCAAAAGGCGACTGAAAGACCTAGGGTGGTTTTAAGTCAGTAATAGTATGACAGCAGTTTGAGAGCAGTGGTGGCCGAGTGGTAATGACTCCGACTTATGAGTTGTAGGTCGCGGGTTCAAACCCTGCCAGGCGCATTACTTTGTGTAATTTATTTCATCACCACTGCTCTCAAAGCGGTGAAGGAAAACATAGTGAGGAAACCGGCATGTCCTAGAACCAAAAATTCGAAGACATGTGACTTTTGACCAGCCTGCACCGGACGTGCGTGGTGGATTACGGCCCATTCCCTCTCCTAGAGAGGAAGCCTGAGTCCCAGCAGTGAGAACATTAAAAAGGTTGATGATGATGATGAATAGTATGACACTCCCTCTCGCTCCACCTACAGTGGGGGAGATAATTTGTGAGTTGTTATTCTTTGCCGCTGAATATTTTTATGTCGAGAAAAAAAGAATCCATAGACAGACGCATTGTAACTATGGTACAATTCTTTTCTTCATAAATAGCTTTACAGCTGGGTATAAGTATTGTATGCACTTTACCATCATCATCATTACCGCTGAAAGAAGTCCACTGTTAAACATAGGCCACCCCCAAGCGTCGCCACACCGACCAGTCCAGTGCATCTCCTATCCATCGTATTCCCGCGGTCCTCATCAGGTCATCGGTCCACTTTGTCACTTGTCACTCCAGCTTTCATCCCCGTCGACGGTTCTGCGTGAAATACGCCTTGCCCACTACCACTTAAGAAACAAGCGCCCGAAAAGTACCATCAAACAGTGACTTTCTGAAGCCTACTCCTTGGTAACGGCCAGGTTTGAAAAACATTATCAACATTTGTTTTTTTCGTACTATTAATAGTTTTGTCTAAAAACAACTTTTTCGCAACTTTTCCCTACTCCTTCGAAATGGCTTGGATCTTTAGAAACATTTTTACACATAAAAATTGGTGGTTAAATATTCTTCAAAGTGAACATGGCATATGTAAATCAATCAATATTTCGCAAAGAAAATGGATTTAAAGATCAGCCGCGCGCTTTCTGGGCGCTGTTGGCCCCAAATAAATGCACAGATTTGCGCCGCTTAGGCGGGTGCGAGAGGTGCGTCCACATAATTTTGGCCAGATGGTTCAAGGGACTATAATTTCGACGGTCATGAACATTGGTTTTTCTGCACATCTCTGATTTGAATACTAAGGGAAAACCTCAGCATAGCCAGAAGTGTCCTCGGAGAAGAGATATATAGTCACATATTTCCTCATTCTTCTCCTAGCGTCATCATCGAGGGTCGTGATTCCTCCTATTTGAAGTAATTTTCTTTATGATTCTTCACCATCAGTGCCTATCTTTGGCGTTGTGCAGTATTTCATGGAGTTTTTTATCCAGGAATAAGCTAATTTGGTCCGATTATATAAGTAAGTTCGTTAATTTGAAACAATTACCGAAGCTCTAGAAAGCAAAGGGCAACTGAAAAAGCACAGGTGAGTTTCAGTCACTGAACAACAACACGCTCTGACTCCACCCCAGAGAAGGAGAAGTCATGAATTTTCCAAGAATCAAATGTTTGGTTGGTGTTTCACACGTTCTCATCACAAACCTTATATACGCAATAATTTCTTTTACGGTAACATAAACGACGAATGCCGAACAAACCAAAGCAACCTTGCATTAACTTGATAATGTTCTCCGAAACGTAATTAAACATTTATAGGTACACGGATGTTATGGTCTTTCCAATAACTGCATAGAAGTACAGTTGCTATCATGGATCTTGAGCGCTCGGCGTCAGAGTGGAGACCGCTTTGTGCATTCCATACATTGGCGAGCCAATCGTCTTCGTTGTTAGATACATGCAGCAACGCAGGGAACGAATTAGGAGTGACGTCTATGACGCGATGGCGCAGCGAGCCAATCACTGACACTCCCCGCCTCCGCGTTTCACTTCGCACCACTAAAGAGACCGAATATTTGACTTCTGCGCAACCGCTTAAGATCCGTGATAGCAACGGTAGTTTGTGCTATGTAAAATTTGTCATTATCATCATTTCAGCCGAAAGACGTCCATAGGCCGACGGACATAGGCCTCCCCCAAGCGTCGCCACAACGATCGGTAATTTGCGTCTCGCATCCATCGGATTCCCGCGATCCTCACCAGGGGCCTAAGTCTGCTATTTTTATAAATTCGTCATTCCAACACGATCCGTTTGTAATCTGCTAATTCATAATGATCGATCATTGATCGGTCAGTGGTCTTGTAATAGAATTGTGGTAGAATGACAATATCGAGCTTATTAAAAGCATTAATTGCGCAATGACGTCGTAATGGTAGATCACTGATCAAAGGAACTGTCAAAATTTTTGCAGTTTACCGCATACGTCAGATATTCATTTGTCATTATGTACGAGATTACCATTCTATGTCATTTCTTTCAATGGAGTGTCAGTGGTTGACCATCGGAAAGTCATAATGACGCTATTATATTATATTAGTAGATTACCAAAACTTGTCAAAATCAACAATTATGAAATCAATGATAGATCATTCTGACACTATTGTAATAGCAGACTTGAGGCCCGTCATCGGTCTACCTTGTTGGAGGCTTTAAAACGTTGCGTCTTCCGGTACGAGGTCGCCAGTATAGAAACTTTCGTCCACATCGACCATCTGTTCTTCGAGTAATTTGCCCTGTCTACTGCCACTTAAGTTTGGCGATTCTTCGAGCTATGTTGGTAACCTTGGTTCTCTTGCGGATATCTTCATTTTCTGATGTGATCATACAAGGATACTCCTAGAGTAAGTAGCCTTTTTCATTGCCCTTTGGGTTCCTTTAAGCTTTCTGAAGAGGCCCATTGTTGTGAGCGTTCACGTTTCGGCCAAACGCGTAGTCAAAATTTCACGTCTTAAAATCGCTACCTCTTACCGCTATCGCTCATCACATACCCCACACACAAATACATCCAAGAGGGCAAACGTTTCATGATTAAAATATGAATATTGATTCTGTAAGCAATGTCGCGTTTTCACCCGCTATTTACGTCAATTCCATGAACTGGCAAACGTTCAACCCAAGAACAGTCAACTACACGTCGAACATAGCAATTACACTGAAACCGCACTTTCGTTTCGTAGAAAAATCTTGATTTATCAAAGCGAAGTATTACTTCTGAATGTAGCTGACTGTACATTCGGTTTACTTTAAAAAATAGGTTGTAATTTGGTTGACATCGGTAGGTACTTGATTATAAATTTTTAATTTAATTTCTGATATTTGAGTTTGAATTCTTTCGTTAAACTGATATTGGAGATAAGATACAATTACGTAAAGAAGGTTGAATATTCTTTTAGTGTATTCAAATTATCTAGGGTAGTTTTTTCTAAAAAATATGTCGGTGACTTTAATAGTTTAGCTATAATAAGACAGCTAAAAGTTTCTTTAGCGCTACGGGGGATGGGCCCGCCATAATTATTGCGGTAAGTCCCCTTTTTGACGTGTGGCTGGAGAAGCAACACGGCATCCTCACCTTCCACATGACGCCAGTCTTTAAAGGATATCACGCCTTACCATCAGGCGGGATCGCAGTCAAGCACTAGTTTATAACAGACTAGCTTTTGCCAGCGTCTTCGCCCGCGTACATAAAACATAGCCTATGCCACTCAGGAATAAAGCAGCTTTCTATCGATGAAAAAATTTAGCAATCGGAGTAGTACTTTCAGAGATTGCCTCCTACAAACAAAAAACAAACTTTACCTTTTTATTATTTTAGTAGTATTTTAGTAGTGGTAGATAAAAAATAAAAGGTTCAGGAGGTTTCTGCATCGGATTCAGGTGGAAGAAATGCCCATGTCATCAGTGTGTGGACCACCCGCAGGACACGATGGAGGTTAGTGCAAGGATAAGTATCCTTATGGGGCAATTAATTAATAATTGCTATACTTGTTCTATAAGACTTTGCAGTCTTATAGCACAAGTATAGGAAAAAATCCGAAAACTGTAAAGTTTTCGTTACGTCACAAAAAGCCTTTTTTTGCATTTCGGAATTTTTGAAACTCAATTCGGGATTCTCAATGGAACCTTCAGTGCACTACTTCAACTCGCATTTGCCCGCCTTGGAGCAAGATAAGTCATTAGATGAATTCCCTCCTTAAAAAAGGCTATTCTGTAGTAGAACAAAACAGATGTTTCATTTAGTTACGGGCTTGAAGTTGTACTTTAGTGATACTAAAACTACAAAACCCTAGTAAAATTTCGAGACCTTGTTACGAGGGAAGGCAATTCATATTACAAGCGGGCGCGAGCTTAAATGAAACTAGACCACTGTTTGTTCTGTAACTTCAAATGAGCCTCTAAAGTAGTAGTTAAACTTTTAATTTAAAAATAACTATCGTCGCAACCTAGGGCTCGTCTTGGCTTGCGGACGACGAGCAATGGTTAGCTCGCCGTCCGACCGTCCGGTAACCGTTCGGACCGAGCCCGAGTCGCCGACGGCGCGTAGTGTTGCACGCGCACCTCAAGGAGATGTCAGCAAACCGAAGAGGCCTAGTAGGGTCGAGACCTACGGGGGCCATGAGTTCGCTTCTGAAAGGAAAAGAGTAGGTTTTAGTCAGTAAAAGTCTGTCACGCGAGAGATGATTTTTACCAAGCCTTTCTTTTAGTAGAGAAATCATCTAATGACATCTATGAAATGATGATGATTATCATTGCAACCAACTGGCTGATTCTCCGTTCAGTTATAACAGCCTAGCTTGTTTTTTTAGAGTGGGAAACCTCAAATATTTCCCCATGCTGATTGGAGCGAGAGTCGGACCTAGTCCAGGTGGTTCATGGAAAGGAACGAGAGGAAATTGCAGCATCACCTTCTGTGAAGCAGCAATGCAAGCAGAAGAGGCACACAGGAGATGCCCTAAGCGTCTGGAAACTCATGGCGATTGCCAGTCAGAGCAAGTGCGGGCTTGCGAATGGCCAGTTATGGCACAAAATAGATACAAAAGACAATCTCATGTATGTATTTCGTTTTTTATACCTACGCTCGGTGGACGCACATTAATTAGCGTTTGAGGCGGAACTATTCGACGAGCGGGCCGAGGCGCTCCGAGATATCGTGTCCGTGAGCGGTGTTTATGTGTGCGTAGCTCGAGCGCGCTTTGTATGTAGATAGACTTCTGTACCTATCTATATTGTGGTAATGGGCTGCACACCGTCCGGTAAAGATCACGACAGAGTCGTTAGCACACTCTGTTTTACACATGCCTCAAAGACATGTCAGCAATTTGGACGAGGCCCACCAGGATCCCGCAGCAGGATGGTTTTTGAAGGGTTACCGCGGCTCTGGTACGGTTATACCAGACTGGGCTACCAGGCGCTATATTCCGTGCGCGCAACTTAGATCGGTCAGCATAAGCGACAGGGTGTAATATAGCTTAAAAGACTCACCATAGCCTTGAAACACACAGGACAATATATTCAGTAACTGAAGGAACACAGTGGGTTTTTTTCACCGCTCTACTCAGAACGAATGACGTTATTTACGTTTGATGAAGTGTATTTATTCGTTTTAAGAAACTATATAAAAAAAAAGTGTTTTCCAAAAAAAAATATACGTGTAGCACTCGGGGACTGCCGCGGTAAAGCTATTGCATAGCATTTTTATCAACTTATGCAATTATAATTATTTATTTATTTTATTTATGCAGTATTTTTTTTCCTTTGTTTTTTTTTCTTTGATATTAATTGAAGTTACACTTTCACACATTGAATTGAATTTTGATTGATTGTTCACTCATTTGTTTTCTTATCGGTCACCACGCTCAAAAAACAAATGAGTGGGGGGTGTTAGGTTATTTTCGTTACGGAATTTCTGGATTCGGTCTCCACGCTCAAGGCCCGCGATAGAAGCTATGCAATAGCTTAAAAAAACAGGTTCAAAAGATTCTAATACCGAATTATAATTTATAAAAAACCGGAGTAAGTAGGTAGTCCCAAGTCTCCCGTTTACCCAGTCCCCCAGGGAAGCACTTCCAATTATCTCCAGTAGCAATTCCTGAGGAGAAGTCCCTTTGATTTTATATTTGTCTATACCAATATTAGTATTGAGAACCGTTTATTTTCTCAAAAGAAAACGTTTGAAGATAATGCCAGTATGTTCATGTTTCTTATTTTCCTCATGTTATGCAGTATGAATGTGTGAATTTGTTTCAGGTTATTAATTTTGCTACGTGTTTTTTTTTCTTTTACTGTTTTTCTTTCATATTTTTATAATGAGCAGGTGGGTCGTACTTCTTTTTTTACCGACAATCGCTTGTCCCCTTGTTAAATAATGTAGATATCGTATTTATGATTGATATTTTTAAGTTTCCCAATTCTCTATTATTTTAAGTTTATTAATACAATACATATATTATTCAAGGGCATTAAATTGGCTAATTATTTCCCTGGATATTTTATTGGATATATTTTCCTTTTTTTAATTTATGTGACGGAATGGACTAAATACACCTCCGTCACACTTTTTTGTATTGATCAATTGTCGATAAAAAAGAAGAACGTCCCAGGTAAGCCACAAGCAAAAAGAAATTACTTTTGAAGGAATTATTAAAATAGGAAGGATAAGATAAATTACGCGCGCCTTAAAGGTACGTACAGTAAAAGCGTAGGGGCCCAGCAGGGCCGAAGCCTGCTGGGGTCTTTTTTGACTTCTGAAACAGAAACCCGTGGTCCTGGAGCGCAAAGAGCAACTGAAGGAACGTAGTGATATTAGTCTGTAAAAGTTTCAGTGCAAAAATTCCCCCTATCCCTCGTTGTGGTACATAGTAATATTATTCCACAACTATCACTAACGCCGTCTAGTCCCAAACTAAGCAGAGCTTGTGTTATTAGTACTAGACAACTGATAAACATACTTATATATTTCTAAATACATAATACAGATAAATTACAACGAGGCAAATGATCATGCTCAGCACACAATCATGTGTCCTGGGTATCGAACCCATGACCTCCGGCATAGCAGTCAGGGCCACTAACTACTAGACCAACAGGCCAGTCAAGCCTTGTATTGATGACTAGCTGTGCCCGCGACTTCGTTCGCGTGGACTACAGGATTTTTAATTTATTTTTTCTAAAATAAAAGTAGCCTATGTTACTCCTTATTACATCAGCTACCTGCCAAAAAAGTCCCGTCAAAATCGGTCCAGCCATTTCGGAGATTAGCCCGGACTCACAGACAGACAGACAAAAATTGTAAAAAGTGTTATTTTGGTGTATGTACCGTGTTTCTTATGCATGATGCGTGTTTCTTTTGATTCATATGCATATAGTAAAAAGCAGTTATTTCAATATTACAAACAGACACTCCCATTTTATTTATATGTATAGATATATAGATGATTAAAACACATTTATTTCTTTCAGTCGCCCTAGCGTTTCAGGAACACGGCATCCTTTTCAAAAAAGCCCCCGTATCCCTAGTTGCAGTACATAGAAAAAAACAGGTTTTAGTTTCATTCATTACAAATTAACTAAAACTCCTAAAACTAATCAAAATTGTGGCCCCGTTCATACGTCTAGACGGTCACCTGTGGTAACATACTTAAGTTAATTACTAACAATCAAACTACACTTCTGAGAACTGAAAGCTGCTGAAATTTTTGGTTGAAGTTAATCATAATTAAAGTAAGTTTGTATGAAACTATACCAGTCAGAGTTTTAGAAGTCGTATCATACCGCTTGCCGTCATAACATCACCACATTTTTTTTTATATAATGGTTATGCTCGCGTTTGACCTCTATCTCACCTGATGGTAAGCGATGATGTGGCCGACGATGGAGCACGCTTGCCTAGAAGCAATCTTTTCACTCTTGACTTAAAGACCCCTAGGTTATATTTATCAGGAAACAGAGACTCCGGCAGGGAATTCCACTCCTTAGCTGTACGTATAATGAATGTGTTCCCAAAACGCTTTGTACGTATGGGTGGGATGTCCACCATGTACCGCTGGCGCAACGCTGTACGTCGTGTAGTCCGATGATGGAACGGACTTGGCGGAATTAAATTGTGTAACTCACTCAATTGTATAACATTTTCAGTTAAAGTTTATTTTTGACTTTCATCATCATCATTTCCGCCGAAAGACGTCCATTGTTGGACAAAGGCCTCCCCCAAGCGTCGCCACTACGACCGGTTCTGTGCGTCTCGCATCCATCGGATTGTGCAACCTTCACTAAATCATCCGTCCACCTTGTAGGAGGCCTTCCAGCACTACGTCTTCCGGTACGCGGTCCAGAACCTTTCGGTCCCAACGGCCATCTGTTCCGTGGTGGCATCTGTATTGCCACTTAAGTTTGACGATTCTTCGTTAAGTATCAATTAGTTTGAGACCAAATAAACAAGAAGGCTTAATGTCACCCAAAGGGCAATGGAAAGGGCTATGCTCGAGGTTTCCTTGCGTGATCGAATCAGAAATGAAGATATCCGCAGGAGAACTAAGGTTGCCAACAAAGCACGTAGAATCGCCAAACTTAATATTGAGACTTGGTAACAAATAAAATTAAAAACAAAATTTATACAAACAGAAACAACGACCCCGTCCCGGCTTTGCACGGCCAATAAATATAGCCTATGTTACTCAGGGTGAAATCGGCACAGTAGTTTTTGAGTTTATTCAATACAAACATAAATATAAACAAAAAAAAACATCCCTCTTTATAATATTAATGTAGATAAACAGCTCTGAGTAGTGTATAGTTGTGATATAGACGTACAATCATAAATTATTTCTTAGAAATATAATAACACAATTGTGTTGTGTCTATTTCAGAATCTATTACTGTTTTAGTGCCGACAATAAAAAAGAAAATAGATCCACCATCTCTCTTAACACGTTGAAGATTGATGCGCCATATTTTTTTTCTCAAAACACTTTTATGATGAGTGAATCGGTTTCGTTACTCTCATCTATTATATTATTTCTTTTGATAGCTGACAATATTTACTTAGAAGGGTTTATACTTACTCATGTGAACAGAAAGTAAACATTCTGTATTATGCTGGAAAGAGCATGCTGTTTATTTTTGTTGAAGTCATACAATAACATGTCTCACTGTCTGTACATTAGTGCACTTATGTATAACTTGAGAACCAATAGACAGATGTGATTATTATTTTAGTAGCTTGATTCTTTTTTAGGGTTCCGTACCCAATGGGTAAAAACGGGATCCGTTACCGGTTGTCGTCACTGTGTGGACCGCTCAGAGGACACGGTTGAGCACACGGAAGAAGTTGGGCAGAGCATTGCCGTGTCCTTGTGCAGTGGCGGCGGTCTCTCGCGCCGGGCCTTGGTACATGGCACGGTCCGGAGCAAGGAGGAGTGGCAGGCGGTCGCCTCTTTCTGCGAAGTAGTAATGCTAGTAAAGGAGGAGGCCGACCGCATGAGGCAACGGCGCTTACGTCCCAGCCGCCACCTGGATTCCGATCCCGATTTCCGGCCACCATAGGCATGGGCTTGCGCACGGCGAGCAATGGGTGGTTCGTTGTCCGAACGTCCGGTAACTAACGTCTCAAGTCGTCAACGGCGCGCACTTTTCCCGCGCGCCTCAAGGAGTTGTCAGCAACCGTAGGGGCCCAGCAGGGTCGAAGCCTACTGGGGTCAAGGGTCGGTTTCTAAAAAAAAACTCGGCTATAACCACGTATAGGAAGACGCAGCATTGGTATTGGAATTGACATCTTTCTGGTCGGAGGATCCTGCCTTTTCAACCAAAGAGTTGGTAGTATATATTTAATGTCATTGTTTTCAACGGAGGTCTGCGGGACTTTACTCTCTGTTCCTCAAACCCCCAAACACCCATTTAGACTGGAATCGGACCTAACATTTTGGGAAAAAATACAGATGATAAACAACCCAAAGCGGTTGGTGCTTTCAAAGCGTTCGCCGCGTTTTCAAGAAAACCATTAGAACAACCTTCAAAAGAAATAAGGGAGTTTATTCAGAATAGAATGACAGGTCGCAGGATAGATCCATTACCCAGGCATTTCGATCTATTTCAATAAGAGCGCGTCGCATCGTTAATTTATTTTGTACAAAGCGTATGACATATGTCACTTTACGTGATACGGTTGGCAAAAATGGCAGATGGGTTCGGGCCTTTTTTATTTGAATCATATTAATATTATAAAAGGTGAAAGTTTGTGTGTGAGTGTATTTTTTTTTATAATCCTAACTAATATTATAAATGTGAAAGTGTGGATGTTTGGGTATTTGTTACTTAATCACGCAAAAACGGCTGAACAGATTTGGATGAAATTTGGCATGCATATAGCCTTTGATATGGAAAAGAACATAGGCTACCTTTTATCCCGATTCCTTAAGTACCTAATGCCACGCGGATGAAGCCCCGGGAAAAAGCTAGTATAATATAATAATATATTCCACAACTACCACACAACGCCGTCTAGTTCCAAGCTAAGCAGAGCTTGTATTATAGGTACGGGACAACTGATAAACATACTTCTAAATTTCTAAATACATACATATTATAGATAAATTACCTACACCCTCATGCTGCTCATGATGCTCATCACATAAACATTTGCCCTGAGTGGGAATCGAACTCACGACCTCCGGCATAGCAGTCAGGGCCACTAATCACTAGACCAACAGGCCAGTCAAGTCAGTATGTTTATTACTTCTTCTTGCTCGAATGGTAGATCGGATTTCGGTGAAACTTGGTACACGGTTAGGTCATGTCCTGAATACTTTCTGTCCTGAGAATCAGTGTGTTCCCTTTGAATAATTTTCTACTATCACCTGAGCCAAACCGCAGGCATCAGCTAGTTCTTTCATATTTGCAAGTTATAACTGTTTAAATAATTGTTGAAAAAAAAATTACATTATACTTACTAGTTTATTAGAAATTGGCCAAAAGAATAAAGTTCTATCTGAATAGTGCCATTTTCTACAAGTCGAGCAATGATAATATTTTGTTTGTTGACGTTACCTGCCTATTGTAGTGTATGAAATTGAAAAGCAAGCCTGACCTATGTTTGTTTTCTCATCAAAGTTTTTTATTGGGAGTCAATAACAACTTATTATTGGAAATTGTAGAAATAAAAAGTTGAATGCGAAGACCATTATTTTTTAGTTTTACATACTATTGAGAAAATCGGGGGTTTTTTGTAAAACATTAACAACCTTGCAGTACTGTATTACTAACATCATAAACAAGCACTTTTGTTCTTTGACTTTTTACAAAACATAATTCAATTACCAAAAACAAACCTTCAAGATTTTGTTATTCTATCTAACACATTACAACTCTGGATTTTTCTATACCTACCTATGCCTGTATGACGCGACGCAAGCGCACCAAGCACCCCCGCTGCCCGATCCCCGCTCTCCTCCGCTATTGTACTATCGCTTGCTTCGCATAAACTTCGTATTATTTAGAACGTTCAATTTAAATATTTTTATTGTTGTATGAAAATCTGATGAAAGTTCATCAGTATGTGGTTATTTTTTAAAAGCAATAGAACAAAAATTGTTGTGGTGTTAGTAACATAGACTTTCTGAGTGGTTGTTAGTGTTTTACAAATAACCCAGTAGATGAAATATACCAAACATATAGGCAAGATGGAATTTTGGAGGATATTTTTTAATTATTAAAAAAAAAAATTACATATTATTAATAATATTTTTAATGGCTCAATTTTATAATTATATAACATCTCTTTCAAGGCTGATTAAAATAAAAGATTTACATTACGTTGTTTTATTTTTTCTTATATCATAAAGTTAAGGCTTCCATCTTGCCCTCCCTTCCTCTAAGAGTGCAGGCTGTAACACTTCCAACTCTCTAGAACTTACACATGGGAGGCATATTGAAGGTTGACCAATCTCTAAGTCAATTTTGTAATAGAAAGTTTTTGGCTGGTTGTTTTCGTGTGAAGTTTAACGGTGGTTTTAATTAAATGCAAATTAATGTCAAGTTAGCGTAGTTTAGTATCTCAAGCCTCTAAACAACAAGACATGACTTGTCTTGTGTGTACTTTATAACGCACGCATTAAAAAAAACCAAGTGAGTAGGTACTGTAACGCAGTTCAGCTCGTCGGTAGGCTCGTATAGGGATTTTTCTATGAAATCAAACACTTCGGGCGGCGCACTCTTATATTTTTACTTTTTTGAACAAACAATGCTTTCCTTACAAAGATTACTTCAACACTCAAAAAACAACACACATTCTTTTTTCTACCAACTTTCAATCCTATTCTAGAACAGTATAATCCTTCGAAGTATATTTTACAAGCCAGTTCGTTGGATACATAAAAAATGCAACTCATGCGATCTCCTTTCGATATCACAGTACTTTGTCAACCAGAATAACATTAGAATTATTTTATTTTTTCTTACAAAAACAAATAAACGGGTGAAAAAAAATGTCTAATTACATCATGAAGATACAAACAATTAAGTAGATCTTAGAACCTCTTCACGACAGCTTAAGGAAATGTTTACTCGAACGAAATAAGTACTCAAGAAAAGGTCATGTGTTATTCCAATCTAATTTTAGCTTTGGAGAAACAAAATCTGCCTAACATCTGCTTGCTCTCAAGCTTTGAGAAACAAACTTAGGGGATCATTGGTAATGATGCACTCGTCGAGTCCAAGCTTCAAAAAAAAATTCTTCTTAAGGCGTATAGTCTGTTGAAGACAATTGCTGATAGGATTCTAAAGACATTTTACATATATTAAGGCTTATTAAGCTATTGCATAGCTTCTATCGCGAGCCTTGAGCGTAGAGACCGAATCCAGAAATTCCGTAACGAAAATAACCTGACACCCCCACTCATTTGTTTTTTGAGCGTGGTGACCGATAAAAAAACAAATGAGTGAACAATCAATCAAAATTCAATTCAATGTGTGAAAGTGTAACTTCAATTAATATCAAAGAAAAAAAAATACAAAGGAAAAAAAATACTGCTTATATAAAATAAATAAATAATTATAATTGCATAAGTTGATAAAAATGCTATGCAATAGCTTTACCGCGGCAGTCCCCGAGTGCCACACGTCTTTTTTTATTATTATTATTATATATTATATTAGGCTTATAGTCCCTTGAATATTTGGCCGGAATTAAATTTACACAGATGGCAGTACGAGTATCTTTGCTTTTTATTCCGGCCAGTTGCGTCCGGATAGAGGCCTGCTGACCTTTAAACCCATTTTCTTTGCGAAATATTGTTTGATTTACATACTGAAGATCACTTAACCAGGATTTTTTTTTGTGTAAACGTATTTCTAAAGATCAAAGCCGTTTGAAAGGAATACGGAAAACCAGTGAAAAAATATCATGTCGTTATTTTTTTTTGGTAAAAGTATTACGGCACTGCTCGGGCGCTTGGGTTTTAAGCACGGAATTGCTAGCCTTTTTGTTTTCTACTGGTGAAGCATCTGTCTGTCACCAGGCTGTATTTCATGAACCGAGTTAGCTAGGCAGATGAAATTTTCAAGGTCCACCTAGCATTGGTATTTGTAAAAAAAGGAAGTGCGAGGTGGACTCGCGCATTGAGGGTTCCGTACAAACTTACCTATGAAAACAGTTCAATCCCCGAGTTATAACTCAATTACAGATTTTTCCAAATCACAAAAAATGTTTTTTTTTTTTGACATAACTACTAATTTACAGTTTTCAGATTTTTTCCTCTACTTGTGCTAAGAGGTTTCATGCCTAATTTCAGGATTCTGGGTCAATGAGAATTTTGATTCCCTTGAAAGTGTCGAACTATATGTTTTTTACGACATAAATGGCCGTATCTTTTTTTTCGTTAACTTAGAAGTCTAATTTTTTATTTATTTATTTATTTATTTAATCTTCATGCAACAAAAGATACAAAGGCGGACTTAATGCCTTAGGCATTCTCTACCAGTCAACCTAGGGTAATGCAGAGACAAAATGGCAGGTGCATAAAAAAAAAAGAAAATATTAAAACAATTATAGAATTACATATAAAGCTAAAACTAAACATACATATACAAAAGCATATTTAATAAAATATATACATACATACAAATATATACTATATATATATATATATATACACACAAAGAAAAGGAGTTTTGAGATGATTCTGCTATTTGTTCAGAAAGTAATTCCGCAACTTCCGCTTAAATGCATACTGACTCGTGGCCGTTCTGATATCAAAAGGTAGCGGATTCCATAGAAGGATAGACTGAATATAGAAGGAGGAATGAACAACATCAGAAGTATGAGAAGGACAAAGCAGTAGGAGATTGTTAGAAGAACGCAGATTCTTGGCGTGTGAAGAACAGAGATATTGGAAGTGAGATATAAGATAAGAAGGAGGGGTAAGAGAGTTGAGCAAAGAAAAAAGAGTTGTCAAAGCTCGCAGACTTCTTCTTTGGCGAATAGGCAACCATTTGAGCTCCGATCTGAAGCTTGAAACATGGTCATATTTCCTCAGGTTAAATATGAACCTGATGCAGTTGTTCAGGAGCCTATCAAGCTTATCCAGCAAGACTGCGTTCAGGTCATAGTAGCACACATCACCATAGTCGACTATAGACTATTTTTTCACAGCTTTAAGGGAGTTTTATATGGTTTTAATTTCAACGTATCTTCACGCGTTCCTGAGATAGGTCTTGACAGACAGACAGACGGACAACAAAGTGATCCTTATAAGGGCTTCGTTATTTTTCTTTTAAGGTAAGGGACCGTAAAAAAATACCAAAAATACAAAAGAGAGACGAAAGGTTTTAATTAAATACGATCTAATAAAGCTTCAATAAACGCTTTACCATAAAGTAAAAACCAGAATCCACTATAAAATAAATGATTTAATATCCACACAAGAACGCCAGCCTCGACGCGTATCAGATTTACGATCTATCCGCAAATATCGTATAATCAAAGCAAAGTGCTTTTACGAAGCTCAGACTCCTAAACGTTACAGTTGAACTGAGAGCTCATAAAATGTAGTACATATACACGTACAACAAGACATTCGGAATCAAAGTAGAACCTACATATTTAATCATCACCTTCCTGGCCTTATGCAGTTTCATTTGGGGTCAGCGAAACACGTTTTCTTTTTCCATTCTGTCCTGTCTCCCGTCACGCTATCACTAACTGCTTTTTCTTTCACTTCTCACACAATCCATGCATCTTTTCTTTGGCCTCCTTCTCCCTCTCCATCCATCCACATGTATACTCATTACTCTTTTGGTAACATGTGTTTTATCCTTCCTATCAACTTTTCACTCACTGGCGCCACTTTCAAACTTCCTCTATCCATTCTTGTCACACCACTCATCTCCGCTACATGCAATCTTGTATCATCCGTCTTTTTCACAGTCCAACATTCTGATCCATAAAGTATGATAGTCCTTATCACGGACTTGTAGATTTTACATATTTAATATAAGGGCATAATAATAATAATAATGGGAAGTGGATTCAGCGATTATTGTACCGATAGTCGTTTCAGCCAATGGTTTAATAGCCAAGAGCCTCGACCAACACCTTAGGAGGCTCTCGTTAGGCGACTGGATCAAGGGCTTGATTCAGAAAGCAGTATTGTTGGACACGGCTCGTATAGTCAGGAGGTTCCTTTCTCTGGAGCCCTGACCGCCGGTAGCTTGGACCCTGTTCCCGATATCGGTGGGCTACCTTTATTATATATAATACTATTTTTTATATTTTTAAATGTTTTTCTTTTTTGTGTGATTTTGTTAAAAAAAAAGTATTTAAAAATGTAATAGAGAATAATAATAATGTCTTTAGAGTCCTATCGGCAACTGTCTTAACTAGTTATTTTTTAGGGTTCTGTACCCAAAGGATCCGTCCGACTGTATGTCCGTCTGTCACAGGCTGTATCTCATGAACCGTGATAGACAGTTAAAATTTTCACAGATGATGTTTTTTTTTTTTTTAAATTGATTTAAACTAGTGATGGATTGCGATCCCCGTTGATAGGAAGTAGTGATGCAATTGTTGATATTGAGGCGCCCTAGTTTATTAGGAGCCTATTCGCTCTAGACCTAAAAACACCTAATGTAGTTCTATTGCCGCTATATTTATTTATTTATTATTTATTTATTTATTAATGCTTTATGCACATTACACTGTACAAAGGCGGACTTAATGCCATAGGCATTATCTACCAATCGACCTTAGGGTGGTGCAGAAACAACATGGCAGGTGCAACTTAATAAATAGACAAACAGAAGAGAGACAAATACAATAGTAAATACATACTTCGATAAATACATACAAATAAACAATGTTGTGGTGAAAAACAAATCCAACCCATCAATGCTGTGATGATTCTACCAACTTCTTGCGAATATGCTCACGTGCCATCACCTTAAAGGAGAATTGGCTGGTCACCATCCTTATATTCAGAGGGAGCGCATTCCAGAGAGATATCGCCTGGACAAAAAAGGAGGAGTGGATAAGTCCAGAGTGGTGTGAGGGCCATCGTAGAAGACGATTATTTGTAGACCGAAGATTTTTATTGTGCCCAGAGCAGAGAAATTGAATTTCTGAAATCAGATAAGAAGGAGAAGAAGGCTTATCAAGAAATGAGAACAGGGTAGTCAAGGCCCTTAGGGCACTGCGCTGACGAATTGGTAACCATATATGACAAATAGCTATAATAACAAATAGAAACAGAAACTTTTTTTAGCGATACATCACAACTTCAAACCTCGATACTCTTGTTGACGGCTGCAGTTGCATCTACCGTCTACAAAATTTCGTTCGTCTGTATGAGTAAGGGGTTATCAGGGGTTAAGGAGTGACCAGATGGATGCAAACTAGAACAAATCAAACACATAAACTATGGTGACCTTGGTTTGTGTATTTGGGTTGTGTTGCGGCTAAATTGATGTAAACCACGTGCCAACACGTTCGGTGGTTGGGAAAACGGGCCTCCCAACCAAGGGTGTTGAAGGTCATGGATTACAACTGCTGTCTACACGGATTGAAATTAGCAAGGTCACCTTGGTTGGGCCGTTGGTTTAGATGATCGCCTCTTTATTCACTTTTGTGATGATAACAATCCAGTTTTCCGTTTAAATTTATTCAAGAAAATTTTGATATCTTATATCCAAATCGTTTAAGCTCTATGGCTCGATCTAAGTACAGATAGTCTGGGAAGTGGATATCTATAATGTTTTATTTCGAGCAATATAAAAATGTTTTACGATTGATTTTATTGCGCCCGATGCAGTCTGTACCACTATTTCTCAATATCGATTTCAGATTGCTGAAATCGTAGTGGTCAGACGAGATTTTATGGAAGAAAAATTCAGTGAAATTGAGTAATTCTCATTTTCTTAACAGGTTTACATAGTATATACACCGCTAAATTTTAATCGTTTTAATCCCGTGGAGGGTCGCTCCGGTGCATGAAACACTATCGATATGTAAAGATAAAATTAATAAATAAAGTACCTGTTTTTCAAAACTCGTATTAATTCACGCATGTACGAAATTAGTATCTTTAAGAAAACGTCAGCTGAGCGAGTTCAGTGACCTGTAGTTAATAGTCGGCGTTGCGTACAAAGTACCTACAGGTCATTGAACTCGCTCAGCTGACTTTTTCTTAAAGAAATTAATTTCGTACATGCGTAAATTAATACGAGTTTTGAAAATGAGGTACTTTATTTTTTAATTTTATCTTTACAAATCGATAGTGTTTCATGTACCGGATCGACCCTCCACGGGATTAAAACGATTAAAATTTAACGGTGTATAAAGTTTACCCTTTTATCACGAGTCCTACGCATTATTAGTCGTGCTATCGGAGGATATATTTGGCCTAAACCAGAAGCAGCTCAAATAATTATTAAGAACGGTTAAAATTTATTACATAATTTTTAATCATAATTAATTTAAGAATATCATAACTATGTAAACATATTCATTGTTAATTATAACATCGTCTTGAATGTGTCTGAAAAGATGTTATATTTATTAAATAAATAATAATAATATACATATTACGTATACATTTATATCTATGTCCCTATCCCTTTTTCAGGTGGGAAGTCATCGAAAAACTTCTTTGGGTGGAGCGTGAGGGAGTATCTTTTACTGACTAACGCTCGTCTGTTTCATTAGTTACTTTTTCTCACGCCGGGCCCTGGTTCAGGCCATGGTCCTGAATGAGAGGAAATGAGATGCAGTTGCAAGAGTGATGGAACTTACAACCTCACGCTCCAGCCGCTGTGACAGGAGACGTCCCTTGTATCGGGAATCACAGAGCTCCGGCCACCGTAGGCGTATCGTAGACGACGAGCAATGGGTTGCTCGCTGTCCGCTCGTTCTATAAGCCGACCCCGTGTCGTGAACGGTGCATAGTGTTCCACGAGCGCCACGAAAAGATGTACCTAAGTTAAACAGTGGTGGCCGAGTGGTAATAGCTCAGACTTACGAGTTGTAAGTCGTAGGTTCAAACCCTGCCTGCAACTTTGTGTTCTTTACTTCATTACCACTGCTCTCAAAACGGTGAAGGAAAACAACGTGAGGAAACCGGCATGTCCTAGAACCAAAAATTCGAAGACATGTGACATTCACCAACCCGCACTGGGCCCGCGTGCTGGATTACGGCCCATTCTCTCTCCTAGAGAGGAGGTCTGAGTCCCAGCAGTGGGAACATTAGAAAGCTGATAATAATGATGAAGTTAAACAGGACCTAGTAGGTCTGCTAGGGTAATGGGAAAACCTCTGAATATTATACTCGTGATACTAGAATGGAAAAGGTAACTAAAAGAAAATTTACTTGCAGTGATTTTAGTCATTGAGTCTGATACGCTCTCACGTTCCACTTCAAAGCGAGTGAAGTCAATAGATGATTATTTCCTACGTAAAAAAAAAAACATCTTGGTTCAAACACGAGGAAACACTATTAAAAACATTAATTGCTTTCCGATCCAAAAGTTAAATAATTCAGTTATCACATAATGGAGTCGTACAATTCAAACTGACAAGATTGATGAAATATTTGATTTGCACGTGAACTCGATAAAGCGTGGTCTACACACACTCTTTATTCTTTTTTTTTTCTATGATTTTATCTAGTATTAAAACCAAAAAATCAGGTAATAATTTGTATAATTATTGTAATAATTTGTTTGTAATGTTTGTAGTAGATATTAATTAATTATTTTGTATAAAGCATGCAATATAAATGTTGCTGTGCCCTTCCAGGGTTCATGTTTGAGACAGTATAATTATGTAACAACTATTCACAACATGAGTGCATATAAATAACAACCAATTTAACACGCGATTTACTTTAGTGCCTTTTTTATGGTAGGAAAAATCATCCAATGACAACCCCCGTTCTTGAGCGGAGCGGGAGATGGTGTCAGACTCTTCCTGACTAAAAGCCCACGCCGTTCCTTCTAGCTTTCATGCTGGGGCTCGAGTTCCCTTTCGGATAACCCTGGCCCCAGTAGGCTTCGACCCGGCTGGGTCCCTGCTGTTGCTGACAACTCCTTGAGGCGCGCGGGAAAAGTGCGCGCCGTCGACGTACTTTAGTGCCTGAGTATAGTTAAATGTTTGTTTCGACATTTTTGGTGATTAAGATGAATACAATAGAGTGGAATGTCCATTTTCCGCGGATACCCTACTTGAATTAATAATGCTACAATTAAACTAAGCATAAATTCATTAAACCCTAAGCGAACGCCGGCGTTCGCGCACCTATTGTCTTTCTATTGTGTCTGTAATTTCCACGAATGAAAGGTTAAATTTAGACTTCAGCGCCATCTAGCGAGAAAATGCTCTACTTACACTTAAATGAGTTAAGATTGAGTTAGGTTAATGACCGATCTAATGCCTGTCATACACGCTAGGTTATACCTGGCAGGTTTGCCTGTACAGGTGAGTAATACAGGTAAACCGGAGCGTGTATGTTGCAAAACTGTGCAGGTTTCCATACAAGCTTACCTGACATGTATAACTGTGCAGGCAAAACTGTCAGGTATACCCTAGCGTGTATACATGACCTTAAAGAAAAGCGACTGTTGCTGATAGATTATCGGAATTTGTATGTATGTAGTAGTCGGATCCTAGGGACAGAATATTTGGGATCCGGGATTGTACGAACGGGATGTAACTGAAGCAAACAGGGTGAGTTTTAATCAGTAAAAATCTGACACACCGTCTTGCTACCTAGATACTAGGACAAAATATTTGTTATCAAAACTTCTGCGTGTTCCTAAGAAATAATGTTTAAAACCGTAAATGCAGCTAAAAATGTTTTACAAAAATCTGTGCACTACACTAATAAACTTTTCTGCATCATTTAATATCTATTTGATGGGTTTCTGCATCCACATGGTGTCACCTAAACTAGATGTACAGAAAGAGATAACTGGCTCTTTGCCAATGAGGCTGTCACTCGAAATCTAGAATTTAGACAAAACACGGTGCTCAGCGGGCTATGTAAAACTGCAAGATTATTTAAAATTGCAGCATTTTTCTAAAGTGCAGTATTGTTCAAAACTGTAGGATAGTTCGAAACTGCGGTATTGTTCTAAACGGCAGGATCGTTTGAAACTGCGATATTGTTCGAAACTGCGGTATTGTTCAAAACTACAGGATGGTTCGAAACTGCGGTATTGTTCTAAATTGCAGGATCGTTTGAAACTGCGATATTGTTCGAAACTGCGGTATTGTTCTAAACTGCAGGATGGTTCGAAACTGCAGTATTGTTCTAAACTGCGTTATTGTTATAAACTGTAGGATTGTTTGAAATTGCGATATTGTTCGAAACTGCGGTATTGTTAGACCTTGCAGTATTGTTCGAAACTGAGAGATTATTCGATACTGCAGAATTATTCGAGACTGTGGTATTATTCTAAATTGCATGATTGTTCAAAACTTCGGGATTATTCGAAAGAATTACCGTAACCCTAGAACACAAAGAGCAACTGAAGGAACACTGGCGGGTTTTGGTCAGTAAAAGTCACTCTCCACCCAGAGCAGGGTGATTTCAACCTCTAAAAAAATAACTAAGCCTACGGTATGTACGACCGCTTATATCTACAGAAAAAGCGTAGAATACAAAATTGAAAAAGTTTTAATTGTTTCTACGAGTAGCGATGTGCGTCCTTCGATTTGACACACAATTTTGATTCTTGCTTTTTATTTTTTATGTCATTCAATGGGCATTTAGTTTTCCAAGTTTTTATCGAACGTTGATTACATAACCTAGACTGTAGGTTAAAAGATTCAAGATTTAACCTTTCAATCGTGGAAATTACAGACACAATAGAAAGACAATAAGTGCGCGAACGTCGGCGTTCGCTTGGGGTTTAATGAATTAAAGCATTTTATTTCAAATAAACCATTTACGGGCACTTTTGAAATGTCAAGAAGTTAGTCAGAAAAAAATAATGCTAACTGTACATTCCAAAGCGCAGATCTCTATGGAGAAGAATGTGCAAGAAATTCCATGGACACTCATTTCAATCATGTTATATGTTACAAATGTCTCTGTTACATGTTTCTTGTCGCTATTATCATGTGAGAACAAAAAACCAATGAATAAAAAAATATCAGGATGGCAACAAGCCGATTTTCTTTTAAGGCTCACGTGCCTTCAGTGAGCATATTCGCAAGATGTTGGTAGAATCATCACCGCGCTAATGTGTTGGATTTGTTTTTTCACTACAGTATTGTTTATTTATATGTATGTATCTAAGTATGTATTTAATATTGTTTACATTTGTTTCTCTTCTGTTTTGCCTATATATTAAGTTGCACCTGCCATGTTATGTTTCTGCACCACCCTAAGGTCGACTGGCAGATAATGCCTAAGGCATTAAGTCCGCCTTTGTACAGTTTTTTTGTGCATAAAGCTTTAAATAAATAAATAAACAATGTAAATAAAGTAAAAATAAAAACTAAATATAGATATTACAAAAAAAAACATAAGGTGCTTATTTGTATTGTTTTTCTTTTGCATCTACCACTACATTTCTCAACGTTATCCAAGGGTTGATTGCTAGAAAATGTCTAAGGCATGAAGCTCTGTACTTTTGTGTACATTAAGCATTTAATAATATTATTGTAATACAATGAGCTGTAACGCTAGGGATTCCCAGCGTTACGGCTCATTAAGAAATAAATAATTTGAAATTAGAATCCCGATTATAATTCGATCAATAAGTCTGCTCGGTAGATACAGATAAGTTAAATAAGTCCTTTTTAAAATCAGTTTTTATCTTTAAGATTACAATCGTAATAAGATTATGTTTATTGCAGCATTGACATAATCTATTGTTATTGGGTTATTTTTGACTTTTAAAAACAGAAGGATCGGATTCGTTCCTTCTGTTTCTATGGCAACGATCTCTCGCGCCATAGGCCATAGTCCAAAGCGAGGAGTGGCAGACGGTCGCGACCTTCTGCGAAGCAAAGGAGGAGGCCGCACGGGCACGCCCGATTCTGATTTCCGGTCACCGTAGACACGGGCTTGCGGACGGCGAGCAATGGGTAGCTCGCCGTCCAACCGTCTGGTAACTGTTCGGACCGAGCTCAAGTCGTCGATGGCGAGAACTATTTCACGCGCGCTTCAAGGAGATGGTCAGCAAACCGTAGGGGTCCAGCAGGGTCGAAGCCTACTGAGGCAAAGGATCTGCTTCTGAAAAGAAGATTGACCCCGGTACGAACGGCAAAAAAGGAACAGGAAACGGTTTTTAGTCAGTAAAAGTCTGACAGTATCTCTCACTCCGCCCAAGAGCGCGGAGATGTCATTGGATAATTTTCCCACTAACAAAAAAAAAAAAAAAGCGATTAAAATGTTAGGCACATACAAAAAAATATAATTCGATAGCTCGTGAGGGATTTGAACCCCCGACCACCTCCGGTGAAATTGTATTATCAACTGGGCGCTCTGACCACTGAGCTAACGAGCCGATAACATTAATGGCGAATTAGTAGCTTCGTTGCAATCTTTTTAGTTGACAATCTTTCACTATGCTTCGATGGTACTGATATCAATATAATATGTATTATACCTACTGCTATTGATATCTATAAATTATAGTAACGTGAGTCTA
This sequence comes from Mythimna ferrago, assembly GCA_910589285.2. NCBI lineage: Eukaryota > Metazoa > Arthropoda > Insecta > Lepidoptera > Noctuidae > Mythimna > Mythimna ferrago. The sequence continues at coordinate 21,445,232 of OU342686.1, read as the reverse complement.
TAGGTATAGTCTATAGGCATATATTGTCCTATATTATTGTCCGATTATAATTTCAGTGTCTTCAAGGCTAAAGTGAAAATTAAAGCGTCTCATTATCAACGATTGCATCACTACTTACTATCAGGTGGTATCAAAGTCAAGAACTAGTTTATAAAATTAAAAAAATAATCTATAAGAAATCAGTAATATTTACTTCAAATAAACCATTTACACGCACGTTCAAAAGCATAGATCTCAATGGAGAAGAACGTTCAAGAAATCCTATGGACACTTTTTTAAATCATGAGTTACAAAAATCTTGGTTACATATTTTTTGTCAGTTCTATTATGTGATCACAGTATAAATAAATAATGGAAAAAGAGTAAAAAACTAACACATGACTACGACAAAAAAAATACGCTGGAAAAGTATGAAACAAGATTCTCAGGATGCTGAAATAAACAAGATAAAAACAAGAACAGAACAAAAAGAAAAGCCCCAGTCACACGTTATTAAAGTGTCGGTTGGTACCCATAATGTGACTACGACTTTTCCAGATATAGTATTACTTATATATTATATTTTAGAGATACAGCATTATAACCTAAACTAGTTTGCTTAAGGCCCAAGCGCCCGAAAAGTGCCATAAAACAGTGAGTTTCTGAAGCCTACTCCTCGGTAACGGCAAGGTTAATAAATTTGAAAAAAATGTGTTTATTATAGATTCGTGAACAACATTATTAACATTTGATTTTTTCGTGCGATTAACCCTTTTATCAAAAAAAATATTTAGCAATTTCGCAACTTTTCCCTTCAAAACGGCTTGGATCTTTAGAAACTTTTTTACACATAAAAATTGGTGGTTAAATATTCTTCAAAGTGAACATTGCATATGTAAATCAATCAATATTTCGCAAAGAAAATGGATTTAAAAGTCAGCCGCGCGCTTTCCGGGCGCTGATGGCCCCAAAAAAATGCACAGATTTGCGTATTGCCGACTAGGCGGGTGCGAGAGGTGCGTCCACATAATTTTGGCCAGATAGTTCAAGGGACTATAAGCCTTAAAGCAAAGGTTATAATGAGTAACAGATTTCTTCTGTAAAATAAACGTTTCACATTGCGCAGAATGGCGCAACTTGATCGGTGGCAAGTTACTTAAAGGATACTGCTGTGCATTAAGCTTTCTATTTAAAAATCCTAGACTAATACATTTAACAATACTTTTCGTATTTAATTAATGGTAAGGTATTCGTAATGCTATACAAATACTGTCGTGATTGGACTATTCATGAGAGGCGTTTTTTCGATAGATTATAGGGCTTATTTCTAGAATACTACCATATTGTATTGATTTACGTATAAAAGACTTATTGGCTAGACAGCCGTACTAATTTTATCTGACTTTAAAGTAAATCTTTTCTTTTTTTTCAATCGAATTTGAAACCTATTCGCATAATCCTTTTAAAGTATATTACGTACAGCTTACTAGTTCGTAAGTTGATAAGGGCTATTTCTCATGCGTGCTCTTTCGATATCACAACACCTACTTAATTGTATTACTTAAGTATTTTATGCATCATTATCTTTACGCATAATTTATTCATAGAAGTACTTATAGGCAGTGATTTCCTTTCCTATTCCATGGTATAAGAGTATAATATAGTAATGTGTAAATTGAGTATAAGGTACAATGGGGCTGACGTATGTTATATTATTTATATTATGTTATATTACCCACCCTTGTTAATATTTAATTAAAACTAGATTTTAGGGAAATGTGTTATGTTAGTATGTTCTCTTGGGATAATTCTCTACTTTCACGCAGGCCAAATCACTGAAAGAAGCTACTTTAATATAATAAGAGTATAATTCTAGTATGTTCCTCCATTAATCCGTGCTAGCGACACGCATCGCTGAAATATGATAAAAAAAACAAGACACGTACTAAAGACCGTCAAATATCGACTCTCGTAAAACCCTTTGATCAAACGGCCTCAGCTCGATTTGACGGCCTAGAGCGATAATATAATTTTTATGTTTCAACCGTACTGAACGAAGGCTGTTTATAAAAGATTCAGAGATACTTCCATCGAAGATTAGCTTTAGGTTTTATAGTTACAACGAGGGCATGAAGCGTATTTTATAGGTATGTTGGAGGAAGTTGTAATATTTGAACATTTACTGATTTTTCCAAAAAAATCTTCATGCGATATTTTACAGAAAGCATTTTGAAAAGTGTGAGCAAGAATTACACGACTTGATTCCGCCGTCGCCTTTCTACCATCGGATAACCTGACGTACGGCAAATATCTATCCTTACATTATTGACTCATCTACGGTCCGGACTAAGCGTTTCGTCTCGTCGTGTATACCGCATACATCGAAGGACTGGAAAAAATTGCTTGCTTCGGTCTTGCCGTCCTATTATACATACATACAACTCATAACCCTATTGACTATTCCATAATAGGGTAGTTTTCAGGGTCAAAATAATTACTTTTTATTTAGTCCGTATTTTAGATTATAAAAAAAATATTGGACACGTATTTTTTCTTTTTTCGGTTCAACAAAAAATAACAAAGATATAACCCATTAAAGTTACGTGTGACGTCACCCCATGCGAAAAAGTGCAGCTTGCAATGATAAACCTGCAGTATTCTGTGTAGGTACTATCACATTGTCTTCTAATACATTAACAAAATTGCTTTTTACACCTCACCAGTCTCTCTCTCTCTTTCAGAAAGGTTAAGTTATATTTATTTATTTATTATATACTTTATTGTAGTTATATGCAAACATAACAAAGAATAACTTATATCTTAAAACACGTACAATGGGCAGCCTTATCGCATTCCGCGATCTCTTCCAGGCAACCTAGAATAGACAGTAATGGTCAGAACATGATATGGGGCTGTCATAAGTTCAACAATAAGCATTATTTTAAAATTAATTACAATTATATTTATTACTAGCTGATCCGGCAAACGTTGTTTTGCCATTAAAGAAAAATGTTAAGGGTGGACCACCCTTATCACTAAGGGGTATGAAAAATAGATGTTGGCTGATTCTCAGACCTACTCAATATGCTCACAAAATTTCATGAGAATCGGTCAAGCCGTTTCGGAGGAGTACGGGAACGAACATTGTACCACGAGAATTTTATATATAAGATAATTGTTAGATACACAGATACATACTTATGCAATATAAATACGTAAATACATACATACCAAATATCATAAGAAAGGACGACTTTTGATAATCACAGCGACAAGTAGTGATCCTTAACAAGTCTCTTGAAGGCAGGCAACGATTGAGCGCGTTTTATAGCATCCGGTAATGCATTCCACAGACGGGTAGCCTGGACAGTAAAGGATTTATCTTAGAAAGTTGTGGAATGCACCGGCCATCTTGACTCGTAAGTTATCTGATGACCTAAGAGATTTTGAATGGCAGTCACAAAGAAACTGAAAACGATTCTTGAGGTAAAGAGGGGTAAAAGAGTATATTACTTATAAAAAAAACTTTTTATAAAAAAAATAAAACCGACTTCACTAAAAAAACACTAAAATGATCAAAATAATTTTAATTTCGGAAGTCGGTGTTTTTCGTTATTGTTTGTTCTTTATTTAACACCGACTTCCGAAATTAAAATTATTTTGATCATTTTAGTGTTTTTTTAGTGAAGTCGGTTTTATTTTTTTTATAAAAAGTTTTTTATTTCATACTTTTTAGTTGCAACACACTTACAGCCAGAGTACTTTTTTCTCATGCCAATTCCAATTAACTCAAACCCTGCTAGAATACATCATTTTCATATGAAGTTCCCGTGTCTACCTTCCACCTTCCGGCTCCATCATCAGATCACTTCGATAGTACCTTATAGCCAAAGTGCATCTCATGACATTTCTAATAAGCCCAAACACGGGTAGCATACATTGATTAATTACGGAGTTCCGGTGCCTATCTTCCAGCTCCATCACTATCATCAGGTTACTTCGATGATACCATTTTCAACATAACTATTCAGAACTATTCATTTATTTGTATTGTCATAGTCGCTTAACTATGTTCATTGTGATATTTGTTTGAGTATGAAGTTCCGTTGGCAATTTCTGGTCTTCTTAACCAGTTCCACCTCATCAAATGTCACTTTTTGACTGTAAATGCTTAATTCCTTGATGAAAATATCAAAATGACTATATAGTTGCCTATAATATTTGAGGAGTTCCCTCGATTTAGCCAAGATTCCATCATTAGATCCCGACTTGGTGACTATGGGACCATTTGGGAAGTATACCCTTTCCAACAAAAAAAGAATTTTTCAAATCGGTTGGCAAGCGACGAAGTTATGCCCGAACATACATAAAAAAAAAATAAAAAAAAATACAAACATCCGAATTGAGAACCTCCTCCTTTTTTAGAAGTCGGTTAATAAAAGAGAAAGAATATGAGCATTCCGGCGAAGGCGAATTGGCAGCCACTTGAGCTTCACACGAAATTCAGAAACATGGTCATATTTTCGCAAACCGAATATGAACCTTATGCAAAAGTTTTGAAGCCACTCAAGGTTATAGGTGTTTTCAAGGGTACAGTGAAAAGTATGCTTCATCATTTACGACAGCATCACTGCTTACCATCAGGTGGGATCGCAGTCTAATTAAGATGAAGATTAGGTTTACTTTTAGGCAGGAAAATTAAAAATCTAGACTGGAACAGTAAGGTTCAATTCCGAAATAAGATAGAATGCAAAAATTTTCGAAGGTACATTAAAAATTAATCGATCCGCATAGCGAGCGCCTAGCGCGCCTGACAAAATGTAGATCACAATTTGTAATAACTTCATTACGGTAAGCGTGAAGGTTGGTTTCTAAACACAGTCAAGCACTGATTTATAACATTAAAATAAAACTGGCCAAGTGCGAGTCGGACTCGTCCATGGGGGGTTCCGTAGCAGCAAGTAACATTATATAAAAGTTCTTGTAGTTCGTTGTAACTTTGATCGATGTTTTAATAATAGTGTATTTTTTTAGATTTATGACGTATTAAAAAAAACTACTTACTAGATCTCGTTCAAACCAATTTTCGTTGGTAGTTTACATGGTAATGTACATCATATATTTTTTTTAGTTTTATCATTCTCTTATTTTAGAAGTTACAGGGGGGGGGGCACACATTTTACCACTTTGGAAGTGTCTCTCGCGTAAACAATTCAATTTAGAAAAAAATGATATTAGAAACCTCAATATCATTTTTGAAGACCTATCCATAGATACCCCACACGTAGGGGTTTGATGAAAAAAAATTTTGAGTTTCAGTTCTAAGTATGGGGACCCCCAAAATTTATTGCTCTTTTTCTATTTTTGTGTGAAAATCTTAAAGCGGTTCACAGAATACATCTACTTACTAAGTTTCAACAGTATAGCTCTTATAGTTTCGGAAAAAAGTGACTGTGACATACGGACGGACAGACAGACAGACAGACATGACGAATCTATAAGGGTTCCGTTTTTTGCCATTTGGCTACGGAACCCTAAAAAGGCCTCTTTTTTATTTTGACTAATGAGAGCATTTTGCTCATTGTTATTAAAAGTAAACAGGGAAAGGTGGATTTTAAAACTAATAAGTAGATTTTTATGTGTATTTGAATCGAAGCACTGCATAGTCTCGTTGCGAAGCGCTGCGTGTCTCCAAAGCGATGCGCTGCATGCTCCCGAAGCGACGCGCTGCGTGTATCCCACTATAGTAGGGATGGCCGCGCTGCCCCCGTTAGTAAAAAAGACGCATCTAACATTTTATCCAGATTTGATTTGAGTTCCATATTATTATTAAACCAAGTTAAAGCTCATTATATTCGACTTTATTTTCAACTTCTAATATGTAACTATTTAAATTTACTCAAAGACAGCAAACGACTTCCCGTTTCATTCATTAAAACATTTTTTTATCAGTTTTTACTTTTTGTTAGAAACGTCTTTTTAACTATCAGGGGCAGCGCGGCTGTGCAGGGTTTCGAGCTGCCTTTCAAATTAACATCCATTTTAAATTCGTATATTACACGTTCTGAAACTAACAACCAAAAAAAGACAAAATTTGTTTAACATTCTCAAAATACCTAAATAACATAGACACATTGATGATACTTTTCCAAAGGCCTTGATTTCCACGTGTCCATGAAACTCAATATCCTTTATGATCAAACAGCCGTTTTTTCTCTTACAAGTTGTATTACATCAAAATAAAAGACAAACAAAACACGCCTCTATTTTTGGGCCTATCTTCAGCTGCTCAAATTACAATACCCAATCCATATTACAAGACAGATTACAACACGATATAGATAAAAATAATGTTTTTCTTAGCTGATTCAAAAGTTCTTTACAATAAACATTAATTTCCTTTTGTCGATCGAAATACGAACTGAGCAACGTTTGTTGATTGCAAAGTTAATGTTTGAAGAATGAAATTGAAGACTTTCTCGACGCGATTTTGTAATAATCTGGTGTTGATTGATTTTGTTGTGAGAATTCTAAAGTTTCTCAAAGAATGTAAGTTAGGTTAGTATAATCCCCTCGAGCGCCGATTGTGTATACGGTTGTATAACTTGAATGACCTTCAAAAGTCTGTATATTTTCGTTTTTACTGGATAAAACCGGAAAAAGTTTTTTTTTAATTATTTTTTTAATGATTTTAATAAAAACGCGCAATTACTTAGTAATAATGCCCCTTAACGAAGGGTTAACCCTTCAAGCGATAATAATAATCATAATATCAGTCATATCATCAGACTCGTGTCAGTCACATCATTGGCCTGCGCATCAGCAACATTATTGGACTACGCGTCAGTAACATTATTTATCTAGGCATGAGATTACGCATCACTTAAACCATCATTTTACGCAGTTGGTGCGTATACACCATCACATAATTACGCATCAGCCACATTATTAGACTACGCATCAGTAACATCATCAGTTTACGCTTTAGCCACATCATCAATTACGCATCTGTCACATCAGTTTACGCACCAGATCGCATCGGACTAGGCATCATTCACATCATCGGACTACGCATCAGTCATATCATCAGTTGATGCATTAGTCACATCATCTGTCTACATAGAAATTATTTTAGCTAATGATATTATGTAGTAATGGACTCATTTAAAGTACAGTTTCTGGCTATATTAAGAGATACTATTTCTGCATATCGAGTGGCGGCAAGAGGTTTAAAATATCCGACCTATTTCTGTATTTTACATATTCAACTCTCAGATCCACTTTCCGTATTTGTGAACTGTTTTGATTTAGTTGAGAATTGCTAACGATTACGATACACTTTATGATTATTCTGTCGTCACGAAGTTTTTCTTCAAGCAAATGTTAGTTCTTACTTGTTTTATTTTAATATTACATTTTTGTTATGCGAATAAAAATTTACTGAACAGCTGTTTTTTACCCTGGATTAACATATAGGATACTTTTGTCTCTAACCTTGAGATAATATTATAGTAACACTGGGGCTAAGCTAGAAGCTAGTGAGGATAAGAATTTTTCTTATCCTTCCTTCTTTCTTTGATGTCGGTTAAAAATAATGAAAATATTAGCCACGACGAACAAAAGTATAATTATGGGCTAATATTATAACAAAGTTGTATAATAAGTATCGTATTTGCATGCCAACAAGGCAGAATGTACACGGTTCTTTATTATGTTATTTTCGATCCTATTTGTATGTACCTGCATTCTTAGCAAATAAAGTCCTATTCTATTCTATTCTATTCTAAAGAAAGATTTGTAATGTACAAATCTTTCTTTGTTATAATATTGTTTTTAATGGACAAACTTAGAAATTACTGGACCTATTTCAAAATATCTTTCACAAGAAGAATGCTACTTTCTCACTGATTAAAATAGGTTACATATTTTCAACTTTTAAGGCGAATCCGTTGGCAAAAGGATAACTTATGAGGTAAGTATTTTTACGGTTAGCGCACATACTTTAAGGCCGTACTCAACTTTTTGGATGATTACGTGTTTCGAAATAAAAAAGACTCAGATTGACAATCTGTTAATATAAAAAAAAATGTAGGCCAGGTGTATCTATGGGATTATTAAATTGTCTGGTTTCTTAGGGATAAAGCTACATTCTAGACACGAATAATGAAAACAAGTCTAGACTTGTTAGGCTTAATTCATTTTTTTTCAATTAGGGCAAAAAATTCTTTGTTTATTAAATTCTACAAAAAAATTACAAGTTTACTGCGCGTCTATAGCAAAACGAAATTAGAGAATACTAGTGACCCGTCCTGGCTATGCTTTTTTTTTTTTCGATGGGAAAAATCATCTTATGACAACCCCCGCTCTTGGGCGGAGCGGAAGATAGTGTCAGACTCTTACTGACTAAAAAACCCATCCCGTTCCTTCAAGCCTTCATACCGGGGCTCGAGCGCCCTTTCGGATAACCCTGGCCCCGGTAGGCTTCGACCCGGCTGGGCCCCTGCTGTTGCTGACAACTCCTTGAGGCGCGCGGGAACAGCGCGCGCCGTCGACGACTTGGGCTTGGTCCGGACGGTTACCGGACGGTCCGGACGGTTACCGGATGGGCCCTGGCTATGCTCGGGTGAAAATTATGTATTTATTATTTTATTTATTGCTCAAAATCTGTTGTGTAGTTTAGAAAGAGTCAGTACATAAACACACAGAGACGGAAAGCAACTATGGTGCTAATAAAACAGACTTCTTTTCAAAAACATTATTAATTGAAATGTACAATGTACAATATTACCGGCACGGATATTGAGCGCTCGGCGTCAAAGTGGGGATCGCTTTGCGCATTCCATACATTGGCGAGCCAATCGTCGTCGTTGTTGGATACATGCAGCAAGCGCAGGGAACGAATTACGAGTGACGTCTATGACGCGATAGCGCGGCGAGCCAATCACTGACACTCCCCGCCCCCGCGTCTCACTTCGCACCACTAAAGAGACCGAATATTTGACTTCTGCGCAACTTGAAGCCAGCGCTCAAGATCTGTGCCGGTGCTTTCAATTTGTGCCGCATCCGGCCGGTTGCAGTGCGTTTAGTCCGACAACAAGCGCCTACACAGAAAACGTATCTGACTCCCGTGTGTTTGTATGCTAGTGATGCGCTATTCAACACCGAATTGAACACGTGGTTGCTTGTGACATTGCCGTCCTGTCCCATACATTTCGGAGATATCGAATTTCGTTATCGTTGATGAAAATGTAACGTTGTAACTAGGCCCCTTGGTTGTCGACCGTCCGCCGTACGGTTGCCGCACCGCGCGCTTTGTATGAAAAATAGGGTCGTCCGTAAACAATGCGACTAACACCGACTAGCACCGCAGCAGGTCGTCAAAAAACGCATAAACTGAAAGCGCCCGCCAATCGTTATCTTCTATAAGCAGTTTTCTGGGGGTTTATAAAAAAAAGAAGAAGATAAAGATAGAAGAAGATTTACATTTTATATTTTTAATAGAGTGAATGCAAGAAGCACTGGATCAGTTGATTTGTTCGCACTTGGGCAGCCCTGTTTCAAACAGTGGACAGCATTTCGCTGATATCATGAAAATATTTATTATATACGAGTACATACATAAATAACTTGAGATTTCTGAGTTATTTTTCGTTTAAGAAGAATAAAAAAAAAAAACAAAAAAAAAGGCTGAAGTTTCTGTAAGTAACGTAACATTGCAAAAAATTAGGTGCCAGAAAGTTGAAAAAGCAGTAAATGGAATCAAAACTTTGCGAATCAAAAGCAACAAACACGAATTCAGTAAGGGAAAACTAGCTGAGTTTTTGGTGACTTGACTCCTGGAAAAGAAATATTTCATAACTTTCATTTAAGTTTCTGATAAATGTGAGTTTTCAGGGTTCCGTACCACAGTCGGTCGGTAGGATAACTTTGTTATCCGTCTGGTCGTTTGTCAAGGTCATTTTTTTCAAGGATGCGAGGAAGTATTACGTGAAATTAATATCAACAGGTCTGCTAGCAGTGAAAAAATTTCTTTTCAAATAAACTTCCGCGTCAACACAATCTAAAGATGAGGCCGTTTATGCTGCAATTATGGTGTAAATTTTGAAGCTCATAAGGAACTTGCACACATGCACGACATGCGCGTGGAGATGCAACGCCGGGGTGAAAGTCCTCTGCCGCGACAGGTCACGGCATGGCGGGCAGAGCTCCGGCGGGATCTCATGGTGGAATGGCGTCAGCGACTATCGCAACCCCGTCATGGGCACGCCACAATTATGGCGATAAGTCCCCTCTTTGAGGCGTGGCTGGAAAGACCTCACGGCGTCCTTACCTTCCGCATGACACAGGTCCTCACCGGAAATGGCAAGTTCGGGAGGTTCCTGTTCCGAATTAAAGCGGAAGTGACGCCCGGGTGTCGCCACTGTGCGGAACGCCCGGAGGACACGGTGGAGCACACAATCGCGGTGTGCCCTGCTTGGGCGGAGCATCGCCGTGCCCTCGTGGGGGTGATCGGCGGCGGAGACCTCTCGCGCCGGGCCTTGGTCGAGGCCATGGTCCGGAACGAGGAGGAGTGGCAGGCGGTCGCCGACTTCTGCGAAGCAGTAATGCTCGCTAAGGAGGAGGCCGACCGCATCAGGCAACGGCGCTCTCGCCGCCGCCGCCGGGATTCCGATCCCGATTTCCAGCCACCGTAGGCGCGGGCTTGCGGACAGTGAGCAATGGGTAGCTTGCTGTCCGGCCGTCCGGTAACCGTCCGGACCAAGCCCAAGTCGTCGACGGCGCGCGCTGTTCCCGCGCGCCTCAAGGAGTTGTCAGCAACAGCAGGGGCCCGGCCGGGTCGAAGCCTACTGGGGCCAGGGTTATCCGAAAGGGCGCTCGAGCCCCGGTATGAAGGCTTGTAGGAACGGGATGGGTTTTTTAGTCAGTAAGAGTCTGACACTATCTCCCGCTCCGCCCAAGAGCGGGGGTTGTCATAAGATGATTTTTCCCATCGGAAAAAAAAAAAAAAAAAAAAAAGCTCATAAGGAAATCAATACCTATAAAGTACCTACTTCCCGTTTATCTAGAATCCTGTTTGGCAAAAAGCAAGGCCTTAAGTAAAATACAAGTAAAACCAATCTCAAAACAATAAATTAGTAGAAAGTTATGTCACAAAATAATTGCCTTTTTGCAACTCGGAAAAATTTTTGAGATTGGGGATTCAAACTATATACATTTATAAGTTTATGCGGAACCCTCGGCGCATAAGTGTTATTCGCACTTGAAAAGTTCTCCATTGATTAATTTACTGGTATTTATCGTTTTACATATGTTGAATTAGGCGCCTTTTTGGTCTTGCACAGATTTTAATGATATTTTTCCATACCTACCTATTTTATTATTTTTACTGTAATATGTGTGAGGTACGAATAAACGATTTTTTATTTTTATAAAAAAAATATATCTTGAAACAGCTAAGTATATGAAAGGTCACAAAACAAAATATCTTGTGCATACTTTTTTTCGAAATATTACAGCAAACAGGACAAATATAAAAGTGGTCATAATTTTCACTTTTTGCGCGATTTTTTGGGACAGTATATCAAATTCAATACACTTAGCAACCACATTTAGAACTTTCCTCAATAAAGCGAAAGCGGAAAAAGAAAGTCATTTTAGATACATATTTGTTCTCAAACTTTTGCGTCACGATAAACAAAACTTTGTACGTCACGTCAAACTTTTGTCACGTACTAGAAAAGTTTGGCGATGTATGTCTTTTGAGGTGTTATGAAATAGCCAAGTGTTGGTTAATAATCGTAGACAGTACTTCAAGACATTTATCGTTTTCAAAGTTAAGCGACGCTTTCTAAGGTCGGTCAATGGATGGGTGACCAACCAATAGATCACAAAACTCTTCCGTGACTTAAAAGCCGTCTGTTTGTAATAGTAACCGTGGCCCTTAAAAGCGAAAAAAATCTGATAGATACATACATAGATAGATAGATAAATTCTTTGCTGTACACCAAAAATAAAGCAATTAATGATACGAAACTTAAAATTAATAGGGTGCCATAATGGGCGGTCTTATCGCTAAAAGCGATTTTTTACAAACAACCTTTGGATGGATTTGACAGAGAAGGAGAAAAAGATACGCAGGTAGTTCGTGGTGTACTATCTGTTCCGCACAATTCCGATGACGGAACCTCCCGACCTTATGTCCAGTGAGAACCTGCGTCATGCGGAAGGAGAGGACGCTGTGAAGTCTTTCCAGCCACTCCTCAAAAAGGGGACTTACCGCCTTATTTAAGACGTACACATTGTGATTCAATTTTGGATTCAATAAATCCCGACAATATCATCATACTAGTACTGATTTTGAGATAATAAAATATATTCACGTAGATATATATCTTTTTTTTACAAGGGACGTCTCGTAAAAGAAATATAACATGTAAACGGAAGCGCAGTGTAAGAAATATTGGGAACTCCTGGGCCAGTATGAAGTGACCTTCTCAATAGGAGCATCGAACTGGACAGCGATAACGTACTTCGCTTGACTTTCTATAGTTTAAGGGATCTGTGAGCTCACTGAGTTACAGATAGCTTTGTTTCTTTGTATCTTTAACATAATGGCTCTATTGAGTCGGAGTTTCTGCCTAATATTGAAAGATAAGGTTGATGTGCAAAGTTTATTTCGCATATTGGTGAGATGGGCCAGGGTTACCCTACTGGGGCCAGGGTTATCCGAAATGGTACTCGAGCCCCGGTATGAAGGCTAGAAGGAACAGGGTGGGCTTTTAGTCAGTAAGAGTCTGACACTAACTCCCGCTCCGCCCAAGAGCGGGGGTTGTCATTTTCCCACCATAAAAAAAGGGTTGCCAACCTTTTTTACAAGAAATATAGCATTTTTTTTATCTGAGAAAAACATTAAACAATTTTTTTGAAAAATGAACTGTATTTTATTTGTTTAATGTTTTAAATAGGTACAGATTTTTAGAGCTTCTCGTACAACTTATTAGTAATCAACAGTATTTTTTAAAAACTTCACATTCCTCGCCACAATTATAACTAAAATTAAAATAAATGAGAACCTTTTTCGATCCGTTTTGAAACTAATACTTACGAGTATAGTGTTAAGCATGTTGATGCTGAAAACAGTATTTTGTTTACTTTATTTTTGTTCAACATTAAAAAGTATTATGTAGTGAAAAACAGTATACTTAATACTGTTTAGTACAGTATAGTTGGCAACCCTATCAACAGGTCGTTATCGCCGATCGCTCCCACGTGGACACGGCAGTTCTCCGCCCAAGCAGGGCACACCTCTACCGTATGCTCTAAGTGCATGATGAAATTAATCAAATGAATGAATTTAGGTACCTTTTGTCAGATGTGGTAGTAGAATAAAAGAATATTGATTTTTGATCCGGACAAAATATTTAGTTATGAATGTCTTACATAAAATAACGACAACCCAATATTAATAAGGGTTTCACTAAACCCTATAAAAATATTTTTTTTTTTCCCTTTAGATTATAATTCTCAAAACTAATAAAAACATATTTATTCTACGTAAGGTGCAGTTTACAGAATAATTGAAATAGATAAACGAAATTCTACTCACTCAAAGTTAGGAAAATTGTTTGTATAATATCACTGTCTAGTCTAGACTGATTATATTTACTCAGCGCTACGTAGTGACGATTTCAGTGAAAATCCTTCAAGTTTCATTTACTTGGAATTATAGAAACTCCTCCAGACTTAGGGCATCCACCAGCTTATTTTGTTTAGCTACGTTTTGGAGTGGGATACTGCATTACTTATCTAAAAAAAAACTGGCCAAGAGCATGTCGGGCCACGCTCAGTGTAGGGTTCCGTAGTTTCCCGTCCGTCACAATAAGTGTACCCACTTATGAGGTTAAAAAAATGCTTGCATATACGATTATACTACAAACTTAGTCCAGAAATTATTTTGTAGAACCATTTTGTCTTTTTTGTACAAAAACTGTTCTTTCCATCAAGTTCAAAATAATTTTCCTAGAAAGTCCTTATAAAGTTCTACTTTTCAGATTTTTTTCATATTTTCTAAACTTATGGTTCAAAAGTTAGAGGGGGAGGACACATTGTTTTTTACTTTTGGAGCGATTATTTCCGAAATTATTGACATTATCAAAAAATGATTTTAGTAAACCCCTATTCATTTTTAAATACCTATCCAACAATATATCACACGTTAGGGTTGAAATTAAAAAAAAAATCACTTCCCACTTTACATATAGGGGGGCTACCCTAATAAAACATTTTTTTCCAATTTTTATTTTACCTCTTTGTCGGCGTGATTGATATACATATTGGTACCAAATTTCAGCTTTCTAGTGCTAACGGTCACAGAGATTAAGTGAGGACGGACAGACAGACGGACAGACAGACATGGCGAAACTATAAGGGTTCCTAGTTGACTACGGAACCCTAAAAAGGTTCTGGAGTGGCGACCGCGTCCCGGAAAACGCGGCGTTGGAAGGCCTCCTACAAGGTGCACTGACGACCGTAGGTAGCGGGAATCCGATGGATGCGGGACGCACATGATCGTTCGCTGTGGCGACGCTTGGGGGAGGCCTCTGTCCAACAGTGGACGTCTATCGGCTGAAATGATGATGATGATGATGATAATGATGACATATAATAAATCTGTAAAACTTTTTAGTTGTGCGCGCATCACGTAAAATGTACGAAATTGATGCAGATAACTTTTATAGATTAAAATTATGTGTAATTTGGTCTATTATTTAAGCTCTATTTCATCGGAATAGGTTGACTATATCGAAACTACATTCATTGACTGTTAGGTGACAAAAGGTCGCCGGGACATTTAGTTGTAAATAAATTTTTTTTTCTTCAAAATTGCCTGCCAAGTAAAATTTCTTTAATTGCACTTTTGGCCCTAAATTAACATATTTCCTCTGCGCCTCTCATTTATGGAAACATTCCCATCTTTTAGAAAAAATGGACTAAACTATCCGGCATACCCTTACGTTAATAATATTTTAAACGTGTCCATGGATGACTGAGCCTGGGCTCAAGCTACCCTTTCCATCCGTATGGGTGGCCTCGGCGTCCGCAAAATTTCTAGTATTAGTTTACCAGCTTTTATGTCCTCCGTTTACGGCACTGAGAAATTAATCAGGAATATCCTATCTCCCTCACTAATTGATTTCAATGTGCCGTGCTTTATCGAGGCTATAGATGCCTGGAGACTCGCTTGCCCGAATACAAATCCGCCCGATAACTCGGCTTCCCAGAGACGGTGGTATGAGTCGGTCTGCAGAGTAGTCCAGGAAAACCTGAATTTAACATCTGCTACGACTGCGGAGCGGGTACGCCTGCTGGCTGTGGGAAATTGGGAGTCAGGTCATTGGCTTCACGCACTGCCATCGTCGAATATTGGCACCTTGTTCGACGATACTACTTTCCGCCTAGCTGTTGCCCTACGCCTTGGCGCTCCTTGCTGTTCTCCTCATCGCTGTCACTGTGGTGAAGTTGTCAATAGCCTCGGTCATCACGGCCTGTCATGCGGTCGAAGCGCGGGACGCATAGCGCGGCATGCGAATATTAACGAAATTATCCGACGAGCCCTTGTCACCGTTGGCATTCTGGCTGTTTTAGAACCTCATGGCCTGGCACGCGACGATGGTAAGAGACCGGACGGTATGTATTTATTTCCGTGGAAGTTGGGTAAGACCTTTAGTGTGGGACGCTACCTGTGTCGACACTCTTGCGCCATCCCATCTTCCTAGTTCATCGTGCCGTGCTGGTGCTGCCGCTGCGGCTGCAGAGAACCTCAAGCGGCGGAAATATAACAACCTCGTCGGCAGTTATATTTTTTAAACCGTTTGGGGTTGAAACTCTTGGGCCGTGGGGTCCGAGTGCTCATACGCTTTTTAAAGAACTGTCAAAACGCTTAGTTGACACTTCGCGTGACCCAAGGGCTGGTTTTTACCTCGGTCAGAGATTTTTGGCAAGAGGCTGGCGGCATTGCCATTCAACGTGGCAATGCCGCCAGCCTCTTGGGCACACTTCCAGTCGACAGCGATGCGGAGTTTTATGACGCCATATTTTAGTAGGGAGTAGCCTTTAGTGTGTACAGTTATCTTAAGCATAGGTATATATTTTTTTAATATTTAAGTTTAATGTATTAAATGAAGTGTCAAACTTCATGCAAAATAGCAGATTTTCAGAGGTCTGTACTGGATTAGTTTTACACAAATTTTTACATTGATTTTAATAGAAGCTTAGATAAAATCCACAGGATACTATATTTCTAAAATATCTAATGAAAAATGTGTAATAACGTCATAGTCGCATAAGAGCGATTGTATAAAAAACAGTGAAAATGTATGTCGAGTTGCATCCCTTTAAACGATATTGCTGACTGGCTAGTCCAAAAAAAACTTTACGATTCCATTCAAGGTAACGTATTTCGAATACTATACTTATTCTAGGTCGTACCCACTCGTGTTTGAAGTACTCAACCTTGGCCTCGTACTCATACCTATAAAGTACAACACGCACAGGAGTTTGGAACAACGTTGTGCCAAGTTATAAATCTTGGACGGTTTTAATGTTTCGGATCCGGGCTCTGCTGTAATCGCGTCGTTATCGAACACTTTCTTACGATCCTTTTTATTCTTTTATTACAATTACTTTGTACACCATGCTGAGTCCAGTAATTGTTACATTATTAAAAAAAAACTATTCTTTTACTTGCGTCGTACTCCTCAATGCTGAAGATCGTGACCTCCTTGCTTCGTCACTTTCACATGAACGATATTTCTCCATGATCTATTTCTGTATCTCAAAAAAAAAGAAAAAAAAATAGAACATCTATAATTTATAAAAAAATAAAATGAATAAATCGCAACATTTTTGAGGTAAGAGAGGAACAGACTGTAAAGCCTCGCACACCTCCATTGAAAACGGAGAATCTTCCAGCCAGATGGTCATTACGTCTGGTTTGGGAAACTGCCCGATAAATGATTTCGGGAGTTGTATTTTATTCCTAGAAATCTTCCAATACCATCTCCCGCTCTAGAACGGAGTGAAAGGGCGTATCACACTTTTACTGACTAAAACCCACTTCTATATTTGTTTTTTGTCTTACGTGCAAGGACCCTGGGATTCCCTTTCACAAGTCAACTCATTGCCCCAGTAGGCTTCGGCCCTGCTGGGCCTAAACGGTTTTGCTAAAACCTTTTGAGGTGATGTTCGAATTGCACGTGGCTTCGCCTGCATACATAAAATATAGCCTACTAGCTTTTGCCCGCAGTTTCGCCCGCATACGTAAAATATAGCCTGTCACTCAGGAATAAAGCAGCTTTCATCGGTAAAAAAATTTTAACAATCGGACCAGTACTTCCAGAGATTATCACCTACAAACAAAAAAACATAAAAACAAAAAAAAAACTTTTCCTTTTTATAATATTAGTTTAGATGTCACTCAGAAATAAATAAAGCAGCTTTCTGTCGGTGAAAAAATTTTACAACCGGACCAGTACTTCCAGAGATTATCACCTACAAACAAAAAAACAAAAAAAAATTTTTCCTCTTTATAATATTAGTTTAGATGTCACTCAGGAATAAATAAAGCAGCTTACTGTCGGTGAAAAATTCTTACAACCAGACCAGTACTTTCAGAGATTAACTTCTACAAACAAAAAAAAACAAACTTTACCTCTTTATAACATTACTGTAGATGAATATCGTTGAATTCATTAAAATTGAAGACCCGTTTTTCCATTAATTCTATATTCCTACATTCCATTCTACATTTCATACAAGTTTTTATACCGTAGAAAAAGCTATGAACTGTGATTGCATTTTGCTTCTATAAAATTTAATGTTGATAAACTTTTTATATGATGAGATAAAGAAAAGAGAAAATGTGTGGCGTAAAACATCTGCGGTAAAGTGTGAATTGACTATAAATTATTGAAATAATATATATCTCCGATTTTAAAGAGTTATGATCGTAATAAATTGGTTTGATCGGAAATGGGTGTCGGATTTATTGAAATTTTGTTAAATATATTCGAACATCCAAAACTCCAAACTCAAGGCTTGGCAACGTGCTATAGAGCGCAGCATACTATATGTTAAATTAACAGATAACGTTCCAAACGCAAGGAGATGGCGAGACTAGAGATGAGAGAGTTAGGATGTCTTTCTTGGGAATTGAGAAGAAAAAGCGAGCAATGGTAATCGTTGGAAGGATTGAAGGGAAGCGTTAGCCTAGCAGTGGATCAGGGCCTCAAGTCTGCTATTACAATAATGTCAGAATGGTCTATCATTGATGTCATAATTGTCGATTTTGACAAGTTTGGTAATCTACTAATATAATGGCGTCATTATGACTTTCCAATGGTCAACCACTGACACTCCATTGAAAGAAGTGACATAGAATGGTAATCTCGTACATTTTGACAAATGAATATTTGACGTTTGCGGTAATCTGCTAAAACTTTGATAGTTTATTTGATCAGTGTTTTACCATTAGAATGTTATTGTGCAGTTATTGGTTTTAATATACTCGAAATTATCATTCTACCACAATTCTATTGCAATACCAGTGAGCGATCAATGATCGATCATTATGAATTAGCAGATTACAAACTTTTAGCAAAATTACAATGGGATCGTGTTGGAATGACGAATTTATAAAAATAGCAGACTTGGGGCCCAGTACCGGTTAGTTATAATTGTAATATCTAATACAGTAATAATTCTACACTGTAATATACATGTAAAGAAAAATGTAATTTTCATTGATATTTTAAGTTAGGTGTTAATTCCCGCGTATGAAGTTATGTCTGTATCATAGTCACATATCTCAACATACACTATGGACCTATATTGAATCTGTGGTGAATCATAACTTCAAAGTCTGGCTATAAGGAAATATTTTTGTAAAAATAATTTGGATTTGGGAATCGGCATTGTGATAATTAACATTTAATGTCAAATAATAGAAAAATACGTGGTCGTCAATGGCACGTAGTGTTTCATGCACGCCATTAGAAAGCAGAAATCGAAACAGAAGACGAAACTGAACAGCCTTCTGAACTGAAAAAAAAATCAGCCTATCCATACAAATTGTCCAATCAAGTTCTTAATTTTATATGAAGAGGTCAATTTTATTTTCGTTTCCGGAAAAAAAATCTTGTGGAAGGTTGTTCGGTTTCGTCTACTGAGCAAGCCCTTAACGTTTGCGAAGACCTGCCCCCCTAGCCAAGTTACAACCGTATCGTGTCAAATTCCGTTCTCCAATCGGTAACGCTGCGGTGTCAACAATTGTAGAAAGCGATAAGTAGGTAGCCATGTTGACGCGCCTGAATCGGCCGCTCGTTCTACAATGTTGTAGCGTTTGTTAATCAAAGGATGTAGTGTTAAACGTTGTAGAAATTCATTCTATCATTTTGAACGATGTGAACTTGGCTACGAATTAGAAAATTCGTAGCCAAGTTTGTTCCGACCACGTGAATTAACGTTGAAATGATGTCATTCCCATACATTTGACTACTTTTCGACTAGCGTTAACGATTGCAGATCAGCTTGGCTAGGGGTGCTGTTCCTTACACCTTGTATTGTTGTTTCATTCTGTTATAAATAAGAGAATATACTTCCATACATTAACGAACGAAATAAACCCACAAACTGACACCTCTAAATACAGACCAAGTTTTATTTCCACTTCGCCGTACAATAACAAGATGAGTACCAAGTATATTAGATTTTATTTCTGTTTATTCGTCGAGCGCGCCAATTCTCTGAAAATCAATTATTGGGTGCCGATGATTTGCTGTCTTTTTATTCAATAGTGGCCATATTGGACAGTAAATGGAATCCTCCTACAATTATGTTAGAATAATATTTCTTCTGTGGGTTTGATCATGCGTCTGTGAAAATGTGCGTAGTACCTACTACGCTTTTGCATGCGTAATACACTATAATAATTGTATCTCGATCTACGAAATAAATTAAAACAAAAATTAATTATACAATAATCAACCCAATTGAAAAATAAAATTATGTACAGGGTGGCCCAGAGAGAAATGCACTTTTGATTTTGCGCGCATTTTTAAACAACAAAATGGTGGCGTGCGGGAGTTGTGTCAGTACAAAGCGCGGACTTTATAATTTTTGTTACCATAGGTTGTTACACTATAGCGCTGCGCGCGTTTTGTATCCGCGCATTTTACTGCACATAATTCAAATTGCGGTGCATCAGTGAATGTCCAAGCACTAATTTAATTAAGCAATGGATTGAATGATTTGAAAGGACAAGATCGACGCAAAAAATGCAGCCTCGCGGTCGTCAAAGAGTATCACGGGCCGACGAAAACATTTAGCGAGTTCGTGAACTTGTACGCGCGAATAGCGCAAAGTTCATCAACTTTGTGATTGTTTAGATCGACATTTGATTTGATTTGAAATAACATCCATATAAGATACGGTTGATACAGGAACTAAAGGCTTCTTCACTTCGAATCGAGATTGAGATTTGTAAATGAAATGCGCAAGTCTCCACAAAAAATAATTTTAGGCAGGGTTAACATCTCCTGGCTACCAAAAAGCCCCGATCTCACTCTAGCAGTCTTCTTTATGCGGGATTACCTTAAAAAGAGAGTACATTCTGATAGCCCAACCACCCTGCAGCAACTGAAGTTGAATATTCGGCAAGAAATGGAATCCAGTTCGAGGATAAGTCCAACAAAAGTTTTCCAAAATTTTGACACCACATTGGATGAATGTTGTAACCGCCAAGGAAATCACTTAGGTGATGTAATTTTTATAAAGTAAATTTAAAAATAAATTTTATTTAATTTTCTTTACATTGAAATAAATAAAGTTCTTCAAAATCATACAGGCTTTTTTTCCTTGAATTTTCAAAAGTGCATTTCTTTCTGGGCCACCCTGTATAATATCCCTAGGACACAGTAAATAAGGAAAAATAAATAGAAGACTCGCCATGGTCATATGTTAAAAGATAAATATGAAAAGTGGACGAGATTAATAGCAGAGTGGTACCCAAGAGATGGAAAAAAAAGACGTCAGACGACACGATGAGAAGACGAAATAAAAAGTAGCTGGTCTAGACTGGACAAGAATAGCAAAAAAAAAACCGAGTAGAATGAAATGTTTTAGAGGAGGCCTTTGTCAAAGAACAAGCTAAACTAGTTGCCGATAAATAAATAAGTAAATAAAAAAAGTATTATTTTTTTGACATTTTAAGAATACTTTTTATATGTAAATATTAATTGTATCAGGAAAAACTAGCTGTAATTACAGTAAATAATAATAACAATAATAAAACACTACATACGCCAATTACAACTAATTAAAAAACTTAAAAGTGGCGCCATTAAACTCTTCCACATCGTTGTCGACTTATAATGTGCCCGAAATATTGATGGCATTGCCACGCTGTATGGCAATACTTATCCTCTGTCCGAGGTAAAAGCCAGCTTTCGGGTCACGCAAAATATCAACCTTATAATCAGTTAACTAACACAATAAACTATCCTTCAAACTTACACCTTTGAATACAATTCTGAGACCTTCTAAAGTTAGGGGACACCTGGCAAGCTTCCTGGTTCTGGTACAAACTTTATACATAGTTCCAGGAGTCTTCTGGCATGTCTGCTGATGGCTCTCTTGTCAAAGTTATCACTAACTAGATCGAAGGAACTTTGTATATAGGGTAAGAATTGCTCGAGGACAATTTCATAAACTAACCTAGTAAGTTTTTGCCGTTAATTATTGTATTGGTATTGATACCAGAGCTTCGGGATTTTCCAAAAGAGTAACTCTCAAAATCTGAAAATTATTTATTTCACATAGGCCTACATGGGCACTTAGAACGATAGAAGCTAGCGCACGTTTCCAATTGGTCATTTCCAATGGAGAAGAAGCGGCAAGAAATTCCATGGGTACTCTTTTAAAAAAAATATGATTTACAATATTTTTTAGAATAAAGTTATTTTTTAAACTTTACAAAAATTAAAATAAACATATCAATAAATGATAGATATACTTACAATAAAAAAATATTAGTGAAATTAAGGCGGCTGTGGTTTAATTAATATAAAAAACAATGTCATAAAAAAGGAAAAGTTTTACTATAAATTTAATAATGGAGAGGAAATTAAAGCAATGATGAAGCAGTTAATATAACCATGAAAGCAACACGGTTACACGGACTGCGTTTACTTAATAAGAATTTTATAATCCCTCTCGCTTCAACCGGAGCGGAAGAAATGAATTGATGGTATTTTACCCTCAAAAAAAGGTTAGTTAGGTAGGATTATTGGTTGTTCCATCTCACGAAGGAGGGTAAAGCCACTACAGAGTACGAATACGAGTCTATAAAGCTACGCGTCCGCGGACAGTAGGCCAAAGCGAAATATTTTCTTTTGGCACATTTCACTCTTTTTTCTTACTTTTTTTTAGTATAAATACATAATATATGTTAAGAAACTTCACCGTGTCTGCTACAGATTTGTTAGGTTTAATGCCTTAAACTAACAAAATCAAAAATAAAAAACAATTATCACGACACTTGGGTTAGTTCTAGCAAACAAATTTTTTTTATTAGTCAGCGCCAAAGCTGTGTACACTATTCATTTGTAGAAACGACGCAAATTCTTAATTTCTGGCCACCGCAGGCGCGGGCTTGCAGACACTGAGCAATGCGTAGCTCGCAATCCGACTGTCCGGTAACTGTCTGGACCGACCCTTTGTCGTCGACGGCACGCACTCTTCCCGCGCGCCTCAAAGAGTTGTCAGCAACAGCAGGGGCCCAGCTTGGTTTTGAAAGATAGCTCAGCCACGGTACGAAAGGCAACGGAGGAACTGGAGTGGGTTTTTAGTCAGTAAAAGTCTGACACTATCTCCCGCTCCGCCCGGGATGAAGAGCGGGGGATGTTATTAGATGATATTTCCACCGAAAAAAAACCTTTCAAAAATTGTACTACAACTTCAGTGCCCCCCAATATTTTACATTGCATTCTCGTAACTCAGGATATATGCTCTGGGTGTCTTGTGTATGTGAATTTACATATTTGTAATCGCATCCACGATATTCATTTAAAAAATAAATATATAAAGACTTTTACTTGAACAAAACACCAACCAGAGCTACTTCTAGTGAAAATTCATAAAATGTACAGAATCTTAAAAATTTTCATGCATTGTGAACTCATTTCAGCTAAACACTTAAGTTGTCTCATACTATAGAAGTTTAATTAATCAGAAGTTTGGCGATCGCTGGCACCATAACTTCTTTATAGCCGACGGTTAAAGTTGTATTGCTATTTTTATTAATCTGGGATTACTAGACTCAGATTAGATCACTCATCTTTTTCCCTGCGGGTACAGGATAGTAAAAAGTTTTATCACGATACATTATTGGAAGTAGTGGTGAGTCTGCTTCAAAAGTTTAATGTGGTAATTGATAGCTTTTTTACTTTGTGCTTAACAAAAAACAAGTATTTCATGCTATTATAAAGATCTATGTTTAAATCATAATTTAGAATTATACTTTATGTTTAAGGCAAGATACAAAAAAAAAATGTTAAGTTTTTCATAATTTCTTTTTAATTGTTATTATCGCTTGAACGCTACCTATCCTGATGGCTAAGCAATGACGCAGTCAACAATGAAGCACGCTTGCCTAGAAGTAACTTATTCACTCTTGACTTTAAAGCCTTCGTGTAAATAATATGAAATGACCTTTCTTTACCGTTCAATACACGAACATAAAGAAGCGCAGTGACCCATTCCTCAAACACGTCGAAACGGCAAACTCTTTATAAAATATTAACCTGGTCATTAATCTACGTTATTAGCGTGGTGCAACCGGCTGTTACTGCTTGCATCATTTATAAGCTTGTCGAAGGAAAATATAACGGACTGTTCATCGATAAATGTCAATTGATTTTTTTATAGTATTTTTGCACTGGCTTCGAATTTTGTGAATGTCATTTTGCCCCAGTTTTGCACGGGTATTAGAAATCTTAATTAAAATTCTCAGCTTTTCACTAATAATATTCATTACACCTAAACCTTTCTCCTGAATAACTGTGTATTGGTGGAATCCGCATGAAATTTTGTTCAGTAGTTTATGAGATAAAGAAGAAGAAGCGCGACCTTCAGGACTGTTCGTTATGGCGACACGTGGGGAGGCCTATGTCCGACAATAGACTTCTTTATGCAGTAATTATGACGATGATGAGCTTTTGAGCTTATGGTGAACCGACAGATATACAGACAGACAGATGTGGTGAGATTCATGAGTATCGAAGTTTTATTAGTCATTCTTTCTTGCAATAAATCTCCATTCCATTAATTGTTCTCAGCTCTGAGCCACTTCTTACCAATTTCGTCACAAATAAGGGAGGCCTTTTCTCAACTGTGGGACAGTAAAAATCAACAAAATGACGCGGCGGAGCGGGATATGGTGTCAAATTCTTACTGACTAAAAAACTCACTCCGTTCCTTCTTGCCTTTCATACTGGGGTCGAGCTACCGTTCGGAACTAACCCTGGCCCCAGTAGGCTTCAACCCAGCTGGGCCCCTGCTGTCGCTAATAACTCCTTGAGGTACACGGGAACAGTGCACGCCGTCGACGACTTGAGCTTGTTCTGGACGGTTACCGGATGGTCGGATAGCGAGCTACCCATTACTCGCTGTCCTCAAGCCCGCGTCTACGGTTGCTGGCGGCGGTTGGGGCGCTGTGAGCGCCGTTGCTTGATGCGGTCGGCCTCCTTCTTTACTAGCACTACTGCTTGGCAAAAGAAGGCGGCTGCCTGTCACTACTCCTCGCTCCAGACCATGGCCTGTACCAAGGCTGGGCGCGAGAAATCGCTGCCGCTGGCGTTCCGTACAATGGCGACATCCGGGCGTCACTTCCGCACGAATCCGGTGCAGGAACCTCCCGGACTGACCATGTCTAAATATAATTATAATTTGTCGTATTTGTTTCGATTTATATAATAAAAATTTTTGATGTTTCGATTATGACTGTTATTGATAGATTATTGAGATGCGGTCTTATAAAATACATATAGATGCTATTAACAAATAATAGTTCTAAAGCAATTGTTTAAAAAAATATTAATGATCATTAGTTCGCCCATTAATAGTCAAAATTAAAATTGATCACTTCAAGCCTTTCTATCAGTGGCAATGACATTTTGAATGTCAGGCGACAATTAGGTGTAATGACTTATTTAAATATTAATGGAGACCGCCTACATTTTGTTAACACAAATAAAATATATAATATCTACCATTATACGTTATTCATACTAATATTTTAAATGCGAAAGTAACTCTGTCTGTCTGATACGCTTTCACGCTTAAACCGCTGAACCGATTTTAATGAAATTTGGTACATATATAGATTTGGAGAAGGAACAGCTATAAATTATCACGCGGTGGGGGGTGAGTAATATGGCGTTTTGTCGGTCTAAACTTGATAAACAAAATATACTGATACCTCACAGTCAGATACAGCTTTTTTTACCCATACTGTCCCACTAATGGACAAAAGCCGAGTTGTTTTACCAATTCTTTTACCACAGCACCTCAAAGCAGAAAACTATTAAAAAAAAAAACTGGGCAAGTGCGAGTTGGACTAGCACACTGAGGGTTCCGTGTAAACTACAAGTCCCGAATGGAAATTTTTTCCGAATTGCAAAAAAAAAAATGTTTGTGTCGTAGTTAGCAAAAAATTTACTGTTTTCAGATTTTTTCCTATACCTGTGCTATAAGACATTGCTTTGTGCCAAATTTCAGGATTCTGGGTCAACGGGAAGTAATCTATGAATTTCTTTGAGAGTATCAAAATATACATTTTTTTTGCGACATAAACGGCCGTATCTTTTTTATTCGTTAACTTAAAAGTTCCAAACTGTTCACAAGCACATTAGAGGAGGTATTTAAGTCACTGGCAGTCTCATGGTACAACAAAGGCATTGACGTCGGTAACAAGAGGCTAAAAAATCTCTGATTTGCCGACGATAAAGTCCTTTTTGCCCCCACGGCTCAGGAGCTACAATCAATGCTCCAAGAACTGAGCACGGCTAGCCTCAAGGTGGGACTTGCAATGAACCGATCCAAAACAAAGGTGATGACTGACAGCATCAAATGTAGGGTCGAGGTAGATGCGCAGGAAATACATTATGTCGATGAGTATATCTACTTGGGCCAGTTAGTATCTTTCGAAAACCGACAGGAAAAGGAGATCGATCGGCGAATCCAGAACGCCTGGAAAAGCTACTGGTCCATGAAGACGCTAATGAAGGGTGATCTGCCGATCTCCCTGAAGCGCAAGCTCATCGACATGTGTATCCTGCCCATCCTAACCTACGGTGCTCAGACCTGGTCTCTCACCGAACTACAAAAGTTTCGCCTTGGGGTTTGCCAGAGAGCTATGGAGCGCAGCATTCTGGGCGTAAAAAGAACAGACCGAATACGAAACGACACGTTGCGCTCCATAACAGGTATCATAGACGTGGGCAAAAAGGCTGCAAGGCTCAAATGGGACTGGGCGGGCCATGTCAGCCGCATGCATATGGACCGCTGGGCGAGCGTCGCCACACAGTGGGTCCCTACTGAAGTAAAGCGCCTTCGAGGTCGGCCTAGAAAGAGGTGGCGGGATGATCTGGACACGTACTGCGAGGACTGGTTTGAGACGGCGCAGGAGAAGAAAGTTTGGAAGGACTTGGGGGAGGCCTTTGCCTAGCAGTGGGACAGCAACGGCTAGAAAAAAAAAAAACTTAAAAGTTTGATTTTTTCACAGCTTGAAGAGATCGCAGACCTGAGTATATGGTTTTAATTTCAACTCGATACCTCTACGCGTTCTCGAGATAAAGGGTCTTGACAGACAGACAGACAGACAGACGGACGGACAACAAAGTGATCCTTTAAGGGTTCCGTTTTTTCTTTTTGAGGTACGGAACCCTAAAAATGGGATATTATTATATGATATCTATCGAAACGGAACAAAGTCTTACATTCCATTATCTGTGCTGAGAACTACAAAGCTTTATGTAACCTTATCAAAGTCGAACAGGGCAAGTCCATTAGTAATTTGAATCAGCGACATACGATACTCCCAGTTAGGCCGGCCCCGTAATATTTCTCTGTGGGGTTACAACCGGCTTTCTCTTAGTATCCGGCTTTCGATTTTAGTATCCACCCTACCTTTGTCCTTAAGCCTTGTAATTTAATTCCAATTCGAAAGATTAAATAAGATAAGGTGAAATTATGTGTCGAAAGATTTAAGAGCAAGTGTCTTTTGAGACCTTTTTAACAAAACAACAAATCCTAAAAAAAAACAGGCAAAATTCTCTATTTAAAGTTATAAAAAAATCTCATCTCTGTCAGATAGCGATGACAAAAGTGACAGTTCCAGTTATTCTAAATTTAAATAAAATAATCCAGCATTTTGTTTCATCCAACCAGTCGCGCGATCTACTTCGCTATGCCAGTGCTACGTCGTAGGCCGGCGTAGCCACACGCTACGCTCCGTAGCCGCGCGCTACGAGATTTAATACGACAAAATTCTGTGTAGTATGTTCGTGATAAAAAAAAAAAAATAGTTTAAAAATTTAAATTTGAAAACAAGTCAAATATTTTAAACTATAGTTAAGTGAAGTTTTGTTGTAATAAGTTGAAAAATAAAACTTTTTAGTTCAACAACTAGTAACTTAAATGGTTCAAATAAAATGAGTGTGGAATTTTTGAATTTACTGAGATATGAAGCGAAGATTGAAACGGACAGTAAATGTAAGTGGACATTTATTATTTAATTAAACTTCAAAATAGATTTGCTTCACTTAATGTGTTGAAAATGTATAATTGAATTAAAAAAAATGGATTTTTACACCAACAGACTAACAGCCTAGTAACAACATATCCAACAGTTTAATTAACTTGACTTATATCAAGCTCAACAATTACGGTTGGAGATTCTTGTCGAAACCTCACGTAATCTAACACGCACAATTTACGAATAATATATAAAAGCACGCAATTTCATCATTAATTTCTATTCATTATTGGGGTATATAAAACTTTTATAGTTCAAGTTATTTCTATACGACCCCCCCTTGACTTTATAACTTTTACATTTAGGAATATTAATAGCAAGGAGACTTACGTCAAAGTAAATGCTTTAAAATTTATACCAAAGATAAGCCGTTAAGATAATCTGCATAAAACAGAAGTGAACTTTGTGATTATGTCTAGAATAGGTTTCTTCTTCTTCTTCCTGCCCTTCTCCCATCTTATTTGGGGTCGGCGCAGCACGTTTTTTTCTTCCATTCTACCCTGTCACTCGTCATGCTATCACTAACTTCCTTTTCGTTCATATCGCTCTTCACGCAATCCATCCATCTTTTCTTTGGCCTCCCTCTCCCTCTCTACTCAGTCTAGAATAGGTTTATAGACTACAAAATATACTGTGGCGATTCCTATTACATTGAAATAAAATTATTTCATCATACCGTTCCAAATCAGTGAAAAAAGAACATATGAAACTGAAAACATTCACTTATTGATAGGCTCGCGTTTGACCACTGATGGTAAGCGATTGTGTGGTCGATCTAAGAGCACGCTTGCCTAAAAGTAACCTATTCACTCTTGACTTAAACACTCTAAGATTGTAGCTATCAGGAAACGCAGACCACGGCAGGGAATTACACTTCGTAATTGTATGTACAATAAATGATACCATGGCTAAACTGTCTTTTTGATGATTTACTGTTGTTACTAATATTATAAGTCCACTGCTCCAATATACCTATACAAGTATATAAAAATAGTAACCACTGCTGAACTCATATTCTTATTTGTTGCGGTTAATCTATACAGATATAAAGATAAAAAAGAAACATAGTTTATCCACATTGTGAAGAATGAAGAATTATCTCATTAAATGTCTTAATATTAATTGTTACCAAGAATCATATAACCACCGTATTAAACAGTTTTGTTCCTGCTTTTCTCATAATTTGTTAAATCTTGTCGTTGTTGGATACTACTAATAACAAGCAACTAAGATTTATAATCGAAACGTATCAGAATGATTTGACACTTTTTTCTTTGTTCATTCAGTGTTAGGATAGTTTGCTATTCTAGGTAGCATTGCCTATATTTTTTCTCTACTGGACCAAGGTCTCCCCCAAATTGTTTCCAGGTATTCCTTTCTCGAGCCACCTCAAGCCAACCCTTGTGGTAGGCGTCTGGGTTGTCTTGTCTACCTTGGTCAGCCTCGGTGGCAAAGTATCTAAGACAAATAAATGACTTTTATATATTTTTTTTTTATTATGTGACATTAATATCCTATAGACATCTCTTTGCTTTAATGTATTTACCTATTTTTGAGGACAAATCTGGTTAAAACATCGTGTAATGCACACTTTTTACGACTCTTTATTCACTACAAAGAATGTTAAAACTTCAAAATCCTAAAATGCTTACCAATAAAAATGCAGGATAAGTTTATATCAGCTGACGCTTTTTTTCCATGAAGAAAGCAGTGACAATAAATAATGTAATCGTTAGTGATGTATGCTAGTTTCTACCAATAGGTACGTGGTATTCTTTTGTTCATAAACAAAATTGATAACATTATTTAAAGTTTCTTCGGTAGTTAGTTTAACTAACCAAAACCTAGTTCAAAGAGAGATGGATGAAGTTGACGTTTCATAAAGTTTGAAATCGTATCATACTTATTTCTATAGAATGTTACAACTATTGTTTATTTTATGTAAATGGGCAGATGTGTAAAAAAAATTATGATATCGCACGCTTAATAATAAACCGGAATAAGTCAAAAATTAAGGATTTCTACTTTTCTTCATAAAACGAATTAACTCCGATAGAAGTATCTATAGGTAAAATCCCACCATGCGAAACAAACAAAAATGCTCGATTATTAGATCACCCTTCTCTTTTCTACAAAAGCACGCAGCAATGCATTTCATGCGACAGAGAATCATTCAGAAATGCGATAGCCGTGATGTGAGATAGGTGTCGTTGTTTTGCGTCTACAGTGGAGTAAAGTGTAATCATTCAGTTTCTTTACAAACGCAGCTAAGACTATTCTAATTCATATTTTTTTCTAAACTAGCATAATTTCGTTTTATTTCACTTTAGTTGAAAACGGTGTTACGATACTGCATACACTACTTAGACTTGTTGCAGTTTATCATAAAATTAAAGTTGTAAAGATATGAAAGATTGCATATTAGTGCAGTTTAGTATAAAATGATTACTTTTATTTCCGAAGCAATCCATTTTGTTTCACTTTATTACTAAGACTATTGATAGATTTAAAAAATACTTGTGTTTATTTCGGTTTACGTTTTAAGTGATCCTAAAATCTAATAGTGCTTTAGTAATTGCTGCAGTTTATCACAAAATGTCCTTTCAATTTATTTTAAATACCTATTAATAAAAAGTATTAAATTTCTATTTCCATAGTTTTAATCTTAAAGATTTATTTATTTAACTATTTATGTACACACATGGAAATACAAGAAAAGAGGAAGGAAACAGAAAAAATAGTACAAAGGTGATGCTTATTTCTAATGAAATTCTTCCAGCATACCTGCGACAGGAAAGTTGAAGAAAAAAGAGAAATAGACCGTGTGTAAAAGTAAAAGGAAAATTAGTACACACAAAATACAAAGTTAACAATGAAATAGTATAAAAAAAAATAATAATTAAAGATACATAATATACTGCTATAATTATAAACATACACATACTAAAATAAATAACACACAAATACGTACTAAATAATACCTAAAATAAAATAATACATATTAGTATATTATTATGCAATTATGACGAAATAGAAAGATAGTGCTCTTTCACTCTTCTTTTAAAAACTGCAAGAGTTTGGCAGCCCCTGATGTCGGGCGGAAGTGAATTCCACAACCGTACTGCGTGCAAAGTGAAGGAATAGGAATAGAAATCGGTGGAGTGGGGAGGGGATTTAAGGAGATTCTTAAGATGCGACCTGCAAGGTGCATCAGAAGGACGAGAGTAGGAGAAACGTTCCCGCAGGTAAGAGGGAGTTTTAGAGTTGAAAAGGATGTTAAATAGCAGATATAATATCCGAGTGTTCCTGCGAAGTCGAATAGGGAGCCACTTGAGTACCTTGCGAAAGCCTGATACATGATAATACTTTTTAAGGTTGAAAACAAAACGAATACAGATATTTTGCAAACGCTCAAGTTTATTTAAAAGCTCCTCGGTGGCATCCAAATAACAGGCATCAGCGTAGTCAATGAATCAGTGTTTGGTCTTCAAGGGCAAAAAGCTCTGAAGGCATTTTAAGAAGTGAAACGTGTAGTGTACTTTGCGACTGACTTCAGCGACATGGGCAGTCCACGATAAATTCGAGTCCATGATCACCCCAAGGTTTTTAGCCGTCTTAACATAGTCTATCTAAACTCCATTTAACCAGAGTGGAGAGAGCAATGTAATCTCCAGCTTGTTCCGCATATATCTGCCACCAATAACCAAAGCCTGGGATTTCTTGGGGTTAATTTGCAAACAAAAGGGACCGCGACCACTCCCCTATCAGCTTCAGGTCACTGTTCACAGCGGACACCGCGGCTTCAGCATCTTCCACACGAAAGTGATGGTACAGCTGCAAGTCGTCTGCATAGAGATGGAAGTAAGAGGAAACGAGTCTAGTGACAGAGTTGATAAAAAAAGAAAAGAGGAGAGGTGAGAGAACACCACCCTGAGGCACACCCGCAGCAAGATAGCACCAATCCGATGAAGACTCATCAAGGCGTACCCGCTGCGAGCGGGCATTAAGATAGGAATGGAACCAATTACCAGTGGAAGAGGAGAAATTAAGAGATTTTAGTATCCCAAGAAGAATATCGAAGTCAACAGAGTTGAAGGCACTGCTGAAATCAAGAAGAACAAGTAACGAAAGAGATTTGTGGTTCATGGCCAAGCGGATGTCATCAGTAACCTTTAAAAGGGCAGTGACAGTGCTATGACCAGGCCGAAAACCGGATTGGAAAGGGCTAAGAAGATCATTACCAGAGAGGATGAGAGAGAGTTGCTGATGGACAATGTGCTCAAGAACTTAGAGAGATACGGAAGGATAGAAATTCGTCTGAAATCAGTCAGCGAGACCGGGTTAGGGATTTTGGGTAACGGAATGATGTGGACTTGGCATCGGGAACAGCGCAAGAAAATAAGGAGAAGTTAAAAATGTGGGTTAAGACGGGAAGTATTGCGGGGAGGATAGGGGAAATCATTCTTGAGCAAATGCCATCATTGCCAACTGCGGAAGAGGAGATAGCAAGAATGGATTTTCTTTTTCACTCACAGAACTAAATTCAAAAGAAGAACACTGCGGCAATGGCAGATCAGACAACTTATTAAGAGTAGCTGATTTGACGTGTGGATCTATAGTTACAGGGGGAAGTCAGTAATGTTGGTTAAGAGCACACACGTCAATATCTTTGCTGGAAACGTTAGGGGACTTACCAATGCCGACAGTTTTCAAAAACTTCCACACTTCGGAAGAGTTCCGGTTGTCAAGAGAATTGTGGAAGTAGCGTCTCTTTGCATCTCTACACATACGACTGCAGCGATTACGTAGCTCCTTAAATAAGCTCTGGTTGCGCTCGGAAGGACAGCGCTTCAACCTCCTTTTGGCTCGGTCTCTAATTGCCATCAAATCCTTAAAGGCGGGAGTGAGCCAGGGAGCAGGGACATATCGAACTCTAACTCGACGTATCGGGGCGTGTTGATCATAAATACTTAGTATTTTATTGTTTAAAATATTTACCATATCGTCGACAGATGAACTATGGAAAACATCAGTCCAGTCAATGCCTACAGCATCACGCAGTAATGCCTACAGCATCACGCAGTGATGCCTCCAGATCCATGCCCTTATAGTTCCGAAGGAAAATATAATGCGGCTTGCGCTTAGGACGGATCTTATATGAAAAAAAGATTAAGTCGTGGTAGGAAAAACAAGCGGTGAGCTGGCCGTGGATAGATACGTTATTAATATTAGAAACAATCATAAGATCTAAAAGAGAAGGGGCGCAATTGGGAAAATGATGAGTAGCAGAGAGAGGCAGAATGCTGAGGTTAAAAGAAGTTATGAGAGATTGAAGTTTGTGAGAACGAGATTCATTTTTAAGAAGACACTTGTTAAAATCACCCATCAAGACCACGTGATCATAGGTGGGACAGAAATTGTTTAACAGTGTATCGAAAGAATCAAAGTAATCGATATTGAGGTTACGACTATAAATTACTCCAAGAAGCATTTTAACATTATGTAGAGAAATTTCTAAGAAAAGATGCTCTGCTGACCCCGAGTTAGAAGATGGTGATGCACTGATAATTTTAAAAGGAATACCAGCACGCAAATACATGGCAACACCACCACCACCCTTCCCCGTTCTGTCGCTGCGGACAAGATCATAGCCCGGAAGGGAATAGTAAACTGATAAAAGAGACGGTTTCAGGAAAGAGTCAGAGATCAGTAAAGCATCTAAATGTGCACAGTTAATGGATGCCAGAAGATCAGAGTAATGGCTAGGGACACTCTGAGCATTGATGTGGGCTATATTAAGGTTATTGGGATAGCGAGAAAACAGGGAAGAAATCTGATCACCCAGATTCAATGGAGAGGAAGAACTACTCGCCGCACTAAGAAAGCTGCTAGAAGAGGAAGAACAAGAGAAGAATTCATCATCAAAATTACCATCCATCAAAGTTGCAAAATACTACTTATATAATAAAATAATAAATATATATATATATATTTACACAATACTCAAGAAAAACAAATATAATAATTTAATACACTAACTAATAAAACCACCCATACGCTAATGAAGGAAGAGATTTTAACAACAATTTAAAACGGTTCTTTGGTATTACAATGTTTATTTCTTCAGCATAATTACGTAAAGCTAGAGAGCTCTTAAGCATTTTGTGATGACTATGAAGCTTTAATTACTATTTTGTGATTGTTAAAAAAATACGTTAATTACTAAGTACAAAACATGATTATGAGTTCCTCCAATATTACGAGTTATTTTACGTTAAGAAAATAACATAACATATTTTATTTCTGTTTTACTTTAAACTGCAATAAGTATTATACATTTAAATAAATTATATTATTTATTAATAGTAAACTGAATTATTAAATAATAGTTTGCAAGAAATTTTAGAATTGATCAGCAATTTTAATACTAAACTGAATTATTAAATATTAGTTTGCAAGAAATTTTAAAATTGATCAACATTTTTTATACTAAACTGACATAAGTCGAAAGGCTAGAAAATAAACTTCGTTTATTTATTTCATATAAATGTTATAATTAAACTATTATGACAGTTATATTCACTATACATCCCTCTACAATGTAACACCAAGAAAATAAAAATAACACTATAAATACGTGAAAACCATCAAAATGTTTTCAACTAGGTCGACACTCAAAACTTTGACTGCCATTTCCCAAAAAAGTGAATTTTTGCATTATTCCGGTTTATTATTAAGCGTGCGATATGATGGGTGTTCGTTTACGTTCTTACACCTAGTCATACTTCTTTGTCAGTTTTGAGTACTACAAAAATCTGATAAATACAGAAAACAGGTAAAACAAAAAAAAAAACAGCCTTTGTTAATTTTTTTTTCTATATTAGAAAAAACTAGTTTATTATTGGAAAGTATTATTATCTAATGTATTTTTTTACTCATTTCTTTATTTATTTATCAGCAACAGGTTTAGCTTGTCCTTTGACAAAGGCCTCCTCTAAAACTTTCCATTCTATTCGGTTTTTTGATATTCTCGTCCATTCTGGACCAGCCAGTTTTTTTTTGTCTTCCCATCGTGTCGTCAGAAAACAGAAATCGATGTTAAATAACACCATATAAACTTGTACTCATAAAAACCTAAATAGAAAACCCCAAAATCAATCAATAAAACCCAGAAATCATATCTATGTTAGTCTTGAACAAAAGCGTCTGAAATCAAACGGAGAGGCCCAATAGACTTAGTATGTATGTTTTATTCAGAACTGGTCGATAATATTACCTACAAGCTTATGAATCGATTTAAAGGCAACCCTACCTATTGACATGTTTACAGTATGTCACAGAAATCAATTGTCATTGTGTTGGACCATTAATGCTTTAATTACATTGATTTGTAAGTCACGGACACGTGTAACGTGGCTTTTGCTTACTGCTGCACACACAAATTTATTTACATTACGTGTTACACTAAATAAATAAAAAAACAACTTAGATTAATTTCCGTTTGAATTATGGTTGATATCTACAGATTAAGTTAGGTAAATTTCATAAGTGCTGTGCTTTAATAGTAGGGGAGGCCCGGATGCTAAATTCACAGTAACTAAAGCGTCAAATTCATAGCAAACTGTGGTAAAAAATTGCACTAATCAAAGAAATATTAACAGGAGCTGTACAACCTAACTTCATGACTCGCCTATTTGCTTATGCTACGCTCAAATTGTCAGATTATTGAAATATACTTTTCTACATGTACTCAAATTACCTTGTCTTAATCTGACGCGCTCGGGTTTTTACGAGGATCATTTATTTTTTTACTAATCAGACGGGCTGCCCTCACAAACCCCACCATATTAAGGCATTATATGTTGTAGGGGTACATTACAAGGAGCAAGGTTTCTCCCCATTTGATTTTCTGACGCGCTCGAGTATCCCGAAAAAACCTCATATGGCCGCCCCCATAAACGAATTAAATAAATAAATTATTTTATTAAAGCAACCTTAGTATAATTTGGTAAACCTTGCTTGGTCTACCAAATTATACTAAGGTTTACATTCCCCAGTCTGTAATGTGTACTATTTGCAAAACTAGGACACGTATTTTACAATTTGGTGCTTGTTTGAGTCGATCTGGTTAGTTTACAAGTATGACGCAAGTTAAACTTGTGTTGTATTGTTTATAGCTTATCAGAGTCGGCCTTATAATGTTCCCACTGCTGGGACTCAGGCCTCCTCTTTAGGAGAGGGAATGGGCCGTATCCACCACGCGGGCCTAGTGCGTGTTGATAAATGTCACTCTTTGAATTTTTGGTTCTAGGACAGGCCGGTTTACTCACGATGTTTTCTTTCACCGTTTTGAGAGCAGTGGTGATGAAGTAAATTACACAAAG
Organism: Mythimna ferrago; assembly: GCA_910589285.2. Classification (NCBI taxonomy): domain Eukaryota; kingdom Metazoa; phylum Arthropoda; class Insecta; order Lepidoptera; family Noctuidae; genus Mythimna; species Mythimna ferrago. Next base: position 21,408,998 of record OU342686.1, on the reverse strand, counting down.
TAATGCGCCTGGTTGGGTTTGAACTCGCGACCTACAACTCGTAAGTCAGGCCGTTATCACTCGGCCACCACTGCTCTCGTTGTTTTGTTCACATCGCTGTAAATTGTTTAAAATTAGTATTTTAGTTTTGTAAGTGGGGTATGTTACTGACTGGGGAACGTATGACTGGATTACCGTATTACGAAATGGGATAAAATGAACTCGTCCAAATAACCGTACACATTATTTTTTATTACAGATGTTTGGTAAAGGGAATTATAAAAAAAACTTTTGACAATTTGAAAAATTCTATACATGTTTACAAAATTGAAGGGTTCACAAAAATATTCTGTGTTTATTTTTCTCTAGTCTGTAAGTTTAAGTGGCTGTGAACAGGTCACATTTTTCACAGAACAGATGGTCGTTGGAGCCAAAAGTTTGGAAGGCTTCCCACAAGATGGACCGATTGATTTGATGAGGGCTGCGGGAATCCAATGTATGTAAAACGCGTAGGTCCGTTTGTTGTGGCGACACTCAGGGAAGGTTTACGTCCAATAGAGATTTGGTTAAATCCAATCTACAAAGCCTCGAGCACAGGCGTACGGTAGGCAGCCTTTCGCTATTTTACAAGCTTTTAATTAGTTTCACCTGTCCCGATTTTTGTCTGTAATCAAATCTTGCAAATTAAATTTGATCCACTTCCCGGTTACTTTGGTGCTTTGTGTTGAAATTTTGCATGCATGTGCAAATCAGATGACAATGCAAAATTATTTTGAAATGAAGCTGATCTGATGATGGAACCGGAAGGTGGCTATAGGAACTTGATAGTTAAACAACATAACCCCATCGAGTTTGGGCTCGTATGATTCGTCTTGACGAGAAGGTATTAATTATATAGGTATTATACCGCTATAAAAGCTTGCTATAAAGAACATGTTTTCATTAAAAGCTTGTTAATTTCGGAGAGTATGTGCAGGAATTGCAAGAATTGATTCCGTCATCTCCTTTCTACCATTGGACAACCCGACTTACGGCGAGTATCCACTCTTACGTTGTTGAAACTTCTACGGCTCGGACTAAGCGTTTCGCTTCTCATACATCGAAGGACTGGAACAATTTGCCTGCTGCGGTCTTCCCATCTAATTATAATTTAGGTGTCTTCAAGGCTAGAGTGAATATGCTCTTAATAAACTAGTGCGCCTCTTTATCAACGATTGCTTACCATCAGGTAGGATAGAGATTAAGTACTGGTTAGAGGTCAAGGCTGAAATGATGATGACGATAACGATGAGTTTGTCATATATACGGCCTTTTAACTTAATTGTAGGTTCTATGAAACGAAGATTTCTTTGTAAATATACATTGAAAGGAGCGGTTTAGAGTCGTGTTGCTATAGTTACTTTTGAACGACTGTGTATGTCTTCTGATCACAAGACACGGGTAAATAGACGCTCGTTTTCCTTTGAAAGTTATACATTTAAACTAAATATATATCTTAAGATGTTTGAGACTCAAAGATGAAATGATATTTGTCTAAATATTTCTCTCTCTCAAGTCCTTTTATATTCAATAAAAGGATGAGTGCCACTTACTTATACAAATTACTAAAGTACGAACATAATTATAATTTAACTTTCAAAACATACATTTTTAACCGACTTCTAAAAAAGGAGGAGGTTCTCAATTCGGATGTTTGTATTTTTTTTTTATGTATGTTCGCGCATAACTTCGTCGCTTGCGAACCGATTTAAAAAAATCTTTTTTTGTTGGAATGAGTATACTTTCCAAATGGTCCCATAGTCACCAAATCGGGATCTGATGATGGAATCTTGGTGAAATTGAGGGAACTTCTCAAATATTACAGGCAAGTATATAGTCATTTTGATACTTTCATCAAGAACTTAAGCATTTACCGTCAAAAAGTGACATTTGATGAGGTGGAACTGGTGAAGAAGACCAGAAATGGCCAACGGAACTTTATACTCAAACAGATATACACAATGAACATAGTTATGCGACTATGACAATACAAATAAATGAATAGTTCTGAATGTTGAAAATGGTATCATCAAAGTGCTTGATGGTGGTGCTGGAGCCGGAAGATAGGCACCGGAACTCCGTAACTAATCAATGTATCCTAGCCGTGTTTGGGCTTATTAGAATTGTCATTAGATGCACTTTGGCTTTAAGATACTACCGAACTGATCTGATGATGATGATGATGGAGCGGGAAGATAGGCACCGGAACTCCATAATTAATCAATGTATCCTACCCGTTTTTGGACTTATTAGAATTGTCATGAGATGCACTTTGGCTATAAAGTACTATCGAACTCATCTGATGATGGCGCCAGAAGGTAGAAGGTAGACACAGGAAGTTTATAATAAAATGATGTATTCTAGCAGGGTTAGAGTTATTTGGAATTGTCATGAGAAAAAGGTACTCTGCCTGTAAGTGTATTGCAACTAAAAAGTGTGAAATAAAAAACTTTTTATAAAAAAAAAAATTAACCGACTTCACTAAAAAAAACATAAAACGATCAAAATAATTTTAATTTCGGAAGTCGGTGTTAAATAAAGAACAAATAATAACGAAAAACACCGACTTCCGAAATTAAAATTATTTTTAATCGTTTTAGTGTTTTTTTTTTTAGTGAAGTCGTTTATTTTTTTTTTATAAAAAAATTTTAATATAGCTTTTGTTCGCGACTTCGTCCGCCTACATGAAATATAGCTTAAGCCTCTCAGGAATAAAGCAGCTCTAACGGTGAAAAAATTTTAGCAATCGGATCAGTACTTTCAGTACTTCCAGAGATTAACACACTAACAAACAAAAAAAAAATAAAAACAAAAAAAAAAAACTTGATGAAAGATTTAATAAAATTCATCAAGAGTTTTTCAGGGGCAGAAAGTAATCTATTACAGTATCTACATTATTATTACTCGTATAAAGAGGTAAAGTTTGTTTTTTTTGGCTCTGAAAGCACTGGCCTGATTGCTAAAATTTTTTCACCGATAGAAAGCTGCTTTATTCCTGAGTGACATTGGCTGAATTTTATGTACGCGGGCGAAGCCACGGGCAAAAGCTAGTTTTATGTAAAGCCTTTCTGACTAACCAGTTTCGAATTTTAATTCAATGCATCGAATGCTGTTGAAAACTCGTATTTTATATGGAGTGATTGCCTATCAAACTCCAAAAACCCAGTCACTGATCAACGCGATACTTCATGAACAGACTGGTATTTATTTAATAACGAGCCTTCGCGGGCAACGCCTCGGGCAAAAGCTAGTTATTAAATCCTAACTAATAGTATAAATGTGAAAGTGTGGATGTTTGGATATTTGGATGTTTGTTACTTAATCACGCAAAAACGGCTGAACGGATTTGGATTAAATTTGGCATGCATATAGCCTTTGACATAGAAAAGAACATAGGCTACTTGTTATCCCGGAAAAACATCTTATTCCTACGGGAAAACACGTTTAGAGTGCGATAACCGAAGTACACGCGGACGAAGTCGCGGGCGGACAGCTAGTAAATTATAAACTGTCAATCAAGTACATGGTCTACTCGTGTACCAAGTTTTATTGACATCTTTTCAGCCACTAAAGTGTGTAGAAGTTAAAAACATAAGCTGCAGATAAACTTGAGCATTCACTTGTAATATAATGAGCATTCTTGTAAATGTTACATTACAGAAAAATAAAAAATAACGAGAGTATTTTAGCAACATTCTATCAAGTGTTCTGGCGAGCATTCTAGCGAAGGACAGTAAATTTGCTTCGAATTTTAGCGTTCGCTAGAATGCTCATGAAAATGTTCCCAGCAATGTTTGGCTGTATGCTTGGCTCGGCAGTTCGACAAATATAAAAACGGCAAATGCTCAATGTTCTGTTACAAGTGAATGCTCAGGTCCATCAACACGTATACACACAGAAATACTCGCAAACTTGAACACTGCCCTAAACAGTATGATTATACGGGTGTACATGTACGTACAGTACAACATACCCAAAAACATAGTCGTTACTTAATAGACGAGTAAAGTAATTACAAGATAAGGTTCTGTGTTAATTATTTCATTATCTCACCACGTCTCGCCAACGTTTTATCATAATTAGGACGTAGACCTAAATAAAAGGTTCAACAGCACCATTTATACTAAATAACCGTATCGTTGTATTATTACGTAATTGTAATTAAAGACATCAAAATAATGTTCTCTTAGTATTTTTTGTAATTTGCTTTTTCATATTTTATTTTATTTCTTTTTGCACTATCTCACCTGATGGAAAGTAACGATGTGTTCGACAATGGAGCACGCTTGTTCAGAAGTAAACTTTTCATCATTTCAGATTGTGAAATGATGTACTGGGTGTTGGAGGAAAACACGGGTATTTAGCCGAATTTAGTTAGACTGGAACTGTCGCTCTATGTAAAATACTGGTAGACTTGAAGCTTGTGTAACCTTGGGAATCGACCTGTGTGAATGTTACTACTTACTTACATACGATATCCTCAAAAACTCCAGCCGGTAGACAAGGCGCGTCGATACTGTCTTGACCGCAAGCCCGTGGATAAATATACTTAGTTAGGTATTCAATGTGCCTCACTTATTTTTCAATTAAACTCATCCAGCTATTCAATGCGAAATACCCCTGTGTAACATAAATAAATAAATCCACAATTTTTTTTGGGTTTTTTCTCAAAAACATTTTTGGAAGGCCTCCTCCACGGTGGACCGATGACCTGGTGAAGGTTGCGGGAAACCGATGGATGCGAGACGCGCAGGAACGTTCGTTGTGGTGACACTTGGGGGAGGCCTATGTCCAACAGTGGACTTGTATCGGCTGAAATGATGATGATGATGATATACTGAACACATAATACGAATTAAAGGAGAATATAAGGGTTTATTTGCAATTTAGATATTCTAATACATTTTTGAAATAATTAATCCAAAAAAATGACTTGGTTTAAGAAGATGTGTCTAGCTTAATGAGGAAATTTTATCTAAGTGGCAAGGGAACGAAATCTCAAAAAACTGGGCAAGTGACAGTCGGACTCGCGCACTAAGGATTCCGTACAAACTCATCTATGTAAATAGTTCAATTCCCGAACGGAGTTTCGAAAAATTTACCGAATTACATTTTTTGTGACGTAACAAAATATATGTGCTATAAAACCTTGCTTTATGCCAAATTTCAGGACTCTGGGTTAACGTGAAGTAGCCTATAAATTTTGATTCCCTTGAGAGTGTCTGTATCGTTTTTTGCGTTAATTTAGAATGTTGTTTTTTTCATTACATTTGACCATTACATGTTTTGCTGTATGGACTTTTAAAGAGACTTTGACCCCTGAGTTTGTTTCGGTGTTTCTTCTCAGGGTAGTCAGCTAGGAAACACCGGCCTCATCTAGTATTAATTGACGAAAAAAAAAAATTTACGTGTAAAAGTGTTTTTATAAAACCTACTTGCAAAATAAAGATCATTTATCATTTATCACAATATGAAGGGATCGTAGACCTGAATATATAATAATAATAATTCATTATTTCAGGCTTTTATGGCCCATAAACATTATACATATGATATTCTTAAAAATACATATGAAAGATCTTGACAGACTGACAGACTGACGGACAACAAAGTGATCCTATGAGGTTTCCGATTTTTCCTTTTGAGATACGGAACACTAAAAGCAGTACTTACTATACTACTGCTACTATTTTACTATAGTAATGACTTCAGAAAGACTAGCCTCCTAACAAAAAAAACTTTTTACAAAAAAAATATAACCGACTTAATAAAAAAAACACTAAAACTATCAAAATAACTTTAATTTCGGAAGTCGGTGTTTCTATAATAGTTTTGCCTCTTCGTTATTTAACACCGACTTCCGAAATTAAAGTTATTTTGATAGTTTTAGTGTTTTTTTTATTAAGTCGGTTATATTTTTTTTGTAAAAAGTTTTTTATTTCACACTTTTTAGTTGCAATACACCTACAGCCAGAGTGCCTTTTTCTCATGACAATTCCAATTAACTCAAACCCTGCTAGGATACATTGTTTTATTATGAAGTTCCCGTGTCTACCTTCCGCCTCCATCATCATCATCAGATCAGTTCGATAGTACCTTATAGCCAAAGTGCATCTCATGATAATTGTAATAAGCCCAAACACGGCTAGGATACATTGATTAATTACGGAGTTCTGGTGCCTACCTTCCGGCTCCATCATCATCATCAGATCAGTTCGATAGTACCTTATAGCCAAAGTGCATCTCATGATAATTGTAATAAGCCCAAACACGGCTAGGATACATTGATTAATTTCGGAGTTCCGGTACCTATCTTCCAGCTCCATCATCATCATCAGGTCACATCGATGATACCATTTTCAACATACCTATTCAGAACTATTCATTTATTTGTAACTATTTTAATTGGGAGATCTGTCTGAGTATGAACTTCCGTTGACCATTTCTGGTCTTCTTGACCAGTTCCACTTCATCAAATGTCATGTTTTGACTATAAATGCTTAAGTCTTTGATGAAAATACCAAAAAAACTATATGGTTGCTTATAATATTTGAGGAGTTCCCTCGATTTCGTCAAGATTCCATCATCAGATCCCGACTTGGTGACAATGGGACCATTTGGGAAGTATAACCTTTCCAACAAAAAAAGAATTTTTCAAATCGGTTGGCAAGTGACGAAGTTATGCGCGAACATACATAAAAAAAAAAAAAAAAATACAAACATCCGAATTGAGAACCTCCTCCTTTTTTAGAAGTCGGTTAATAAAAGCAGAGAATAGTTTAATGCTTTCTCATTTAGTTGTCATTGTAGTCCACTGTCTCTCGTCTTGTTTTTGTTAATAGCCAATCCAAATTAAAGACTTATCGTTATTAAGCAAGTCAAGAGATAGACTAAATCTTCTTTAGTTTTCGCAAGAAGGGTAGCAATTCAGAAGTCTTTATTATAACGTTTGTAGCAAAGTAAGACAAAATTTTTATTATGGAGCGACATCTGTGGCGTCACATATTATGAACTAATCCTGGATCGCGCAATTAGAGTTCTCTGCGCGATTTGGTTATATAGAACTACCAGAAATCGTCTAGGGCCCACTAGACATAACACCCGCCTGGTCGGATGATCCTCCCTTTTCAAAGGAGGTATATGAGACTTTACACTCTGTTCCGCATATCTCTAAAAAAATAGTCGATCATCGATGTATTTTATGTGACCTAGGCTACTACTAAAACTTATAGAACAGGACTATAATTAATAATTGGTATAATAATATTTAATCATATAAACCTAAACCTTTAAACTTTCCGCGGGCTTGCGGACATTGAGCATTGGTCGCTGTCCGGCCGTCCGGTAACTGTCCGGACCAAGGCCAAGTCGTTGACGGCGCGCACTGTTCCCGCGCGCCTCAAGTACTTGTCAGCAACAGCAGGGACGCAGCTCGAAGCCTACTGGGGCCAGGGAACTCGAGCCCCGGTATGAAGGCTTGAAGGAACGGGGTGGGCTTTTTTAGTCAGTAAGAGTCTGACACTATGTCCCGCTCCGCCCAAGAGCGGGGTTGTCATTGGATGATTTTCCCCACCGAAAAAAAAAACTTTTAAACCTTTTATAATATAAACCTATGCAAAATATTGTTGTTGGTATATGTTAAATTTAAGCTCACTTATAAATAAACAAAACGTTTTTGATTTTGCCAGACGAATTGATACTTTTTTTAAGAATGACCCCATGACCCCTTTTATGAGTGAATTTCCCCATATTACATCATACGGTTGGCATGCGCTCTCTGTCCTTCTTCATAAACTTCAATAAACAGGCCATGGTCAGGCCAGATCTATATCCTTATTGTGGTACTTGCAATCACAATACCCTTCGTTTGAATAATATAAGTTAAGGCGACCGAATTCAACGATTTATTTCTTTTAAAAATTTAATGATTCAATTCAAATAGGTCAGTATTAGGCTTACTGCGGGTTTCTGAATTGAGTACTTTTAGTTAAGGGCATCTCAAATGCTCATCTTCAAATACTTAAACCAGAAATCTGATTTTTCCCATCGGAAAAAAAAGGTATGACATTTTTTTTTTCGGTGGCTATAAATCATCCAGATGACAATCCCCACACTTGGGCGGAGCGGGAGATAGTGTTAGACATTTACTGACTAAAATACTCAGCCTGTTCTTTCGTTGCCTTTCATACCGGGGTCGAGCCTCCCTTTCAGTAATAGGCTCCAGTAGGCTTCGACCTAGGCCTAGGGGCCTAGCAGGGTCGAAGCCTATAATTCTTTGAGGTCGGTTGCTAATAATTCTTTGAGGCACGCGGCATGAGTGCGCGCCGTCGACGACTTTGGGCTCGGTCTGGACGGTTACCGGACGGTCAGACAGCGAGCTACCTATTACTCGCCGTCCGCTAGGGTATGTCTAATGACTTTACTGTTGGCGTTTCCGTGAAACGCTAAATACAAAAGTCACGTGACTTCTCCGCAGGTAATGTTATGCTTAACGGTTAGCGAGAACGCTAAGAGAAAAATCTTTGTCTCTATGCCATTTGGTCAAATTTTTAAATTATTCCTCCATTTTTAAAAGGATTCATAGCTGCAGTGGCGTAGCGTGGATTAATTTAGACATGGGCGAAGGCACATCAGCGAGGCCTTTTTCTTTATAAACGAGACTACGACTGTCGCAACCCAGTGTTCGACCACATCGTCGCTTACCATCAGGTGAAATATTAGTCAAACGCGAGCCTATAAATTGTCCTACTGTGGCCAGGGTTACCCGAAAGGGAACTCGAGCCCCGGTATGAAGGCTTGAAGGAACGGGGTGGGCTTTTTTAGTCAGTAACAGTCTGACACTATCTCCCGCTGTGCCCAAGAGCGGGGGTTGTCATTGGATGATTTTCCCCACAAAAAAGCCTATAAATTATAAAATAAATCCCTTGTGGCCCAATTCGCCCACGCCACGTAATAGCGACACACACACACACATAGACACATTTTGAAGCTAATAGGCTTCAAAATGTGTCTGGAAATTAAGTCTCGATTGGCAACATCAATTGGGCATCCAGTATTCTTAAATTTTCTTAAAGACACCACTTTTTTTAGAAGACGCGCTCATGACTACGAGACCAACAGGCAATAGTTCAGTGTGTTCGATTATACTCGTAAGTCAGTAGTTCATAACAAGCTTTTTCTTGAGAGGCGGTGATAGTACCTAATAACCGACCAACAGCGTACCTAATAAACGAAATAACTGGCATAGAACGGCATTCCATCCCTTGTACGCGAGCTACAAGGTCAAAGGAATTAATATTAAAATTGTTTCAAAGAGAGTTGGAGACGGACAAGACTTTGTTATTAAATAATAATAATAACATAAAAAATAAAATGCGTGAATAATTTAGATACTTTTTGGGTCAAGCTTTATTTTAATAATATGCTGGTTGGTTTAATATCATTTCACCGAATAATTTTAAACTCTGTAATATTTTACTAAGTTTTCAGTAAAACCGATCAAAATTTGGTAATTCGTTCGAGTTTATAATTTTACGAGATTTATTATGAACTAACGGATCTTATAATTTCCCGGAGGTACCTATAAATTAATACCGATGACCTGGTGAAGGTTGCGAGAATCAGATGGATGCGGGACGCACAGGATCGTTCGTTGTGGCGACACTTGGGGAGGCATGTGTCCAACAATAGACATCTAGCGGCTGAAATGATGGCGATGATGAAGACCCATAAATTGTAAGAAAATCGATTCGCTGTGCTCAAAGGCACGTAAGCTAGGAAGTTGCCCAGTTAAACTAAGTTTTCTTAATCCGTAAATATAAGTTACCTTTACATGTAAAAAATACTTGCGGCAAGTGCATTATTTGAAAATTACTAAATCGATAAATATTTATTTTTTTCTTGTCCTAGTTGGGTTTCAGGCAAAGATAAAATAGAAAAACTGGCTAAGTCCGAGCCGTGCACACTCACCAAGGGTTCCGTACCACAATATTCAAATTATTAAAAAAAATCCGACGAAATAACGTGTCTTGTATGGAATTTTTTTACTATATTTTTTGTGGTAGGTAGTGCCAATAAAACTTTCTTTGAAAAATTTAATCTCTCTACCTAAGGTTTATGAGATACAGCCCGCTGACAGACGGATGGACAGACAGATGGGTGGATAGACAGCAGGGGCTTAGTAATAAAACCTAGCAAACACTAAAAGTGTATTTTTTTTCTGTTTTTGTTTTACTTACCGTAAAATATAAATTCGAGATGTAAGGTTAAGGATTTTTCACTTCCAGAACAAATCATTTCTCCTCATACTATTCTATTATAATGGTAAAGACAGACTTGTATTTTTTTTTTTAATCTTATAAATTTAGGGACTTTTGGTCACAGTACGACCATGCCAGCCCCATCGTAACCTAATACAGACTTGTATTTACTTACATCTTTATCATCATCAATCATCTGTTTTATTTCATTAATCTTAAAAAAAATACTGCATAATAAAAAAATGAACATTAAACTTTTTGAAATTTAGAATAGAATACAATCCTTCGTAACCGTTCACACTTGACAGAGTGGTCGTGGTTGACAATATTGCATTTTCTTTGGCGAGTGAGGCTCCGATGCGTCTCCACTTGTCACGGTTTACGACGTCTCGAGAACTCTGGAATATGGAGGTTTGTGTTACCGCTCTGATGAGGTCTGTCTAACGCGTAGGCGAGCGCCCGAGTGACCGCTTCCCCTCCACTTGTCCCTGGACAACGAGTCGCTCCATGGAGTGTTCGTTGCGAACTACGTGACCAAAATATATGAGGATTCGTACTTGCACAGTCAACGATAACCTCTGTAAGAGATCCGCTGCAGACGCCGCCAGCACCACATCTTGAGTGCATTGATTTGGTGTCGGTCTTTGAGGCGAACCGTTCTCGTTTCTGCGCCATATAGAAATATTGGGAAGACTAAGCTTCTCATGAGGCGAACTTTCGTGGCTTTACGGTTGCACGAGATACTTTTTAGCCTGTTAATAGTAGATAGTGTGATAGCGCATCTCATTCGAATCTCACCTTCACATTCACCAGTATTCGTGACGGTGGAACCAAGGCATCCTATATACTATATATAGAATAGGACAGAATAGAATAGAATAGAATGGCATAGAATAAACTTTATTGTACACCAAAACAGTAATAAAACTTTTAAAATAACTTACACCTATGGGTGCAATGGCGGATTTATCGCTAACAGCGATATCAACGGATGGATTGTAAGAACTTAAAATAAAAAGGGGGTAGTCTGCGATATATTGCAAATTAATGAAGAATTTAGCACTTTTCATTTATTTAAAACGAATGTTACTTGAATAATTGCAATGAATAATTCCTATTCATTTATATCATTAACATTTTTAAATAAACAGACACCCAACCTGAATGTAATTTAGACCCTAATTATTATTTAAGTATAATAAACCAACTCTCTAATTCTTCGCGAAGGCTCATTTTAAAAGCAAGTTATTCTATTACATTCTATTACTTGAGTGGCCTTTAAATACGAACGTCTAATGTTTAACTAAAAAAGGTTGGTAGAAATAAGAACTGTCTATGAGAATATTACGGCATAAGACATTTGTTTCTCAAAAAGAATACAATTCACTTAATATGAGAAATACACGTTATTCTTAAATACTAAATACGTTGACATGAGAAATGTAGTACTCAAATAAACTAGTAGGAATTATTTATACACAAAAATTCTACAATATCATGCAAGTGACAAGAAAAAAAAGTACATAATTTGTTGTATTAGTGAACTCATTACGTATCGTTTCTTAAAAGCAAGTCGAAAGCAATTTCACATTTTTTATTGTACTTAACTATTTTATATATGATTTGTTAATTTCAGCTTTGTTATTAACCTAATTGGTATTTATTATACACCTTTAAATTTTGTTCAGGTACTTTGTACGCAACGCCGACTATTAACTACAGGTCATTGAACTCGCTCAGCTGACGTTACCTTAAAGATACTAATTTCATACATGCATGAATAAATAGGAGTTTTGAAAAAGAGGTACTTTATTTTTTAATTTTATCTTTACAAATCGATAGTGTTTCATGTACCGGATCAACCCTCCACGGGATTAAAACGATTAAAATTTTGCAGTGTATTTATAATTAAAACACTTTTTAATTTATCTTTTGTCCCACATCACACTAATATACAGTGTAAATTCTATACAACATTAGTTTTTAGTATATGCGAAACCCAAAACACGTGTAGAATTTTTAATTTAAAAAAAAAATATAATTATAACTGTACCTAGATATCATGAAAACTCATAAAGTTCTAAGCTTGTTATGTCAGTATAGTCACCCGGGCCATCCAAGTGACTGAGAGAAAGTTTTACACAACACACAGTTATTTGCTGGCACCCAATACCCGCTATGACCTGCCGTGGCCTGTGTTGTTGTGCGTAGTTAGTGTCGTTAGTAACCTGTGAGCTTTTTAAATATTTTTGGGAAAAAATATAACACGGTATAAAACTATTGGGTCTTTTATTTTTTGACAACTTTAGTTTGTATACGTACCAGCATTATTTTTTTTGCGACTTCTAAACTTTTATATTGTAACGTGTTTCAAGAATTTTCTGTCTCTAGATTTCCCTGAAACCATGTGACCAGAATATTTGTTCCCAAGTCATATTCCCAAACGCTTTGAAAGTTTCGCAAAGTTTAATAGAACAAATCTGCGAAAAACGTGTGAAGCAGGAGCTAATATTGAACCTAGGTTCCGTAGACATTGCTAGGATTTGTTGAAATGTGTTACTGTGGTCCACATAAAGAGCCGCTGAAAAAAATCTGCAGGTTTTGTACAATAAACGTCTTATACTCTCTCTGGCTCCATCCAAAGAGGGAGCAGGGGAGGGAGGGGTAAGTTACTTGAAGATTGCCTACGTAAAAAAGGGTTCCACAGAAAAGAAATACGGTAAATTAATGGCTATGCCAAAATATATCTGAAGATTTTCTGAATAGTTTTTCTTTTAAAAAAGATTTTATTATTATTGCTTAATTATTTATATTGGTATCAGAATCACTAATCAACAGTTATTTTGTTCCTATTATATCTAAAATTATGTTAAATAAGGGTAAAAAAAAGATGGATGAATTATGTACGGAGTGATATTAAAAAAATGAGAATTAGTAATAGCGTGACGATCGACAAGATAGAATAAAAGAAAAAAAACATGTTGCGCCAACACATAATACGAAACAAGACATTCAGGACTGATGATAAAAAACATACCCGCTATCTGTTCTCACTATTACTTATAACGTTAACTAAACATAAGTACATATTGCGAAACTAAACTAAACAGTCCCTTAAGTAACTACGGAACCCCAAAAAAGCTAATACAATGTTCTAACAGACCCACAGATAGCCTCGCGTTCCCAATGTTGCGTATAACGTTGACTAAAACAAACTTTAGTGAACACAGCGCAACTAAGCAGTCCCTTATGTAACTACAGAACCCTGAAAAAATTTAATACAATGTTCGAACAGACCCACATATAGTCACATCAGCCTTATGTGCCCGAAGTAACGACAAACAACCACGCCTCTGTTGATTCCACTTTTTGTTACTTCCTAACTTTATGAAGTTGGCAGGGTTTGTACTTCATTTGGCATTTATTGTTAATGGAATAAGCTGAAAGCTTATAAGTAATTCGAATACGGAATATTTATAGTTTTGTAATTTATTTCTTCACTAGTTTTCTGCTAGCGGTTTTGTCTGTGTGAAAGTAGAAACTTTTTCCAAGAGAACAAACTCTCAGGAGAAGAAGCCACTTGCTTGGTAAACCTTTGCAGCAACATCTATGTCGTCACATAAGAATTAATCCTGCATCGCGCAATCAAAGTTCTCCGCGCGATTTGAATATACGACAGCCCAAAATCTTCTATCGGGCAGTTGCCCACCAGACAGCATCCGTCTGGTCAGAAGAACCTCGCTTTTCTCTCTCTGTTATTTTAATTAACTCTCTGTTACGTTTACTTCTAAAACACACAGCACCTGCTCGATAATACCCCACAACTTTTCCTTCTTCGTATCTAATGTACGAAGAAACGGCGTTTCCTAGCAAATAATGTATTTTGAATTTGGAACGTCAAATCCTTCTTTTTTTTAATTTAGTGAATTAATATGGACATTAATCAAACGAGTTCATTCGAAAATCCATCTGGCCACTAACAAAAAAGAAAAAAAAATTGTTACAGTTGGGTCTTAAAAAAAAAATCAAAATACAATTTAGTTGTGAATTTAGTTTGTTTCAAAACATAAAACATGTCGAGTAATAGGTTAATATTAACTTTAAATAATACTTATATTTCTCTAATGCATAAACTGTTTAAGTATATTGACTTTTAATTATCTCACAGAAGGTGTAAAAAGTAGAGTATCCAATACGGAGACAAAGCTGCTTTATCTTGGGCGAGTCGAATTCCTGACTTTACTAAGGTTTCTATATGAACTCTCTCGCAGTGCTTGGGAGTTAATTATATAAATAACTCACTGGCGTTCGGGATTAAGACATAGCAACCTTCGTTTCGTTCGGAATTGAAAACACACCGCCCGCGACTTTAAGACACTGCTTTATGCCCTAGTCACATTTCATCCAAATCCCTTAGGAAGTTTCAGCGTGAAGAAATGATAAACATACGACATACACTGATACAACATACAGAATTTCACCTTTATAATATTAACTAGTTGCTGCCAGTGTGATAATAGAAAAATATGCCAAGAAAACGTAATCTCAGAAAAAAACTCATTTTTCGATTTATCCATTCTTGTCACTCCACACACCCAACTCAACATTCTGTTCTTCATCATCATCATCATCATCATTTCAGCCGATAGACGTCCACTGTTGGACATAGGCCTCCCCCAAGCGTCGCCACAACGAACGACCATCGGATTCCAGCTACCTTCACCAGGTCGTCAGTCCACCTTGTAGGAGGCCTTCCAACGCTGCGTCTTCCAGTACGCGGTCGCCATTCCAGAACTTTTCGGCCCCAACGGCCATCTGTTCTGCGATCAATGTGCCCTGCCAATTGCCACTTAAGTTTGGCGATTCTTTGTGCTATGTCGGCAACTTTTATTCTCCTGCGGATATCTTCATTTCTGATTCGATCACGCAAGGAAACTCCGAGCATAGCCCTTTCCATTGCTCTTTGGGTGACTTTAAGTCTTCTGATGAGGCCCATTGTGAGCGACCACGTTTCGGATCCATATGTCATCACTGGCAACACACACTGGTCATAGACTTTCGTCTTGAGACACTGTGGTATGTTGGATGAGAAGATACCGCGTAGCTTCCCGAACGCTGCCCAGCCGGTCGGATTCGACGGTTGACCTCTTTCTCGAAATTAGATCAACCCAACTGGACTGTCTGCCCGAGGTAGACGTAATCGTCCACAACTTCGAGTATAGAGTTTTCGATCTTCTGTTCTTCGCTACATGCATTTTTTCATCTGTCTTTTTTTCCATCATTCACTCTAATATTTTACAAAAATTATTTCAGAAAATATGTGTTTCTTTTTAAACTGTAAACGTGTTTTAAAAAATCAATTTAGTAAGAAAGGGCTAAAGTCCTAAGGTACGAAATTTGGATAATATCTACAAAATATCTGTTTCCAAATTATCAAGAAAAAAATGTGTAATAACGTCATAATTACATAAGAGCGATTGTATGTCGAAAGGCATTCGTGGGTGGCAGTTTAACTGAATTCGATATGCCTATAATGTATCAACATTCACTTGAATCAATATACAGCTGAAGCTTGACAGTATATTCTCAGGCTTTAAGCAAACTAAACATGACATCAAGTATCAAGATTTCCTAGTATTTACTCAAGCCTGAAGGCTGCTTATTTTTGTTTTTACCGTTTGAATCATTGATTTGGTTGTTGAGGTAGGCTTCTAGTTATTCACGTCATGCTGATTTTGATTCATATTATTGGAACTAGATTTTGAAGAAACTAACTGACGTAGGTATTTGTGCATGGTTTATTTGTATGACTGACAAACTGCTGTGGTTACACCCGCGTGACAGTAGAAAATTATCTCAAGGAAACATATTCTGGAACCAAAAGTTAATAATAATAATAATAATATTCCACAACTATCACACAACGCCGTCTAGTCCCAAGCTAAGCAGAGCTTGTGTTATGGGTACTAGACAAGTGATAAACATACTTATATATTTCTAAATACATACATATTATAGATAAATTACACCCAGACACAGTACAAATGATTATGCTCATCACACAAACATTTGTCCTGGGTGGGAACCGAACCACGACCTCCGGTATAGCAGTCAGGGTCACTAACCACTAGACCAACAGGCCAGTCAAATAAAGTCAAAAGTCTCAAAAAAAAAGTGTGTTAGGTGTGTATGTGCTAGTCTAGGATATGGTCGAACTGTGTGTCAAATTTTATCCATACAGCCATTTGAATGTGAAGGAATAATATAGGAACGTAATATAGGTAATAGGAACTTTTATTACTTGTTTTTAGGGTTTCGTACCTCAAAAGGAAAAAACGGAACCCCTATAAGATTACTTTGTTGTCCGTCCGTCTGTCTGTCTGTCTGTCAAGACCTTTATCTCGAGAACGCGTTAAGGTATCGAGTTGAAATTAAACCATATACTCAGGTCTGCGGTCCTTTCAAGCTGTGAAAAAGTCAAACTTCTAAGTTAACGAATAAAAAAGATACGGCCGTTTATGTCACAAAAAAACGTATATTTTGATACTCTCAAAGTTCGAAATTCATAGGATACTTTCCGTTGACCCAGAATCCTGAAATTTTACACAAAACAAGATCTTATAGCACAGGTATAGGAATAAATCTGAAAACAGTAAATTTGTTGTTACCTACGTCACAAAAAAAAAAAATCTTCGAGGCTCCATTCGGGAATTGTAGATTGTACGGAATCCTCAGTGCGCGACTCCGACTCGCACTTGCTCGGTTTTTTTTTCGAACGTAACCTCTATCACATCTAATGGTAAGTGAAGACGTGGTAGGTGATGGCGGACAATGGCCTAGCTGAAACTATACTGAGATCTCCGGGTTGTATCTATAAGGAAACATAGATTTCACAGGGAATTTCACTCTGTAGTTTCTACGCACAATGACTGTGTTCCCAAAATCTTTGTGCGTATGGGTAGGTTGTCCGCCTTGTACCGGTAGCGTATCACCGATCGTCTACTGGTCCAACGATGGAATGGGCTTGGCGAGATTAACTTATGCAACTTTACCGTATACTCTCCGAAATGCAATCGATGGAAAACCGAAGAATCATTTCCATCTGTCAACAATTCTATTATTTCAAGGAAAATCCATTTACTGCAGTTTTATTGGTTTTCAGACAAATGTCTATTTACTAGGTCATATCTCTCAGAAACTTTGTTCGAGAAATGGTGTAACTATCTCGGCCTATTCTCGTTTGAGGTCAACTAGCATTGTGTTGAGCGGAGTTGTTCCTAAACATACAGGTTTAAAAATAAAACTGCTGCTGTGGCTAAAGAAATAAGAGAGTTATTAATGATCTGCCTGCAGCTTCTCCCGCGTACATAAAGTATAGCCTATGTCATTCAGGAATAAAACAGCATTCTATCGGTGAAAAATTCTTTCGCATTCGGACTAGTACTTTCAAAGATTACCTCCTACAAACAAACAAACAAACTTTACCTCTTTATAATATTAATGTAGATCTGTCTTAACCCGTATTTGAAACTAATAATAGAGGATACAATTAAGAATGACCTTCACCGGTCTGTTTAATGGATAAAACATATTTTATGACAAATCTAATATATTAAATAATATAACGCGGGTGGGTTGCCTAAGAAATTCCTGGCCAAACTATTATTAATTAAAAGTTGAAAATTGTTTTTTTTTTTTTTTGAAAAATGCATATTCATGCCAGATTTTTTGCAGACAACCCTATGACATCGTATTCGTAATGAAACAGCGTTATTTTGATATACCATTTATTTTATTAAACGAGTGGGTACTACTAGTATTGACATGTTTATAGCTGACAACCCAAAGTTATGCCAGGAAACAAATAGGCAACCTAACGTTTTCATGTTCTAAAGGCTTACTTCACTAACTTCACTACTACTTGTTGTTTTGTACTTCGTTAGTATTAAATTTATTCGATAAATTTGTCACATCGGCGCGTTTAAAAAAAAAAGTTTGGTCAGGAATTTCTTAGGCAACCCACCCGCGTTATATTATTTATTATACTAAAGTCATAAAATACGTTTCATCCATTAAACAGACCGGTGAAGGTCGTTCTTAATCGGATGTTAGATACGAGTAAGTTATAAAAAATGTAACTGTAATCAGGAAAAGTGTGTAGTTGAAAGTATACCAGTAGTAGGACAGTTTCTTTTTTCTTGATAGACTGTCACTACACCACTGCCTCAGTTGATGGTAAGCGATGACGTAATCAACGATGGAGCTCGCTTGCCTAGAAATAATCTCTTTGCTCTTGCTTAAATGCTCTTAGTTATCACGAAACAAATACTTTAGTAAGGAGTTCCAGTCCTTAGCTGTACGCACAATGAATGTGTTCCCAAAACGTTTTGTACGTATGGGTGATAATATAGGTATCAAGTTACCCTTCTCAGTAAGCTTTGCTGAGGTAGTCAATAACTACAATAACATTTTCAGCTCGATTTTACCACCGTCGGAACATCAGGGTCGAAGCCTACTGTGGCCAAGGGTTTGTTTCTGAAAGGGACACTCGGCCCTGGTATGAAAAGCAATGAAGGAACAGGCGTGGGTTTTTAGTCAGTAATAGTCTGACATACCCTCTCGCTCCGCCCAAAAGTGGGAGATGTCATTGTTTACGCGACACCACGCAGCGGAACACGACGCCGATGCTACGTGTATAATAAAATATAAAATAAGTTTTGTTGTTATGATAAGAAGTATGTATTAGTTTATTATTGTTTAAGATTATTTTATGTATTTTTTCTATGGGCCTTCGATGCCTGAAAGTAAACAGTTATTATTATTATTATATTAATAATATTAGATGAGTATCCCACCTAAAAAAAACTTCATTTTACCAAAACCGCGCTTATTTCAGTTATCCAGTTGTTTATACCTTTGAGATACAAAAATGGTAATAATATCACAGTATTACAATAGGGAATTGTAATACTGTGATAATATTATGTAAAATGTATTATGTAAATTCAGTGGCTCTTGCCACTGAATTTCAATCAAAACAACGCTAGTAAATAAATAGACAAATAACCAGTTATGAATGCCAATTTGTTTAATGAAAGCTTTGGAATGATTTCTGCATGGAACGGTCAAAGAGGAAATTATATAGTTAGCATGCCTGACAGACAGATGACTGCCTTTCTACAGTAATCATTGATTGTCCAATTATTTATTTAAGTGTCTCACCCCTTAGGACTGTTACTAACATAATAAACAACCATTTTTGTTCTAAAACTTTATGATTTAAATTGAACGTTTTAAATAATATTATGAAGTCTATGCGAAGCAAGCGATAGTACAATAGCGGAGGGATCGGGCTGGGGATAAAAATATTTGTTTTGTTCAGGAATCGAAACCTCAACACGTAGCGCAGCAGTCAATTTCTCAGTCACTGCGTCAGCTCGCCGTAACCTTATATGACTATAATGATTACCATCATGACTGTAATCATTATCATCAACATCGTTCAACCGAAACATGGCCATGTCCATTACTTGATGTAGGCCTACACACTCCCCGCCCCCGAGTCTCACTTCGCACCACTAAAGAGACCGAATATTTGACTTCTGCGCAACCGCTCAAGATCCGTTATGGCAACTTTACATCCTGTGCGTCTCGCATCCATCGGTTTCCCACAACTCTCAGCAGATCAATTGCGCCTCCTTATGGAAGGCCTTGAAACGCTACGTCTTCCGCTAACGCAGTCAAAGTCGATGGGTACTCCAGAACTTTTCGCCCAATCGACCATCTGTTCTGCAAGCAGTATGCTCAGCAGCCCACTGCCACTTAAAGTTTAGTAATTCTTCGTGCTATATCGATAACCTAGCTTCTTGTGGAAATGTAATATATTTTTATTAGTTTGAACTATTTATCTTTCATGTTCCTTTTAGCAATTTTCCAATAGTTTTTAGAGAGCGCTAGTAGAGCCTTAGAGAGTAGTACTACCTTAAAGGTAGAACTACACAGTGCACACGTGGTACACACACGCCGATTTGGGCGCGTTGGTGTCCATACATACATTTTATATGGAAACTAGACTTGTAGAGCTACACTTGACCCACGCCACGCGACGTCTTTCTACATACAAATCAGGCGTGATACACGTGTGAGTCGGTCTAATGTAGTTCTATCTTAAATGTCAATTTGTGAAGTTTCTATTATGGGCTGTTAAATTACTTCTACGACGAGCAGGCGATAAGGAAATTGCTGTAGCTCCTAGATAACACGGTTTGCAGAGTCTATGGATTGTTCTCTACTGCCGCAATATTATCTTTTTATTTATTTAAACTTCATGTACACTGTACAGTTAGTAGTAGTGCTTAGGCGAACTTAATGCAGCAAGGCATTCTCTACCAGACAACCTTTGGGTTTTTGGTGTTTTTTTTTGGTTTTGGTATTACCTATTGCATGACTTGTAATTAACCATAAATGTAGGTAGGTAACTGTATTTTTTAACCGACTTCAAAGAAAGGAGGAAGCTGTCAATTCGACTGAATGCTTTTTTAAGCTATTGCATAGCTTCTATCGCGGGCCTTGAGCGTGGAGACCGAATCCAGAAATTCCGTAACGAAAATAACCTAACACCCCCCACTCATTTGTTTTTTGAGCGTGGTGACCGATAAGAAAACAAATGAGTGAACAATCAATCAAAATTCAATTCAATGTGTGAAAGTGTAACTTCAATTAATATCAAAGAAAAAAAAACAAAGGAAAAAGAATACTGCATAAATAAAATAAATAAATAATTATAATTGCATAAGTTGATAAAAATGCTATGCAATAGCTTTACCGCGGCAGTCCCCGAGTGCCACACGTCTTTTTTTTATTTATGGTGGATATATCATAGTATTTTTCATACACGTAGATCTTTGACAGCCGTTATAAGTAGTCAAACGCTAGAAAATGTAACCGTCAGTTTATCTAATGAGTATTATTATACCCAGTAACTAGGTCTGATAGGCTGTCACTCCAAGTAAAACACGGGTATTCAGCAGCAACTTATAAGGCTTTTTTTTATCACACACAGACAGTTACCGGACGATCTTGCGAACTTGTAAGGCTGGAATTCGACTCTAAGCTAATTGAGAAAAGGCCAGGGAGATAAGTCTTTTCATATTTTTTAACTAGTTTTTCCCAAGTTTTCATCCACGTGAATTTTGTAAATTATCACATGAAGATGTAAGTACTATTTAATTTGTTAAAAAAGTAGGTGTATGTATAATATAATATGTTCGTACGTGCCATGATCAACCCATGTTTCATATATCGTTCAAAGCTGTTGAAGCGTGATTGATAAAAAATCGAGTTTTCATATAAGCAAAGTTTTTTTTTTAACTTATTAGTGTGAGTCATCGAGATTAAGAATTGTGGACTGCTAGGTCAATAAACACACGTTCTTACGGCTGCAGATTGTACGAAGTTACCGCAGCCTTGACAATCATGAACACTGTGCGTTTTTTCTGACTTCAACTCGTTGATTTTATAAAATTAGTATACTTGTAGATAACTAAAAATAAAACAGGACAAAGGAATGCTACGATGTAAAATCCTCAATTTAAAATTCAAAACGGATCATTAATCAATTAAATAGACAGTAACATATGACTACTAGGTTTTACGGGAAATAGTACCAACCAAAACTATTACCAAAATGGAACTGTCACAGACATGATAAATCTATTCGCCTGATGTGACCAAACACAAATAAAAATGGCTGACAACCGAATGGAAAATTAAACGATTGCAAATCCAGAGATTCGTTGAAAGGGATCGAATCGTTTATCTTCGGTAGGATATTAAGAGATTCATCTTGAAGTTTCTTTTTTATTTTTACCTCAATAAGTATATAAATACTTGAATATTCGACACAATCCATGACTATCGATTCAAGTATCAACTTTAGCGATGTGTATTTTAAGTTCATTTTTAAATGACCATTTATTTGTATTAAAAAATACTGGTTGCAATAAAGGTTGTTGGCATTCCATTTGATGTTCGAATTCTTTATTCAAATATAGGTACAAAAGCAAAGATTTTATAAATCCTACTTGTGCAAAAGTGTTTTTCAATACACTTGTTCATAAAGTGACGCTTATTGCACTGCACTTAGGTATATAAGGGCACTTGTTTCCAAACTGTGACATTTTAATTACCATTACGTACTAGTGCCATAATGTAGTTAAAACCTTTTTATTCAACCTCTCCCCCGCCATAATTTTATTACTTTTATCGAATCAGGATGGACGTGCGTCGTCCCCCACTAGGAGAAGAAAAAAAAAATATGGGCGCGCATAATGAAAACAGATTTTTACCACCAGTTTACTAGTTTTACAGTTATTTTCTTCACAAGTATATTGAAAAACGTCGAATGGTAAACGTGAGTAATTAATGATTACCGTTCTCGGCTCCCTTAAGACCCTCGCTATGGCTCGGGTCTAAATACTACCTCAACGGTAATCACTAACATTACACACTTATATCATAATGTACTATTATTAAATAGATTTTTTTTTCAAGAACCGTTTTCAAAATCAAATCACAATAGTAGATTATGTGACTAGGGGATAAAGCAGTGTCTTTAAGTTGCGGGCAGCATGTTGAATTCCGAACGAGGTTCGAGGAACAAGGTTGCTGATTTTGATCCCGAACGTTAGAGAGGGATTTATATAGTTATAAATATAATCCCTCGCAGTGCTTGGGAGTTAATAAAGAAACCTGAGCGAAGTGAGGAATTCAAGCCGTCCAAGACAAAGGCAGCTTTATCCTCATGTTGCACACTCTACTTTTTACACCATCTGTGAGATAATTAAAAGACAATTTGGTCAACCAAATCATATACAGGGAAATATAAGTATTATATTTTCAAGGTCTTCAAACAAACAAAATTCAGTACTTCAAGATTCAATGGTTTCAATTTTCTATAACGCTCCCGTAAGCACGTTTTATTCTATTTTCCTTATTTTTTGAAGTTCGAGTTAACTTGTTCGATGCACGTACATTTTATTTCACAATGTTGACGGTTTTTGACTGCATTATCTCCCTAGGGATAGAATGACTTGCTTTAAGTGAGGTTTGTATTACGTATAAAACGACATTATCGAGAAGGTGGTGTAAAAATAATATAACATTCAAAAAAAGAAAATAAAAAAAAAACAAAAAAATCCATAAGACATAATTTTCTGCCATCATGCGGGTGAAACCGCAGTCAGAAGCTAGTTCTGCATAAAATGATAAATGGCTCTGCATGTCTCTACTCAAGGCTATTACAGAATTGATGATTTGCACAAGGTTGTATATTATGTATACAGATTCAACACACGAGTTTCTCAAGATGTATTTGTCTTTCATTTAAATGTTAATACAATTATTTCGACTCGTGTAATATTTTGACACGTGTAACGACTGAAACAATCGCGTTTTCTTTATTTTTCTAAATTGTTATTTTTACAAGCTTTTATTTAGTTTCGCCTGTCTCGATGCTTGTCTCTAATTAAATCTTGCAAATAAAAATTGATCCACTTTCTGGTTACCGATAGAGATGAAATTTGGCATACATGTGTAAATCAGATGACAATACAAAATGATTATGTCATAGGGCTGACCTGATGGTGGAACTGGAAGGTGGTTTATCGTGTTTGAGTTTTTTGGAATGGCCTTGATGAGTATTAATTATACACCGTTAAATTTTAGTCGTTTTAATCCCGTGGAGGGTCGATCCGGTACATGAAACACTATCGATTTGTAAAGATGAAATTAAAAAATAAAGTACCTTTTTTCAAAACTCGTATTAATTTACGCATGTACGAAATTAATTTCTTTAAGAAAACGTCAGCTGAGCGAGTTCAATGACCTGTAGGTAGTTTGTACGCAACGCCGACTATTACCTAAAAGTCATTGAACTCGCTCAGCTGACGTATAAGCTTGCTACAAAAAAAATTTTTTCATTGAAATCTTGTTTATTTGTTTAACTTTAGATATTATTAGATATACCCGCATCTTTAGTTACTACTCCTTATACTCCTTCCTCAATAAATGGGCTATCTAACACTATAACAATGTTTCAATTCGGACTAGTAGTATTTTCTAAGATGATAGTTTAACTATTATTTACATTTTTTTTCTTCAAAATCAAGAGAAACATTTTTTAATAGCTAAACTTTTTATCCGAACTTAATATTATAAATGTGAAAGTATGGATGTTTGGATGTTTGTTACTTAATCACGCAAAAACGGCTGAACGGAATTGGATGAAATTTAGCATGCATATAGCCTTTTACATGGAAAAGAACATAGGCTACTTTTTATCACGGAAAAACATCTTATTCCTACGGGAAAACACGTTTAGAGTGCGATAACCGAAGTACACGCGGACGAAGTCGCGGGCGGACAGCTAGTACTTATAATATTTGCTAAACGAATTACAATTTCTTTCTAAATTTTATCCACAGTAAACAGTTACTGTGGATAAAACATCTCAGATTCTGAGACAAAACTCACCATTTCACCATTAGAATGCTATTAAATCGCTGAGTGACATAGGCATATCAATATTTTCGAGCGAGAGAAGCCGTTGGCAAAAGTTAGTTTTCAATAAATTGGTCAATGAAACTCAATGTATCTACTCTTAACCTGATATTCGTCCGATGAAAGCCAACCATCAGGAAGCTCAAGCTCACTCACAGTTTAAAGGTTATCGGGACATTTTAAAATAACTTAAAAAGATACATTAGACCTATGAATACCCAATGCGTGTCCAAAATAAGGCCTTGTAGCACCAAAATGGCTTGGAAACAATGCTTTATATAGACCACGGAGCATTAAGGCAGCCAGCGGGAGCATCGAGCGATACATAGTTTAGATCATCAGCATCATTTTAGACGAATGATGTTCACTATTGGATATAAGCCTCTTTCAAGTGTCGTCACAACAAACGGTCTTCTGCGTTTCGCATCCATCGTAGTCCTGTGACCCTTACCAGGTCATCCTAACTACCTTTACGCGGTCGCCACACCAGAACCTTTCGGCCGCATCGACCATCAACCTTCTATCTGCATCCGTGTATCTTCATCTGGGAGCTATGTGCCCTTCCCACTGCCATTTTAGCTTGGCAATTCTTCGGGTTATGTCGGTAACCTTGATTCTCTGTGAATATCTCCCTCTTTGCCTTGGATACGCTAGGATTAATATTATAAAAATCTTTTTTTAATGTTATATTGGAAGCAAGAAGGAGTCACTACAGCTCTAGAATGCAGAGTAACTGAGGGAAAAAACGTGAGTTTTAGTCAGTAAAAGTCTGTCACTCCAGAAGAAGAGGGCTCATTTGATGCTTTCCTACTTATAGACCTCTGTGTTCTATCTAGTGTCTATGGTACAACACAGTTATGCCCGATTCACACATGGCCCGATTGCTGTATTTTATTGTTTTCTTTCTTTTTTTCTTTCTCTCCCACTGAAGAAGAATGAGAAGTGCAACTGCAACAGACGCCGGGAGGAGGCAGCAAAGGCACCGCCATATTCCATCTTTCCGGTGTCTATGATTTCAATTACAGCAATGATTGCCCAAACTGCCCGCACACTTTTCTGGGTCAAATACTATTAGGAATAGCAACACTGATCGTTGCCAGCGCGGTGATTCCGTGATCTCTGGTATTAACTACCTATCTATTCTAAGCAAGCATAGAGAGTATAGATCGGTACATGGCCGCCGATACTTTGGTACAATGAACGGCCGTCAGGGAATTTAGGCGGGTCGATTGGTGATCGGAGTGTTATCGTAATAGACGTTAGAGTTACAATTTTCCTAGACATTCAGGGGACATAGCGGGCAAGCGCGAACCTATCAACAATTTATAAAAAAAAAAATGAGAATGAGTGGACTATTGTAATACGTGCAAGAAATAAATAACTAATAAATAATGGAATAATGAAGAAATAAATAACTAATAAATAATGAAATAATGAAGAAATAAATAACTAATAAATAATGAAATAATGAAGAAATAAATAACTATTATAGAATGGTAACTAATAAATAATTTACACAAATTAATACATTGAGTTGGCTTTTCTTAACTACAGTAAGATAGGTTTTTAGCAACTGAATTGTAATGATAATAATTTGATGTATAAGGGTGAGTTGCACCATTTAACTATAACGATAACCAAACCATAACCAGCCGTGAAACGGCCGCCTATTGGTCAATTCGACGATTTGACAACTGTTAACGGATTTGTTATCGTTATAGTTAAATGGTGCAACTCACCCTAAGTGTACAGACCTGATGGATTTATATTAAAATCACACAAATGTTTTAAAGGTGAAAGTTGTTTAGTATGTTGTTATTTTGTGTAAGTATGTTTTTACACCTTTACACTCGAAGAGTTGAAAGGATTTGAATGAAACTTGACACATGGGTAGACCCACCTTGGCGCGGGCTTGCGGACAGCGAGCAATGGATAGCTCACTGTCCGACCGTTAGGTAACTGTCCGGACCGAGCCCAAGTCGTCAACTAAGGAGCTGCCAGCAACAGCAGGGGCCCAGCTGGGTCTTAGCCTGCTGGGGCCAGGGTTAATTCGAAAGATAACTCAAGCCCCGGTACGAAGGCAACGAAGGAAAGGGTTGGGCTTTTAGTCAGTAAGAGTCTGACACTATCTCCCGCTCTGCCCAAGAGCGGGGGTTGTCATTGGATGATTTTTCCTACTATAATAAAAAAAAATACATGGGTAGACTATAACCCTAAGTAAGACATTAATTCTGATCTATGTTCCCTTGTCTATTTTTTTTTCTTTTACGAGATTGAAACTGCTCGTGGAAGCTAGTCATTAAAGCTGACTGAAATTCAAGTAAGGCAAAGTTAAAAAGTATTTTTAAAATAACCGGAATAATACACTTCAAATTACCTACAGGAACTTGATTCCAAGAACAATTGCACGGTCTACGATCGGCAATGCTGAATAACTTACACTTACTAAGAATGCTAAAAATAAAGTCACAATTTTCTGCTGAAAAAGCTATTTTAGAAATATCGCCCCTATGAACTCGAGTCACGTATTCTTGTTTGCGAAATTTCACACGTGACTTGAGCTAGGTTACACGTATTATGTGATAGATAAAAGTTGCATCCGCGTTAGGTAAAATATAATTTGTCGAAATTTCTTCTCCTAGTTGAAATTTTCACGGAAAAATAATAAAACATTTAAAAAGTCCTCGAGTGCTTGGTGAATCAAATCAATTCTGTATTTAGCTACTTATGATCAACTATGCTAATCGACATCATCACCATCCACTGCTGGACATAGGCCTTCCCCAAACGTCGCTACCACAACTGTGCCTGTGCGTCTCGTATTCGTCGAATTTCCATGACCCTGAAGAGTTTACTGTAGCCCGATTCACGTAATCAAAACCGTAACGATATCGTAGCGATTTAGTCGTTTAAACCATTTCCGTATTCACATCCATCAATCGAGTTTGAACGACACCGGTTTTAAAGTCGTTTGGTCGAAGAGTCGATTTAAAAAAAAATTGTTTTACATTATCCTGGTAGAATACTTATTAATTTAACTAGAAATAAGTCGTCGATAGATCGTTAGTTTCGAGCTAGTTGAGTTGTCGTTTTATCCAGTCCCGATTAGGGAACACGTGAATACCGTTTTTGGATAGGACTTCGATCAAACGACTATAAAACTTCAACGATATTTGGCTTGTTTGATTTTACGTGAATCAGGCTACAGGTCTACCTTGTGCTTATGCTGTGTTTTCTGATCACCACTCTACTCTGGGGTCGTTTTTTCCTTCCAGTGAAACCGGATGGTAGCGGAATAAGTTCTGGTATTTTAGATGGAAGCCTATATGAATTTTACAACCCAGCTGGGATGTGCATATAATCTTCCTTGAATCAAATCAAATGAAATAAAAAAATACATTCAAAAATACTTCACATACGCCTATGAGGAGCGTGTACAGTGTGACCTCGACAAATGGATGTGCGATAAACGCTTATGCGACGAAATTGTATTGCGACTAATCTTCTTTCGAATGTACGCTTGTGCGACACACTGAAGCTTGACATTATTGTTGAACGACATGAAGAATTAAAATATTTCAGCTTCGCTCTCGCTTTAGCCTTGAGTCTGTCGAGTTCAATTAGTACACTACTACATGTGTACTAATAAAATGTCAAAAGCTAGTGCACGGTTCTAATAATCGGTCGTATCCTATAGAGAGGAACCGGCAAGTAACACCACGGATACTCTTGAATAAAATATTGGTTTTACAGTGTTTACATCACTTAGGGTGAGTTGCACCATTTAACTATAACGATAACAAAGCCGTTAACAGTTGTCAAATCGTGGAATTGACCAATAGGCGGCCGTTTCACGGCTGGTTTTGGTTTGGTTATCGTTATAGTTAAATGGTGCAACTCACCCTTACTACATATTTTCTTTGACCTCCCGCTCCATTTCGATCAACCCATATGTAAATTCATAAATCTTTTAGTAAACTCAGCGTAGCAGCCAACGTACCATTATATCTTTTGACAATTCGTAATCTCCGTACGAAATTAGATTTCATGCTATCTTCAGCACATCTAGATTATACACGGGACACAGAGAGATAAGATAGCTAATTTTCCACTAGCCGCCCCTTTGCTGCCGGGCTCTTATACTGTAAGACCGGTGGCCGATAGTACAAAAAGCCTAAGGGGATTAACCACATAGAATGTCACGCGTTACCGCGTTTGTATAACCAACTGGCCTGTTGGTTTAGTGGTTAGTGGCCCTGACTGCTATGCCGGAGGTCGTGGGTTCGATTCCCACCCAGGACAAAATCACGGAGCACACGTTGTTGTTCATACGATCATATATATTTGTATTCAAACACTCACATAAAGACACTCACATTTACGTTTATAACATATCTTAATTTCTAAACACTTATTTTAGCTAACACCATTATACACACACGTTCGGTAACCATTGTTTTATTTATTTATTTTTATTTTTTTGTATTCTTTCTTAAAATTAATTTAGCATAAGGAACATGTTCTCAAGTCGAAAAAAAAAATGTAAGGTATGGAAAGAGCCTGGATCTCACGTCACAGGGAATCCTAGTGTGAGTTCCAGGAAACAAACTTATATAAATGTATCTTCTGTAATAATAAATTATTCTTATTCTTATTCTTATATGTTTTTTCATGGAAAATTTTTGTAATCTGCTATATCTTAAGTCTTAAGTTGGCGTCATTTCTTTTCTTTCTTTCTCTAATAGCGCAATGTAGAGTTTCTTAATTTTTAGTTGTAATGTAGCAATATAGATGTCGGTACAGCGCTGTCGATTACTCGAGACTTAATTGCTTCTCAGACAATTACGACGCTGACTGAACAGTTCTGTCTCAAGTTTACAGAGTGGCTCAATATTGCTTGTGCAGTTCAAACAAGCGTAATAGAAATGTCTTTATCAGGACAGAAGAATTTTGAAATAGTGAAGAAAGTATGAAAGAGTAAATTTGCTCAGTAGCTATTGTATTGTTTTCTCTCTTTTAATTTAAAGTTCAGTTGTTAGTGGTAAGTATCATCTACCTTAAATATTAGTAACTGGCATTTGACCGCGGCTTCGCTCACATATCTACACCCCTACTTTTTAATTAGTACACAATTGACCACGAAAAGGTAAATTCATCATAGAATCAATCATACATAACAATTGCTAGTAGAAAATACTGCAGGCAGTGTTTTTCCTTAATAATTGTCTTTTATTTATTCATTAATCAATAGCCTGCACAATAGTTCCATATTGAGTGACATTTTGGGACAAAACCAACGCTAATAACTTTGCTGTTTATGAATATTATTTATTGAGATTTTACTTACAAAATAACAAGGGCTTTTCTAATAAGCCCTTTAAGTATTTGTAATAATTACTTTGTGGTGTATACAAAATATAGCCTATGTCACTCAGGAATAATGCAGCTTTCTACCGGTGAAAAAATTTTGCAATCGGACCAGTACTTTCAGAGATTACCTCCTACAAACAAAAAAAACAAACTTTACCTCTATTACTCGTAGTGTAGATTAGGAAAATCAATAATTGAAAACTTAAGTAAGTAGCTAGCAATGCCGTGCTACGTTACAGACGTAACAACAAATGATGACGTGACGCAAGCGCATCAAGCACCCCGCCACCCGATCCTCGCCCCCCTCCTCTATTGTACTATCGCTTGCTTCAAATAGACTTCGTAATATTTAGAACGTTCAATTTGAATATTTTTAGTTTTGTATGAAAATCTGATGAACTATCTAAAAGTGATAGAACAAAAGTTGTTGTTTATGATGTTAGTAACATAGTCCTAAGAGGTTATCAGTGTTTTACAAATAACCCTTTAGAGACAAAATAATCAGCTTCCAACTTTTTTTTTTTTTAATAATGGATAGGCTCGCGTTTGACCACAATCTCACCTGATGGTAAGCGATGATGTGGCCGACGATGGAGCACGCTTGCCTAGAAGCAATCTATTCACTCTTGACTTAAAGATCCCTAGGTTATAGCTATCAGGAAACACAGACTCCGGCAGGGAATTCCATTCCTTAGCTGTAAGCATAATGAATGTACTCCCAAAACGCTTTGTACGTATAGGTGGGATGTCCACCATGTACCGGTGGCGCAACGCCGTACGTCTTGTGGTCCGATGATGGAACGGACTATAATTAGTTCTCAATCAGTTTTATCTCCCAGCAAGAGAAATAACATCGAAATTAACCATCAATCAGAAAAGCCAAATTCGACATTCACAATGTTCTGAATTTAGCATCTATTTAAAACCAAATTAGGGAACTAATCATTCACAATGTCGGCTTTCGGCGTTACCTGGCTTTACCTAGATTGGCGGTATTCGAAAACTGATGCTGTAGACATTAATCTGATTCAAAGTCCAATCGTTGGGTATTTTTAGACGCTGATATAGATGTAATTTACAAATAATTAAATGTACACGTGCAGTCTTCGAAAACTATCAATTCGTATACATTTTCACTGTTTTTCATACAACAGCTCTTATTATTATTATTTATTAGAAGATAAGGGGCTATGCATCACCCATAGTGTAGGGGATGTAGTCACTGCGACCTAAAAGATCTATTGTGACTCGCCATCTTGTTAGAGTAACACTTTTAGCCCGGAGGCTTTACAACCGCTCTTACGCGATTTTTTTTTTATTTTTTTTTATTTGTTACAAACTAGTACTTATGACGTTATTACACATTTTCCGTTAGATATTTTGGAAACACAGTACTTTGTGGATATTATCTAGGCTTCTATTGAAATCAATTTATGAATTTGTGTAGAACTAAACCAGTAAAGACCTCTGAAAATCTGCTATTCACAAACATTCCTTAATTTACTCAAAAATTAATATATGCTATTCCAGGACACGGTTTACTCGTGGGCCAAGGTTTATCAAAATCTATTCAGACGTTTTAGTGTGGGGAAGTAACAAATAATCACTTGTTTGTGAACTTGTTTAGAACGGCGGTGAGTGTGTGTGTACACACTCACAAATGGCCTTTGTAATATTAGTGTGATTTATAGCCAGTCCCACCAACAACTACAAAAAACAAAACCGATTGAAAATAAAATAAGAGCAAAATTTTTTACAAAAAAATAAACACTATTTTTGGTGACCAAACAGGCGTGATTAACTTTGACGTCAATGTCAAAGACCTCTTTCTAATCATGTATAGGAATTGAAGCTTAATAACTTTTTCCTTGATGAAGATATTTTAATTTCTTTTTCATATTATTTTGCTAGCTTAAAGGAAAGTATTTTAACTACGACATCATCAATTTAGCCGAAAGATGTCCACTGCCGAACCTAGGCGTCCCCCAAATGTCGACACAATCATTGGTCCAGTGTGTCCCGCACCCATCGAATTTTCCCAACCATCACCGGGTCGTCGATCTACCTTGTAGGAGGAATTCGAACGCTGTATCTTTCTAGATGACATACGTGATCATCACTCCAGATCCTGCCAGGCTCATCATCCATCTGTTCTGCACGTAATGTGTCTCACTGCAAGTTAGATACTCCTGGCATAGCCCAATCCATTCACAAAAAAAGGGTGTCTATTCCCTATTAATACTTTTTTTTTTCTTATAGAGTCTTTCGCCCTGGGGAAGGAGAATTTTGTGGAGGGTCTCTCGGGCTCTTAGTAACTAAAACCACTCCGATGTTCCCTCGCACCCATGTGTCGGGGGCTACGGGTGCAGTTTGACTTCCTCCTTCGAAGAGTGGATCTCCTATACGTCTAAGGACTATATTTCACTGAGACACCATGGCGGCGCGACCACTCACCGCTACCAACAAAATGTATAAAGCTCTATAGAGAGTTACTCACCTGATGTCAGGTTGCGCAATTTGCGGTCTTCGGTTGCGGTCTCCTGTCTCGGTCGCTTGTCTCTGTCGCGGCGCGAACCGCCACCTTTAGGGCTATATTTCACCGGGACTTGCGGTCTTCGGTCGCGGTCTCCTGTCTCAGTCGCTTGTCTCTGTCACGGCGCGAACCGCCACCTTTACCTGACGTTAGGCAATGTATAAGCGACAGTTCGCAAGCGAGACAGAGACAGGAGAACTGTCGCTCATACATTGCCTCGTCAAGTAACGGTCGCGGTCTGCGGTCGCGGTCTCCTGTCTCGGTCGCTTGTCTCTGTCACGGCGCGAACCGCCACCTTTATTTGACGTTAGGCAATGTATAAGCGAGAGTTCGCAAGCGAGACAGTGACAAGACAACTGTCGCTCATACATTGCCTAACGTCAAGTAACGGTCGCGGTCTCCTGTCTCGGTCGCTTGTCTCTGTCGCGGCGCGAACCGCCACCTTAAGAGAGGTACGCGTGGAACACTACAAGCCAACATCTCGGGTCCAGATTGATATACGACCGACAGATATACTTTACAGGGGGATTGGAAGAGTTCCCTCCTTCACCTCTTTCAACATTCCTAAAAAAGTTCAGTATGAAAAGGGATAACCACTGTCCCAACATTGCTTCGAGTGAAAATCTACACTATTATCACTTACTTCGTCATGTACATTCTTCCTAATTAGAGATGAGTGTAGTTCAATTATGTAGACATAGGCCAGGCCCAAAAATATTAGGTTTCTTTGCCATAATGACACTGTGCTAATATTGACACTGCTTTCATCTTTAGTATTAATTTGATAGCCTCTTGTGGCAACCTACCGTATTATTGAAATGTATTTCATTTTTGCTGTTGTGTCTCGTTGTTTATTTGAAATCAAATCAAATCGAAAGCATTTAATTCAATTAAATTGTGGCGGGGAGAGCACTCGCACTTTTCTGCACTAGTATGGAAAACAGTCCATAGCGTGCCTTAAAACAGTAGGGCAAGAGCAGATATTCGAGGAAGTGTATTGAAAATTAACTTTAAACCTAATATTATGTAAAAGTAGTGATTTGCCCGAGCTAGGTTTATAAAACCTATGTTTCGGCTGTTCATTCCAATTCCCTCCCCTGGGGACCTGGAGACCTGAGTCCTAGCCGTAGAAACATTTTATGACTGACTAGGTTTTGCCTACGTCTTCGCACGGAAATAGAAAATATAGCCAGTGACTCTTTCTATCAGTGAAAAAATTTTAGCAATCGGACCAGTACTTCCAGAGATTACCTCCTACAAACAAAAAAACATTGTGACGACACTTGAGGGAGGCCTATGTCCAACAGTGGACGTCTTTAGGCTGAAATGGTGATGATGATGATAAAACATTAAGACAAACTTTACCTCTATAATATTAGTGTAGATTATGTTATGCTTATATGAAAGAAAGAAAGAAAAGAAAGAAAATACGTTTATTCGTGTTCGTTCGTTTGTTTGTTTATGCTGGTGGTAGTAAATACCTAGTCCTTATTACGGGTAAAGCCAACGGCAAGAGCTAGTTTACTAATAAAGTAAGTGTCGTCAATAGTAATGATACGATCGATATCCAAGTTAATGAGGTACCTGAAGAAAGTGGACGAAACTAATTACTTCCGCTTCCATTCGAAATAATTTATTAAGGAAAGGGAACTATAGGTGGATTTTAAAGCAATTATTGTTTTTTTCTTTTTATGGGTACAACAATCAAACTCTTATCTAAGGCGGTTATCACACTGCCACGCACCACGCAGCGTAGCGCGTGAAAACGCATCTACGCACGTACATATACCGGCACGGATCTTGAGCGTTCGGCGTCAGAGTGGGGATCGCTTTGCGTATTCCATGTATTATTCGAGCCAATCGTCGTCGTTGTTAGATACATGCAGCAAGAGCAAGGAACGGCGAGCCAATCACTGACACTCCCCGCCCCTGCGTCTGACTTCGTACCACTAAAGAGACCGAATATTTGACTTCTGCGCTACTTGAAGCCAGCGCTTAAGATCCGTGCCAGTAATTGTACTTGCAGGAGTGCAGATCTGCATTATCGAGCGGGTTTTTTACGCACTCACGCGCGTAGCTGTATTTTGTAAATTCACGCAGGCACGCAATCATTTCATACAAAATCACGCACTGTACTACGAGACTCAGTGTGCCATACCTTGTGTGTCGCCCCGCATCCACGCGCATGTAGATGCGTGATCTGCATGAACGCGCGTGGATTTTTTTTTTAAATTGGTAAAAACTAGTGCTTGACTGCGATCCCACCTGATGGTAAGCAGTGATGCAATCGTTGATGGTGAGGCGCACTAGTTTATTAAGAGCCTATTCACTCTTGCCTTAAAGACACCTAAATTATAATCAGACGGGATGCGTTTTCAGTGTGTTGAACTGTGCGTGTTTTCTATACAAACAGAAATACAAGCAACGTTAAGACACGCATTCACGCACTACGCCGCGGGGGTGCGTGGCAGTGTGATAACCGCCTAACTGAAAACTGGGTAATTATGGCACTGTGTATCATTAAGTCAGACAGTTTATAATAACACACAGTTAATAGTAGTTTATGTGACTAGGGGATAAAGCAGTGTCTTTAAGTCGCGGGCGGCATGTTGAATTCCGAACGAAACGAAGGTTGCTGATTTTAATCCCGAACGATAGTGAGGGATTTATAAAATTAACTCCCGAGCATTGCGAGGGAGTTAATAAAGAAACCTGAGTGAATTGAGGAATTTAAGCCGCCCAAGACAAAGACAGCTTTATCCCCGTGTTGCATACTCTACTTTTTACACCATCTGTGAGATAATTAAAAGACAATTTGGTCGACCAAATCATATATTAGAGAAATATAAGTATTATACATATTTACAAGTTCATCAAACAAACAAAATTCACTACTCCAAGATTCTATAGTTTCAATTTTCTATAATGGTCCCGTGTCGTCAGTACGCACGTTTTATTCTATTTTCTTTTTTTTGTTAGTGGCCAGTTTGAATCATAGTGATTACATACTCTTTGGTTTGAATTTCGAGTCAACTTGTTCGATGCGCCTACATTTTAATTCACAATGTTGACGATTCTTGATGCTCCAAATTCAAATCTCATTATTCCCTAGGGATCGGCCATACTGCATTATCTCCCTAGGCATATAATGACTTGCTTTAAGTGAGGTTTGTATGACGTGTAAAACGACATTATCGAGCAGGTGGTGTAAAATAGTAGTTTATGTGACTAGGGGATAAAGCAGTGTCTTTAAGTCGCGGGCGGCATGTTGAATTCCGAACGAAACGAAGGTTGGAATTTTAATCCCGAACGATAGTGAGGGATTTATAAATTTAACTCCCGAGCATTGCGAGGGAGTTTATAAAGAAACCTGAGTGAAGTGAGGAATTTAAGCCGCCCAAGACAAAGACAGCTTTATCCCCGTGTTGCATACTGTACTTTTTACACCATCTGTGAGATAATTAAAAGACAATTTGGTCGACCAAATCATACATTAGAGAAAAATAAGTATTATATTTATTTACAAGTTCATCAAACAAACAAAATTCACTACTCCAAGATTCTATAGTTTCAATTTTCTATAATGCTCTCATGTCGTTAGTATATACGCACGTTTTATTCTATTTGCTTTTTTTTGTTAGTGGCCAGTGAGAATCATAGAGTGCGTCTACTGAAAGCGTAACCTGGAGTTTTTTTTTTAAATTAAATTGGCAACATTGTTTTGCCGAAAAAAATCACGTCAAAGTCTATGGTTGCAATTGTCAGTTTTTGGAAACTGATGTTTATTTTTCAAGAATAATTGCTTAATTGTGGGAAAAACAATAAACAGTAACGTGCAAAAACTGCTACACACTATGGTTAATAAGTTCAAACAAAAACAAGAAGAGAAAGAAGGTGTTTTCAATGAAAACCAACATTGTTTACATACGATTTCTGATTTTTAAGTTAGTATGACGTTATAATCTTGATCCTTGTCGACTAATATTATTAGATAGTTATATTTACTAATATTATTAGATAGTTATTTAGATAGGATATAATGATTTTTTTTTTCTTATATTTTTAGATAATCTGACATATTGCGAATTTCATAATGGACAAAAACATCGAACAAAGAAGGCTTTTGGTGAATCGACTTAATCAAAAACACATGCTAGTGAGTGGTAGAATGCGTTCAAAAGCAGTTGAGATGTAATGAAAGATTTGCCTCACTCTTTCTGGTAGTGCATGAAAGTCTGCAACTGAAGTTAAAATCGCAAAAATCCTAGTTCAAGTTTGAGAGAGATGCTGCTGCAGCAGCTGCTGAACTTTTTGTATCTCACGAGTCGATCCGTATCATTTGAAACAATCACTGGAGTATAAAACATGTTCCCACTTGACTAATCCCAAAAGATCTGAATTTTCTCTATGCTAAATCGATTCCAACCGAACAATCTTGAAACACATTAATAGTGTTGGCGAGACGTGATGAAGTTGAAATCATGTTGACTATTTTATTTGACTATCACGGTGTTGTGCACTTGGTATTCTTGCCAGAACGCCAAATGGAAAATAAATAATATTATTTAAATATTATATAGCGACATTTGAGAGATCAGATAAAATAAAATAATTTGGAATACTATCTAACATTTTGTGTGTTATTGACATTTACCATACACCCACTAAATAATTTAGTCTACACACATGTTTTTGACTAGGATTTAAGTTCTTGTACAACTATTCTAAAATTGTCATAAATACAAAAAATACTCTAGTATCAAAACTTTTTTCTCCTACTATTTCAATAATACCACATTCGAAATTTTTGGTTGTAACCTCCTTTTCTCAGGTCACGCTTTCATTAGACGGACTCTAGTGATTACATACTCTTTGGTTTGAATTTCGAGTCAACTTGTTCGATGCGCCTTCATTTTAATTCACAATGTTGACGATTCTTGATGCTCCAAATTCAAATCTCATTATTCCCTAGGGATCGGCCATACTGCTTTATCTCCCTAGGTATAGAATGACTTGCTTTAAGTGAGGTTTGTGTGACGTATAAAACGACATTATCGAGCAGGTGGTGTAAAAATGTATTTTTCATTACTCATACTCTGAAAGTAGGTCTGAAGTTGCCTGAGGAGCGGGCTGAAAGTGATACTTTTTATCCCTAGGGAATTTTACTTTACAACTGACAGCGGTCAAATTATTAAAAAAAAACTAGTTTTATCTTCACATTTCTATTGAACCTGAACCTAAATGTTCCAATTTTCCATACAGCCAGTCAATCACAGCGCGATATTAAATTGAAATAACTAAAAGACATGTATTAATTAAATAATGTTATATTTTAAGTGATTTATTTGTTCAATTTCTTTAAAATACTTTATTTTTAAAAGATTACAATTAGAGTCTGTCTAATAAGTCAACCGACTTGGATAATTATTAGGGTAAAATGAAATCTGATGCAGTCAACGCTGGTTCAATAATCAAGGTTGATTAAGAGATATTGATCATTGTTTAGTATTAAAAGAACCATATAAAAAGTATCGAATATAAGTATTTTTTAAATAATTAAATATTATACAAAATTCCCAAGTCGGTTGACTTTTTAGACAGACTATAATTTCTAATTTTTCATTAATAAGGCTGAATAGCTGGCCGGCTGCAGAAAAAAAAACAAAATGGTGGGAAAGTGGCAATCAGTCGTTGGTTTTTTCGAGTTTTGTTTACATTTCCGTACAACAGAGATTTGTATTAACATGTCATGTTTATCAGATTAAAATAGTGATTAACGCCTAATTTCATAAGAGAAGAGGCTAAAGCAGTAGTGGAATACCTTTTACCGCCTAAATCAGAAGAAAGAAAATAAAAAAAAAATCAAAGGAAAATCATAGGTACGACGACTAAACTTTTTATTTTATTTTTAGTTTCCTCGTAATCGTAATGAAAAGCATAGTGTTTACCTCGGGGTGAAAGTAACCCATTTAACCCCTCGAATTAGCGACCTCGCTTCGCTCGGCCGCCAACTCCTTCTCGGGACGAAATGAGTTACTTTTACCCCTAGTGTAACAATGTACTATTTTATTCCCTGATAGTAGCTTTTAACACTATCGCTGATCATAAGATGGCCGTTTAGACTAACTGACTAAAACCAAAATGGGTACCTTCAGTTTCCTTTGTATTCTAGGACCTTAGGTAATCTTTCCAGCAGTCGACCCATGGCCTTAGTAATACGAGTATTAAAGATAGGTTAATTCACAAACATAATTATACTCGTAGACTTACATACAAGTATACACCGCTTTTTAATCGTTTTAATCCCTTGGAGGGTCGATCCGGTACATGAAACACTATCGATTTGTAAAGATAAAATTAAAAAATAAAGTACCTTTTTTTTAAAACTCGTATTAATTTACGCATGTACAAAATTAATTTCTATAAGAAAACGTCAGCTGAGCGAGTCCAATGACCTGTGGGTAGTAGCCGGCGTTGCGTACTAACTCGTACCGGATCGACCCTCCACGGGATTAAAACGATCAAAATTTAACGGTGTATACAAGCTACCCTTATTTATTTTTCTGAGGTGGACAACATATAATGTCTTATAACGCTCTAGGGTAGAACGAGAAGGCGCATCAAACTTTTGCTGACTAAACCCGTCTGTGTCTTTCAGTTGCCTTTTGCTTTCTACCGCCTAGGTCACTCTTAAACGTTCCGGCAGACAACAGACACCCAGGTACCTAACTACTATTAAAGGACCTACCACGGGCTTTGACGCGATTCAGTTGACGACCTAAACAGTTAATGGTGTGGAGCTATACACCCTTAAATTTTGATCGTTTTAATCCCGTGGAGGATCGATCCGGTACATGAAACACTATCGATTTGTAAAGATAAAATAAAAAAATAAATTACTTTTTTTTCAAAACTCGTATTAATTTACGCATTTACGAAATTAATTTCTTTAAGAAAACGTCAGCTGAGCGAGTCCAACGACCTGTAGGTAGTTTGTACGCAACCCCGACTATTGGACTCGCTCAACTGACGTTACAAACACGGGAACGCGGATCAAAATTTAGCGGTGTATGTAGGTTGTATAAGCTCCATGCCTCTTTCTCGCTCACAGTATAAACTTTTAACACCTCATGGTATGGCCAATGCAAATGTAGGTATGGCCGAACAGATCCTTGTAGTTGTTTCAGATTGAAACATATTGTACTTTCAATTATATTAATAGTAGGATTGAAATTTCAAACAATATAAATGTGAACCAATTAAATGCTTATTAACGTTTATATTCCCGTGTTTGAATATTATTGAGGCTCACCTGATGTATCGGTGGGAGCCTAAAGCGTTGCATTATTCCAAAATTAATCTGTCCGCGATTGATTTCAAGGTTACCGTCGCGTCGGTTTATTCAATTGAGTGAATTTAGTTTGTGATTATCTAAAGTAGGTTATTGGTAGATTATGAATTGGATAGACGACAGCAGTTGAGTGATAGGCTGCTTTTTTTGATGGTGGGAAAAATCATCCAATGTCAACCCCCGCTCTTGGGCGGAGCGGGAGATAGTGTCAGACTCTTACTGACTAAAAGCCCACCCCGTTCCTTCTAGTCTTCATACCGGGGCTCGATTTCCCTTTCGGATAACCCGGGCCCCAGTAGGCTTCGACCCGACTGGGCCCCTGCTGTTGCTGACAACTCCTTGAGGCGCGCAGGAACAGTGCGCGCCGTCGACGACTTGGGCTTGGTCCGGACAGTTACCGGACGGCCGGACAGCGAGCCTCACTGTCCGCAAGCCCGCGCCTACTACGGTATCCGGAAATCGGGATCGGAATCCCGGCGGCGGCGGCGAGAGTGCTGTTGCCTGATGCGGTCGGCCTCCTCCTTTGCTGCTTCGCAGAAGTCGGCGACGGCCTGCAAGTGATTGGCTGCTGAGCTGCGTGTTATGGATTGAGTCCCATACGGAACAAATATTTGTATGACATATTATATACAGATAGTTGTCTTAGTATGTGTGTAATTTTTGGTAATAAAATATGTGCCATATTTTTCGTAAATCGAGCACCCCACGCTTTTTTCACAATGATATTAATATTTTTCGATCATTTATTTATGTATCCTTTATTGTACACCAAAATAATAAATTACACATATGAGCCTTATATTTAAAACATACAATTGGCGGCCTTATTATTGATCATTATTATTGTTTTCTACCTATACTTATTGAAAATTATTTTACACTTTTTAGTTTGATATGCTATGAAAGCGTGTTTTTTTTAGTTTTTTAAAACTATATTTTTATTTTTCACTAAAAAAAAACGGATTATTGTATTGTCATCAGTCTTTGACGGGTGTGCAAAGTTTGAAGAAAATCTGATCGCCCAAAGTTGGTCAAAATCGAGCTCAAAGGCGTTGGTTACAAACATACAGGTGAAGCTAATATATGCGTGTTAATAATAAGTAATGTTTGTTTAGAAAAACTTAGACATAAGATACAAAATATTTTAACAAGCTAATTTAGGTCATTATAGGAGGTGTAGTCACCTGTAGCCGAACTAGGTAGAGCCTGTATTTCGACTTCCAGCGCCAAACCCATGTGACTACGAGTATTATACATTATATTTGCCTGTAAGATATAATTTTTATCTTGTACGTACAGAATCTATTTTTTTTGACATTTAATATTATTATGTATTATTTTATTTATTTTATATCTATATTATTTTAAATTATACTGTGTGTAAAATTTGTTAAACTTTTATCGGTTTAGTTACCAGAGATGAATAAATGAATATGAAAGTAAGACGGAAACGCAAAACTTTAGTAAATAAACCGTTCCAAAGTCCATCTAACTACACTCCACCCTAAACAAAGACAAAACACTAACACTACCAAAGTCCCGAATAGCTTAGCAAGTCCAACATGGTCGCCGCTTAGCCAATGCATTTAATGCTCCATTTGTTCCAGCCCTAATTGCAGCAGTGGCTGCGAATGTATTGCAACCAATTATCTGCTTTTCGAATACAATTTGTGCAAATTGGGCGAGAGGCGGTGAATCTGGCTAGATGTGGATTTTACATGGAATTTTGGATGCAGTAGCTATTAACTAGTTAATTATTGTGGACTGTCTTATCAAATTAATACTAAACAAAATCATGTTTATTTATTTACAATTTACTTATACAACATTACAGTCTAAACTAATGCGTTGTACAGAAACAAGAAAATAAAAAAAAAGACGTGTGGCACTCGGGGACTGCCGCGGTAAAGCTATTGCATAGCATTTTTATCAACTTATCCAATTATAATTATTTACTTATTTTATTTATGCAGTATTTTTTTTCCTTTGTTTTTTTTTCTTTGATATTAATTGAAGTTACACTTTTACACATTGAATTGAATTTTGATTGATTGTTCACTCATTTGTTTTCTTATCGGTCTCCACGTTCAAAAAACAAATGAGTGGGGGGTGTTAGGTTATTTTCGTTACGGAATTTCTGGATTCGGTCTCCACGCTCAAGGCCCGCGATAGAAGCTATGCAATACCTTAAAAGAAGAAAACATATACATTACCACTAATATAAAATAAAATATCCCACAAAACCAAATAAGACAACGTTTACTTATTTTTCATCCATCCTCTCACAAAACCTCAGACATTCACGACACACATCTATCCATCTCCCAACAAACAAGTCACACTTTGGTGTTAGTCAGAAGAGCATTAAGCACAGAAAGCGCACGAACGAGTGGCGAGTTAGCTCTTGACACTGTCTAAGATAAAGGATCAGCTAACAATCGGTGTGTTCGCGGCCTGAGGTGTTGTTTAGGTACAGGAGGAACAAACAACCTCACCAGCTGTGCAACTAATGAAGCAGCTGTTAAACGTTTTGGGAACACATTCATTATGTATACAGCTTATCATCATCATTCCAGCTGAAAGACTTCAATTGTTGGATATAGGCCTCCCCGAAGTGACATACACCATATGCCATAATGACCGGTTCTGTGCGTCGTGCATCCATCGGATCTCCGCGGCCCTCACCAGGTCATTGGTCTACCGGTCCACTCCACCCTGTGGGAGGTCTTCCAACGCTACGTCTTTTGGTACGTGGTCGTCATCCCAAAACATTTCGTCTCTATCGACCATCTGTTCTGCGAGCAATTTCTACCATCAGACAACCCGACGTACGGCGAATATTCACCCTTACGTTGTTGAAACCTCTACGGTCCGTACTAAGCGTTTCACCTCGTCGTTTATACCACGTACGTCGAAGGACTGGAACAGTTTACCTGCTGCGGTCTTCCCGTCCGATTATAATTGGGGTGTCTTCAAGGCTAGAGTGAATAGGCTCTTAATAAACTAGTGCGCCTCACTATCAAAGATTGCATCGCTACTTACCATCAGGTGGGATCGCAGTCAAGCACTAGTTTATATCAAATAAAAAAAAAAAAACACAGCCCACTGCCACTTAAATATGGCGAATTTTTGGGCTAGTAGTGTACTACATACAGCTAATGAGTGGAATTCTCCGGAGTCTGTGTGTCCTGATAGTTATAACTTAGGGTCTTTCAGTTAAGAGTGAATAGGTTATAGTCTGTCTAAAAAGTCAACCGACTTGGGAATTTTGTATAGTATTTAATTATTTAAAAAATACTTATATTCGATACTTTTTATAAGGTTCTTCTAGTAGTAAACAATGATCAATATCTCTTAATCAACCTTGATTATTGAACCAGCGTTGACTACATCAGATTTCATTTTACTCTAATAATTACTCAAGTCGGTTGACTTATTAGACAGACTCTACTTCTAGGCAAGCTTGCATCATCGTCGGCCACATCATCACTTACCATCAGGTGAGATAGTGGTCAAACGCAATTCCATCCATAATAAAAAACTAACGGCGCGGTTGACTTTAGCGGTAGTAGCATCTGCGTATCATCCGCGTATCATACCCGTTCCACCCACGTGTCGTATCTGTTCTCATTCTCTCGGTTATACCTAGGAATTCACCTGTCTTTATATACGTGAAGCAGGCTCATCAGCGTTAGGAAGAGTGAGTGAATACTTCCGTAGCGATTTTTTTACATTATGATACTGAGAGTTAAAATCTCAGCCATTTAATGGGCTCAGAACGACAATTATACGCATTTATAACCCGTATGCGCACCGCCAAAATTAAACGCTTCGGTGTTGGTAGACCACAAGATGTTGTGGACATAATTTTGTACAAGTCAATACAAATCACCATCAACGATTGCATCACTGCTTACCATCAGGCGGGATCGCAGTCAAGTACTAGTTTATATCAGATAAAAAAAAAATATATATATTTTTAACAAACACGATCCTATCATTTTCATTGTATAATCAGGATAATTGTGGTAAAGTTTAATGGGCTCTCAGACTCCTTATACTTTCCATTAATTTAATCCAACAAACCTTTTATTATCATCATTTCAGCTGAAAGACGTCCACTGTTGGACATAGGACTCACCCAAGTGTCGCCATGACCAATCCTGTGCGTCTCGCATCCATCGGATTCCCGTGACCCTCACCAAGGCCTCAAGTCTGCTATTACAATAGTGTCAGAATGGTCTAACATTGATTTCATAATTGTTGATTTTGACAAGTTTTGATAATCTATTAATATAATGGCGTCATTATGACTTTCCGATGGTCAACCACTGACACTCCATTGAAAGAAAAGGCATAGATGGTAATCTCGTACTTAATGACAAATGAATATCTGACGTATGCGGTAGTATGCAAAAATTTTGACAGTTCTTTTGATCAGTGACCTACCATTAAGACGTCATTGCGCAATTAGTGCTTTTCTATTACAAGACCATTGACCGATCAATGATCGATCATTATGAATTAGCAGATTACAAACTTTTAGCAAAATGACAATGGGATCGTGTTGGAATGACGAATTTATAAAAATAACAGACTTAGGCCCCTGGTCATCGTTCCACCTTGTAGGAGGCCTTCCAACGCTGCGTCTATAACCTTGTTTCTAACGGTAACCTTGGTACTCTTGCGTATTTCTTCATTCTTATTTTGTTCTACAAACCTTTCACTGTATTTAAATTCATGTGAAGCTTTTTGGCTTTTTTTAAACATTTGTTCTCCACTCGAATAGATAAGTCATTGATATCATAATTGTAACACAATCACCTTAACAAATCTACCAATGTAGATTTAGCATATA
This sequence comes from Mythimna ferrago, assembly GCA_910589285.2. Taxonomy (NCBI): domain Eukaryota; kingdom Metazoa; phylum Arthropoda; class Insecta; order Lepidoptera; family Noctuidae; genus Mythimna; species Mythimna ferrago. The sequence continues at coordinate 21,364,050 of OU342686.1, read as the reverse complement.
GCATGGTCGGCCTTATAATGTTCCCACTGTTGGGACTCAGGCCTCCTCTCTAGGAGAGGAATTGGGCCGTAATCCACCACACGGGCCCAGTGCGGGTTGGTGAATGTCACATGTCTTCGAATTTTTGGTTCCAGGACATGCCGGTTTCCTCACGATGTTTTTCTTCACCGTTTCGAGAGCAGTGGTGATGAAATAAATTACACAAAGTAATGCGCCTGGCTGGGTTTGAACCCGCGACCCACAAATCGTAAGTTGGAGTCATTACCACTCGGGCACCACTGCTCTCGCATGTATCATTTACATTCCACAAATATTAGGCTCGAAAATTAGGCACATACTTCGCACATTCAACAGTCTTCCTTTGGTCTGGTCTGGTGAATTTCATTAAGGGCATAGCACACGGAATTACTTGCGTCCTAAATGGAAATATATGTCGTTATTCAGCTAATAAACGAAGAACATTAAGAAAAATATATGAGGCTTATAAGGAACTGTGGTCTCTGTGTAAATGGATGTGTCGTCTGAATGTGTAGTTTATTTTTTCTTTAGTAAGGGCTGATTTATACAGAGATGACAGCGGCCGTGAGAGTCAGAATGGCGGGTGTACCTCAGTGAAATAAATTATAGTACCTTTAACATGTACCTAAAATGTACTATTCAGTACCTAGCTCTAAAATATCTGTACTTCTTTCAGAATGAAATAATTTCAAAATAAAGGTATACCAGCCATATTGACGTTAAGATAGCGGGTGTTATGTAATATTTTATTATTTTACTCATAAAATATAATTACACCTTTTAGCTATATTTTAACGGTAATTACCATAATTTATTTTGCTGAGGCCACCATTCTGACTCTCTACATTTTAAACTTTATTTACATCCTTAAAGGACCAGTATCGCTTGAAACGTACGAAATCGGCGCACGTCCACGCGCGTCTTGTCAACGGTTCTTATAGCGATTTTTTTTTATGGTGGGAAAAAATCATCCAATGACATCCCCCGCTCTTGGGCGGAGCGGGAGATAGTGTCAGACTCTTACTGACTAAAAAACCCATCCCGTTCCTTCAAGCCTTCATACTGGGGCTCGAGCGCCCTTTCGGATAACCCTAGCCCCAGTAGGCTTCGACCCGGCTGGGCCCCTGCTGTTGCTGACAACTCCAGGAGGCGCGCGGTAACAGCGCGCGCCGTCGACGACTTGGGCTTGGTCCGGACAGTTACCGTCTGTTCATATCTGAAAACTTGGTTATGAGAGAAATAAAAAATAAAACAGGGATTTGGCAGACTCGCGCACCCACTCGGGTGGTGCAAAAAATAATTATTTTGCGATGTAACTACAAATTATAGTTTTCAAATTTTTTCTTCACTAATGCTACATGGTGTTTCTTCTTGCCTATTATAATAATATATTCTAGGTCTAGGAAGGAAGTCATTCCATGCATAAACATAACATAATTAATGGTCTTATCTTCAGATTACATTGACCTAAATGTTTGTTTTCTTCTCTGCTCCGAAGTAGACTTCAAAATTTATTATTAATTTCAGCTTATCCACGAGATAGCCAGTAAAGTCATCCTATAAGGGTTTTTTTGGTGGGTAAAAATCATCCAAATGACATCCCCCGCCCTTGGGCGAAGCGGGAGATAGTGTTAGACTCTTACTGATTAAAAAACCCGCCCCGTTCCTACTTGCCCTTCATACCGGGGCCGAGCCTTCCTTTCGGAACTTGGCCCGGGTTCCGTTTTCACCGACGGTACATTATCCTAAAAACGTGTAAGAAAATGAAAAAAATTGAGCAATATTTTGAAAATGTAGATACAAGTAAGGGCTATAAAATACCAGACATGGCGTATTTATCTCATTATTAAGCTATTGCATAGCTTCTATCGCGGGCCTTGAGCGTGGAGACCGAATCCAGAAATTCCGTAACGAAAATAACCTAACACAGCCCACTCATTTGTTTTTTGAGCGTGGTGACCGATAAGAAAACAAATGAGTGAAAGCAGCTGTCGGCGTTTTGGATGGGTGGGGTTAAGCAGCTGTTAGCGAGGTCTGGTTTTTGATGGAAGAGGTTAAGCAGCTGTTGGCGAGGCCTTTTCTTTTTTTTTTTTTTGTGGTGGGAAAAAATCATGCATTGACATCCCCCGCTCTTGGGCGGAGCGGGAGATAGTGTCAGACTCTTACTGACTAAAAGACCCACCCCGTTCCTTCTAGCCTTCATACCGGGGCTCGAGCGCCCTTTCGGATAACCCTGGCCCCAGTAGGCTTCGACCCGGCTGGGTCCCTGCTGTTGCTGACAACTCCTTGAGGCGCGCGGGAACAGTGCGCGCCGTCGACGACTTGGGCTTGGTCCGGACAGTTACTGGACGGCCGTCTGGTTTTGGATGGAAGAGGTTAAGCAGCTGTTGGCGAGGTCTGGTATTGGATGGGTGGGGATAAGCAACTGTTGGCAAGGTCTCATTTTGGATGGGTGGGGTTAAGCAGCTGTTGGCGAGGTCTGGTTTTAGATGGATGGGGTTAAGCAGCTGTTGGTGAGGTCTGGTTTTGGATGGGTGGGGTTAAGCAGCTGTTGGCGAGGTCTGGTTTTAGATGGGTGGGGTTAAGCAGCTGTTGGTGAGGTCTGTGTTTGGATGGGTGGGGTTAAGCAGCTGTCGGCGTTTTGGATGGGTGGGGTTAAGCAGCTGTTGGCGAGGTCTGGTTTTAGATGGGTGGGGTTAAGCAGCTGTTGGTGAGGTCTGTGTTTGGATGGGTGGGGTTAAGCAGCTGTCGGCGTTTTGGATGGGTGGGGTTAAGCAGCTGTTAGCGAGGTCTGGTTTTAGATGGATGGGGTTAAGCAGCTGTTGGTGAGGTCTGGTTTTGGATGGGTGGGGTTAAGCAGCTGTTGGCGAGGTCTGGTTTTAGATGGGTGTGGTTAAGCAGCTGTTGGTGAGGTCTGTGTTTGGATGGGTGGGGTTAAGCAGCTGTCGGCGTTTTGGATGGGTGGGGTTAAGCAGCTGTTAGCGAGGTCTGGTTTTTGATGGAAGAGGTTAAGCAGCTGTTGGCGAGGTCTGGTTTTGGATCGAAGAGGTTAAGCAGCTGTTGGCGAGGTCTGGTATTGGATGGGTGGGGATAAGCAGCTGTTGGCAAGGTCTCATTTTGGATGGGTGGGGTTAAGCAGCTGTTAGCGAGGTCTGGTATTGGATGGGTGGGGTTAAGCAGCTGTTGGCGAGGTCTAGTTTTGGATGGGTGGGGTTAAGCAGCTGTTGGCGAGGTCTGGTTTTGGATGGGTCGGGTTAAGCAGCTGTTGGCGAGGTCTATTGCATAAGTTGATAAAAAATGCTATGCAATAGCTTTACCGCGGCAGTCCCCGAGTGCCACACGTCTTTTTTTTTTTAACACATTACTTTTTGTCCGCTAGAGAGCGCCATGTTGAGTTTTGTGACACGTCACGTCTATGTTCAGCGGACGGTTAAGACGGTTCTAACGATACCTCATTTGTCGAGTTCTGATAAGAAGTTTAGGCGCTATGAGGTAACAGGTACACAAATACGTAGCCTGTCACCAAATAATTGCCCTCATTGCCGTAGTCTGGTAAAAAAACCGGCCAACAGCGTGTCGGGCCACGCTCAGTGTAGGGTTCCGTAGTTTCCCGTCCGTCACAATAGGTGTACCCACTTATGAGTTTAAAAAAATGCTTGCATATAAATATGATTATACTACAAACTTAGTCCAGAAATTATTTTGTACAACCTTTTTGTCTTTTTTGTACAAAAACTGTTCTTTCCATTAAGTTCAAAATGATTTTCCTAAAAAGTCCTTATAAAGTTCTACTTTTCAGATTTTTTTCATATTTTCTAAACTTATGGTTCAAAAGTTAGAGGGGGGGCACATTGTTTTTTACTTTTGGAGCGATTATTTGCGAAACTATTGACATTATCAAAAAATGATTTTTGATCACACGTTAGGGTTGAAATTAAAAAAAAATCACTTCCCACTTTCCATATAGGGGGGCTACCCTAATAAAACATTATTTTCCAATTTTTATTTTACCACTTTGTCGGCATATTGATATACATATTGGTACCAAATTTCAGCTTTCTAGTGCTAACGGCCACAGAGATTAAGCGAGGACGGACAGACGGACAGACAGACAGACAGACAGACAGACGGACAGACAGACATGGCGAAACTATAAGGGTTCCTAGTTGACTACGGAACCCTAAAAAGGGTTTGTTGTTTAGTTCGGGCCTTTACCATTTGGCTGTTCTACTGGAATGTACAATATGGACCTAATTGTTTCTACATATATAATAGAAAAAATCACGAATGGGAAAAGTGTAGAATGTGATATAAATTGATGAAATGGTTTTCATTAAAAATGTTCTCGTTCTTTATAATATGCGGTAGTGTTTTGTTTTCATTTTCATGCCACTGTAATTTCTATGATAAAATTGTGTCAATCGGTTTTGTCTTTATTTCTTTCAATCCTCTTTATTTGCATTACAGTTGAAAAAAATATAAAAAGCCTGGAATTGTTTCTAACCAAATAAAAAGCGGTACAGTTGCCAACATAAATACTTTATACTTTCACAATATTCAAGGGCGATACGATTACAATTTTGAGAAAAGATCTACTTTTAAGATTTTGAAAATATTGTGTTCGTAGCACTACAAAATTCTACAAAAAAACCTTATTTTTCAAACTTTCATTTATTCTAGAAACAGAAAATGTATTCTATTTGCGATTTTGGATATAGTTACTTTTTGATATAAATTGATAATAAAAAAAACCGGCCAAGTACGGGTACACTCGCGCACGAAAGGTACTGTTCGTAGCAAAAAACAGCAAAAAAATCACGTTTGCTGTATGAGAGTCAGATCACCTAAATATTTATTTTATTCTGTTTTTAGTATTTATTGTTATAGCGAAATACATTATCAGTGAAAATATCAACTGTCTAGCTATCACGGTTCGTGAGACACAGCCTGGTGACAAACGGACAGACAGACGGACGGACACTGGAGTCTATTACTAAATAGGGTCCCGTTTTACCCTTCGGGTACGGAACCCTACAAAAATTGAGTCAATAACCCATTTGTCACATGTTACCATATAAGTGGCATTGATTTTTGTTATATAAATAAAAATCAATGCCACTTTTCGTTATAATTTTATAACTCAAGAACGGGTTCACCTATTCAAACCAAATGTTTAGGCTTTGTACGGACTATTTAGTAGATGGTTTATGTGAAGTTTGGTAGGTCAGAGTAGGGTATAGTAGGGTAGAGTAGTGTAGAGTAGTGTAGAGTAGGGTAGAGTAGGGTAGAGTAGGGTAGAGTAGGGTAGAGTAGGATAGGGTAGGGTAGAGTAGGGTAGAGTAGGTTAGGGTAGGGTAGAGTAGGGTAGAGTAGGGTAGAGTAGGGTATAGTAGGGTAGAGTAGGGTATAGTAGGGTAGAGTAGGGTATAGTAGGGTGGAGTAGGGAAGAGCGGGAGCGAAGCCGCGCGGGCAAAAGCTAGTATAGTTTATTTATGTTGGTGACTGTACCCAAGTACGTAATTTTCTAGACGATGTATATTTTAGAGTAATCGACGGTGATGTTGATGTCTTTTAATTGAATGGTGTTGTTGTTATGTCTAACACTAGACATAACAAATAACTGGATCAAATGATTAAGTATGTTTTGCTTAAGAGGGCCAGATCCCTACTCGTCTATCGTCAACGTGATCATGGTTTTAAAGCTTGTTGTTTCTTCCAACGCAGTTTGATGAAGAGGCAACGTGAAAAAGGAGAGATACTAACTAAAAACTTGGTTGGCATTCGGTAATTCATATGTATTTCACAAAAGTTGTTAGTTTTTGAAAAAAATAGGTTTGCGATTCGATGAAATGTATGGATGGACTTATAATTTCTCTTTATTACGTATTGATGCTATTTGCCAAATGAAAGAATACTACCGTGCCCTGTACTGGATTATTATTCGCTTCCAATTGATCCGTCCAGTATCAAGTGATCAAACAAATGCAGTGGAACAGAGCGGACTCGTTATGATCTCATTCAGATAATGGATGCCACTCGATGCATTCCGATGATTGAGTTGCAAATATAGGAGCAATTAGGTGTTACGGCTACTCCTAGTGTTTTAGAGTCAATTAGCCCTTTCATGGAACTTTTCCACTGACCTGATCAATGCGAAGGGCAACAAAAGTACACAGTTAAGTTTAAGTCAATGAAAGTCTGACACGCTCTCTTCAAGAGATGCCATTTGATGTTATCCTGTCTCAAAAAATAGGGTTCACAGCAGATTCTACAGGATTGTTTGAAAGAATTACCGCGATCTTGGAAGACAAAGGGCAACTGAACGAATACGGGTGGGTTTTAGTCAGTAAAGTCTGACACTCCGTCTAGTGTGATTCTTTGATGATTTCCCATCTAAAAAAAGGGTTCTTAGCTGGTTGTGTTCTGTAATTCTGTCTTACCCCTTGCGAACGGCGTAAGGGTTCACGCTATGGAAACTCAAACAGCTATGGAAAATATACACACATATAAACTTGTGTGCATATTTAATTAAGCCTACAGAAGTTTCACGAAAGTTTTCCAAAAAGCTTATAACACAAACACATTTTGGTTTTATAATGTAACCTTTATCAAACAAATCTTTTGTTAACTTCCTCAAAACTGGCGTTTAATTTTCGAGGTACAGTTGCCATCAAGGATCTTGAACACTTGCGCAGAAGTCAAATTTTCGGTCTCTTTAGTGGTGCGAAGTGCGACGCGGGGGCGGGGAGTGTCAGTGATTGGCTGGCTGCGCCATCGCGTCATAGACGTCACTCCTCATTCGTTCACTGCGTTGCTGCATGTATATAACAACGAAGACGATTGGCTCACCAATGTATGGAATGCGCAAAGCGATCCCCACTCTGACGCCGAGCGTTATATTGTTGATGTTTAGAAAATACTTATTATTAACTTTGATTTTAACTTGAACATATTACTGAATACTAGCTGTTTCTCTGCAGTTTTACTAGCGTTTTTCATCATCATCATCATATCAGCCGATAGATGTCCACTGTTGGACATAGGCCTCCCCCAAGTGTCGCCACAATGAATGATCCTGCGCGTCTCGCATCCATCGGATTCCCGCAACCTTTACAAGATCATCGGTCCACCTTGTAGGAGGCCATCCAACGCTGCGTCTACCGGTACGCGGTCGCCATTTCAAAATCTTTCGGCCCCAACGTCCATCTGTTCTGCGAGCAATGTGCCCTGCCCATTGCCATTTAAGATTGGCGATTCTTCGTGCTATGTCGGCAACCTTGGTTCTCTTGCTATTGATGTCTTCAATTCTGATTCGATCACGCAAGGAAACTCCGAGTATAGTCTTTTCCATTGCCCTTTAGGTGACTTTAAGCCTTCCCGCGTTTTTAGTTACTACAAATCTTTTTTTAATGTCTGCAGTAATAGTTGGTATTGTAGCTACTTTTTTGCTTTTCATTCCATCCTTATATCTAAGAAATAGAATTCAAAATCGATTGAACGAACAGCAAAAAAAAGTTTGTTTAAATGACTAATCTTAACGCGAATGGAGTACAGATACTCTGAAATACCCGTACTATAAAGCTACATTAGACCAACGCACACGTGTAACATGATTGATTTGTACATAGAACGACGTCGCGTGGCGTGGATCTAGTGTAGCTCTACAAGTCTAGTTTCCATATAAAATGTATGGAGAATGGAGACCGATGCGCCCAGATCGGCGTGTGTGGCACACGTATGCGCAGCGTAGTTCTACCTTAATACACATAATATACCCAATAGTTGCCACATACTTCATCATCATCATTACCATTTCAGCCGATAGACGTCCATTGTTGGACATATACCTCCCCCAAGTGTCGCCACAATGAACGATCCTGTGCGTCCCGCATCCATCGGATCCCCGCAATCTTTACCAGGTCATCGGACCTTGTAGAAGACCTTCTAACGCTGCGGTTAACACATACTTATCAAGTGATAACATCTCAGTTATAACAGAGAATTTCCGAGTTTCAGGTAGTTTAATACCTACCTATCAAGTAGGTTATCTAGCGATAATTATTCTAGTGAGTACGGTTAGTTATCTGAAGCACGTATCGTTAAAGTTATATGGAGTACTGTAATAGGATCCTAGTGGGTGCTCTTGAGTTGGGTATTGATATGATAGTCATACGAGAAGGCAATTATTTAAATTCTTGGGTTTTAATTCTAACTAGTCATGTTTTTTATCGGTACTCAGCAATGCCATTGAAATGAAAGAATACTTTTTTTTTTGAATTGGTTAATCATTCAATACCGTTATCAGCGTTTCGTGAAGCGGGAGGGCGAGTCAGACTTTTACTGATTAAAACCACAACTGTGTCTTTCAGTTCCCCTTTGCGTTCTATGACCTAGCTTTCCATTCCAGAAATTTTCAGTGAATTTGCGGGCATCGGCACAGCTTGGTATTGCTGACATCTCTATGAGGTGCGTGTAGTGTACACGCCATCGACGACCCTCGCTCGGTGCTTACCGGACCGCCGGATGGCGAGATACTTACACTGTTCAATTGTTCTGAGTCTCTCGACACGGGCGTCGGGGCCTCTCTTCTGACGGAGGCTGAAGCGTGAAGATATCCGTTCCCTCAGAAAGATTAAGCTTTATAATTACTTAAATCTTATAACAACTGAATTAACACTAACAGACTTATTGACCAAATCTATGCATTTTCTTTGCGTTCCAAGGCCGTGGTAAATGTTTTGAAAATCTGCTTGCCTTGACCTATTAAATTACTTACCAGCGAAGACAGCTGGTAGCTGTCTCCGTCTTCTGAGAGAACATACTCCTGGGATAAAAAGTAGGTATCCTATATGCTATTCCAGTACATGGTCTAACTGTGTACCTGCAGCCTTTTGAGCATGAAGAGGTGACAAACATACACACACACTAACCTTCTTCATCAACAAATCAACAACTGAACTGGAAGACGTCTTCTGGTCATAGGTTTCCCCAAGTGTCACCACATCGACGGGTCCTGTGTGTCTCGCATCCAGATCTTCTTCGACCTTATCCAGGTCTGGGAGGCAAGAGAAGGGAGACCTCCCAACCCTCTGTCTTAAGCCACAAAATAAGTAAAAATTTAAATACAAAGGCACTCGACATCTTTATAGAGCTTTATTGCTCACAGCGGCAACGTTTCTTTTATCGCCAAGTCTACGAAATAAACGGTTATGACTTTCTATAAAGAATAATACAAAACGTTTGGAGGTTTATGGTATTTTCAAAACAGATGGGACATGAAATGTTTTTAAGATTTTTTTACTGATTTATTTGTTACTTGGATGTTAATAACTTCTTTATGGTCTACTTAATTTTGGGTGTAACATGGTCGTTCACAATGGGCTTTATCAAAAAGAAGTCAAGTTAAAGTCACCCCAAAGGGTAACAGAGAAGGCTATGCTCGAAGTTTCTTTACGTGATCTAATCAGAAATGAGTAAATTCTCAAGAGAATCACGATTGTCCACAAAGCTCGAAGAATTGCGAAACTTAAAAGTGGCAGATCGTCAATGGGCTGTAAGATTCTGAAGACGCAGCGTTGGAAGGCCTCCCACAAGGTCGACCGATGTTCTGGTGAGGGTTGCGGGAACCCAATGAATGCGATACGTACAGGACTTGTCGTTGTGGCGACGCTTTGGGTAGGTCTATGCGCAGTGGGCATCTTTCAGCTGAAATGTTGATAAATTATCTATAAAAAAAAAATTACGAAGAGACTATTTTTTTATTGTTGTTTTTAAGAAAAGTGTTTTTTTTTTTATTAATGTCTATCGAGTATTTTTAAGACACAGATATATATCATCATTTCGGCTGAAAGATGTTCACTGCTGGACATAGGCCTCCCCAAGATTCTTTGCGTCTCGCATCCACCGCATTCCCGTAACTCTCACCAGAGAACATAATAGACACATATTATCTTTTCAAGTCACCATTTTCACAGCAGTAAAATGAAATCAGTAACTAAGTTTTCCATAAATTATAACTTGGGTTAACTTAGTTACTTTTTGGAGGAAGTTCGTAGTGTGGAAGGTTATTAGCCTTACCAACTGCCTGAATAAGTAATATCTGTTCGCAGCCCAACGACCGGATTACACTTTAGTTGGAACTTTGAAACACGAACATACATATTTTAATGTGTCACAGAAACAGTCTACTGGTACAGTCGACAAAATTGAGAGCTGCCCCTCTAGCCAAGTTACAACCATTTCGCTTGCGCCGAACGCTTCGAGTTGGCCACGCCGCCAATTCTTTTGTTCTGACCACGTGACTGAGCGTTGAGATGATGTCATTCTCTTACATTTGAAGCTTTCTAGTAGCGTTAATGATTGCAGATTATCAACTTGGCTAGGGGTACTGTACCTCTAGCCAAGTTGATAATCTGCAATCGTTAACGCTAGTAGGAAACTTCAAACTTCAAATGTACGGGAATACGTCATCTCAATGCTCAGTCACGTGGTCAGAACAAAAGAATCGGGGGGGGGGGTGGTCAACTATAAGAGGTGTTCGACGCAAGAGAAACGGTAGTAAGTTGGCTAGGGGAGCTGACCCTTCATATTATGGCTTACAGAAATGATTGTAAGAATTCACAAAACAAAGGGTAAATGAAAGGAATACAGGTGGGTTTTAGTTAGTTAAAGTCTGACACGCCCTCTCGCTTCATCCTTGATCGGGAGAAGTTTTAAATGATTTTCCACATAAAGAAAAAGGACGTCCGTTCCCTCACGCGTTCGGCCGCCTCCTTCGCTAGCATCACTGCTTCGCAGAAGGAGACGACCGCCCCTTCCACCCACGTCACAATGTGACGTAGGTGGAAGGGCGGGATGATGTCACCATCCACTGTGTCAATCACGCCGTCTTGATCTTCATGCGCATAGTCATAGTCATTTATTTATCTACACCAATATAATAAAAAGGTAGTTTTTTTTTTTTATTTGTAGGATGTAATCTCTGAAAGTACCTACTGGTTCGAGTGCAAAATTTTTTAAATGGATTGAGAGCTGCTTTATTCCAGAGTGACATAGGTTATATTTTATGTTCGCGAGCGAAGCCGCTGGCAAAAGCTAGTCAATAATAAATTGTATCTAAAATTACAAACACGTTAAACATTACAATAATACAAAAACACCCAATTAATATAACATTGTATTTACCTTAAATATCATCAATTGTATATAGACACTTGTTCAATAGGAATCTTTTAAATTTATTTTAAAAGAGCCAGAAGTACAGCACTCTTTAAATCTAAAGGCAGTTTATTAAATAATATAACCGATTGATATCTTGGACAGTGCCTCACAATATTTAAATTAGGCTGCATTATTTAAAGTTTCATATTTTACCTACGTTTGTCTTCTCACGTCGTTCTTCTGCAGTCTCATATTCATGTATATATTCGGCCATGTTACTTACCCGGCCGGCCATGAGTACATAAATGCTCATTGCACATGCGTCTTTTTTTTAATGATTAATAATAAAACTATACCGTCATTAAAACTCTTTAGTAATCCGATTTTAACTATGCTATCTCGTTTTTATGCATAACGTGAACATAATGGACGCTTTCAGACAGACTCGGCTTGCGGTGGCGAGCTCAAATGAGCTCTAACGCCACAGTCACCAAAGATGACACGAAATCAGTCACGGTGACCTGTCTGATAGTTCAAAGGCTGCGTGTACACGAGAACAACGAGACAACAAAGTATATGAAAGGAAAAAAAAAAAGATAAAAAGGAAAAAAAATATGAATGAAAATAAAAACAAAAGAAAGAAACAGAAAGGATATTGTGACATTTTCATTATAAAAACATAAACACCCTAAAATTAAACAAAATAAAAATGTATACAGAAAAAGATTTAAAGAGATAGAAATATATCTAAGATTTATACATACGCGTTTGATATTATTTCATACTTGATTGACAGCATTGGCAATGGGCTGCAGAATAGGCTAGTGGCAGTAAAAAATGTAATTAGTCCGTCTTTTAGATTATTCAAAAATAAGGGACACGTATTTTTTTATTTGTAAATTAAACCAAAAATTACAATGATATAGCCCATGAAAGTTACGTGTGACGTCACGCCGTGCTGCATTTTTTTGCACAGGGTGACGTCACACGTAATTTTAATGGGCTATATCTTTGTTAGTTTTTGTTTAATCGAAAAAAGAAAAAATACGTGACCAATATTTTTTTATAATCTAAAATACGGACTAAATAAAATGTAATTATTTTGACCCTGGACACTACCCTATTGTTCGAAGAGTTACCCTAGCCCTAGAACTCTCGCCCTACTCTCCTGTCGTAGGTCTACAGGAAGATTTTTTTTTCTTCTTGACTCTCTCTTATTAATTGTGAGTGAAAACATAAATAAATATGGTTATCTATACATACGACTCAAGTAAATAAAAACTTAAATAAAAATAAGAATTTAAGCTGAAAGTGTGAATGAAAGTTTCAGTGTTTTACGGACATCAAAGAGAGGGCTGTGAGCCTGCCAAAGACACCGCTGTTTTAAAGCTCGGACTTGCAAAAGCCTCGACATGTGCAAAAGCTGAGCTTTCATAGTCGGATATTTTGGTATTTAAATAGTTTAAACATGGCTGTAAAATATTGAAAGAATATTTAGGCATATTCATTAAGAGCGCTTGTTGCACATCGCCAATCTTTGTATGGGAGTTGGACCAAGTGCTGCCCAGAACGTACACATAGTCCACTTTGTTCCTCAAGCCAACACCAATCAATAAACTGAAGTGCTTCAAAATCGACCCAGGAGTCAAAAGAAAAAAAAATGTTTTTTGTGATGTATTTATTTTCGAAAAGTAGCGTCCTAATTATTTTTAGCGTAATTGATTACTGACTATAATATACACCGCTAAATTTTAATCGTTTTAATCCCGTGGACGGTCGATCCGGTACATGAAACACTATCGAGTTGTAAAGATAAAATTAAAAAAATAAAGTACCTTTTTTTTCAAATTTACGCATGTACGAAATTAATTTCATTAAGAAAACGTCAGCTGAGCGAGTCCAATGACCTGTAGGTAGTTTGTACGCAACGCCGACATCTACTTACGGGTCATTGGACTCGCTCAGCTGACGTTTTCTTAACGAAAATTAATTTCGTACATGCGTAAATTAATACGATCTTTAAAAAAAAGGTATTTAATTTTTTAATTTTATCTTTACAAATCGATAGTGTTTCATGTACCGGATCGACCCTCCACGGGATTAAAACGATTAAAATTTAACGGTGTATAATCATCAGTGACAAAATAACACAAGCATTTTAAAACAAAAATTATAAGTGTCCACAATTTCTGGAAGACGCTGCGTTAGAAGGCCTCTCACAAAGTGGGTTACAGGGATCCGTATCCGTCCTATAGTAACGGCCGTGGCACGGGGAAGCCTATGTCCAACAGTGGACTTAATTTCGACTGAAACGATGATGATGATGACCACAGTTACTTATATAATAGGTATTCATTTGATGATATTATGTATGAAATATAATTTCAGGCTAAAAACCTCCCGATGTAATTGCGTATCTAAGTAGAACAATTTTGGATAACGTCTTCGCTTATATAAATTTAACCAATTTCTTTAAGTAACTAAGAGTAAGACGATTGCCGTCCTAAAGGCCAACATTTCAAGGCGAACAATCGTCTGTGATCATTGAAAAAATTGAATTTCACGTACCCCACAAAAATTGGTCGAGTGGTTTTAAGTTATGTGCATACAAAATAACTCTACTCTTGTTTTTTAGGTTGTGAAATCATCTAATAACTTTTCCCGCTCTGGGTGGAGCAAAATGGTGTGTCAGTTTTTACTGACTTAAACCCACCAGTGTTTCTTCAGTTGCTCTTACGGTCTGGCCACAACGTCGGTCTTAGAGTCTGTCTAAAAAGTCAAACGACTTGGGAATTTTGTATAATATTTAATTATTTAAAAAATACTTATATTCGATACTTTTTATATGGTTCTTCTATTAGTAAACAATGATCAAGATCTATTAATTAACCTTGATTATTGAACCAGTGTTGACAACATCAGAATTCATTTTGCACTAATAATTACCCAAGACGTTTGACTTTTTAGACAGACTCTAGCGGCGTCTCGTGGCATGCTTCAATGATTTTCAAACTTTTTATCTTACCGCTCGCCGCCCCGCGCTTAGCTCCCGCTCACAGCGGTAAGGGGTGCTATTCTCTAAGAAAACAGCCTTGAGCTCAGCGCTGGCACAGCGACGAGTCGTGAGCGCAGTACATTGAATTAATAATCCAATGTAAAGGGGCATTGGGTTGTTAATTCAATGTACTGCGCTCACGACTCGTCGCTGTGCCAGCGCTGAGCTCAAGGCTGTTTTCTTAGAGAATAGCACCCAAGGTCGTGAACGAGCCGTTACAATCCAGGGCCGTGGTGAATCTTTCAAACTATTCCGCCGTCTAAAAACACCCTCTTCTCATCATATCAATGATGTCTCTGACCTCTTGCAAATCAGCATAAACCTTGTCACGCATTTTAACAATACTTCATTACCGTCATCAATCATAAATAGGCTAACTATATTTTTAAGTACCCATAAATACTTTATGACCCTAAATGCGAACCAACATAAAATACAGTCCAGAAACCACTCTCACTCTAATTTCAACCTTATGATAACACAAATTAAGGTGCAGTGTCGATCGAACAAAGTTGATCAATTGTATTTATTTCGATTGTCATTAGATGATAGTAGGTTTGGTTCCAATAATGTTTTGTAGATTAGTGACTTTTATTGGTTATGTGTAGTGACACCAGTAGTTCTGACATTGTAGGACTGAGAATCAAATTGTGAAATCGATGTCTACAATTCTACATACAACGTTTAGCGACATCTATGGCGCCACATATGAACTAAACTACGAAATCCTGCATCGCGCAATTAGAGTTTTCAGTGTGATTTGAACATATACAACAGATTGATATCATCTTTCGGGCCTAAACCAGACATTACACATGTCTGGTCGGAGGATCCTCCCTTTTCGTGATTTTAAGTACATATAATAGATATTATATGTAATACTTGCTGGCCGATCAACGTCTCACCGTCGACGATGGCTGGTGCTGAAATTCAATCAGTCCTGTGGCTCTGTCTTACACGAGCCCCAGCATTTTGCTTAACACTGGCCGTTTTGAGCGGATGTGACGCATATCACACCATTTATAAGTTGTTATTTGTTTTATTACGGAAGTTTACGGGACTATAAACTCTGTTCGGCATACTTCCAAAAAAAAGAATAATATACTGCAGTACTAATTAGTTACCAAAGGCTATTTTATTGACGTCGAAACAAAATATTTACTGTTGGTTAGATAAAGGAATGCCAGTTATTGTATGCATAGGAAGTTGACCGCATATACTAGAAGCTGGTTTTAAATGTGATCTAATAAGACCTAAACATATACATACCTGTAACTAAAGTATGCAAGTAGCTAAAATAGGCGCCAGATAACCGTGGAATACCGATCATTGACCCTCCTACATTTTTTGTGATTCTTAATTAAAAAAACCGGCCAAGTGCGAGTCGGACTCGCCCATGAAGGGTTCCGTAGCGGCAAGTAACATAATATAAAAGTTCTTGTAGTTCGTTGTAACTTTGATCGATGTTTTAATAATAGTGTATTTTTTTAGATTTATGACGTATTAAAAAAAAACTACTTACTAGATCTCGTTCAAACCAATTTTCGTTGGCAGTTTGTATGGTAATGTACATCGTATATTTTTTTTAGTTTTATTATTCTCTTATTTTAGACGGACACACATTTTACCACTTTGGAAGTGTCTCTCGCGCAAACTAGTTTAGAAAAAAATTACATTAGAAACCTCAATATCATTTTTAAAGACCTAACCTTAGACACCCCAAACGTATGGGTATGACGAAAAAAATTTTTTTGAATTTCAGTTCTAAATATGGGGACCCCTAAAATTTATTGCTTTTTTTCTATTTTTGTGTGAAAATCTTAATGCGGTTCACTGAATACATCTACTTACAAAGTTTCAACAGTATAGCTCTTATAGTTTCGGAAAAAAATGGCTGTGACATACGGACGGACAGACAGACAGACAGACATGACGAATCTATAAGGGTTCCGTTTTTTGGCATTTGGCTACGGAACCCTAAAAACGGAAATAAAGACATAAAGCTGTCTTGAATCGAGATATATCGTGATCCTTTACATGATCTAGTAATGAAAAGCAGTTCATCGTTTGTTTTTTGATTACCTACGCAGAGATATTACGACTAGGTCAACGTTATCTGGCTGTTAATGTTATCCTCGATTATCTGGCGCCTTCTTTATCATGCCATAGTGACGTCTACCAATCAGAATTTATTATAGCTCTCTAGCTATAACAAATGGTAATCCCAGAGGGTATTACAATTACAGTAGGTAGGCTTCAAACTTAATGGCGTATGTGAAGTGTTGCGCTTTTCAGTAGGTAACGCACGCCTCACGCGCACTACTGTCACGTTAAGGCGGCGATATACTCGCTTGTAGCTAGCACTAAAGTTTGCAATTAGTAGGCAAACCAATATGCTACAGCAGGGGTTCCCAAACTTACAAGTCGCCTCTCTACTGTTTCAAATGAACGTGCCTACGCCTCTCCTTGGCCCAGGGCCCAGCAAGTAGTAGCAAGTGGGTTCGCCAAGCAATTGTAAAATAAAATAATAAGGGTAATAGAGTCCAAAAATACATTTTCTGTTATTTTGTTAAAAAAATATTGCATTCACACATTTATAAGAAGAATCAGTGTGGTGGATGAGCGTGCATGTTTTTGACAAGATTTCCAATTCTGGATTCAATAGAAGAAAGTGCACAACGTAGATTACTAGCAATATCTAATTGTACTTTGTTTTTATTGCTACGTGTTCTCGCAATGCGCGTACGGCTCGGGAATGCGCGGGCGTCCGGAGTGAGACCGCCGCCCGCGCCCGCGTCACCCTCTTCATGTCTTCGCGCCTCTCTAGTGGGGCGCGCCCCCCACTTTGAAAATCAATGTGCTATAGTTTTGATTGGTGTATCTTTTATTTTATTTATTCAATCTTCATGCGACCAAAGGTACAAAGGCGAACTTAGTGCCATAAGCATTCTTTACCAGTCGACCTAAGGTGGTGGAGAGACAATATGGTAAGCGCAAGAAAATATTGTAAGCAAAAAAAATACGAAAAATAAAAATACATATATATTTATTACAATATATACCTAGCATCATCATTATCATCATCAGCATTTATAATGTTCCCACTGCTGAGACTCAGGCCTCCTCTCTAGGAGAGGGAATAGGCCGTAATCCACCACGCGGGCCCAGTGCGGGTTGGTTCTAGGACATGCCAATTTCCTCACGATGTTTTCCTTCACCCGTTTGAGAGCAGTGGTAATGAAATAAAATACACAAAGTAATGCGCCTGGCAGGGTTTGAACCCGCGATCTACAACTCGTAAGTCGGAGCCATTACCACTCAGCCACCACTTCTCTCATATATGTATACCTATACAAGGGTACATTATACATATATATAAGATAAAGGAGTTTTGAGACGATTCTGCTATTAGTGTAGAAAATAATTCTAGAACTTATCTACGCTTAAATGCAAACTGACCTAAGGTCTTCTATTAAATTCAAATTATATGTTTTTATTTATTTTATTTATTTATTGAGTACTTTTTTTTTTCGATGGGAAAAATCATCCAATGACAACCCCCGCTCTTGGGCGGAGCGGGAGATAGTGTCAGACTCTTAATGACTAAAAAACCCATCCCGTTCCTTCAAGCCTTCATACCGGGGCTCGAGCGCCCTTTCGGATAACCCTGGCCCCAGTAGGCTTCGACCCGGCTGGGCCCCTGCTGTTGCTGACAACTTGAGGCGCGCAGGAACAGCGCGCGCCGTCGACGACTTGGGCTTGGTCCGGACAGGTACCGGACGTCCGGACATTGAGTATTGCCACATTACAATACATTCAACATTAAAAAAGAATCAATTCAATCATGGTGGTTTGATGTATGTAACAATAACTGCGTACATAACATTTGCATTTCATCTGCTTTGTGATTTAAATAAACAAAATATGCACTTCAACTTAAAATTATATTTTATCAGTCAATACATTGTAAGATACTTGCATACTTATGTGCTGGTTACTCGTATGTTATTTAGGTAAGTTTAATTTAAATTAAATTATTTGAGAATTTGCCACTGCAAAAGAAATGCATTATTACCGTCTTATGTCTCAATAGGTTAATCCCACGAGGTTAAAGGTCACAGGTCAAAGACCAACAATATTATGCTCAGTCGAAGTACCCATAGTTTCTAATTAAAAAGACCTATCCCAAAACAAAAGCAATCCATGTGGGTAGTTCGCCGTTCAATGTTGGCGTGACTTGGCTACATGATACTGTTCAGGCTCACTAATGATGATTTGAAGATGGCTCACACTAGAATTGGACAGTTTATGACTTGGAACGTGTGCTGTTGTAAATTAAGGTCGAAAGTGTGGTTCTGTTTATAATATAGGTTGGTTAGTGTTTATGGTGTAACTAGCTGTGCCCGCGACTTCGTTCGCGTAGACTACAGGATTTTGAATTTATTTTTTCTAAAATAAAAGTAGCCTATGTTACTCCTTATTACATCAGCCACCTGCCAAAAAAGTCCCGTCAAAATCGGTCCAGCTGTTTCAGAGATTAGCCCGGACAAACAGACAGACAAAAATTGTAAAAAAAATGTTATTTTGGTGTATGTACCGTATATACACCGCTAAATTTTAATCGTTTTAATCCCTTGGAGGGTCGATCCGACATGAAACACTATCGATTTGTAGAGATAAAATTAAAAAATAAAGTACCTTTTTTTTTCAAAACTCGTATTAATTTACGCATGTACGAAATTAATTTCTTTAAGAAAACGTCAGCTGAGCGAGTTCAATGACCTGTAGGTAGTTTGTACGCAACGCCACCTATTAACTGCAAGTCATTGAATTCGCTCAGCTGACGTTTCGATCGACCCTCCACGGGATTAAAACGATTACAATTTTACAGTATATATTCACATGCAAGTAGTAAAAAGCAATTATTTCAATATTACAAACAGACACTCCAATTTTATTTATATGTATAGATTTAGTATTTTTTGTTATAGTGGCAACATAAATACATCATCTGTGAAAATTACAATTGTCTAGCTATCACAGTTCATTAGATACAGCCTCGTGACAGACAGATGGATAGCGGAATCAGCAATAGGGTTCTGATTTTACCTTTTAGGTATGGAACCCTAAGCACAGCCAATTAATCGCTCTTCTACGCGTTCAAAGTCTCGCTAGTGTTGTGGCATTGTTTGAATGTTTCACTATTCACATGTGACATAATTATATGGTTCTGAGTAACTTGCAGTTTTATAACCATCTAGCTTTTTATTACGCATATTTTTTTGTTTGGTGACATTGTGTTTTGATCTGTAGCTATACTTTTTGTTTATAGTAAATGATATATTCTTTGTATCGGACTAAACAATCTATTTTAATATAATATGTATTACTTGTGATAGCATTTTGTTTTCATGCAATTGACAATTCAATCTATATCATCAGGGTCCTTTAAGTACGGAATGAATAAATTAACCGACTTGGTATTAACTACATGGATCTCAAAACTTTTTACGGTAGAAGAAACGAGTTACGAGACGGGATTTTTTTACAAGTTGTGTTTTTGATGGCATAACGTTTTTGACATTAGTTTCTTTCTATATCGGGGATATTTTGGTCTAGCAAATAATATGGACTTATGAAGGTTTCTTCAACAGGTTTCATAGTTATTTAAAATAACTCCTTCTTGGTACTTATTCTATGCTTGCTTAGCGTATAATATTCAGCTGTATAATTTTGCCACTACTGGGATTCAGGGCTCTGTGAGAGGCCGGAAACCACAACGCGGGCTCACTGTGTTAAAATTTTTGGTTTAATGATATACCGGTTTCTTCACGATGTTTTCCTTCACCGTTTTAAGAGAAGAAGTGATGAAATAAATTATACAAAGTAAAGCGAGGCTTACGTTGCTTTACTTAGTGTAATTTATTTACCGTCCTGACTTTTGGTGGCGTAAGCTAACGCGGGGCCTGTAGCAAATTATTTCATTTTATCTAACCACATATTATGTAGTTATATAAAATGAAATATTTTGTACAAAATACAAAGCAAAGACTTTTTAAGCTATTGCATAGCTTCTATCGCGGGCCTTGAGCGTGGAGACCGAATCCAGAAATTCCGTAACGAAAATAACCTAACACCCCCCACTCATTTGTTTTTTGAGCGTGGTGACCGATAAGAAAACAAATGAGTGAACAATCAATCAAAATTCAATTCAATGTGTGAAAGTGTAACTTCAATTAATATCAAAGAAAAAAAAATACTGCATAAATAAAATAAATAAATAATATTAATTGCATAAGTTGATAAAAATGCTATGCAATAGCTTTACCGCGGCAGTCCCCGAGTGCCATACGTCTTTTTTTTAATTTACCACGTAACACTCTCACTCACTCCTTGGTACCAATAACCCCATGGATCTATAAATTTGTTACGCAAAAAGTACTATAATGGAGGAATTCTAAGAGATCTCATATTTTGTAGACTTTTACTTGGAAGAACGGCTGAAATAAATTGACTATCACAGTAATTCATTAAACCTCAAACGAACGCCGACGTTCGCTCTCTCATTGTCTTCTTCTTGTATCTCCAATGACGGTATTCGAAAGATTAAAAGCAATATGCTGTACCTTACTTGGCTATTTTTTTTTTTTGCGGGCCTGTAGCATTTCCTACTCTTGCAACTTGGCTAATCCGCCACTGTGAGGCCGTTTCCTCTAAGCCACCACAGCGGGAACATTATGAGACTGATAATTCTATATGCTAATTAAATTCACCAATAGCTTATTTAAATCTATCGTACCCTGCATCCAGGTGATAATAAGATGCAAAGTATGTGCTAAAACTTATGAACTTAAAGTTGGTACTAAAGATAGCAGCAGTAAGTCCTAAGTTTTCAACTAACACTGAACAAGATGTCCTGAGTTCTTAGCCTGTCTGCGGTTTAAATTTTAGATTATATTAGCATTTCAGCGTCTTTATACTTGCAACTTAGGAAGCTTAAAGTTAAACTTGTAACTATAAGTTTAAAACTTTTCAACTTTTAGTAGAATAAAGTACTTTAAATTACTAACAATGGTATAACATAGTCGGCCTTATAATTTTCCCATTGTTGGGACTCAGGCCTCCTCTCTAGAAGAGGGAATAGGCCGCAATACACCACGCGCGCCCAGTGTGGGTTGGTTAATGTCACGTCTTCAAATTTTTTGGTTTTAGGACATGCCCGTTTCGTCATGATGTTTTCCTTCACCGTTTTGACAGCAGTGGTGATAAAATAAATTACACAAAGTTATGTGCGTCTGGCTGGGTTTGAACCCGCGACCTACAATTCGTAAGTCGGAGCCGATACCACTCGGCCACTACTGCTCTCCTAACAATTGCATTCAATAAAAAACTCATTTTTAGTTTTAAGGTAGAGATTTCACAAGTGCGAAAGGGGGTACGTTACATGATTCCGAAAAGTGAAACCTCGAATATCACGTCCCTGTAAGTTTACTAATCCGAAACACGTAACAACGAATGCACGTTACAACGAAAAACTTAAGGGGCCGGCGGAGGATGAATTTCCATACAAACGTAATACCACGCTCATTTGCAGTTGGAGCATATTTCCAACATATTATGATTATATTTGGTTATAGACAATATTTATCTAGGTTCCTACGTCTTTCTTTTTTAAAAAAACAAAAAGAAATTTAAGCAAATTGTATTTCGCACTTTTTTATAGCGTAAATGGCAAAACATGCCATTTGGCGTTTCTTGTATTAAAAATAACAATATTTCTAATATTCTCGACGTAGGAACCTAGATAAATATTGTCTTTAACCGAATATCATCATAATATGTTGGATATA
Source organism: Mythimna ferrago (assembly GCA_910589285.2). Lineage (NCBI taxonomy): Eukaryota > Metazoa > Arthropoda > Insecta > Lepidoptera > Noctuidae > Mythimna > Mythimna ferrago. The sequence goes on along the minus strand of OU342686.1, from coordinate 21,341,967 downwards.
TGCTCCAACTGCAAATGAGCGTGGTATTACGTTTGTATGGAAATTCATCCTCCGCCGGCCCCTTAACGCCGTAACCATGTGATCTACACTATAATAAAATAAAGAGGTAAAATTTGTTTCTATGTTTTTTTGTTTGTAGGAGGTAATCTCTGGAAGTACTTACTGGTCCTATTGCAAAAATTTTTTTCACCAGTAGAAAGCTGCTTTATTCCTGAGTGACATATTTTATGTGCGCGGGCGAAGCCGCGGGCAAAAGCTAGTCTCGAATAACATGATTCAGAAAAATGTAGTATCGTATAACACGTCCCCGTAACTTTTCTAATAGGAAATACTTAACAACGAATCCACGCAACCACATAAAACCAGACACCGTAGTTTGTGTAATTTATTTCGTCACCACTGCTCTCAAAACGGTGAAGGAAAACATCGTGAGGAAACCGGCATGTCCTAGAACTAAAAATTCGAAGACATGTGACATTCACCAACACGCACTGGGCCCGTTCTTTCTCCTAGAGAGAAGGCCTGAGTCCCAGCAGTGGGAACATTAAAAAGGCTGAATTTGAAGTCCCTACTGCGGTCGGCAAATTGTTCCAGATCTTTCTTAACGAAGAGGTTGTCATATTTTGGCGTTGTCTCTTCGTCAAACATCGCGTTGGATTGCGTTCGATGAAGCAACTCGATATTGACGAGAGACGAGTGGAAAAGGACCCTTTAAAGCTTATTATTATAAAATTACTTTAGTGAGAACTTCAAAGCTGACCCCCTGTTAATTAATAAATATTTTATCATTTTTTTTGTGTAATATTTTTTGGTGAACTTTATAAATTGCAAAGACATTTAATTATTTTTTACCGATTTTTTTTTTATTATTGTTTGACCACTAGCTCACCTGATGGTAAGCGATGATGTGGCCGACGATGAAACACGCTTGCCTAGATGTAACCTATTCACTCTTGACTTAAACACCCCTAGGTTGTAGCTATCAGGAAACACAGACTCCGGCAGGGAATTCCACTTCTTAGCTGTACGCATAATGAATGCCATAAATGCCGAAAATAGCCGTTCTTCAAGGCTTGCTGTGGCTGATGATTGGATGTTTTTTTTTTTTATATATAAAATTTCGATGTGTACTAATTAGAAATATTTGGTTGACAGCTGCTGGCGGCCATTGGCTGAGACGGAAAGAGGCTCTGCGGGCGAAGAGAGGCCGACGTGCCCCACACAAAGTTAGATCAAGACGACAGATAGGTAAGTTGGGGTACCTATTTATTTACACGATAAAACTATACAGGGTTATTTGTAAAAAATGCTGGCAACTTCTTAAGGCTATGTTACTTACATCATAAACAACAACTTTTGTTCTATGACTTTTTACAAAACATAATTTATTTATCAAAAACAAATCATCAAGATTTCATTGTTCTATCTAACACATTTCAACTCTGTATTTTGATATACGTAAATACGTCTGTATGACGCGACGCAAGCACATCAAGCACCCCGCCGCCTGTTCTCTGGTTCCTTCCGCTATTGTACTATTGCTTGCTTTGCATAGATTTTGTAATATTTAGAACGGTCAATTTAAATTATAAGTTGAAAAAAGAGTATGAATATAAATGTCTTATTTTTATTTTCATACAAAAATGAAAATAAGATATTTATATGGGATGATAGGTTGAAGAAAGAGTATGATCTTTCTTCAACCTATCATCCCAACTCAACTTGCTGTGCTGGTGCTGCAGTTACGGCTAGGCTAAATCGGAAGTGATATTTGCGAGCCACTTGGGGTTAAAACTCTCGAATCTTGGGGTATGAGTGCGCACATATTGTACAAAGACCTCCCTAAGCATGGCTGGCTTTGACCTTGAACAGAGGTTAAGCATTGCCATACGGCGTGGTAATACCGTCAGTCTATTGGGCACATTACCATTCGATGGTGATAAAGAGTTTTTCAACGCCATATTTTTTTTTGTTTCAAGTAATAAGTAAGTTAAGTTTAAGTTACAGGTAAGTTTAGTTTTCTATTTGAAATTATTTGAAGAAAGATGCTTGTTTTACTTAAGCTGGTAAACTGGGATTTTTGTAATTTAATTTGGAGTTCGGAATTGTTAGGAATTTATTTTCTTGAAGTTGGTCGTGTTTTTTTGTCGCCAAGTATTCGTAAATAAGATATTAGATATCTTAATTGACAAGCAATATTAGGCACAGTAAATATTATGTATCTAATACCAATCACAGTAAAATAACTTATAGTGAACGTGTCGAAATCTAAATAAATACATTGTTTCAGGAAAATACCAGAAATAATGTTTTTTTTTTTAATATTTAATCGTCTTAATTATTTTGTGTTATAAAAAGATTAAAATCTACTATAAAAACCAAATGATGTACACCTTTAAAATGCCTATAAATATGAAATGTTCGCAGTACAGTAGGTATATAAAATACTTTCTTAGACGGTTCGACGCGTTGTCCCCGATGGGTGCTTTGATGTGCAATGAAGTGTAAAATATCCCCGATACAATGGTTTGCAACTTGAAAAGTCTTTCGAATGAAAATATATTTTGTTATATTTTGTAAAGTTATTTTTTTGGCGACAAATCCGATTGCTAGAATTTGTCGCCCAAAATAGTACATTGTTACACTAGGGGTGAAAGTAACTCATTTCGTCCCGAGAAGGAGTTGGCGGCCGAGCGGAGCGAGGTCGCTAATTCGAGGGGTTAAATGGGTTACTTTCACCCCGAGGTAAACACTGTGCTTTTCATTACGAATACGAGGAAACTAAAAATAAAATAAAAAGTTTGTAAAACCTGAGTCCTCGTACCTATGATTTTAAGTAGGTATCTTTCTTCTGATTTAGGCGGTAAAAGGTATTCCACTACTGCTTTAGCCTCTTCTCTTATGAAATTAGGCGTTAAATCACTATTTTAATCTGATAAACATAACGTGTTAATACAAATCTCTGTTGTACGGAAATGTAAACAAAACTCGAAAAAACCAACGACTGATTGCCACTTTCCCGCCATTTTGTCTTTTTTTTTCTGCGGCCGGCCAGCTATTCATCCACATTAATGAAAAATTAGAAATTAATTGTAATCTTTTAAAAATAAAGTATTTTAAAGAAATAGTTGAACAAATGAATCACTTAAAATATAACATTATTTAATTAATACTTGTCTTTAAGTTATTTCAATTTTATATCGCGCTGTTATTGACTGGCTGTATGGAAAATTGGAACATGGTTCAATAGAAATGTGAAGATAGAACTAGTTTTTTTTTTTTTTAAATTTGACAGCTGTCAGTTGTAAAGTAAAACTCCCTAGGGATGAAAAGTATCACTTTCAGCCCGCTCCTCAGGCAACTTCAGACCTACTTTCAGAGTATGAGTAATGAAAAGTATCTTTATTATTTTCCAAAGAGATTTAAAGAGATACAATAGAGCGGCTATCAGGAGAAATGTCTTAGAAAAACTGTCATCCTATCTCTCAGTGACGCCATCTAGCTTTGAATAGCAATCACGCGAATTAAATTTGTCAAAATTTGTATAAATTCAACTATTGCTCGGTAAGTGGCCAGGAGCTTTACCATGATATGTTAAAATGTCAGTAGTACGAACGAAAAAGGATCTAACAGTTCGGTTTAGATCGTAAAATAGATCACGTTAAGAGCTCGTGGTAGAAGCTTCAGTGTGTGCCAGTGGCGTAGCTTGGGGAGGGGAGGGCGGTGGGGGCCATGACCCTTTGCGGCATACGAAAGGAGGCGGCAGAAAGCGCCAAATTATTTATTTGGAAAAAAAACTTAGATATTCGAAATTGCGAGCGCAATTTTACGTACGTTGCCAAGCAAATTTTGATGTCGATGTTAAGTCTACCCTGCGTGCTGCAGCAGGTATATTGCTTTTTATTAATCCACTTGCACTGAGCGTGTTCACGCTGACGCGATTAAACACGCGCATACCGACCTTGGGCCAACACTCGTATGCACAAGGCAAGTGACGTGACACTTAAGGTGTTGTGAAGTTCTCAGTTTGACCACATTGGCCGAATAGGGAACGAACCCCGTTGGTAGTAAAGCGTTTTGGTCCCTGGCAAACTCGAGTGAATCGAACTTCTGCCGTCCCTCACCTCCGCCACTGCTGAAACCCGACGGGTCCCTGGCTCACACCGCTGAGGAGAAAGCAAACTTAATTGCCTCTCTTATTGCAGAATTTTCGCGTCTGAATTCCGGTGACGCACCGCCCCCTGTTTCTCCTGATGGGTACGTGACGAGTATGATATATATGAGAAAGAATAAAGCTAGTGGCCCGACGGGATACCTGCAGTCGTTCTTAATACTGGTGTTCTTAAACATAATAAACAACAAAGAGCGGCGTATTTCTGGTCGACCCCAAGCGGCAAAAACCCACGCTACGCCACTTGTGTGTTCTAGGTAAGGTTAAACTTTTAGCAATAGATGGCGCTATCATAAAATCAGCAAATGTTCTAGAACTATTCATGGAAATTGTTCAATTTTAATTAATTACTGCGTAAATACCAAGAATATTTACGAAAATAAACCGAAGTTAGGTCCAATAATTTTACCATAACAAGATTTGCAATAGCGTAATGCGCAACTCAACACGTTTTCTCAGAAAATGATTTTCTTTTAGTGCCTAAAGCGGATACAAACACGACTTGACGTTTAGGGGTGTCATACTAGACTGAGCGACTTGTTACTACTAAGTAACAAGTTTCAGCTTGGACTTTTGTTCGCTATGTCCTGTCTATTGGTAGTATATATTTAATGTCTTTGTTATTTTCTATCTGTTCATATTTTTTACCTGTACATACATAGTCGCATTCAGTTCAATGTGAAACAAAGCTGTCAGTCCAAGAATTTGTTTTTATACAAGTGTACCATTGCGGTAATTTCTACCTGATCACCTTGAATCCATTTGAAATTTTCGTTTCGAATGCATGCAAAAATGAACATAGCGGTGGTCAGGCGGAAGTGTCTTTACATACTACATAATCTATCAAACTATAGAGGCATTGCCTACGCTTAGAAATGGCGACATAAAATGAATGCAATATTTTCCGAGACAAATTGCCTTTCCTATTTTACAGATGATGATACACCTACTAATTATACTGTATGCGTTAAATAACTAATATCAAGATAAATGTATTTAGTTTAGTTTTTCATTCGGAAAAATGATGGCCCCCGCCATATGTGAGTCATGAGTAAGCACCGAATGTTGTGTTACTCGTCAACTTCCTGCTCTTATCCCATGTTACTTGGGATCGGTGCAACACGTTCGATTTTGTTCTGAGCGAGAGGGCGTGTCAGTTTTTACTGACGAAAAACCCACTCCTGTTCCTTCTTGGCTTTCGTTCCAAGGCTCCGGATTCACTTTTTAGGCGTCGAACCTGATGGGCATCTACAATTTGCTGATATCTCTTTGAGGCGCGTGTAGAACTTTATCAAATCAAATCAAATCAAAATCAAAATCATTTATTTCAAATAGACCATTTGCAGGCACTTTTGAATAGTCAAATGTCGGTCAGTCCAAGAAAAGTGAAGCTAAATTGCACGTTCCAAAGAGTAGGTCTCTATGGAGAAGAACGTGCAAGAAACTCCATGGACACTCTTTTAAATCATATTATTAAATGTGTTACATATAACTTGGTTACAAATTTTCATGTTGCTTCCATTTTGTAAGCACAATGTAGATAATAAAATAAAAATAAAAAATAATAATAATTAAAAGTTACAAACTGAATTAAACCACTGGCAGCTAAGAGATGACCAGTCTCAACTGACGGCACCCGTTCACGAGCATGACGCGTGCATCAGCCCCACTCAGCTCAACCATTTTTTACGCGCCGTCGACGAGTCGGGGTCTGTCCGTACAATTACCAGACGGCGAGTTATCCATTGCTCGTCGTACGCAAGCCCGCGCCTACTGTGGTCGAAAATTGGGAAGGGAATCCCAATGGCTGGGGCGTGAGGGCTGTGCCCTCGCGCGAGGGGCTGCCTCCGTTGCTAGCATTATAATAGATAGTATTCACGATGTTTCCCTAAGTCATGATGCGTCACCAACCAAAGTCTGAATCACAAACAAAAGTGTACTCAGTCTCCGAGCTATCTCCGGGGTCGCAATTTCATTCTCAATAAGCATTCTACCAAAAGCCATTTTCTTGAAATAGATACAAGGTTACAATCTACGGTCCTTATATAAATTCTTACTCTAAGTTACTTTTGTAAATGTACCACCCTGTATATGCAAACTAGTCTGTCATGCAAATGGGTGCCATCCCGTATATCACTGCGTGACATTGAACTATGAAGGTACTTTATATAATGTCCTACGTGTTGCTGACATTTTAGTTTTACTACTTTTTAGGCTAAAATGAGGAAAAATAAGCTAGTTAGAGTCAGTCTAAAAAGTCGAACGACTATGGTATTAAGTTAGTTTCCAGGGTCAAAATAATTACATTTTATTTAGCCCGTATTTTAGATTATAAGAAAATATTGGACACGTATTTTTCTTTTTTCGATTAAACAAAAAATGACAAAGATATAGCCCATTAAAGTTACGTGTGACGTCACGCCGTGCTGCATTTTTTCGCACGGGGTGACGTCATACGTAACTTTAATGGGCTATATCTTTGTCATTTTTGGTTTAATTTATAAATAAAAAAATAAAAAAAAAAGACGGACCAATTAGATTTTTTACTAGCCTATTATTAGGGCAAAAAGAAATCTGATGTAGTCAACACTGGTTCATCAATTGAGGTTGATTAAGAGATCTTGATCATTGTTTACTAATAGAAGAACCTTATAAAAAGTATCGAATTTAAGTATTTTTTAATGATTCAATATTATACAAAATTCCCAAGTCGTTTGACTTTTTAGACAGACTATAGTCCTGTTCCTGTGTTTTTAATGTTACGCATTGATCACTATGACATGGCTGTTTTAAAATTATTATGCTAGGTATTTCTGAAGACTCCAACGCAATCAGAGGAGCATAAGTGGGATTTCACCACTCCTCGCTTCACCCAGAGCAAAGCATATAGTATAAAATCAGCCTGATAATGTTTCCACTGCTGTGACACAGGCCTCATCTCTAGGAAGCCAATAGAACCGTAATCCACCACGTGGACCCAGTACGGACTGGTGAAAGTCATATGTCTTCGAATTTTTGGTTCTAGAACATGCATAGGAAATTTATTTAGATTATTTCATTGTTACATTTTCATAACAGCTTCATACTTTCTTATTCTTCCCTGCTACATAATATGCAGATTTACCTCTATACAGAGAGCTAGCAAGCTTCATAGCCGATGTTCATGACGTGGCGTTTACTACGTTATAAATATTAAAATGTCTGTCTTGCACTTACAGACCTGACATAGAGAATGGATTGAGCGAATAGACGGAACGTATAACTTCAAAAATAATCGTTATAATAGGACACATGCTATGTTCAAATGTGTGGTTAGCTCAGTATTAAGTTTTCTTACAGTAAACCAATATAAATTATGTTTATTTTACAAATAGATTTGCGATCCAAGCGGTGCGTTTGTGGAACGCGTTGCCATTACCAATTACGCAAGCCCAGTCACTAGTTTCTTTTAAAAATCTAGTTAAAAACCATTTCCTTTCTCTCTAATACTATACTGATTCTACGTAATGTAATTTCTTCCACGAACCCTACTTTACTCTTTTTTTCTACCCTTTTTACTAATTTAAATTGTGTAACTTATTATAATATGTATGTATATATGTATTTATAATTGAGTATTGTGTTTTATATAGTTAGCAGTACACCACAGACTACCCCGTGTATTATTTTAAGCTCTTATCCATCCTAAGGTTGTCTGGAAGATATCGCTTTCAGCGATAAGACCGCCATAATTGTACCCACAAATTGAAGTTTTTGTATAAGCTGTATTACTTTTTGGTGTACAATAAAGTCTATTCTATTCTATTCTTTTCTATAGATTTTAAAAACACTTAAACACGTAATTTTTTCGTCAGTTTAAACTAGATGACGCCAGTGTTTTCTTACTACATACTCTAAAAAGAAATAATTAAACTAGCTCAAGAGTAAGAAAATCTACGGGCAGAGAAGTGTAATAAAGACAAAATGATTTAAATTCGACTACTTACGTCCATTGACTCAAAAGAGTATACACAATAGGGTGTCCTAAGCTTTAAGGGCGAAATTTTTTTTTCCGATTTTGAGTACGCATACCCTCTATTTTTTTTCTATTTGACCCTAAGAACGGAAATAATAAATATTATTAATATCGGATGACGATAACCCGTGCCGACTTGATGTCAAACTTATAGGAGAAAGTTTGTATGAAAACTACAGAGGACATTTTAGAACTTAATTTTTATTCAGCAAATAAAACATATTTTTACCTGTATCTTATATTTTTCAAGTAGCTATTATTACTAGGACTTAATCTTTCCAAAATTTGGTTTTTACAGTCAGGCTAAACCTATCTATCTGTTCTTGGACACAACATTAGAAAATATGCTTTTGTTCGTTGTTCCTCTTCAATAGTGATTTTGCTATGAAAGTGCTCTCAGTGTCAGCACCTGTTTTGTAGCATGTTGTAATGCATTACTAGACCACGAACTGCATTCTAAACTGTTGATGCCTATTTACTTTCTGTAAAGTTGTCCAGTTTTGGCACCACGACAAGTTGTTCTTTATGACTATGCCACTGTGCGAAATAACTATCGAGAGGCATTATTCTTTACATTTGGGCAAATCTAAAGCTGAAAACAGTTCATCAATCATGTCAATCGACAGTTTATGACAGTACCAGTACCTATGTACCTTGTTTTGGAAATCGACTTTAATAGCTTCTGCGCGCTCTTTTTGAATTCTCCGTACGAATTGTTTGAATTGAGGACTTGCTTATGGGAAATTCGTCAGTGTTTATGCAAGTTCCTCAACAGTAACTTTTATAGTAAAATCTGTGTTTATTATTGTAAACAAAGAATTGCTCATATTTAACTGTTACCAACCCAATGCTGCAAATGTCTTCGGAGTGATAAAATTTTTCCCCATGGAAGTTTTATTCGTATGTGTACTCTTAGTTGGTACGGGTAGATTTTTTTGTAAATCCGTCATTTCAGGATTTCAAGACGAATTTTCATGATAAGGTGACTACAAAGCAGTTAAGGAGCAAAAATTAGTAGCCAGATGGCATTGTTTCTAAATATTTCTAAGGCGCGCTTTTTTTTTTCGAATTTTTGGTCCATTCCACCTAAGTAAACATATCAACCTGGCTCTCTCTGGCACTACAAGAAGATTTTATCTTTTATTAATGGAAACGCATCGGCATGTGCAATGTCAAACAATTTTTCTAATTTTATTACAAGCTCATGTCTTTGCTTCTCAAATACTTCATGAGTTTTGTTCGCATTTTTTGCAGAACTCTCCAAAACTCCAAACTTGGAATAATGTAACTAGTTTTTTAACACAGATAGCACTTTAATTAGGAAATGTCACGTATATTGTGCCTTTTGCAATAAATAACGCACTTTCGAATCGTAAGATTCACGATTTTCAGTGACACATAAATTCATTAAAGGAATGTTATAAAACAGTAATGCCAATATTTGTCAATTACGGGGTAGTTTTGAACCTGTAATTTGATTTTATACATCCCCTATTCAAAATATTCCTTTTGTAAGACTTCGTAATCCTACTGACATGTAGACTGAATGAAAATTACGCGGTTACTGATTAAATAAATAAATAATAACGAGCACTTGATACGTTAGCTGCGGCGCGCCAAAGTACTGAATTTCTGATATCTATCGATGCAAGTCGGCACGGGTTCCCTTGATCCTAAGTACATAAAATTTTATTTACAATTGTTTTGACACCATTCAAACAAAATTAGAGGGTATGCGTTGTAAAAAAAAGAATTTGATTTTTTTGGGACACCCTAATACACAATGTATAAATATTAAGTGGAAATCACTCTACCTAGTTTTTTCCAAATAATGTTGGGATCAGCTTTCAGTGTAACCAAATGCAGCTGAAAACTAATACTTTACATGAAGTGAATCGAACCTCCAGAAACTGGGTAACACGATCCACCTTTGTAGAAATGGTGACATTTTCTGACTAATATGATGCAGTTGTTACAGTAGACAGAATCCAGAAAATCCTAATGCTTGTCACTCTTTCCAAAACACGAAAATGTCTTACTCGTAGTATGTAATGAATGGTCACTCATCCACTGACCAACCTCACTAAGCGTTGTTTCCACTTGACTGTGACTAAGTCAGAAGTTTTTCATATGGACAATGTGTAAAGAGACAGACATATTGGTTGCATGCTTTGTCTTTTTCTTTTTTGTGAGTGCTTTGCTCAGTTCATTCTCAATGTCTGTTTGCAATATTTTATACGCACAACTTTGTATAGTTTACGAGGTACTAAGTACTTAGTAGAACGTCTTGTATCCCAGCTTGAGATGAAGAGTGTAGTTTTATTACTATAAAGACTGTTGTTGACAATGTAGTTGTGAATTCATTTAGAGATTTTAATAAAATAATTATTTTATTAAACCATTGTCACTTTTATCTGGGACAGACGGTCCATTTAGTTAAGTCCAACTTTAAGAAAGAGATCAATGGTCTAATCCGACTCGACTTGGCAGCGTTTGGGATGCTTCACGGTATCTTCTCGTCTAACATATCCCAGTGCCCTAAGACGAAAGTCCAGTGCATAAAGTCAAAGTCAAAGTCAAAAGTCAAAAGTTTTTTATTTCACATAGGCCTACATGGGCACTTATAAAACGTCAGAAGCTAGTGCACGGTTCGAAATTGGTCGTTTCCTATGGAGAAGAACCGGCAAGAAACTCCATGGTTACTCTTTTCATATTGTGGGTAACATATGACTCTGAAACGTAGTCGCTCACAATGGGCCTCATCAGAAGGCTTAAGGTCGTTTAAAGGGTAATGGAAAGGGCTATAATATCTTCGGAGTTTCCTTGCGTGTTGGCATCGGAAATGAAGATATCCGCAGGAGAACTAAGGTTACCGACATAGCCCGATAAATCGCCAAACTTAAGTGGCAGGTGAGCTGGGCACATTGCTCGTAGAACTAGATGGCCAATGGGGATGAAAGATTCTAGAGTGGTGACCACGTACCGGAAGGGGTAGTGTTGAAAGGACTCCCACAAGGAGGCCTGGTGAAGGTCGCGGGAATCAGATGGAAGCGAGACGTACAGGACTGATCGTTATGGCGACACTAGGGGGAGGCCTATGTTTAACAGTTGTAGACGTCTTTTGGTTGAAATGAAAGTGATGAAATTATAGTCATACAGGACCTACTTTTGTATACATAGAAAATGCGTAGCTGAAGGATGGGCGATGATGTTTTCTCACTCTCTTATTATCTTATATTTTCACGTAAAACACAGGGGACCGCAACCGCAGCCCACTGACAGACATTTGTCGACGGGCCCGGAGCGGGTATGGCACAGTTGAGTTATTATGACATTATGGTACTCACAATCGAATAACATACTCTTACAAGGAAAAAATATATAAATTGAGAGAAGTATTTAACTGCGCAAACAATTCACAATTCAAAGTACACTCGTATAATCGAGTGCCTCGTTTAGACCTAAAATAAATTGCACAGCCGTTCAATAATACGTGAAAGGAAATAAATTTCGGGCACACATCTGTGCTAACTCTCACCAATTACGTAAAAGTAATTGTTGGAATAAATGATCTCTTTAAAAATGAATATAGTTTTTGTTCAAGGATTTAGAAATTTTCCTACTTTAGGCCTGGTTTCCATCAAGTGACGTTTCAGGCGTCGGGTAATACAGACCATCGTAGGTAAATAATTGCAGACGGCCACAACGACCGGTGTTGTGCATCTCAACCGGTCTTGTACCTTCCAACGTTGCATCTTCCGGTACTTGGTTACCACTCTAAAACCTTTCGTTCTCATCGACTTTCTGTTTTACGCAACTGATGACATTTAAGGCGATTGTTTAAGCTATTTCGGTAATCTTAGTTCTCCTGCGGATATCTTCATTTCTGATGCTATCACTCTATCAAGGAAACTCTGAGCATAACCCTATTACCTTTGGATGACTTTAAACCTTCTGCTCTTTTATAACAAGCTGCCAAAGGCGGTAACTGAACTTGTGAGGGAAAATTCAAAACTCATATCAAGCATGTCCTAACCAAAAAAGCATATTACAAGGTTAAAGACTATGTCGAAGATACGCTTGTTTGGCAATGACTACCTCTGCAAATGTGGCCCCCTGGTAAATCATTAATATTTTGTCTATTAACTACTCCAATTTGGTTTTTTTTTTTCTAATAAGTACATTGCTTTTGCAATATTTTTGAAATTATTTAGACTTCAACGATCTTAAATTCGTTGGTAATTTATTTTGTTAACATATTATTAATAATTGTATTTATTTATATTTTTCTGGCCTTTTTTTTATGAAGCCTCTTTTTTATAATGTGAATGTGAGAACACCGTAGACTCGAATTTTTTGATTACTTCCTTTAAAACTCACTTTTTTTTATTATGATTTTTTTGTGCTTTTGGGTATAATATTGACTGGTCTACACTGTTCTTACATATCTATTATTACTATAATACGAAAATATTGTAACGACAACCACTTTTTTTAAAAGAGTAACCATGGAGTTTCATGCCGGTTCTTCTCTATAGGAAACGACCATTTTGGGACCCTGCACTAGATTTATTAGTGCCCATGTAAGTCTATGTGAAATAAAAATATTTTTATTTTTGAATTTTTGAATCTGATGAGGCTCATTGTAAGCGACCACATTTCAGAGCCATATGTAGGTATATGTTACCTATATTGAAAATCTATTCCAAAGATTCCTATAAATCTAACCACTATAATGTAAACTAGCCACGCCATCGCTAACGGGTCCGGTCATTAATCACGTTAACTGATCGGTGTCGTGTCTGCGTGTCGCGTGGTGCGACCGTGCGATATGCATGAGACAAACGTACGACAGATACGTGCGATTTATGACTCGTCATGGATCAATGGATCGTGTGAATGCTTACCTTTACGCTATGGTACACCAATCAATCTGCCTAGCCTTTTCCCAACAGGGAAAATTCATGAAAAACATTATATTTTACTAGCTTTTGCCCGCGGCTTCGCCCGGGTACATAAAATATAGCTTATGTCACTCAGGAATAGCAGCTTTCTATCGGTGAATTTTAGCAATCAGACCAGTATTTTCAGAGATTACCTACTTACAAACAAAAAAATTAATAAACAAACTTTTCCTCTTTATAATATTAGCGTTAAACAAAACAAAATCAAAATCAGTTAAAAAAACGAGATATAACAATTTTAAACAATTTTTTTTATAACTGTATCTCTCGCCAAAACCACGTTTTCTACGGTACGGGCGTATGTAAATTAACGTCAAATTCCATATCGGACTTCTCTTTGGTATTAACAACTTTGAAGCTTTATAGCTTATTTGTTAATTAAGACATTAAAAGAAATCATATTTATTTACTAGAGCTGAAAATGATTTAATTTAGTATATAAAAAATTGCATTGAAATTCTTTATTATTAGATCAACTTACAGTCTTTCGGGATGTTGGGTCTTGGGTTATTTATTTAGAGGTATGAGGATCAGGACCTTTTTTTTTATGGTGGGAAAAAATCATGCATTGACATCCCCCGCTCTTGGGCGGAGCGGGAGATAGTGTCAGACTCTTACTGACTAAAAGACCCACCCCGTTCCTTCTAGCCTTCATACCGGGGCTCGAGCGCCCTTTCGGATAACCCTGGCCCCAGTAGGCTTCGACCCGGCTGGGTCACTGCTGTTGCTGACAACTCCTTGAGGCGCGCAGGATGAGGATCAGGACCTAAAGTGTCGCAAGCCTCCATTAAACAAGTTTTCAATAAAGATAATTTTTTCATAACAAGCTTTTAAAGCGTAGTATGTACTCGTACCTTTATAATTAATACTCATCAAGACCATTCCAAAACGCTCAAACAAGATAGGGTTATTTGAGTTCCTGTAGCCACCTTCCAATTCCATCATCAGATCATCTCCATTTCCTAATAATTCTGCATTTTCATCTGATTTACACATCCATGCAAAATATCAGCTCAATCGATAACCGAAAAGTGGATCATATTTTATTTATAAGATTTGATTACAGACAAACAAACGGGACAGGTGAAACTAAAAAAGCTTGTAAAAAGGGAGGATCCTCCCACCAGTCACCTTATGTATGGTCCGGGCAGTCAAAACAATTTTAACGTTAACATTTCAAAACTGTAATTTTACTATGGGTTTTGTAGTCTGGAATAAATGAAATTATTATTATTATTTTCCCGATAGAAGATTTCGGGCTGTTGTATTATATGTTTTATTGGGTTGATTATTAAGTTAAGTTCTTATTGTCAACTTATTTTAGGTTACGATGGGACTGACATGCTCTTTGAGATTAAAGTCCCTAAAAATATAGAGAAAAAAAAACCGCACGTAAACTCTAATACGGCAACACAGGATGTTAAATTTTAGTTCATATGTAGCGTCAAAAATGTCTGAAAGAATAGACTAGTTGCCGTAAAAAATGTAATTAGTCCGTCTTTTAGATTATTCAAAAATATAGCCCATTAAAGTTACGTGTAACGTCACGCCGTGCTGCATTTTTTCGCACGGGGTGACGTCACACGTAACTTTAATGGGCTATATCTTTGTTATTTTTTGTTTAATCGAAAAAAGAAAAAATACGTGTCCAATATTTTTTTATAATCTAAAATACGGACTAAATAAAATTTAATTATTTTGTCCCTGGAAACTACCCTATTGTACAAGCTTTTATGTTTTTTGGCTCAAATCTCTTGAAAATTTTAGACTAACTAAATCTATGTCTATAATAAACTACGTCTGTAGTTTCAGAGATTATGGTAATTAGCTTTTGCCAGTAACTACACTGGCGTGAAAGTGGAAAATTATCTCAAGGAAAATTTCCCTAAGATAAAAAGTACATTTTGGTTGGAAGTCATTAAATTACTACATTTTGTACTTAAAGTTTGGCGAAAACGCTAAGTACAGAACTGAGGCGCTTACAGAAAAATCTTTTGTCTAATGCCGTTTACGCACGTACGAACAAATTATTTACTTTGCATGATACGCAACAACTATGTTCGCACGTGTGTACCAGTAATGACTGTTCGTCTAAGATGTTTGCGACGATTCAGTTAGTATGTTCTGTATGGACAGTGTTCTTCATAAGTCAATGCGAAGGCCAAAAACTTTTCGCTACTTCACAATTGACTATTTCCAACGCCGCTATGGTTATTAAGAGACTTCACGACTGTTGTGCGCAAACTCGATTTGAACTGTATTCGCGTTCTAGTTCGAATAATCCGTCAATACGAACAAACCAAATGTTCAAGTTTGATGTTTGTGTTTATTATGTTTGTGTTCGTACGTGTGTACACGGCTTATGCCGTACGTTCTGATCATTGAGTGTGAACAACAAACAAACATACACTCACGTACACGAATTTTCTTTCTCTTTATAATTTTAGTGTGAAAAACCTATTACTATCATCACCCATCCAAAAGCGCAGAGAGCAGTGGTGGCCGATTGGTAATGGTAAATGGCAAGTAATTCCGTGTGCTATGCCCTTAATGAAATTCACTAGACCAAAGGAAGACTGTTGAATGTGCGAAGTATGTGCCTAATTTTCGTGCTTAATATTTGCGGAATGTAAATATACATGCGAGAGCAGTGGTGGCCGAGTGGTAATGGCTCCAACTTACGAGTTGTAGATCGCGGGTTCAAACCCTGCCAGGCGCATTACTTTGTGTAATTTATTTCATCACCACTGCTCTCAAAACGGTGAGGATATCGGCATGACCTAGAACCAAAAATTCGAAGAAATGTGACATTCACCAAACCACACTGGGCCCGCGTGGTGGATTACAGCCCATTCCCACTCCTAGAGAGGAGGCCTGAGTCCCAGCAGTGGGAACATAAAAAAGGCTGATGGTGCAATGTAATCCTCGCTTAACAGTAATAGTGTTTCGACAAGCAAGGATGTTTTTACGTCAAAAGCATTGAAATTCAGATTTTATAGTTTGTTTTAAATCATAACATACATGCCCCAAATCGAACTGCCACTACAAAATATAGCCTATGTTACTCAGGAATAAAGCAGCTTTCTATTGATGTGGAAAAATTTTAGTAACTGGATCAGTACTTCCAAAGATTACCTCTTACAAACAATAAAACAAACTTTACCTCTTTATAATATTAGTGTAGATATAATTGTTAGTATTGTAGTAAGTATCTCGTCTTCGTTGCTCTCGTGTTCAGTATAAGGACCGCCTGTGACGGTAAAAGCCTCCTCCAAATGCTTCCATTGCTCTTGTAGTCTAGCCAGACTACGAGAGAGAACAGCCGTTCTGGCCCAGAGTTTACCAGCTACTTTTACTGTGTCATTTTTCCTCCTTTGAAATGGTCTGCCTCTTTTCCTTTTAACATTTCTAGGCTTCCAGTTTGTTATAATAATAATACAATGTTTTTGGTGAGATATCATCGAATATCATTAAATTTAAGGCTTCAGGTGAAGTGAAAAGGAGTGTGAGACTAACAAGCCCACTTGTGATCTTTCAGTTGCCTTTTGTGTTCCAGGACCGCGGTAGCTCCTTAGCGACATTTATGACACCACATAAGAACTAAAATTCAAAATGTTGAATCACGTTATAAGAGTTGTCCACGCAATTAGAACATATACAACAGTCCGAAATCAATTATTGGCCAGTTACCGGGACTAGACACAACTCTCGTATGGTCGAAAGATCCCTTTTTAACGTAAGTTTGCAGGACTAAACATTCTATTCAGCGTACCTTTAAAACTTTGAGAGATCTAAAGTGTTATTTAAAGTAATTGGGGTGTCTTCAAGGCTAGAGTGAATAGACTCTTAATGAACTAGAGTGCCTCACCATGAACGATTGCATCACTGCAGCTTACCATCAGGTGGGTTTCGCAGCACAAAATAGATAGGTACAGAAGTCAACCTACTTACAAAGCGCGCTCGAGTAACGCACACATAGACACCGCTCATAGACACGATATCTCGAAGCGCCTCGGCCCACTCGTCGAACAGTTCCGGCTCAAACGCTCATTAGTGTGCGTCTTCCGAGCGTAGGTATAAAAAGTGAAGTACATACATGAGATTGTCTTTTGTACCGATCTATTTTGTGATCGCAGTCAAGCACTAGTTTATATCAGATAAGAATTATGTGACAAAAAAAAAAAAATAGTGAAAAAAAACAATACCAGACCTCGCCAACAGCTGCTTAACCTCTTCCATCCAAAACCAGACCTCACCAACAGCTGCTTAACCTCTTCCATCAAAAACCAGACCTCGCTAACAGCTGCTTAACCCCACCCATCCAAAATGAGACCTTGCCAACAGCTGCTTATCCCCACCCATCCAATACCAGATCTCGCCAACAGCTGCTTAACCTCTTCCATCCAAAACCAGACCTCACCAACAGCTGCTTAACCTCTTCCATCAAAAACCAGACCTCGCTAACAGCTGCTTAACCCCACCCATCCAAAACGCCGACAGCTGCTTAACCCCACCCATCCAAACACAGACCTCACCAACAGCTGCTTAACCCCACCCATCTAAAACCAGACCTCGCCAACAGCTGCTTAACCCCACCCATCCAAAACCAGACCTCACCAACAGCTGCTTAATCCCATACATCTAAATCCAGAACTCGCTAACAGCTGCTTAACCCCACCCATCCAAAATGAGACCTTGCCAACAGCTGCTTATCCCCACCTATCCAATACCAGACCTCGACAACAGCTGCATAACCTCTTCCATCCAAAACCAGACCTCGCCAACAGCTGCTTAACCTCTTCCATCAAAAACCAGACCTCGCTAACAGCTTAACCCCACCCATCCAAAACGCCGACAGCTGCTTTCACTCATTTGTTTTCTTATCGGTCACCACGCTCAAAAAACAAATGAGTGGGGGGGGTGTTAGGTTATTTTCGTTACGGAATTTCTGGATTCGGACTCCACGCTCAAGGCCCGCGATAGAAGCTATGCAATAGCTTAAAAGACAGATAAGTTCACATAGATCATTTTCAGAAATCCTTTTCACTTTTGGATTAAAAACAAACAAACAATGGTAATTTTTAGATTAAACTGTATAAAAACTGAATTTTATTGATTTTGATTTCAAAATATGACTGTAGTATATCTGCTATAGTTGTATGTTGTGTATGTTTGTTTTTAATGCATAACGTTACTCATGCCCCAAATGAACCTGCCACTACCAGTCCATGTCATCGAATAGTTTTGCCTGTGTAGAATTCGTAAGTCGCTTAGTATGCGCATCGAAATTGGGACCCACTGACCGATTTTTGATAAATCGGTCAGTGAGATTTTTTATTATTAGGATTTTTGTTTGAGAGTTGAAACTACGTCGTTGTTATATACAACATCATTTTTAGTTTAGACGATACCTGAATATAGTGTGTTCAGAATCAGTAACTGAATGAATTCCAATAGTTTTTACACCATGTCAAAAGGTCACTAGTTGCATACCACTGACACTAAGTACAAATCACGGAAGGTCATAGCAGGTATAAGGCGCCAGAAAATAGCTGGATGCAATTGCAAAACACAGCACGAAAGACCGAAGAGTATAACCTGCCTCTCTGCCTAGCGTTTGTGGACTACGAGAAAGCTTTTGATTCGATCGAGACTTGGGCTGTGCTGCAATCTCTCCAAAGGTGCCAAATTGACTATCGGTACATCGAAGTGCTCAAGTGTTTGTACGAGAACGCCACCATGTCAGTTCGACTCCAGGACCAGACCTCGAAACCTATCCTCCTGCAGCGAGGTGTGAGGCAGGGAGACGTCATCTCTCCAAACCTGTTCACGGCCGCAATGGAGGATGTCTTCAAGGTTCTGGACTGGAGTGGACTAGGCATTAATGTCAATGGCGAGTACATCACTCACCTTCGGTTTGCCGACGACATAGTAGTCATGGCTGAGACTATGGAGGTGCTCAGCACAATGCTCAATGACCTCAGTAGAGCTTCTTTAAGAGTGGGTCTTAAAATGAACATGGATAAAACCAAAATCATGATTAACAACCATGTCGCGCCCACTCCCATCAAGGTCGGAGACTCTACACTCGAAGTTGTGGACGATTACGTCTACCTCGGACAGACAGTCCAATTGGGTAGGTCTAACTTTGAGAAAGAGGTCAACCGTCGAATCCAACTCGGTTAGGCAGTGTTCGGGAAGCTACACGGTATCTTCTCGTCCAACATACCACAGTGTCTCAAGACGCAAGTCTTTGACCAGTGCGTGTTGCTAGTGATGACATATGGCTCCGAAACGTGGTCGCTCACAATGGGCCTCATCAGAAGGCTTAAAGTCACCCAAAGAGCAATGGAAAGGGCTATGCTCGGGGTTTCCTTGTGTGATCGAATAAAAAATGAAGATATCCGCAGGAAAACTAAGGTTGCCGACATAGCACGAAGAATTGCCAGACTTAAGTGGCAATGGGCACATTGCTCGCAGAACAGATGGCCGTTGGGGCTGTAAGGTTCTGGAGTGGCGACCGCGTACCGGAAGATGCAGCGTTGGAAGGCCTCCTACAAGGTGGACCGATGACCTGGTGAAGGTAGCGGGAAACCGATGGATGTGGGACGCACAGGAACGTTCGATGAGGCGACGCTTGGGCGAGGCCTATGTCCAACAGTGGACGTGTATCGGCTGAAATGATGATGATGATGAGTGCAAAACAACCCCTTTTTTTTTTTTTTTTTCTTTGGGAAAAATCATCTTATGACAACCCCCGCTCTTGGGCGGAGCGGGAGATAGTGTCAGACTCTTACTGACTAAAAAACCCATCCCATTCCTTCAAGCCTTCATACCGGGGCTCGAGCGCCCTTTCGGATTACCCTGGCCCCAGTAGGCTTCGACCCGGCTGGGCCCCTGCTGTTGATGACAACTCCTTGAGGCGCGCGGGAACAGCGCGCGCCGTCGACGACTTGGGCTTGGTCCGGACGGTTACCGGACGGCCGGACAGCGAGCTACGCAAAACAACCCCTCAGTCGCTTGGGTAGCCCGGTGACCTTGTATTTTTGATGACATAACAAGCTTATAACTTTGTGATTTTTTATGATACAGTTATGAAATTTTGTACATAGATTCTTTTCATAAAAATACTACAGACAAGTGTTTTTGGTTTCGCATATACTAAAACTAGTGTTGTACCTAGCAGTTTTTTTTTTCATGTAAAATTTGCATATAAAAATGTACCTAAATATAAATGTAATATGTTAGTCTTAAGATAGCGCCTTTTTGGGAAAATAAAATGATTTTCTTTCTTTTCTTTCTTGAAAGCTACGACTAGACTAACTAACTAGTTAGTTTAGTCAGAACTGATTAGAATAAGTAATTCTGTTCTATATCTGTTCCGAATAACTGAAGTCCTAGAGCACAGGTGGCAAACCAGTCGATCGCGATTCATCATCATCATCAAAAAACGTCCACTGCTGGTTTACACAACACTCTCCTCCAACCAAGTCGGAGGGTCCTCCCTTTTTTCAAAGGAGGTATGTGTTGGCTTTACAATCTGTTTAGCATACTACCTCTAAAATGGCTAGCTATCTGTCACCTCTCACGATAGTCACCTTGGCCTAAAAGTAAATACACTACCCATCATTTCAGCCGGAAGACATCCACGGTTGGTCATAGGCCTCTCCCAAGTGTCGCCACAACGAACGGTTCTGTGCGTCTCCCATCCAACGCATTCCCGTGACTCTCACCAGGTCATCGTTTCACCTCGGGAGGCCTTCCAACGCTACGTCTCCCGGTGCGCGGTTGCCACTCCAGAAACTTTCGGCATTTCGACCGCCTTTGACTGATCGATTTTGGCTATTAATCCATCATACATGATCTTGATAGGCAGAAGCGTATTTCCTTATGGTGACCGGACGTAAAAAATAGCACCATCATGTCTCTTCCCGTGGGTATTGAAAGAAGCGACTAAGGGACACACCAGAGAATGTAGCATTCTCTGTGCATTGCAACAACCACACTGCGATTACCAACCAGCTTGCAAGGCGTGGTGATTATAGCAACCCCCCTCCCTCTACATGAAAAGCACAACCTAGAAATGGACCCTAGTACCCAGCAGCCCGTCTTCCCTTGACTCTGTTAGCGGTCAAGGTTACGGTGAGATAAATAAAAAAAAAACCTTATATTTCCAGTTTAACAAAATTAACCTAAAAATGTTGTTTCCTACTTAAACTTAATTAACAAAAAAATTAATCATGGAGAAATTAATATCTATGTAACTTAAGGCCCAAGCGCCCGAAAAGTGCCATAAAACAGTGACTTTCTGAAGCCTACTCCTCGGTAACAGCCAGGTTAATAGGTTTGAAAAAAATATATGTTTATAATAGATTCATGAACAACATTATTAACATTTGATATTTTCGTGCTATTAATACTTTTGTCTAAAAAATATATTTAGCAATTTCGCAACTTTTCGCAACTTTTCCCTACTCCTTCGAAACGGCTTGGATCTTTAGAAACATTTTTACACGTAAAAATTGGCGGTTAAATATTCTTCAAAGTGAACATTGCATATGTAAATCAACCAATATTTCGCAAAGAAAATGGATTTAAAGGTCAGCCGCGCTTTCCGGGCGCTGTTGGCCGCAAATATATGAACAGATTTGCGTACTGCCGCCTAGGTAGTGCGAGAGGTGCGTCCACATAATTCTGGCCAGATGGTTCAAGGGACTTATAGTCTTAAATTAACTTAATATATATTTAATTATGTAATAAAAATATAAAAAATCATATTTTAAGTAGGTAGACGGTAGCATTTGACTGTACTGGTACCCCCTTCAGGTAAAGGCCTCCAAAGCTTTCCATTTCTCTCGGTCTTGGGCTATTTGTTACCATTCTGGACCGGTTTTTTTAATATTGTCGTCCCATCTAGTGAACGGTCTTCCTCTATATCTTTTTCCCAGTGGGCCTTTCCACGACGGATGGACCAAAACCGTTACGGTGAGATAAGGGGAGCTAAGTATCTCCGGAGAAGATCCCGGTAAACTATTAAAAAAACTGGGCAAGTGCGAGTCGGACTCGCGCACGCAGTATTCCGTACCGTCTGTAGAAAAAAATGGCAAAAAAATCGCTTTTCTTGTATAGGAGACCCCCTTAAATATATTTTTTTAGTATTTTTGTTATAGCGGCAACAGAAATACATTATTTGTAAGAATTTCAACTATCTCGCTATCGCGGTTCTTGAGATACAGCCTGGTGACAGACAGACGGACAGACGGACGGTCAGACAGCGAAGTCTTAGTAATAGGATCTCGTTGTTATCCTTTAGGTACGGAACCCTAAAAGCGATGACCTGGTGAGAGTCACGGGAATGTAAGGGCCTGTTCGCACAGCGGTATTTCACCGCGCGGTTTTTTTTCGTTATTCTGTAACACATTGAATCTTATGGAAGTTTCCGCACAGGCGATAAAAAAACGCGCGATAAAAAATCGCGAATATCTTCCGCGCGGTGGAATACGCATATCGCTTTGTGGACAGGCCCTGATGGATGCGCGATTGATACTTGAGAGAAGCCTATGTCTATGTATGTTGTGCGTTTTTACTTTTAGGCAAAGATGACTATGGTGCGTATACAATAAATTCTCGTTTGTCGAAAGAAAATCGAATTGCACAAAGGAGCTTGTTCCGGTCGTTCTTTCATCTTGGATCATCCGATTCTTCAGCATATTTCGGGAAAAAAATCCTATTCACTTTAAGGAAGTTTATCATATTATTGATCTTTTTTGAATAGTTGTGTTGAATTTTTTAAACAACATTATTTTTGTATATGCGAAACCTGAAAATAGTTTTTTCAGAATCAGTAACTGAATCGATTCCCATAGTTTTTACGCCATGGTATATTTTTTTCCCAAAAATATTTAAAAAGGTCACAAGTTGGCCACAACTGACGTTAAGTACAACACAGGTCACGGCAGCATAACGGGCATTAGGAGCCAGCACACAACTGGGTGCAAGTTCAAAACAACCCCACCATCGCCTGGAAGGTCCGGTGACTATGTATTTTTGCTGACATAACAAGTTTATAGCTCTGTGATCTTTCATAATACAGTTTTTAAATTTAGTACATTTATTCTTTATATAATAATACCCACGTGTTTCAGATTTCGCAATATACTTAAAATAAGGTGGCATTTTGTTAATTAATTTTGTAATTGGTAGATCTCACAAAGTCTGCTTAGTAAACAGAAGATCGTGGGTCGAATCAAATTGGCAGCCTCTAACAAATAGGCTATACACAAGTGATGCAGGGAATTTTTTTTTTGTATACCAAGTGATGCAGGGAATGTCGACGGCGCGCACTGTGCCCGCGCGCCTCAAGGAGTTGTCAGCAACAGCAGGGACCCAGCCGGGTCGAAGCCTACCGGGGCCAGGGTTATCCGAAAGGGCGCTCGAGCCCCGGTATGAAGGCTAGAAGGAACGGGGTGGGTCTTTTAGTCAGTAAGAGTCTGACAACACACTTATAAAACGTCAGAAGCTAGTGCCAATTTCGAACCGTGCACTAGCTTCTGACGTTTTATAAGTGCCCATGTAGGCCTATGTGAAATAAAAAACTTTTGACTTTGACTTTGACTTTGACACTATCTCCCGCTCCGCCCAAGAGCGGGGGATGTCATTGGATGATTTTTTCCCACCATAAAAAAAGTGATGCAGGGAATAATAACTAGAATACACTTATAATTACAAAAGGTAAAGTTTGCTTTTTTTGTAATCTCTGAAAGTACTGGTCTAATAGCTAAAATTTTTTTCACCGATAGAAAGCTGCTTTATTCCTGAGTGATATAGGCTTATATTTTATGTACGCGGGCGAAGCCGCTGGCGTAAGCTAGTTTTTAATAAACGCAAGAAGACAGGATTTGTAATCAAGGCCATACCTACCATATTTTATGCAAAACTGTGACACGCAGTCACAGCCTAATATCAGCTTTCAAAGACGTAATCAAGATGGAACGTCAAAGGCAGTACATACTTTAAGTAAGTATACCTAAGTACCAATATCTCGTGAATAGCAATCTCGCTGTTGATATTCTTTATTGAAACGTACCTTAATTAAACGATTTCGTAAACGTGCTACGAAATTCGTAGCACCTCTACGAAGTTGCTACGGTTTGACCGACGCGGCGTAGCGTGGGTATGAAACGTGCGAGTGCCGCCGTACATGAGCCACATACCACGAGAAACTAGAAGCGGCCACAAGCCACTTGTGGCCGGTGGCTGCTACTATTGTTTAACCCATACCTGCAGTATCATAATGGACTCTGACGAAGAAGCCGTTGGCTACAACCTCAAAACGCCGCTACCTATATTTCCTATAGTTCTCATACATATTACATGGGTTCGCCACACATGGTTGACGCCAGTGGCCACCACACGCTACAAATCGCCACTGCTCGCTTCTTGTGGCTCGAACTGGCCACTAAATACCGATACTTTTGTATCGGTATTTAGTGGCCAGTGGCCGTCTCACGCCACTCGTGCATTAAAACATTCTTCGTCAGAGTTCAATATGATAACCCATAGTTAAAAAAGAAACAGCTACCGGCTATACGCGCTTTGGCTTCCTTTGTGGTTGCTTCTAGCTGCTTGTGGCGGTTTTTGTAACTGTGCATGTGGCAAGTGGCCTCTGGGCCACTTCTTGGCAATTCCTAAGGAAGACATCTATATCGTCCCACCATCTAATTAAAATAAAATTAACTTAATAACTGAATGCTTTTTTTTAGAATGTATAGGCTCGCGTTTGACCACTATCTCACCTGATGGTAGGCGATGATGTGGCCGACGATGGAACACGCTTGCCTAGAAGCCATCTATTCACTTTTGACTTAAAGACCCTTAGGTTATAGCTATCAGGAAACACAGACTCCGGCAGGGGATTCCACTCCTTAGCTGTACGCATAATGAATTTGACTGTGTTCCAAAACGCTTTGTACGTATGGGTGGAATTTCCACCATGTACCGCCCATGGGCCCATCACTTGATGAGCATCCGGTAAGCATGTCAAATTACAAAGCCAAAACGTATAGATATATGACTATCTTGCTTTATCCTAATCCCGTTTATACACGGTTCAATTAACTTAATAAAACAGTGAACACATGAGTTCACAAATTGGCTGGTAACGCGTTTGTTGGCAGCTTCCATCTGACATGGTCTCCAGGGAGTCTACACTAAGCTTTATCGCCTCCGTGAGTAGGTTTATAGTTAGTAGGTACAAAGTGATTATTTTAGATGTTACGGCTAGTTTCGAAGTTTCTATTAGGGTTTCACATACTGTAACACTACTAAACAAGTATTAACCTTTTAAATGCAGACAATTTGAGACACAATAGTAAGACAATAGGTGCGCGAACGTTGGGGTTTAATGAATTAAAAAGACGAAACGGTCCGTTCACGACCGTCGCTCTCGCCGCTGTGAGAGGTAGCTAAGCGCGAGGCGGCGAGCGGTAAGAACGCCGCGCATTCTTTCCGATGCCGCGCCCGCTCCCCGCGCCGCTTGCCGTTAAGGCCGAAGTCGTAAACAGGCCGTAAAACTGTTGGTTTCCTGTACGGGGACACTCGGAAAGTTAAGTAAGTATTGGGCCGGTGTAAAATGGCGATAATCAGCAGAAATGACTATGAAGATTTAATGTCTGAAACCAAACGTGATTCTGGAATACTAGCTTTAGCCAGCGGCTTCGCCCGTATACATAAAATATAGCTTATGTCATCAACATCATCATCATCATCAGCCTGTTTAATGTTCCCACTGCTGGGACTCAAGCCTCCTCTCTAGGAGAGCTTATGTCATTCAGGTGTAAAGCAGCTTTCTATCGGTGAAAAAATTTTCGTAATCGGACCAGTACTTTCAGAGATTACCTCCTACAAACAAAAAAAGACGTGTGGCACTCGGGGACTGCCGCGGTAAAGCTATTGCATAGCATTTTTGTCAACTTATGCAATTATAAAAAACCCTTACCAATAAATTACTATGACTATGACTATAATTATTTATTTATTTTATTTTTGCAGTATTTTTTTCCTTTGTTTTTTTTTCTTTGATATTAATTGAAGTTACACTTTCACACATTGAATTGAATTTTGATTGATTGTTCACTTATTTGTTTTCTTATCGGTCACCACGCTCAAAAAACAAATGAGTGGGGGGTGTTAGGTTATTTTTGTTACGCAATTTCTGGATTCAGTCTCCACGCTCAAGGCCCGCGATAGAAGCTATGCAATAGCTTAAAAACAAACTTTACTACTTTATAACATTAGTCTACACTAATATTATAAAAGGTAAAGTTTGTTTGTTCTTTAGTATAGATTAACAGTGACTGAAAAGTTGAAAGGGAACCGTCTGTCTTGGTATGTCATGTGAAGAGGAAGGATGAAACGCGCGAATGGATGGAGAGGGAGTCGGAGGCTTAAGGAAAGGTGGATGAATTGTGTGAGGAGTAATATGTAAGAAAAGAGAGTTAGTGATAGCTTGACGAGTGATAGAACAGAATGGAAGAAAAAACGTTTTGCGCCGACTGCAAGTAAGATGGGACTTGTCTCATCTTACTTGCTCTAGGCAGGAAGATAATGATAATGATTGAGCAAGATTTTAGCAAGTAAGACTTTTTATACTATTTACATTCCTATTAGATGAATATTTTACCTTTTTGCCATATAATTACTGTGATTATTTAGTTACATTGTTTTAACTTTTCTCGCCTGAAACACAGAATGACCTAGTTCAAGCATATAACAGTTGTGAACTTGACAAAGAATGAATACAAAAATGTTTTTACTGTATTACATTATATTTTTAAATAAAATTTTATTTATTATTATTTTTTCCCAATTATTGACCATTTCATTGTTTTTATTTGTACCCAATATGAAAATAAAACGTCACAATTCATTTAAGGTAGAACTACACTGTGCGCGAGTGCCGCACACGCCGATCTGGGCGCGACGGTCTCCATACGTTTTATATCGAAACTAGACTTTTAGAGCTTCCCTTAATCCACGCCACGCGACGTTGTCTTCGTACAAATCAGGCGTGGTCTACGTGTGCGTTGGTCTAATGTAGTTCTAGTTTTAGTTCTGTCCCATTCCATGCTCAGCTACGGACGATAAAGATGGACTCAAGTCACATTTCAATTTCTGTTACAAAATAAAAAGATTTGGAAAAGTATTCGTGTGTGTGATGCTTTTAAGAATAATCTACGCGGCTTTGTCTAAATAATGACATTGTTATCATCATCATCATCAGCCTTTTTTTAATGTCCCCACTGCTGGGACTCAGGCCTCCTCTCTAGGAGAGGGAATGGGCCGTAATCCAATGGGCCCAGTGCGGGTTGGTGGATGTCACATGTCTTCGAATTCTAGGACATGCCGGTTACCTCACGATGTTTTCCTTTACCGTTTTGAGAGCAGTGGTGATGAAATAAATTTTACAAAGTAATGCGCCTGGCAGGCCGCGACCTACAACTCGTAAATCGGAGCCATTATCACTCGGCTACCACTGCTCTGTGACTTTGGTATAGTTTACATTATTATAGATACGTACTTGTATTAATAAAAAGCACTCAACCCTAAAGCATAAGTTAATTGAACAACAGAGATTTTAATAAAGTTTCGGGTACTTTAGGATTGGGATTTACCCCTCGGATTAAATGAGAATTTGTTCATGTTTTTACAATAAGTTTACGATTCAGTAAGTTTTAGATAATAACTACACTAATGTACTGAAAACCATATTAGTTTATTATACAATAATTGAGTTGAGTATATTAAACTTCAAATAAGTTTTTAATACTACTACTATACGTTAGAAAGTAGCAATGAAATTAAAATTGATTTATAGCCGTTGCCAGCGTCTTCTTAATTTGTGGCATTTGTGAAATTTTACCAATTTGACGCGCGAATTGGTAAAATTTCACTAATGCTACTACGAAATAATAATGTTCGCGGTTTATTCCGAAAAGGTCTTATTTGTCGGCCAACACATCAGAAAATTATGTTTTGTTTTGTAGGTATTGGTTGATATCATGTACTACACACATGCACACATGTGTACATGTATGTATAACCACAATAACTTTGCTCGATTTAAAAACGATTTGTTCGCCAAGAATAGAAATTTGCCTAGAAACATAAATACACACTAAATTTCTAACACTATTTATTTTTGCGGATAAATCATAAATCAAGAAATTACATTTAACATTAAAATTTATCTGTAAACAACGTTTCTAGTCTATTTATTTATTACTAGCTACTACTAGCAGCTTCGCTCACGCTTCTCCATGCAAACTTTAGACCTCATTTTTTTAAATCATCATCATCCTTTTTATGTTCCCACTGCTGGGACTCAGGCCTCCTCTCTACGAGAGGGAATGGGCCGTAATCCACCACGCGGGCCCAGTGCGGATTGGTGAATGTCAAATGTATTCGAATTTTTGGTTCTAGGACATGGCGGTTTCCTCACGATGTTTTCCTTCACCGTTTTGAGAGTAGTGGTGATGCATTTTTTTAAATAATATAAACTTTTTTTTTTTTTTTTAATGTTGATAGGTTCGCGCTTGACCGCTATCTCACCTGATGGAAAGCGACGATGCGGTCGACGATGGAACGCGCTTACCTAAAAGAAACCTATTCACTCTCGACTTAAAGATTCCCGGGTTGTAGCTATCAGGAAACACAGACTCCGAAACTAAACTATTGGAAACTAATGCTTGACTGCGATCCTACCATTGTAAGCAACGATGGAATCGTTGATGGTGAGGCGCACTAGTTATTAAGAAAGAAGAAAGAAAGAAAAATAATTTATTTGGTAGACAAGGAACAAGGAACAAACATAATAATTAGATAACACGAATCAAAAACAAAAGACGCAAAAATATATAGACACCGTTAAATTTTAGTCGTTTTAATCCCGTGGAGGGTCGATCCGGTTCATGAAACACTATCGATTTGTAAAGATAAAATTGAAAAATAAAGTACCTTTTTTTCAAAACTCGTATTAATTTACGCGTGTACGAAATTAATTTCTTTAAGAAAACGTCAGCTGAGCGAGTTCAATGACCTATAGGTAGTAGTCGGCGTTGCGTACAAATCGACCCTCTACGGAATTAAAACGACTAAAATTTAACGGTGTATAGTTGTGTGCCTCACTGCTGCATCAAAATAGGTACAGTTTAGTATGAATACCAGACAAATAGTGCCTGACGATGGTTTTCAACTGAACCTGTGGTTGTGATGCAACGGGCGTAAAACGGGTTTTAAATTAAAATCAAAATAGGGTTTTAAATTAAATATGTATAAGATAGTGTGTTTGTCTAAAGTGTGAAAATAAATAATAGACGAATAAAAAATAATAATATTCGAAGATGTCTAACATTCACCAACCCGCACTGGGCCCGCGTGGTGGATTACTGCCCATTCCCTCTCCTAGAGAGGTGGCCTGAGTCCCAGCAGTGAGAACATTAAAAAGGCTGATGTTAAAACAAAAATGTAACAGAACATTTCAGTCTAACCTTGAAGGCACCTAAATTAAAATCGTATGGGAGACAAATTGTTTCAGGCCTTTGAAGTACGCGGTATAAACCACGAGGCGAAACGCTTATTTCATTTTAAATCTCGATAACAATCATAACAATGTATCTTATAATGTGAATAGAATCCTCGCAGCTATATAAAAAAAATCACTCTTTGACAAGTAAAGATATCCATTTATCAATGAAAATTCATGTATTTATTCGAATGTCCGGATTCGGAGGAAATCTCGTTAAATATCGATTAGAAGTTTTTGCTTTCCCATCATGAATGTTTCACTCAATTGTAAATTTGTGATAAAAAGCACTTTTGTCTTTTATCTATATTTGCACATTATTTTGTCTATGCCTATGGCCCGGCGCCCACTATCGGTGGGCATCGGTGCGGCTCGGTACAGCTCGAGCGCTTTACGCCGGCTTCGAGCGGCTTAGGGCGCCTTAGAGCTCCATCGGGCGACTTCGGGCGGCCTCGGCCTCCGTAAGCATGGCTAAGGATGCCGAGGCGGTCTTCGGGTAGCTCGGGTGGCATTTTCGGATCAGACGCGTCGCAGAACAGTCATTTCGATCACCGCACGCGCCTTCATTATCGTATCGTACAAGTAGACGCAAAATAACTTGGCAGTCCTGAACATAGGCTCTGCGAACTTCTGCGCATGTACATTCGTAAAGAAAACTGTTATTGGCATTTTTTTTTAACCAAAATACTAATAAAAATGTCCTAATACCAAGTAAAAATAAAATAAATATCAAAACAATTTGAGACTAAAAGCTACAAAAATAACTTATGAATAATCACTTAAACAAAAACAAACTTAAAAAAAACTAAACAAAAACAAAATAATATAATAATATTAGCAAGATGAACAATGAGAAGTAAGTCCCAATCCACCATTTTAAATACACACACATAACTGTTTTCACGGAAAGTTACGAGTGACTGCTCTGCGATGTTTCTGCAGCCAGAACTATTCTTAGGCTACCCAAAATCAGCTACGGCGTCCT